>JAKZFA010000008.1:0-1200000 GCA_026122715.1 Cladosporium colombiae | reverse complement strand
TATTGCAAGAATGCGGCCATCTCCCAGCAGATGACAGAAACACATCCGGGCACAGCCATCCGATGTTGGATGCAGAGGTCCATCATGCACACATTATAAACGATGTAGTTGAAGGCTGTTCTCGAAATTGTCCTACGGACATTGACGAGTGCGAAGACAGCAGCGGCGAGAACTCCGCTCGATGTAAAGAGTGTCGGGATAGCGAGGATGATTTATTCTGGGATGCAGAAGAAACACTATAATGCACGTTACGCTGTGCCAAATGTTGAAGGCTGGAAGGCAGGATACATACTTGAAATAAGGAAGAGTACGTGTACACACTCGAGAAGAGAGACAATTCATCTCCTGCGGAAGCATGCTTGCATTGATCTAGACGGGGACTTCAGCAAAGTGGTTATATACTTCGCATCGTGTTGACAACCACAGACGATCATAGGTCAGTGGAGCCTGCGCATCCGTCCAAGATTCCTCATTGAGTCAATCTCGCCCTCGTTAACAATCACAGGATCCCAGCATGTGGTTGTTCGTGCCTTATGGAAGCCAGTCAAATCCGATGTTTTAGAGCCAGGATCAGGTCTCTGCGCCCGACGCACCAGTGGGCGGCAATGAGACGATACAGGGCAGGGCGGCCTGTAATAAGCGCCCTGATTGTGATTGTTGGGGTCAGCAGAACGGACACCTGTTCGCCAAATATATGGTGCCTGGGGAAAGACGCAAGGTCGACAGGGATCTCATGACAGATTGTGTGACGACAATGTTAGACCAATCTCATACTGAATGACCACGTGTCTATCAACTCGGCGGATCGAGTGGTGAAAAGCCAGTCTCTCTTGAGAACCGAACTGCAGCCCGGCGCTGTATGTTTGCTGTCGAACGGGGATTCTATCATAGACGAATCACTCAGAGTATCGTCGACCTCGAACAATATTGATATACTGTTTGATTTCACATCCTCACCCACTGGTCGTGTTGAACCAATTCACTTGGGCTATCGAAATGTGACCTCAGATATTTGATCAGCAAAATTCTAGGACTGGCCACAGACTTCGTTTTGTGATAGATCGTATTCCTGTGAATTCCCGGATCTAGAGCTCCTGAAGCTGCAGCTGACCGTTCACGACCAGGGTAGCGTATTACTCGTTGAGCAATGTGCATGATTTCTTCGTTCGCTCCGTTCGCCTCCACTCACATATTTGCATCTTCTGCTTGCTGGTATTCGCCTCAATTCCTCTTTGTCACTTTCTCTTCTGCGAAACCCACAACTGCACCACCAGAAGACGGACGTTCAACATCTCGCAAGAATGAGGCCTACTGCAGCACAGATCAACCGAATGACGGGCGGCGGCCCCCAAGCAATCGTCGTCATACATCCTCCATCTCCAGAAGACATATCTCATGTAGTTGTTGGACAGAAAATGCTCAATCTCCCAGGAACCGAATGGCAGCCCCTTCCCTACAACTCCAAGCTTGGTGTCGAGATCCTCTACGCTGCTCCAACGACGAGCGAGTTACCACTTTTCACCATTGAAGCCGAAACAAACACCACGCTCGAGACCTTGACGCTGGACTGCAACCCCAGCTCGCCGGCATTCGGAAACTCTCAGCGTACGTCTAGCAGAGGCGTGGCGTTCAAGTTTGCAGACGACAACAAGACCATGAGCAAAGCTGTGCTGGAACCGCTGGTCATATTCATCAACGAGCGTTACACTGCTATCAAGACAGCTCTCGCCGGCCCCGCAGGCATGGTTCAGGCTATCAAGGAGTACGAGAGACTGACCTCGCAGGCGTTCAGAATGCTGTTCAAGAGGTATCGTGCGGATCAGGAGCGTGTGTATCCGGGCAAGGGCTGGAAAGCAATTGAGTGCCCGGTGGCTCCGAGCATGAGTAACTGCGAGACATGCGGCAAGGCGGAGGACGAGGTGGCGGGAGGAAACGGCTTGCAGCAGTGTGGTCGGTGCAAGAAGGTGCGCTATTGTGGCAAGGACTGTCAGGCGGAGGACTGGAAGGCGCACAAACCATTCTGCCCGAAGTAGAAGTGTCGTGTCTCGGCAAATTCATGTTATAGTCATTGAAGGTTGAACTTGCGCTCCTACGTGGCGGTTCTCAATGCTCGTATCCATTCTTCAACTTTGACCCTCCGATACTATGTCTTAGAGCGTTGTCAACCATTCGCTGCTCACCTCTCATATACCTCATGGGGTCGCACGGCTCCGCTAATTCCTCCGTAAACGTTTGCGATGAAATTCCGTTGTTTACCAGTAGAATGTTGAGCAAAGAGTCCGAAGTGTCCATCGAGGCACAACAAGCTCGATAGACGAGATCTAGTGCCTTCCTGTCTGTGCAAGCCGCAAGCCTTATCGTTACTGCATCGAGACCCCTTCTCGATGCCAGGTGTACAACATAAGAACCAACATATGTGCCTGATAAAGGGCAAGAGATACAAGATGACTAACTCTCTGTCAAAGACCAACCGAATAAGCATCAATCCATAGGTAGCTCTCTAAATTTACAACGCAAGAAATTCCTCGACGGCAGCAGTAAATTGATCAGGATCTTGCAACGGCGCAAAGTGGCTCACTGCAGGCAGTATCCGAATCGAGCTCCCTTTAATGACGCTGTGCAGCCTCTGTGGGACGCCCAGGTTGACGGCTTCCTCGTGCTCCGCTCCAACAATGATAACACGGCTTCCATCGATAGTGCCCAGCTGCTTGTCCGTCATTTGAGGAAGCGTAGCTTCCATGGTAGCGACTTTGCCGCCAAAAGTAGTGAAGTCAGCGTTAGGCTGTAGCTGAGCATACTCTGTGCGACAGCGAGAGACAAATTCGGCAAATATCGATGTGCTCGAAAACGTGGCGTTTGTCTCTTGAGGAGTAGCGCTGGCTCCAAAAATGAATGCTTTGTGAATAGATTTCGCTTGCGAGGGGTTTGTCAAGGCCGATAGAGTCGTGATGGCACCATCAGACCAGCCGACAACGTTGTATTTGTGAATTCCAGCGGCCTTCAGTTGCGCATCGATATCCACAGCGAACTCGTCGTAGGTGAACACGTCGTCTTTGTTGAACGTCGAACGGCCGTGACCCCGACGGTCCAAAGCAATTACATAATGCTTGCGGTCAACTAGCCGCGAGATGACCGATCCGAAGTACGCCGAATACCCTAGACCACCGTGATCGAAAACAATCGGGATACCGCCGACTTCCTTATTGTATTCTTGCATCCAGAGCTGGACTCCATTGATAGGGGTCGTCTTCAAGCTGATAGGTGACGGTAAACCTGGTGTTGGTGGTAGGGTTTGCCAGAGAGGGAGTTTCTGGCTCAAGACGACTCCATGAGCGAGCACTCCGAGAGAGAGTAGATGTTTGAGCAGCATCTGGTATTGAAAGGTATTGTTGGCTGTTATAGCTGTCCGATTGAAACCAAAGAGGGAAAAGAACAATTGGTAGAGTAAGGAATAGTACAACAGGTACGTGTGTGTTGAGATGAATGAGACCTATACACAGTAGGAGGAAGGCAGAGAAGAGAAGTCGAAAGACCCAGTGCAGATACGAAGCACCCAATTTATACTGCGACGAGGCACCCAATGATAGGAAGCATTCCCAGTCGTCCCAGGTCCAGCCGACCGCACGTGCAGAAATCCTACTCAAACCAATTTAGAGTGACTTTGCAATTATATAAGCTCTGAGGAAGACACACGTCGGAAAATGCGCTGTTCACCATGCGCATCATTACCTACAAGGACAGTACCATGAAGTCGAGGTATAAAGTTCACACTAATATATTAGACTGTTAGGAAGTAAACTAGAGGCGACCATAATGCTCCTCATTTCTGCCTGACACCTTTGCGCATTGCATACAACATAGCACGCTTTACATGTGGCTCTCAGAGAGCTTGCTCCACAAACCTTTTGATCGCAAGATCATAGAAAAGTAAATTATGGTAATCAGATCCAGTCGTAATTTATGCTGGCTGTCAACCCTAGCAACTTGGTCGAGATTTGACGTTGCCCTAATTTATTATGTTTTTGTGCACGAGTCTCTAGCGACGAGAAGCGACGACAAAAACATACAATCGAACTTAGACGAGTAATGCCGAAGGCGCCGTCTCACGTAGCTTTCGCCAAGGGCACATGAATGAGGGCACGTAGCTGCTGGCACTTTTCATACCTTATGGCATAATCTGTAGACGAGGTTTGCCTGTAATCATGACTTCACGAACCGATCAACTTTAGTGTTATTGGGCACAGGTCTTTCTAGACTGGGAGAATGATGCACACCTTTAGAAATCACTTCATTAACAAATAATAATCATGTGATGATACATACGACCATAGGTCAGTGAAAACTGGGCATCCCGTCCGCTCTGCCATACATAAGCACTGAACCGGGCGACTAGTACTAGAGTGGGTGACCATCTGGGAATCCCGCCTGTTGTATGTTTTTGTCTTTTTGTCGGTCAACCATCATAGTCCAGTACAGTAACTGATCCATCTTCTCTGCGTCTTTTCATTTTGATTCTCGACATGTGTTAATAATCGGCGACCGCCACATAATTTTGAGTGCACTTGCAAAAGGGCGAAAACGCGCGTGACAAATCATCTGGAAAGGTTCATTCAATGTCTTGGGCATTATCGTACTCTATATTCATGTATTCGGAAAAGAAAGCAGCGGTAGAGTCGCACTATATGCGCTCACCCTCAAGGATGGGCCTTGCCTCCTCGGATCTCCACCAGCTCACGCCCTCCTTGCCTGGGTACTCATACCTGTCCATGCTCTCGGGCTTCATCTCGACACTGTAACCAGCTTCGGTAGGTGTGGTGTAGTAGCCATCCTTGATGACACTGGGGTGGAAGAAGTGCTCGTGCAAATGGTCGACGTATTCGAGCACAGACAGCTTGCCGGACACAACGACGTAGTCGATGGTGGACAAGTGCTGAGTGTACTCGGGCAGACCGACACCACCGGAGTGCGGCACGATGGGCACGTTGTACTTCTTTGCGACGAGGAGGATGGCGAGGACCTCGTTCACACCGCCCATGCGGCAGGCGTCGATCTGGCAGACGTCGATGGCGCCTTGCTGGATCAACTGCTTGAAGATGACACGGTTTTGGCACATCTCGCCAGTGGCGACGCCGATGCCGTAGGGCTTGAGGGCTTCGCGGATGGCCTTGTGGCCGAAGACGTCGTCGGGCGAAGTGGGCTCCTCAATAAACCAGGGCTTGAACTCTGCCAGTTGCTTCATGTACTCAACAGCCTCGGGGACGGACCAGACCTGGTTGGCATCGACCATGAGGATGTTGCCCTTGTCGTAGCCAATCACGTCTCTGGCGATCGACAGACGGCGGCGGTCAGCCTCTACTGAAGTGCCAACCTTGAGCTTGAAGTGACGGTATCCCTTGGCAAGAGTCTCCTCCAGCAGACCCTTCATCTTGTCCTCGCCGTAGCCTAGCCAGCCAGCACTGGTTGTGTATGCTGGGACTGCACGGTTTGCCTCGGCCTCCTTGATCCTCTGCGCCTTGCCACCCTCCTCTTTCTTGAGCATCTCAATGGCCTCCTCAGGAGTGATAGCATCGGTAAGGTAACGGAAGTCAATGCACTTGACAAACTCCTCAGGGCTCATCTCAGCAACAATCCTCCACACAGGCTTGCCCAGCTGCTTTGCCCAAAGATCCCAGATGGCGTTGACAACGGCACCGAGAGCAAGGTGGATGACACCCTTCTCAGGTCCGATCCATCGCAGCTGAGAATCGGAAACCAGGTAACGCCAGGTCTTGCCCCAGTCAGCGACTAGATCCTCGAGCTTCTTGCCCTTGATCCTGTCGGCGAGAAGTGAGATAGCCTGGCAGACGATCTCGTTGCCACGTCCAATTGTGAAGGTCATTCCGTGGCCAGAGTGCTCGCTGTCAGTGTGCAGGATGCAGTATGCCGAAGAGTAGTCGCCGGCAGCGTTCATGGCGTCGCTGCCAGTCTTGTCGAGGGATGTCTTCAGGAAATCAGCCTTGCTATTCCATTCTGCTAAACTGTCATAACTCAACGCTCTTCACTTACAGGAAAGCGCACATCCCTAGTGCTAATCTCTGTGATTGTGACCATATTTGCAGTGTTTACTTGGGGGAAAAAAAGGTTGTTTCTTGGCCGAAAGAAAAGTGTCAATTGGATCTGCAAGATTTCTGGGCAGCGTACGGATAGAAAGGAGACTATAAGAAGACCTGCGCTTTGATCCGACGGAGAATATCAAGCGACTCACATCCGGCTAACAGGCACTGTGTTACACTTTGTTCCTCTAACCTCTAGGTGGCTCGATGCACTGTGATGGCAACAGAGCCGAGAGCGGCCTTCTGCCCCACGGAGAGCCGTTGTGGGCGGGCCCACCTGCCCGACTTTTGGAGGGGTTCGAGCAGCACGAGCCAATAGACAGGCATTTGAGTGAGGTCGGCCGACTGGCCAAAGCAGGTATACCGGTGTCCACGTGCGTGATGATCGGGTGAAGGCTCTTCATTGGCGGAGAAATGATTGTACGCGAGCTGTAAGGCTGCAAAGTCATGAGGGTTCAGGGCTGCGGCTTTTGGTGGCAGATGCCGATGGATTAAAATATCGCAGTGTCCCGTTTGAAGATGCCAAATACTGACACTTTGGAGGGTTTGCTGTCCTTGCCAACGGACGAGATGCTCTCGACGCAGAGCAGCTTTGCGGTTCAACAAGGTGGTTTATTCACAAGTTTATCGCTTGCCAGCGCATCTTTTACTCGGCGAAAAACACCCCTTCAGGCCAGAAATTGGCGCAAAAGCTAGTGCATCGCAAGGAGGACCGGACGACCTTCACCACCTTCGGCACTTCAAGGGGCGTCGCGCACAAAACTTCAACGGAGTGGCGTAAAACACCCAACCTACGTGAGCGCCAAGGTGCGGTCGACGAAGAGAAGGGAGGACATTCGAAAGGGTATATCGAACAGGTGTAAGCGACGGAGTTTGTACAACAAACTGCCTGTTCTGCAATTCCCACAACATTAAAGATCTTAATTCACCCACATTCCCAGACCGACTATCACACGCATCCATTATCCCCGTTCAAACAGAACTTGTACGCGCTCGCGGTATGCTCCCAGTCCTCGGACCCATCCCCAGTCGACGTGCCGTTTCCCAGCCCATTCTTCAAAAAACAATTGCCGGGCCACCTCTTGAACACCCAATCGAGATTCGCATAGTACGAGACGGCATAGCATGCCTGGTCCGTGGAGTTGCGGTTGGAATTGTACTCATCGCAATGATCGATGCAATCCTTGAAAGAATATTTGGTGACTGGGTCCAGCGATTTGCCGTTGGCGCCGATCGGCAGGTTCCTTATCCATGATTTCGGCTCTGGAGCCAGCATGTTTTCGTTTGTGCGGTAGTATACGCCGCAGTCTTGGGTGTAGGCATTTCCCCTTTCGGAGATTATGAGTTGGAGGTCGTCGCATTCGAAATCAGCCATGCCAGCCGTGCCGCTGGTCACGGGAGCAGATGTAGTAGTGGTCGCTGCAGGAGTCTCTGTGGTTGGTGGCGAAGTTGTGGTAGACTCAACACTGTATGGTGATTAGTATGACCCTGCCAGCTGCGATCAACCTTTGAGAGACGACCTACCCTGCTGAAGTGCTTCCTGCATCTTTGACACTACTCTTGTCGCTTCCGCTCGATTTGCGAGAGAGACCCACGCCTGCGCCAACACCGACAGCTATCGCAATGACCAATACAACAGCGATAGCAATGAGCCAAGTCCCCTTTCGCCGTCTTGATGGACGTGACTGCGCTACATGTCCTGCAGAAACAGTAGCTTCTGCTTTCTCAGCATTGTGTTCGCCGTAATGCGCGTAAGCGACTTCAGGCGAAGAAGCCGTATGATCTTGCGCTTGAAGCCCATTCCGACCATCATAGTCAACAGATTGAAGACCTTCACTCGCCGGATCGTGGACCTGTGGTGCATCCCAGGCATTATTATGGACAGCGTGCAGGCCTTCATCCTGTCGAAAGCCAGACCCAGTAGAGGATGCCAGGAGGCCCTGCGACTTCGACGGGTCGGAGACCATCGTCAGCGGCTTCAGGAAGACTGGTGCAAGAAGGAACAAGGTTGTCAGGATCCCGACTGCGCGCGCGCGAGGAGCACATCTTTCAGCCTCTGCTAATCAGTGACGGTGCGCATAAGGTCGCGTGTAACAACCAATTATAGTGCATTTGGAGTGCGGCTGAGATCCTTCGCGCCTGGGCTTTTCCCAGGTAATGCAGGCGGCTTGTGGCTAAATCCAACCATTGGGTCGATCATTATTACTGGAACAATTCAGGGATGCCAATTCCAGTAAAAGAATGGTGGACTGGCCATACGTGCAAGTGTACGAGAATGTCGAACACTGCCAGCGATCTGCCCATGATAAACCCGTTCGGTACGACAGGAACGGTATCAGCCAGGAGAGTATCATTCTTGCAAGAGATCCTTTGGGGAGTTCGCTAGGGAATCGTAGCTCGCATAGCAGTATCGAGCCAAAAGGCATGATACAGTGCTCACAAATGGCGTAATCACAGTCACAATGGATCACGTACAAACAGAGGTTTACTAGACAGCGCGGCACATCATGATCCTCAGGAGTAGGTAAGGCTCCTGGGCGAGAGATTGCAAGACAACAACGGCCTTTAGCCACTGCTGAGTCCACGCGAATATAGGACGAAATGCTGGAGCAGCATGACCTTTGGACCGTAGTCATAAGCAGTTCGTGTTACACACGACAAGGCATAACAGTGGAAATACTCACATTGCGTCGTAACAGTCGAGCCGTAAGGCACGTGGTAAGGACTGCAAATGTGAATGGTCTCTGCCGTCAAGCAGCCGTAAGGGTAGTGCAGGGAAGGCATGGGAAAGGGGATATTGGCAATCAAGCGTCATCTCCCGCATGACGCGGGAGAATCGGCGACACCTGTGTGGGGAGAAGGCAATGTATTCGTATTTCTACTCAGCCATAGCCGACCCTCCTTGGCCAGTTCAAGCTCGCCGTAATGCGGTGCACAAAGCTGAAGATGGCGCTTAGTTGCGGCCGCCACGGGGGAGGCCATCGCCGAAGCGGCGGGGGCGCTCGACGGTCTGCTGCTGCTGGACGGCAACAACGTTGACGGGGATGCTGTCGAACTAGGGTTGTTGTTAATATGTGTATCGGGAGTCCTTGGAGGGTGGTGAAACATACGCCCATGGACTTGAGAAGGTCCTTGGTCTCCTGGTCGACGTCGAGCATGCCGCTCTCGCTGTTCTGGGTGAAGTCGAGAGCAGAGACCTCGGGAACGTACTGGTCCTTGCGCTCACGCTCCTCCTCCTGAAGCTTGAAGGAGATACCGCGGACGGGACCACGCTGAATGCGCTTCATCAGGTGAGTGGTGTAGCCGGCAATCTGAGGTGGCTGTTAGCCGAGTGTCCAGTGATCCTCCAGGCTATGCGCGAATGCATACCTTGTTGCGCAGGCGCTTGCTGGAAATGACAGCAATCTCATCGCAGATACGCTTGTTGGTCTCGAAGTCGAGAGTGAGACGCGGGTAGTAGCGCTCAATGACGACCTTGGCCGACTTCTTGACAGTCTTAGTCCTGACGCGACCCATTTTGACAGATGTGAGGCTGTTGTTAGTATTGGTGGTGGGTTGGTGGTATTGGGCGTGAAGTCGGCGGGCGCTGAAAGTGATGCCCAGCCAGATTCAAAGTTCGCGATGCTGCCAAGCCGAAATTTGCCTGTGGGCTCGCGAGTCGCACCTCCCCCAGCGAGATGAAAGTCGTTGAAGCGAGGTGCCTAAGGCAGCAAATTTTATCAGATCACATCCCATGCGCTAGGACTAACCTCTACTTACGGAGGATTTATCTTCTCGCAAATGGAAGAATCGATAAATGAGACGAACGAAAGGAGCATTTCTTTTTGATTGACACTCGTCCCACGAGACACCAAGTCAACCACCGGTTCGTGTGTTTCCAAATGAAATCCAAACACTCGTTTCCATATAACCGGCAAATGTTTCAGCACTTTGAGGCTTTCGCTAGAACCTGGTCACTTGTCATGTACACGTGCCTTTGCTACCTCAACTCTTCACCCTACAGCCATCAAGGCTCGGCTTAGCCTTTGCCATCCTTGATTAAACGATGGAGCAAGATATCAAACAATAGCAATGACAATTGAATCTCTCGTACAATTTTTGCATGTGGTCAAATGCTCAGGCTGGTGGTTCCAGTCTGGTCCGTGATCCGCATGACGTCGCAGGTGCAATGTTGATGTCTTCATCAAATCGCTGCAACTCATAAGTCGAATATTCTCGTCCTATCGCCTACAAACACATCCGTAACTACCACAGAATCTCTGTCAAACCACACACAACGAACCAAAACAATGCCTCCCTTCCCCGGCTCCCTGATCAAATTCGGCCCCTTCACCGTGACCTCGCAGGTACCGTAGCCGCCAGTAGCACCCATCAACAACTCCCGTCCCCCAGCTGAGCACCCAGGTAGGTCTTCCACACCACTCCTCTCTCCTTCGCGCTCGTGAACCTCAAACCCCTGCTGCCGGGCCACGTCCTCGTCTCGCCCTTGAACGTGCGCCCGCACCTCTCCGACCTCACGCCCGCCGAAGTCGCCGACCTCTTCCAAACCGTGACGCGCGTGCAGCGCACTCTCAAGCGCGTCTACCGCGCGGATGCGTTCAATGTAGCGGTGCAGGATGGCGAGGCGGCGGGGCAGAGCGTGCCGCACGTGCACGTGCATATTATTCCGAGGACGAAGGGGGATGCGGGGGGAGATGATAAGGTGCATGAGTGGTTGGAGGGAGAAGAGGGCAATGTTGGCAGGCATCAGAAGGAGGTGGAGGGTGAGAGGAAGGCTGCTGAGTGGGCGAAGGATGAGGACAGGAAGCCGAGAGGGAAGGAGGAGATGGAGGCTGAGGCGAAGTGGTTGAGGGAGGAGATGGAGAAGGATGCGAAGGAGGAGGGTAAGATGTAATATTGGTAGGATATGTCGCTGCTTGGGTCTGATCAAATTCGGGCGATGCTGCCACAATTCCAATCTCTTCGCCATCCGTCTTATGACTGTCGTGAACGCTCACCTGGAGTTCCAGCCAAATTAATCAACACAAGGTCGCAAGCCATATCAGCAAAGAGAAAGTTGCCGTTCGAGTATTGAACATATACAATTCGAAACTAAATGCTCTGGTGCATACTAGGAAGCTTCAGCCGAGCGCACTCAGCCTGTACACCAGATGCGCCGCTCGCTGCCTCCCAAATCTCAAAAGTCTCTCCGTATTCCCACTGTTGACCCAGTCAAAATTAAAACGCCGTAACCGTGCAAAGTTCATATCATGCCGTGATCGAAAGAAAAGGTTGTGCTTCAGTTTGCGAGGATCGTCTTGACCATGTCTGTAAGAAATAGTCAGCATTTGTTGGTCTCAACTCGTCAAACATGACTTCTCTCTGCGACTTACCCATGTAGTTCAGCTCGCCGGAGCTGGTGTCCACAGCCTTGAGCAGCTCATCAACCTCATCATCGCTCATCTTCTCCCCGAGGTTCGTAAGGATGTAGCGGAACTGGCCCACGCCAATAAATCCTGTGAGTTCCTTGTCGAATACTTGGAAACCGCGGCAGTACTCTTCGGGCTCGCCAGGGTCGCGGAATCCACCGGGGCGGTTGAGCACGCGCTGGAAGTTGTCAAAGTCGACTGTCGGATCATCGAGTCAGCATCGCCGCATCTTATCGCATACGCTCGTGTCTTGCAAGGTGTGTCTTACAGTCGCCGCCCATCTGGCTCTCAAGGTCCTTGATCTCCGCGAGGGTAGGGTTCTGGCCGCATGCTCTGAGGAGGTCGCCCAGGTCGGGGAGTGCGACATGGCCGTTGCCGCGCTTGTCGAAGAGGGAGAAGGCCTCCTTGAAGTTGGTGCTTTGCGCCTGTTGATCGGACATGCTTGATTAGCGTCTGGATTGAATGCGGTCTGTTTGCGACTGTTGATGCGTTTTGCGGGCGTTTGTGGTTGCGCGATACCGGGTGTCAGGGAGGACGAGGAAGGCGGTTGAGAAGGGGTGTTGATGTTGACAAGCGCGGGTGATTTGGCTTTGGCCGGTACCGTCGGTCTTGAGGTTGCACAGTGGAGAGGGCCCGCTGCAGGGTCTCGGTGTGATGTTTACGTACCATTGTACTGGAGTTGATTGCTCTTGGTATACGGAGTGTTTGCGTCGAGGAGGCTCGGGTGAATGCTGCTTTCGAAGTGGAGTGGTAGATGTGGACTGGCGGCGTGTTGTTACTCCTTAGCCAGGGAAATTGTGAGGAGTAACTAGCAGCAGGCGGGCGCTGGCGGGCGTCAATGTGTTCGCATGGCTCGTCAAGCGGCCTGCACAGCGGGATCGTTGCCCTCGTAACGCCCGACAACCCTAATCATCGTCTTGAAGATGCCACTCTCACGTATTCATGTGAATGTATCGAATGAGTGGTTGATTCCACATGAAATCAATTGGTTTGGACGGTCTTTGTATCATATGTGCAATTCTTGTCACAGTACAGTTGCTCAAATCCGGTATCAAATACTCTCATCAACATCACTTCCTCCTCGCCATAATCAGAGCAGAACCCCACTCGATCTTCACCAAGTTCTCCTCATTACGGAACCACTCGTCCTCCTTCGCAATGCGGTCAAACATTTCATCCATAATGTCGCCCTGTCCGCCCTTTGACCGTGCAACCTGATCTGGATGCTTCTCCTGCCACCCATGATAGCTACTCCACGTTCGAACATATTCCTTGACAGCACCCACATTGATTTCAGTCTCCATGAACAAAGTTCCCTCGCCCGTGTGTGCACCCTTGGTGCCAGGCTCGTACTCGATGCGTTGTTCTTCCTCCCAGTCCTCTTTCGGCGGCTGGATGATTCGTAGTTTATCCTGAACATACGAACGCCCAGGTTGAGGCCAATACGAGCCCAGAAGTTCCGGGTTAGTGTTGTAAGCATAGTCCTGCATGATCTCAGTCGCCTTGGGGAAGTCGACGAACACATGGTCCTTATAGCCCCAGTAAGCCAGCGTGCCTCCTTTCCGAACCAGTCGCCCCATCTCGGGCCACAGCTTTGTATAGTCGAACCAGTGCGCTGCTTGGCCAGCGACAACCAGGTCTAGTGATCCATCCTCGAGAAAGTGAGACCCTGCTTCAGCACTACCCTCCCGAAACTCGAGACCTGGATATTGTGATGGTGGTAATGCTTCGCGAGCCTTCTTAATCATGACCGGGCTGGGATCAGTGCCGAAGGTCTTGTCAAAGTGCTTGCTGAGCTCCCGTGTCACGATTCCAGTTCCGCAGCCTAGGTCCAGACATTGTTTCTTCGCCCCCCGATGGAAACCAAGGACTGTATTGTACAAGCTTGTTGGGTAAGATGGTCTGAAGGCTGCGTACGATGCAGCATTGAAGGTCGATTTGCTGGTTCGAGCGATCAGACTTGGATCCGTAACCGATGTCGAGCAACGAGAGGGCAAACTCACGCGAAAGTGGCCATTTTGCTTATATTTCAACACTTGATCTTTAGCAAATTATGCCAAATCTCAATGTCAGCTCCAACCAAACTATTTGTAGTCACTCAATGACCGACATCGCACGCGCAAAAATATACAAGAGTCGCGGTCAGCACCCTCGGAAGGTCACCGAGCTGTGATCACAGCTTGAGCTCGAAGTGAAAGCTGCCCTGCCCTGCCCTGCCCTGCCTGCCTGCCTGCCTCGGCACGAGTGCTGACATCATAATCCAGCCTTCACAGGATCGCGATCACCAGCCCATGCAGATTCGCGTATTCCAAGCCCGAGGCCAGCACTTCCATAAAATCACCTGCTAGTTCCTTTCCCACCCACCCGCGATGCCAACAAGCGATCCAACCATGCAAACCGCCGCCCGCACCTTCATGAGTTCGCCACGGATAGCCGTGGCCGGCGCATCCTCGAACCCGTCCAAGTTCGGCCACCAGATCTTCGCGTGGTACCTCGCACACAAAATCACGCCCATTGCCGTGAACCCTTCCAATTCATCCATAAATGTGCAGGGGCGCGACTTTGACACGATCGCGTCGCCTTCGCAGTTGCAGGAGCCGGGCAAGACGAGCTTGAGCATTATTACGCCGCCTGCGGTGACGAGGCAGGTGCTGAAAGAGGCCCGAGATGCTGGCGTGAAGGCGGTGTGGCTGCAGCCGGGGAGCTTTGGTGCGGACGAGTTGGCGTATGCTGAGAGGGAGTTTCCTGGTGCTGCGGTCGGCGGGTTTGGAGACGGCACACGAGGTGGAGAGGGATGGTGTGTATTGGTTGACGGAGAGAAGGCGTTGAGAGAGAGCAAGAAGGAGAAGCTGTGAGCAGTTTTGAGGGGCCTCGTACATTACTGCTTGAGCTGTGTTGGAATCTGGAGAGCTCTAGCAGTTTACAGGTCACAGATGGCTGTCTCGCAATTTGCGCTCAACCGACCAAAAGCAAATGAGTGAGGAAATGGAGTACGCACGCTACATTTAGACGTGTGCTTGAGGTACAGCATTTTATGCTTAAGACACGAGACATCAATAGACGATAACGCGGACATGCATACAAGCATTGAGACACCATGGCATCACCACGAAGCACGGCCAACAAGCAGGTCAAGCTCTGAACTGGAAGGAGGCACAGGTAGTGAGATTGAGAAGAACAGAATCATTGTCATTTCATGCAAACAAGTACGAACAACCAAAAGTGAAAACAAGCAAAACTGAGCATAAGACCACCGCTGGGAGAGACAACCACCTCCAACCACAAGAGAAGAGGCTGACCTCAACGGTGTTGTGAAGGCACATGGCCAGTTCGACCGAGGGACAGCCAAAGATCGTCGTAGGAAGAGCAAGATGAGGAAAGCGACAAAAGAAATGACGCTGCCAAAACACCATGGCAGGCAGGTCGGTCAGCATGAAGGCATCGAGAGGCTTCAAGACTGCTTGGGGTGTGTCCATCCCTCGGCCTGCAACGTTTTAGTCAGTCATCGGCGAACTTGAAGGGTGATTGCCGGGCGACGACAACATACCTTGATGGTGACAGGGCGACATCCCTTCGGGTCAACCAAGCTATTGCCGGCGGTGCTGAACTCTTGCTTCGGGCGCTCTTCAGAGTAGACAAGCTCGAACTTGCTTATCATGCTCATCATACCGCTCATGAGATCAACCACATCCTCAACGTCAGGCTCCTCGTCGTCAAAGACGCTGGGCGGCGGGATCGCCATTGCATCGTTCACGGCATCCGGGTTGACGCATGCGAAGAAGTTGCCAGCAGGCTTGCTGCCCTTCAGGGTGTAGGCGAAGGGGTTCTCATCCTCACGCACAAGTGACCAGCCCTTGTCTGCGATGAGTTTGGCGTTGTGCTCGTTCTTGTACGTCTTCTTGTTCTTCATCGTGGTTGCAATGGGGTGAAAGACTGTACCGGTCCAGTTCTCGGTGTCCTTGGGATACTTGCCGTCGTAAAGACGGAAGTAGAGTGTCTTGTTGATGGGTGCGGAGCCATCAGTCTGCAGGCTGTTCCCGTAAAGATTCCACTTGGGCTGATTGAATTGGCTTTTGGCGTCAGCGTTCATCGGGTTGCCGAGCTTCAATTGCCACATGTTGTCGCGGCTGTCTCCGTGTGTCACAACGTGCAGTGGAATGCCGGCCTGAGGTGGAATGCTGGCCTCATCGAAGATACCATCGGGGTAGGCGAAGAGCTTGAAGCTAGAATGGTGCTTGCGCGTGTCGTTCAGCACTCTGTCGGAGTTCCAGTTGCGGTCGTAGTCCTTGGGGCAGACGGTGCAGGCCGCGTGGTTCTCTGCAGTGCTGGTCGAATCGGTGTGTTTGGGCGCGTACAGAGTCACCGTGGACGTAGTGTGAACGTTGGGCAATTTCCCAGCCAAGACAGATCCGACCAGAGCCAGGACTGCGGTGATGAATTGGGCGTGCATGGCTGCGGGTGGTAACGTTATTGAATTTGGGCTGCTTGTTTATGGATGAGTAAATGTATGGGCAGATGAGGGGTGACGAGACAATGCAGTGTGGGAATGCAGCTTTGGATGGTGAATGTTGTGAAGAGAAGAGAACAGAAGAAGCAGAAGAGGGAGAAGAGGAAACATAGTGCAGACACAGCCTTTGCTGGCAAGAGTCAGTTGCGCAATGGCTGCGAGGCAACGGCAAGGGCGAGGTATTGGCAAGAGCTTGCGGTGATGTCGAGGAAGGCCCAGTCGTGACAGCATCGCGGGATGGAGTCTGTGGCAGGAGATGTCGGTCTCAATTTGGTTGCGACTCGCTACAGGATGCCAAAGAAACAGAGGAAACTATAGCCGATCATTCTTCTGCATCTTCTGCATGTTAGCCTGGGTACGAATGATTCCGCGTTCGCCATACTATCACTCCTCTTCGGCGCTGAAGACGTGTGCGAATGAAGTTGGGCAAGAGCAAGGACGTTATTACAGGGAAGAGCCAGGTAGGATGTTCGTGCAGGAAGCCGCTATAGAGCGAAGGTCAACGCGCTGTAGGAATCAGTGACGATATCAGTGCATAGGGTAGTGCAACGTCGCCATATACGGTTCAAGGCTGGTACACAAGTGGATGCAATGAGCATTTGGACGAATGTGAATCATGCTCGAGTGAGCGCGAAAATTGCTCTCATTGGAAAGTGGGCATGTCATCCTTTTTGATCCTTGCTTAGTGTAGCACGACATTAACGTATAAGGAAACAGGCAATAATCAGCTGAAAATGACAAGTTCAAACGCATTGAAAATCTGGAAAGGCTTTTGATCGTGATTTCTAGTCTAAAGTTAACGTCTGATGCTCGCTATGCAAGTAACCTATGCAACCACCGACACGATCTGCTCAACGCAGCTCATCGCGAATCTCAGCAATGAGATCCTTGGTGTCCTGTCTCTGAGCCGCCGGCTTAGAACCAGCAAGGTGCAGAGTGCCAGAGATTCCCATCTTCATCTTTGCCCTGAAGCTGTCGCCGAGCGTGATGAGCGTGCCAAGTGCGGCCAAAGTGCGGTGCAGAGCATCGGCATCTGCGGCATGTGGGCTGTCGGACTCGAGCATGAAGGCAATGTCTCGCATGAGGACTTCAGCACGAGCTTCGCGGGAGTGTGACTCTCCAGAGGGCGCCTGAGCGACGAGCTGAACAGCGTAGTTGAGGTAAAGAGTGGCAAGTGCCTTGGCTTGGGCAGCGGATTCAGGATCAGACGCAAACGGCCTCACGAGCTGCAATGTCTGGTCGAAAGTACCATCCGCGATCAAACGACCAGACTCAGTCTTAAAGAGGTTGGCAAGCAAGCGAATGCCGTGGACCACGTTGTTTGCAGATTCTTGCTTAGGAGAAACGATGCCTGCCCGGGAAAGGGTGGAGGTGATATCTCCATCGCCAGAAGAGGTCGTTGAGATGAATGCCGGTGAAACAGCGAGCACTGCAAGGACGCCGACAGCTGGTACGCGAGCCTTTTGTGGCCATGTTGTGGCAACCTTCAGCAGAGCTTCGGTCTGTTCGGTCGTGGGGTGCGGGTCGTTCTTGTTCTGAAGCTGGTCAGGGAGCTTCTGTAGCGCAGTGAGCTCATCAGATGAAAGATCACCAGATGATTGCGCCTTCTCGACAATAAGCTTGATAGCGTTCGCCGGGTTTCCCTCAACAATGGAGACAAAGCTACGCTGTGGTAGCTTGCGGCCTCCGGCTCCTGAAGAGACATCGCCTGGGCGATATCTGCGCTCCATTCCCCATGGGTCCGACGCCTGTGTCTGCTGGGTCGGAGCCGAACTCTGCCCAATGCTGGCACCCTTGGTGTTGTCGGAAATCCAGTTGGACACTTGCTCGTAATATGTCATTGGCAGCTTGTTCGCCTCCAGGAATTTTCGGGCAGCATCCCAAGGAGATTCGGTAAGGTTGTAGGGAAGCTTGAGTGGCGGCTTTCCTTCTTCGATGTCGATGTCGAAGACGTAGTCGTATTCCTTGCCGTTGAGCTCCTTCTTGGCGGATCCTGAGCCTTCTCCTGAGACCACGGTGCCAATCTGTTCAAACACATTAGGAAATGATCTCTAAGTTTCTAGGCAGTATGTGACTTACGAGATCCCACTGGCCTCTGGCGCTTGACCACAGATGGGCGGTCACGCTGTTGTCGTTTTCACGAATGAACAGTTGTTGGCCATCTCGCTCACCGGTCTTTGTCTGTAACGCCTCTGTAGTGAATCCAAGTCAGCTCGGGCCTCTAAATTCTGCAAAAATACAGTTCCTTTCGAGGACCGACGACAAAGGCATGAAATTTCGCCCGGGAAGGATCAACTTACCAGGACCAGGTAGGTCTTCCTTCTTGAAGGGCATGTTTTGACTCGCGGTCTCGGCTGGAATGGCATACATCCTGATGCTCTCGTCGAAAGATTTGATGGTCTGTGGATGGAAGTTAGCTTTAGATGTCTCTGTATCTCCAGAAATCTGACGTACCTCTGCATCGGCGTGTCTCTTCGGATCTCGGCTGAACACTCTGATGGTCTTGTCCGATGCACCGCTGACAATATCACCTGTCTCTGGGCATGCCGCCACACTCCAGATGCTGATGGCCGGGTGTGTGATGGTTTGAATGCACTGTCCGTCACGGAACACACGAACAGTCCTGTCCTCGCCCGAACTTACAATGTCGCCATTTGGCAAGATCGCAATACTGTAGATGTATGCTTCGTGACCATGAAGCTCGCCCATAGGCGCGCCGTCTAGCGACCAAAGACGAATGATCTCATCATTGCCAGCCGAAGCAAATGCAGCGCCAGACCAATGACCTTGTGGGATCTTACAGAAGCATCGAGGCACATCAGTGTGACCTTCGATGGTGCGCAGTAGCTTGCCATTGATGTCAAACATTCTGATGTTCTTGTCGGCACACGCTGTGAACACCAACTTGTGGTCATAGATCAGGATTCCCCAGACAGTCATGGTGTGCCCGGTGAGTTCGGCAACCACATCACCTGCTTCGACATCCCACACGAACACCTGACTATCCCAACCTCCAGAGATCAGTTTGCTACCATCTTCGCTGAAGGCGAGGGAGCTGATTGTGTGTGCATGTCTGGGGAGAATACGGTACGGGTCTGAGTCTGAGGTAGACCCCGGCTGCTTCACGTAGACAATGGTTTCCTTGCCACCCGCCGCGATCAGGCCGTTAGGATGGTTCTCTGAAGGTTGAGCAAAAGCGAGGGCATTGAACCAGTCCGAGGCCTGCACTGAAATCGTATCATCGTACGAGGGTGGTTGAGGCGAAGTCAACGACCATTGCCGCACTGTACTGTCTCTCGATGCTGAGAGGATGGTTTGCTTGGAAGGGAAAGCGACTGCACGCACCTATGCAGGTCAGTCAGAGGTGAAGCCCGTACTGAAGGAATAGAGCTATGAGGATCGAGAGATGAGAAAGTCACATGACAAGATACTTACATCTTCCTCGTGGCCACGCAGTGTCGCGGAGAGCTTGAACTCGCTTGCCATGGCAAAGGTGGTGACTTGCGGGGTCTCTGTTGGAGAGTGCTGTAGATTTGGGGTAGTAAGAATTTGCAAGTGGTGTTTTGGGTTGGTTTGTCAAAGTAAGCAAATCAGGTCGTTGCCTTTCGAAGTGTGTTTGATGGTGAAGTGCACACCAACACTTCACCACGTCACTCGCCTGCGCTTGCCCCACGTCTCCGCTACAGATTGCTGCCTAAGGCCATCGAGGTATCCTCTCACCTCGCGGTATTATTAAATGTTTTCCTCAGTACGCATAGCACACGAACGGGGTTTCAACGCGAATTTCATGTGTTTACTTGTCATTCCGCATTGCATGTTCGTCTCG
Organism: Cladosporium colombiae; assembly: GCA_026122715.1. Lineage (NCBI taxonomy): Eukaryota > Fungi > Ascomycota > Dothideomycetes > Cladosporiales > Cladosporiaceae > Cladosporium > Cladosporium colombiae. The sequence goes on along the minus strand of JAKZFA010000008.1, from coordinate 1,180,167 downwards.
CTGCTTAGGCCCCCTTAGCAGCACCCATGATACGCCACTTTGTTCGGAGCGTCCGAACGAGACCATCGCAATCGATCGAAACCTATCTTAATGTCCGCTCGACATCGTTATTTCCATGGAATCCGGTCTACGAATGTGACATTATACTGCTTGCGGCCGTATACCAGATAGCTTGGCATACACAAATAGAGATGCGGCTCAATTCTTTGCCTTGCAGCGTACGTATTGCTTTATCTCCGGTTGAAATCCTGCACAGCCTCGTCAACATGCTAGATGTCCAAGTCTGGGAAAAAGCACGACAAGCCTTCATTCAATAGTGATTTAGGGCGATGTGCGCGATATTCGACGTTCGCGACCTCTGTACATGCGGTGCAACACCACCATCCTGCAAGTGAGTCCCTGCATCGACCGCGATAACAATCGCAACACCGCGGATTTCGAACCGTCCCCGGTGCTTCCCCGTCTGTTTCACCACACTGCCACGACCGCTACTCGGTCGAGATGCATACAGTGACGCGGACCTCGAAATGCGTACGTCAGGGGATTGTGGTTCGTCTGCAGGTGAAATGGCGCCCAATCGGGAGGTTGCAAGTCTGGTGGTGGTCAAGATGCTAGGGCCGTCGACCAGAAATCTCATCACGGGCCAGCAACACCCATTCCTGGGCAAGTGCTCGTACATTCTCCACCAGGCAGATAATGGAAAAGTATTTGCGCCAGGCTGGCTGAGAATCCACCATTCAAGAATCTGACTGCAGAGCCAGCCGCAGGAACAAAGAGAAGCTCACGACCCATCTGCAAATCCAAGCCGAACATTGGCACGGGAGATTGCAACAAGGATGTGCGCCATGCAGTCCAGGTCTATGGGTGTGCTTACACAACGCCACGGGCGCCATCTGACAGGCCACTCTCGTGTTGCACCGAGAGGTTGTCCTCAAACGCGCACACGCCTGCAATGATGCGGCTGTCAGCTTGGGATTCGGTGTCAAGAACAATGATCCTGCATTGCACCCACGGCCCGCGGGCATTGGCAAATTGGAAGTTGCAGCTGGAGATGACGGGCGTCGCGGCTGGAAGCCTGAGCTCGCGCGAATGAGACGAAGGAAGACCAGACCAAGACCTTGCAGGCCTGAGTGCTGGGGTACGGTGGTAGTATACATGCGCTTGCGTGTGATGGATCAGGCAGAGGCTGGAGACCAGAATGATGTCCAATCTCGTCTCGACTACATGTGCCCCGAAGTCCACGACGCCTTGAACGACGCCTTGCGCTGGTCTTGGCCACGGATCGGGTACAGTTTGGTCGAACGATCTGGTTTCAACAACACAAAATTTATTCTATTGGCAACGGCTTTGCTCGCGTGGCTTGGATCCAGGTGAGTTCCGTCGGAGTGAAAAGTGCCAAGATTGACACAGGCAGGCGATGTCGTACGTATGCCCACGCTGCGGCGCTGTTACGTACGGCTCGCACGTTGCAGATAGCAATGTCCAACTGTTCGAGGCGTGCTCACAAGCACCACGACCGCAGCTTGGTATGTCCACGTACTCTTAATTGACATATTGTTGGTTTCACTTAAGACGGAGGGTCGGACAGTCGGATACCGACTTTCGGCGTGCCTTCGAGCGCTGCTCCCGGCGCTTGTGTCAGTTGGATTCCCAGGACACAGCGAAGATTCGCCAGGGTTTTCCTGGGGTTCTGACCGTTCTTCTGTAGCAGAGTCAGACTACTGCTGTGTGATGATGGAATAAGGCCGCGACACGGCTGCTAGCTGCTCGATCCCCAGCATGAGCCCCGCGGTCTACGAATGTTAGTGTTGATAGCACGAGGCGTTAAAGACGCTTGCAGCCCGTCGCAGCAGCAGGCTGCGTGTGGAAGGGCACGAGATCACAGAGATGCATGTCGAATACTAGCAACCACGGTCCAACTTTTGTCAACACGCGCGTCCGAGGTAGCCGCCACAGCAGTAACGGGCTCCCAGAACCGTGGGGTTCAGATGATTGAGTGTACACCGTCCCTGAGGCGCAGCATGCGCCGCCCAATGGCCGCTGCGAAACGCTGTCCCATAGCGTATAGGGACTTGTGTGGTGTCTCAGAGCAACCGCCTTGCCAACCCAAAGCCACATTGTCAGCCGGATCTTCGGTGTCGATGCTCTCGCGGGGTCTCTGTAAGTTTCGGCATGTTTCTCATCACCCGCGTGTACGTTGTCTACGACGGCGGTATGGCTTCCACTGTGCTGTGGTAGGTCATTCGCCAGGACAAAGGCACGGCGAGGCGGCCACACCTCGTGCATAGGAGGCCATATTACGACTATGATGACAGGGGCGAGTGCTTGACTGCGTGTATGTAGTAGTAGTGTACTAGTGGGCAGCCGCCCCTCTCGGATCTGGTATAAGAGAAGCGACTCGTTTCCGACATTAGAGCGGAGCATCGCAATCAGCACCAATTTCTTTTCAGAGCTTGACTCGCAGGCTTTGCCGGATCTGCACCCGCGGTGCTTCCACCGATCGCTCCTATCTTGTATCTGAGTATCTCAGTCTCCCCTAGGCGCCCAATTTCGCAGCAGGCTGTCCTGTCCCCTTTGTGCTGTACTGTGCCACTGTACTGCTGGCGTTCGGCTGGCCGCATGCATCTGGACTAGGCACAAGGAGAGTTCCTCCAGAAAGTCACAGTCACGACACAGCTCGCCTGCCATACTAGACCGGGACCAGAGCGCGAGGCGTCGCCCAGCTCGCTTCCCCAGCGCGGCCACTGCCCTCCAGACTCTCTTCAGCCCAGGGCGTCGGCAATCTCTCGATCGCCATCTGTGCCACCGTGCCACCATCCACTCAGCCTGCCGACAAGCATCTCGCCAGGCGGGCCGGATCCACGTGCTGTTTGCGCCTTCTAGCGCCAAGCGCACTGACGCGGCTGTAAGGTCGGTCCCCGTACCGGTCGACGCCGTCTTCGCCCTGCTGGGTGCTGGGTTCCTCCGTTTCAAGGGCACGCTTGAACCTGCAGGCCTAGCCTGCTGTGTAGGCGTTGGTCGGGGCGCTCGGGGCCTCTCTTCGTCACGCTGGCCCAGGGCCTGCTGATCCTATATCACTTGGGCCGGCCGCCGCTGGTCGCAGAGCTTTCGTCTGCGTTGGATGCCGTACCAACACTCGCACTCCTCTGTCGACACAAACAACGACTCCTCTCCCATCAACAATACCATTTAGCCTCTGCGCATACGCATCCCTGTTGCGGCGCCCTACACACACCGTTACACGTCTGACGATCGCCGGCCTCCGTCCATCCGGCTATTCCTACCGATCGCTCCTGCACCTTCGGCTCTCCACTGCCAAAGTGCGCGCGTGAGTCCGCCGGCGCAATGGCCTCCACTGCACGCAACAACCCTCATAACGAGTTGATGAGTGCTCTATCGACGTCAGTATCCTCCCGCGCTTTTCACTTGTCGATACCTATCAGACAGCGGAATTCATCCATTACCCATCATGGGCCGTACTTACATGCGCAACAGACTGCACCTCGGTGGAAAGTACTCTGATCTCACCATCACCTGCAACGAACGCCAATGGTTCGTCCACAAAGTCATTCTGTGCTCCCGCAGCGGATTCTTCGACGGTGCATGCAGCAATCGTTTTCGCGAGGCTGACACTGGCGTCATCGACCTGAGCGACGATGACGAGGAAGCCATCGAGCATATGATCCACTGTAAGTCATCTTGCATACTGGCGGTGTCGACTCGACGCATGCTGCAAGCATGTTACGCATTATGATATGCATCGACTGACATTCCAACCTTGATCAGACTTCTACCACCTCGACTACCTGAACGACAAGACTGATCACGAAGCCTCAGCTGTGTTCCGTCACCGCCTGCTTTCTGATGCACGCCGTAAGCTGCCTAAGAAGGTCGATCTCAGCATGGTCATGGACCCTCTTCTCTCACAGGCTGGATACTGCGCGCCTGAGGCCCCCATGAGCCCTCCAGATTCCGTCATCTCCGTCAACACCGATGTATCACAACTCAAGAACAAGATCAAGAGCCCACGAACCCCACGGACACCTCGCTCTCCTGCAAACGGCCGCCAGCAAGCGTCCCCGTACGATTCCGAGACGGGCAGTGACTACGAGTCTTACGAAGACGAGGAGGAAGAGGTCGGCGAGGAGGAGTCTCACCTCATCACACACACCCGTGTCTACGCACTAGCTGAAAAGTACGACATTCCATCTCTGAAGGAATTGGCTCAGAGCAAATTTGAGATGGCCATGGCCTGTTACTACGACTCCAGCGAGTTCGCAGATGCCATCGAAGAGGTCTACTGCTCAACCATCGATAGCGACCGTGGGCTGAGGGACGTCGTCCTGCAGGCTTTCCGTGCTCACCCCGCTCTTGCCACCACACAAGACGTCTACGCCGTCATCAAGGACACACCCGCCCTCGCACTCGAGCTTTATAAGATCGAGAGAGGACTTCCAATCTGAACGGAGTGCGCGAGATCATATCACCCACACATCCACGACGGAGTGCAGTTGTCATTCTTGTCACAGAATCAAACGTTGCCCAGTTTGCCACTCGCCAGTAAGATGCCAATTCGCCGCAGGAAAGCTGCATATTTGCATGCCGCAGAATCCGCCAGATCTATCTCGCGGACTCACGCCGCGAATTCTGAAGCACGTGGCTACTGGGATGGCATCGTCCTCGAGACGGGATCTATCATTGCAGTTTAACGGAACGAGTCTCGAGTGAACCCGCGAATGGGTGAGACTTGGAGCGCAGAGGAGAATCTTACAGGAAAAACATCAGGGGCATCTAAAATGCATAGAGGCGTTAACGGGTACGAACGGTATGATACCCATTGCACACAGTCGCTATAGACCGACACGGCAATACATGTTTCAGGCCTCCGGATCGAGGCAGTGGGATATTCTAGCTGCATGTACAAGAATTTTTGACATTTTCACAACATGTCCCGGCGCATACGCGTGCTTCATGCAGTTTCTCAGTTCAGCAGTTCCACGGCGTGCTCTTGCAGATGCCACCACATGTCAACTATGATGCATACTGCTGTAAATCAGTCCTTGCATGCGCTCACACGTTAGATACACGTCGAGACCCCAAGCCACATCACGCACATTGCGCACTCTCCCACCAGGCTACAGCGACAGCAACAACAATAACAGCAGCAGCAGCAGCAGCAGCAGCAAATAGGCAAAAGCAATCACACACGAGCATGTGCCTTGAGCACACTAGGCGTGCGCTGTGCAACCACACCTCTCGCTATCCCGTCCCAAGACCAAAGACCTAGATGCCCCCAGCAGTCCATCCCCCACCACCTCCCACATTCTCAAACACGACCCCGCACAACATGACCTCTCGACTCGTCAATGCTCTATCCCGCAGGCACAGCAAAGATGTGTTAGGCAGAATGTGCTCGGTAACCACCGGCAATAGCAGTGGTAAGCACTCCTCCATCCTGATCGCACCTTGGCCCGTCGGACCGCTCGACATGCTTTCCTCAACCATACAGCAAAACGGTATAGTACTGTGATACAGCGCTCAACCAAAAAGCTCCACGGGCGACAGGCAGCCTGCAAAAGCCCTCTCTGTGATCAAGAACTGCCAGGTGATTAGGATGCTGACTGCATATGCGGTTGCCATATGGCGTACTGTTGCTCGTGGCTGGCACGTCATCGTGAGAAGCAAGCAGCGCTACCTGGAAGAGGCACCGCCACGAGTTTCAGATTCATGCGTGGGCGACAAGGATACGGCGCGCGCGATCTGCTTCCACGCTTGTGCGGCGTGCGCCATCGTCGGCCTGGGCTCCACGGGAGCTTTCCTTGGCTGTGCGAGTGGGATGGGTAACAAAGTCCAACAACCGCTACTGGCCAGCCCGTGGCTGAATATTGCGCGGAGCTGAGTCCTTCGAATCGCTCTTTGGGCTGAACCTTGAGAAGTTTCTCGCGTGCGATTTCGCGATGTTTCCTAGCCGAGGTTGGTTCGGCTGGTTCTAGTCAGGTAAAAAGGCGTTCGTGGACGACACGAGGCCTTGATGTTGGTGAAGTTGCGGACCTCACTTTTGGGGAGCCGGAAAGCCATTGTTCGAGACTTTTCCACTTGTTGTGAGTGTGACCTGATCTCGATCGCGATCGCACAGAATCGTGGTAACGCATCTGGATGTGGTCAAGCGAGGATTCCAGCCTTACTTCTGGGCAACGGTCAATACAGCACGTGGAAGAGTGCTTGTTGTCTTGCTGCGCCTGCTTTCGGGTCGTGTTATGTCCGCCGAGCGACCAAAGCTTAACTTTCCTCTCAACGCCAAGAACACTTGCGTTCTAGGCTGACGCCTTTGCATGCGAGTCTTCTCGGAGGGATTCACCTACAGCCTGGTTTGCCAACTGCCGTTTCGGAAGAAACCTCGAGGATGGACTCAGCCTTGCTGTAGAGACGCAAGCCACATGAGTGCGACCGCGAACCTAATGCGAGTATTGCCCATATCACAGTCTTTGTATTGAAGCCACCTCTGGTCTGTGTGCAGTGGTTGTTCTGGTACTATTCTAAGGTTCTCGCTACCTCTCAATAATATCCCGATATTGCCAAGCTATCTAAGGTCGCCTTGTGAAGATGAACACCAATCAAGCAATCATCCTCTGAAGCGACGTTTTCTCCATTTTGATGACATGGCTCGTATCCGTGATCTCATGCTGCGACGCTGAATTCCTGCTTGCTACTCGACGTTGTCTGGCGTCAACCTCGTGCGTGCAGTAAATGATCCAGCTTGACGCTAAAACTACTCGCGCTGTATTGACAACAAGTCGTGATTTGGAACCTGACCTGGCTCGTGTTTATCAAGCTTGCTGTTGTGCCTGTCTGATCGCTTCGAGGTCGAGCTGGTACGTCGCTACATCCAAGACTTCCCCAAACTTGAAGCCAACCCTTTCCAGTCTGCCAACACACCTGAATCCCATGCTCGCGTGCAGTCGACCAGTTGCAAGCGATTCGGCTGGCTGTCCAGGAGGCACTGACATGGCAGCCAGAAGTTGGGTCTTCGTACTGCTTACAACCAGTCGCTGTACCAATGCTTCCAATAGTCGCCGACCAATTCCCCTGCCCTGCGCGTCGGGGTGAATGTAGACAGTGTCTGCAGCTGCAGGGCGGTAGCCTGCGCGATCATTCCAAGGAGCGGCATAGGCGTACCCACAGATCGGTCCTGAAGCGGTTACAGTCGCCACGACGTACGGAAGATCGATCGCTGTTGAACGAGTCTGCTGTATCTGCGCAGCAGTCTGCGCGACAGAAGGAGCCTTCTCGGCGAGCGTAGCGGTGGAGGTGTTCACGTAATGAGTATATATCTCTGAGATTGCTGGCGCGTCGTCTACCGTTGCGTCTCGTATTTCAATATTGCTGAGCATGTCCGTGGTACCTGGAGTCACATACGGCACAGTGTGAGTCTGTTGCATGACCATCGGCGGTTCGGCCACGACGGCTGGGTGTGACTGAGTATCGATAGGTTGCTCCGTTTCATCAAGACCTTCCGCTGGCTGCTGCTCTGGGTGCAGTTTCCGCTGCTCCTTCAAGCGTCGATAATATGTAGCAGGCGATATTCCAGCCTCAGCTAGAAAGCGCTTGCGATCTGCCTTCCCCAGAGCCCTCGGTCCGCCCGTCACATCGTCCAGCATGGCACTCATATCTTTTTTGGGTCTGCCAACCGGCTTTTGCGGCCCAGGTGCTCTCGTCGGTGACTGCCTTCCTTGCTTGAGTGCTTCGTTCCTTTGCTGGATCCAGCGGTAAGCCTGTGCCTGAGCTGGACACCATTCTTCGTCCTTGTGCTCTTGGACGAAAGCACGCAGCGGCTTTGTACCATTTGGTTTATCCCATTCCCAGAAGAAGATAGTTCGGTGAGGCGTCAGATAGTCAACTGCTTCGGTTCGAGACCAGCCATGACGGTTGAGAATGTCCCAGATCGTACTGATGGCGGCTTTCTTATCGTAGGTGTCGTGTAGAAACTTGCTCATTTCATCGAGATGAGCATCTGGGTGGTCTTTGAGGTAGGTGAGAAGAGCCAACTCTTCCTCATCTGTGAAGATTCTGGGACGACCCTTTTTGGCTCCAGTCTGTGGCGGTCGTGGCAGTCCGAACAGTTGCCAGTTCTGTCTCCATTTCCGTACTGCACGCTCGCTCACGTTGAATTCTTTGGATATGGTTGAAATGTCATGTTCGAGCACGAAGAGATGGTTGTGGATTTGCGCCATCACGGCATCCGGCAGTGCGGTAGGCATCGCGAGGGTCACCGGACTTCAACTGAGCGCAGATACGTGGCCTGGCTGAGTTGCGACGCGTCTGGAACAAATGGGATAAACCAGAGACGTGATGGAGCTGATGTTTGGATTGATGGTGCGATATAACGGTATGGCTGCTGCGACCGCGTGCTTGAACGCGACAGATGTTCGCCACTCAGCTCCGCACGCAGAGGCTTGGCGGAGAAAAATTGCCAAACTGAAATAATGCGTTGCTTTACAAGCACTTGCTATACAAATAGGAGTTGTAGTTCGAATGAGTAGTGGCGCTGGGTGGGTAGCGCGATTCTCCTTTCTTTTGAGACGATGTCTTCGCGCTGGGCGCCACCACAAGCCGCTCACGTGACGTTTCGGGGGCACTCCAGCTTCACCTTGACATCATGCTCCATGACCTTTGTACAAAACACTTGACTCTTGAGCATTGACTGTCGCAAAGGTTTATGGTTCCTCGTCGAGAATATACGGCCCTAAAAAGGACATTATGTATACACAGAGTCTGGTACACCTTGTGGAGTCCTACTTGCTTACTTATTTTTAGTTTCTGCGATTGCTCTCAATGGGAGAACGAAAATTAGAAGTATGTGGCTGACAAGAACGAAATATCGATGTCGTGAGGAATACACAGATGTATTATGTTCCATCGAAAAGCAAAGTTACCAAGTTAATGTTACACGAGATCCAGCTTTTCTTGAGCCCCAGCATGTACTATCCGTGGATAATTGTTTCCTCCATGGCTCCAAACTCCTGTCCCAAATGATGATGGAAAAAAAGACCTGGTATCTTATATCCAAACGCCGGGCCATATGCATTGACCACTCCCAGAAGAACATGCAAAAACCGAAATCGTGTTACAGACAGAAAAAAAATTGCTTCAAAAGTGCGCTCGCTGAGGGTTGCTCGATCGTCGCTCGACCTTGATGGGCTCACTGTCGACAGCAAGGATTGTGGTTGCGCCTTGTTGTGAGGTCCCAGAGACCGGCATCTGGATCAAAGTCGTGCGTATGCGGAAGTATCCAGCCTGGCGGATCAGCAAGCCGGAAAATGTGAAGTAGCCCAATGCTACGCGACATGGCTGGCTGCGGGCCATGGTCTCGACGTGCTCCTCAGGAATCTCATGTACAGAGTCAAACAGCTTCTGTCCGGTGAGCATGCCAGACTCAACCGGGACACGCTCGCCGCTGCGTGTATCCTTGACAAGAGACGCCACAGCGAAGAGGCGAGTGATGTCAACATTGGAGCCATCAATTGTAAGGTCTGCAGTAGGGAAACGCAGGCTGGCCATGACAGATGTCTCAACCTCCATGCCCAAAGGGACGACTCTATGTGGCTGGCCAATAACGTCCAGCTCCCACTTGGGTCGCACGGAAGACTTCATGTTTGATTGTGAATTGGACGATTTGCGTCTGTGCCCCGACTCGGACTTGGAGGGCGACTTGTGGCTTGAGGTCCTTCGTGAGCGTTTGACCTCTCGGTCATCTGCAGCGCTGTCTTTCTGGTGCCTTCTTGGCGCACCTCTCATCTGGCCGGCATCGACGACTCTGGGGCCTTGGTTATCGTGTAGGTAGGTCCGCTGGCTGCCGTCTGTGACCATGATGCTCGATGATGGAGGAGTTGTTTATGTTGATATGATGGAACCAGGATGATGCTGGGCTCCGAGATACTCGTGGAGGCTGGAGTAGTGTAGTGATTGGGTGCAAATCTTGAGGTTTGACACAGTAGCTTTCTGGAAAACACGTTAGTTGGTGTTTCAGGCTGCGTCAATGACCTCGACCGGAGGCACAACAGAAGGTGCGGACTCACAAAATAGACACGGAACCGGTGGTTTGGTTTCTTGTACGCTCGGATCGCGCAGAGACAGAGATGCTTATATGTAGATCGCTTGAGAGACTGGTTGATGGGATTGCGAGTTTCTGGTAACCTATGAGGAGCGTCGGCAGTTGACTTAAGTATCTACTGCCTGAGTCAACTACGTCCCCTTCGAGGCAGTGGAAGTCATATTGTCAGGACGTGAAGGCATACTGAATCTGGAACTACCAAGTAGCGCACCCGGGGAAGCGGGATTCGCGCCACGATAGTCGAATGTTCTACCTGATGGACTATACAAGGGTGATGATGGACCACAAAGGGGAGTCAACCCCTGTCCCGCGGCGACGGACGGTGCTGATGCAGCGAAGTGCAGGAACCGCACGCGCACCAGACGAGGCGAAGTTCGATCGCCCTCGTCATGGGGCAGATTGATTGGCCCTATGCAGTAGTGGATTGATTGTGGGCGTGAGCAGTTGTCGCGATCGGAGTCCGGATGCGGTCCATTGCGTCGGGCTCAGCAAGATCCAGCGGAATCTCCTGGCGTTCGCTTGCGCACAGCCGAACCACTAGTTCGGGGTCGATTGATAGTGTCACCTGAGTCAAGCACAGCTGGTGCTCGGTATGATATCCTTCGAGGAAACATGCTTTGCCAGACAGCGGATTGGTGTGATGAAGCTGGAGTGGTAGCTGAGGTGAGCTGTCATCTGTCAGACTATCATGACAGTCGAAGCATATTCGATGGCTGCCCGCGAGCTCTTTTCGCCAGTACCAACCCCCACGATCTCATCTAACCTGTGGGTTGGCATCATGCTCTACAGTGCATCAGTGACAGGGATATAGAGCCCGGCCCGTGATGGGCCGGCCGTCAGGGCCCTCCGAAGATCTCCGCAATGCTGTACCAACGGGGTGGCACCTGGGATGGGCCCGGCAGCCCTATTCCAAATGTCGGTAATGCATGAGGGCATGCTGGCGAATCAGATAGCACCAAGCAACTATCGCCTCAGACATCACAGGGTGACAGGATTACAAGATATTGGGGCAGGGGCGCCATGGAGCGCCGGCTCTAACACTTTCAATCTACCTTGGTCTCAAGGATCGCATCAGGCTTGCAGCCTATCCCTACTTGATGCGTGGGCCTGCACGATGCGATGGCGGCCACAAATCCTCCTGCTTGGAATCCCTGCGTGGCCGCCCGAATCGGGTGGTTGCAACGCGCGATGTGCCCTCCTCCAATCTATCGCTTGTGCATATTACTTGCGCGGCATCGCAGCCTCGCGGGACCTTCACGACGGGGGATTGTCGTGCCATGTTCCACCCGCAGCCGGCCCGACCGCCTAACTAGCATCTTCCTTGTCGGTGGTAGCAAATGCGAAGTATACGACCTGTCACTCTGAACTGTCATTGCGCCATCACGGCTTCACCTCCTGCTTCTGCAGAACATCCCACGTCTTTGCCCTGTGTCCACCCGGCGCGGTGGACGCGCATGCCCTCCCTCCGATGATCCCGATCGCGTAGCCACGGCGTTCGCACCTGAGAGCCTTGCGTCACTGAGCGCACCGTGGGTTTCGCCTTGATCGGGGCGGCGCCTCGAATCTATCGAGATCCACAAGCCCTCACAGCTTTTTGCCCCCAAACTGCGCATAGCAAGGGTCAAAAAAGCCCTGCCCAACAGCACAGAGCCGCTGCGCTGTCACAGTGCAGCTGGCCAGAGCCCTGACAGGGAGACAGGCTTTGACCGGACGCTGTGCTTTGCGTGTCCATCTATATGCAGGTACCGAGAACGAGCGTTCAGAGGCTTTTCTCGGGTATCCAAGTTCCTGTGTCGCTCCCACAGGCCGTGCTGACGCCCTCCAAATACGTTGTGGTTACGCCATGTCATATGGACCCCACGATAACCCAGGTCCAAGTCACTGGGAGCAGCCCGGATCGGAACCGGTGCTTGCGTAGAAGCCATGCTTACATTCATGCTAATGGACACCCGCGCCCGTAGAACTGGGATAAGAGCGTTGCCCACGCATCCCTCCCACGCTCATGCACATGGACGGCCCTCGGCTACATGCACACGATCAGCTCGACACACGAGCATCTTGATCTGAGGCCGTTGGACGGGGGCACTGGTAGATGAAAGGTGCATGCTAGCATGGCAGCCTGGTCTCTATTGTGCCTGCGATCTGGTAAAACGGCTACATGCAAGATGGGTGTGGGCTGCTTGTGTTGCGTAACTTGCGAATCAGTCGGAGCAAACGCCTCGAACGGCATGGCTTGACGCTGCAGGCGCCCTTGGCAATGCTCGCAGCTGGCAGTGCAGCGCTTTTGTCGAAGGCGGAAGAGGGCACCATCGTGGCTGCGGTTTACTGATCCCGCCTCTCAAGCCATACAGTACATGTAGTTGCGACATACCTTCCCGGGGACAGAGCCAAGCAGAGTCAAGCCGAGCGGTGACACACGCCTGGGCTCATCGAGTCGCAGGCATCCGGCTTTGGCTTGCGGCCCTGCGCGTGTGAGGAAGAAAAAAGCGAGTATATCATGTGATCTTCGCGCCGGAAGAGCAGTTCCACCTGCCCCACGACCAAAACAGATACGTCCAGAACGATTGCGTGCATGTATAAGTAACGCGAAAACGGTATGTGCCAAGAGAAATTGAGATCCCCTCCAATACCATCTCGATTCCGCTCGGATCACTCCCATCTAGATCTTGCCTGCTCCACCCAGATGGTAATGTAGGGCAAGCAGGGCGATGCTGCAGATCGCCTTTGGTAGACACGTCGGATGTCAGATAATGCAGGCCGGACGTCCGCCTTTCCACAAATGATCGTCAGACACATGTCCAAGCGAATGTGGAAGCGGATTTGGCTGCACACATCCTGTGGCAGATCACCTGCTCGAGCCGATCGCATCGAGAAAAGAAAAGGCAAGAATGTAGCAAAGTACCAAGGTTTCAGGCATAGACATAGGGGTTTCCTGTATGCAACTGTGCATTGATAACAGCATCCAATTAATAATGAATAATAATGCGTCGAAACAAAAACCCTGGGGTATCAGTAATGAACGCACAACAACTGCTCCAATCTCCTCCAGATATCCCTTCCCAAATTCATAATAATCTAAAAAGTCAAACTTCGAACATCTTATGCCGAACCCAGATATGCCCACACGCGCGCGTTGTTTCGGACCTACTTATGCCAGATTCCATTTTCGTCCTGGACGCCAATCTCGTAGCCGAGAAGCACCTCCGTGCCGCCGCCTTCCCAGCCGCGGTTGCCGGCACTAGACAGCATGAAACGGCACGTCGGGTCGATGTAGATTGAAGATATCACACCGCCGCGGTGGCCGGGAACGATGGTGAAGGGCACGGTACGGTGGCGGGCCGAATCAGACTGTGCGACGTCATAGATGCGCAGAATATCATTGGAAGCACTGGACACATTATATGTCAGCTTTCTGAAAGTAGATGATGGATGATCCGAACGTATTTGACTTACCACACGAGGTGCCGCTTGTTGGGCATGGCGCGGACGGCATAAACAGGACCACTACCCGCTTGGAACTTGAAGTTGCGGTTCGCTTCGCTGCGCTTGCTTCCCAGGTGATGAATCGAATACTCATCGACCGAGCAATTGCGTCGACCGGCGTAGATAAAATTGCCATCTGGGCTCCAGCAAGCGCCTGTGCACCAAGGAGGCGTGCCGCCTTGCGGGACTATGGTGGCAATTGGTGACTGCATGCGACGATCCCATATGCGAAGCGTGCCGTCCTGCGAGGCATCGAGGAACGTGGATTCGCTCTGCGGTGGCAAGTCTGATGCTGATTTTTCTTCTTCGTTTGTGGGCGGTGCGGTAAGTGGTTCGTCTGAATGTGGGAGCCCGTTTGTGAGTGGACTTGCAGGCTTGGATCCATCTTTTGGAGATTGCCCGTTCACCTGATCTTCCGTCGGTTTTGGTGATGATGCCGCTGCTCCTTCAGCGTTCGGAACTTGTGCCCCTGTTGCCTCACCAGGAGGCTGAACTGGACCGCCGCTGCCCATGCCGGTCATCTCTGCGTCTGGCTCTCCTGGGGCGTCATCTTCTTGCATTTCACTAGTGAGTGCCCGAGTAAGTTCGTCGTCATCGTCGCCAAAGACGTTGTCAGATGCTCCTCCTCCACCATTGCCTGTCTCTTCACCGAAAAGAGATCCATGGTCTTCGCCGAAGAGGCTACCAGTTGGTGAGCCCATGGCATCTTCCTCGCCATCTTTGTTGTCGTAACCGTTCATCAAGTCGCCGTTGGTGAAGGGCGCATCATTGTTACTTGAGAATGTTCCATTACTCGGCTCTGGTAAGCTGTCGACAACTTCGGGTACGGGCAAATCACTCATCGGTCGCACTTCGATGACGCTGATTTGTCCGCCAGCACCACGGAACGATCGTCTCACTTTACCAGTATTGAGGTCCCAGTCGTGAATTGTTTTGTCCCAGCTGCCGGAAAGTAGGCTTGTTTCATCTTGAGAAAGGGTCAAGACAGACACGGCGCTTGTATGTTCTTTGAGTGTGGTTATTCTGGTTCCTGCTTGGTGTCTGCATGTTTGCAAATTGATACCTCCGCTCTCCAGTCCAGACAACAGCCAAGCAGCTTGATGCTGCACGGCCAGTGAGTACACAGGCGATGTCCACTTTCCTTCGTCTGCGGATGGCGGCGTTCGCACGGTCGGCTCTTCGTTCTCCCAGTAAGTTACCAGAGATCCAGCCTTCATGACACTGTCCACAAACGGATGCTTTTGCGCGACCGTAAGCGGTACTTTTCCGTTCACTGTGTCCATCCAATTGTACATGCGCACGTAACCGTCCGTTCCGCCACTAAACACCCAGTGCATATCCGGTGTCACTGCCACAGCATTTATTGACGTGCTTTGAGGTGCCGCCATTGTCGGTACGATGTCATATGCTTGCGCTAATAGAGCTTCAGCGCGGACTGGCGGTATGAAAGGAGTTGCTATACCACCCGCTGGTGATCTGGTTCCTCGAGGCGAGGGCGAGGTCAAAACGACGGCCGGATTGGGTGGCCGCTCCGTTCTACTCGAGGGTCTTTGCGGTTGGTTGTCTCGTCGCGAAGGTGAGTCTGGCTCATCTTGGTCTCCCTCGTCATCCTCGTCATTATCATTGTCATCGTTATCATCGTCGTCATCCTCATCCCCATTGCCATCGTCGTCCTGATCTTGATCCTGGTCCTGGTCCTGATCGTCGTTCGGTTCATTCACGTCTTCCATCTCCTCATCCTCGTCCTCCTCCCCTGAGCCAGCAGTGGGGTCCATGTCGTCGTCGAAAGCCACCATGTCTGCAATATAACCGTACTAGGCGAAAGATGCGAAATTGCTAATGTGTTCCGAGGTAGATCTCAAGGTCCAAGGCGCTGTGCTGATGCGCCGGAGGTATTGACTGGCGCGCTGTCTCTCGCAAGGAGCCGGCTGGGTACGGCTATCTATCTTCTAGGCCTTGCGCGTGATTTGCTGGTCGCTCCGTGTGTGTCAGTGTTGCGTGAAGAGCGCGACGGGCGTTCTGCCTGAACGCACCCAGCTTGACCTTTAAAGCATGGCCGCACCGCTGTCTCCGTCTCCGCAAGCGCAACTCTCCCCACCTGTATGAACGGGCCGCAGAGCCTCATTAGTGCAAAGCTTCGGGCCTGGCTCCTTGCTGTTTAGTTTCACATGTGCTGGACGTCGCGTCGTCTGTTCGGGAGAGATCATAATAGTATGGTATATTACGATACTCGTTTCCAGCCATGACATCGTCTTAGCCGATCTTGTGGCGAACTCGCGAATGGCTTGTCACGAATATTAGACATATGCAGGCCGAAAGCCATCCCGACCACGAACATCCAAGCATGCTTGCATCTGCAATACGACTGACGGACTGCGAGTCTGATCATACACTGCGGCTCTGAAAGCGTTCGCCGAAGCCTCTCGGTGGTGTATGGAGTCTTGAAGCGTTGTTGGCCAAGGCGGTGCCACCATCCTGGCTGCTTGCTTTCGTATGCGAGCAAACCGGTTTCTCAGCACCGCAATCTCGAGCACTTGCGAGCACTGGCAGCGAAGGCAGTATTACCAATAATCTGGCATGCTCAATGAGCTTGTAATACGATGATTAATTCATGGTTTCAAAACCGAGTCGTCTTCTTTGGAGTTCGGAGAGGTCTGTACATACAATTAGTCGTGTTGAGACTACTCAGTCACCTGACCATACAGTGTCAGGATCAGTAGACACATTGAGCATGCCTACATGTAAGAACATGGGACTCTGTAGTCGTCTTGCGAATCAGCATGCGGTGTTCCCAACCTCTGCCGCTGCAAGCCGAAACGCGCCTTCCCGATGAGATGCAGCGCTCCTTCCTCTTTCCCTCCTTCCGTTTGTTTGCGCGTGCCAAACAGCAACATGCAAACACGAGACGCGCTCACTTCCGCTTCCGCCACCTCTTCACAGCTTTTCTCTCCGCCACGTTGACACGCACATTGACAGTGGCGCCGTCGGTACCAGCGTTGTCTTGCGCTGTTCATTTCGTGAGGCGAAGTGAACTGGCAGTTATCATCACTGTCAGACATCTACCTTTTCTCCGCTTTCTTACACCTTCACCACTCCACTCCCTCCTCACTCCCGGCGAGCGTCCAACCTCGCCACTTCGCACCGTGCATCGCCCACGATGAACGAAGACCTCATCGAGCGCTTCAAGCGCAACAAAGGCGCTCATCGCAGCAACAAAACGCAGGTCGAGGTCTTGCTGCTGCCGCAAAAGCTCAACAACCGAGTTCAGCAGTACTATGAGCCAGTCAAGGAGCCTTCACAGGCAGGACCTTGGCTCAAACGCCCCGAATTGCCGACCTCCGATGAGATCATGGATATCGATACCGACAACCCTTCGAATCCAGACATCGTGGAAATTGTTCCCAACCGTGAGACTGGCGGGTGGGAGTCTCAGGGTAAGTCTTCACCTCACTTGCCTGCACCCTGAAGCACTACTGACACCGCAACAGATGCCTATCTGTCGGCGCACTACGAGCTCCTCCGGGAAGATACAGTTGGTCCGCTGCGCGAGGCTATATGCCATGTTCGAGGGGAGCCGGACCGAAACGAAGATGCTTTCAAAAGTACCATCGGAATTTATCAGGATGTGAGTAGACTTTGCCGCACGAGCGCTGCCATGATATCCCAACTGACCCATAATTTCTGCAGGTTTACATTCGCGGAGTCATGTGCTCTACCCGAGGCATCGCCCTGCGAATCACCTTCAGCACCTTTCGTGCACAGAAAAAGATGTTATGGGAGCAGAGTAAGCGTCTCATCAGCGGCAGCCTGGTCGTCCTCACACCAGCGGCGGACATGTTTCAGAGCAAGGCAATTGTTGCCACTGTCGCAGCGCGTCAACTTGCCACACTCAATCAAGATCAACCAGAGATCGACCTATTCATTGCACGTGCAGAGGATCTGGAGATTGACCCGGCAATGAAGTTTGTCATGGTCGAAGAGCGTTCCGCTTATTTCGAAGCTGACAGGCATACACTACTCGCCCTTCAGAAGATGTCAGAGCAGCCGTTCCCTCTAGCTGAGCATGTCGTTCAAGTCCAACCCACTGTCTCGGCACCAGCATACGTGGAGAAAGCCACTGCCATGAACATGACTAGCGTTTTCATAAACAACAAAAACGAGAACTATGAAGCTGTCGACACATTGAATGGCTGGCCAGACCAGCCACAGAGTGATCTCGACCGATCCCAAACCGAAGCTCTGCGACGCATCCTGACGAAGAAGCTGGCCATCGTCCAAGGTCCTCCCGGAACTGGCAAGACCTTTGTCTCTGTTCAAGCGCTCAAGGTGATGGTCGCAAACATGAATGATGGAGATCCTCCGATTATCATCACCTGCCAAACCAATCATGCTCTCGATCAACTGCTTCGCCATATTGCAAAATTCGAAGAGGATTTCATTCGCATGGGAAGCCGAAGCAAGGACAGAGACGTTATCAAGAAGCGCACTCTTTACGAAGTGCGTAGCTCGGAGTCAAGCAATGCACTTCCGGGAAGCGTGGGTCCAGGTGCAAGGAAGAAGATGAAAGACTTGGAGAAGGAAATCGCGGAGATTCTCTCGCCACTCAAGTCGCATGAAAAAGCTTTGCTTGATCATCGCCTTCTGGAGCAATTCGGGCTCCTCACGTCGAAGCAAGCCGACTCTCTCGAAGCTGGCGCATCTCAATGGGTGCAAGCGACACTCAGCAATCCCAACCAAGCCGCTCGTTCGCCCCTCACTGTCTGGCTTGGACGCTCTCTGGAGATTGTTCAGCGCCCTGGAGAGTCCCAGGACTTCGGCTTTGAAGTGGAAGAAGCGGACCTTGAATACGAACAACTGATGGAGATTGAAGCTGAGAACTTCGCGAGAGAAGATGAAGAATTTGACGGACTGAGCGGTAATATCTACCCTATCGCCGATCATTTCACCGGGCGCAAGCTGCAAGGTGTGAACATGGCAAAAGTCGCGAACTATCTAAAGGAGCAGGACATGTGGAGAATCCCGGAAAACATCAGAGGCCCCGTGTACCGCCGCCTGCAAGACGAGGCAAAGAAATGCATTCGTGACAAGCTACGTGGGAAAGCCAAATCGTACGACACACAAGCGCGCCTCCGCAGCATCGGCAACTGGGAGAAAGATGAGACCATTCTGCGCAAGCAAAAGATCATCGGCATGACCACCACTGGCTTCAGCAAATACCGAGGCCTCATCTCTGCCCTCCAACCAAAGGTGGTCCTCATCGAAGAAGCAGCTGAGACTCTGGAGGCGCCAGTGATCTCTACTTGTATGCCTTCTCTCCAACACCTGATTCTAGTCGGCGATCACCAGCAACTGCGTCCGCACTGTAATGTCTCAGCTCATGAAGGCAAACCCTACTACCTCAATATCTCCTTGTTCGAACGCATGATCAAAAACCACGTCGATTATGGCATGCTCAGAAAGCAGCGCCGCATGATCCCTGAGATCCGCCGCTTACTCAATCCGATTTACGGTGACAAGATTCAAGACCACGCCAGTGTTCTTGTCCCAGCAAATCGCCCGGACGTTCCCGGCATGGGTGGCGTCAACTCATTCTTCTTTTCACACCAGTGGTCAGAAACACGCGACGACCAAATGTCGGCCGTCAACAGAGAAGAAGCAGTCATGGTAGTCGGATTCGTCGAGTACCTCGTCTATAATGGAATGGAGACAGAGGACATCACCATCCTGACATTCTACAACGGACAGCGGAAACAAATTCTCGGCTCACTTCGCAGAAACCCTACATTTGACGACAGGTACTTCAATGTTGTCACTGTCGACTCTTACCAAGGCGAGGAAAACAAAGTCGTCATCCTGTCCCTGGTTCGCAGCAATGATAACAAACAGATCGGCTTCCTTGGCGTCGACAACCGTGTATGTGTCGCTCTGTCCCGCGCTCAGTGCGGATTCTACCTGTTTGGAAACGGCATGCTCATTTACGAGAGGAGCAAAACTTGGGAAAAAGTTCTCGGGATCATTTCTGGAAATAAGAGCAAGGCTGAGCGCCCGAAAAATTTACCTAATCGACTTGGCGATAAGTTGCCGGTCTGCTGCAAGAAACACAAAACGACCACCCAGATCAGCGATGCGAGTGACTGGGAGACCATTCATGGTGGCTGCACGTTGAAGTGCACGGTGAAGTTGCCATGTGGTCATGAATGTCCGTTGACTTGCCACCCGTTCGACCATGACGACGTGCACTGCCATCACATGAACGAGGTTCATCTCAAGTGTGGACACATCTCCACCTTCTTATGTGGCGGAGACCAGACTTGCCCGATCTGCCCCAAGTCTCGCTCGCCTCACAAGAAGACGAACAGCCCGGCCACGCAGGGATCTTCTGGATCATCTGGATCCATCAATTCTTGGAAGTCCTTCGCAGAAGGGGAGCCAGCTCGCTACGCTGCTGCTGCATTGTTGTCGACTCAGAAAACAACGAGCTCCTCGGTCAAAGCAGCAACCGCTGAGCCGTCTCGCTTGGTCGAGCTTGATGATGGTGTTGACCATGTTGCGCGCCGCGCGAAATCTTTGACACTCGGTGACAACAGCAAGGTCAGACATGCTCAGAAGGGTTCGAGTGACGAGTCTGAAGGTATCAATCTGATGGACTGAAGACGTGCAAGTTCACAGATGATGTTCCGCCAGACGCGAGTAGCTTAGAGGGGGCGAAAAGACCAGCGAACGTTGCCTTAGCTTATGACGAGAATGAGATTACGAAAAGACAAACTTCGGGAAAAAGATATTATAGCACAACAACTTGTTCTCACTTTGAGCTTTCGCGACGCCCGATATGAACGTGAACCTATGAACTTTGATCTGCATGTTGGTACACCGCCTCACAATTTTGCCGCCTTCCACTGCGGCTTCCTCTTCTCAACAAATGCCCTCACACCCTCCTTGATGTTCTCACCAGCCGCCAATCTCGGATACCAGTTCTCGACCAAGAGTCTGCTTCCTTCTTCGGCACCGACACCTTCCCAGCCCATCTTGATGCCCTCTCTGCTAACAATCACAGCATCGGGGCTGTTCTCTGCGATCATCTTCGCATATTCAACAGCAGCAGCCACGACTTCACCCTCGCCGTCGCCGACAACTTTGTTGATTAGACCCCATTCGTACGCCTCCTGTGCGGGCACGACTCTCCCCGTGAGAGCCATCTCCATGGCCCGAGGCCTGCCAATCGTGCGCACGATTCTGGGCAAGGCACCTGCGATTGCGACGACGCCGCGCTTGACCTCAGGCAAGCCAAAGGTGGCCTTCTTGGCTGCAATCACAAGATCGCAATTGACGATGAGCTCGGTGCCACCGCCGTAAGCTAGACCGTTGACTGCTGCGATGATAGGCTTGCGGCCACTCCGTCGCGAAAGAGCACCGAAGCCTGAAGGTGGCATGGGTCTTGATTGCTTGGAAGAGTTCATGGTGTTCCATTCTGTTTCGCGGATTAGCAAATGCTTTAAGGCTGCGCAGGTTCGCTGCAATACTGAGCCATTGGCTTGATTACCTTTAAGATCAGCTCCAGCGCAGAAAGCCCTTCCAGTGCCTGTAATGATTCCCACATTGAGAGTAGGCTCGGCATCGAGCCATGACCAGATTTTGTCAAGTTCGGCGTGGCCATCCTGGTTGATGCAGTTGAGATCTTTCGGTCTGTTCAACCGAACAAGCAAGACGCCGGGTGCCGGGTATGATAGAACACAATACTTGCCCGAGGGCTCGGGGAGCTCGAAGTGTGGCTTGGACATTCTCACTTGCAGACGGGTGATGTGATCTAATAGGATTGATGCTGCAAAGATATGTTGCGCTTTTGGTTGTGTGAGACACAGTGTGCAGGTGGCCATCAACAAGCTGTACTGTACAACACCTTTGGATGCTCACTGCTCACTGCGGGGATACAAGCCGAGGTTGCCTTGAGATCCCGAGGTTTGCTTGAGATTACAAACATCTCCTTCAGCACTACTACAGAAGACAGTGAGAACTTCTCCCATGACGAACAACGCTCGAATCTGCCGACACGTTGTTATTGCAAGGTTTTAGCAATCTATACACTTCCCCAGGGAAAGCACGAGGGCAGGCGCGAGCCACGGTCTACACCGTCACGCCATACACCTTCTGGTTTACGCACTTCACACAAATACACCACTGAAAGTCGTAGTAAAGCTAAAATTGACCAGTATTTGGATTGTACGCACGGTTTTCTCAACAAATTCACCTCAATGATGCCTCAGTTGTTGAACGCAGTACAGCCGGGTTACGTTCTTGAATCCCTTCCCGCGGATTGCGTGCTTACACGCGCAGATTGCCAATGCTGCGATCGTCACGCATCGTCGCGACCACCGCCAGCCCGGCGTCCAATGTGAGCCTCGCACGGCCAACGAGGTTACTGAGATGGCGGCCCGGTAGGCACGACATATCGTCTCTGCGGTAATTTGAAGGTTGTCCCCAGTGGTCTATAAAGCGATGTAGGCGTCTTTGTGTCGCTCTGATCTCCCTGTCCATCTCACGCACCGTCTTATCGATCCTTCAGACCCACACGATCCTCGTCTATTCTCGAACAATCATTATCAACACTTCCAGAGTGGAGACGTCCATTCCCGGATCTTTGAACATGACAGACGCCAATCGAGTCGAGCAGCTGGAAGGCTTGCGTAATATCACGACAAATCAAGACTTCTATGAGAAATTGGCTAGTGGCCACAGTGCAAGCGCATCAAGCTCGGCTCCAAACTCAACCGATGGCACTCTCAATGTTCAATACATACCTGTGCCCATTACCATCAAGGCACAACTTGGTAGCCCTACAGCCCTTGCCATCGGTGCCTTTGCGACCACACTTACGACTCTGTCCTTCGCGCTCATGGGGTGGCGAGACCTATCGGTCACAAACGCTTTCATAGGCAACTTCTTCGGTGTTGCAGGCATCGGCATGGTGATCTCCGCACAGTGGGAGATCGTACTGGGTAACACATACGCCTACACGGTTCTAAGTGCATTTGGGCTATTCTACCTGGGCTTCGGAATAATCGTGACTCCCTTCTTCGGGGTAGCTGAGGCATATGGCGGTGCTGACACCGTTGGCTACAATAATGCGCTTGGATTCTTCGTGTTGAGTATGTTTTACTACCAAAATTCCTGCTGTCATCATCGTGCTAATCCTTATAACAGTGTGGTCCGTGTTCAATTTCTTCTTCCTCATTGGATCAGCACCCTTGAACGTGGTGTATTTTGGCATCTTTTTCACAGTGCAGCTCGCCTTCACTTTGGTATCGGCAGGCTACTTCCTCAATGCAGACGGATTGGTCGACACAGCTATTGCTGTCAACAAAGCAGGTGGAGCGTTCGCTTTCGCTTCTGGGATGCTCGGGTATTACACTGTGGGCAATCTCATGTGTCAGGAAGCGCTCGGATTTAGTTTCCCAATGGGAGACACGAGTCGTTTCTTCAAGAAGAAGACCGCCTAAGGACCTGTGAGGCGTTTTCCAGGAGCAGGTTGTTGATTGGGTTCCGCGGAGCGCGACTTGTGATGCAGCTCGCCGAAAAATGAGTAAATGAAGAACGAACAAGTGATGCTAAAGCTGTTGTTACATCCTTGTTTTGGGTCCTTTTGGTCCCGAACAACTTTGTGCAAGAGTGAACAATAAGATTGCAATGCTTGACTCGTCCTAATCTAGGAAAGTTGCAATGATATCCTGCTCAACGTATCACTGGCAGTATCCCCTCGTTCAGTCCAAGCCTCACTTCAGTGATAGTAACCGTTTTACATGACTCACGTGCCAGGTCCATGATCAGCGCATCGAGCTATCATATGTCAAAAGACACCACTATCGTGCTGCATGACACTATAGCTCTCTCGGCATCTTCTTCTTGAAAAACCGCTCTCCTTCACAATCACCTTCCCCTCGGTCAAGTCTTTACGCCAACTCTACTCTTCCTGCCCCATCCACTTGGTCTTGATGTTGCACTCACTGCACCTTACAGCTATGCCGGCAGACAAACGTGCAAAGGCAACATCCCAGCGAACCGAACCTACCGCCAGTCTGAGCTCGGCACCGCGTACTGTGCGTCCCTCGCCAGGCTCATCGAAGCCTCGCAGTGAACTCACAAACTACACTGTTCCCCCTCGTGTCCAGGCTCACAACCATCAGACCGTGACATACTCGCGCAACATGCTCAAACACGATCAGTCACCCACGCGCACGGCTCGCACATATACGGAGCAAAGCGAGCAAAACGCTTCGGAAATCAACAACCTCAAGGCCGTCCTACGCAATGACTTCCAAGCTGTCACCTCCAGCCTACGTGCCTCCAAGACGCACTACGATGATCTGAACGCCCGCTTCGTCGCAGCCGACAAAGAACAAACCAAGATCTCCCACCTCGTGACTGCCAAACTCGGCGACGAGAGTAAAGTCTCGTCGTTGATGGCTGCCAAACTTCTAGCTGAGGCAGAGAGCCAGGAGGTTTACGGCAAACGCTTGCGCGAGCGTGTTGAGTCCATCGAGCAGCAAAGGATCCATGACGGCCCGCAGATGCTGCAGTTGACTGCCAGTCCTGGTACGTCGCACCATGGAAGTAACGGAGCGTTCGAGCTCGACGCTGGCCAAGCTGCCACTCAGATGTTCAATGGGAGCGAGACTTCGGAAGACACCGCCTACACTGAAGCAGGTCTGCAGCGAAGTGGGCCTGCAGTGGACGAGCGACAGTCTCCAAAGACCCGTGTCGTGCAATTCGACGACGAGCCGGCTCACCAGACCTATTCTGTCAAGGAAACAAAATGGCTGCCGCACACCATCGCTCAGCTCACTCCATTAGACATCTCATCGTCTAACAACGAAACCTTCACCTGGGAAGACTTGTTCGGCCACTTCGGAGGAAGCCAGTACTCGCCTGGTCTCTACTACTCACGCAACGATTCCCCCTCTCGACTCTTGCAGGGACGTACGTACTGGCTGCTGGAAGGCAATTACGAGCCCTTCGCCCCGACCTCTCCAGGCCAGCACGGCGCAAAGCTCACGGCCTTCTACAACGACAGCCTGACGCCCCAAGGCGACAGTGTGGAGGTAGAAGACTACCAAAACGTGCCCGTGTTCGTCTGCCTGAAGCCAGGGGAAGGGTACACCTACATGGGTCAGTACAGCCAGTCGCGCTACAGCGACAAGCTGTCGTACTCTGAGCTCCGCCAGCACATCCCTACTCGTGTGCTTGAGTACTGGGCGAAACAACTCGCAGACCCGCACCGCCCGGCTTGGATCACAGAACAGCTGATCGCTTACTTCTGGCCGCCGGACCCCTACACAGGTCCCATTCCTACCGATTCCGCACTTACATCGCCCGCCACCGGCGTGACGGAACCAAGCAATCCAGAGCGCGCGCTCGAGAAGCGCGTTTCTCTTGCTCTGGAGAGCTACGCTCTCAAGCTGAAGGAGTGGAAGAAAGACGCCCAACTGAAAGTCAATCTGCTGACAGAGAGCGCGCTCATGGAAATGTGGGACAACAGCGACACAGAGGAAGAGAAAGGCCTGAGGTTGTGGTGGGAGTATCTCGAGTGCATTGGGTTTGACGACAATTTCTACGGCAAACTTGTCGAACTCAAGCAATCGCAGCAGCAGCGAGGCCGGGCAGCTGCAACGATGACCGAGATAGTAGACTTGTCTACATACTCCGGCGACGCCGTCGCAGGCATGCAGAGTAAAAGGGCCAGCAAGCAGCGCCACGACTCTGTCACCAGTCCTGTGTCAACGAATGCTTCTACTATCAAGCCCATGAAGCCTAAGGAACCCACCTTGGCCCACTCAAACCGCCCAGCCCAAGGCGCTTATCCCCAAGCAGACTTGCAAGCTGCTCGTGAGTTGCAGGACAAAGCCACCAAAGCCAGCGACCGCAAGCGCGGCAGAAGCAACAAACAACAAGCACTTCCGCCGCACGCGCGTAATGTGAAATGGTGAGAGGTTGTTTGTGTTGTGGCAGATGAGAGATAGTCAAGGAGGGCTTCCTGAACTATTCAAAAGCATTTGCGTCTTTGAGTGGCGAAAGACACTAAAAGTCGGAGAGTGTCAGATACCGGCTCGACACGACACGACACGAAGGATGTACGACTGCGTGCGTCTTAAAGCGGCGGACAGGAGTGATGGTTTTGAGAGCGGCAGTTGTGCTATGCTGAAGGCATGATTGCATGGTTTCATGGCCAGCAGGTTTGATTCAAGCCTACTGAACTGTTTGGTGATATGCAGAAACCACGAGTAGTTGGAAAGCCAACTAGAAAATGAAAAGGCTCCAGTTTTAACAATATTAGCAAATAGTCTCTGGTTTGACTAAACTTCCCGCATTGAACTCCAAAACGCCTGATAAATGCTGTTTGTACATGTTCACAAACCCGCCATTGTTATCATGATCCCAAAGCTTCCTAAAGGTGAATGCCCATTCTCCTCGGGCCCATGTACAACAGTCCGCCGACGCCAGTCAAGCCAAGGCCGAACCACCACAGTCTGTCGGCGTTGATGTGCTGAACCATGTGCTTGCTCTGAGGCTCAAGCTTGAGCTTCCAATCGAGGGGCACTTCTGCGTCGAGGCCACGCTTGGAGTTCTTGCCAGTAGCCGTTGCGGTAGCAGTTGGGAGAGGGTTGAGAGTAGTCGTCGGCAACATCTGGGGCGGGCGGTAGGCGAGGTACATCGGGTTCATGGGGGAGCCGTCGAATTTGTAGAGATTCAGGCGTGGGATGTTGTGGTAGGGGTCGATAATCTGCTCGTATCTCTGCAAGCGCGCGTACCGTCAGTATGTGTATTCTCCTGCGCATCGTGTGGAGTTCAACACAACTTACCTCGAACTCCTCGGACTGGTTGTAGCGTGTGTACACGGCGGTCTTGCCGTTGCAGGGCTCGCTCAGCAATTGTCTACCATCGACGGCGAGAGGCGTCAATTTCAAAGTTCCGTCCGCGTTCTTCACCCACTTCCCGTGCTGCCACTGCATGATTCCACTGGGACATGAGGGGTCCTGCGGGTTCGAGATGGCGCGGTAGTAGGCCTCCTCGTAGTAGCCATCCTGGGTGAAAGAGTAGGAGATGCCGGTGCGCTCGGGCTCGATGAAATCGTCGTTGAGAGGGTCGTAGAAGCCCTAAGGAGAGCTTGTCAGTATGATAAGGCAGTCATAGCACGTTTGTCATGTCGTACCGGGCCGGTGAGAGTCTTGTTGGACTTGGTGCTCCACGTGCCCACTATATCGCTTGGCCAGGTGCCTTGTGCTGTCGCGAAGGCGGCGAGGCCTGCGAGGCCGGCAAGAGAGTACTTCATGGTGTTCTGCTGCGACTGCGAAGACGGATAGGCGCAGTGATGTATGGTGTGGTGGGTTGGTGTTTGTGTGTGACGATGCGAGCGTTGGGCGTGGTGGCAGGGCGGCACAAACGCTGGCGTCGCAATGCCCTCTCCAAATAGACGGCGCTAGCGCAACGCATCCCCAGAATCTTGAGAGGAAGCGGCATTCATCCTTGGCCTCTGCTCGCCCGTGTCATGTCCAAGTGGAGACCGAGCGCAGACTCACATCGCACATGTTATCTTGATCGTAGTCTTGATATGAAACTTGTATTGCAATCGCCTACGTACATACTGGCAGGCCTGGAAATTCCCCACCATCGTCCAGACCCATGCAGCGCTTTTTCAATCACAACGCTACCCAATCCGTATTCCGTCAACTACAGACTATCAAACCTGTCGCAATCTCACATCAAAATCGCACAATGACGACAGAAGCGCAAGCAGCGAAGAAAGCCCTACGCAAGGAGATCAAATCGCGACTCTCCTCGCTCAGCGAGAACGAGATCGCCACGCAATCGGAGCAAGCACAGAAAGTCATCCTCAACTTGGATCAATACAAACAGGCAAAATCACTAAGCATCTACCTCTCCATGCCTGCAGCTGAGGCGCAAACGGATCTTCTAGTCAGGGATGCTCTTCGCTCAGGGAAGCAAGTCTTTGTTCCATTCTTGTACACACCAACTCAAGACGTTGAAGTCGGCCGTGGCAAACCAAGGAAAGTCATGGACCTGCTTCGTCTTAGTTCAGAGTCAGAGTACGATGGGCTTAGCAAGGATGCGTGGGGGATTCCAAGTCTGAGTGCAGACAGCGCTGGAGGCAGAGAGAACGCCATGGGCGGTAGGGGATTGACGCTCGCGGGTGACAAGATTACTGATGGCGTGAGCGATGGCAATACTGGTGGCTTAGATTTGGTGGTGGTACCCGCCGTGGCTTTTGATACACATCTGGATCGTTTGGGTCATGGCGCAGGGTTCTACGACGCTTTCCTCACACGTTTCTGCTCGCAAGGCAAACGCGCAAAGCCATACCTCGGTAAGTTCACTCTTCGACGCAAAGCAAGAATGCTCCAATAGCTAATGTCACCACAAGTCGGCCTCTGCCTGACAGAGCAGATTCTCGGGCAAGAGCACAAGATCCCCACAGCCGAATGGGATTGGAAGGTAGACGCTGTCGCGGTCGGCGATGGTAGTGTACGGTCTTGAACTTGAAATCTTCATCTTTTGTCATAAGCGCTACGAACCATGGTATATGTAGTAGGCGTGCGCGAGGCTACTCACATTTTCCCGAGGAAAGTGCCAGATGCGCCGGAACTCCAGCGCTCGCAATGCCAGCAATCTGCGGTAGTTTCGTCCACAGCTGCTGGTCTTCAATTTTTCCTAATTCTTCGGTGTCCGCCTGTCATGGGCTTTTGTTTGGTGCGCATGTATCACGCCTTACCCTGACCGCTTTTCGCGATCGCGCGTTGGCGACGATGCGTCCTTCTTGTAACAGACTAGCAGCAGGTCTGCCGTCCGTAAAGTCATGTCTCTCCAGCTCCTGACGCCTCCTCTACTCCAGCGCCTGGATGAGCGCAACATTGTCGCCCTTCAGCAGAATTTGGCCTATTCATGAACACATCGTCAGCTTGCGATTCCTTTGGGCGTACTCGCGCAAATTCCAAAGCTGCACATACCGAGTTCTCTCCTGCCGCCATTGGGTCCGTCCTGTGGGTTGGGATCGTGCTTTGTGCTCTGCTTGACCTCCACCGCATCATCGATGACCAGGTTCATGAACTCGTCGAAGCCGCGAATCTTTCCCTCAATACGCATACCCAGCTGCTCATAGAGCCAGATCTGCACCGTGGAGTGTTGCTGCAAGAGTTTGAAGATGAAGTTGATTGGAGGCAGAAGGACCTTGTTGCGGCCTCCTCCTTGACGGTGCGACATTTTGTGGTTTTGTGGTATTTGTTGATGTGGAAGCGAGGGTTTCTGGGATTCGGAGTAGGTGTAATGAGTCGAGCGAGGCTGCGAGCGGTGAGGTTGTCTGTTCCGGTTCGCTTGGTTGCGCGCGACATGTGCTTGAGCTTCGCGGGCAGAAGTTCACGAGGTTGCCGCCAAGCACAGACGAGTTTAGGGTTGAACCCTCACTTCCCTCACCCCAACACATCCATAGAACTGAAGATGTTCGTGATACCTGTATTCGTACATCTCCATTAAAATTGCTTTTTGGGTTCTCTTTTCGACTTTTTTCCAGGCTAGTATACGATCACATGTCAACGATGACATCACGCACGGAAGCCATGCTCCCGATTTCACGCTGGAGTACATTCATCGGTATCTACCCAAAAGCGGTACATAGATACCTTTTCGTTACAGCGAGTCTGAAATGTCCCAAGACAATGGTTGACCAACGACCCCTCACACTACATCAGTATACGTGCTACAAAGCACTCCCTTCTTCCAAACCCCTCTCAAGTTAAGCGTGGCATCAATGTCGTCCAACGGATTGCCCTCAACCAACACCAAGTCAGCTCTCCTACCGGCCTTGATCTCACCGCGGTCGGCAAAGTTGAAGCGCTTTGAATTGAGGTAAGTCGCAGCTCGTAAGGCTTCAGCCGAGGAGAAGCCACAGTGCTTGACGAACAGATATAGCTCGTGATGGACGCTGAGGCCCCATGCGGTGCCAACAGCCGGACCGGCAGAGTCAGATCCGCTATGAGAGAGTCAGTGGATTGATTGGGGTGCAAGATCTCCAATTCATACTCACATGAGGATATCAACTCCAGCCGCTTTCAATTGCCGCACAGTCTCATATGCATACTCAACAGTTGCACCCTTGACTTTGCACATCGACATACAGGCACACACCCGGTGCCGTGCCTCTTCGGGGAGGAGATGTTGGACCCGCGGGTCGTGGGCGAATCTCTCTTGAATTTCTTTTCCCTCCATCGTCAACGAGCCTAAAGCGGCCAAGGTAGGATTGAGATGCGCGTTGTTCCGCTTGTATGCATCAATGACTTGTTGTGTTGGCGGCTGATCGCAGAACTGATGCGTCAGCCCGTCAACACCAGCGTCTAGGATGTCGATCGTGTCTTGTCTTGACAAGGCGTGAGCGACAGTGATCAAGCCGTTCTCGTGAGCCTGCTCGATCACCGCTTTCTGCAGTTCGATACTGGGCATGTTGAACTGCTGGCCCATGAGCAGACCGCTCTCATGCATGAGCTTGATATAATCCACGCCTTCTTTCACCCTGTCCTCGACGTAGCCTTTTGCATCTTCAGGCTTCTCCAACTTTGGCCAGAGGGCGAATTCTTCCATTATGTTTGGGTTTGTGCTGTGAGCAACAATCACAGGCATTGGCCAACCCATCTCCACAGTGGCGGCAAAACTGGTTGTCTTGAGATCCGCACAGTCACCCTCTTCTTTGATCTGCTTGCGCAGCTTCTCAATGTTTGGAAACTCATTGTGCATATCACAGACGGTTGTGACACCAAATCTCAGACTTTGTGGCAAAGCCGTGGGATTTCCAGAGTCGCAGTGGACGTGGCAGTCAATTAGACCTGGCAAGACGGTGTGGCCAGGCTTGGAAAACGTCGTGCCTTGCCACGAGATTGTACCGCTGCAAACTTGCGTAATCTTGCCATCCTCTACTAGCACAGAGCCAGAGTCGATGCTCTCCTGACCATCGAAGATGCGAACGTCAGTCAGCAGAAAAGAAGACATGATCGCGGTAGATCGCGTTGGAGAATGCGTTGAGCATTGCAAGTACGATAACCGCTGAATCACCAATGCTTATATGAACTAGGACGAGACATATACATCTTACGTCAGGCTTATCATGGAGGATCGATACTTCAAGCCAAGGTGCTAGAACCTATGTGAGGGTTGTGCGTGTTCTGGTGTTTTGGGTTCGGTTCGGCATTGGTGATGCCGACTTGCTTTTGTTCTTGCTCCACTGCGGAGAACCTTGCAGCGCATCCCCCGAGGGTGAAATATCACGTCTCAAAATCGTTTGTCTTTCATCGCATACTTCAACTCACACTAATGTCA
This sequence comes from Cladosporium colombiae, assembly GCA_026122715.1. Lineage (NCBI taxonomy): Eukaryota > Fungi > Ascomycota > Dothideomycetes > Cladosporiales > Cladosporiaceae > Cladosporium > Cladosporium colombiae. The sequence goes on along the minus strand of JAKZFA010000008.1, from coordinate 1,149,203 downwards.
ATCAATCCCTTCTCACAAGCCAAGATTGATTGTGAGATCTCGCAGGATTGCACAGTCAGAGCCTTGAGCAGCCTCGCGCATAGGTGTCTGCATATCACTTCCATTATATGCATATCCGGGCCGGCATGTGTTCATCGGACCCCACCTTTTCTCCGATCAAGTGCTCACCGTAGACTCGGACAAGAAGTGTACATGTCGCCCGAGTCTCTCAGTGCAGGCCGAAGCGAAAAAGAAAAAGGTTTGAATTGTTGCAGGCATTTATTGTCTCCATGACCGTCTTTCTGTAAATCGTTCTAGTAATTCGCCCAAGCAAAGTGACACTCGACAAGATGGCCTCAGAAATGCCCTCGAAGATTGACGTACACGTCCATTTTCTCCCACCTGCTTACCGGCAAGCGTGCCTCGACCACGGCCATGCGTATCCGGACGGCATGCCCTACCTCCCCGAGTGGAGCGAGGAAGCTCACCTCGAGCTGATGGACAAGAACGGCATCCAAAAAGCAATTCTCTCCATCTCAACACCTGGCACTCACCTCGTCTACAACGATAGCGAGCTTGCAGCCAAAGTCACCAGAGATTGTAACTCGTACGCGGCAGACTTGAAGAAGCGCATGCCCGATCGCTTCGGCTACTGGGCCAGCTTGCCAATTCCAGATGTGGACCTCTGTCTTGAGGAAATCGCGAAGTCAGCAGAAGAAGGCTGCGATGGCTACGTTCTTCTGACCAACGGACACGGCCACTATCTCGGTGATCCAATCTTCGACCCTATTTTCGCCGAGCTGAACAAGCGCAAGGCAACACTGTTCATCCACCCGACTACGCCATGTATTTCGTGTGCTCCGGAGGTGTCCGACAGGACGAATGCTTCCAAAGAGCAGCCGACGAAAGCAACTCCTCTGGCCAACAAATTTCCCAACCCAATGCTCGAGTTCCTCTTTGACACGGCAAGGGTGGTGAGCAACATGTTCCTAAGCGGCACTATCAAGCGTTGCCCAGATCTCAAGATCATCTTGCCTCATCTCGCCGGTGCCAGCCCGCCGCTTCTTTCCCGATGGACGGGATTCAGCACGCTTGTACCTGGCGACTGGGAGGCATCGCCCGAGGAAGACGCCAAAGAGGCGCTGAACAGACAGTTCTGGTTCGACTTGGCTGGTTTCCCATTCCCTGGGCAGATCGTCGGATTGTTGCAAGGCGTTGGCATAAGCCACGAGAGGCTGATGTATGGAAGTGACTTCCCTTTTACGAAGGCTGGAGGCGTGGAGTTCCTGCGTAGCAAGTTGGACGAGGGGATGAAGGGGATGTTTAACACAGAAGAGATCGAAGACATGTATCGTGGAAATGCGGAAAAGCTGCTTAAATCAGGTGGATGAGACATTCTGTGCGAACGAAAAGGGCGATCCTTTGCCATTGAGCTGATGCTACCAGATATATTATGATGGAGATCAAATGTGCAAATGAATACTGAATACTGAATATTACTACAATCAATGAATCGATGTCCTCAAGTCCTCAACGAGCGCCTGCGCTTCGTCGTTGTTGTCGTAGATGAGGCCTTGCCTTTGGCACTGCTAGTAACAATGATGCCGCCCGTCGGCTTCTTTGTGCTGCGTACATTGTACTGGAACTTGCCTCCTCCACTATTTGTCATTGGGATCGCAGTACCTGGGGTTGTGCCAGTGACAAGCTGCACACTCAGAGTTGCGCTACCGTCTACGACGTTAGTGTGCGCAGTGACGGAGACTGTGCCACCGTTTTGGGTCGTGGTAGTGTAGCTGTCTATCACAACGATGTCGAGCGTGTTGGGGTCGCTGAAGACAACGACATTGTCGGTGGAAGTGGTGGCTTCGGAGGCCGATTTGACCGTGAGAGCGAAGGTATAATTGACTGCGGCGATGGGTGTCGGCGAGGACAGAGTTGTGAACGAAGCTGTTGGAGTTCCGGCACCAGTAAGAGTGACGGCCGGACCAGAGATCTGAGACCAGCTGTATGTAAGATCGTTGGCTGGCAAAGTTGAAGCCTGATCGGCTTTGCCAGCAAGCTTTACGACCACACCAGGGCGAGTGTTGATATCCGGACCAGCATTGGCAGAGAAGCCAGAGAGAGCAGGGGTGGTGCCAGTGCCGGTGCCAGCGCCAGCTGTGCCACTAGAAGCTGGGGCAGATGAGGTCGGAGTGGTGATTGCGGTGCAAGTCTTTGCACTAGGAGCTGTCGAATCCGGGAACGGATCGAGCTGACCCCAAACATCGCCATTGGCATCAGGTCCGAGGCCGTCGCGAAGGTGTCCAAAGGTCGTGAAGTCAAGCTTGCCTGGTTGGTGACCGGGCACACCAGGCTCGGGGAAGATCCACTCCGTCACGGGAGCAACATACTGGCCAGCGGTGATCTGACCTCCGTTCGTGGCCTTTGTACCGCCCACAGTAGTGACACGGTACTCGCGTGCGTACTTGGTAAGAGTTGTGGACGATGCACGCCAAGTCCATTTGTTGCGAACGCCGACTGGTGTAGCGGAGCCTACTTCGACCTCTGTGGGGGTACCACCACAAGGGTCAATATCAATGCGGCTGATGACGACCTTAGAAGTAGAGTCTGAGAGATAGCCGATGAATCTGCTGTCTGCTGGAGCAACCTCTGCGGCAGACTGGGTATCGAATGTGCCAATGATAGCGTCCTCAACGCGAATGTATGTGGGAACGCCTGTAGTTGTAATCTGGACGCTATCGGCGACAATAGAGTAGGCGATGATCTCGCCTCCATCACTGATACCAGAGAAGGTGATGTAATCGCCGGGCAAGAACGGAGCCATGATCAAAGGGTCGGGTGCTTCGAAGATGGTTTGACCAGCGGGTCGTTGGGACAGTGGGCATTTAGGGTCACTGGCCGAGCGAGGCACACACATGGGGAATCCACTGAAGGCTGTGAAGGTTTGTTAGTCGCTTTTCTCAGTGTTCCGTAGCTGACAAAGACTCACCGGATATGCTTGGATTCTGGTCGTCGGCAGTGAAGGCAGGTTTGGCAGTGTAGCCGGCGGAATACACAGCATTGGGATCATTGATGCGTACGACCTGGCCACTTTCGAGTGTAATCTTTCCATCAGTGCCCAAAGTCTTGATAATGCCTCCATTGCTGGCTGCGAGAAGTTGTGAAACCTGAACGAGACCAGCAATCGCAATGCCGTCGACGTAATTGCCAAAGATCTGTTGTTTGATAAGCCTTTGGACAAGGAACGCACCCACAGTCGAGCTTACCGAAACCTCGTTACCGCCGTATCCACCAGATACAAAGTCCTTCCACGGCACCCAGGCAGCCGGAAACTGAACTTGGAGGTTTTTCGGAATGGTGATCTGTAGACCTCCTACCGTGACCTTACCACCAGTATTGTAGGCGGCTGTGTCTGCCGACATGCTAGATGTTTGTCAGTAAAGACCATGGATTGACTTTGGAGACTGCAACGACTCACCCCTCTATCTTTCCATCGAGGGTGAAGGGCACGACTGCTGCATAAATCAAGCAGGGTAAGAGAAAAAGCAGGGATATCAGAGAGACAACCATGACTGACGTCTATGCTGGCAATTGCTTGCCAAGGTAGTTGAGATGAGAGATTTGGATGTTGGAATGATGAATCAAAAAAGAGAGGCACTCTACCAGCTTGATATACCTTTTGTATGTGCCATTACATGGAAAGGCGAGAACGGAGCCCGGCGCCTAGGCCAGCAGCTCTCATCTTCGTACTAGAACACGAACAAGAGTGTTCCCGCTTTACAACGTAGTGCCCCAACGGCTACCATATCCAGCTGCAGCAAGTCGTAGTTCCAGAGCTCCAGGATTACCATGTCCCCACGGGGCAGGCGAACGGCGCGCAGTCTGAGGTACATGCAAGCGACGCCAGACTCAAGCCACAGAGCGGCGTGCTATTCCTGGGCAGCGTCTGCAAGGCACGACCTGCGATGCCTGTCACTTCTACATGGTAAAGCCTGTCAAACCGAAAACTACTTGATCATGCACGCGGTACAAAAGCCAGACAAGCCGTGGGCCAAGTGCGCCTCATGGGGTCCCACGTGTCTTCATGATGCCCAGACAGCAGAGCAAGCCATGGTGAGTGCTTGATGACACGGTCTAGGTCAAGATTTGGGAGGCAGTGGAACATTTATGGCTGGCTCTGGCTTCGAGAGTGGCGTCTCCAAGCAGGCGAAGACTCAAGGGCCAGTCCCTCGCGGCATGGTATAGAGTTGCGAGGCGGCTGCCGTGTTTGGCCTTGGCACCCGGGGATTCGGTACGTTACGCTTCGGAGTTGAAGCCTAGACCATTGACCTCAGCCTCGAGCATGTCTCGAGCATGTCAATCTTGTATTAGCGATGTTCATACCATCGACATACTCGTTTGAGTGGTGCTATGTATGGATCTGCATCTGAGGATGAGTCTCACCGCTGTGTCCATATTTTGACGATCGAACACCTTTCTGTAGACTAACTACTCGCCACACGGCTTGACGCGCAACTGAAGTCCAAACCAGATGCAAATATCACGACCGCTCAAGGAGACCTTACTCCAGCCGAACGGGAATGGTAAAATGGTTCAGGGATGAAGCATGCACGAGCAAAACGGGTTTAGTAAGCGGGCTGGATCTGGAAACAGACTCGCCGATAACATGTTTAGAACAGGGCGGACTGCAGTCTCGCCACAGAGACAGGGCTTGGTTTATTGTTTCGCCACGTGCTCTCATGCATGCAGTGCTCTTCTGCGGGCAGTGGCCGCGGGCACCTTGGTGGCGCGCTTGGGAGCCGCGATATTTATGCTGCGCTTCGACGCCACCATGCAGATGTAGAACTTTCATGTTTGGCTCGTAGCGTCGTACGCGTGCGATGTAAAATACCTAGCATGTATTGCCGCGACATGTTCCGGCACCGTATCTCCTTTGGATTCACAAACAGCAGACCGCCAGCTCGGTCAAAGCTAAACACTGTGCTGGTGAGAACGATCGAGGATGTTTTCGAGGATGGCATGTCGTCACGGCATGATGCTGATGCTGAAGCATGTGCACGCGTGAATATGGTCATAACGTAACTGTTTCACGTTGATCTAGATGGGACACCGTCCAGCGCTCCACTCACATTGTTTACTGGCACGTATGTTCTGTCCTTGATGACTGATCAAGTAACTCATCTTAGGCGTGTGACATACACATGGCATGGTACACTTAAGTCAAAGTATTGAGTATGCGGGTGCAGTGGCAAGATACAAGACAATGATATACAAGTGCTACCTACTCTCAAAGCTCACATAGACTACCAGCGTGTAGTGTCATTAGAGCGATTCCGGGTTCCTCTTGCTTTTGGTCCCCGCCATTTTGCGTGAGTTACTCACGTACGACGTCTTCGTAGCGGGAGACAAAATTATGAGGCTGACTTCACCACACTGAGACCAGGCTCAGAGGTCACAGCCGAATCCGAACGAGGTCTGATAAAAGTTGTGAGTACTTTGTTATACATAATCATATGGTCGCGATACTCAGTTTAATATTGAATTCTTCACAGCAACCTACCTCCCTCGTATCGGATTCACAAGTGGCAACTTCGGTGTCACAGTTGATGCCAGTGGTCCCTGCTGGCTGAACTCCAGTGACGATTTCATCACAACAGATTTCCTGACAACTTTGCCGTTTTTGAATTGTTTGTACAGTCGTCTACATTCTCCGTGGTAGTTTGTGAGCGAAGCGAAGTCAAGGTGTTGTTATCACTCGCCGTATCGATCGCTGCAGGTTGGGCTGATGTAAGGCCAGCGAATACAGCGAAGTAGGCAGTCAATAGTGTAGAGATCATATTGTAGATGAGGATAGTTGAAGATGGGTAGCACACCAGCAAGTCAAAGAAATCTGGTCCGTATCTGTATTCCTCGTGCACATCCAAGCTATTTTAAGCGATCTGCATATGTGTCTTTCGCCAGAGTCTGAGCTAACGAGGTCGTGGGAAGGACGCTATCATGGCATGTTAGATCAACGGGGCCTATACGTACAGTGGGCACATCGAATGGCCGCAGGGTGAGCTCGCGAGATGTACTACGGCCATGACAGGGTAGTGTCACTCTTTTGGATCGACAGTCTCAACCGCTCTAGGAGATTGCGAGTTCCATTCAGGAGAATTGCGTCTGTGACCAGCGGACGATGAAGGGAAGTCTGAATCAGAGGCATCTTTGAGTGATCCATGCGTTCGGGAATCCGCAATAAAGACGTTCTCGAAACAGGCAGCGCAAGTCACGTGGCTTGTGATACCAGACATGAGCTAAGAGGGCTGAGCAGTTCACACTTCGACCCGTGGAGATGGGTCAGAGGATCAGACGAGTCTTTAGCTCGAAGAAGCTCAAGTATGGCCGCATGCGTTGGCAGTGAACATGAAGCTTCCGCTAGTGATGTATCTTCCCTTGTTGCAACGACGCGGCAGGATACCAATGAGCATGATATCGCGCATGCTATTGATGGACAGAGCCTCAGCTAGACATCGATGTCATGTGGCCGAGGCGAACGATCGGGAGGTATTATCTGCAAAGCCAGCGTTGCACGGGAATAGATTAAAGTCGATCTCGCGTTCGGATCAAGTGTGCATACGTGAATGCTGTGAGGTAGTCGCATGTACAAGAATCGCACTTGCAGCACGCCGCGGAACGACTTCCGAAAGCGCAACGACCCCTTCCACTACTCCACCAACAGCAGCGTGTCCTAAACAGTCGTGAGCTTCCTGTCGCATACCGCCAGCACCACTTTTGCAAAACACAATTTCACCGCCTCCTGGCGACGGCCGTCAATATGCTCTTCGCACTCGAGCTCCTTTTCGCCTTCCTCCTGCCCCTCGTTGCAGCCCTCAAATTCGACATCCAAGCCCACCCTGGCCACGAGTCGGCGAGCAAAGAGCGATGCATTAGGAACTTTGTCGCAAAGGACCAGCTGGTCGTTGTGACTGCGACAGTCAGTGGAAGCAGAGGTGATGGTCAGACATTGAACATGCACGTAAGTGAACGTCAGCAAGGGAAGAGGACAAGGAAGGGCAAGAAGATGCAGCTATGGGCGAGCTACCAGCTCTGCTGGGGATTGTACTTTTCCCAAGTGTATTCTGACATCTTGTTCCTCTAGATCAAGGATGCCGTAGGAAACGACTACGGCCGCCCTCGCGATGTTGTTGGCGAGTCACGACACGCCTTCCACGCCCACGAGGACAGCGCTTTCGACGTCTGCTTCGAGAACATCCTGACCGCAAGCCACGCAATCGCCGACCCCTACCGCAACGTCGAGCTCGACATCGACATTGGCGCAGACGCTAAGGACTGGAATGCTATTCAGGCCGGCGAGAAGCTGAAGCCCGTGGAGGCGGAGCTCAAGAGAGTCAGCGAGGTTGCTTCCGAGATTGTTGCTGAGTTGGACTACTTGAGGGGTCGTGAGATCAGGCTGAGAGATACCAACGAGAGCACAAACGAGCGTGTCAAGTGGTTTGCTATTGGCACCATGGGAATGCTTATGGCGCTGGGCGCGTGGCAGATTGTGTACCTCAGGGCGTACTTCAGGTCGAAGCACCTTATCTAGGATTCTTGACAATGTACACTTTGAAAAATGATAAAAACTAAACCTCCTGGCTGGAGCCACGATACTGCCAGTATTCGTTTCTTCGATCCAAGCTCGCACTGCATTACGGACGCCAGATGGAGACTGGGCGCTGAAGGTGTTGTTGTACCCTATATATCCTCTCACGATCATCGTGCCAGGCGAAAACATCAAGTTCAAGACATGAGCGTCCTATGCAAGCACCTGGTTACCCCAACTCTGCTCAGATGTTCGTCAATTACATTATCAGTGAGCGAACCCGATCTACTAGCATGCCACTACGATCAGGCTACATGTTTCTAATACAGTGGAGCTCGCAGTGTTCCACGGTCTGTCGTGGCTTCCACACGCCAATGCGCCTTCCAGGAAAGCGTGAAGCCAACGCAAAAGCAGGAGCAACTGCATCGACTCGACTATTTTCTTGAAAATAACCTTCTTCCTCTTCATGCCCTCCCACGCATCAATAAGCATCATTGTCGCCGTGCTCGCACATGCCAGCTCTCCAATCACCCAGCTATCATTAATCGACACGCTCCACGCTGCGGTTTGCACTAGCATGAGGATCTTTACTCGCTGATCAGTCTTACACTTACAACACCCGTGCAAGATTGGCTTCACGACACTACGTCCACTCACTTTTGTCTATCAGGCAACCAGCTAGCGACTGTTCGAGTATGGGTTCGTCCGACTTTCCCGAGGATCCTTCTCTCATGTGCGATGAAAATGAGCAGACTTGGAGAGGTGGTGGTAAGCAGGCAGTACGGAACCAGTCAACTGGTGAGCTTGTCGTGGAAGATAGCTAGGAGCACACGAACGAAGTACAAACTCATCTCGATGGGCCACTGTCAGAGCTCGTCGTTGTCTGTGCGCACGACGGCCAAGATGAGACTCGCGATACGGACGCAGTCGAGATTGACGGTGCATCGGACGTTGGCATTCCCTGTGATCGAGGACCTGACAGTAAAACCCCTATGATTTCGACCAGAATACCCAAAACACCTATCAACAGACTGAGATCACCCTCCAGCAGCAAACCAACAACACCTTATACCAGTACACCAGTAACACCTCACATCAGCAGACCAGGCACTCCTCCAGCAGACAGATCAGAAGCCCGTGGCCACCTACCGAACATTCCACTCGCCTCAAGAGCAAGGACACAAGAGAACATACCAGCCACTCCTCCTATCGCCAGGACAAGTAAGCAGCCTTTCCTGGTCCCTGCAAGATCCAAAGCTCTCTGCACTCAAGTCCCTCTCAGCAAACCACCTCAACCAGGCCCAGGCTCTCTCGCTCTTCCCGGCCCCAAATCAAGAGTACCACGCCACTTCAAATCAACCCCCCACCTCAACCTCACTCCAGCAAACAAACCCACCAACCCACCCCAACCAGCAACCTGGCCCGCCACGCAAAGCCACGCCAGCTCCATCAACAGACCCTACACCTGGCCGCGCCGCCGAAACAAAGCCTACAAACCCCACCGACGCTCCAGCGTCACCAACCCTCTAACCACCCCCAAACAGCCCTCCACCCCACCCAGCATCTGCGTCCACACCGATCTCTCCCTCCACTGGGACCGCCGCACGCAAATCCAGCGCTACACGCGCTACCGCTGCAAATGCAAGCCCCACGAGCTACGGACTCAACGTTCGGCAGCGAGTTTCCGCTGGGTCGACGGCGAGCCGCTGACGGCGTACGCGCACGCGCCGGAGAAAGCGGAGTGGTGCTACTGCTCTGGCGGGGAAGGGCACGTTGTGCGGACGGAGCTGGAAGCTATGGAGCGGTATGTTGCGGCGGCGGAGGCGGGGAGGGAGGTCAGGATGAGTGAGCGGCAGAGGAGGGAGTTGGAGGCTGTGGAGTGGGGGGAGACGGAGAAGGCGTTGAGGAAGCAGAAGGAGTTTCCTGGGTTGAGGGAGAGGGTGAGGAGGTGGGTGCTTTCTGTTTGGTGGCCGACGGGGATGGGGGATGAGAAGAGGCCGTGAGGGTGGCGAGGGATGTCCCCGGTAGAGCATGTCGTGTTGTGCAGGTGTGGGTGTCGCTTTCTGCCGGGGGTTTCTCCTGATGCTTCGAGACTCGAGACTCATTGTTAGCTACATGTAAGGAACCTAAGATTGATTGGAAGTTCGTTCTGGGGCATATTCGCATTGTTCCGATAATACCTGAGCCTGGATTTTGTACTCGCATTTGAGTTGTGAACATCGCCTCGCGTTACCTGTTCATGCCATTTCTGACACGAATAGTACAGGTCTGAGCTCGTCACCTGAGGTTCCCAAGAGCAACCCCCCAGGCTTCGTAGATCTCGTACGTGTTACTGGCGAATTGTAAGTGACTGGATAAACACCAGACAGCTGGTCCAGAATCCCAAAACGAAAATCACATCATGTATACAGATACGTCAATAAACTTACAAGCCCCAAACCAATCAACCACCCAACGCCCTCAAGCACGGTCGTAATTCCTCAACTCCGGCATGAAACCCATTCCCTTTCCAGCATTCTCATCGTCCGCCTTCGCCTCCACGCCCTCGCCCTCCAGCACACCACCCGCGCTGCGCGACTTGACGTGCGACCTCAGACGGGCCAGGATCTCACTGTTCTTCCATCGCTGCGGCACAGGCCTGTACGCCGGCTTGAAGCGGCCCGCCGTCTGCGCCCACTCGCCCGAGTACGCGCGGTCCTGCCTGAAGACCTCGTCGAACGACTCCTTGCCAGCAGAAGTATCGGCGACGCCATGGGGGGTTCCGGCGTCGGCGGGCGCGGTGCCTTGGGCTTCGGGCGCGGCGAGGTCGGGGCCTGCGCCTTCGGCGTACGCGACGGAAGTCGGCGTGGGCTCTTGCGTGGCCCAGTAGTAGATGTCCCAGTCGTTCTCGTCGAGGAAAGAGTCGAATTGCTGCAGTTGGGCGGGCGACATGGAGCCGAGGTGGGCGTCGGCGAAGGTGGACAGGAGCAGGTCGCTTTCTAGCGTCCCGCGCTTTCGGCATTGGTCTGTTGGGGAAGAAATCGAATCAGTCAGCGCTCAGGTACTGGTGCTTGTGGCAGCGACATACAAGTAAGGCGAGCGCGCATGGTGGCCGCGTCCTCGCCGGTGCGGCGGATGGGCTCGACCTTGAAGGTTCCGCCCTCGATTTCACCTACATCGAGCTCGGCGTTGACGCCGCTCTCCGGGGCGCCCTTCTGGGTACCGCCGGTCATGCGCTCGGTGTTCTCGGGCACAGAGTCCTTGGGAGTGAAGTTGGGGTCGACCGTGGTGAGCAGCTCTGGCGGCGCGCTGTCCTTGCCGATGCTGGGCATCTCGTTGGCAATGGTCGAGTTTGTGTTTGTGAGGTGAGGGTTCAGCGGCTTCTCCTTTTGAATCTTGCGGTATTCCTCGGCCGTGTCATTGGCACGGTGGTTGGTATCATTGAAGCGAGCGGCGGAGGTGGTGAATTGGCGGAAGCTGCGCACAGCCATGCGGCTGGTACGGAGAGCAAAGCGTGGGGCAGACATGATTGCGCGGGTGTTGGATGGTTCAATTGAAGAATCCAATGGTGTGGTGCAGGAGTAGATGAAGCAGATGGAAGTACCGCTGTGGTAGTGCTGTGGTGGGCTTTCGCCTTCAGAGTTCACGCCAAAGCTCGATCAGGTCGACGTCATGGATCGTCTTCAAGAATCGGGTCATGAAGAACGTGGGTGGTTGAGATGCATGCAGGACCCCATCATAAGCAGCAATTATGGACGCAATTGACGGGTAGCATATCTTTATTGTCTTTGATCACAGGCCTGTCAAATAGACCAACAACCTCTACGCCCCTCTCTCATCACATTACTCGAACTCACAAGCACAAATGGGACCACAAATATTGTCGTTCCAGGGGAAAGCATTACATTGACAACAAAATAATAGCTATCATTCCCCTTTCCCCATCTCTTTCCGTCTCTTGACAAGTATAAGTATCCTCCCAAAAAAAAACAAAGCAAAAACAAGAATGAAGAAGCAGAGTAAAAACAGATCCGAACCAAGCGAGAGGGTCACAACCCATTCTCAGCTTCCCCAATAACGCCAGGGGAGAAAATATCCATATCCTCCCGTTTCCGTTCCAGTCCTTTCCAGTCGTAAGCTAAGAAAAAAGAAAAGAGATAACCGCAGCGATCCGTTCTCAGGACCACCAGCCTCTTGGGTGAATAGACAAAGCAAAAGAGACCAATTAGACCAGACCAAAAGTGGTCTGGCCAGTCTTTCTGTGGTGTGTTTTTTATATGTACAACGCTTTCTTCGCGATCCCGCTGTGGGTACTGTATGGGTTCTTTCTCTTTCTGTGTAATAGAGCTCCTCGAGCTCACAGCCAGTTTTTGTCAGCCACTGGGTCTGACGGCCTGCGGTCATAGTACATGGAAACTACACGATCGAGCTCGTCGTTGTTGACCTGCTTCACCTCAGGTAATCCAGGGCGGAGCGCAGTTGGATGTCCCACCTGCAAACTCGATGGAACACTGCTATATGGCGGAGGTGCAGGTGGCAATTGACTGACACGTTCGTCCGTGGACGAAGTCTCGCGAATTTCTCTAGTCGTAGCCGGCACCACGCTGCCAAGGGCTGGGGCTGGCTCCTTGTTTACGAAAAGACTGGTCGTAAGGGCTGGAGGGTTGCTGGCCAGCAAATGTGGGTGGCGCGTGACGCCCGTCGGCGTTATTGCCAGCGGCAGATGAGTGGAGCGGTGATCTGGGCGCATCCATGTATGAGCCTCGCTGTGAGTATGCTGGAGCATAAGCGGTTTGCTGCTTTTGTTGAGGGATGCGGTCGTTGCTGCCGCCCGACCAGGAGTCATCGTCGTCCTCGATACGGACGCCGCCCTTGCCCTCTCCGCGTGCAGTAGCGCCCAGAGCATCGAGCTCGGTGTTGAGCTGTGACTGCGACTTGATGAAGCTGCCACGGTCGTCGCGCATGGGCTGGTAACGAGTGTCGGGATTCTTTGCGCAAACGGAAATGATTGATGCCACCAAGACGATGATGATGAGGACCAAAGAGAAAACGGCGTTGTAAACGAAGAAGATGACACCCATAACTCCGGTGACAAGGCCCTGAATTGTATGTTAGTTAATGTTTGCTGGTATTACACAGGCGTGATCGAAACTTACAGGCTGGTTGAAGACCTCGGTGAAGATGAGCAGGAAGATTGTGTTCAAAAAGTTGATCACAGCAATGGAAATGTTGAAAGCGTTCATCTTCTTGTCCATGTAAGGGCGCATGACGCAAACGGCAATCAAGAACAGAGCTTCGATGATGAGGAGTCCGATGGCCTGGACGACGCCTGCTTCCTGGCCGAGACCGACAAACATTCCCTTGACGAGGAAGTAGACGAGAACCGGGATGATGAAGAAGTAAGCAGTAGCCTTGAACTGCACGTAAAGGAAGCCCCACTTGTTTAGGGAAACCGGGTCGGAGTAGAGAATGTAGGCAGGGCTCTTGTGCATGGAGATACTCCTGCGTGCGAGGCGAACGACCTTTGCGGATGCCCATGCCAAAATTCCGATCATGGTGAAGACAGTGAAGACGGCCAGAGCGACAATTGCGGCCGAGTCGCGTTGCGTGAATTGCCAGAAGCAGAGCACGACCATCTGCGGGTATCCGATCAAGATGACACGGAACATGATGCCCTTCAGGACAGTGTTCCAACCATTGCGGAAATCCTTGAACTTGTCGCCCTTCATGCGGCCCGCCTTGGTGAGGGCCTCGCAGATGCCCTTGAAGATGAGCACACCGAGAACAACAAAGAAGACGAAGACCAAGAAGAAGATGTATCCAGTCATGAAGATGTTGGTCTCTTCGATTCCAGCGCGGTAGCCAACACGGTCAATACCCTTGACAACAATAGTGTTCGAGGAGTCGACGTAGTTGGAGCCTGCAGCGTTTGTTCGGGGCATGAGGGACCTCTTGCGGAAGCTCTCGACAGCGTAAGCCATGGCAGCCGACGCGCCATCGAGAGCACGCTTCTGAACCTGGACGGATTGTGTTCCACGGCTAGAGAGAACGGTGGAAGGAGTGCCACCGGTGGCGCGCTGATACCAAGTGGCGATATCCTGGATAAATCCAATGCGGATGATGCCCATGCTCCACTGGAAGTTTTGGGTCCACGCGGAGACAATTGGGGGGAGAGAGACAGAAGTCATTCCGATGAAAGCCTGGCCTTGGAAGTAACCGAAAAGAGCCATGGCGTTGGCAGCGACGTGTGCAGCAGTGTTGGAATGTCCGAGGCCAGATGTTACGGCTGATGCGACGAGTGCAAGACCAGAGATGACGGCGACAGTCCATGCGACACCCTTTTGGTTGACAGTCTTGCCGTTCGACAACTCTGCTTCCACGCAAGCGACCGACTCGCCGCTCTCCTTGCGCTTGAAGAAGATCTGAATCTTTGCATCGAGATCGGGAACAGTGTATGTGATACCTGTGGTGGTGTTAGTGTCGTTCATATATCCCGCAGTCCACTCCTTATGACGCACCTGGTACTTCCTTCAACGCCTCCTTGGGCACGTCAAAGTTGCTTCGGAGATCGATAGGTGCTTCCTGCATGGGACACAGGCCGAGGAGATCAGTCTCGCAGGGGTCGAGGCTGTTCTCGTACGCCAGGAAACCGTATGCGTAGACCTTTGCGTCAATGGTGATGTTGCCCTCGACGGTGCTGACACCAGTGATGTTGAAGCGGAGCTTGCCATCGTCGGGCGTGAACAAGACATCGAACAAGTTGGCGCTGAAGCTGCTGTTCTCCTGACACTGAGCGAGAGACTGCGACAGGAGTTTGCGCTCTGCTGATGCGAAGGAGGCGAGGGCGAGGAGCGCCGATATTAATGTTGTGAAAGCGAACCGCATGTTGTGTGTGGCCGAGTCGTCGGCAACGGTGACGGTGCTATAGAAGCAGCAAAGGAGATGGCGACAGGCGATGGACGCACTGCCGGTGGTGGATGGCGGCGTGAGAGCCGAACGAGTGGGTGGTGGGCGTGATCAAGCAATGCGACCGCGGGTGAGACAGCGGGCGTCACTGGTGGTGAGGATAGAGGAGGGTGGTGGTGGTGGTATGTCTGCTCGGTAGGCGGCGGCAGGTGGATGTGGTGGTGGTGGTCAGGTGAAGCAGTGCCTCCCCGTGGTGGCAGAGACGGGGTCGAGCGGGATGTGTGTGCAGCGAGCGAGCGACGCGGGTGAGAGAGTCGATGATGATGGAGAGTGTGTCTGGGTGGTGGCGGGTGGCAGTGGGAGTGTCGTAGGCCGGGACAACTGGGAGCAGGAGCGAGCGGCTGGGCTGGGCTGGCTGCAAGTTCAGGTTTGGGTGCTGGCGTGGAACAGGGTCCGTTGGTCTGGGTGAGCAGCTGCGCAATCGTCTTTGGCTACGATCGGCGCGGCGGCAGTGAAGGCGATCGCTGGGCAGGCACGGCGGCCGACGAGAATGGCAAGGGCCCGAAAAGGAGTGGCAACAACAGGCTTATGGGGATAATATGGTAGATGGGCTGGAAGAGAAGGGAACGACGGTAATGGAAAGGTGTCAGTCAGGCTCACACAACACCAGGGAGATGGACAGGCGTCGTTGCACTTTCGCGCTCGAATACGAGGGGAGATGGATGGCGCGCGTACGAGGCAGTGCAATCCAATAAATCAGGAGACTCCCATCCTTGGCGCCGCCGCTTCTGCAGCAGGAAGTACGCGTTCCTGCTGCAAATGTGTGGAGAGCGTGGAGAGAGGAGGTCCGCCCTGCGAGAAAGGCATTCCAGCCTCCTCTCCACTGCAATGCGTCAACACACTCGTCATGTGATGCGCGAACTGCAAGCAAACACATCATGCACGCTCTTTTGCTCCCGCAAGACTCGTCCTCGTCATCGCATACCGCCAACTCGTCACTCTGCGTCTGCACAGCAGCGCTTTCACGCTGTTTGTCTCGTCTTGCCTCGCTCGGATCACCGCTGGAGACGGCCTCGCGGCCCTCCGCAACGCCAACGGTCTGCAGCAGAACGAACTCTCGAGGCCTTCTCTTCCGCGGCTGCCGGTGGCGAGGCCAACAGCCTCGCAGGCCAAACCCTAGGCTTCGGGGTTAAAGACACGCTGACTAGCCGGGCCGCCATCCACTTTTCCAACGCCTTATTTGTACGGTGAACACGGTCAGTGGTTGGTTGAGGTTGGTCTGCCTTACGAGCTGACCTTGCATGCCACTGAAATATAACTCCATTGCTTAATTTGTCCGTCGTTTCACCTTGCAAATTATTCGCAGAGAATGAACATTGTCAGTCACGTGTCGGCTGAATGACTGCAAACCTAACAACACGTGGAGTGTGTTGTCTGAAAGGTTTGAGATACGCTGGTTCTGGAACGGATTGAACTGCTGGACGTCTCGAACGTACAAGCTTCCTGGAAAAATTATTTTGCATTGACCTATCGCGGAACATACTGCAGGGTCGTCTTGCTTTGAATGCTTCAGGCCTCGTTCGCCATACTGTCTCCCGTCAACATACAATGGACTTTTTCCGTAGAAGCCCGTCCGGTCCAGATGCCAGAGAACGTGCTGCGTAGCATACATCTTATCATCTGCTGCCAAATCCTCCCACGATTCCCTCTCTTTGTACCACTCGGACTGATCCCTCGGTTTGCATCCGCTCCCCAGGACCATTTCACCTTTGCGTATGCTCCGCCGGACCTGTCGCGGGAATTCCCTCACCAGGTACCTTGAGACCTTTCTCCAGGTCACTCTCAGCGACAGGATCGAGGACACGCACTTCCGTAGGCGCTGCGTCGGCTTGGTTGTTACTGACATTGCTCATACCTCGATCACGGCCCAGAGAGTGCTCTCCTTGCACGACCTGAGCCGTTTCGACTTCAAGAATCCTGACAACTTTGTAGAAGCCAACGGCAAGCAGACTGCCGAGGAAAGGTCCGAGCCAGTAGATCCAGTGATAGCCTGGGAAGTGATGAGCAGCGACAGCGGCGCCGAACGAGCGTGCCGGATTCAGTGATGCTCCGGTGAAGGGACTGCCGACCAGTTGTGCAATGAAGAGAGCTAGACCGATGCCAACAGGTGAGGTGTTCTGTGAGAGTGATCAGTAGGCGGCTCCATCTGCAGGTTGTTACTGCATGGATAGATGGTGGACAAAGTACCTTGTGCTTCTCTGTAGCCAGCATGAACACCGAGAAGACAAATGCCGCCGTAAGCAGCAGCTCAATGACTAGATGCAGAGTCAGCAAGATCCACATCCCTTCCAGTCTGCCTTCAAAACTCACACAAGCCTCGCACAATTGACGTTCCACTGCCCAACAGCGTTTCCGCCTTGAGCTGACCAGGAAGCAACCCGCTCACCAACCCAGCAGCAGCCATCCCACCAGCAAATTGCGCACCAGCAATAACGACCCCCTTCTTCCACCCCAAACTCCCCTCGGCCACCATCCCAAGCGTAATAGCCGGATTGAACAACCCGCTCGAAATTCGGAAGAAGATCCACGCATTCACCATCATTGAGAAGCCCACGCTCAGCGCCGCGTACAGCAAACTGGCGCTCGAAACTGTCATGGTAGATCTTGCGGGTGAGCCGGGCAGGATCACGGTGGAGGGCGAAAGGTGCGTGTAGGCAACTTGGCAGGCTGCTAAGGCGAAGAAGAGGAAGAAGGTCGTGCCGAGGAATTCGCTGAGGATGGCGATGAGGGCGCTGTAGAGCCATTCTGGTATGGAGTGGTCGAGAGTCGGGAAGCGCTCGCGGAGAGGTTGGGGGTTCTGGATAGTGGGCGAGTCAGTGAGGGTGTGCGTCTTTGTGATGGAGTGGCTGAAGCTGGACTTACGTGTTTGGTCATTTTGTAAGATGTACTGAGCGAAAGTGCTGTCGTTGAGTGCTGGATGTGAAGCTTTGCGTGGAGTTGGAGTGAGTGGTTGTAGAGAAGCTTGGAAGGTCCTGTGATGTGAGAGGATGGTCATGTCTGCGGTCATTCAGTGAGGTTGAGGTTGAGTGAGGCAAGATAGCGCTCGTGGAAGGCACATGACATCTCACAAACAAGAGGAAGTAGCGATTTTGAGCTCACACGTGCTCTCCACGTTGACAAAGCACGCGACTGCCATGCTACGATAAGGTAAGACTTGATATCACAGTTGTTCTTTGATCGTTATGCAAGCAGTATCATGGCATCTTCGAGCATTTCCAGACATGTTGCGCGTAAAGATTAGGAATCCTTACATTCAGTCATCGCTATAGCATTCCGTTCCACCAACTTCACGAACTCACCAAATTAGATGAGCATCACTGAGAAGAGAAACATTTCGTGCGTCCATCAACAAGCATCTCATTGTGTGCTATATACGCCATTCCCCCAAAAGCGAGAGTCAGAAGAACAGGCCAAAGACCATTCCTCCAAAAACGCCATATCCCCAATACCCATTCCTAATCCCCCCAAAATTGTGCCGAAACATCCCGTCTCGGCAGGATATCTAATGTCGTAAAAGTCGTGATGATAATAATGTAGAAACCCAAACCCAAACAAACGCCTTTAACCATGACCCAATGCAACCGCCCAATGCTCTGTGATTCTCCCTTTCATTAAAACGTATACTGTGAGCCGTTTCCAATCCCCAAGATAACAATGATTATCTGTTCAAGCACCCGATCGCTCATGCTACCCAACGGGCAGGCTTCGAGCGACGGGCTCGGGAAGGTCGGGCAGCACGGTTTCTGAAAGCTCGGTTTGGGCGGTTGGGTCTGGCGAAGCGGTTTGGTCGGTTTCGGCGGCCGAAGGAGACGGTGCCGTCGGCGGAGACGCTGACTGCTCCTGCGGAGACGGCGCCATCGGAGGAGACGCGGACGGGTCCTGCTGAGACGCTGCCGTCGGCACCGACGCTGACGGCGCCGGAGGAGATGGTTTCGGTGGAGTTGGAGCTGGGTTCTGGGGCTTCGAGGACGGGCGTGTCGCTGGAGCCCTCTGAGGGAGTGTCGCTGGATCCCTCTGAGGGTGAATCGCTGGATCCCTCTGAGGGTGAATCGCTTGAACCTTCGGATGGTGAGTCGCTTGAACCTCCTGAAGGTGAGTCGCTTGAGCCCTCAGATGGTGAATCGCTTGAGCCCTCGGTGGGTGTATCGCTTGAGCCCTCAGAGGGCGAATCGCTTGAACCTTCGCTGGGCGCATCGCTCGAGCTGCCAGTCGAACCCGAGGTAGCGCCACCGCAAAGGACGCCGATGTCTGCAGTCGGATAGAAGACACGGGGCATGCCGCCGCTCATAGGCACATTGATATTGCTGTTCTCGTCCGAAGTAAACTTTGTGCAAGACAGCAGCTCAGTGACGCTGGAGCCGGACTGGTAGTATGAGCGGATGGCCTGGGTGTAGCTGTCGCCGGAGGCGCCTTTGTTGGAAAGGACAGTGAGCAGCTTGCCCTTCTTTACGGCGATGGTCGTGGTATCTGTGTAGACGACGTTGGCCGGCGTGGTGACGAAAGACGGGTCGTTGCGAATGGCGTTCTTGCGGGCCTTGTTGAGGTTGGTCACGAGCTTGTACAGCTCTGCTTCGGTGTTGTACCCGGAGAACCACAGTGCTTCGCGGTTGTATGGGTCGTTGGAACCACCGCGGGAATCGTAGTGTTGCTCCTGGCCCTGGTACAAGATGGGAATGCCGTCGGCAACCATAGTGTAGGTGATGACGTTGCTTGCTTGAGCGATATCATGGTTCTGAGAGGGGAAGCGAGGATTGTCGTGGTTCTCGCTAAAAGACCCAAGCAGTGAGATATCATGGCAAGCGCTCCTGGTCTCGCCGATTTTTTGAGCGAGGTTGGACATGCTGCCGCTGGTGCTCTTGAAAGCATTGATTAGTGGGAAGTAGACGGGGTAGTTGAACACGCCGGAGATATAGTTCTGGTAGTCACAGACGAGGTCTGCCCCTTGCTGGAAGATTTCTCCGACCATGTACATGTCGTTCACGGCTGCGCGGAAGCTGCTCCAAAAGCCCTTCTCGACCTGCAAGACAGTATCCAATCTCAGTCCATCGATGGAGTAGTTCGACGTGAGACTTTGGATCCACGTTGCATACCCATCACGGACTCTCTGAGAGGATGTCTTGAGGTCAGGAAGAGGAACTTGAGAGCCGCCGACCCAGCATTCTGTTAGTTGTGCCTACGAGATTGTTAGCCTCAGTAGAAGGAGATTAGTGAGGACTTCATGCACTACTCACAGTATCACCTAAATCATTGTAGTCAATCTCGCAGTATGGCGTGTTGTAATCTTCTTTCCTGTTGAACGGATTGAACTTGGAGTAGTCGACCGAGTCGGGAGGACCGTTCCAACCATTGTGATTGACAACAATGTCGACCATCAAGTACTATATCAATCGTCAGCATCGATCGAATGAACCAACCAGACCAACATCGACAGAAACTAACCATGCCACGGGCGTGCAAGGCCTGGGAAAGCGCCTTCAAATCGTCCTTGGAGCCATAGTGCGAGTTCACGTCATAAAGATCCTGTTGCCAGTAGCCATGGTAAGCCTCTCCGTAAGCAGTGTCTCCCTCAATGTTCTTGGTGACGGGGGAAATCCAGACCGCGTCGAAACCCATACCCTGAATGTAGTCCAGCCTGTCGATGATGCCCGTCCAGGTGCCGCCGCAGTACCTTCCAGCTGCCGTGTCGCAAGTGGCGGTCGTGCTGCCGTCGGGGCGAGCGAAGCGGTCGGTAAGCAGCTGGTAGATGCTGCGGCTGCGCCATTCGGCTGGACTGGCGGCATAGGCGGTGCGTTGGTGTAGGAGAGCCAGGCTCAAGGCGCTCAAGGCTAGGCGAGAAAGCATCTTCCGTGATGACTGGCCGGTTCGCTGTGAAGGATGCAAGCGGTACCTATTGAATATGTACCATTGATGGATGACCGGGTTGGTTGTCCGTCGTGACAGTGAGACAGTTGTGCACGGTGCCTGACGGTTGCGGTTGGAGACAATGATGACCAGGAAAAGGTAGGGCAGGGCGGGTTGTTGCGACGTCCACAAAAAATGTCTGCGATCCTCGAGTCGCTTTTATGAGTGTTAGGTTCCCTCCAGGCACCGCCGCCTTCACATGTCTGACATAGCCCTTGCATATGGCGAATGACCAGGAGCAAACAGGCGCACACATCACTCTGCAAACTAGGGACAGCTATTCGGCCTCATTCATCCGCATTAGTCTCGTCGCCGGGTGGGAGATCAGAGGAGGTGCTGCTGGCGCCAATCCATACTACCTAACCAGCTTGGCACGACTCACGGCTGAGCAGGTGGACACGATGTATCAGCGCCTAATACAGAAGGTCCCTGGTTGTGTGGGCGAAGACGGTGAAAAGTCTCACACATCGATGCATTAGTCCCTAGAGGGCATTTCGTCGTCACGCAGGGCCGATCTCTCTTCGACGCAGCATGTTCCTGAGAGGGGGCTGACCGCAACGGGGCCACGCGGGCTGCATGACACGCCTTGTAGCACATGTCTCTCTCTCTCTGCTCGTGCAGACGTTGACGGTCGACCGGTCGACGAAGACCAGACGTCTCTCGATGTCTCAGCGCGGGCAGCACCGGGGCTGTTTGAGATGGGGCCGGGTGCTGCGACTCCAGACCTGCCCCTACCATCATTGCCAAAAAGCCTTTGACTGGACGACAATGCAAGCAGAGGAGAATTCTCTAGATGCAGGTGCCGATGGCTGTAACAACGTGCAGGAGGATGTCGGTGGCACGTAACGGCGCAAGTGGTCAGTCTGCCGGTGCCGGGTGACTGTTGGAGCGTAGTCTAACAGCCGGGCGGCAGCAACAACGAGCGAAGGAGCCGTCTTGGAGCTAACGGTCAGCCAATCCCGGCGTGCAGGCACGGTATACACGGCCAGCTAGGAAGTGGCTACGACGAAGAAGAAGCAAGGGGCCTTGCGCATTTGCATTGTTGCAAGCGCCACGTATCGGCGAGGTTGGTGGCATCCGCTGCGACGCGGAAGAGGAAGAGGAGCTGTTTTGGCTCAAATTTCCCATCTGAACCACTCACGACCGCAGTCCGGGCAACGCTGACGGCTGAAACCCGCAACGTCACCGTCTTCTTCCTGTTGTGCGTGTGGGTACAAGTACTTCGCTACAAGTACCTGTGGTGAGTATGTACGTGCAATCCTTAACACTGCTCGTCCGGCGGATAGTCGTCACGATGTCCTGCTTAGATGCATGTGCCGCGACGGCAGCGATCTGCCAGTGCGGCACGCCTGAAGCAGCGGGTGACGGTGAAGAAGAGAGAAGGCATGCCTAACGACTCGAGGCTGTGCCTGTGAGAGACGATACACCTCCTCCCTGCGTCTCGCAAGCATCGCGCGAAGAAGCACTAGAAGTCTCTAGTGCAACGGTAAGACGCCCCGAGATCGAGAGCGCGTGCCTCGCCTCTGGCACATCGTGGGTATCACAAGATGCCCACGAGGTCGGTGAGGGCAGGCCCAGCGCAAGCGCAAGCAGAGATGATCACGGCAGCAAGCATGCGATTCACCTTGTTCACTCGCAAACAGGCAAAAGCTGCCTGAGATCGGCGGGCCTGGGGTGCATAAGGCTCAATCACCCGGGTAGGAAGGTACATGTGGACGGTACATACCGGCCAAGGCACGTTACAGCACAGTATGCGTATACGCTGCGTTCTATGCATCTCTCCATTCTTTTTGCAGGGCGGGGGCGCCAGCATACCGCCCGTCTTACATACATTCTGCACTGCACGTCTAGGCCCTTCCCTTCTGGCTGATGATGCACTTTCAATCAATCCCCGACATTGGCCAGCTCAGCTCGAACGAGTATACGGTCAGAAAAAAAAAGCGCATGTCCGTGATTTGTTGGCGAAATCTGCATGACAACGACATCATTGCATTGTACCTATGTAGACCCCGTAAATCGCGGCAGAGCAACGACCGGTCCAGATGATGGTGGGGAGACGGGCTCCAAGACAAAGGTCTCGGGCGGTATGCAGCGTGTCGCGTGTGGTTGTACTGGACGACGATGACGATTGCCAATAACATGCATGTGCACGTCGGATGTATGTAGGAAAATGGAAGGTCGTGCTCGATAGCTCAGCCAAAAAGATCTTCGCTAGATTTTTGCTACTCAAACCCAATGCTATTGAAAGAAGAAGAAATGATTTGGCCAAACAAAAGCCACACACCAATGCGCCGCTCGTACGCTACAACTCCCTTCCTAACGCTGCAAAAAATGATCAGATAAGAATGAAGAAGCTTGAGGAAATTGGCAGGCACGATGGGTAGGCGAGGCAGGTCACGGTCTCCTGCTTGTGCTCCCGAGGAAATGCCCGTCTGCAAAGCATGCATGCAAGGTGAATATTGTCCATGACACTCCACATGCGTCAGGCAACATCATCTGACCCTGTGGAGCCGCAGCAGATTGCAGCGGGAAGATCTCCCACAGCATCTGTAGTGATGCTACAACCTCGACATGACTCGGCATGACCGACCACGAGTTTATGTATTCAAGCAGGATGCCTCACGCGGTATTGTTGCCCGTTTTGGCCCGACGTGGGGTCCCAACTGACAAGGATGCCTCGTGTTAATGCTGACGGTGGACCTGGAATTTCAGCTTTGCATTCACAATGCCTGACCGCTGCTCATTGGTATGAATCAACATGTTGCTGATATTGCCGCGATCCATCTGGGTAACCAGGCCTCGGCGCTGTGCGATAGCTGTCACGACTGCCAGCAGTATCGGATCTTTCCCTTTCAAGTCGTCTGCTTTCAGGTCGGCTACCAGGCCTACTGCTAGGCCTGCTACCAGGACCTGGCGCCTGTCTGATGGGTAGATCCATCTGAGGATAGCCGCCACTTTGCGAGCTGCTCGTCCGTGCGGGATACACAGGTCTTGCTGTGGGAGGTGCTGAGCTTCCGTCAGAGGGCATTGCGATGGCAGACGGGCGACGTGGTGGGGGTGCTGATGTCTCTGGGTCTTCGCTGCGAAGGAGGGCTTCAGTCGATGGGCTGAGGGGTGGTCCGAGATGGCTCTTGCGGTTCTGCTTCTCCATCATGCCGACTGCCCACTGTCGGAGGTCGACCGGTGTACGCTTAGCGGCTTGCAGGAATGGATCCGAATCGAAGAGCTCTCTGGGCGTTGGACGTTCCTTGGGGTCCTTCATCAAACACTTTGCAATGACATCCTCCAGGATCGAAGGGAAAGCATCACTCTTCGGGAGCTTTGGAGATGGCTCAAGAACGATCTGCTGGAGTAAATCAAGGATACCCTGAGGCCCTGCGGCTTCGTCGTCGTCCTCGCTGTCGATGCTGAAAGGGAATTTGCCAATGGCGAGTTCCATGAGTGTCAGGCCAACACTCCACACGTCACTCTTCACTGTGTACGGACTGCCCTGGATTCTCTCTGGCGCCATGTATGTGCCAGTACCGACAAAGGTGTCTGCCACACTGTTTTCCAGCTCGCTGCTTACGCCAAAGTCGCAAAGTTTGATTTCTCCTCGGCTATTGATCAAGACGTTCGACGGCTTGATATCGCGGTGCATAATCCTGTGTGCCTGGTAAAGGTACGTGAGACCACCGAGAACAGCCTCTGCAATTTTTCCCAAAACGTCAACGCGGACTGGACCAAAGTTCTTCGATATGCTGTCGAGAGAACTGGGCACATGATGTCAGCAATCATTCTCCAATAAATTGATCACAAGATTCAGCCTTACCCAACATCCGCATACTCCATGCACATAGTGACATCGCCAGAGTCGTTCATGAATGCACCGTAAAACTCCACGATGTACGGCGAGCTGCACTCGAACATGATCTGGAGTTCGCGAACAATCCGTTTCCGTACCTCCTTCTTCGCCTCGACGTGGATGATCTTGCGTGCCATGACCAGATTCCTCGGCTTGTGCAAGACTTTGCTCACTGTGCCACCATTGCCCGCTCCCAAGTCTCTCAGCACGACCAAATCCTCGCTCCTCAGGTCAAGCCTGAACTCCACGCCGATCTCCAGGGTATCCGGCTTCTCATTGTTGAGGCCGGCCAGGCCTCCAGGTATTTGCGAGTCCCCGGCTGGAGGTGTCGCCGGCTTGGGCGGCGCTGCGAGCGCAAGACCTTTTACGTTCTTGCGCTTCATGGTCTTCGCCTTGAAGGGGTCTGACATGGTTGCGGGGTATATGGGCCGCTTTGCGCGGCGGGGAGGGGAGCGTTTGTTGTATAGATTGTGCTCTCAGGGGAGAGAAGCCGGTTGTGGGAGGCAAGCTTGGAGACAAAGGCGTAGGCGCCCGAGTAGTGACAAGTATGAGCACAGAGGTGTGTGCAAAGTGTAGGCGACGTTATAGATAGGTCTGGCCAATCGGTGGGTGGACTGCCAACGTTTGGGCGCCGGTAAGGTTTGTAATGGTGGAGGGTAGTGATTGCGCGCCACTCGCTTGCCGGCAGTCTGTTTTCCGGAGAGCACTAGCAGGTGGCTCGGGGCGTACAGGAGAAGAGTTGCTGGTGGTAGTTCCTACCGTGTTCTTGCAACTTCGGTCTGGGGGTGGTTGCAGAGCAAGAGGATGATGATCTGCTCGGTGGTAGAGGGGAAGTGGGCTGCCTGGCGTGGGTAGTGAGGCAGCTCAGACGAGACAAGGGTGTGCGGGAAGATGAACGTGCGCGCGGCGAAAGCTTCGCTTGCGAGCGAGATGTAGCCTTGCGAGCAACAATTCCGTTCAAGTTAGTTCTGGCCGGCGCTGCCTCTGAGCCGTTTGTTCGCTGCGATGTCGACAGAGAGCGACCTACCACGAGAAATGCAAACATGAGCCCCTTACGAAGATGTCGTTCGTGACATCTACGCCCTGAAACCTGCCCTGTTTCAAGTCCCAAAGGGGAGTGTCACTATTGGCTCTTCTGTGTTGGCACAGCATGAGAGTGCACTTCCAATCGCAACCAACGATAGCCGCTCCACTACTGCCCAATAGACTGCTGGACTGCCCCTCGCTTGCAGCCTTTTCGCCTAACACAGATGTGATTGATCATGTCAGCACGAGACAATCCGATCCTCGTCACACGTTATCGCTGGGCAGACACAAAGTACACCTTCGATGATTTATACACATCTTGGATATGCCTCAACGTGAATATAGCATAAGTTGACTTGCCGATTGTGTACGGCCGCGCGTCATACACCTCAACGGAACATAATCATGACCATCGTATTATTGTCTGTAGTGGCGTTGTGCAAACGACTTATGCAAGGAGGTTTTCACATGTCTTTCTTACATCACGTGACACTCGGCTTACCTGTCACTGAACTTCGAGCCAGAGCTTCCAAAGGGCTGGCTTGAAAGTCGCAACACGAACAACACACGCGCAACGGCATCATCACCGCCACTCATTACAATATCAACACAATCCTGCGCAAGCGCTTCATACTGGCTCCTGTCCAAAACACTAACTGGACGGCGAGGTGTCTGCAATCTACAACAAGCTACGCCTAGGACTACTCCTCCAACCAAAGCGCAACCGCAACAATGGCGGACTTCTTTGACGACACCGCCGATGTCGCCAGCGGCGAGGAAGAGGAGGAGGAGGAGGAGCTTGATGAAGAGGGACAGCCCATACGCCGCTCCAACAACATCGACATGAACGACTCAAGCGAGGAAGAGGACGACGATGACGAGGAGGCCGAACGGGAAATTCGTGAAGGCTTCATTGTGGACGAAGATGAAGACGACGAGGACGCAAAGCAACGGAAGCGCGAGAGGCGTGAGGAGAGGAGAAAGCGAAGGAGGGAGGAAGCCGAAGATGACATTCTGGATGACGAAGATCTGGATCTGATCGGCGAAACCCACCCCGACCGCGAAGGACAGCAAACACAGAAGACCAAGTACAAGCGTCTGAAGCGCGGCCACAGAGAGGAGCGCACAGTCAGCGAGGCGCGTGGTGTGGAAGACATCTTCTCCGACGATGAGGAAGGAGGAGATGGTGCAACGCGCAACCGCGGCGCATTCGGAGGTGCGTTTGGTGATGAGATGGATGACTTCATCGAAGAAGACGAGTTCCCTGATGAAGAGGGCGAGAGGATGCGCGAAGATCTGGAGATCAGACAACCCTCGAAGGGCGGCTTCACGGATATTCAGAATCTGAAGGAGTCTGGCCTGAACGAGGCGGATTTGGAGGACATGCGCAACGCCTTTGGAGATGGCAACGAGTTCGAATGGGCTCTTGACGTCGAGAAGGATTTGCAAGCAGCAGAAGAGGGTCCTGATCGCGAGCTTGAGCTCAAGGATGTCTTCGAGCCGTCTCAGCTTGTCGAGAAGATGCTTACGGACGACGACAACAATATTCGCGCAACAGACGTGCCAGAGCGCCTGCAAATCGCCCGTAAGCCTTACAAGGACTTGTCCGAACTGTCAGAAGAGCAGCAGACCGAGCGCATGACCGAAGAGTCGAAATGGATCTCGAACACCATGTTCCCTCAGAAACAGCTTCCTAGCTCGCTTCGAGAGCCGTTCGAGCAGGCCGTGAGCAAGGTTCTCCACTTCATGAACGTGGAAGACTACGAACCGGCGTTCATCTTCCAGAACCGCAAGGACTATTTGATCCATTCCGAGCAGATACCACTTCCTCCAGACCCATCAGACCCAAATGCGCCAGCATATGAGATCAAAGCAGAGAAGCTACTGACTCAGACCGACCTGTGGGATTTGCTGGACTACGATCTCAAGTACCGGGCGTTTGCAGAGAAGAGGGATGGCATTCGTAAGAGCGTGGAAATGTTGAAGGAGATGTTCCCCGACTTCAACGATACGATCTTCGACGACCTCATGCCGGATGCTGTTGAGATTGAGGATCTTCAGGATCTGCAAGATTATCTCAACTTCCAGTACTCGCAACAACTGAAGGACTTGAGCATCGTGGAGTCTGAAGTCAACGGAACACAGAAGCGCGCCAGAGGTACCCGTAGCGTCTGGGACAAAGTGCGCGCTGGAAATGCGTATCACCTGGTCCGCGCTTTCGGCATCACTGCCGATGCCTTTGCACAGAACGTTTCTAAGATCGGAAGGAAGAACTACACGGAAGACCCCGACACCAGGCCAGATGACATGGCTGACACACTTGTGCAAGAGCCGGAATATAGGACTGGCAAGGAAGTCCTGGCATCTGCGCGGGCTATGTTCGTGGAGGAGATCGCGACCAACCCTCGCCTCAGGAAGCACCTCAGAAAGATGTATGTTGAATACATGGTCTTCGATGCCGTCCGGACAGACAAGGGTCTCAAGCAGATTGACGCTGAGCACCCATTCTACGAGTTCAAATACCTCCGCAACCAGGGGATCCGCAACTTCTTCTCACGACCAGACCTGTTCCTGAAGATGCTCAAGGCAGAGCAGGAGGGCCTTATCGAGATCAAGGTGCGGCTGCAGAATGAGCGCCGTATTCTAGACGAGTTGACCAAGAGCATCGAGTCTGACAACTTCTCCGAGGTTGCAGATGCGTGGAACGCCCTGCGACGAGAGATTGTTGGCCATGCATTTGGCAAGCTTCATCGTGTCATTGCAAAGGGTTGGAAGGATCACATGAGGAACATGTGTGAAGGCAAGATTGCCAAGGAGTGCCGTGAAGCATACAGCACAAAGCTCGATCAAGCTCCTTACAAGCCGAAGGGCATGGTTTTGGGGACGACTCCTCGTGTGCTGGCGCTGTCCAATGGTGCAGGCGATCGTGCCGATGCTATCTGCTGGGCTTACGTGGATGAGAACGGTCGTGTGTTGGAGAACGGCAAGTTTACTGACATGCGACTTGGCAACCCCGAGAGATACACTTCCGACGGCAAAGATGTTGCTCCTTTCGTGGAGCTCGTGGAGCGCAGGAAGCCCGATGTTGTCGCTGTTTCTGGCTGGTCCGTGGAGACTCGTCGCCTTTACAAAGACCTCCAGGACATTATCGACAGACACAGTCTGCAGGGAACTCCTTATGAAGACCCGGAGGATGACCGGGAGGTCTCAGACCCTCTCGAGATCTTCATGGTGAACGACGAAGTCGCGCGCCTTTACCACACATCTGCTCGCGCTAGCACAGATCATCCCAGCGTGCCACCACTCACCAGATACAGCATTGCCCTGGCGATGTACATGCAAAACCCCATGAAGGAGTACGCCTCCCTTGGCCGCGACATCATCTCAATCACATTCGATCCTAGTCAACATCTGATTCCCGAGGACAAGCTGATGAAGGCTCTGGATTCCGCCATGGTCGACATGGTCAACCTCGTCGGCATTGATATCAACGACGCTGTGAACGACGCCTCTACTGCTAGCCTATTGCCCTACGTCAGTGGTTTGGGTCCTCGCAAGGCTGCTCATATGCTCAAGATCATC
Organism: Cladosporium colombiae; assembly: GCA_026122715.1. Taxonomy (NCBI): domain Eukaryota; kingdom Fungi; phylum Ascomycota; class Dothideomycetes; order Cladosporiales; family Cladosporiaceae; genus Cladosporium; species Cladosporium colombiae. Next base: position 1,120,341 of record JAKZFA010000008.1, on the reverse strand, counting down.
AACTCGTGGGGCGGAGAAGTCAACACCAGAGACCAGTTGGTCGGTGACCTCGACCGTGGTTTCAAGCCCGCTGTGGGACCCAAATGCTGGCTTAATTGCGCGAGCTTCCTCTGGGTCCATTACGAGTCCACAGAAAACGATACCGACTACCTTGACAACACGAGAATCCATCCCGAGGATTACGACATTGCGCGCAAGATTGCCGCCGATGCACTTGAGTTTGATGAAGAGGATATCAAGACTGAAGTTGACCAGAATGGTCCTGCTGCCGTGGTCCGCAGACTTGTTGCCGACGATGCTCAAGATAAGGTTAATGACCTTCTGCTTGAGGAGTACGCGGAGCAGCTTGAGACCAAATTTGGTCAGAAGAAGAGGGCTACGCTCGAGCTCATCCGAGCTGAGCTGCAGAACCCATTCGAGGAATTGAGGCGCAACTTTGAGTACCTTTCTTCCAGCGAGACGTTCACTATGATGACGGGTGAGAGCGAGACCTCACTGCAAGAGGGCATGATCATCCCAGTATCTGTCAAGCGCACATCTAGTGATCACATCGAGGTCAAGCTGGACTGTGGTGTTGATGGTAACATCTCTAGTTCAGAGTTCCCAGATCAAGTCACCAACAACCAGCTTGAGCCCAGGCAGGTCTGGTCGATCCATTCGACTATCCTCGCAAAGATTACGCACATTGACCGCAAGAAGCTTCAAGCTCAGCTTACCATGCGCGACAACGAAATGAAGAACCCCTTCCGTCGGCAGTTCGACCACGACTATGGTAAGTCGCCAATTTATAGTTGCTTTTGCTTACAGCACATATTGACTGACTTTTTACAGATGAGTGGGACGAGGATCAAGAAGCCCGTGACCAACGTGAGGCCAAGCGCGCTACACAGAAGCAGGCCGGTCGCATCCAGCGTGTCGTCAAGCACTCGCTCTTCCGCCCTTACAACTCACACCAAGCCGAGGCCGAACTTTCCCAACCGAACGTCCAGCGTGGCGACTGCATCATCCGTCCTTCTTCCAAGGGCGCGGACCACCTTGCAGTCACTTGGAAGGTTCACGACAACGTCTACCAGCACATTGACGTCCTGGAGCTCGACAAGGAGAACGAGTACAGTGTTGGTCGTACCCTGCGTGTGGGCAAGTTCAGTTACAGCGATCTGGACGAATTGATCGTCTTGCACGTCAAGGCTATGGCAAAGAAGGTCGATGAGATGTGCGGTGACGAGAAGTACCAGAACCTCTCCAAGGAGGCGCTCGGTAAGTTACTTAAAACCTGGACTGCCACGTTACTTGAACAACATATACTAACAATTACCACAGAGGCATGGCTCACAACCTACACCGAGGCTAACCCTAGGCACGGCTCCTACAACTTCGCCATCGACCCTACCCACCCTGGCTACTTCTATCTCATGTTCAAGGCCAACCACAACACTCCTTGCGTCACCTGGCCCGCTAAGGTCATTCCTTCCGGCTTCGAGCTCCAAGGCAACAAATACCCCAACATGCAGGCCTTGAGGAACGGCTTCAAGACTCTGTGTGCCAACCACGGTGCTGGTGGCGTAAGGAGAGCGCCGCAGACCAACGGCCGTTAAGTCTAAGGTCGGCAGTGTTGGAGAGGACGGAAATTGAGACGTGGTGAGAGAAATTCAAGTCTTGTTTCACTTCGGATGTGATCTGTTCTTTGCTATCGATTTTTGTTTTTAAAAAAAAAACTTGAGAGCGAACTGTGAGATGAAGTATGCGAGATTGTATCAGTATTTTGGAGTAGCATCGGATCGGGATTCCATAGAACGCGAGAAGCGAGAAAAAAAATGCATGGTTTTTATAATACAGGTCACTTTTTCTTTTTCTCTTGTCGTTGGAGACTTGCATGGATGGGCATGTCTTTGCCTGCGATGTTGTTGCTTGTCTAATTTGGCAGACAACAAATTGCGAAAATGCAATGCGTGTCTTCTTGGGCGCAGATTGAAGACTGCTTCCATGCTTGGACGTACATGTCTCAGCTACGAGAGCATGCAGCAAACCATCATCGTACACATAAAAGACGCAAGCACGTATCGAGAGAATGTCGATCATCACTTACAGTCAGCATCACTCTCCTCCAAACAACAACACGATCGAACGCAAAGACTCAAGATGCCTAGCCAAAAAGGAACAGCTCATCCAATAAATCCAACACCGACAATGTCTCAACCCGCTGCCACTGAACCCTTCTACGAGCTCGTCGGGACCTTCAAGCCCATCAACCTCGTCCTCACGGCTGCTTTCATCGTCTTCGCTATCTACAAGATGCTCACTCACCCTGGTGGGGCTGCTCGCGGTCTCAATGCCGCTTTTGATGCTGTGATCTGGTTGTTGGTCGGTATCATTGGCTTCGCGGTTGGACTCGTGATGGGTTTGCTGCGGGCCATGTACGGGGATCTTACGATGTTGGCTTGATAGGTTTGGGTTGTGGTGGGGAGGTGTGGATGTGGTTGGTGGGGTCTGATGGTGGTATTGCGAGCGCGACGGTTTTTGTGACTGTGTGGTGGTGGCCAAGGGTAGATGGGTGAATGGCTGAGTTGGATGGTTCGATGTTGGCAGTCGACAAGTGTGTTCGCGTTGGTCTGTAATCGATGAGAAGCCTGTTTTCCATCTCTCTTGGACGGATATTTGTTCTCACGGATCTCAAGTAAAGACGCAAACAGTCTTTGTAATCTAAGGCGCGCGTTCGCTGTTGCCTTCAATCTATCCGTGAAGCTCGTAGATGAAGATAGAACGTAGCAAACACTCATCGGCCGAGGTGAACAGCAAACAATCCGAGACTTGACGTCTCGCGACTGAACCTAACATGAAATGACGTTCCTCTCCCGAGTCATCAATTACTCATCGATCGCAAGTCAGCATGCGTACACTCACAATGGGAGCTCCCGCAGAGGGTGTTGGCTACGAAAAGCGCACCGCAGTTCGCTGCCTCATTGTCAAAGACGGCCAAATCTGCATCATCCATAGTAAGAGAGGTATGTGAGAAACTACACTGAAAGCTCACTGCTGCAAGTTCTAACATGCCGCTCTCAGGAAACTACTACAAGCTTCCTGGAGGAGGTGTTGAGCCAGAGGACCCGAACGACACCATTGCCTGCCAGCGCGAGGCGCTCGAGGAGACCGGTTGCGAGGTTGATGTCCGTCCAGAGCTCGTCGCGCAGGTCACCGAGTACCGCGGGACACTGCATCAAGAAAGCCGCGCCTACATCTGCAACGTTCGCAAAGACACTGGAAAGGTGGAATTGACTGATCTGGAAGCTTCGGAGGGTCTGGTCTATCTTTGGTGCCCAGTCGCCGAAGCTCTTCAGAAGATGAAAGCCGCTGAGCCGACCGGTGAGCTCGGCGAGTTCATCAAGAAGCGAGACATCTTTCTCGTTGAGACTTACTTGCAGACGTGAGACGTGGAGCATCTGTGTAATGGATCACTGAATGTGAGCGCTGCTAGCAGCGGAGAGCAGCGAAGGTCCTCCCTGGAGAATGTGTATCATGTGTTGGCTACACGTACCTTTATGAACAGTTCCCTCTTTCTCTCAAGCCTAGTAGGAAGCTTAGCCTCTCTCGCTCAACATTCACTTCCTCGGTTCCAACAACAACTCTCCCGTCGGTTTTCCATCTTTTCCAAACCCCTCAGCCGAAGAATGTACCCTCATTCCACGCACCCAAGTCTCTGTGACGATGCCCTGCAAAGTCTTGCCCTGATATGCCGAGATAGTGTTCCTGAACAGCATCGTGCTTTTCTGCACAAGAAACTCTGCGGCATCGTCAAAGACCGCCACGTCGCCATCGAAACCCACTTGTAAGGTGCCTTTGCAGTCTTCCAAGCCCACCTGTAGCGCTGTGTGTAGACTACAGAGCCTAGCTACGTTCAGCAGAGTGTCATTGACAGCAAGACCGCGGCGCATGGCTTCAGTCCAGAGGATGGGGAGGCCGAGTCCAACGGAGCTGACACCACCCCATGCTTCGAGGAAGTCGCCTGCTTCGTTAGGATCCGTAGTGTTGCTCTTCGTGCCTGGCACGTTCGGTGGAAGAAGCTTGAGGTCTGGTGTGCATGGCGAGTGGTCGGAAACGACAGTCTTAATCACGCTATCTTCCTGGTCGAGCATATCGCTCCAAAGCGCGTCTTGGTTCGATTGTTCGCGGATAGGAGGTGCGCACTTGTGTCTTGTGTCTCCATTCTCAATATACTCGGCCGCGAGGCTGAGATAGTGGAAGCATGTTTCGGCCGTGATCTTGACACCTCTCTGGCGAGCTTCTCGTAGCATAGGAATCGCTTCCATGGCCGACAGATGTACGATGTGGAGCGGCAGGTTCGGAGCCAAGTGTGCAAGTGAAAGGATTTCCTCTATCGCAGTCACCTCGAAGCTTGCCGGCCTGGTATCCAAGTAAGTTTGGTATTCATCTGGTGGACCACTGGGTTCCCAGGTCGCGTGAACGGAGGCATTGGCCTCCAGCTCCTTCTCTGCGTGGAACATTACAGTGGTCGGCTGATCTGCAAGCTCTGCAAATACCTTGATTATATCGTCGGCGGTAACCGCAGGGAACTCTTCCACGCCACTGTCCATGAGAAAGCCCTTGAAACCTCTAACGCCAGCTTGCACCAGCGGCTTCAGATCCTTAGCATTACCGGGGATGATGCCTCCATGGAAGCCCACGTCAACCCAGCACTGACCCTCTGCGGCGTCCACCTTCTCCTGAAGGTTGGAGACATTGGTCGTGGGCGGAACAGCGTTGAGAGGCATGTCGACAACAGTAGTCACGCCACCGAACGCAGCTGCACGAGTACCATGCCAGAAGCCTTCCCACTCTGTGCGACCCGGCTCATTGAGGTGCACATGAGCGTCAACCAGACCTGGCATAATGATCTGCGGGCTATAGTCTCTATACGCGGTGCCCGGTGGGAAGGAGGAGACCGGTAGCACGGAGTCTGAGATCTCCACGATTTTGCCCGTCTCTGTCGAGATGACTATTGTTGCTTCGGCTAGCTTGTCGCCAATCACTGCGCGGCACGAAGCCAACACAGTGATGTTCGAAGCTACGGTGACGTGGGCATATGGATCGTACTGTTCTCTGCGACCTGATGCAGTTGCAAGAGGAGCTAGTCTCGTCAGCTTAGCTCTCATCAGTCTGACAACAGAGGAGCCATCGTACCTATCGTCAGCAGTAAGCCCGCGAGCTTGCCTACCATTCTAATATTCATAACCACAAGAGATTTGAAGTGGCGTAAGGAAAGATGAAGGAGTAGAACACTAACGATTCAGCCACTACACTCGCACTGCGCTCCCTTCAAGTAGTAGAGTCATTGCAACATGCCTCACGATATCGCCCTTGGCATGGTGCGGCACACACTGTTGAGAGCATATGCCCAGCCGCCAGTACTGTTAGTAAGAAGCAAGAACAAGTCCCGTACTTGAGATCGTCGCAGAAATCAGAGGAGAAGATGGATCCGATTACTCGATAATAATTCAAGATCAAAGGCCGAAAATGGAGAAGAGCTTGGCTCGCAAGACCTTGCGGTAGATTGCTTAGCCGAGTGATGCTGTATAGCCCTAAAGTACGAGAATCTTGCATGTTTAAAGGGGATCATCACGAAACAGTTCAACGCGATTGTTGGGTGATAAAGGAGCGATGAGAGAGGGACCTGTCCATTAGCACTCGAAGCAAACTGAAATAAATAGCAGCTTTGCTCCACGCCACGAGTGGGATGGCTTGTGATACAGCACCTTGACTTTCGCACCTCCAAGCACTTCTTGTGCGCGCAGCCAGTTTGTGAGCTAGCCTCTATGTTGCCTGGGTTCAATCTGATCTGATAGCATCCGATTCCGTTCCACGCCGCACTTCCATTCTGCCAGTTTTCGTGTGTTACTAGGGTTGGTGTATTGAGGGTGGTGTTATCTCATTGCATCACGCATCTCATCGCTCCAGATGACATGAGATGGGAATCTGACTCCCGGAAGCAGTCTGAGGAGCTTCGACGGTGATTTATTTCCGAGTGTGTTGTAATCAATCTACATCGGCAGTGTGATGACTACATCTGTCAGTTCACGCTTGGAAACCTTGAAAGTCGGATGGACAACACACTATTTAGTCTGTTTGGGAGAACAAGATTAATGGATCTCTCGTCACTACACAAACTACACAAATCTCTCTCGAGTGGGCCTTCAATTGTCGACCAGAGTTTGTTTATCGTCAAACTTTGATCAAGCAATGCCGGAATCATTGTTTTCTGTGACAGTTTGAAACTGTGGTGGCCTTTCATGTTCAGGGTTAGGGTCGAAGTGATTTGAGATAAGTTAAAATATCAATGCCATCATGCCGGACGCAGATCCGAATCAATAGTGATCGGCAAGTGCGGAGGCTTGCTTTGACCCATCGACATCATCTTTCCCACGGTATTATTCCTCCTTGCGAGCCTCGCGACACGGCACAGCGATTTTACTTCTCCAGGCCCATTGATCCGTCCCCACATTCGATCAACGCTATTGATGACAACTCCGGACTCTTCCAAATCATCCTCCCGGTTACTTTGCAACAGCAATGCACTTACCAAGCCGTGCGCAGCGGCACTACCAGGAACCCCACGTCACTTTGTTGATCGATTGCTGACTAGAGGCTCAGTGATCGACTGCGAAAATGTATATAATGTCAGCTCTTCGCTCTATGCAGACAACTGCTTTTCCTCAGGTTCCATCAGAAACGCGATTCGTTGAACTCGAACTGCATCATGGTACGGTCTTCTCTTTCGGCGGCCGCGGCTGCGTTTATTGGCTCGGCTTCGGCCATGCATTGTACAAACCTCACTGTTCCCATCGACCTTACAGCCAGGAATGGTGTGTTCAACTACACAGCACCTCAGAACAACATCGAGGTCACGAACTTCATCTTGGACAACACGCAACAAGGCGCCAACTACAGCAAGGCACTGCTTACAGACTACAAGACTGTGAAAGGTCACTACAAGCTTGCCGCGACCTACTGCGTCCCAGGAGACGGCCACAGTGCTGAAAAGCCTAAGACTCTCCAGATCCTCACCCATGGCATTGGGTTCGACCGCAGCTACTGGAACGTTCCGTTTGACGCCGGCAACTACTCTTACAGCGCTGTCGCGACTGACAAGTACGGCTACGCCACGTTTGCCTACGACCGTCTGGGCATTGGCCAGTCGTCGCACGGCGATCCTGTTCAAGAAATCCAAACAGCTCTTGAGGCTGATGCCTTGAGGGCTGTCACCGAAGATCTTCGTAACGGCTGCGTCGAAGGCGTCGATGATTACGAGAAGTTTGTCCACGCCGGTCACTCCTTTGGCAGTATTCTCACCTACGCACTCACCGCTAGATACCCTAAGCTCAGCGACGGTATTGCTCTCACTGGCTTCTCACAGAATGGCTCGTTCATTCCGTACTTTATGCTAGGCGGCAACTTCGTTGATGCGAAGGAGAACCCAGATCTGGCACCTAAGTACGCTCACGGCTACTTGGCTGCTGGTGATGCTTCAGGTGTCCAGACCAATTTCTTCTCCCCCGGCGCCTTTGACCCGAAGATTCTTGCCTTTGCCGCTAAGACCGGCCAGCCTGTATCAATTGGCGAGCTCCTCACTATCGGCGGCGGGTCAGCTGCTCCAAACCCCTTCGCTGGTCCAGTCCTCATCATCACCGGCGAGCGCGATGTGCCTTTCTGCGGTGGCAGCTGCTACAACGGCGCCCCGAGCGGTAGCAGCATCCCTGCTCAGGCACAGAAGACTTTCACCGGCACCAACATCACCACTGTGATCGTTCCTAAAGCTGGCCACGGCTTGAACCTCGAATACTCTCACCCTTTCACGTACAAGTCTATCAACGACTTCTTCGCTGAGAAGGTCGGCAAGGCTTAGGAAGACACGGAACATCTGTACCGCCCTCTCGTATAGTGATTAGTTTTTTTTAGTACCACCATCAGGTCTGACTAGAGGCTCTGTGTGGATACAATGTAATGTAATGGGATGTAGAAAAGATATTCTTTATAATGGTACTGCTAAGAGGAAAAATATACGCCACTACCGCCCAACTTTCGTCGGATGCACCCTGCAACAGTACACTACACTTAAGCGACGGTGCCGTTTGAAGCCTTCTTGTAAGCGTCTCTGACGCCACGCTCGAGGGCAGCATCAACCTTGGCAAACTGCTTGAGCAAAGTCTCGCGGATGTCTTCGTTGTCAACGTTGACGAGCGTGCCAGCAATGTTGCTGTGCAAGTTGGCGCGGTCGTGCTCAGAGAGCTGGACCTGGTAGAACTGCCTGGGCTGCTCGTAGTCGATGTCTTCGTTGATCTCGCTCAGGTAGTATTCGACGTCGCCCTCGATCTTCTGCTCAGGAAGAGCACCGGGCTGCTTCTCAACGTTCAGCTTGTCGCCGAATTCAGTAGGGAAGTTGGGTCTGGAGCCTTGGTTTCCGCGGACCGAGAGGTGACCGTCCCTATCGAAGTTCGCGATGGGGTTGAAAGGGCAGTTGACGGGGATCTGTTGGTAGTTGACGCCGATGCGGTGGCGTGCGGCGTCGTTGTAGCTGAACAGACGTGACTGGAGGACGGGATCATTGCTTGGCTCCCAGCCCTCGACCATGTTGGCAGGACTGAAGTGCGACTGCTCGATCTCGGCGTGGTAGTTGTCGGGATTCTGGGTGAGGACCATGCGACCGATGTCGTGGTATGTGACGTTGAGCCAATCCTTGGTCAGGTCCAGGACGTCGTAGCGGTAAGCAGCGGCCTCCTGCTCGGTCATGGTGGCAATGGAGACCTTCCATGCCGGGTAGTCGCCCTGCTTGATGGAGTCGAACAAGTCCTTGGTCGCCCAGGCGTCGTTCGCACCGGCCTGCTTAGCGGCCTCGGCATCGGTGAAGTTGCGGACGCCCTGCTCGGACTCGAGCTTGACGCGAGTGTACACCCAGCTGCCGTCATCTTGGACGAGCTTGTAGGTGTGGCCAGACCAACCGTGCATGTGTCTGAAGCCATATGGCGTTCCGAGGTCTGAGAAGAGGCGAAGGAACTGCAGAAGAGACTCGGGGAACTGAGCAGGCCATGACCAGAAAGTGTTCCAGTCACGGACGTTGGTGGCAGGATCAGTCTTCTGAGTGTGAATGAACCTGGGGAACTTGGCAGGATCACGAATGAAGAAAACGGGGGTGTTGTTAAACACCCTGTAGAAATGTGTTAGCTCTTCGCTTGTCAAACGTTCTGGAATGAAGCCCGTCAGAGCCAAGGATCGGACTCACCAGTCAAGAATACCCTTCTTCGTCCTCATCTTGATCGCGAAACCACGGGGATCTCTTGCGGTATCTGCAGAACCGCGAGCGCCACCGACCGTACTGAAGCGCATCGTGATCGAAGTCCTGGTGCCAGGCTTGAAGACATCTGCAACAGAGTACTTCGATGCATAGTCACCAGTAACCTCAAAGTACCCGTGTGCACCCGCGCCACGAGCGTGCACAATTCTCTCAGGAATACGTTCACGGTTGAAGGTCGCAAGTGTGTCGATCAGATGGTAGTCCTGTAGGAGCAGGGGGCCAGAGGAGCCGGCACGCTGTGCACCCAGAGGTTGAAACCATGGTCGACCGTTTTGTTGGGTGTAGGTCAATTCGGATGCGTTCTGAGACGATGACTCTTCCTGAATGCGTGTGGCTTCGAAGAAATCGGTGTGGTAACCTTCGGTTTGGTTGTCGCGAGCATGGATATCCGGGTAAGCAATGGCTGCCAAAGGGCAAAGAGCCAATGAGAGTGAGGCGACCTTCATGAGTAATCCGATTGAAAGTGTTGGCTCTGCTGTCTGGAGCCAAAATTAAAGGGCAATGTGCTGACCTTTAAATCCATCCTCGCTGGCATAGGCCGTGAAGATCGTAGGGGTCCACTTTCGCACGAAACATGCCTCTCAGGGAATACAACAGCGAAGGCATGGCAGTGCTGACCACTGAATCGCATGCTTTGCTCGCTCCTGGAGGACCAGCGAGGTCAGCACAGGCATAGTGGATCCTACCGCCGAGCCGCTGGATGGCCATGACCCCACTGAACGTCTGCAACTTTATCACGCCAAGTGCCTATACCATGTTAGACACCAGGGTTGCAAGACGGCGAGCAGGCCTCTCGAAGTGTTATCGAATGCTGATTGCCTCGTCCACTGGACGAATACGGTTGCTAGTGATAGATCGCTTTCCGTTTAGACATGTATCCGTCTCAATGTGAGCGTGAGACGTCTAGGCGTCCATCGTCGAAGCTGAGATGCTTCCAAGGTCCAGCGTAGATCCCAGCACCTCAACGGTCCCATGCGCCTTCGATGCTAACCATCATGGTCTGAATGCGAGACTACCACAACCTTACCAGATGCGCGAAACACGTGCCATCCATGAGCTGATGAGATATCGTATAGACCACCAATTGGTGATTTGATCAGGGCGTCCGAGGAGTGCTCGCGGAACCCCAGGCTTCGGTGGTCGATGCCCTGGCACTTGTGAACCGTGCCAGGGAGGCAGGGCGGCTACGCGTCACAGACGCCAAGACCGTAGGATGGTCTGCGAATAGGCGTCTGCACCTGTGGCACTACCGCAGCTCATGGCTCGCAAGGGTACCCAAATCGGCGGAGGATTAAAATGCCGCTGCTTTACTTGGAAGACGCAGCGCTAAAAAGCGGCTGCAATCACATTGCACAATACTCGCTTCACAAGAGGCCTGCATCCAGGCGACCACCGTGTGGTAGCCTAGTAGGCATAGCACGTAGCGGCGACCTGCGACAAATGCTAACATATTGAATCTGACTCGGATACGATCGGATTTTGGGGAAACCTGGGCGCCGCCAAGTTATACCACGAATGACGTCGAGTATCAATGGCTCCGTCCCTTTCGGCCCGTCGAAACAAGGACCGTTAGAGCTTTGTTAGGGATTTAGTGGAACACGAAGGATGAGCTTCGCAGCACAGGCTTTGATTGTGCACTTTATGAGAGTTAAACTCACCACCAGACGGGCTGTTCGACGCGCGAAGACTCAACATTCTAGACTCATGAGCTCATACGCGAGCGGAACACACCGCAATTGCTACTTTGTTTTACTGCGAGACCGCGACACTGCGACGGTTATCAAAGCCAGAATGTAAGGCTGATACAGCAAGGCACTTGAAACAACGAAACACAACCACGCGTACTTCAGTTGCACGTGCTGGAAAATCGTGATGTGGCTGACCAAGTAGGTAGGTCATTGGACCATCAGACTTGAAATGATCATTGGCCACATGCCGAGGGGATTTGCAATACAACCGCCAATACAATGTTCAGACCGACCGTGAAGAAGAGGATGCGGATTCGGCCCGGCAATTGAAAGCGGGAAGACAAGGAGAGATCTAGCGTGCTTGCGTGCGAAGAAGCTTTCGGCGTCAATATACCAGCCAGCCATCCGAGGGTGCTAAGAGGCATCACCTAATCTGACATCTCAATGAGCGATTTTCTTGGTACAGATCTGGACTCATGTCGCCTCAAGCAACCAACACCGTCGACCGTTTCGCTCGCGCAGTTTCCACGTCGGCAGGTCTCGACGCTACGCTAGCGACAGTGTGCTATACATCTCTCCTGCTACATACACATCTCTCGAGTGCCAGAGCACCTGCAAAGCTTACCAAGATTTCCCCTGCGCTCAGGAACTTGTACAACCTCCTCGAGGACACTCGCGTCTATACGCGCTTGACGGGCCTCGTCACTCTCTACGCAGCCATCCGCGAGACCTGGGCGATCCATCAACCCGATCTTTTGAGCGATATTCTGCTCTGCGCTTCACTTGTATCTGTGACATTATTCCAACTACTAGAGAACATCGCACTGCTGGTACAGCAGAATGTGCTTCGCAGCTGCCGCCTGAGGCAGTGGGAGGGCTGGCTCTGGACTGCATCGAATAAATTCTGGCTGGCATCTCTACTGTGCGATCTGGCGAGACTGGCGAGAGCCAGGCAACTGGGATTCGAAGACAACTCTGGCGCTATAGGACCTGGTGGAGTGAGTGGGCCTGACGTTGTAACACCGCTGCAGATTGACAGCGGAGTGGACTCACAAGAGAAGCAATGGTGGCAAGAGCTTCTCGTGACAGCTGCATCGTTCCCTTTGGCGATCAACTGGAGCTTTCCCGAAGGAGAGAGTCCTGTCAGTGAGGCACTGGTCGCTGGTGCAGGGTTAGCGGGCGGATTGATCATGCTCAAGGATGCTATAAGAGAGGCAATATGACGTTCCACGGACTCCATTCCAGATGTCGCTTCCAACGTTGAAACACAGATTCAGGAGGTCTTCGGCATCATGTCATCATAATTAATATCCTAGCTGTCTGAACTACACAGCGATCATGACCACGAAGGACTCGAACGGCCTCTGCGACCAGACGGGACTGCATACTCCAGCTTTGACCGACTCATCTTGAAAGGCGGAGCAACGATCTTGATCGGTCGATCCAGACCCCACTCTCCACCGTCCATCTCCCAGAAGTGCTCCGGCTTCGCAAAATCTGGTCGTGCCTGCAACAAAGACTTGTGCGTCTTCGCCAGGCCTTCCAATACATCGTGGCTGTGACAGAGTTCGAATTCTTGGTGCATCTCACGGAGACTTTGCTGCACGGCTTCCGGGTAGAGGCCTAGACGGTAGAACCAGATGTTGTACTGGGTCAAGCTGATGTCGATGTCGAACGTGATGTCTTCTTTGGTGCGCTTGAAGAGCGCGGAGACTACTGCAGAGGCACCGACGAGGCCGGTCTGATAGTCTGAGTTGGCTGTCGAGGATTGTTAGCGGTTGTCGGCGCAAACAGGAATTCGGAAACAACCCACGGAACAGAGGAAGCACTGCTTCGTCGAGACCCAGGAATTTTCCTTGGAGATATGACATGCCGACCAAGCAGTCGCTGACCTGCTGCCAGCCCGAGCGGTAGGCAAGAGGTCCCTTGAAACCATAGCAGTTCTCCCTCACGTAGATCAGACTCGGGTTGATCTTGCGCAGAGACTCAGATGTGAATCCCAGCCTCTCGAAAGCGCCAGGTCGGAAGCCATCGACAAGCACATCAGCGTCCTTGACGAGCTCAATGAAAGCCTGCTTGCCTTCCGGGCTCTTCACATTGAGGTTCGCGTCCCGCTTTCCAGTCTGCAAATCAACCATGGTGGCAGCATAGTCGGGGTTCTCGCTGTAAGAGATTCTGATCACGTCGGCTCCGAGCACGGCTAGGATTTTCGAGACGGCAGGCGCGGCGATCACGCGTGAGAAATCAATCACCTTCACGCCAGCGAGAGGCTTGTAATCAGTGGACTCGCCAGCCATTTGAGGCCAGGCCTTACCGCCTCCAGCGACTGCGCGGCTTGTCCACAAAGGTTCCTGACCCATGATCTTACCCTGTTGAACAGTCAGTATGGGCGGTTCTCGGGGACACTCCGTCACTCAGCTCCAATTTACTCACATGTTCACTCGCAAAGAACTCCTCGGGCGTGTTGCAAACCGAACCAGCTTGGCGATGCTTTTCGTTCGCCACTTTCTCAATTTCAGTTGAATCCCACTGGGCCACCTTGTCGCTATAGATCTTGATGGCCTCCTCGCGAGACACATCCTGATGCGTGACACCCAACATCTCCATCGTCGGGGTAGCGTTCATCGAACCATGTAGCATATACCAGCGTCCGTCCTTAGTCTTGTAGATATTGGTAGCATAGCGACGGATATGGCTGGCTTGGTCGTGTAGGTCCATAGCAGCCAGCTCCTTCTTCATCTGAGGGTTCGCGGTGAAAGGCTTGCCATCGATCGTGGGCATAGAGACGGATTCCAGGAATAACGTGGCGATGTCAGTGTTGACTTCGACGTCCTGGTAGTCGATGCCGTAGCGATCCGCTGCCACGGCGCTTGCTGCTGCTGAGGCCAGTCCGTTCAATACCGCCGAGGATTCGCTCATTTTGAACGGAGTGGGCACGAATGGTCTGCCATCGCCACCTTTGAATTGGACTTTTTGCGCGGCTTCTCTGATGGAAGGGTGCAGGTCTAGGGCAGGGTCGGCGACGAGCTGTTCTCGAAAGATGCGAGAGGCCTCGTCGTTGATGTTGTAGGACAACATGTTGGGAATAAAGGAAAAGAGAATGTGGCCTTGATGCTCTTGGGGTGATACTACTTGGAATGGGAGAAATCAAACCTCGTTAACCTCTGACAAGCGAATATATATTGGCGCGATTTCCACTAAAAGCGGCAAAACTTGGGCCCAAATAGAAAGTTGACCATTGCTGTCTCATCTTCAAAGGAATTTTGTATCCCTGCCTCGGCCAGTTGGTGATCAACCAGCAAGCATCGCGGTGACGCGGTCACGATCGAACAACGCCGGGGGACCGGGTATTCCGGGATGACGGCGGTTTCGTTCGGTCATACCTCCAGCATTCGAAGTTTCCATGAACAAGAAGATCAGGACACTGACACGTCTTTACAGGTATTTATCATAGTACTGTGAGTGATAGGCGAGGATTGTAGTCACAATTGATGCATATGTACATACACACATATGTATGTGGATGCAAGGAGGATGCGAGATGCAGTGGTGTTTTTCAACGTCGATTTGCATATGACGTAGTGATCTGACTAAGTCACCCCTAGCTAACCCAACCCTAAATGACTCGGGATCCGTAGACAAAGAGAACATTCTTCTAGATGGTTGTTATACTTGATTATAGTCTTGATTAGGTGGATGACCGGTATGGTCGACGCATGTGTTCGTAGGATACATGTGATTCGACGTCATAGTGTTAAAGAAGAAAGAATGTGCTCGGGTCGATTGATAAATTGAGGTACCCAAGTTCGTGGCACCTCAGCTTTCTACACATCTTTCGAGTGCAAGGCAATGCATTCATTAGAACCTTCGAATCTCGATTGTTCAACTCGACGCGTTCAAGCCTGCCCGATATCTTCCATAGTACGCACATCGTCAGTAGTAAACATCCACTGACTCATCAATGACCGCGTCTGCGTCGTGCCTCGGTCAGGCGGAACCAACAGTCAAGTCCAAGCTGATAGACACATACCACAACTCTCACACTTGGGTTGACCTCCAAGACGAACGGGTCTAGCGATGTATGAAATATTATTCCTTTGTTCGGAACGATTCATCGGCTCGTCCTGAAGAGACACCCAACTTTCAACCAAATCCGGCATGTCATCTCTTTCGTTCTTTGTCTCCCAGACGCGTTAATTGTAGCCACTCGATCATTGTTCACGACAACTTCACGTCTGCCACGATCGAGTCCACGCCACCCAGCCTCTACAGTAGATCACACACAAGACTGTTCCAGCAATGCCAGTCACAACACGCCGCCGGTCAGCCGCCATAGCCGCCAACGCCAACCGCTCCGCTCTGAAGTCTTCGTCGAGCAGCACCCGCCGCCGCGACAGCCAAACCCCTCCGCCTCCGATAATCACAAAGGAGCCCCTTCGCAGCAAAAAGACAGGCAGAGTCATCGGCCGGCCACGTCGCAAAAAGTCACTGCCTGCAGAGGAGACACACGAGATAGCCTGCCGCTTTGGACATCGTCTGTACGAGGGCGAGGCCATCTTATCCAGCAAAGCGACGATCTCGCCTGTATTGAAGAACCTGGTGGATGCCGGGGTGGAGCATCAGGCGCGGTATTATGAGAGGAAATTGGCGCAGGTGAGCGCGGATCTTGCGGCGACGGGGGAGAAGGAGTTGTGGAAGGTGCATCATGTTGTGGATGTTGCGCTGGTGATGTTGAGGAATATCAATAGGACTTCAGCGTGATGGGTGAATTCGCTTGTTTTGTTTTGTTCTTGTTCTCTGTGTAGAGGGTCAGTGACAGGAGGTTTCCATTGTGTGGTACTGTACAGTGCCTCGGAAGGGTGTCTGGATTCTGGAGATGGGTCAGCACGCTGTGTAACGTCAGATTTACACCACGGTCTGTGACATTATCAATGTGAAGAACGAATTGGTTTTTTTTTCTCTTTTTCTTTGGCGCTGTCACGCTTCTTGCATGCAGCTTTCCGAACAAATGTCGTGTATGATAGTGCCAGGTAGACATCTGAGCAGACCTGGAGTCCACGTGGTAAGAAGTTCTCAAAAAGACGACCGAGGGACACACGAGTCAATTTTGGCATCCAATCTGACATGCACGACAAGTGAACAATCTTGCTGCTGTTGTTAGCACAACCGAGCACGTTCATATTGTTGGAAAGGACAGGATGCCCACTTCAAACTCCTGCTCAATCCTGAGCAGACAGTGCTTTGCGTCTGGGCGCGTGGCTATAAGTATGTCAAGAAGACAGCTGCCTAACACAGCCATATCAGTGGAGATTGGTGTTCTTGTTATACTTACGCGAAGACAGGAAGCCTTGGCTCGCGATCCACCTGACACAGAGCTTTGTGGCACCTCCCAACTCTGTCCTAGCATGCTTGAGCTCAGCCGCGCACGATTGACTGAGAACGAAACCATGCCGAGCGAAGAAAAGAAACGTTCGCTACAGATGCCGACGTGTGGCGGCACCACGGTACTTGACCATGATGGATCCGATGGTACCTACTCGCATGCAATATTGCGTGATTTGTGGCGAAACACGAAGACGCTCCGAGCAGTCGGGAAGATGGCAGTGGGAGTGCGTGGGTATAAGAAAATTCCATCAGATGACTAGGCATGGTGGAGCAGGCAAGACACGCAGACAGGAGGTGATTACACAGATTATGTCAGGAGGAAATGTATGCAAGGCGAGCTATTAATTGCGTGATTCGAAAGAAGGGTACCCGGATGGCGGAAGGGCAAGCCTATCATGCTCCTGCACTCCGGGATATGATCCAAGGCTCGCGTGGAGGCGGCGCCAACCGAGCCGTGTGACCCTGGGGGGAATAGATACAGCGATAGGCCGTGTGTCTTGCGGAGTCTGGCCCTGTCGAGATAGAGACAATGATAATGTCGGTGTATCTGCGTGTGAGGAGGATGCGTTGGCCTGGACGCAGGCATTGCTGCGCACACATACAGCAGTAGCCACACACAATACCAATATGCATCAATGCGGCATGGTGGCAAGAAAAGCTTGCAGCCAGTCTGCGCATTTCTATGAGTAACGAGTGACAAACAAAGAAAGCCAGCGCGGACCGAGCGAAGTTCCCTTCTCGCACGCAATACGCCACTCCGAGTCGGCGCACTGGCGCTCAAGTCTCTCGGTGCCGAGCAGATCGCGCCTGCACCACGAGCACGACATCCGCCTCACAACTGACACCACCACCACCCCACGGCCTACCACCGCCCTCCGCACTCAGGAAGACGGCAGTCACGGTAGCACACACCCACCGAGACGCCCCCCAATCTCTTTTACCAGTCTATCGGGCGTCCCTGCTCGCTCGCTTCTGACACCGCCGCCGCGTCGCCCATCGCACTCAACCTCACCGACCCATCACCTTCCCTTCCGGCCCACGATCCCCGAAGCACGCGACCGCGGTGTGCGCGACTCCCGCCTGCGATTGTGCCACTCTCCCATGTCGCTTTCGCCATAAACCTTCTCGCCAGTGCCCTCTCAACATGGCATCAGCTTCTCCTCGCCTCCCCTCGAGAGCCTCCGCGCCCTCAGCCATGGCCGCCTTTTCTCCTTCAACAACCATGCGCCAGCAACCCACCCCTAGCGCCGACGACGATCACGACCACGAACAAAACCACGACCACCACCACGCCCACGAGGATCTCTGCCACCACGATCACGACCATCACGGCATCCTCCGTAATCGCCACGGCCACCACGACGACCAAAGCATCTCCCTCTCCTCGACCTCCAAGCAGGCCGAGCAGACGGTTGCACCTTTCCTTGCCAAACACATTCCCATGCAGTATAACCCCGTTGGAGGACCCTCACGCTCAGCTCAACCCCAGCACGATCAGCAAACGCAGTCCGAGACGACGAACAGCAGCAAGTTCTGCTACAAACACCGCCCAGATCTCAAGTGCAGGCGCCAGGCAAACGAGCCCTCGATGGACCAACTACAGAATGAGCTTGCGTCTCTGTCCCAGTCAGATCAGCAGGCCATCTCTCACGTCTGGTCGCTATTCTCCGCCGCCCCAGCCAAGCACCGCAACCTGATGTTGCAAGGTGTTCTCGCACAATGCTGCTTCCCACAGCTCTCATACGTCGCCGCCAGCGTACGAGACCTGATCAAGATCGACTTCGTTGCTGCTCTACCTGCGGAGCTCAGCTTCAAGATTCTTTGTTACCTCGACACAACTTCTCTTTGCAAAGCCTCACAAGTCAGCCAGCGATGGCGGACACTCGCCGACGACGACGTAGTCTGGCACAAGATGTGTGAGCAGCACATCGACAGGAAGTGCACAAAGTGCGGCTGGGGATTGCCTTTGCTCGAGCGCAAGAGATTGAGAATTGAGAAGAGACAGATACAACTCAGGGCAACGGGTCGTGGCTTGAACGAGTGGTCACCACGACTCACCCCCGAAGCAGATGATACCCCAGTCGAGCCTCTCGAGACGGCAGAGAGCTCTACCGCCAGGACTGGAACCAAGCGGTCTCTCGATTTGGGATCGCTCTCTCCGGAGTTGACAAAGCGCCAATGCACGGAGTCGGTATCTGCAGAGCGCGACGCCAGCCAAGAAGCAGACTACTTTGCACCACGAAAACGCCCTTGGAAGGATGTCTATCGCGACCGCTTCAAGGTCGGCACCGCATGGAAGTACGGTCGATGCAGCACGAAAGTCTTCAAGGGTCACACTAACGGTGTGATGTGCCTACAATTCGACGAGAACGTGCTTATCACTGGCTCCTACGACACAACAGCGAAGGTCTGGGATACCGAGACTGGACAAGAGATTAGGACACTCAAAGGACACACTTCCGGTATCCGCTGCCTGCAATTTGACGACCAGAAGTTGATGACTGGAAGTCTTGACGGCACAGTCAGGCTTTGGGATTGGAAGACTGGCGAGTGCAAGCGAGTATTTAATGCGCACTCCGAGGGTATCATCACATTGAACTTTGGTGGCCGTTACGTTGCGACAGGATCTATGGACAAGACCATCCGTGTCTGGGATTCGGAGTCGAAGCAGACTTTCCTCCTTCGTGGACACACCGACTGGGTCAACTGCGTCAAGCTTGATGTAGCATCTCGCACACTCTTCTCCGCATCCGATGACCTAACAATCAGACTTTGGGATCTCGACACGAAGGAGTGCTTGAAGGTCTTCGAAGGTCACGTTGGCCAAGTACAACAACTCCAGCTCATGCCACCAGAGTTCGAGCTCGATCATGATTCCTTCCAACCTGGCGACAAGGATGACGACACTAGCAGTGTCGGCTCCGCACACTATCACGTTGAAGCCCACTCGCAATCCGTTCCCTTCTGGCCAAATGACTCCGAACGTCCTGCACCACCACGCTACATGTTCACTGGCGCTTTGGACTCTACCATTCGCCTTTGGGACACTCACACCCCTCAGCCTCACCAACATCAGCAAGCCAACAACAACCAACAAGCTGACGACACTGCCAACGCCTTCATCGTTCTTCCCACAGACCCTCTCACAAACTCGCATACGCCGCGCGCTCAAGCTTGCGTTCGTACCTTCTTCGGCCACGTTGAAGGTATCTGGGCTTTGGCCGCTGACCACCTGCGCCTCATCTCCGGCAGCGAAGACCGGATGATGAAGGTGTGGGACCCGCGTACAGGCAAGTGTGAGAGGACTTTCACCGGCCACGCAGGTCCCGTGACTTGCGCTTGGCTTAGCGAGAGCCGTCTCGCCAGTGGTAGCGAGGACTGCGAGGTACGGATGTTGGTGTTCGGAGATCAGTGTTGAGGTCGATCTCCGCTCTGACTGAGTTCGTGGGCATTTCGTTTGGATGCCAATTATTTCTGTTGAGTTACACGTGGGTTCGAGCGACGGCGCATCCGGTTTTGAGTAAGACGGCACGATTGAATAGTTCGTCCGCACCAATTGGGAGAAAATGGGGTTTGAGTGTTCAAACATAGTTATATACCACAAGTTTCCTTTTATCATTTTAATTCATGGCGTAAAAGCGGTAGACTATTTGTCAAAGGAATAGAGACACTAGTCAAAATGTACAACCTTCTTCGATTCCGGCAAAGCCATACCAAACTCTCCAATGTTGTGTACATTTTGACTGTTTTCCATCAATGAACCAAGGTATATGCCGTCAAGAAGGTCGCTTGCCTGATGTGCGATTTCTATGGGCAGGCACTCAAATGCGGGCAGCTTACTCGGCACGTGGCAGCAAAGCTCCACCTCACGGCTGCCCAAGGGCCCAATCGATCGTTCGCATGCACTCTGGTAGTGGGAATGACACCATCCATACCGATGTCCAGCATCGTGCAGACCGTCAAACGATCATGCGATAGAATAGTACTGCCGTGAACCACTTCTAAACAACTGCTACCAAACACAACACTTCGTAAAACAGCGTGCTAGCTCGCGGAAGCAAGACTACTTCACACGTCACTCTCACCCAAAAATACCCAGGCACCATGGACTCTTCAGACTCAGATTCATCCTCCGTGGCCTCACCTTCGCCGCCAGCCTCACCACAGCAGACCTCGACGTACCGCGGCGAGCCCAGCCTGGAACGCCTCGTACTACACTTCGTCGCCGCCAAGAAGTCTCTCACGGCCACGCAGCATGTCTACCGCGCGACGGAGCTAGCGACCAGTTCACGAGCGCTGATTGAGGAAATCGCTGCGCTGAACGCGAAGAACTCGTACGCGAGACGCGGCGTTGATGAGCAGCTCGAGACTCTACAGGAGATCCGAGCTGCTGTTGCTGATGCGGGCGAGCAGGCGGGTGATGAGTTCACGCAGACAATCGCCAGTCTGGACGTGGCTAATGATAGACTGCAATCCACTCTGACAAGCCTGAGGAAGGTTATCGTCGACCGCTCGCTGCAGAAGCCCAAACCCTCTTCTGTGGACCAGTATGAGAGCCAGTACCTCACAAGAGACTCCCCCACCACCTCTTTCTCCCAAGAGGATGAAACGCCAAAGCAAAAGACATTGTACGACTTCGTCGACGAAGCCAACCACGAAGACCTCCTCGCTTCCCTCCGCACCCTCATCGACACCTTTAACGACTCCCGCGCCGACCTCGACGCCAACATCGCCCGCTTCGACGACTCCATCGCGCAAATCGCCTCCGCGCTGAATGGCTCAGGCTCGGGCGACACAGACGATTCCAACCCGCCCAGCAAAATCACTCCCTACGATGAACCGCCGCTCTCCATCCCAGCGCTCTTCCACGACATGGAGTCCCACGCCGCCGAAATGGCCACGCTGCTGCAGTCCCTGATCTCGCACTACGACCTCTGCGTCTCCGCCCTCAAGCACACCGAAGGCGGCGGCGAAGCAGCCCGCGAAGCGGTCCAAGCCGCCGACGAACTGGCGAAGAACGCCCAAGGCGTAGAAGAGAGCCTCTACGCCGCCACTGCCATCCCAGATCCCATGGACGCCGCCGAGCGCGCGGAGATGCTACGCGTCCTCGAGAACGACGCAGCGGAAGTCGAAGACGTCGTAGGCGAATTACGGGAGCGTGGCGGCGAGATCGAAGGTCTATACGGGCAGCTCAGCTCCCGAGCCGGTAATTCTCGGAAAACCATGCGAGGCTTGCGCAGAGCCGTGGAAGGCATGCACGCGGTCAAAGACGCCCTGCCGGTCTACCTCGACGCCGTCGCATCTTTCAAAGAAGGCTGGGCGAACCTGCGCTTGGCAATGCAGGGCAAGACGCAGGAGCTCGTCGGGCTGTGTGGGTTCTACGAGCAGTTCTGGTCAAGTTACAAGAAACTGCTGCGCGAGGTGGATCGGCGGGCGGCAGTGGAAGCGCAGATGGCGAGGGTGGCGGAAAAGGCGAGGAGGGATCTTGAGAGGCTTTATGAGGCGGATCGGGAGGCGAGGGGGGAGTTTGTGGAGGAGGTTGGGGGGTTTCTGCCGGGGGATATCTGGCCTGGTTTGGCGGAGAGAGGGACGAGGTGGGAGGTTAGAGAGATGGGGGACGAGGAGGAGATGGGAGAGGGCGGGAGGCAGTTGATGGAGGGGTGAGATTGGTTGCGTTAGCGATGGAGTAGGAAGTTCTTTAGTTCTAGGCTTTCTTTGCTAATGCGAAGCTGGGGTGTGATGAGATATGATATACACAGATGATAGATGGCTGCATGCCTTGCAGCAGAAGATCATGCCCCCAAAAATGTTGCGATCGCGTGATTGTTTGAGAGTGCAGGCTTCTTATTGTGTTCACCGGCTACCATCTTGTTGCCCAGCGTATGTTGCTTGACCTTGAAACATCACATGCCGGCCATTGCAACGCGCGGCTTATGGTACAGAAAGTGACCAGAAGTTCGGGTACGGTGTGCGGCTGGGGATCATGACCTGTCACTACATGTAGGCAAGGTGTGAAGCTCCAGTGGCATAGCGTTTTGTCTTGAGGTAGGTTTGAACGAAACAACTCAGACGATTCTTGTTCGCTCGATCGTATCTGTTTTCTTTTTGATGCCCATGACCCTATATTCTTGAGCTTCCTGTGGGTGGATGTAGATTTACGGGCAAGATCTAATACCCAAGTCAAAATGTTGTCAACACGGTAGATATCACGAACCTTGAAGTAGTTACGAGTGAGTCTTTGCGTATGGACTGCATTCTTCTCCACTGAGAATGGTAGAGTGCAGATTATTAGGGCACAGATAGCCTGTTCCTTCGTTGACAATACCAGTCTTGGTTCCAGATAATGTCCCAATAATATATGGCATCGAAGAATAATAGCCTTCAGTTCCTGCATTCAGCCGGAGTCTTCAGCAGTTCATACTGAAACCCAGACTTGCAGGGGCCACACCTTGAAGTCAAACGACGGCTACCTCGTATGTGTATTGAATGTGGCTAATTTTAGAGGCCAGAACATGGCCTGGACATCCACGACGGTCTCCGGTCTTCCAACAGCTAGCAAGCGGTGTCGAGGCGACGGGGGCAACAGTCGCCCTTATCGCGCTTCCACCATCCCTCCTCCACCTTTCGATGCGTATCCGCGGCGGTCTGGTGGCTGAATGTGAAGTCGCGCGGAAACGGTCGAAGACGGAAGATTTACCCGCCGTGCATCGTCGGCTTTTGCTTGCTGCTCAACGCATTCGCTTGTTCTTGGCTGAATTGCCTGGGTTTCATGCAGGTGCAGTCACGTGAAGGCAATTCGATTCGAGAGGATTTGTCTTGCCACAGGCTCTTTAGATTTTTCCCTTTGTTGTTGCAGCGTCTCTGCAAACGCGGACGACAGATCCCCGATCGCAAGGCGGGCACAGTCGGCCGATGAGCGCTGCTGAGTGGACATGGGCTCTGAATGAGCTGAGCATGACATAGCAAGCGTGGGCAAAGAGGCCGAGAAGAGCGCGCGCGCGCGCAGAGAGACCGACAAGGCGGCACGTGCGGTTGATGTCACATCAGCCCTCTCACCATCCGCCATCCGGCCACTTTTGCCCCTCCAAAGCATACATAGCCCTCAAACTTTTAGCAGCCCAACTGTTTCTCTCTCACAGCAACACCACACTACTCCCACCTCTTACGATACCCTCTTCTCTTGCATCACCCTCACAACCTCTTACACTCACCCACCAGCAACCATGTCTTCCTCTCTCGACCAGCTCAAGGCCTCCGGCACCGTAAGTTCCTCCCAATGCTGCTGTCGACACTCGCGATCCCCGCCGAGTCATCCCATCCTCATCCCTTCACTCCACCCGCAGAACAACAACCACTGACGGCTCTCTCTTCACAACAGACCGTCGTCTGCGACTCCGGTGACTTCGCCACCATTGGCAAGTACAAGCCTCAGGATGCCACCACCAACCCCTCCCTCATCCTCGCCGCTTCCAAGAAGCCCGAGTACGCCAAGCTCATTGACGATGCCGTCGCCTACGGTGTGAAGCACGGCAAGACCACCGAGGAGAAGATCGATGCCACCTTCGACAACCTCCTCGTCCAGTTCGGTAGCGAGATCCTCAAGATCGTCCCTGGCAAGGTCTCCACTGAGGTCGACGCCCGCTTCTCCTTCGACAAGGACATCTCCATCCAGAAGGCCCTCCGCATTATCGACGTAAGTGATGGCTCCTACAAGTACAACACAAGGTCAAGGCTAACAACGTTACCAGCTCTACAAGGAGGCCGGCATTGACAAGGAGCGCGTTCTCATCAAGCTCGCTTCCACCTGGGAGGGTATCCAGGCCGCCCACGAGCTCCAGAGCAAGCACGGCATCAACTGCAACCTGACCCTCATGTTCTCCCTTCCCCAGGCCATTGCCGCCGCCGAGGCCGGTGCCTACCTCATCTCTCCCTTCGTCGGCCGTATCCTCGACTGGTACAAGGCCAACACCAAGCAGGAGTACAACGCCTCCAACGACCCCGGTGTCAAGTCCGTCGTCGACATCTACAACTACTACAAGAAGTACGACTACAAGACCATTGTCATGGGCGCCTCCTTCCGCAACATTGGCGAGATCACCGAGCTCGCCGGCTGCGACTACCTCACCATTGCCCCCGCTCTTCTTGAGCAGCTCTACAACAGCACCGACGCCGTTCCCCAGAAGCTCAAGGCCGAGGACGTCGCCAAGCTCGAGATTGAGAAGAAGAGCTACCTCAAGGACGAGGCCCTCTTCCGCTTCGACTTCAACGAGGACCCCATGGCCGTCAACAAGCTCTCCGAGGGTATCAGCAAGTTCGCTGCCGACGCCGTCACCCTCAAGGATATCCTCCGCGAGAAGATCGAGAAGGCTTAAATGTCTTCGCCGTTTCTCTTGCATATCTTCTGAGAACATTTTTACGTGCAATGATGGTGGATGACGAGACAGAATGCATACGGTCTCCCAAAACGAGTAGTCTATACATGTCTTTTTTTTCCTTGAAACTATTATACCAATCAAATTGCGAATTGTCAACCTACCAGTATTGATGTCTTCTTGTGAGCATGTTGGTGTGTTTTGATGAAATTTTGCTTCGAGCATGCGACCAGGTGTTATGAATGAGCGATCTTGCCGCTAGAAACACGATTGACTTGGTCAGTCTACGCAGAAACTACATTCAGGACACTGGTTCTGGGCATTGTATCAAATGGTCCTCCTCGTCCGTTAGAAAACATCACAGCGACAACCGACCACTGCAAAACAACAGCCGATCGACATCACAAGAAGAAGACCGGTGCTTGTCCGGCGCAGATTCCCAGAACAGCAAAATCGCGACGACGGCTGTTGCGAGGCTCCTCTCTCCGATGCCGTGCTCGCTTCCTTTGAAAGGTCTCCACCAGAGTCAACACGAATGGCTGCTCTCGAATGCTGTGACGCGCAAAGTGGGGCAGACAAGCCCACCAGCGACGGCGGGGTCGAAGAGAGCTCCGGCGTATGTTTGCTTTGTGAGCGAGCGAGCATGGTGGAAAGCCGTGGCAAGCGGCGGCGGCGGCGGCAGCAGCAGGCAGGGCCCCTCACCAAGCTGACTTGCAAGTGACACATACACTTTTGTTCCCCTTCATCTCCTCTTAACAAAGAGTCGTAAGAGACAATCATCAAGAAAGAAACAAAACACCACTACAACTCCTACTTATACTCCCCCGCACTACCGCAAAAATGGTCAAGGCTGGTATGTATGCTTCGATTTCTTCTCGCGCTCATTGGATGGCGTGGACGTTGGCGTGCATGGGATGAGCATGTTTGAGGCAGATGTCTTATGGCGTGGGCGTGGGCGGCGGCGACACACATCGACATCGTGGTCCTGTCATTGAGGTGCTTCGATCCCTTCGTGAGACTTCACAGCCAGTCCACGTGGGATTGTGCATCTCGAGTGCCGAAGATGGGCTGCGTCTGGCTCAGGAACAATGAATGACCTTGTCGACGCCGCCGCCGCCGCCGCCGCCCATCTACCGACATTGGCTTCTTCGACATGCTCTGGTCGTCGTGGAGATGTACAAACTTGCTGCAGCGGCTGACATGATCCTCCTTCGCAGTCGCTGTTATCCGTGGTGACTCCAACGTCAAGGGCACCGTCACCTTCGAGCAGGCCTCCGAGTCCGCCGAGACCCAGATCTCCTGGAACGTCACCGGCAACGACCCCAACGCCGAGCGTGGCATGCACATCCACACCTTCGGTGACAACACCAACGGCTGCACCAGCGCCGGTCCTCACTGTAAGTCGAGACCCCGAGAGCAACCCTCCCGATCCACAACCATCTAACGCCATCCTCCCACCACAGTCAACCCCCACAACAAGACCCACGGCGCCCCCTCCGACAGCGAGCGCCACGTCGGCGACCTGGGCAACTTCAAGACCGATGCTCAGGGCAACGCCCAGGGCACCGTCTCGGACAAGTTCATCAAGCTGATCGGCCCCGAGAGCGTCCTCGGCCGCACCGTCGTCGTCCACGCCGGCACTGACGACCTCGGCAAGGGCGAGAACGAGGAGAGCAAGAAGACTGGCAACGCTGGCGCTCGTCCCGCTTGCGGCGTCATTGGTATCTCCCAGTAGATTCATTCTCCTGAACAGGAGGAGAGAAGGGAAAGGAGGACTTGATGATGACGATGACGAACAATGAGAAAAGAAACCTCGTTTGTGTTTGATGATGAGTAGTGTGACAAAGCTTGTAGTTCGTCGAATGATAAGCTTTCAAGCATGATATGGCTCTCCATTGCGTATGCGTTGATTGTGATCTTGATCTTCGTTCTGAACAGCTTGGGCTGAACCTCAAGAGGAAGAGCACTTGAAAGTAGAAGTGAGAATCTCGGGCCGACTGTGCGTCTGGCTGAGCTCAGGCTCAAGTATGTCAACCTCTCACGATATGTACCTAAGGTGTACGTGGGATCGACGAGCTGCAGAGTGGCATGTTCACGGTGGTGGTGCAGAGATAAACAAATTACACGAAGACTTGACGTATCATATACAGCGCCTGCTCTCCTGACCAAAGATAAGCACTCATACGACTACATGTAGGTCTGAATCCTCGCGAGCCAAATGTATATGTAACAAACGCAATCCCACCTCTAAAATATCCAGATGTTCGAAAGGAAAATCCAATAGGCCCATCCCATCATTTGCCCAAATTGTATCCCTTCAAATAGCAAATCCCCCAATCTCTTTCCCTTCTTTTTGAAACGTTCCTTCCAAGATGGCGCGCCTTGAACGCCGTTTTTGTCCTTCTTTCCTTCGTGGGAAGAGAGCTTCTCTCCCTGCCCCTCCTCACAAAATCACACACCGACTCCCCTTGTCCCTATCCCCCTCCCTCCGTCTCTTCCTCCTCCCATCCCGTCCGCCCTTCTCCCTGCCCCCCTCCGCCTTCCTCCCATTCAAATCCTTCCTGATGATCTGCCGACACACGTCCACAAACACCTCGTTCACATTCAGCCTGCGTCGCGCGCTGGTCTCGTAGTAGGGGATGTTGCCCCACATCTGCGAGACCTGGAAGGCTTTGGCGCGCGAGACGCGGCGGTCGTCTTCGAGGTCGGCTTTGTTGCCGACGAGCACGATGGGGATGGCCGGGTCGTGGTTCTTCATGTGCGCGATTTGCTCGCGCAGCTCGCCGAGTTCGGCGAGGGAGGTGGTGGAGGTTATGCTGAAGACGAGGAGGAAGCCTTGGGCGTAGCGCATGTACATCTCTCGTATTGATGCTGGGAGGGGAGGTGTTAATTGGTTGTTCTCGGGTTGATGGGTGTAGTTTGCGCCAATGGCTCTGGTTGCAGACTCACTGAATTGTTCTGTGCCGGCTGTGTCCATGATTTCCAGCATCACCTGTCTTCCCTGTTTGTCCGAATGTGTAAGCCAATCGCGCTTGTTTCCAATTCCAAGAGAGGGGTGGTTTCTCGTACGTCCACGTCGATCGCTTTGCGATATGTGTCTTCGATAGTTGGATCATAGCGCTCAATGAAGATTCCCTGGACGAATTGCGCTGCGTTCGATCGCTGGTCAGCAACGCGCGCAACAATCAATTGCAACAGCAATTCCAGCATCGAAGAAGGATTAAGAGGACATACCGGTCAAAGCACTTTTTCCCACGCCTCCAGATCCAAGGACCGCTATGTTATACTCTCTACACGCAAGAAAGAATCATGATAAGCCTAAGCCGACGTATAAAATCGCAAGTGAGGCCATGAAAGGCCAAAAAAAAGGAAGATCGCATACCTCTGCTGTCCGGCTCGCGACGACATGACACATTAAAGCAAAAGCAGAAAAGCAAAGCACTCTCTCTGTGGGGGTCTCTGTTCGGGGCGCGCAGCGCATTTACTGTGTCGGGAGAGAGAGGCTATCGTGGATTGGTGGTGGTGCGGCAGCTTCTTCCCTGTTCTGCCAAACGTGCAGCAGCCAGCAGCCAGCCAGTTCAATTTCTCGAAATTGTTTTGCGCGCAAGAGATGGAACCTACGCCCAATGCTTTCTCTCTCGCTTCTCTTCTTTTCTCTCTCCTCCTCCTATGCAAAACCCCCCGCCAGTGGACTACTGCTGTTCCAGGGAGGTGAACGGCGCCTTTGTTGTTATTGATCTTCTCCCGGCTGTTTGGCTCTATGATCGCTGCGTCGGTGATGGGTTTTCCCGAACCGGCCTGGCACAGGAGCTGTCGGAATTGGTTGGTCCCTCCCCGCCTATATCAGCAGAGGCTTATGGCTGGAGACGCAGCTGCAGTGCCACCGATTGCGACGTTCGGAGGCGTGGTTGGCTGCAAGCACTGCAACGGTTGTGGTCGCGGCCGAGATTGAGAGTAGGGCCGGGTTGTTGCGCAGCAGGAGGTGGTGGGCGAGACGAGGATGCGAGTGGTAAGAGGCAGAGGCAGTGTAGGTAGTGGTCGCTGGCGACGGGCGTGGATGACTGGCGGTATAGAAGCACACGACGAGGCAGGCCAATGCATGCAAGACTCAAAAAGAGAGGGATCAGGCAGTACGCAGCGATGACGAAGAAGACGTATGCAGGCGTGTGCGAAGGCTTCGACTATTTTTCCCCTGCCGGTTCCTGGCAGCACTGGAGACCTCCCTCTCTCTCTCTCTCTCTCTGTGAGGAGGCTACAGGCTCTAGTCTGGCAGCCCGAGACCACGGTAGCGGTAGCGGTAGCGGTGTAAGCTAGCCCTTCACCGTGCCTTGTGCCGGCGAAGCGTCTCAGCGTGGACGACAGCAGCGAGCCAGCCTGCCTGCCTTGACAAAAAGTCGTCGGCCCAGAGAGACGCGCATGGTGCTAGCCCTGCGATGCCCGTCTCCGACTGGCTGTGCGCGACATGCCCGCTGCATAGGCTCTGCCACCGTTCCCGCCGGGCTCCCCAAGCGCCGCCATGATGCCTGCTCGCACGCGACCGGCCCTCGTTACGCGGTGCTGGGCCCTGCGCGAGAGCCCTGTATCGTCCTGTTGCATGCATCATTGGTCACTGGAAGCACACCTGTGCGAGTCCATTCGTCTTCTTTCGGCTCCTTCGCTTCAAGCCACGGCAAGCCTGAGAGCCAGCCTGGCGACACATTCTGCACGCACATGTCATGCTTGCAGGAGCAGCAGACCGACTACCTCCTGCTCGCCGTCCGCCACGCCTCCGGTACCTCCCTCCTCATGTGCGCTGCTCGCCTCGAAATCCGCCTGGCCCCTGGTTCCGCAGCCACTGACTCCTGCGACGCTGCAGTCTGCAGCCCTGTCCATTGGTTCGCAGCTGCGCGCCCAGCTTTATCTGGGCACTGTACCAGGACTTGACGACTCGCCTCCTGGCGACAATCTGCCGTGGCCTCTTGCAAGCCAGTACTAGCACGCAGTGTTGAGGGCCCGGCGACCAGCCTCGCGTGCGCTACCGGCGTGCGGACAATCATCCACGCACACAGCATGTCTGATGGTCTTTGTGAGGCTTGCAGGGGGAGGGTTGGAAAGGGCAAATGCCAATGTCTATGAACGCCTTCTACAGAGCATTTGCGGAGCCTTTCTCGCCGATACAATCCGTTTCATTCGCCGGATCGTTCGCTGCACCCTAGGGCTCTTTCCTTCGAGAAGCTCGTTCTGCCGACATAAACCTTGCTCATCTGCCGTTGAGCGCCCGCTCCGTAGCTCACGGTATATTTGCTTTACAGGGCAGGGCGAGCAACTGTCCAGCTGTGCGTAAGGTTTGACGATGATTCGCGACAACCACATGAGCAAGCAAGCAAGCAAGCAAGCAAGCAACAGCTGCAGGGCATCGGCGTGCCTTTTTCGTGCGTTGCACACTTGCAGAGTAAAGCTCTCATGTTAAACTTCCCGCACGCGTTCGTCTCTCCTCTTCACTTGCCTCTTCCAGTCGTGATCCTGGAGAACACCTGAAGCGCAGGTTTGGTGGTGGAGAATGCATCCTACGTCAGAGGGGTGGCGGGCAGGGAAATGCCGTTCATTTGCGTTCAAGGCACTCTAAGTAGATGTCACCATCATCCGCGCCAATAATGTCCCCTAATTGCGACTCATTGGCCGGCGGATGGTCGAAGCGTCCTTGGACGTCCCACTGCATTTGCAGTTGATTGAATTCACCCACCGTCATGCACGGAAGGAAACCTGCATAAGCGAAAACGGGAAAGCTGTTCGTGTTGCCTCGGATTTGAAACGAGGATGGAGACGTCATGTGCACCAAACAGATGTGACACGATGTTCCTTTGTTCCTTGTGTTGCAGTAGTACAGCACGAGTGCCCCTGGATCGTCGCTTCTAGCGGAAAGACTGGGCTGAAACGCGAGGATCTTGTGTGCCTCTCTTTCCAGAATGATTCCGTGGTTCGATGGCGCGATTTGCAATTATTACTGAGGCCCTCCCAAGGTCCCGTCTTGAGTTCACCTTTTCGGAGCTTGCTCCATCGGTGCGGTTTGGCTCTTGGTAGGTATTTTAAATGTAGTTCTGAATGTACTGTGCTCAGTATCGCGTGCTTGTTGAAGGTTAGAACATTCTCGAGAAATACTGTACCTAGCTCTGATGCTGATGGATAGACGTGTATATACTTCGTCGCCCAGCATTCCTGACGCGCCATTGACGCTGATGATAGGCTGATCGCAGTAGCGAGTTGCAGACTGGACGCCTTTTTATCCCGTCCCGTCTGCATTGATCGGGAGAGACTGCCAGATCTATGGCATCTGGATCGAGGCGCGATCATAGTATGCTGTTGACAGCAGAACTGACATTCTTGTAGGTTGGGTGCATGTGGCTTGATCTCACAGCCATGTTGTCAGCCAGGGTGTCTACCAGCAGAGACCATCTTCCGTGTGGATATCTGCAGGCAGTGATTGTTCTATTGTACTGCATTACCATTGAGCTGCTGTCAGGTACAAGAATCTAAGATTTGATTGAACATTGATTAACAGCCAGTCTGCTTCCCCATGTTTCGCCCGCCAAGGCTAGCCCCTCGTTAAGCAAGCAAGCGCAGGCTATCGCTAAGTCAAGGTTACGTTCAGGTAGAAGGCTAGCTGGCCTGGCCATCAGCATCAGAGCCGCAACACAGCACCATGATGTTGCCGTTAATCGCAGCAGCTTGCCTGTTGCTCAAACCCGCTTCTGCGGTCTTCGCCGACGAGGCCTGGAACCTCGACTACCACCACGCACTGCTCGGCAAACCCCAAGAGTCAACGACCTTCTTTCACCGTCCCAACCCTGCGTCCCGCGCATCTCTAATCTACACCCTTTCCGAGCAAGGGGTCCTTGGCGCTGTCAACCCAAGAGATGGATCGCTGGTCTGGAGGCAATTGCTCGAGACTAACGTGAGCTCGGATGCGAGCTTCCTGCGTGCTGGCGAGGACCAGAGCTTGGTGGTTAGCGGTGTTGGAAGCCAGGTCGCTTCGTGGAGCGCTGGCGACGGAAAACTGGCTTGGAGCCACAATGCGCCTGGACTGTTGCAGGATGTTGAGATTTTGGAGCTCAGCGACGGCAAAGAGACACCTGGCGCGAAGGATGCTTTGATCCTCACTGGAGGTGAGCTGGCGGAAGTACAGAGACTGGATGGTGCTACTGGATTGGTAAAGTGGTCGCACAAGCTTGAAAGCGGCGACCAGCCTTACCAGGTTTCGGCATCATCAACTGAGGTGTTCGCGATCCTGCTCCACAAGACTATGCTTGGATACATCAAGATCAAGGTGATCACTTTGGACCCGGTGACTGGCAAGAAGACCGACGAATACACTCTTGCTTCAGACAGCGAGCTTGCCTCTGCGGACACGATTGTCTCTGTTGGCGCCAACTCTGCCTCGCCGATCATCGCTTGGGCAGATGCGGCTTACACAACACTGAAGGTCAACATTATCGGTACCAAGGCTGTGTCTTCTTTCGATATTGAGAAGCACAACGAGCACGCTGTTCAGCGCGTCACTCTTCAGGCCCCGTACCACACGAACTCTTTGGCTCATTTCCTGGTGCACTACGAGACTGCCGTGTCAGACTGGGCTGAGGTCTACCACGTCAACCTGAACAAGAACCAGATCGAGAAGGCGTACAGCCTGCCAAAGATCGCAGGTCGCAGTGCGTTCTCGACTAGCAGCAACGATGCAAATGTCTATTTCACCAGGGTTACAAATGGTCAGGTGTCCACTGTCTCTTCGGCCTCTCACGGCGTCTTGGGAAAGTGGGTGATCGATGGTTTCGGAACCGCTGGTAGCAAGGAGGAGACTGTACCAGCGCATGTGGTCTCTGAGGTGTCCATCAAAGGTGAGGCTGTCTCGGCCGTTCGTTCGGCCGTCTGCCTGTCCACAGGAGAATGGGTTCTGCTCAGAGATGGCAGCGCGACCTGGCAACGTCTTGAAGTTCTGGCGGACACCGTGTCTGCGGCATTCACCATTCCTTCCGAGGTCGAAGCATTGGTGCAAGAGCTGGAAGAAGAAGCCCACAGCACGCCTGTCCATGCCTATGTTCACCGTGTCACACGTCACATCAATGACCTAAAGGCTCTCCCGGAGACCATCCGTAACCTTCCGCAGAGCTTCATGCGTGGTTTCCTCGGTACTAGCGATGACCACAGTGACGCATTTGGTTTCAAGAAGACCATAATTTGCGCTACTGGCAGCGGTCGTCTAGTGGCTCTGGCAGGTGGCAACCCCCACAACATCATCTGGACAAAGCAGGTTGCAGACATCCCCGCTGGTTCGTCTTGGAATGCACGTGTTGAGGCACTGCCCAACGGCATCATTCGCGTGGTTCAAGATATCGGTGCTTCTGCGCCGCTTTTCAACGCTTCTACAGGCGACAAACTCGCTTCATCCTCTCAAGAACTCCTCATCGAAAACCCAGTGCCGCTTGTTTCCGTGGAGTATGAGCTACAAAACAACCAGCTTTCAGCTATCGATGCCGGAAAGAAGGACGCAGGCACGCTGTGGCATTTCGTTCCGCAGCCTGGTGAGAAGATCCTGAGTATTGTCTCGCGACCCGTCAACGACCCTGTTGCTTCCATTGGAAAGGTCCTTGGTGACAGGAACGTTCTGTACAAGTACTTGAACCCCAACATGGCTCTTCTTGTCACTGCGCATGAGTCGACCAAGTCTGCCTCCGTCTACGTCTTGGATACTGTCAGCGGTGCGGTCATCCACTCGAACACGCACAAGAATGTTGACTTGAGCGCCCCTATCGCATCAACTCTCTCCGAGAACTGGTTCGCGTACTCCTTCACCGCCGAATCCTCTGCATCCTCACCCAAGGGTCACCAGCTTGTCAGCGGTGAGCTCTTTGAGTCTCTCTCCGCCAACGATCGCGGTGTTCTCGACAGCGCAGCCAACGTTTCAAGCTTGGCTGGCAACACTGAGCCTTTCACACTCACCCAATCATACCAGATCCCTGAGCCTATTTCCAAGTTGTCTGTCACCCAGACCCGCCAGGGAATCACCTCTCGCCAGCTCCTCGCTGTACTCGCCGACTCTAACTCAATCGTCGGCATTCCTCGTGGAGTCATCGATCCTCGTCGCCCGATCGGTCGCGATCCCACCAAGGACGAGCAGATGGAGGGTCTCATGAGGTACAACCCCGTCATCGAGTTCGACCCCAAGTGGCACCTCAACCACGCACGTGAGGTCATCGGCATCAAGGACGTGATCACCAGCCCTGCACTACTCGAGAGCACGAGCTTGGTGTTCGCTTACGGCCTGGACGTCTTCGGCACAAGGCTCAGCCCCAGTTTCAACTTTGACATGCTGGGCAAGGATTTCAACAAGTTCCAAATGCTGGCTACTGTGGCGGCGCTGGCGGTTGTGACGTTTGTCGTTACTCCTTTGGTAAGTTTGTAGTAGTGTTTTTGCGAAAGGAAATTCGGACTCTTTTTGCTAACTCCGTGGTAGGTCAAGCGTAAACAAGTTAATGCACGATGGCAATTCGCTTGAGCGACACATCGTGATTAATCAGTCGAATACTGCCTATATGCAAGCAGATCCTTGCTACTGATGTGCCGGAAGCGAAAGGTCGCCAAACGGAATACATCGGACTCGGTCAGATCTTCGCAGACGGAGACACGAGCTGGTACGCGCGATTAACATCAAACCCTATCGCTAGGCAATCAATTGCTTGAACTGGTGAACTGATAGCAACACCAGTCGCTTGTGGGAATATAGCCATACATTCACGAGATATCATCGCCATATTGTACATGCTTCCAATTTGCCAGCTTCGTCTCTTCACTTTCTCATCGGGATGTTCAATCCAAAAATACGAAGGTGCCCATCGGCGAGTATACTAAAACCGCAGAAATACGAATTATGGTTAGCGGCGCTTACTTGCATTTCACAGGCAAAGCTTACTTACTTCCACTGAAATGCCGAAGTCCCTGAAGTTTGATCGACATGGAATATGAATTACTGCGTGAGTTGCGTTGCCGATGATGCAATCTCTAAATTAACGCCGTGCCGCCACTTTAAGTCCGCATTAGTCCAACGACACACTGGATTACGCTGCAGGACGCAGTGCGACATGTCCTCATCTGCTTTGTCATATAAGTATCTGACGAGAAGCTGTTTCTTCTTCCGTATCGATCAATCGCCTCCCTTACTTTACAAGCACTTCACGGACGCTTTGTTTCCCAACCGCTTACAACTCAAAGAACATGGCCGATCAAGTCAAATATACCAACAAGCTCCAGGGCAAGAATGTCCTGGTCATTGGCGGCTCGTCAGGTTTGTCCCAGATCATCCTCTTCCCACATCAACCCAATACTCTAACGCCACCCAGGAATCGGCTACTGCGTCGCAGAAGCCTGTCTCGAATTCGGCGCAAGCGTCACAATCTCTTCCTCCAACCCAGACCGCGTCGCCGCCGCCGTTTCCAAACTGCAATCCGCCTACCCATCAGCCAAGTCCCGCGTCTCCGGCCACGCCTGCAACCTAGCCGACGAGGCAACCCTCGAGTCCAACCTCGCCGACCTCCTCAACAAAACCACCTCCGACGCTTCCGCCCCTCTCGACCACGTGGTGTTCACGGCGGGCGATGCCCTCGCTTCCGTCAAGATCGCAGACGCGGACATCGGGTTCATCAAGCAAGCCGGCATGGTGCGGTTCTTCGCGCCGATGCTTTTGGGGAAACTCCTGCCGGCGCACCTGCGTTCTGGGCCGGGGAGCAGCTACACTATCACCACCGGCGCGGTCTCGGAGCATCCGATCCCGGACTGGAGCGTCGTCGGCTCGTACGCCACGGGTTTGCACGGGTTGACGAGGCAGTTGGCGTTGGACTTGAAGCCGCTGAGGGTCAATTTGGTCAGTCCGGGTGCTGTTGAGACGGAGCTTTGGGATGGGTTGCCGACGGGTAAGAGGGCGGAGATGATGAAGGGGTTCGAGGCGAAGATGGCGACTGGGAAGGTTGGCCGGCCGGAGGATGTGGCGGAGAGTTATTTGTATTGTATGCGGGATGCGAATGTGACGGGGAGTGTGATTAGTACTAACGGGGGGCATTTGATCATGTGAGTTTGTGAGAATCTCGATTGGTCATTGATCGTTCTGCATGAAGCGATTGTGCATGATCGATAAATTGATATTTTCTCTATTCTCGATATATCCTCTAATTTTCTACCCACGATGCTCATAACTCGTAAAAGGTATCCATGAAGCGCTCGACTTGTCCATGACCCAATCCCCCACGCTCAAGTCGCCTAAGCAGACTTGCCGTGGACAAACAGCCTACCGCCAGCAATGTCCTCGTAAGCCTTGGCCGGCAGCTTCTCCCTGGCGCCCTCCTCAAGACCACCGAAGACGAGCTGGGCCTTGAGCGACCACTCCAAGGGGATGTTCCAGATCTCGCTGGCCTTCTGGTCGGGCAGCGGGTTGTAGTGCTGCAGGTTGGCGCCGAGGCCTTCGGCTTCGAGGGCGGTCCAGGCGGCGAACTGGTGCATGGCGGAGGTGTGCTCTGACCAGTCGGGGAACTTGTCGGCGTACTGGGCGAACTTGGTCTGGAGGTTCTTGACGGGGGCGGGGTCCTCGTAGAAGAGGATCTGGGGGTTGGGGTGTTAGCTGGGAGTCATTCTGGCTTCATGGCTGGACTGCTTGAGCACGTACGGTTCCATAACCGGCGCGGAAGCCAGCGATGCGGCTGCCAGTGTGCTCCCACTGGGCCTCGGGGACGATGGCCTTCAGGGCGTCGCGGACAATGTCCCAGAACTTGTCGTGCTCGTCCTTGAGCAGGAGCACGAGGCGAGCGGACTGGGAGTTGAAAGAGGAGGGGACGTCCTTGACGAGCTGGGTGACAATCTCCTCAATGCGGGCGTCGGAGACGGGGGAGTTCTTGTTGAGGGCGTAGATGCTACGGCGGTTGGCGACGGCCTCGAGGAAGCTGGTGGAGGAAGCCATTGCGGTGTTGTTTTGTTTGGTTAGGGTAGAGGTGAATGTGCGAGATAAGAGGAAGGGCAGTCTTGGAGTTGTGGATCTGGTGAAGAGAGGGGGGGTCAAGGACTTTTGTAGATGATGAGGGCGGACGCTCCTAAGCAGCGTGGGCAGTAGTGGGGCAGACATTGTGGTGGTGCAGTTGGCTAATACCCAAGGACGATGGTGTAATGCACGCCGCCTCTGCGGGAGAAGCCCGCGGCTGCGATGATTTGGCAGGTGGATGGCGCGTTTGCCGGTGGATGGACAACCTGCCTCTGAGGGCCCCTTATCCTGTTAGCCTCGCATTTGTGCTACCCGTGGGTGCAATTGTGCAGTGATTCCATAATCGCGATCAATCCAGTCAAGACGCGATTACCTGACCGCTCGGCTTCGGGGATTGAGACGCGGCTTTGGTTAGAAATGCAACGCGGAATTCGCGCCATCTAAGTCAAGCTAATTAGCCCGGCTGCGGGATGCTTGCCCACCGATTGCCGATGTGCCAAGTCAGCCATCCATACCAACGTTCCCCGTGGTGTCGTCGCTGCGCTCTCTGCAGAAGCAGGAAGCACACGGTACGTTGAGCGCCCATCATTGAGATTGACAGGCAAGTCACGTTGTGATTTGGCATCGGACACCGGCAAGCACACGCGTCGCAAAGTCTTGAGACGCCTACTGCCATGGGTCGATGCCTCGTCTGTCGACATGCTTGCGGAGTCGACCTGGCATCTCCTTCTCATCACAATGCTCAGGAGTGTTGACGGACGAGGAGCATGTTCCGACTTCCGCGGATGGTAGTTTTTGCGACCACGTGAACGCTACCTGCATCTGCCCCTGGTGTAGCATGTGGCAGGACACAACCTTTTCCTTTCAGGCCGTCTCGTAAAAATTGCCAACACCGTCGAAGCATGCCATGTCAGGCCATTGTCAACGCATAGAGCAGGTGTTGGGCAAGGACAAGGCAAGAGACGATGTGCTGAAACGAAGCTGTACGGTTGAAGTGAAGCTCGATTTGCTGTTGCGCCTGCTTCTTCTCGCTCGCTGATGGCAACTGCCAGGTTGGTGATTGCCTTTCGACTTCGACGCAGGTAGGTAGGAACAGCACGCCTTCTCTTCCGCCAGTGCCAGACGAGGTATGGGCAAGATCCTGATTTCCTGTCGCATGCAACCACCATCTCACAGTCGCATGCGATACTGGCGTTTGGTCTACTAGCAGCCCTTCCTCTTACTCCCCCAGAGCTCGTCCCGCCACGAAGACCTTACTACTTTCATAGCATGCTTTCCCGTTCAAACACTACTGCCTCTGACCGCGCTCGCCGCGCAAGATCCATCGCCTCCATGCAGGCAGCCCGGCAATGCTCATCCGCCACCTCAGATCCCTTCGTCATTCGCCAACAGGCTGAGATGGCCGCCACCCTAGCATACAGATCCTCGCAACCCGTCGAACAGCTCGTATGTCCCGACTATCGCCCTGCTCCGCCAATGCTCCTGCGCCGTCGGAGTCAAGTCACCGGCCGCTCTGAAGGCAGCCATCTTGAAGATGCCAGGCTGGGTCGTCGACGCTCCACTACAATGCGCGATTCCAAAAGCACACCAATGACTCGCCAGAGACCACACACGGAATATGTGCCCACCACTGAGAAGGAGAAGGAAACTCGCACCAAGAGAACCACGATCGTACAGCCACATCCAGCCACCAAATCAACTGCACGCAACGAGAGTCTCGGTCCATCAGCAAACAGTAATCATCGCAATCCACCCTTTGCATACAGCAACGGCAGTCCAGCTGCACGAACTGTGTCCGCGACACCAGGCCTTCGAAGCTCGACATCAGCTCAGACGCCTCGACATACCGACAAGAGCTACGATGATGGCATCTCTGTCACTTGCACGGAGCCGCAATCGTATGCAAACAGGATCAAGGCGGAAAGTCAGAGTCGCTCTAGAATCTCGATCAGAGAAACTCAGACAGATGAGGAGATCATCGCCCTGGCTCGTGAGCGCCAATTGCAGGAATCACAACATCAGAAGATCAGGGAACGAAAATCTTTCTTTGGCTCCCTGCCGATGCTCCAGAAGAGGAACACTCCCAGTGGACCTCTTGGTATCACATACGATAGCTCCCTGCCGCCGTTCAACTACGCTGATGACTCCTCGCTCGCGCCTCTGCCGCCTCCTAATCATGCCGCGCCGCCAATGTCGAGCTTAACGCCAAGCGTCAGACCCAACCACAAGACAAGGGTGTTCTCCACCTCAGTAAAAGGGCAGTTGAAGAAGCTTTTACGGAGAGCTTCTAGAGCTCCAGATGACTTGATGACCCAGAGTACCGAAGTGGAGGTCCACGGCAACTTTGTCATAGACGAGGGCAATTCTGTTGGACTGCGCGCCTCCTCCATACTCACCAATCCCTTTGTTGCTCGTGATTCGCCACTAGCCACCACTCATGCCATTGGGAAGTCTTCTCTGCCTACCAACAATCACAGTACCACCAGTATCGATAGAGAGAGTGCTGCAGACAGATCTCGAGTAACCAGCTGGACCAATTCGACAACGGCAGGGACCACAAGCACACGTGCCAACACTGCTTCAACGAGTGTGGCAGATGAGTACGGCAGGATAATCTGTGACAAAACCAATACCGCCCTGCGCAAGAAGGGCTCCTTTTTCGGACGTGCTGTGGCGAATCGTCTTCGCAAACCCAGTCGCGCCGATCTGAAAAGCTCCAAGGAGAGTCAAGCATTATTCACAGCCTTGAGAGATCGCATACTGCCGCAAGATGAATATCCGACCAAAGGAGACAGCGCTTCAAGTGTAGCGTCGCGAACTTCCTCCGCCTTGTCTACGCTACCATCTCAGAGGCGAACGGCTTCTCTTGCCCCTTCGGTCAACGGAAAGTCATTGACAATTCGGACAGTGTCGCCTGATTCAAACACTTTCCACATCCAAGCCATGTCGCCTCTCGTCGAGGCCTCGCCAGAACACGACAGCGTACACGACATAGCCGACGATCAAACACCAACAGCAAACCACTACTGGAGCAGAGGGAAACCGGGAGCACGACAAGCTGAACCTCCTTCGCCGGAACGTATCGCTCGTCGGATTCAACAGAGTCAAACTAGGTGGAAAGGTGCTTTGTATGCCACTTCTGCTGCTTCAGACGGCAAGATCACATCGGCATACGATGACGACAATCCCTACGAACTTCCTTCGCTGAGCCACAACCCTTATGTGGAGCAGGACATAGACACTGGAGGACTGCCCAAGCATACCAGAGTGAGTGAAACGGCTGTTTTCGCCCGCGAAAATTTGCTGTCGCCGAGCGTGTACTCTCGTGCAACTGATGGCGCATCTCCGCATCCTGTTACCCCGGAGCAGAACGGCACCAGGATCACAGTCACGAGTCGTGAAATCAAACGATACGACATCTCGCC
The DNA here is from genome assembly GCA_026122715.1 of Cladosporium colombiae. Classification (NCBI taxonomy): domain Eukaryota; kingdom Fungi; phylum Ascomycota; class Dothideomycetes; order Cladosporiales; family Cladosporiaceae; genus Cladosporium; species Cladosporium colombiae. The sequence goes on along the minus strand of JAKZFA010000008.1, from coordinate 1,080,136 downwards.
TCCGAAGAATCGTGGTGTTGCTGCTCAACTACCTATCCAAGCCAGCGGCGATTGGCGCAAATGGCTGTCTGAGGAGATGACTAGTCTTACAAATCAGAACGAGGTCGACAGTTTGGATGTCCCGCAGAACCCAGGTACTTCCATCACTACGTCGACTGCGGAATTCTCCGGCAGAAACCAAGCTGCAACGAGCGGAAGTGGTTCACAACGACGAGATTCAGACACACCATCGAGTGGTCCGATCTCGAAGAAAAAAGGCCGCCCTCGAGCTAACAGTAGGCGATCGAGCTACATGAACGAGAGATACCCCATGATGGAGTCGAGCGAGAACTCCAGTCGACGAACAAGTCGCAAGTGCTCGATGGCTAGCAACGCCGGAACAGACACCGACCGTTCGTTACAGATCCCTGGTAGCGACGACAGTAAGCACAGCGTCAACGATACTGTGACTTTGAGCAAGAGCGGTGCCACCAAACTGGTGCCCAAGCGTCATTCCATTGCAAATCTCGAGTCTCTTCCTGGCTCAAAGGTAGCGTCGACATCGAATGCTTAGGAAGGCTCGATCTCAGACACAATTGTCATGTCCGGTGCCATCCCCAACAATGACCCGATACCTCAAACTCAAAGTCACCTCAGCCCTCCTGCTCACTACAAGCACAAATCTGCTTTCGACCTCCGCGCCAAATATAGGTCCAGTATCACGAGCACCAGCCGCCCCGTCGAAGTGCGCCGCAAATCTACCGTTCCCCTCACAGTCGCTGTTTTCGAAGACAACACTATACGGAACATCTCAGCCGGACCATACGCTGGTGTGTCATCGTCCAACCCACGAGCTAACAAGGAGAACACCCCTCCACACGTCACGGATGATGGCGGCTTGCCCGCAGTCTCAAGTTCTGAGTGGCTTGCAGGTCCGACGGGCAAGAAACGGGACGCAAAGGCAAGACCGAAGTCGTCTCCACCGAAAACATCGGGTCTTACTGGGAGCGGTAGAGAAGGATCACCTGGACAGAGGATGGTGACTGGTTGGTTGGAAGGAAAAAAGGGTAAAGGTGGCGATGGTGAGATGGCATTTGTATGAGCAGGGTCGTCATCGAGCCTTGACTGGCTGGATTTTGCAGCGCGATGTCGAGGAGTTATGATCATCAAGCATAGCGTTACTCAGAACATAGTACCATTAGCAGGCTCCATCAGAAATATAATTAGTACGCAGAGATCTTCAACGCTACTTCTATCCCTTTAGTCTGCCGATACTCTTATGTCCTGAAAGGATCGATTCGTATGGAATCGCAGAATCCCAGCCATCTAAGAACTCTCCCCTCCTCGCTCCCTCCTAATATCCTCCGCGATCTTCTCCGCCAGCATATACACCGTTGCCTGCGGATGCCCCGGCGGCAAAAACGGAAACGCACTCGCATCCACCACTCTCAACCCCTCCACCCCAAACACCCTCGCTTTCGAATCCACGACAGCCATCGCATCCCCGCTCCTCCCCATCTTGCACGTCGCCGAAGCATGGTACAGCGTGAACGCCGACTCCCGCATGAACCCCACGATCTGCTCGTCGCTCGTCACGTCCGGCCCGGGGAGGTACTCCTCCCCGACCGTCACGTTGGAGATGGCGGACCAGATCTGACGGACGCGTTTGAAACCTGCCACCGCGAGGTCGATGTCTTCGGGCGCGGTGAGCCAGGCGGGGTTGATTTCGGGTTGGTCCAGGGCGGAGGCGGAGGAGATGGTGACGTTGCCGCGGGAGAAGGGGTTGAGGATGACGGCGGAGAGCGTGGCGTAGTTGTGGCCGTCGGCGGGGTCGGAGGTGCGGTAGTTGGTGTTGTAGCCGGAGTGGCCGTTCTGGGTGAGATATTCCAGTTGAGGCCAGTCGGAGGGGAATGTTTCGAGGAGAGAGGCGAGGGTGGTGTTGGGGAGGAGGGAGGGTTGCGTGGAGGCTATGCGCTCGAAGGCTAGGAGACCCGGGGGGCCGGCGAGGGGGCCGGTGCCGTTGGTTAAGTATGAGGTTGCGGCGCGAGCGGCGTAGAGGGGGTCGGCGGCGAGTTTGGAGGAGGTCGGCACGTTCACGCGGTGGGAGACGCCGATTAGGGGTTGGTCTTGGAGGTTTTGGCCTACGCCGGGGAGGTTGGCGAGGACGGGGATGTTGTGTTGCTGGAGGGTTTCTCGGGGGCCGACGCCGGAGAGCAGCAATAGTTGAGGGGACTGGAAGGCTCCGGCGGAAAGAATGACTTCTTTTGTGGCGTTGAGGGTGTAGCTTTTGGGGCCTGATTGGACGAGCACTCCGTTTGCGGTTTTGTTGGAGGTGAACAAGATTTGATGGGCTAGAGTATGGGCGTATACCTTGATCGATGTGGTGCGCATGGCGTAGTCGAGGAAGGCTGTTTGCGATGACTCGCGGTGTTGGCCGACTGGTTGGAGTGTTGACGGGTTGTAGAAGTAGCCGTCCGATTGCCCGTCTTCGAAGCCGGATCCGTGGAGAGGTAGGCCCATAGCTCGGAAGGCTTGGAAAGTCCATGTCGAGATCGAGTCCACAAAGTTCGGCCAGGAGATTTGGAGTGGATGGTGGTAGCTATCCTGGATGGCCGAACCGGTGAAGTTGTAATCGACTGTAGCATTGGGCTTGCGAACACTCGTATTCGGCGCCGTCATGTTGACACTGCGATCGAAGTACTTGTCCAAGTTGGAGAGCTGGTAGCTGTCGTCTCCTACTTCATCCGCCCATTTCTGGTAGCTGCCGTTCGTGCCTCGATGGTATGCTAGATAGTTCCTAGCAGAGGATCCTCCAAGTGTTTTGCCACGAGCATAGTGTGTTCTTCGACCTTGAATTCCAGCTTGTGGCGTTGTCACGAATCCCCAGTCGATGAGAGGCTGAGTGTCGTCTGGGTCAGAGCCTACGAATTGGGTTGTGCATAAGCCTGGTATGACACTGGTATACAGTCAGTGGGGTTTGTCTCTTGTGTTGAGCCTTGATGATCATCACCACACACCTTCCATTTCCGTTGTCTTGCTGGTAGAAGCCGCCGGCCTCTATTACAGCGACTGATACATCAGGGTCTTCAGCGAGTCTAGCAGCGATTGTAAGACCAGCGGTTCCGCCGCCGATGACAACGTAGTCGTAGGTCGCATTGATTCCTGGCACACCGAAAGAATTACTGTACAGTGCAGTGGCAATGGCAGTCTTGACAGTTGCCGCTAGGCATAGCTGACGTGCGCGCATGGTTTATGTTAATCAAAAAGTCTTTAGCCTTCCATGTCGAGCAAGTGAGAGGTACTGTGCAATATGTAGCTTCTCGAGGTCGCATTTGGCGTCATCTTTCCGCACTTGAGGTTCGCCGTTACCTTGCTGGTGGCCATAACGGCGAAGCGTAACGCGGCTCAAGCCTTTGACAAGCAGTGGTCCACGATGTCAAAAGGTCGGTCTCGGTGGGGCGATCTACTCAGATCGACGCGACGGTAGATCTTTAAATGATGAGAACATCCCGTTCCTGACGTAGATCTGTTACTTGCGGTTTGGGCAAATTCCTAAAGCGGAATCGCAGGTTCCGATGAAGACAGGTCTTGGTGTCATGCTTCTCGGACGAATGGCCTCTGTAGGCCGCCGCGATCATGAAACGCTATTACATGTCTTGTAACAAGCAGTACGCGTGTCTTGTCACGGGGGAGAGCAACGGATTCCAAGTAAGGTATGCAATGCTATCCAATGTTCGCTTTGGCCATTCTGTGACCAATTGTACCGCGTTCGATGTAGCACGGTAACGAGGGCCGTTTCGGCACATCAACTTCAGATTTACTCCACCAGGTCCGGTGTTCGGAGCGAAGCATCATCGTCGCCACGAGAGAGCCGCCGTAGAAACGCCTTGATACATGATTTCTCCATACATCTACCGGCTCGCGTCCTGTGGCCGAGGATGCTGACAACATCCTTTTATTCCAGCTGTCAGTTTCGTAAGTATAGACCTAATAGCAAGGAGTCCGACTTGTCGTTGTCAATAGCCGAATACGGGTGAGTGACTAGGGCTCGGTATTACGCCCTACAATGACATGAACGAAAAAAAGGTAATTTTTTTGTGCTGTACCGAGATTTAGACTATACGAGTTTCCTCTTGTGTCACCTCGAATGGTATTGTGATTTTCTCATCATTCGTTCCCTGCGGAGATCATGGCGTCTCTCACCTTAACACAGACACTGGAGGCTGTCGAGCTGGAGACTCTATCTCAAGCAAAGACAAGATACTCGACATCTGAGCGAGTCAGAAGGAGAAGCTCTCTACACCCGATACCACCATTGGCAGACGGCCACGTCGACCCCAATGTACTTCCTACTCGCCCTCCCACCAGGTCTAATCTCCAGATCGTGTTCACGATCTTCATGCCTTCTTTCGTCGGATTCCTTGCTAGCTTCACCAATGGCCTCATTACTGTCGGTCTACCTGATATTGCGAACTCTCTTGCTCTTGACCGCGCCTTGTACCTATGGCCCTCATCCGTATACGGACTGACCTCTGGTGCAACGCTTCTCATCGCAGGCTCGATTGCAGACATTGTTGGCGCAAGAGCTGTCGAGCTTGTCGGCATTCTTTTGATGGGCGTGTTCGCACTCTCCTGTGGCTTCTCAAGCACCGGCGAGCAATTGGTTGTTTTCCGTGCTCTGCAAGGCGTTGGCCTGGCCATGCATCTGCCCTCTTCTGTGGCTCTGATCTCAGGCGCTGTTCCATCTGGCAGAGCACGGAACTTTGGCTTCGCTTGTCTTGGATTTAGTCAACCTCTTGGATTCGGTGTTGGCCTTGTTATCAGTGGCGTTCTACTCGAGAAGACAGGGTGGCGCTCTGGGTTCTACATTTCTGGTGGTGCTACTCTACTGGCTGCCATTGCTGCTGTCTGGACTATTCCGAAACTAAACACCGAGAGCCAAGTCGGTGCGGTTCAGCTATGCAAGAAAGTCGGCAAAGACATTGACTGGATCGGCGGATTCCTTTCCAGTGCTGGATTGGCTACTTTGGCCTACGTTCTCGCGTAAGTATTTATAAGATACTGAATTCGAGGTAAACTACTGACTCGGAGCAGGATGCTCAGTGCGGATCTCACAACGATTCGTTCTGCGGAAACCGCGAGCTTGCTTGCAGTCAGCATTGTGTTGCTTGCTCTGTTCCCTGTTTGGATGCACTACCGCGAGCGTGCTGGAAAGTCAGCTCTCGTGCCGAACAAGCTGTGGAAGAATGGCCCATTCACCAGCACCTGCATCATGATTGCGCTTTCGTGGGGCGGCGTCAATTCAATCGAATTGTTCTCAAGTCTTTAGTAAGTCAAGCGGAATAGGCGTCATTGAAAACTACTAATCGTTCGCCACAGCTTCCAGGAAGTCCAACATGCTTCGACCATTACGACATCTCTTTACCTTCTACCCAACTTGATCGCAGGCGTGATTCTCAGTCTGCTAGTTGGTACCTTCGTGGATCGCGTACCCGCTCGTTGGCTCGTGGCTGGCTCAGGCATTATCTGTGCTTGCTCTCCTCTCGCCATGGCACTTCTGAACCCTGCTTGGAACTACTGGTACCTTGCCTTCTGGGCACAAGTTGCCGCGCCCTTCAGCGCTGATGTCCTTTTCACTGTCGGCCTTATCATTGTCAGCGACACGTTCCCGGAGAAAACTCAAGCATTGGCCGGTGCGGTCTTCAATACTGTTGCGCAGATTGGGATGAGTCTGGGCATGGGATTGTGCCAGGTTGTGGCTCTTGGTGTTCAAGGGGGTGATGCCAAAGGCGGCCACCACGGTGGCTCGTCCGACGACGCAGATCCAAAGGCGGTGCTGAGAGGGTACCGGGCTAGTTTCTGGACGATATTCGCGTATATGGCCGTTTGCGTCGTGGTTGCGATTGTCGGCCTGCGGAAAGCTGGCAACGTGGGATTGAAGAGGGAGTAGGCCTTGTGGCGAGCAAAGTTTTACTCTGCCTTTTGTATATCATCCTTTATATATGATACGAAGTCGTCCAGCGTATAATGCAATTTTTGGGCGCCCAGACACCATCGCGGGATCATTTTCGATTGTTCTGACTTGTAAGAATCATGGACACAACATACATGAATGGCACTCAAACCCACAGCCGAAGAAAAAAGCAAAAAACTAGAACTCACTTCAGAGAAAACACAGACAAAAATTGTTCCATTGCTGAGCACGTATGCGATTTTTGATCAGCAAAAGAAAATTGCCTTCTATGAGAATCGAACTCATATCTGAGGATATCTACAGCTTTGCTGAAGTCATAAGCGAATATGAGACCTCTGTTCTAACCGTTAAACTAAGAGGGCGAACTCTTATTGGATGAGCTGGTTGACGGTGTCGAAATTTATGTACACTCAATGAAAATTCTTCTATGGCTGTCCTGGCTTTTGAACACCCACTTTCGATGCATACTATCATGTTGCATAGCTACGGGAATTATCGGTGCTCAGTGAACGGACTCCAACAAATCTAGCAGTCAAAATCCATTCTCGCGATCAATGGCTGAATCCAAATGAGTGATTGGGAGCCATGGTCGTACACAAAGTACCAGTTCTGTCAGCAAAGACGTATAAGACCACGCATGATATTGAAACACCAATTCACGATACATTACATTGACAAAATTGCATCCGAGGTCTGCTAGAAGTAACTCTGCCTGTTTTGAACGACTTTATTGATACATATGTTCGATAAACATGGTCGCGAAGGATTGCTCCATTGCCCCAACCCCAACCCTGGTATCACGAGAATGTGTACATGTACATGTGGAAAACCACATGTTACAAGAACAAACACCTGTGAAGCAGACATCTTCGTGGTGAGTAGTGGTAACCTTGGGCGAGTCTTGTGATTTGCCAGTGTACTTCCAGAATGTTCCGATCAATTTTCTTTGTAAATGATGTCTCTCACCATTTCTCTCCAATTTTGAGACGTCCTCCTACCCTGGCTCTATCTAATCAGCAGTTTGGTGGCGGTCACCCCGCGGATTTTCGAGGACTCATAATACTACTTCTGAGTCGTTTCACCCAAGAGACTACCGCAACACAACAACACACTAGCTCGGTACCTGCAGCGCGAGGACAGGACCATGGGCTCGATCAACTTCCCCGCCGAGGAGGAGCGTGTGCTCAACACCTGGAACGAGAACAATGCCTTCCACCGCCAGCTCGAGCTCACCAAGGACAACCCGCCGTATGTCTTCTACGACGGTCCTCCCTTTGCGACCGGAACCCCTCACTATGGCCACTTGCTCGCCTCCACGATCAAGGACATCATCCCTCGCTACTGGAGCATGCGCGGTCGCTATGTCGAGCGTCGCTTTGGCTGGGACACCCACGGTGTGCCGATCGAGCAGATCATCGACAAGCAACTGCAGGAAGAGCTTGGTGTGCGCGGCAAGGCTGCCGTGGACCAGATCGGTATTGCCGAGTACAACAGGAGGTGTAGAGAGGTTGTCATGACCTACGCCAACGAGTGGAGGAAGGTTATTGGCCGTCTGGGACGTTGGATCGATTTCGACAGGGACTACAAGACCATGAACCCGACCTTCATGGAGTCTTGCTGGTGGGTCTTCAAGCAGTTGCACAAGAAGAACCTGGTATACCACGGTGCTCGCGTTCTGCCCTACAGCACAGCGCTCAACACCCCACTGAGCAAGAGTGAGGCTCAGGAAGAATACAAGGATGTGCAGGACCCTGCTGTTACTGTGTCTTTCCCTGTCTTGCCTGCGAGCGAGCAGCCCGAGTCTGTCCGCGCAAAGGTTGAGGAGGCACTCAAGGCTGCTGGATCCGACGAGATCAACTTTGTCGCATGGACAACCACACCCTGGACATTGCCCAGCAACTTGGCACTCTGTGTTCACCCCGACTACGAGTATCTTCTGGTACACGATACGGAGAGCGACAAGCGATACATCATGCTGGAGGCCGGTCTCAAGGTGCTGTACAAGGACCCCAAGAAGGCTAAGTACAAGATTCTGTGGAAGACCAAGGGCTCAGACCTCGCAGACTGGAAGTACAAGCCGATTTTCAACTACTTCACAAAGACCTTCGGCGAGATCGCTTTCAAGGTGTTGCTGGACACCTACGTTAAGCAGGATGACGGTGTCGGTGTTGTCCACCAGTCGCCCGCATTCGGTGAGGACGATTACAACATCTCATGGCGCCACGGCATCATCAACGGCGACCGCCCACCGCCCTGCCCACTTACCCCAAGCGGCGAGTACACCAGCGAAGTTCCCGACTTCGAGGGTCAGTACGTCAAGGCTGCCGACAAGAACATTATGAAGCACCTCGAGACCATCGGCAGATTGGTCCGCAAGTCACAGATCACCCATAGATACCCCCACTGCCCTAGATCGAAGACACCTTTGATTCAGCGTACTGTTCCCAGTTGGTTCATTAAGGTCGAGAACATCGTCCCGCAGCTCCTTGAGAACCTTGGCGAGACTCACTGGGTGCCTTCTATGGTCAAGACTGGCCGTTTCCACCAGTGGCTTGCTTCTGCAAAGGACTGGAACGTTTCACGTAACAGATACTGGGGTACCCCGATGCCCTTGTGGGTGTCAGAAGACCACGAGGAAGTTGTCTGCATTGGATCCGTTGCAGAACTCAAGGAGCTGTCCGGATACACTGGCGAGATCACTGACCTTCACCGCGACTCTGTTGACCACATCACCATCCCGTCCAAGCAGGGTAAGGGTGACCTCAGGCGTGTCGAGGAAGTCTTCGATTGTTGGTTTGAGTCTGGAAGCATGCCTTACGCCTCATCACACTACCCCTTCGCCTACCCTGGATTTGATGCTTCCAACCCCGAGTCTGGCATGTCCTCGACTGAGGGCCCCGGCAAGGAGCTGTTCACCAAATTCCCTGGCGATTTCATCGCTGAGGGACTTGACCAGACCCGTGGTTGGTTCTACACACTTTCCGTTCTCGGCACTCACCTCTTCGATACCTTCCCGTACAAGAACTGTGTGGTCAACGGTATTGTCCTGGCTGAGGACGGCAAGAAGATGTCCAAATCGCTCAAGAACTTCCCCGACCCTATGGTTGTCATCAACAAGTACGGATCAGACGCACTTCGTCTTTACCTGATCGACTCGCCTGTCGTGCGTGGTGAGCCTCTGCGCTTCAGCGAACAGGGTGTTAAGCAGATCGTATCTGGTGTGCTTCTTCCTCTGTGGAACAGCTACAACTTCTTCGCGCAGCAAGCTGCTCTATATAAGAAGAACTCTGGATCCGACTTCATCTTCGACCCGGAGATTCAGAAGACCAACTCCAACGTGATGGACCGCTGGATCCTGGCGTCCACACAGTCTCTCCTGCAATACGTCAACGCTGAGATGGAGGCCTACAGACTTTACACCGTTGTGCCCAGACTTCTCAAGATGGTTGACGACACTACCAACTGGTACATTCGCTTCAACCGCAACAGACTGAAGGGTCAATCTGCCTCCAAGGCAAACGGTGCCTCGGATGAGGAGGGTAACGACACACTGCACGCTCTCAACACTCTTTTCGAGGTTGTTGAGACTCTTGTCCGTGCCCTTGCACCCTTCATTCCCTTCCTTGCCGACAACATTTTCGAGCGTCTTGCTCCTCACCTCCCACCTTCTATGACTGAGGGCAAGGATGTTCGCAGCGTTCACTTCCTGCAGTTCCCCACAGTCCGTGAGGAGCTCTTTGACACTGTCGTCGAGCGTCGTGTCGCCGCCATGCAGAAGGTCATTGAGCTTGGCCGCATCTGCCGTGACCGCCGCACTCTCTCACTCAAGACTCCCCTCAAGACTCTCGTGGTGTTGCACCAGGACCAGCAGTTCCTCGATGACGTCCGCACACTTGAAGGCTACATCCTCGAGGAACTCAACGTTCGCGACCTCATTCTCACCACCGATGAGAAGAGTTACGGCGTCGAGTACTCCGTGCAAGCAGATGTCAAGAACCTCGGCCAGAAGTTCAAGAAGGACGCGGCCAAGATCCGCAAGGCCCTTCCTGCGCTCACCGGCGAGCAGATCCACGCTTTCCTTGACAGTGGTAAGATCACTGTTGAGGGCCACGAGCTTCTCGCTGAGGACCTCCGTGTGAACCGCGGCTTGAAGCAGAGCGAAGAGACCAAGAACTACGAGCCTGCCGTCGAAGGCCAGATTATGATCTTGCTTGACGCATTCGCCTACCCCGAGCTCGCACAAGAGGGGCTCATGCGTGAGGTCCTCAACCGTGTGCAGCGTCTCCGCAAGCGTGCTGGCCTCGTCCCTACCGACGACGTCAAGCTCGCATACGCCGTCCTTGCCCCTACTGGTGCCGACGGCGAGGTTGAGAAGAGCGGCGACGAGGCTGCTGCCGCCGAGGGTACCAGGCTGGAGAACGAGCGTGTCATCGAGGAGATGTTCGCCCAGCGTGCTGATGCTTTCACCAAGGCTGCTAGCAAGGGTGTCATCAAGGACGATGGCAGCCCTGCGGTCCTCGAGGAGGAGACCGATGTCAAGGACGTCAGGCTGCTGCTCAAGCTTTTGAAGGTGTAGAGTGCCCGTTACAGGACAATAAAAAAATGGTTGGACGGAAGAATGAGTAGATGAATAGATGACAAAAAGACAGTTCCATTTCACATGCCAATTCCAGCGTTGTTGATCATGCGTTTTCAGGACTCAGTTCAGGGTTCTGCCTAATTTGATCCGTTGCATCTCTGCGAAACGGCGTGCTACAGCACTTATTTCAGCAAATGCTTTGCCATTTACCGTGAAATTTAGAAACGATGCAACGATATTTATGATCTACGATTTGTCACATATCCTGTATACTTCGAACTCGAATCATCCATGCCACAGCGGCGCTGCCAAAGTTCCATCAAAGTGGTAGGCCGAAGCGCAACCCAGCGCTTCCAGCTTCCCTCTAGATTCGAACTTCCCCTCTTCCACGCCACAATGGGCCCTCGTGGGTCGGCATGGAGTAAGCCCGCCGACATCAACCGCGCGGTCACCATTGGTAAGTATTCATGTATATTGGATCTTCTGTAGAGATTGCTCCATCGCTTTGACCGCACTGCTTCTGCATCGCGAAGGTTTGTCCTGTGCTGCTTCTCCTCCTCTCGCATTTCCGTTCTTACTTTCTCCCTGCTTCCAGTACCTCTTACGTGTATTTTCGCAGCGCCCTGGTATCTACCTATCATGGCCAAGTTCGAGCCACCTCAGCCTAATCCCGCGCTGTTCACAGACGAGCGCCATGAGATCTACATGGGCGAGTCGCCGGAGTTGGACCCTAAGCCGTACGAATGCATCGTCCACGTGAGGTGTAATGGCATTTGCGGGTAAGCAGATTGCTACTCTTACATACATGTCCTGCTTCAAACTGTCATTCTCACCACTAGCAACTCCCAGCTCCGACGTCCACTTCTGGCACACCGGCCGCATCGGAAACCTCGAAGTCCAAGCAGCACACTGTCTAGGCCACGAAGGCGCCGGCGAAGTCGTCTGGACTGGCTCCGATGTGAAGCACCTCAAACCCGGCGACCGCGTAGCCATTGAGCCTGGAGTTCCTTGCGGCGACTGCTTCGAATGCTCCAGCGGCCACTACAATCTGTGTCCCGATGTGAAATTCTCGGGTGTGCCGCCTTACACCGGCAGCATGCGCCGCTACCATGTTCACCACGCGAGCTATCTGCACAAAATGCCTGACAACCTGACATACGCCGATGGTGCACTTTTGGAGCCTCTTAGTGTGGCGTTGCGAGGTTTCGAGCGTGGACCGTTGAAGTTGGGAGAAGCGGGTGTGGTGTTTGGTGCTGGACCGATTGGTTTGATCACGCTTGCTGTGGCGAAGGCCGCGGGTGCATGTCCTCTGATCATTACAGATCTTGATCGTGGTCGATTGGATTTCGCAGAGAAGTTCGTGCCTGGAGCTGTGGGTGTGCAGGTTGATCTGACGAAGTCGCCAGAGGAGATGGCGATGGCGATTCGGGAGGTCGTCAAGAAGCAGGGTGGCGATGTGCCTAGATCGGTGTTTGAGTGCACTGGTGTTCAGAGCAGTGTTGTGACTGCTTCGTATGTGCCGCGGCCGGCGGGTGAGGTGATTGTGATTGGAGTGGGAAAGGCGATCATGAATGAGTTGCCGTTCATGCACTTGTCTATGGCGGAGGTGAGTCGAATTTCACAAGATGGCACACGAGAGGCGAACGACTGACATGCGTTTCCAGGTTGATCTCAAATTTATCAACCGCTATCACCACTCGTGGCCGCAGGCCATGCGTCTCTTGTCCCACAGCGTCTTGGACCTCAAGCCTCTGGTGACACACCGCTATCCCTTAAAAAAAGCTGATGAGGCTCTGAGAGCATCGGCCGACAGATCGACAGGCTCTATCAAGATTCATGTTGAGGATGGAGATGCGCAAGAAACGTCGAGCAGCTCTGGATCCAAACGCACTTCGCGTATGTGACCAGTCTTGTCCTCAAAACGTGGAATGTGGCGTCACAAGCAAGGAAAATCTTCTTGGGCACGCCTTGTAGCCATGTTCCGCGCCGATGGCTGTCGGAATTTTGCGCTGTGGTCTGGCCGGGAATCATCATTGAGATGCTATGAGATCTGGGAGCTGGACTCAGTGAACACTCGGTCTATGATGCCCGAAATTAAGGGTGAAAGAATAATGCGTAGCACAGAGTCGTACCCGATGAGATATTTGTGAACTCATAAAACAGTTTGCGCCGTGATCGTAGCCGGTATTTTCATGCCCTCCTACGTCTCACAGGAATGATCAGCTTTGTAGCCAAGTATTAAATTGAGTGGTAGCGTTTATCGCTGTTGCGTGTGAGCTTAAGAGATATCTCTGCGTGAAAGCTTCCTGGAGGAGTTTCTCGAGTTCGCCAACAGCCGCAAGGCGTGCAGTGAGCAAACGATGAGGATCATTATGATTTGCCAACTGTCGCTCGACTGCAATTCGTGTATCTCCCACCACATCCGCTACGCTCAAGAACGTAGGCTTGTTGGCTGTGGCGTCCTGTTTGTGGCATTCTATCAAATCTGCACTAGAGATCATGGCGAAAGGATCAGCTCCGTGTTGCAGAAAGGTGTGGAATACCGTGGCCGTATCTTTAATCATTCTCATTGATAACTCCGTTGAACATAAATCGTGAAATTCGTTGGGACGAACCCTAGGGCGCTCGTGAAAGTAATCGTGTAACCACAGAAGACAAAACTGCCAAACGCTGTAGTCTTGGCGACAGTCGATCCTTTCTGTCGGTCGATTGACGTCGACGCCGCTTCTGATCAACTGAATGATGATATCGTAATCATGCGTCGGTCGGCCGAGCGTACGTGAGGTCCAATTGGTCTTTAATATGGATGAAATATTTCTTGAGTAGAGATGCGGAATCAACGAGATCTCTAGCACAAATTGCTTTTGCACTTCCGTGAGTAATTCTTGTCGCTGTGTCAAAACAATCGGGCTAATAATGAAATCCGGCAAGGCGGGATACACCAAATACGATGCGAAACTGATATACCCGCTGCCTGCAGGTTTGCGGCCGCCGAGTCGTTGATCGAAGCATCCCTCTGTGGCAAGCCGATGAGCAGTCCAATGACAGTGCTCAGAAGACGTCTTGATATTCTGGCCAATGAGATCAAATGCTTCGAGGAATTGCAGAATGCCATCAGCAAGAGCCTGGTCGTCTTTTGCGATATCAAGCAATCCATGGATGTCATCGAATCCGACTAGAAACCAACATGCAATCTTGAAGACATCGTCAAAACGGTGCAGGTCTGGGGCACATCTGGAAAGCTCCACCAGGGCAAAAAGCCACGCGAGACGTTGATTAAAGCCTTGCCCAGCCATATCAGACAGTATCCCGACATCAGCTTTTCTACCACGAATTGGTGAAACGATCGGTGGTCGAAAAAGAGGTGAGAGATGATGTGGTCGAATTCTGGTTCAGACGTGTAAAAGCTCGATATCGGAGGGCTTGGTAGTTCTGCGCTTGGATACTTCCGATCATTATTTGAGTTGATTTCCTCCTTCACCTCTGTCGCATCAACATGCTGTAGAAGATCCCGACGCCATTTATTGGCGCATGTGGCCGCTCGGTCGATAAGTCTGTACAAGTCCGTGTCGCATTTCGGTGTCCATCGAGTGTCCATGATATACTCCCCATCTGCCTTGAAAGAGTCCTCCAAGAAAGGGAGGCATATGAGCGCCGGGGGACCGGTCTTCTCTAACATCATGAGTAGAAGGCGTCCAGTGCACGCTTTATATGCTGGGTCTATGCCGTCGAATGCAAGTTGGATGAAGTCCTGCAACTCCAAAGGGTATCCGAACAATCTGTTATGTAACAAGCTCAGACTATCTTGCTCTTCAATCCCGCGTCTCAGGTCCTTGACCGCGAGTGCAACCCAGAGGAACACGCCTTCAGATCTTTCACACACAGCGTTTGCAAGTTGTGCAGGCACAATAAACATCACACGCTGGCCGTGCTGTCTCCAGTCTGGTAACAACGTACTTGTCGATATCGCGCTTGGTGAGCGTATGAAGTGCAATATGGCAATGGTCGTTCAGACCGTATTCTCTTTGGAATGAGCCCCAAGGCCTGCTGGAGACACAGAGATTGATGGTTGGAGATATGCTCAATGATCGGATAGCATCGATGAGATCTCGGTGATCCCCTTCGAATTCGTAAACCATCAACAAAGAAACAGAACCTCGAACTTGTCTCTGGAGCTTGCAGGAGCTTATCAAAGGCAGTTACAAGCTCTTCTTTCGTCCAAGGCTTTTTGCACATCGCTGACCTGATCACTAATTGCCAGCGTTGCGGGAGCACGAGCTCGATCATCTCAGGGCGTTCGTGTAGCACCTGATACAGCAATCCCCTTAGCAGTCCGAGATATGACTTCTCAAGCTCAGAAGAGCCTGCACGCCAACAGAAGAATGCTGCTACGATGACATCACCACCAGCCCAGTAGCGGAGGTCCAAACGAGTCTGCTGATGCTCGAACAAGAATTTCATGAGGGTAGATTTACCAGAACCTGCTTTGCCTGAAACCCAGAAGATGTGGTTGGAAGTCTTCAACCATGTTTGAACTTTAGATGCATGTTTACGGAGCTCCGCTTCGAATAGGTTGCATTCGTGCTCCGAATAGCATTGTCCAGGTCTCGAGAGTCCCTCAAAATCACAAACATGGAGTTGCGATCGCTGATCGAATAACCATTCAAAAGTGTCCGGGCGATTCTCCAAAGGTCGTTGATGATAACGCTCCATTCCAGGAAAATGCAAACTGTCCAAAGTAATGTCTATGAGCTTGGAGTAAGTACGTGACGTACGTTCCTGTGCAGCTCCGATATTGATAACATACCGTGGTGGTTGACAGTGTTGTAGTGCACGTCGCCTGCTATCACGCTCGCTTGATCTGAGACCGTGAAGTTATGATACTCTCTCGGGTTGCGAGGCATCACGTCCAGAACCTCGCGTCATGCTCGCTCGGAACGTTATATGTGCGCCATCGAGATCTCCTGCAAGGTGAATAACTCGTGCGATGGATGCGCAGCGAGGCTGAGAGTGAAATGAGGCGAGAGGAACATGAGGGCTAAGTGCCGAGGCCAAGACGACGAGTTCCAGGCATCCTTGCATTGCATTGCGCCTTGCCTTATTCGACCGACACAAAGCTTCCATGCATATTGTCATGCATCAAAAGATATCTCATTTAGAATCGCGCTGGTGGTAATATGATAGCTGGGATTATGCATAGTTTTCGTACTTGCAGATTCTACATTAAAAATGTACAAGCTGCTTGGCTTCTGCACAGCAGAGTCTATTGTCTTGCGGCAGGTAAATCCGATCATTCGATATTACATGTTTGAAGCTCCCCAGCCTTAAGGAGAATTACCATCACGGCCACGGATTCTGAGTTGCATGTTCCATGCAGTCTAGAATGCGTAAGCAGTGAAGACCAAGAGGCTCACACTCAGTACCAAGGCAGCGTGGCTCGATGCCATCGAAGCAGGAGCAGCCGAGGCAGCACCAGAGCTTGCAGCAGTACTACTGCTCTCCGTAGCGCCGGCGGCGGTGGCGCTGCTGCTGCTGGCAGTGCGACTGGCAGTGCTCGAACTGTCGACATGTGCCTCGGTCGCTGCGACCAAAGTGGCATCGACATCGCCGTCGACACAGTGTCTGATCAAGGTCAGTATGTGAAAGTAGATGAAAGACAACAGGAATCTTACAGCTCTTCACCATGCGTGTGGCAGTTCTCGAAGCTTTTGGGAGGGTTGCTCTCGTCCCAGTCGGAAGTGACCTCCCACTCGTCGCTTCCATCTAAGCAGTATAGCTCAGACGAAGCGTGAGCGTGGCAGTTGCTCACAGCGATTGGAGCTGACGAACTGCCGGTTGTCCTCGAAGCAGACGACGTCGAGGAAGCAGTGCCGTTGCTGGAACCAGTAGTTGTGGAAGAAACAACAGAGGTCAAGGTCGTGCCCGAGCTAGCAGCGGTGGAGGTAGCAGAATGGTCGTGGTCGTGATCGTGCTTATCGTGGCCGTGCTCATCTTCCGCTGAGGCAGAAACGAGGGTCGCATCTGTAGACCCGTCGACGCAGTGCCTGTAAATGTCAGTGATTGCCATCGATAACGCCCGATTACACTTATTAGCTTACAATTCTTCGTCATGCATGTGGCAACCTTCAAAGCTTTCCGGCAAGTTGTCGGCGGTGAAGCCGGACGAGGTCAATTCCCATTCCTCGTTGTCTGCGTCGAAACAGAACAGTTCGTCCGCGCCGTGAGCATGGCAGCCCGTGACTTCTGTAGGAGCAGCCGCAGAGCTGCTAGTCGTGGAGCTGGTGGACTGAGCTGCCACAGATGCTACTGCGGCAGCCACAATAACTATTTGTTTCGAAAACATCTTGAAAGATTGCGAGACAGCAAGAAGCAAGTGAAAGATTTGCACGACGCAAGGAATAGATGACTACTGCAAGAAGTGGAAACCTTCAGCATTTGTGCTGACTTACAGTACCTACTTTGGCCTTGTCCATCAAGGTCACCCTTGAGTATACCAAGAGCTTGGCAGGCCCTTCTTCTTGGAGCGACTGGAGCAACCTTGAAGCGTTACATTGCAAGCAGAGTGACTGTATGGCGAGCCAAGAGGTTTGGTGTTCAAAAGTACGAAGCGAAGGAGCTCAACAACGCTTGTGTAGCGAAGGCCAAGGACTACCTTGATGGTTTTCTGTTGCTGGCTCGAGATATGATATGCCCCTTCTCACCCTCGCTCTTGTTAATTTACCACTAGACCACGGCATGTAAGCTCGATCGATGGCAAAGCGTGTCTTCATCGGTCCCGTTGTCCAAATGTTCCCGTCTCTAGATACAGATTCACTCGTTTCTGGATGTGTTTTGGCGTGCGCTTGAAGGCTCAGCGCGTCCTTGTGCCGGCTCCAAGTGACTCATTGGACATCACTTGATATTGTGTAGCGTTAGAGACTGAATTGTCGGAGCAAGATGTAAGGTCATCTATCGACGTGTTGGAACAAACCCAGTCAATGGTTCACTGTGTTGGCAGTAAGTCGTCAACACCTCCGCATCTCCGCAAGCAACATGAGCTCGATTCGGCTGATTCGCGTGACTTGGCCGGAACACCCCAGTCACACTATGATCGTGTTTGCACGAAAAGGAAGTCTCTGGCGCGTGCAGCACTTCAAGTTCTTGTTTGTCCTCATTTTCGGAGTGCGTTCCTAATTTACTGTGAAGCCACGCATTTTGTCATGTCGTCAAAAGGTTCCGACTCACCTAGTCCAAGGCTCTTCATTGGCCTTCGACCGACAGTGCTATGCGTGCGCATATCGCAGCTGAGATGAGAGCGTGGCTCTAGCTCTTCTCGCCAACAGCACATCCCTGCATGGCATCACGCTTGAGTAAATTTGAAGTGCTTGTCCGGTGTCTCATATATCCAAATATTCTGCTACAGCACTGAAAAGCACTTCCGAATAGCTTGCTGTCGTAAGGGTTTGGAGGGATTGCTTGTGACCAAATCCGCTACGCCATGTGGCTGTACACTTCCGACTTCGAGTATAATTTAATGTGGGCCTGAGAGTCCTGCCGTCTCCTAGCGCTGCTTTTTACTAACCGTCAGTAGCCCTTGCGATCAGGGCTGCGCAACGAACTGGGGTGGCATCCAAGCGAAGGATGAACTGACTCGTGTATTCTCTTTTCTTGCTTCCAACAGTGCCACCTCACTATACCAGCAACACAAGGGTTTGCCTGGGTGTGCTCACTATGAAAGGCTACCGTCTCATACTGTTGTCAATATTCTTGTCCACCTGCCGAGGATCAAACACCACCTTCAGGTGGGCGAGCGATAATCCTGCCTCCGCCGCGCCTAGTACGCGTGGCGACATTGGAGATTATGTAGCAGCTGGACTAGGTATTGACACTCACAAGACCTCCTCAACTGTTACAGCGGACGGTGTCAAGAACAATCTGTCGAACGGGCTTAAAATTCCTACGGAAGAGACACTCCTACCTGTCGCGATAACGACCAGCGGCAATCGAACACTGGATGATGACAATAGTGCTCGAAGACCAACACCGTCCTCCGAGACCACGGATTCTACATCTGCTACCAACCTGGTAGTACCTACTGGGCCCGTAGAGTCTAATACAGAGATCGACAATGCTACCACAGCTACAGACTGCTGGCACAGCTGGGTCGACTATTGGTCGGCAAGCTCACTGAACAAGGTCACATACGAGACCAGCTTTTACAATCCAAGGACTGAGACCAAGACTGAGATACGTGAGGAAGACACCCTCATACCCACCAGTTCCTGGGAATCATTCGTCGACACAGCCACTTATTCTTCTCTCTCAACTGTCTACAGTGATGGCTACCCTGTGTCGGTCGCCGTGTCTTACGAGACGAGGACATTCTCGGACGTCGGATGGACTGTCGTCACTATCTGGTCGTCCTTGAGTGAGTTCATGACAACATTTACGGAGACTTATAATTTCTACGATTACCTCACAACCACGCGGGCAACCACCGCGCTCCCTACTCCGCGGTGCGAGCTCCCAGCTGCTGCGTCACAATGCAATTCACAATGGAGCTCTTACATCTACGCTGATAGCTGGAAGTATTATAACGACTTTGACGATCCAAACACTGGATATTTTCCAGGAACCCCGGACTGTACACAAGCGATGGTCACTGGCGATTGGTGCACATCAATGGCATCATTCTACTTTGCTCGAGAGACCATGTACGGACAGGGCGCTGATGTTGGCTGGAAAACCGCGAACGGGACCTCCTACTTTCCTGCGTCAAAATCGCTTGCTCCCGGATGTAGCCTTGGATGTCAGAGCTGTTCCATCACCGGCGAGACTGTTCAACTGTACTACTGGCCACCTGCAACGGCCACCCTTGTGGAGGACGGTACGGAGACGGCAACGTTGACGCCTCTTGCGCGAAACAACTCCAGCCCACGCACAGTTTCGATCGATGGTAAACCAGGGGCCAAGGTTTGCAGAAATGATCGCAGAGCACTAACAAATTTCCAGGAACAACACTCACGTCGCCTACGATGTACATCTCCTACGATGTCTTACACGCTGCAAACTCTTGCGGCGCCGTCGGAAAAACATACAGAAACACTATACTGCCTCTACTCAACACCAATCATCTATTCAGCCTCGAGCCCGACATTCGATACCACGGATATGGGCAAGGATACTTCACTTCATCTTTCAACTTAGCAGATCTCAACGAGCCCATTCCGGACTACATCTATGACAGGCAGGCAAGGTGCAAAGTGTCTCATATCTCATGGCTTGTCGAGACAGGACCTTATGGTGACCCTTTCTCCTGCGCCCGTACCGAACCATACGCACCCATAATCGGAGTACCGCCAGAAGCTAGGGCTTTGGATCCTGAATGGGCGTCTTGCAATGGCTGGTATGGAGGATTATTCGATCGTGAGTGCTTGTGGGTTGCTAGGAAGCTTTCTGTGACGTCGCTAACCCACCGCACCAGCTCCTAAAGCGTTACAGCCTGCTGACGCCATAGCTGTGCCTACTTTACCTGCCGTTGCAACATCACTTGCAGCAACTCCGCAATCAATGGTGGATTCTGGGCTACCGGCTGAGACGCCAGCACCAGTGACGCCGCCTGCAAAACCGAAGACAACACAGAGCAAGAACAAGCAGGATTCGACACATCCATCACCTACAACAGGCTCTCACGGCTCGAAAGATGACGCTGGTGATGTTGCGTCTGCTGTCAGAGGGACACAATTGGAAGCTGCGGATGGCATGCCGGCGCCTGTTGCGACGAAGACGGTTGCAAACGGCCAACCTGGCCCTTGGGACGGCGTTGCAGCCATTGTGTCCATGTTCCTGCCCAAAAGTAGTCGACCGTCTAACACTGCAGAAGGCCACGATCTTTCGCCAAATGACCCAGCGTCGCATGTAGACCATGGCGTCGTCGTCACCGCAGGCTCGGGAACTCACACAGCGGTCACAAGCCAGGGGTCAATCGTCCTCGACGGTAGTCCGCTCGTTGATGGACAGGCCACCGTTATTTCTGGCCAGACAATAAGTGCAAAGTCTGGTACGGTGTTCGTGAACGGCGTTCCGCAACATCACTCCGCTTTGAGTCCGTCTGCAGCGCAGAGTCCTTCAGCTATGACGGCCCAAGAACATGCCGGCGAACATCAAGCAGACGACGCTGCACAAGCCGATGGACAGAGCGCCAAATCGGGTATGGTAAGTGCTGTTGACGGCTCGATATCTACTGTTGCTGAAGGTACAAACGATGATACCCCTGAAGACTCACCGTATCAGGACAAGCCTGACGCAGTGTTCGCTGTCAATGGACACATATACGGCGTGGAAAACAAGTCGGGAACGCCATACATCAATGGTGCACCCGCTTCTGTCGGCGATACGGTTACTATCAACGGTGATGTGATGACGATTGGCTCTCATGAGATCAGCTTCCAAGGCACCACGATTGCCCTTCCTGATGGACGCCCCGAGGCGACCACTGCCACTGCTGGTGCCGATATCATCATTGCACAAGAAAAGATAACGGCACTCAAAGTTGGTGCTGACGTACTCATCGCCGGCACCAAGTTGACGCTAGGCCAAGTTACCACCATTGCAGGTACTCGGGTTAGCCTCGCGAGCAATGGCGTAGTAGTTGGATCTAGCACAGCTGTATTCCATAAGATGAACGGCGCAGCAGCGAACGCTGACACTGCTATCACCATTGATGGAACAGTGTACTACGCGTCCACTATGGCAGGACAGCCCCATATCGCGTTTCTTGCTGGCCAGACACTGCGGGAGGGTGGAGCGGCTGTCACGATCGATGGACAGGTAATAACGAATGGAGCGAACGGGATATCTCTCGTCAAACTTACAGCGTCAGCCACAGTAGCTTCTACAACACATTCTCCCGAGAGCTTACTAGTCATCGACGGCACCACTTATACAGCGACTCCAGTTTCGGGAAAGTCCGGTGTGGTTGTGCTGCAAGGCCAGACTCTTTCTGTTGGCGGACCAGCTGTGATAATCGCCGGCCACTTGATCACGGAAGGCTCGAATGGAATCTCGGTCGTTAAGTCAACTTCAAAGTCATCAGATGCTACTTCCGGGTCGCCCAGATCCACGGAAATATCTGGAAGCTCTGCAACAACAGACACCGAATCAACGCCATCTGAAGAGAGCTCCGCTTCAGTTCGAAGCTACGGAAGCGGGAAGAATGCACTGAGCTTTGGGATAATGTTCATCATTTTGATGAGTCTATGAGGAGGCGCTGAGGGGGTCTTCCACATGGTTACATTGATTGGCATTGTATGGATCAATGCACGTATGGGTTGTTTTCGAGGCTCTTTGAGAAAAACAAATGTGTCCGCTAGAATTAAAGTACAAATCTACACTATCTTTTGGGTAACGAGTGACTGTACATGAAACAGCTCCTTATCACATCGTCGTTTTCGTTCCTTTACCACGACATTCGCATCGACCAGGGTAAATTCTCTCAAAAGGAAGTATCAACCTCAGTTCAGCGGCGCGGCGAACGAAGGGGCATTGATCGTGAACGCCATGATCAGACCAGAGATAACGGCGGTTGACGGAAGTGTGATGAACCAAGCGCTGTAAGACCACGCCACCATGCGCCAGTTGATAGCCTTGTAGTCGCCAGCGCACAGACCGACGCCGACGGTCGCGCCGATGATGCACTGGGTGGTGGACACAGGGAGCGCCAGACGAGTAGCCATGACGACGGTCAGCGCGGCGCCGAGTTCCATGCAGAAACCACGACTGGGCGAGTGCAGCGTGATGCGGTTACCCAAGTTGCGGATGAGGTTGTAGCCGTAGGTCCAGAGGCCAATAGAGATCGCCGCACCACCGAAGACGAGGACCCAGATAGGTACCTCGGAGTCCTCGGCCGTAGTATTCGTGCGCCAGATCTGATAGATCGCGGACAGAGGACCCATGGCATTGGAAACATCGTTGGCACCGTGGGCGAAGGAGGCAGTCGCAGCGGTCATGACTTGCAGGAAAGAGTAGAGGTGCTCGACCTTGAGATCGTAGCGCTCGACAATAGCGTGCTTCTTGTCGAGGTTCTTGCCGACGAGCAGGCGCTGAAGGAACTTGGGCTCGTTGGTGCCGCCGGTGGCTTGTTCGGAGACGATATCGATCATCACGCCGCGGAAGAAGGTCCATTTTAGGGTCTGCCAGAGCTGGAGGGGCTCGTACCACTTGCGTTTGACGGGAACAACGGGCTCCACGGGCGAGACGGCGGGCGCAGCGGCAGTGATTTGTGCGTTCTGGCTATAGAGAGCGCCGTTCTTCTCGTCGGTAATGCCGTCGGAGTCGCTACGGATGCCATCACGAGAGCTCTCCAAGTCGTCGCTACGTGTCTCGGCAGATGTGGCGCTGGATGCGAGCGACTCCTTCGTCGCATGTCCATAGTAATAGTCAATTACAAGAACTCGGCCTTCGGGAATTGGACCAGCATCCGGACGCCTGAGAAGGAAAGGACCTTTGAGGATGTCGTACTGCTTCAGTTTCCAGTCCTCACGGACAAGCTTGACGTGGAGGAAGGGCAAGATAAAGATGCAAGAGAGAAGTGCGATGCCTCCAGCAACACCGAAGATGGTGCCGACGGTAGGTGCGGTTCCCCAGTCATCGAGGTCGAGAGACGCAGCGCCCTTCCAGACGATAAGCATTGTAAGAATGCCCGATGTTAAAGCATAGAAGATGGGAACCATGATCATGCCCACCTTGAGCGGGTTCTTGGACTTCATCACACCGTACTTGGTGAAGAGGAAGAGGATGGCACCGAAAGCGGCCGAGATGCAAGGAGCAATGGCCCAGGCCGCGAAAACCTGGGAGACACCGCCCCAGGACCAGTCGACGCCGTTGGGTCCGACGGTAGCGAAGCCAACACCGATGATACCGCCGATGATGCAGTGGGTCGTAGAGACGGGGAGACCAATCCTTGTTGCGAAGGTCAAGAAGAGAGAGGAACCAATGAGAGCGCAAAGCATGCCCATCATGAGAACGCTCGGTGCGTCGATAAAGGCATCGGTGGAGATGATGTCGTTCTTAATGGTTCCAGAGACACGGGATCTGTCGGAATGACAGGTTAGCAAGATACGATAGAAGTGTGACGCAGATGAGGAGTCATGCTTACCCAGCGAGTACAGCACCAGCGAACTCCATGATAGCACCGATGGTCATGGCCTGGATCAAGGTCAAAGACCTCGAAGAAACCGAGGTCGCGAACGCGTTGGCGACATCGTTGGCTCCGATGTTCCAAGCATCAAGGAAAGCAAAGAACAAGCCGATCACGAAGATGTACGTGAACTGAGGGAGGGCCGCCATCGTATTGAGTCTCCTGTCAAGGATGCAATTGTGCAATGACAACCAAAAATGAGCGAAGTGAACTCCCGGGTAAATCTCAGCGCCAGGTATGATAGTGGAAAGGAAACCTGGGACACAGAAGCGGCCTTGCAGGCATCATCTTATATGGAATCACGCGACAACAGCGCAGTTCCTACCGGCTGCTTCAACAAGATCTCCTTGCTGAACACACGTTCCTCAGACCAATCGCCTGGACCACGTTTTCTCCACCAAGCAATTGCCATGCCCATTCGAAGGGCAGTATTGCCACACTAGCTGGACGTGAAGAAGAAATGACGCTGGGCAGTCGCTGTGTCCGGTTGCTTCGATGGGAGACGCTTTGGAACTGATTCGATGGGTCACTGCTTGGCCTCTTGGGGCTATAGGCATGGCAGAGACTACAATGGAAGAGCTCCCAAGGGTTCGTGGTCTAGGCAATATAGCGGTATCGAGTGCAAAACGTCCAAATAACGCGCCATTGAATCCGAGAACTGCAGTCAAGTTCGAACACGACGGCGTGCCGATGAAAATCGCCTCGACGCCATATTTCCTGCTGCTGTATAGTGAATAGTATCTGCGACGTCTAGAAGTGCTACGATGGGAAGTTGTTCAAGGTTCGTCGCTAGAGAATCAATGTTCAGCCCGAGACGTTCGCACGGCGTCGTCTCATCCAACCAAATTCTGCGCTTCCGACACGTGCGATGTTGACGCTTGTATACTCGACTTCACGCAGGATCAACGCCATGGATGCCCAGTCGTTTCTGCAGCATCAGAACGAAGTCCGTCGTCTTGGTCGTCTCACTCCATGGAGTCTGCCACATGCTGACGTCCAAAATCGATCTCTTTGTTGAGCGTCACGCGAAGAAGCACGTCTGCGTTTCTAGGGTCTGCTAGGCATTACCGAGATTGACAAGCCGCAGAGCCTTGCAGTATGAAACACGTGGGCTCGTTGTCTATCTAGGAAGCAACGCACGTGGTCGTGGCGAAGGACTGCGAGGTCCCATCGAACAACACACGCCAAAATTCCGTTCTAGAGTCGCTGCGCTCAAATTTCGAACTACATAGGCGACGTAAAAAGTATCCCAACGGCTGCATGCTCCCATGTCGACATAGCCGGTACTTGAGTCGTATACATAATCGAACGTAAGCACTGCACGCCATCACAGAATCTTTACCCGTCACTGGACGCCATCTCCTGCAAACTCTACCTTTAGGTTTCGCGTGGAAACATCGTGACATAGATACATGCGGTCGAGCCGCCGAGGGTATGATTCTGCCTTCCCACGGCTGTTGCTGCAAAATAGCCACAAAGTCATTTGCACGGACTTGCTTTTGTGGACTCATCAGCGGCATGTCAAAAGAGCATCACCATGTTCGTTAGCATCCCTGTAATTGGTTTGGTAATTCTCGTCGGCGTCAGTGGAACAAACGATTTTTGGCATCGATGCTTCATCCGACCAGGCACAATCGCCAAATGGCGATGAGTATGGGACACAGCAGCAAGGCGGCATATTGCCTGCATCAAACCTATTGTTAGCCAATTCTTGCTGCTAGGAATAATGAAATCTTGCAGTGTCGACCAATATACTCTGTGTAGTACACCATGACTGAGGGAAACTTGGAGAGGCGTTCGCTTGTGCCGACGTGATGTTAATGCTCGACGATTCAAGTGCTCCCAAGCGTAGTGATTGATCACTGGGAATAAGCAACGGGGCCGCAAGTACGAAATGAGCATAGAGGCCGCCATGTGGTGTCCAGTCGGTGAAAGATCGCGTTCCCATGAGAAACCAGCGGACCGACAATGCCAAAGGATATCGGCGTGCCCTCCGCCTGTGTGAGGGAATTTGTTGCTCCAGATGCCAATGCGCTTCTCCTTCTAGCAATTGCACAGTGTAGGCACGGTCGCGTTTCCCATTGTGCAAGTACGCTGATATGCAAATCGGTCTCGGGCGAGAACCCGGCTCTCGAACCTGTGAATTCACGCGTTCTTGAACGCGTTGGGATACGGTCTATGCGAATATCAGGACACAGATGCCGTTGTGGAGAGAAGCTGCGACTCATCATGGGGAGCAATGCGAACGCTTGTCCGTCCATGGGCGAACAGGTCTTGGAAGCGTTTGAACAGGACTGCACTCCGATCTCCCGAGTATGGCCGTGCAATTGATGTTTGCAATTTCACGGTCCTCGATGGCGGTGAGTGTGCAAGACAGAAAAAGGAAGGAACAGACCAGCAGTTCTGGACGACACTTTGGCCAGCGGGAGACCTTATGCGAATTTTTAGAAGTCCATGGGTGATATGGATCGGGGAGAGTTGACTTGGTTGTTTGCCCTGATTGACCCAGCCGGGGAGCCTTCCACGCACCCGTCCACCTGGATCGGAGGATTTGACATGGTGCATCAACGGTCGGAGCCATAGATAGCGTGCTGCGAGGCGGACTTCAGGCCGGCAGAGATGTTTTTGGATGTGTTTCAGACATAGAGGGGAAATCCAAAGATACACAGGAGGCGACACGTCTCGAAGAAAACCACCCTGCGACACTTGCTTGTGAGTCGTGAGGTGGCGGTGGAGGCAGGGGGTCCAGATTGTGGCAGTAGGGTGATGGGACGGACCTCCAACGGTTTGTTGTCTCAGATCAGCATGGGATTTGGAATGTGATAGGAGAAATCCCATGTTAGTTGCTACTCGAAGGTTTGCCCAACGTGTATCCAGATATACTCGTAGCTTTTGTCCGCTGTTCCATCTCAACTTTCGCGTGTTGTTGTGTACTTGACAACGTCCAGATATGACTTCGCGCGTTCCCGAGGTCCAGTGGTCTCCATTGATCAGGTTTGATGATCTTGCTCGGGAATAGCTGGAAACAACAGTGGTCGAATGTTCTCTGCTTTCATGTATTGCAAGGCCGGAAAGAAGCAACAGATCTGCAATCGTCGATTTGAAGCGGAGACATTCATCGAAGTGGCACGATGGGGATATATGTACTCGATCTTTGCCTGCGCTGCGAGCGCCCCTGCGTTCTCCAACGCTCGGGGGTTATATCAAGGGATCATGCACGCGACTGAGACATGTCTCTAGCAACAAGGGTTCATACTGGGGTCAGATCAGCTATCCCAGATGGTTCAAATCCTTCACGACAGAAAGTGTTACATCGATTTGTTATCGGACGCGTTCGCTGAATAGAGATGCAGGCGTCGATAAGTTCCAATGGGCCTGAGACTGCTATGTTAATCGGAAACTTCGATATCACAGCCACTCTCATGTAAACACAGCTCAGCAACACGCCATGTGGCTGATCGACCGTGGTCAGATTCACGGCTTCTGTGACCTCGGATGCAGTGCACGGCAAATATAGCTGTCTCAACACATTGGGAAGGATTCTGTTTGCGTTGACGTCTTTTAAGCAACTCAAGGTCGGAGGTCCGGAAGCAGTACTGAATCGTTTTAGTTGTGCTCCCGCTGCAGTGGAAGATCTGGAGGCGGCTCAAAATGACAGGGCGCCTTGAGGCCATCCAGATCGGCTGCACTTGCAGGTGCTTCTTGATTGGTTACGGTCCAAGATCTGGTCATCGAGCTCAGCAATGCGTAATGGATGGACATAGATACCATACGGGCCGCTTGCATCGGAATGCAACGTAGGGGCGTTCTCCGACGTAAATCCACGGCGCTGGAGCAGAGGTTACAAGCTGGTGTCTTACCGCGAACGGCGTTATTGTGGATGAGGGGCACCGAGCAGTGTAAACCAGGTTTGTGGAGGGGTTGAAGTGGTTGGGACCCCGAAAGATGATCAGCGTTTCATCCCTGCGCGAACAGGAAGCCCGTTCGTAGTGGGCAGGTGTTCAGGCGTTCCGTCGTCTGGGGATACTTTACGGCAGCCCAGCCCACACGGCTGTGGGGCTAGTTACATAACTTCGCTGTATTTTCATGTGCATTTTTCGATGGTGCGATGTGATGTGAGAGTATAGGCTCGTAGAGACTTGTCCCGTGTGTTGGTGGCAGCGAAGTCTATATGCCGTGTTGTAAAGTCAACCGGTTGGTGTTTACATTGCATTAGAGCAGCGGTGGACTTTCCGATGCAAGCAGCACACCCACCAACCATGTCAGATATGGACCCGGAAGTCGTGCTCAGCCCACGCAGGGCACACCAGCCCGTTCACGTTGCTTGACTGCCGACAGGAGAGCAAGACATGACTCCGTGCGAGCTGCGGAGTGAGTCGAGCGGCCGGAAAAAGTAGGCAGGCAGCGAGTAATGGCTTTCTGGTGGCTGTGACAGGCGCCCTGCCAGAAGCAAAAGCAGGTGCCAGGGGACAACGGTACGAACGGGCGAGCTGCGATGCTTTCTTCACGGAGCACGACACCTGGCCGTGCCCCCCTGGCAGTTTGTCTGTCTCAGAGTCTGCAAGCGGTCGAGCGGGGAAAGCTTTTGCTTCCACGGATGCGAAGACGCTGGCTCGCGTGCCATCCTTTTGGTGAGAGTATGCGCGCGTGCAGCGATTCAGCAGCAGCTCTCATGCCAGCACTTCTGCGTCCTGCCTTCATCACCGGCGCCACCTGCCTCATCCTCCACACGCGCGATGCAGGTCTCCTTATGTTGCCAGATATGACGACGGCGCAGGAAGGGCACGGCGAGGATTCCAGCGTGGGAACCCGCGGCGACGGAGCCTAGCGCAGGGTGGCTCGAGATAGCGCATGGTAGTTGAGCTCAAAGAGCCGTGCTTGGGAGACGCTACTCGCGGAAGACGAGGCCCGGGAGGAATACCCGCACCGGACGATCATGGGCCGCCGACACCCTGGCTCGCCTGGAAAGGTTGCCGTCGTCCGCGCCTATAATGCCAGAGGGAGGGTGTGATATGATATAGCACGCGTGCTGCTTAGCTGGCCCAGGTATCGCGTCGCCGACTCGCCGCCTGCGAGATGTCTGATCGGAGGCGGCGGACCGCGTGTAGTGCTGGTGGCCAGACCACGGTAGCGCGCCTGGCTGCGGGCGATGGGGTGAGTTTCACTGGCAAACGGCTCCCAGCAGTGCGTGTGTAGGGTCCTTGGTCGCCGACTACTGAGGCACTACTATAGCGGGCAGGCAGCTAGTGCCGGCTTGTCTCTTCCACGCTTTTCTGGGGGCTGCTGGACGGCGTCCTTCACAAGCGCGCCTCACTGACACCTCTGCGCCTTGGGCGATCGTCGGGTCTCAGTCAGGGAGGTGTCGGTAGCGTGACGGTGTTAGATCGGGTTATGCTCCTCGCTTGCCTGGTATGGCACATCGATGGCTCGCTGCACCTGGCCGCAATGGCCGCGTGGGTCCACACGAGCAACCACAGTGCTAAACTCTCTCCTTCAACCCTGTGGTAGCCGGGCATCGAGCGAGCGATACTACTTGATGTCTGCGACTTGCCCTTCGAGCTCGTGCTGATTCCTCCTCCTCTCCATCGTCATCAATCATCACCATCCTTGCAGCCATCATTCGACCAGACACCATTCATCTCCCACTACCAGGCCCTCGGACATCACTCCCGACTTCGTTTCTTAGCACATCGCAAACACTATCGACTCAATTTCGGGCCTCTGCATCTCCAGCCTGCACCCTTGCTAGCCCTCTCCGCGCCACAAACACTACTCATACATAAACATGGCCTCCACGCACTCTCTTCGTCCCCGGCCCTCCCGTCCCGCCTACCTCGACGGCCTCTTCAGTCCCAAACAATCAGCTTCCCAAGACTACAGACCTAGAACTCCCAGTCTGACCAGGAGCACCTACTCATCAACCGAAAGCATAAACGCATCCATGTCTTCCTGCGATACCCAGCAAACCTTCAACCACACGCGCCCTCTCACTCCGGCGTGTGAGGAAGAATATGAAGGCAACTTCTCCGGCGACGACAACAAATCAGTCCTCTCCCTGTCTCTCACCCGCTCTCTCAAACCTCGCCTTCGCCTTCGCAACTTCAGCCTGCACCGTCGCTCAGAACCTCAACTCCAACGCAACGGCAGTTCATCGCGACCAACCAGCGGCGACTCCACCGGCAAGACATCGCCCAACGTCGCCAATTTCTTCCAGAAGAGGCACTCCAACCCTACGACAAAACCTTTGCCGGCCGTAGTACCAACACAGGCCGCACCGGTCCAGGCTCAAACACAAGAGCTCAACTGTCATCGTTGCTACTACTTCGCCGCGAGGAACTGCAAAGGCTGGACCATGGGTGGCGCAGCTAACGATGCCTGCGAGGCATGCTTGGTAAGTTTCGATGGCATCAATCTTCGCTAAATTTACATGTCCGCTAACATCTCCTTCAGCAAGCCGGCTTCTTCGGTGCTCCATGAATACGTTCATCGACCCATCCATCACTCGGAAACAAAAAGCAACCGTCCTTTCTTTTCTTTTGTCTTGTGCTTTGAAATTTGAGACTTTAGCGAGGGCGCCCTGGGAACGATCACGACACTTATGACAAAACAGGCCACCCGTGCCTCGTCTTTCCTTCTACTTTTCTTCACTGACCGACAAGCTCGCCATCAACCCCGGCGTGGGAAATGCGCGGCTGTCTCTTTACACTTTTTCTTTTCTTCTGTCTGTTGATGTTCACAAATCTGTACGATCACACACAACATTTACGAGTGGGGGAAAAGATTCTAAGATTGGGGACGCAAGTCCAGGGGCGTTATCGAGTCACGCTGTTGCGCGGCTTCGGAAGTTGGCAATTTATGCACAATCAGAATCACACACGCATGATGTGTTTATCACAAACAAACGTCCCACCCGCCGATTCACGGCACTTCAAAGTATATCTATCTTTCCACCTAAACCTTACTGGTGTAGTTGTGATGTTCACAACCCCCCAATTCAAAACATGCAGCGTCACACGACCAAGCCACCACCGATCGTTGCCAAAACCGCCCGCGTGTCACCACTGACGACAGACAACATGAAAGCAGCAATAATCATCACTTCTGTTTGTACCAGGGCCTGAGGTACTGTGGAAAGAGAAAATTCTTAACACGTGCTTGCTGAAATTAACACACGTGCTGCCATGCGTGCATGCATGAATGCATGCTTCAAGGTATTGATTGCTATTAATTACACACGTTGCCAATCTTGCGCACTACTGAGTGAATGACGTCCAGGCGATAAGCCACCATCTCCACCGAACCAATGCAGGTGTCGTGAGCCCTGAACGCTTCTTCCTTCGCAGTGACGTCCCGATCATGCACACATGCAAGCCTCCAAAGCAGAGATCAAGATCGGAGCTTTTCGGTGTTGGAGGTGGATGTGGAGCCTTTGCAGCAGCCTGCAAGGATTCGGCCCAGCGACCGAGTTCCCAGCTCTAGCTGCGCCGCACGCCGCCGCCCGGGGAAGCCGCAAGCTGCAGGTTGCATCGGACTCTCCTCCACCAGACCCTATAACAGCGCAATACTGCAGCCTTAACACGAGGGCTGAAAGGTTTACTTGGTCCCCTTTTGCGTTCCGCGTTATATAATACTGCATTTGCTTAAGCATGCGGCCCAGATCGTTTTGCCGCGATTCGGGAAGTGGGCCCAAGGGTTCTGATCCTTTCGCTTCCGGGGCCCTGGATGGGTGGGAAGGCTGTTATTCTGACGTGCATTGCGTCTCATGGTGGGAAGCGAGATGGCCTCTTTAGAACGCTGCAGCTCATGGCGGGTGCGTGAGAGGCAGGGGTGGGGCCACGAGGGTATAATATGAGATGGTTTTGACTTTTTCGCTTTCGGCGTGCGTAGTAGTTCAATGATATGGGCTACCGCCGTCGGAGCGGGCGAAGGCTGTTTTTGGTATATTGGTTCAGGGAAGCTGGTATACCTCGGTGCGGTCCTCGATAGTGGGCAGCAGAGGCGCGAGGGCGTTGGCGTCGCGGAAAACCTCGGCTACGTTCTCGCGCATGCTGCGCAGCTTTTGCTGCAGGACGTCGTATGGTGCTTCTTTTGCCGTGTACTGGCGGATGACTTGCTTGGTATCGTGCTCGATGTAGACGCGTGTGTCGCGCATGCGCACAATCACGCCGTCGAGGCGCAGGAAGAAGCGGCTGAGCAGGAGCAGTCGGTCGGGCATGACGCGGATTTTGATGCTGAGCAGGCCGATGCCGTTGTCTGCCAGCTCGTCTTCGTACAGGTCTACGGAGTCGAAGAAGAGGATGGGGTCTGGACGGCTGAGCAGGTCTGTCCGGATGGGATGCTTGGTTTGGTCTGTGGTTTGCCATTCTCCCTTGCTCTCGCCACCGTGTGTGGTGCCTTTGTAATCGGTACTATAGCTCCAGTCGAAAGGCTTGACAACCTGTTGCACTCCCTCTGTATCGCGGTCCTTCTTCCACGCATCCGCGACTGCGACCTGAAGCATGCCCTCCTCCGTTTTACTGACGCGGTCAAGAGCATCTCCCGCATTGAAGTCTAGAGCCCAGCCGCTGGGAATGTGTTCGATTGCGACGAAGTTGTCTCCAAAGATCATCTCGGGAATTGGTATGCCAATCCTGTTGCCCAGCTCTTCGATCGGATCGGCTTTGAGGATGGGTTGCTTGCGCGTGCTGATTTTCCACTGGCCATTCTTGGTGGTGAACGACTTGACACCTGCCTGAGGGCCAGGTGCCTTGGTTGGAGATACGGTCCCGTTGGCAGCCATAGTCGATGCTGGTATAGTAGTGTGTCGTCACCACCTCATACAATCTTGAGCTTGTGAGAGAGCTCCAGACGCTGTAACCTCAGGCACCAATGAAGAACGAACGGATGTTCTTCGGGTGAAGCCAACTCTTGGGCTTCAACAGAAAGCTCGTGATGGTTGATGATTGTAGATCTTTTGGTCTGGACAGGCCCCCAACATCGCACAGTCTACTTGAGCGGCCTTGCACCCAACTAGCGACATGGAGAACACCTGGCGTGCTAAAGCGAGTCCGTCATCCGTCGCGCACAACGCCAACAACATCCCTGGAAGGCGAAGGTGACGAAAAGTGGCACGAGTGGGTCTTCGTCACGTCCTCATTTCGCAAAAACGCTCGTAACCGCAACCGTGAAGAAAAGCATGGCAACGTCTCTCAACTAGACCTTTGGTCCCTGGAGACAGCGACTGGCTCGCGCCGACGCCTTCTCAACTGACCTTATCAAAATCTAGAACTCACAACGGCTTTCTGGCAGTCATCTCCGCACCCTGTGAAGCTTTGTATACGGTCCGCCGCGCCACGCTGAGTTTCGTGCGCTGTGACCACGGAGGACGGCCAACTCTGCTCGTGGACGTACAACTCCGGTGCTTGGTCCTTCGAATGTGCCTCTGACTTGCGGAGCTGGAGCTCGTCTCTCTGTCAAGAGATCTCCACAGTCCACACCATGGATTGCATTGAGCGACTATCCCCGGTGCATCTGCCGATTCTTGAGTACAATTACCCGGTGCACCATGGCATCTACCTAGCGACGTAATGGTATTGATCCAAGCATCTTGTATACGTTGAAAGACTGGCGGTTGATCAGTTGGCGACTAGCGCGCTTGGGATATGAACTACCGGGTCCATGTGTCGGATGGCATCAACACTCGAGTCAGCATAACAAGGCAATCTCGGAAAGCCTCGAATCTGGAGTTGACGTGACTCGATCGCTCGATCAAATACCTGGATGGAGCGCACGTCGCTGACTAGGATCTCAAGAATGCGCAATTGAGCTAAGCGACAGACGTTATAGTTGTGAGTCGTGACAACATACAGTCCTCTGACGCATGCCACTGTTATATTCATAGGCACCTGTTCCTGACTAAGCGATAGGACAACCATCTACAGCCTACTCGTCGCTGGACTCCTGCGCTTTCTCCTTCTGCTGTATCTCTCTGTTGTGTAGGAATCTTGTCAAGAAGGATGTGCAGATCAAAAGTGCCGAGATGATCGATCCTCCGATGAATCCTTTGTGGTATCGTGGGGCGTCGACCTGCTGCCAGATCACGAGAGGCAGCCATGCCTGGAAGACATAAGCCATCTCGTTCATCGAAGCCGTTACCAGTGCTCGCTCCTCGTTGTCGTCGGCGCAGATCTCATGAGCCCACGCGAAGCAAAGACCAGAGAGACCGTTGCCACACCCAGCAAGGATGTAGCAAGCCCAGTGCCAACCAACGGGGATATTCCAATATGCAAGCGACGCACAGGTGATGATGTTCATCGCCGCACCGAAGAGCATTGGTGGCCAGCGCCTGCCGCGGAGGAATGTATCCGAGGACCATGCGTAGATCAGTGTCGTCACTACAGCCACAGCGTTCGTCGCTGTAGGATACACGTTGATCTGCCAGACTTCGTACTTTGGCTCCTTGCTTCTCTTGAGATACTGTGCGAAGACCGGTGCAGCCGCAGATCCGCCGTTGTTGAAGGTGATGTATAGAAGGGTGAGCACGTAAATGTGCCATGAGGTGAAGATCTGCGAAGTCAGTCATGAATCCTTGTTGGAGTCAGGCATACTAGACATACCTTCTTGAACTTGGCGCGAGTATACGGCTGTTTGCCTTTCCGACCTTCAAGTTGCATCCGTTTGACCGCGAAAGCTTTCTCTTCAGGCTTGAAATACCATGCTCGGGTGTTCTCGGGCATGTCAGGAAGAAAGATGTAACCGAGGAGAGCGACCGGGAGCGAGATCACTCCATCCACAATGAAGAGCCACTGTGCCACATGTCAGATCATTGTAACGGACAAAAATACGCATGCGCCAAAGCTTACCTGCCAGCCACGGAATCCGCCCTTGCCTTCAAGGTTATAGACAGCCGCCATCAGATATCCGCTGAACATACTTGCCAGGGAACCCGCTGTGTGGAAGATGCAGCTTCGCTTGGCCAATTCATCTCTGCGATACCAGGATCCGATAAGGTACTGCATGCCAGGGTAGAATCCACTTTCAGCCAATCCGACGAAGAATCGTACCGCATATAGCTGTTGTGCGGTGTTGCAGCGCGAGGTGCAGAATGTAAGGACAGTCCAGACGACTTCTAGGGTGGGAATCCAGATGGAAGGCCGCACTCTGGTCAGGATCATGTTGCTTGGGATCTCGCCGATAACGTAGCCAACTGTCCAAAGGGTCTGCATGTAGTTCAGTTCATTGCCGTAGAGGCCAAGGTCCTCTTGCCTTCGCAGGAGTTAGCATGGGATCAGATTAACCAGGGTTTGTCGTTCAACTTACATGCCGCTGACAAACGCATTGTTGATATTATTCTGATCCAGATACTTGATAAAGTAGCCTGTAAATGCAGGTCAGCATCTGTTTATTCGAGATAAGTCTCTCTCCAGCTCACCCAAGCTCGCAAAAGTCAACACCGCTAAATCCAGTTTGAACAAGAAGTGTCGCTCCTCGGGCGATTTATCCAGCGAATCCCAGATATAGCTTTGCCATTTCCGTTTCGGCTCCACATCAATGACTTCGACGGCTTGCTGCTGCACTTGGACTTCCTGGTCCTCGAATTTGGCCATCTTGAGACCACCGGCTTAGGCAAGCTTACAAGGGCGAACATCAGCTTCGCAAACCACAACCAAGCTTATAATAAAAACATCGTCCCACATAGCGATACCGGAACACATGGTTTCATCCGCCTAGCCGTTGTCACCTGCCGGTCGACCCGGGGTGCAGACATATCGAAAACCTGCAAGACGAACACCTGCACTGAGTTGACGTGCTCGCCATGGTGGAGCAGGAACTCTATCCAACTACAGGTGCTCAGTAAGCACAGATAAGCATTGAGGCGAATAGTCTTGTCCGTAATACATTGCGACAAGACAGATTGGCGTTTATTGCGGGGTGAGAGTTCTGCAACCACGAGGAATGTTCGCGATGGTGTGCGTGGGCTGCATATTACGTGCTTGAAGCTCGGTATCGCGATATTGCTCGCGCGACACTGCGGGCTTCTGGACTACAACTTTGCAGTGCCAAGTACATGTACTTGGATACTTTTTGATTAGAGCGATATCATTGCGACAAACTATTATGAATTTGGCGAAGAATGACTCGACGTGCGAATGTTAGGTCCAGAAGCCCAATAAAAGATACGTGCTGATCCGGCCGCAGTACCACAAGACACCCGTTATTCTTATCTACGCCATACCTCTCATGTACCGAGCTACATGGCTTGATGTCAGTTGCATCGTTGGAGAAGATCCTCCATAGGTCCAAGCCTTGTGCT
The DNA here is from genome assembly GCA_026122715.1 of Cladosporium colombiae. NCBI lineage: Eukaryota > Fungi > Ascomycota > Dothideomycetes > Cladosporiales > Cladosporiaceae > Cladosporium > Cladosporium colombiae. Next base: position 1,044,135 of record JAKZFA010000008.1, on the reverse strand, counting down.
CCGTCCCATGGCTGGTAGAGTTCATGCAAACCAAGCGGCTGAACAGAAGCCAGTGGCCCAGAATGGAGAAGCAGGACCTCTATCGAAGAAGCCATGTGGCTCCCATCCTTCGATTATTTCCGCTGGAGGCTTTGGAGCGTCTCGCCGAGATGATGCACGATGCCTTGCTGTTCTTTCGAATGTAGGTCACCGGCAAAGACCAGGATCCTCCATTTGCCGGTGCTTGGGAGAGCGCTCGCAAAATGGACTACTGTCGATTCACACTGGCTCACGACTTTGTGTGACGGTAGTATCTGGCCCAGATCGATGTTCTTCGCAATACCATCCATCGACACTCTGGGGCTCGATGTTGCCATTGGAATTTCCAGACAGACGTGGTTCTCGATCAGCAGCAATGCGTGTTACTATAGGATTCGGCTCATAGGTGACAAATACACCGCTCAGGAACTTAGAGAGCCCATCGCGGAAATTCTGATACTCTTCCGAAGCACCACTCAGGTCTTGCGAGTAGAACTCCGACATTTGCTTGTCCAGTTTGATCAGGCGCGAAGCTATCGGCCACCGTTCGGCATTGCAGGTCGACAGGATGTCATGGTGAGCCATACCTGATATGACCGCGTCGAGCTTCCATGCAAGGTTGTATGAATCTTGCATCCAGACGTTCATCCCTTGGCCCATGGTGGGAGAATGGTGTGAACGGTATTTCCGGCAAGGAAGACTCTGTCGAATCATTAGCTCAGCTAACCATGTTTGATTGCTGAGCAACACACCGATCTAGGTAACTGAAACTCTTTGCTACACGTCGACCGACCTGTCTTCACTAGCTTTCGAAATCACTTCATCGACAAACGATCTCCACTTACTGTGTATATGGAGTGCCAATCACACATCTCAAAGTCAAGTGTGTAGGCTCAAGTACTCTCCGCGCCTGCTCTACCGTATTCTCAGGCGTGAAAGCGTCGCCATCAAAATCGGCTTCGGACTCGGTCTCCGCAAGCTGGATGTAGAAGCGCACCAACCTGTCCTCTCTGGGCACGGTCATAATGCTTCCATTGTTCGAGTGTATCGCGCAAGGCTGGCAATTGTCGGCTACACCTGGTCAGTCTCGTCAGATGGTCAAACTGTAGAAGCTACGCACGGAAATCTGTGAGCGGCACGAAGTCGACGACGCCAAAATGCTTTGTCGCCTTTCGCCTTCAAGTTGTATGTCCAGCTGCTGTCGCACGGTGCTATGTCCGTCGTCGCAACCGACTACATAATCCGCGCGGAGTAATTCATTATTCGCATTGTCTGTTGGGACCACCTTGCCAGATCTGGTTGCAAGCGGCTCATGAACTCCCAACTAATAATACCTTTCGCTATTTCACATCATAACTCTACCTGTACAGAGTGATAATCCTCCATAGCTGCAGCTTTCTGGTCGATTTCTGACTGTTCGAGAGTCGTACGTCGCTCAATGTGGACTTCGTGAGCCTGGAGGTAATCACGTATTATCTGATCCAAGATCCCTCGACTGAGAGACAACTGTGGAAATCTACTCGAGTTGGAAGCCTGAGATTTGACTCTGTGAGATCGTTCGATTCTGTTGGGTGAGTCTTGTCTGGATTCTAACCATTGTGTCAGCCATACAAAGCAACATGTCCGATTTCGGGATATACGTACCCAAGCACATATTTCATTGATGCGACAAGCTCTCGATAAGAAGCCATCGATCAGACCGAAGCTGTCCAAGATCTTGAGGGTCTCCGAGTGCGGGCCATCCGCGTGACCGGTCGGTATTCTGTTGGGTTTGCTGTCGATGATCCGCGCTTTTATATTGTATTGGGTTGCCCATAGTGCCAGCATTAAGCGTGTAGGACCCGCAGACCAGAAGACCGGTCTCGGCGTCCATTTTGGAGATGGATTTGCGATTTGCTCGTGGTGTGTGTTCGTGTCGTTTGGGGGTGTAAATGATACCAAAGTGTCGTCTCAGCACGATACCAGGATACCCGGTGAGTGAGAACGAGATGATACGCTGTCATTTGTTCATTGGAACTGCCTCTTATAGCCAGGAGACAAGCCCAACGCCCCTTATGTAATTCTGCGAGCATTATGACGATGAAAGCCATGATGGAGCGAGGCTGAAGTCACATACCAGCCTCAAAACTCCGGCTCCAAAGCGGTCATATATACGCATGTGTTTCTCCGTTGCAAAGACTCCCCACTTCCAGAATGGGGTATTTGGGGACCGCATGTGTTTCGTGCCGTGGAAGCTCCTGGTGAATCGCGGAGCCAAGTCCTGCACTGACGGGGTTACATGTTACGGCAAGGTGAGCACTTCACACGGGTGTGACTGCGCATGGCACTTACAAAAATTGATGGTAGCATTGCGACAATTGCATAACGAACGACGAGTCTCGGCGTCAACAGAGTGTCAGCTTGACATTTGCTACAGAGAGATATGTTGAGCCAGTGAGAGATGATATAGAGCTTATTCCGTACCCTTTACTCTTGCTCATTGTACATCCTGATAATTATTGCTTCAAACAAAAGGCATGCTCGCTGTGCAACCGATCACGAATGGCTCTCTCCCACACCCATCAGGCCACCAAGAACCCTATCACATACCATCAACGCCTCGAAAAGATTCGTCTCAACCCACTACTCCTAGACCTACCGAACACTACAACACCATCAACATCCGAAAAGGTGGTATCTCTATAAACCTATCTGAACTAATACGCACCAATCTCCATACCTCAACAACCAGCTCCTCTCGCTCTCTGCCCTCCCAACTCCTCTGGGACTAACCAGGTCTCAAACTCTTCGAGAAAGTCACACACAATTCGCAACACTATCTCACAAACGCTGAGATCGATATTCTCAAAGCACACAGCAAGATAATCGCAGATCAAATCCAGCCTGTAACACTACTCTTGGAGCTTGGGAGCGGCGCTTTGCAGAAGACCGAGGCTCTTCTAAGGGCTCTTGAGGCGGACGGTAAGGATGTTGACTGCTATGCTCCTGAATCCTGATCTGGATCAGAATGAGTTGGCGCCGACGCTGGAGGAACTTGGACCCATTGGGTATCGACATGTCAGATGCCATGGTCTGCTGGGGACGTATGATGATGGTCGGGCGTCGTTGTCCCAAGCTGGCAACAAGCACAGACCGAAGGCTATACTCTCGCTCGGATCGACGATAGATGGAATAACCAGATTCGAGGCGACAAGATTCTTGCGTGAATGGTCGAGCACGTTGCAGAGGTCCGTCACGAAGAGTAGAAGCCAAGACTGCCAAGTCATCATAGGTCTCGACGCAAACACAGATGGCGCGGCAGTGTGAGACGCATACAACGATTTCGCAGGAGACAATCGTCGAGTGATGGAAACCCTCTCTCATGCGAATCACGATCTGGGATACGAAGCCTTTCCCCCCTTCGGGATGGACGGTCGAAGGGGTCTGGGACGCACTGGACAAGTGCCACAACCGTTATGCCAATGAGTCGTGCCGTTGAAAGACGTGATTCTCGAAGGGACTTTCCTTCGAACGAAATGGCGAGAGGATCTTGATATGCCAGAGCTACAAATGGGATCATATCGAGCGAAACCGCTTGTGGCAACGCGGTCATTTGTCGGAGAAGGAGCGGCTTTGTGCGAATGGGAACGACTCGTACGGTATGTATTTGTTCCCTCTGATTGTAGGTGGTTCCTAGGTGCAGTCAGCTAACAATGATCAGATATCCACATCCTGTCGCCTACTTGCTAGCTCGCACGATGACTTGATAATATCCTGATTTGCCCATGCACCAGATGAGCGTGTCGTGCGCTTGGAGTTTGGGCAGAACGAGGTCCAAAGACCTCTTCCTCACTGCGCTTTCTTTTCTGATCAGATCACGAATTTAACTATTGATGGAGTAGCGCTCGTAACAATTGAAATACAAGTCCGAGGAATGCATGGAAAACGACAATGAGTGTGCGACAAGACAAAATGTATGAATCTACTACTTTGCAGAAAGTGATAGAGAACAGAAGGTGGAAAGCGCAAACCGCCATACGAATGGTAATCCACAAGAGACACGATGAACGAATCATTAAAACAAGGTCGTTACTAGATCATTTACCTGCGTCATTACCAACTACGACACCTCGCACACTACTAAAACCTCCTCCTCATCCTCACCGTCTCAACGGCGAACTCCCAATCTCCCCCTCATCATCTAACTCCCTCAGCGCCCCAACCATACTGAATTCCTCCTCCTCCTCGTCATCATACCCAGGCGCACTAGGGCTCATCAGCGGACTATGCGCCACTTTCGGCCTGCTCTTGAATACTGAATCATACTCCACGCCCTCGTCAAACAACTGCTCGCGAGGGGTAAAAATCCTCTTGTTCGTGCTGCTGCCGGTTTGGTCTTTGGCTTCGTCGGCTTCGCGGCTGGGCGTCAGCTGGTCGAAGCTCAGGCGGCGGGGGGCGCGCGGGGTGGTGTTGGGATGCTGGTGGATGGAGGTTTGTGAGCGGGCGTGCTGGGTTGGGCGCTGGCGAGTGATCGGAGTGGATGAGTAGATGGATTGGCGGGTGCGGTCTGCCAGGGAGCGGGTTGTTTGAGGAGAGCTGGTAGCCGATGCGGAGGGCGGAAGGGGGAAGTTGTCGGGGTCGATTGTGGGTGATGGGGAGTCTTCGGGGGTGCTGGAGTTGTTGCTGGATGTGAAGGCCATTGACAAGCGTGTTCGGTCGGCGAGTGACGGTTGGCGGCTAGGAAGTGCTGGTCTCACGAGCTCTGTGCTATCCGCAATGGGATCCTGTTTGGGCGGGTCGAGATTGACTGGAGATGCGGAAGATGTAGGCAGGTCGAAGTTAGGTGCGTTTCCGCCATTGGGAGTGCTTCCGACTTCATCTCTATTGGCATCGCGTATGCCTAGTCCAGATAGTGCAGCGTCAATCCCCCCTATAGACTCATCCGTCTCTTCCTGCGGCGGCGGAAGAACAGGCGTAGCCTGGCGATACTCCCCATTCCGACTGCTACCAAATCGATCGTTGTTGTTCAGCGTAACATCAATACTCGCCGTAGATTCATCAACCTCTTCTTGAGGCGAAGGCAACTGGGATGAGGGACGAGACATAAATCCAGAAGTCGGACTCTCATTCCCTGGCCTAACAGATTTCAGTGGCGAGAATAGTTCTGTCTTCAAAGGTATCGGGCCACGTTGCGAAATGACCTTCGGTTGCTGATACGACCGTGATCGCGAGGAAATACGCCGGCCAATACCCGGTCTAAATGGTGCAGGTGAATGGGAAGGTGAGTGCTGCATCGACGGCGAACGCGAATGGTGGCGGTTGTGGGAAGATTGGAATGAGGAAGTTCGGCTGACGCCAGTGACAGCAGAAGCGGAGCGGCCGTGTCGTGCATCGTTGTTCATGTCGGATCCTTGATCGTTGCGACGTGCGTTTTGTGTAAGTCTGAGATCCTCGCGCATGGCAGAAAGGATGTTGTCATAGCCTGTGACGCATGCGGACGCAGCTCTCGTGTGGGAGTTCTTGACTGGAGATGACGAGCGTCCCTGTGACCTGTTATCTCCCAGGGCAAGATCTGCGTGTCTGTTGAAACGAATGGCCACTGTTTGACCAGCGACCCTGGCCTCGTCCGCTTGCGAAAGCTTTGGTTTGGCAGCCTGCAGCCTGTCGTACAGTGCTTGCCATCGCTTGAGTCGTGAATTTTGTCCTCGAGCTTTGCTTACGATGTCTTCCGTGATCTCAGGCTCATCTTGTCCTAGAATAGACACTCTTGAACGGCGATCTCTGCTAAAGAGAGCTTCAGTAGATTCTGCGAGCATGCGATCACTGCTGGCAGCACTACCACCGGACAGCAGGGCCTCCTCGAACCCTTCATCGCCCACCCAGCCTTTGCGTAGGACATCCTCCAAGGGCTTGAAGTGTTCTAATTGTTTCTGGACTTGATCGTGCTTTCCATTGTCCTGCAGCACCGCCCTTCGCCGCCCCAAGTCTTGCTCTTTTTCCTGCAGCACATTTCCCAACTGCGCAAACTCCTCCCCAAGATGCTGCTTGTCTACCAAATTCTTGTTGAGGGAAACTCTGTGGGCAACCAACAGAGGAAGCAAAGCCTCCCTATCCGCCTTGCGAAGTCCCTGTGCCGCGCCCAACGTCTGCGCCAATGGCCTCCCGAGGCCCATCTTATCCTTCTTGCGCACAACTCTCTTCCGCACGACGAGAGCAGAGAAAACAACGCATATCTCCCAGAATTTGTCGCCAGAACATTCATCCAGCATGGTCTTTCTCAAGACTGTCTCCCTCCCAAGAACACCATTCTTCTTCAGCCCATCCAGACAGCGGTAGAGGGCTGCCCTTAGATTAATGCTTTGCAGCGGCTCAAGGGGTGGGAAGAAAGGCTGCAGCTTCTCGGCAGTCACGGCAGGGTCAAAGAGGCGGAAGAGCTGGTACAGACTCCATTCTGCGGCTTTGATGCGAGCACGTGCATCGACATTGGAGAAAGTGGAGGGGGTGATGGAAGGCCAGTCGGGCAGGAGGTCGAGGTCGAGGAGACGAAGGTTTGTCAAGAAAAGAGACGAGACGAGGGGACCGACATGCATGCGAGGGGCGGATTTTGTTCGCTTGTGAGTGGTGGTGGTGGTGGCGGCGGTGTTGTTGTTGTTGTTGTTCACCGACGCAGCGGACACCGGACGCTCCATGGTGGGCGTGCTTGTTATGAGTGGAGAATGGTGGAGAGTGTGGCCAACAAGAGACGGGAACAGTCTAAGTCTTCATGTTTCAATTGGTGGTGGGATTGATTATAGAAGACGCCGTGGGACTGCAGCGGTATGATGCAGTGTGATGAGTGGAGGCATGGGTGATTTCCCTAATATTGCAGGGAGTCGGTGCTCGTGCTCGTGCCATGTAAATAAAGCTCACGGTGACAGGCAGCGACAGCCAATTGATTGATTAGATGATCCATTTGATTGATCGACAGCCGATAATGTGCCCTGGCCTGGCCTGTCCCGCCCCGCCCCGCTGCCAGAAGCCTGAGGGAAGGGAAGGAATCCCGCCCAACAGTCAGCAAAAGTCAAAGAGATCAACACCAAACATTGTTGGCCCGCGTACACATACATACACCTATACGCTTTTCCTGCCTTTGTCTACTCCTCCCGCAGCAGACACGTCGACATCCTTATAGTCTGACTGGACACCGTCTTTCGTCTCTGCAACAACATCCTACAACACCCCACCACCATCACCATCATGGCCCTTGAAGAAGCCCATCAAACAAACGCGCCCGCCGCTCCCAACTCTGGCGTCCTCACCCCTCGCACGGCACAGAATGACCACTGGACCCCCGAAACCGGTAATTATCAGCAAACCCTCACCCGTTCTCACCAAACACCCTACTGACGAAATCACCAGTCCTCAAAGACCTCCCCCACCGCCCCGAAACCTCCACCGCCTCGCCCATCCCTTTCTTCCACATGCTGGAACGCCTGAAGACCACCAAGCGCGAAGGCTGGCGCCGCTTCGGCCTCAACCACGGCGAGTCCATCAGCGACCACATGTACCGCATGGCGCTGATCACCCTCCTCTGCCCCGCCACCCTCTCCTCCAAAATCGACCTCGCGCGCTGCACGCGCATGGCGCTCGTGCACGACATGGCCGAAGCGCTGGTCGGCGACATCACGCCGATGGACAACGTGGTCAAATCAGAGAAAAGCAGGCGCGAGGCCGAGACGATGGACTACATCTGTGATGGGCTTTTGGGCAAGGTCGGAGGGGGACTGCAGGCGGAGGAGATCAAGGCGGTCTGGTGGGAGTATGAGAAGGACGAGACGCTGGAGGCGCACTTTGTGCATGATGTGGATAAGATGGAGCTGCTGTTGCAGATGGTGGAGTATGAGAGGAGTGCGGAGGGGAGGTTGGATTTGGGGGAGTTTTCGCGGGTTGCCGAGAGGGTCAAGTTGCCGGAGGTGAAGGAGTGGGCGGCGGACGTGCTGAAGGAGAGGAATGAATTCTGGAAGGCGAAGGGCGTGACACCCAGTTACGCGGGAGACGTGCAGAGCGAGAAGAAGGAGAGTCAGGATCAGTACTACGGTGCGAACGGCAAGGCTGAGTGAGCGAAGAGGGAAATGTGCACTTTGTGCAATGTCTTCTGTTTTGAGGAAGAGCCTTGGAAGAATTGCTTGGACTGGATTGGATTGGCATTGTCTGCCGACACTACTGTCTGTTCGGTAGTTTCCGACCTGCAATCGGCGGAGCCGCGAGCGGTGCGATGCGAACAACATCGTCCATAGGGTTCTCCCCCGATGCAGCAACCGATATAGGCATCTGGACCCAATCCGCACAGCCGCCTTAGCGCGACGAGTCATGAGCAGACTAGATCAATAGACGCATGCATTACATAACGAAAGCGACGACAAAGAAGCAAAGAATACTAGAGACAAATAGACGCAATTGCATCGTGTGGAAACTCAAATAACCAAGGTCTCAAGCGTCATAGAAAGGTGAAAGACTCACCATCTTCCCTCGGCGCATACACCACGCCACAAGATCGAGAGCGTCACTACCGTGCGATCCGATTAGGGCAAGGGCTGTGTAGATACACAGATGCCTGGAGGTTGAAGTTGGTTAGTCGAGCGTGCAGCGTGCATCGCGCGACCAAACGGCCTTGCAGTAACGCAGGCGACTCGCCAGCCAACAAACGAGCCCGGAAAATATCCTCTTGGGATGTGGATTCTCCCAGCACCCTGGGTCGCCAGCCATGTACCCCGCCAGGAGGCCCGCATGTGACCCAATGCCCCAGCCAGCCGGGCGGTGGGAGACCTCCATGTGTAGGCGATCTCCTAGTGAGATGGGCGATGGCGATGATGTTGGGCGAGAATGGGTGGCGGTTATTTGGTAGGGTAGAGACAGAGATGAGAGAACCGAGGCCGGGGTCGGAGAATCGTCCTGACCTGACCTCCGGGAATTAATGGAAGCGCGCGATGGGAATCCTTCTCAATGCGACGTGTTTTATGCGAGGTTTGGTAACAGGTTGGCTGGCTGGGTGTGTGATTTCCATCCTCGCTTGTCGCTTGCGCGGCTTTGCTTGCATTTGCATGCTTGCAGCGGCGCTTTGCCGGGTTGGGGAAGCCGGCGAGATTGAGCAGAAGTAAGCCTTTTGATTGCAAGCTTGCTGGTGAGTGGGTGTAGTGGTATGTAAGAAAAGCAATAGCTCTATATCTGATACTGGTAGGTATTGTGACATGAGACGAGATTGCACTTGCCTCTTTGATAGTATGTCGGTGGTTCAGACATAGCTCGGGCTTCTTCCTCGCATGCATGATATGTACGCGTACCCTTCTTCGACGAGCCGTGTCCCAGGTCAAGGCGCCCACAGGAAATGCATGACTAGGTAGCCGAGCGGAAAGTGGAGTGGCGAAACGAGACGTACTGCCTGTACGCGCCGGCATGAACTGCAGATGACCTTTGGGATGGCGCGGCCGCGCCGCCGTGCATGCACGCAGCATGCATGTGCGGGCCGTGGCGAGCGAGCAAGAAGTTGAACGAGGCGTCTGTCTCTCGGTAGTAGGTTGCACTCGCTGGCAGATGATTCGAGCGCTGTCTCCGGATGCGGTCGATCGGGCATTGGCTGACTCTTGGGATTTGGCGAATGAGTTGTGAGGACATGGGCACAGGACTGGGATGGTGGTGTGCGATAGAGCTTTTGCTAGTGCTGTGCATGACTATTACTGCTGGGGTGTGTATAGGGTGCGAGCAGAGCAAGAGGCTGATCACTTATGCACTTCCTGGGGCATTGTCGAATGAGGCCGCGGATGTCGGGGCTGATCTGAGATGGCCGTCTGGGAGTGCATGGCGAATGAGGCGAATGCGCGGCGCAGGAGAGACGGTCGTACATTAGTCGCATGGCAGAGGCAAAAAGTGGCGTGCATGAGATGTACTGTACATGCATGCACGGCCTGCAGCTCTGTGCGCTCTTCCCCGCGTACGTGCGACACGACGGCGACGGCGACCAGTGTGCGATGCGGAGGTGGTGTGCTACCTTGCCGCGCCTTGAATAGCAGGAGTAGAAGGGAGTTGGATCTTCTGGACGTCCGACGATAGTACCAAGACCCGACCATGTCGCTTGCGTGTTTCCGCCTCGCTGGATCTCTGCCGGGGTCGAGTGTGTGTGGAGAAGGACAGCTAGACTGTACACCAGGGCTACGTTCCAGGCCACACACTGCCACACAGATGGGTATGAATGGAGAAATTGCCTGCTGGGCGTGGCCATCGAGGCGTCATTCACGAGCAGTACCGCCTAGCGGCAGCAAGGCTCTCGTCAGACGTTGTGCTAGTGGAAGAGCAATCGATAGCACGAGTACAGTAGTAGGTATAGTACCGTGTGATGATCATCAACGGTTCACGCAAGCAATAGTCAATCTGCAATAGCGAGCCATGGTCAGCACCCGCTCCCGCCGCTCAGCTCGCGGGAGCATGCACTCTCCGTCAAGCCTCATATGCCCATCCATAGCCTATCCTGGACCTCCAGCCTCTGTGGTCTGTAGTGAGCTGTCCCATATACGTGATCGCAGTCGCAGATGGGCCGAACCGTGCCTCGTCCCCAAGAAGGGTCCTCGTCCTTGTTGGTCCGTTGGATCCCTCGCGGTCCCTAGCAACGACGGCCAGGGCTCAAGGTTCGTCGGCTACACGCTTCCGTGCTGAGCTCTCCAGATTTGGCTCTGGTGTAGTGGAGCCACGGCGGGATCAGTAAGTGCGGAGTAGCCCTGGATCGTCGAGGGCACCTGGGAAGTGCGTGATACTGGCCTGGTATGCTGCAGCAGACCCCTACACCCATCCTCCGACCAAGCTGTGCGTGTGTCGTGAGTGTGCCGCCATGCGCAAGTAGCCTTTGCTGCTACCCGTAGCATGACTGACCCTCGACCCGTCCGTATACCACTTGCCCACGTGCCTCGACCCAAGAGCTCATCTCGACGCCCGCCAGCACCTGTATAGACGCAGCCGCCTCTCGCCGACTACTGCCACCACCAGCACCACTGCCGCCGCACCGCCATACAACTCCTAGACGGGCATGCTGGTGTCCTGGGTGCAAGCTACCACGAGCGCTCCCACCGCGCCGCATCCCACTCTCACTCCCAATCTCCCTCCGCCAGCCGTGCACATCCCCGCCAGCCAGCACACACCATGGCCAGCAGCGTCGAGGCCGCGCGAGCCCCGCTGCTTGATCATCAGGGACCCGTCGACGAGCCGCGCCCGAGACACGACGACGAAGACGCCGAAGTAGAGCAGGCCCTCGACGAGGCCGACGATGCGCAGCCGCGGAAGAAGAGACGTGTTATCCAGTCGAGCGATAAAAAGTACATCTGTCCGCAGCAAGACTGCGGGAAGCGGTATTCGCGAGCAGAACATCTGTATAGGCATCAGCTCAATCGTACGTCCCTGAACTTTCTCGAGTCAAGTTGCTTCAGTGATGATATGTCAAGGAAGCCACAACCCAGGGACCAACCTTGACTAACGCATGTATACAGACACGCCTAAGCATATATATGAGTGCGATCACCCCGGTTGCCCGCGGAGCTTCGTGCGTGCCGACCTCTGTGCTCGACACAAGGAACGACATACGGCAAAGGGGTCACATTTGCAGCGTAAGGATGCCTTCAAGACCACACCTGTCGCTGAAGTGAGTGTGTCTGCTCCACCTTCACCTACAGGGAGGCATACAACGATCAGTGCATCGCCGGTCGAGCCCGTTCAGGCTTCGTATCAGCAGGCTCAGCAGAACGAGTACTATGCTCCTCCAATGGCCCCCCAACAGCCCGTGCAGGCAACAACGCACGAGTACCAAGGCCACTCCAACACTCACAGCCTGCCTGCGAACGGAGGCATGAGATCGTCTCTAGACCCTCAACTCAACAATGGCGGATCACATAGTGCTTTCCCGGCGATCAATGGAAACTCCAACAACGCATCAATGATGCCACCAGCCACCATCCCAGAACGTCGCTTCAGCTTTGATGCTTCGTACCAATCCCGACCTATGTTCCACGACAACTATCCTCAGCACCAACAACACCAATACGAACCACAAACGCCAATGCAGTCCCTCCCACCAAACTCATCCCACTCGCTAGGATCGGCTTACATGCAGAATCAGTCATATCCATCATCATCAAATACAGCCTATCGGTCACCGACGATGCACAATGCACTGCCGCCACTACCTCCGTTTGGCTTCCAGAACAGCAATTACGGGCCCCAGAACGGCGATCGTGGGGTGATCATGTCGCCACCTAATATGACACCCAACAACCAGAATTCTTTCTCCAACGGCAGAAGTGACAGCTTCACCAACTTCAACATGATGGACATGGGCACAAATCCATATACCCTGCCCGTGTTCAACGACGAATATGGCCTAAATCGTTCGCCACCCCTGGCACTGAACGAGGACTTCCTTGCTTCTCTGCTCGGAACTAGTGGTATGCCACCAGATTCGATCATTCCTTCTCCGCCTGGTCCCGAAATTGTAAATTCACAATACACATACAATATGCCACTACCCAAGATCGAGCCTGATACTACACCGAACGACACGCCACTTCCTAAACAAGAACGCCTCAGTCCTCCAGCCCCCATCAATCCGGACACGAGCATGAAAGAAAGCGCTGTAAGCGAGAAGAAGAGCCTTCGCTTGATCGATCTTATCAACAAACGCTTCACCGATTCGGAGCAGCTTCCGGATCGACGTTCACGAGAGGCTATCATGAATGGCTGCGTGGACGATCCTAAGCATGTGATGAGTCTTAATATGCAACGCATCTTCCTCGCTAGCTACTGGTCGCATGTTCACCAGCAGATGCCGATCTTACACAGACCCACGTTCAACCCAGAAACTTGTCCTGATTTACTCCTTCTGGCCATGATGTGCCTGGGCGCGAGCTGCTTGGAACCGGGATACGCGCTTGAACTGACACAGAGATGTGCTGAGCTATCCTCCTTCCTGGCATATCACGTCCGCTGGGAAGTTTTCAAGGATGTCGAGTTCAGACCTACTGCCAAGCTCTGGACATTCCAGACTATGCTCTTGTTGGAATTGTTTGAAAAGATGTACAGTACCCGCACATTGCATGAGAGAGCGCATATACACCACGCTACTACATTGACTGTCATGAGAAGAGGCTCGTCGCTCGTTGGAAGAAGTGCCATAGAGTCTCCGGGTCACTCTAATGACCCGACACGCACCCCGCCCGGCCCAGATGGAAGTATCAACACGAGTGGTGTCAACACTCCAGACGCGACTTGGAATAGATGGATCACGGCAGAGGCTACAAGGCGGACAGCTTTCGCTGCATTCGTCATCGACTCAACACACGCAACCTTGTTCGGACACTCGGCTGTGATGGCGCCTCACGACATCAAACTCCCATTGCCCTGCGACGAGGCACTTTGGGCTGCGACCAGTGGCAGTGAAGTACAACGTGTTGAAGCCAGCCTTGCAGCAAATGGAATCAAGCCTATACCATTCCTCGACGCCCTCCGGCGGACGCTAAACGGCTACAGAGTCCGGACACACACATTCGGTCGCGTCATTTTGATGGCTGGACTACTCAACGTTAGCTGGCACATGAATCAGCGCGACGTTCAGATAACATCGCTCGGCGTCAATCCTGCACTCGGTAACTCGATGAAGTGGCGATCGTCTCTAACCCGAGCTTTCGATCATTGGCGAAGGGACTTTGACGACAGCCTCGCTAAGAACGACCAGTGCCTCAGAGATTCAGCATCAGGTACATCTCCTCGCTCAGCATCCGAGACACGTGACTCGGTCTTCGAGTCTCGCACCTGTCTTCACTCGCTCGCACACATGGCAATGCACGTCGACATGATCGACTGTACTGTCTTCGCCGGCTCAGAGCGCGCTCTCGGCCGCGCAGTCACCGACGCCGACCGCGCCGCTGTCCAAAAGAAGATGCGCGAGGGCTGGGCTCCCTCAGCACGTGCCCGCGACGCCGTCTTCTACGCCTTGAGCTTCCTCCGCGAGGTTCTCATGCCCGACGAAGACCAACACCACCCACCATCATCCAGCAGCAGCAACAACAATCACAACAATCACCATCCTCGAGCAAGCCCCCACCACCAACCAACCTTCACCTACAGCGCCCGCGATGACTACCTCCTCAACCGGCCCTGGGTCCTCTACTTCGCCGCTCTCATCGTCTGGGCCTACGGCTACGCCCTCGACGGGCCCATCCGGCCCTCCAACTACACCCTCAGCACGCGCGAGCTGCAAATCGCCGACATGCGCATGTACCTCTCGCGCGTTGGTGGCGTCAAATCACCGGACGACCTCGAGAATTTGCAGAACCGCAACTCGTGTTTGGGGTTGTTGTTGTTGCTGAGGGGATGTTTCAAGGAGCCGAGGTGGGAGCTGATGCATGATGCTAGTGAGATCATGGACAAGTGTGTGCATTTGCTTGTGCCGGGGCAGGGTACCCCGATTGGGGTGATGAAACATGGGTGAGAGTGCTTGATGGGGAGGGTGGGAAGGTAATGATCCTTTTGGTTTTGAGCGATATGGAATGGCGAGTTAAGGCATGACATGGGCATGAAATGTACAGCGAAACAGCGGGAAAAGAAAAGGGATGCATTTCTGGCATTTCTTACTTGGGCGTTCTATGAAGGGAAGGAGAGCGAGATGATCTTCTAAAGGAGGTCGTCTGGGCTCCGGGAGTTTTTGAATATTCTTGGGAGGCTCGTCGTGATACCCTACGGTTCAGTTTCTTTTTTTTTTCCTTTTACTTTTCGGCTCTGCTTGTATTTTTTGTACAATCTCGATAGCATATTCTGTCTATAGTCAAAAAAAAGTATTGGTTGTTCTGAGGCATATGAGACCTGTGAGGAACTCCGTCGTGTGCTGTCCTCGACCCTTGGACGCTACGAGCAACTTCGAACGACCCGTATTGGCGAAGCAGTGGCCACGTCGAAGCTCAACGCGCGGCACCACCATTCTCCATCGCGAGCAACTTCACTTATCTTCAAGTATCTACGACGACTTCGAGGCGAGGTACCGTGGAAACAGGCTGATTGTACGAGTAGGCAGATATTACGTCGAGCCGACGCGTGGCACGGCGCCACGCGAGAAATTTGACGGCCCCTGGTCTGTCTTAGCGGTTGTCAACGATGGGGAACGCGAAAGCCGTTTCGAGGACACATCCGACAATCACTGAAGGCCATAAATGAGGAGCATTCAGGGATTTTACAATGACATCGAGCGTTACTTTTCGCGTACGAAATGGCACAACTCTGTGATATGTGGGCTGGTTTGGCGGCGACGAGGGTGGCTTCATATTCACAAAGACTTGCAGCGATCGCGGCTCAAAAGAGTGGAGAAGGGAGCCTTGTACAAAAGCTTATCTCGAGGACCTTGTGGTAGCTCCACCTCATCGCTCTCATTCGCAGGTCGCAATGACCAGAATCCTGTAATCTGAGATGAGCTCTGACTTAGCGCTGCGCGCTGCGACGCCACTGGACACGAAAGACGCCGATGTGCCCTCAACCAGGCGGTATCGTTACACTTGGCTGGATGACAACTACAGCATATAATCATCCTGTTCATAGTGTCTTGCGCTGTCGACTTTGGAAGGGCGGTCCTGCTCTCGCAAGTTCGAGGTCGTGGCAGCCAGTCAAATCGCTCGCTAGTCTCTATAATCTCAGCATGGACGATTTCAGAAGTCGTTGTAAGAAGGTTCGAAAGCCTCGTGGCTCCTGAAAGAGTATGCGTCCCACCAGGGCTTACACGGCTTACTGGAGTGGCTTAGACCATACCAGAACCTGCAGATATACTTCCCATAAGTGGGCGGAGAGTCTTCCTTTTTTTGAGACGAAGGATGGAGGTCCGTATCTCACACATCTCAAGGATATCTGGATATCTACAACCTTCCTTTCGCTACACGTTGCACGACGTCCAATTGGCTCTTGATCATAGTGCGATCTCGACAGCATGATAGCTCTAACGGCGCTACCGGCACAGTCCCGCTTCTACTTGCTTGCCTCTCTAGCAAGCTTACTCTTGTTTGCTACGGTCCTACATCTTAGTGCCACATCTCGGTTGGTCGCTGTGCCTTTGAATGGCTATACTCTGTCTGGCAAGACCGGCGAACAAAATCCCTTCGAGATTGAGGGTCTGGCCCTAGGAGCCAAGTTCGCATCGCAGACCAAGCCATCTTCGCAAACCGACCATGTAGTATGGTTGGTGGACGCGCTTCGAGAGCGCTTTCAGCAGACTACATTTCCTGAGCGGGATAGTTCACCAGCATACCCAATTTGCACACTCAATCCAGAACGATATGCTAGGACTGCGCTTGGACCGTCCCGGTGGCTGGGAGAGTCACGGCAGTCCATCGTCAGCTTCGCCATCAATCTGTACAACTCTGAAGAAATCATTCCGGCACAGGCTATAGCCTTGTTGGAAGCCATTGCCCATCTCCTGCAGCACAACAAGGTGTATGTGAGCATATACGAGAACAATTCGAAGGACAAGACGCGGGCGTTGCTGTCGGATCTAGGCGCTGCGTTGCAGGCTATAGGTGTGGACGGTCTTTGGATGCACTCTTCGAACATGCTGTCAGACTTCCAGCGGCAAGACCGCATCGTCATGCTTTCGGAGATTCGCAACCTGGCTTTGGCACCACTCATGCCATACGCTTCGAGCAAGAAGAGCAGTGGAACTCTACTGGTTATGAACGATGTCGTGACTTGCTCCTCGGACATTTTGGAGCTAGTTCATCAGCAACGTCTACAAAATGCGGATATGGCATTCGGCATGGACTGGGACTCTCAAGGGCGTAGAATCCGCCAGGGCGAGCCCGGTTACCTCTACCCAGATGATCCTCGATTCGATCCAGACCATCCTCCGCAATTGCCCGTCGTTCGCTTTTACGATTTATGGGTAGGCCGTGGCATCAGTGGGAACGGGGTCTACGACTTCTCGAGACCAGGAGGTCTTAGCATGATTTCAGACAACGAATCGTGGGTCGTCGACGCGTATTCTACCGAAAACCAGACAGTACACCAGCGCTGGCTTGACGGGCTCGCCCTTCCTGTGTACAGTGGTTGGGGAGGTATGGCGGCTTTTGATGCTTCCCTATTCACCCATGAACATTTGCGCTTCCGCTCGAGCATTGCTGCAGGTTAGACCGGCGGTAGTGCCGTTGGTGCACTCGGCTCATGGGGGCGCCTTATCAGCAGCGAGGGGTATCTCGAGTCTGACTGCCCTGGAGCCAGCGAGTGCGAGTACGTCGCACGTGACATCTGGAACATGCATCAAGGCAGAGCCCGAATTGTGTTGGCGCCCCAGGCCCGTACTACTTACAGCATGAAAGTCTGGCGCATCATGGGCAACACTGTACCGGTCACACGCCGTAACGGACCAGATCTGCTGAACGAGGATGCTATCGACTGGAGCGAGTACACGATCCCCGAAAGTGTTCAGTGTATTTCTACGAGAACTAAGGAGGGTGCATTCATGGGCGCTTGGGCGGAGGATAATCATCGGACTCGGGTCGATCCTTTGTACAGGTCGTCTAACGAGACCGTGACGGATTCGAAAGTCGCGGGGCAGGACGAAAGTACTAAAGAAGAGAACAGCCTCAAAGAAGAGAGCAGAGGTGAGGGCCGGGACGATGGCGATAGTGGCAGGCTCCATTTGCTGCCAGAGACAGGGTGATGAAAATGTTCTCGAAACATATGAGGACACTGAGAAACCAATCGGATTGTCTAAGAAGCACTTCGAATCATCCAAATGCATGACAAGAGGCACTTTCATCAGGACTCGCGAACTAGGATCGGCACGGCACACGCATTAATCGGAAGGTGTCAATCGCACCATATCCGCATCAGAGAAGCCCATATATCCCACGATGATCTTTCTAGAAAACGACTCGGGGCTCAAATGGTCGAGAGGAGTACCATCCTCTTAGTATCACGGGCGTCCAACTTGGATGCCAGATCCACGCCCTGCGCCCTCAGTCTTCTTCGGCTTCGACAGATGGCGAAGTTGCTGAAGAGGAAATAGATGGGGCATGTCTGCCCTACCAAGTCGAGAGTCCACACGAAGGCCAGAGATTGAGACGTGGAAGATAGAACTTATCTTGAATCTTGTGGTCTATAATTATCGTGCTGGTTTATCATGGAGTCTAGAAGTTTTGATCATTCCGAATCAAACATCAACAGCTTTGCACACTCGTTTCAATGTTGGCTAATGCCTGTAAAACCACCCCTAGACCTCGAGGGTAAGAGCTTCCTTCGTTCTTGGGGGGTGCATCTTCGTTCGTCGAAGCTCTCTTCCCATCAGCTAGTTCGCCTACTTGCCGCTTTGTGCCTGTTCATCGGCTTCTTGAGGCGGCATGCCTTCGTGTTGTTCTTCACCTGCTTGCATGTCTTCTGCCGTCTGTGCATTCATGTCGCTCTGCTGCGAATCCTCGCTCTCGTGGGCTGCCTCTACTTCGCTGGTAATCTCCCCGGCTTGCATGAACTCGCTTATCGGTACCTCCACGCTGCTCTTGTGTGAAGCCACGTCCTCATCGGAGGTCTCTATTTCCTGCGGTTCCCCATCTGCCCGTGGACTCTCGCCGCTTGTACGTGTTGTTTCGGAGATGGCGACATGCTCATCTTCATGGGCTCCCCGAACTGCAACGGCTTGCTCGCCTTCGTGCGATTCCTGTACATCATTGTTACCCTGATTGCTTGCAGTAACGGTGCTGGATTTGGGCGTCGAGAGAGTCTCGTCGTCGGGTATATCTATCTCTGGCAAGAGTTCTGATGTAGGTCTGGAAAGACGGTGCGAAGCATGTGGGCGCGGTGGGGTGAGGAACACATCCTGACCAGAACCGTAGTGCTGTTGGCTGATAATTGACAGAGTTTCCGCGATAGATGGTCTCGCTCTTGATGACTGTTGAGCTGCTGGCGATGCCAGAGAGGAGACTTTGGATCGACGGTTTTCGTTAAGGGTCGTCGCCACCGATGCACGATAGGTTGGGTCTGATGTTATACCCCGGGAGCCTTCGAGCTCACTGACGATCACATTGCGATTCCTGAGATCCGGTCCTGCTATTTCAGTGCTGTCGAGCTCAATCGGCCCATTTCTGCCATCCAACTCGGCGATTGCGTTGGGTTGAGTATCCAGCTCTGCTTTGGCAATGACTTGGTTATCAGTGGAGTAAATGTGATCCAGCGGAAAATAGGTAGTCGGTGTGCTGAGAAGCTTTTGCTCACGGTAGCGACGAAGGATATAAAAGAGAAGCCCCAAAGCAACGCCAATTGTCACACCTATGATTGCTGATCGATGGTGCTGAATCCCTGTCTCTCGTTGTGAAGTTGATTCCAGCTTTGATGTCGTCTCTGTAGCTGATGCCGCTGTTGAGGAAACGTTCGAAGTGATGGTCACAGTCTTCGAGGAGCTATTCAGTGGCGCGGTTGTGCCCGTAATGGCTGCTATACTGAATTCTTCTGATACCAGCTGCGAAGTGGTTGATTCAGTACCTGTAGGCAGTTAGTACAATAAATCCGGCTGCAGCATTAACCAAAGCTTACTTGAGCTTGTCGATAAGGATGTAGATTTTGCCAGCTTAGAGACGTTGCCATTGGCTTCGATGATTGCAGACGCTGTAGGAGCTGGGCCTATGTTCCATCTCTCGGGGACTTCAAACCCTTCCGAAGGATCATCGGTGCTTGGATCACAACAAGAACGGTCGCTGTTGGTGAATTGACCATTGCAGCACCATGGCCAGTCCTCATTGTGTTTGTCCTGGCAGAACATGAGTTCCTCGGAATCGGAAGAGTTTCCATCTGCCACGTATCAGACAATTCGAACCAGACGCAGAATTAAATTGAAGAAGACTTACCTTGGATGCACATGCCCGAGCAGTTGTGAGACTGCCATGTGAAATCTGTACATGGGTGTCGCTCGAACAGGCCTGGCCCGGGGAGGTAGCAGAGGTCATTCGATAGGCACTCCCAACCCACTGGACAGCAAGTGCTAGGTTGTCCATCATCAGTACAGGGACTGTCCTTCAAGGCTTGTCGGCCATTTTGAACGCAACATGCCGGATGGGAGGACCAATCGTCCTCGGAAGCCTCGAAGCTGCTTGACACCATGGCGGCAAATAGTAGCGCAGCTACAAGGGAATGCGAGGGAACCATTGCGATAGTGAATTGATGATGATATCTTTGTTGTCCGATAAGGTGATGGAAAAGAATGCACCGAAGAGTTTAGACAGCAAGCGGCCAGAAGCGCTGTTTATGTGTCTACCATTATGTTGTAGCCGAGTGAATCGGTCGGGATATCGCGATGCTTCAGACTCGAATTTCTTTTTAGCGATGGCCAAGCTTTCAGATCCGCGCGCTGACGGAAAGCAGGAGGAGTGAGTGAAGTGTGCATTCCAGCTCGAGTAAAGCGAATGGCTCAGACAAATTTTTGACTGTGAACACAGGAATGCAAATGCTTGAAACGCACTTACTCTTCTACCATTGATAAGATGCCTAGAAAGGTACAAGCCCTGTACACACTTGCAACTTGTTAAAACATCAACCTGCTATGCCCAGCACCCGTTCTTACTAATCAACAAGCGAGAAATTCATTCAAGTCACTCAATTTGACGTCACTGCAGAGACTCATCTGTTTGTGCCCTGTCTCATCTGGCTTCTCCGTGCTTGGCTTCCCACTTCTCGAGGGCTCGCTATTGTCTTCACGGACGTACTGTTGCTGCCAGCCTGCTGGGAATCCAGAATGACCGCAGAGAGAAGACACAGCAGACCAACGGTTGTTGTCGGTGGTGATGACTGAAACGCGATTGCTGTAGATAGATGTCCCTTCGGGCTCTCTCATCGATGAGGCACGGTAGCTCATGTCTGTTGGTACGACCGTAGAACCTTTGAGCTCAATGGGCTCGTTCTGGAAGTCGGTGGTGAAGGCAGGTGTAGCCCCTATGTCTGTATTCGGAATCAGTTGAATGGTGGAGCGATCGATTGGGCTTGGCGCAGACTGAACGGCCGGCGTGGTGTTGGTTCTGTTTCTGCGGTGCTTCCGCATACTCCGGAGGAGGAGTGCGATGGCAAGCAGCGATAGTGGGCCCCCGATCGATATTCCTATGATAGCAGGCTGGGAGAGGTTGCGACTTTCATTGGACGCAGTGATTGAGATTGAGACCGCCTCTGGGGCCATTAGCGCAAAGCTTTTGGTGGTTACCAGTGAGAGATTGGCAGTGCTTGATAGGGTATGGAGGAGGCAGATGTCGAGGGATGGGAAGGTAGCAGGCCAGTCAAAAAGCAGCTGCGTTGGCAACAAGCAAATGATCCCAGCAGCATGGAACATGCGCAAGTGAAGTGGAGGTCAAGGGTTGCCGCATTCTCGACGTTCACCTTACTTGTCCCGTCCATGAACCTCGAGGCTGGTGATGCGGCAATCGACTAGTCCTTTTTCTTATGCCCTTGAAGTAAGAGCATTATCCACAGTATACCATGCAGGTGACGTATCAATTGCCTGCTGCTCTTCAACGGCCTGGCTCTCTATCTCAATGGTCAGCGCGGAATGGAGTCCAGACGTGGGTCAATCGTTCCTTCACTTGAGCGTCATTGCACTTGAAATCCCGCCTATCATGTACCAATTTCCATCTGCTATTGCTGACGTGAAGCACGACCTTCTCGTCGTCACCTATGGACATCAATCCTCGCCATGAACTAACTAGCTTTACTCGGCTAGCAGTCTTCTCGCGGAACGTATAGGCATAGGATCTTGTTCTTCACCGGGCAATCTCGCAGATATGCCGTCCATCTCGAGTCGCGGTAGCAAGCATTATTCTCTTTCAATGAACGATTGTTGGGTTTCTCGAAGGTGGTGGGAGAAGGAAGATGATGTTCTACGCGTGTTGATTCAACTGCGCTTGTGAGAGGCAAGCACCTGCATCTGAGATGAAAGCCCACTTTCGATATGTTTAGGCGCAAAAAAGTCGACTGAGACGCTATATTAAAGTTCATAAGTTGCTTGAATAGAAACGTTGATATTGTGCTTGAGTGAGCCTGAAAATGAGGATGAAATAGCATTCAATGTTTGTGAGGTCGCTGGAGCGCTCTCTAACCCTAACCCTAAATATGCAGCCTGACATCGTGTTCGTTTCGTGTCAAGCAAGCGCGCCATTAGCTTAATCGAAACATTGAACACCGTTCATTTGGCGAGACGCAAACAACAAGTGAAGTTCGCACAGCGGTTGCGACATTCTGATTTTGCGACCAGCGCCATGGCAAGCACATAACGAATCTGGACCTCGATTTCTGTATTTCACGGAACGAAAACACCGACAATCATGGAATCTTCAAGAGAGACCAAGCGCAGGAAATTGGACACGCCTGGCAAGAAGTCACCAGCACCAGCGCCAGCTACCCGGAAGAGGGCTACACCAAAGGCTACGCTGAGCGGCACACCAGCAAGCCGCGCGAAGGAGGCTCGAGCCGGCCTATCACCCTTCTCTCAAACTAAGGAGAATGCTCAACCGCAAGATGTCGATAACTCTGGGACGGCACCTGGAGCACCGCAAAGCGCGGCCGAGAAGTTGAAAGCGAAGAGGCAACAGAAGGCAACGGGTCGTGCAGAAGAGGCAACACCAGCAGTGGAAAGTGTGCCAGCGACTCCAGCCAGATCGATCAAGATGGCCGGCTTCTTTAAGAAATTCGCCGACCCGCGCCTTGCTTCGATGAGAGCGAAAGAGAAGAATGGCGGCGATGAACCTAAAAGTCAGATTATAAATGCGATTGAGATCGCTGAGGACGACTCCGACAGTGGGTCCGCTGTATCTGCTTTGCGAGCGAGTGGTCGCAAGAAACAGCTATCGACCAAGTTACGGGAGCAGGCTGAGAAAACACAATCGCAGTCAAGAGCTACGCCGGTCACCAAGAAGAAGACTTTCGAGGATGAAATCCGGGACCTGGAACAAGCTGCTCGGAACGAAGCTGATGCAGAAGATGCGGGCACGACCACACCTGCTCAGGCCAACGGGCGGCGCGCAGGCTCAAGATCACAAACACCAAGGCAGAATGGTGCGGGAACAGCCAATGGGCAATTGGTGAACGAGGAGAATGCGCTCGTGGGAAAAGGAACACCAGTCGGAAGGAAGACACCGACTCAGAGGAAAACGCCAGCCGAGAGGAAGACACCTGCAGGGAACACAGCAGCAGCGAGGATTGCGACATCAGAGAGAAAGGCGCGCGGAAGACCACGCAAGGATGCTGATGCTGAGACCATTACGGTCGCGCCGCAAACAGTGCCCGACATTTTGTTGGATGGAGATGTCATGGAAATCGACGATTCCGAAGACGAGCTGAACACTTCCGCCAAAGAAACAACACAACCTGCACCAGCGCGGCCACTCCCTTTCGCGACGCCTCAAAAAGGTGCTGCTGTCAAACCCAAACAACCAGCGACAGAACTGGGCAGCCTGCCTTCGCTTGATGAGGCACAGGTACAACTCTTACAGCGCATAGCCCTCGAAAAGATTTACGGCAAACGACTCATACCATTGGCGAACCTTACCGATGAGTACACCAAGGTCAATACCGTCATCAATCAGACCATCACAGCCGGCGAAAGCAACAGTATGCTTCTCATTGGCGCAAGAGGAAGCGGCAAAACTGCCTTGGTCAATCAAATTCTGCGCGAGCAGGCCAGGGAGCATCCTGATGATTTCCACACCGTACGACTCAACGGCTTCATCCACACCGACGACAAAATTGCCTTGCGCGAGATTTGGCGACAGCTCGGCCGTGAGATGGACTTGGATGAAGAAGAAAACACCACACGAAACTACGCTGACACCCTTGCCTCACTATTGGCTCTCCTGTCGCATCCGCTCGAGCTTGGTCAAGAGCAATTGCCCGGTCAGACCAACAAAAGTGTCATCTTCATTCTCGATGAGTTCGAGCTGTTCGCATCGCATCCTAGACAAACACTGCTTTACAATCTGTTCGACATTGCCCAAAGTCGGAAGGCTCCAATTGCGGTACTGGGTTTGACTACAAGAATCGATGTCGCGGAGTCGTTGGAGAAGAGAGTCAAGAGTCGTTTCAGTCATCGCTATGTGCATCTCAGCTCACCAAAGAGCTTCGCTGCTTTTGTCGAAATCTGCAAGGCTGCGCTGGAGGTCGACGAGTCCTCCCTGGATGACGAAGAAAGAGCAGTACTTGATGGAAATTCTGACGGCGACGTCGAAGAATCGACAGGAACATCACTGGACGCATGGAATTCTGCCATTGACGGCGTGTTGTCGTCAGAAGTTGTCGAGTCATTACTCCATCGCATCTACTATACCACGAAATCAGTCAATGACCTGCTTGCTGCTCTCATGAGCCCGATCGCCACACTGCCACTGTTAGCCAACACGCACACAGCCATTCATGACCATCTTGTCAACTCTCTAAGCCCGCAACTTTCCCCTCCGGACTCGAAACTCACTCTCCTCGCCACGCTTTCCACTTTGCAGCTTGCTCTACTAATCTGCGCCGCGAGACAGACTACTATCCACTCCACTGAAACAGTGAGCTTCAACCTCGCCTATGAGGAGTACAAGCTTCTCGCATCAAAGGCAAAGATTCAAGCTGCAGCTTCCGGCGCAATGGGCGCTGGAGGCAGACTCTGGACCAAAGACGTTGCCAAAGATGCTTGGATGGACCTGGTCGATATGGGCTTGATGTTAGATGACGTCTACTCTGGCAGGGGCGGCGGAGGAACTGCTGGAAGAGCAGATGTGAGTCTCGAAGAAATCGGGCACTCGGGTGTTGATTTGGGTAGCTGGGCTAGATGGTGCAAGGAGATATGAGCACTGGTACGATCGGATGATTGTTTGCATACCCATGGTCATGTTTTGATGGGATGATAGCTAAGCTTGTTACGAAACAACGAACGATTGCATTCTCAAATGTTAGGTCCGAGTCGACTTCAAATATTGGCCGACAAGACTTCACCAGTCACACCGCCTTCGCTACGAGCGATTACCAGAACATTGACTTTTCCGACATGAACGCTGTAGCCACCGTACAGCGGCGTCTCGGGGGCGAAGGGCTCGATGTCCGTCGCGACCGACCATGCAAAGCCTTCTTTCATAGGCGAGACCGGTTTACCGTCCACGAATACTTGCAGTTCGGTATCTGCGCTATCGACCGAAGTATTCAGGGTACCAGACATGTGCAGAGTCTTCTCTTCGACGTAAGAACCCATGATGGAGAGCTTTGGAGGCGCGTATTCACCATTACCGTTGGAATATCTCGCGCCGGCCGCTTCAACAGCATCAGTGGGCAGCTCAGGTGTCATAGGCGGCTTTGCTCTGCTCGCCGTAGCTTGCTCAAACGCTCGAGCGAATTGCAGTAGCTCGCAGTCTTGGCCATGCTTGCCCGCAAATGTAAGATTGCAAGGCATTTTCTTCTCTGCCATTAGACCCATCGTCGTGCTGACGGTCGGCACACCCATGTGCCTGATTGCTCGGTTGCCGTTCGAGTACTTGACACCGTTCTGTAGAGCGTGCTTGGCACTTGCGTCGTTGTGCTCTAGGTCCGCTTTGCCTACGTCTCCGTTGGCAGGGAAGACTACTGCGTCAATGTCCTGGCTCGCCATCCAGTCTTCCAAATCCCGCTTGCGTTGCGCTTCTAGGGCAGGCAGGGCTTCTGCGATTCCTTCGATGGCCCAGATGGATTTACCGTTGCGCTCGCGGGCGCGCTCGACTAGGCTGGGGTAGTTCATGAAGTTTTTCTGCTCCAGGTATCGATCGGGGATGTAGTTGCTCGGTCGAGGAAACATCTGACTGCCATCAGTGGACGCGAGGTCTGGATAATTAGGATCGCCGTTTGACTTGACGAAGTCGTCCCAGAGGTAGGCTACCAGCTCGCCGCGCTCTTTGCCGTTCCAATCTGGTTGGAAACCTACGACGTTGTTGGTGTGGCCTGACGTGGAATCGTCTTCGTAGTTTGAGACGAGTGGGAAGTCCGTCTCAAGGACTGTTGCACCGAGCGCCTCGAGAGTTTGATGTGCAGATTTCCACAGCGCGATCACTTCTTCCGAGACGAAGGTTGGTTTGGCTTTAGGGTCATCGCCACCGATAAACATTTTTGGCGCGGCTAAGCGTTTGCCTTGCAGAGCATTGTCGGAGCTGCTCAGCAGCTCGAGAAACGATCCTGGGCGCTGGACTTCTTCGATGCTGACACACTTCTGCTGCGACCAGAAGTTCTCGTGGTCTCTGTGATCTTTGACAGCGAGGCAATCGAGTACTGTGAGCATGTCCTCCACTGTGCGAGTGTGCGGTACCAAGACATCGCACGTCGGATAGAGAGGCCAGACTCCACGCGGAGAGATCACGTCTCGAGACCCAGTATATGCAATGAGAGCATTATTAGAGGCTGGCGAGCGACCAGAGCTTACGGTCTCTGAGCCCAGACCAAAAGCAGCGAAGCTCGCAGCAGTGGATGTGGCCGAGCCATTGGAAGAACCAGACGAGAATGCTGCAGTCAAGTACTCCAAGTTGTATGGACTCTCTGCACGCCCGTACAAGCCACGGTGCATGCCCGAAGCCATCATAGGAGGAGTGTTCGTAGTGCCGATGCATACTGCACCGGCCTTCCGGAGTTGCTCTGCCACAAACGAGTCCTCTCCGGCCACGAGGTTCGCGAACGCAGGAGATCCGGACGAGCAAGTCATGCCTTTGTACTTCATGCTGTCTTTGAGAGTATATGGGATTCCGTCCAGAGGTCCTTTGGCTTTGCCATGAGATCGTCTCTCATCAGAGGCTTCGGCTTCTCGGAAGACATCTGGGTTCAGTTTGACGATGGAGTTGAGACATGGGCCACGGAAGTCGTATGTGTGGATGCGTAGAAGGCACTTGGCTACAAGGTCGACGCTTGTGAGTGTTCCTGCCGCGAGTGCCTCTTGTAGGTCGGCTATCGATGCTTCCACAACGTTCTAAGATGTTTAGCTGGCTTTCAAGAAAATAAAGTATAAACCACTCACCGTAAGCATGGCTGCGAGCGGGCTGACCTGAAAGAAGTAATGAGGTTCCTCTTTTTGAAGATGTATGGTATATTCGACGAACGATGTTCGTAAATAGGACCAATCGACAGCTAACCCCGGTCTGAATGTTTGAACTCGGAGTTATGCGTTGTGGTTTGTCGGCAGTTGAGGATGTGTCCAACGATTATTAACCTCGGTGGGGCTTCCAGTTCCTTTTCTTGTGACACTCTGTATGTTGACGAGGAGTCCGAGGTGTACAAAAACAATTATGTGTTCTTGATTGCCGGTTGATCTGTTTCGGCACATTGGGCGAGCTGGCCGAGAGGTTGGCCGTGGTTGGCCGATGCGGTTGATCTCGTTCTCCACATGGTCGCCACCACTCCAACTGGGGAAACTAAAGGGCGGCGTTGTCTATCAGTCAGTAGTGTCCGCGCCCTCCGATAACACCTTGGCTGTGGTCAGCTATAGTACTGATAAGGGCTCGATTCATCCTTCGAACAACAACGCATTCTCGGTCACAAGCAAAACAGCAATAGAACAGAAAAGATAACCACCATCACAATCCTCGTCATGGCACCCTCAGCAATCACCGAGCCCAACGCCCAAACACACACTCCTACCCCCAAACAACAGATAAAAGACTCCTCAACCGGCGAACAAAAAACCGCCCTCCAGCTCATCTCCCAAGGCCAATCCCTCCCCGGCATCCCGACCTTCCCCTCATACGCCCAACATCGCCAATGGATGCTCTCCAAAATGGCCCTCGCCTTCCGTGTCTTCGCCCGCAAAGGCTACACCGAAGGCATGTCCGGCCACATCTCCGTCCGCGACCCGGAGAACCCGCACACCTTCTGGACGAACCCGCTGTCGAAACACTTTGGCCTGCTGAAAGCCAGCGATATGATTCTGGTGGACTACGATGGCAAGGCCATTGGTGGCAATTTGAGCTTGCCGGCTAATGCAGCGGGGTTCTTGATCCATAGTGCTGTGCACAAGGCGAGGCCGGATGTTACTGCTGCATGTCACACGCATAGCCCGTATGGCAAGGCGTGGAGCGCGTTTGCGAAGCCGTTGGAGATGCTGAATCAGGATGTTACGTATTTTTATGGGGATGCGCAGGCTGTTTACGAGGTGAGGCGTGCACTGACCGATGATAGTATCTCAAGACGATACTAATATTAGCGACAGGAATTCAATGGGGTCGTCTTCTCGGAAGAAGAAGGTGAACGCCTCGCTAATGCCCTCGGACCCAAAGGCAAAGGCCTGATTTTGCGGAACCATGGTCTGTTGACTGTCGGTAGCACGGTGGACGAGGCGTGCTACTTGTACACGCTGATGGAGAGAAGCTGTCAGGTTCAGTTGCTTGCCGAAGCAGCAGCTGCCAACGGCCTGCCGAAGGTGTACGTGCCAGACGAAGCCGCCAAGTTCACGTTTGACTCTGCGAGCGATCCTGAAGCTCTTTACTGGGAGGCACAGCCTGATATGGATTGGGAGGCTGAGATGTGCGGCGGACGTCACGCGGAGTAATGTGGGCAGAGTAGTAATGAGCAACATGAATTCGAATTGAGAAGAATTTCACGCACGATTGAGATAGAGAATTTGTTGGAAAACCGCTTCAATTGGTGTTTCACTTTGATGAGATAGTTGGTCGTGCTGAGTGACAACCCTTGACGAACTGTCGTACAAAAAAAGCAAGTGCTTGATCTTTTGAGAAGATCATTGGTATATCAGAATGTATTCCCCTAACCCTTCCGCGTCAAGTCGTAAAAACCGTTCCACCCAAGAAAAAAGAACGTCCAAGCATCAAGCAAGGAGCTCGATGCAGGCGAAGATGAAGAAGCGAAATGTAGCAAAAAAGCATCTGCTGATCAATGCGAGTCGAACGCGAGTCGAATGAGTTGCCTATGTGTGTAACCTAGCCAGAGGCTCCCGAAACGTTTTCCGCTCATGAGTGGCCGCGGTTGGCGCTGCCCTGGCCGACAAGGTTGACAACAGGGTTGAAGTTCTTGGTTGAGCACCACGAGGTGACGGGCTTAGAGCCCTCGCCGTAGTAGGCGGTCTTGTTATTCTGCATGATAGCAACAATGGGTCTGTCGCCATCGAGCTGCTCAGGGAAGGGCATGGAGCCAAGGGCCGGGCCAGAAGTGTCCGCCAGGAAGTCGTGGAACTTGTTCTTGCCAAGGCTCATGGAGATCCTGGAGTCCTTGGTGACGGCAGCCCAAGCGAAGACGGCGTCCTCGAGCATGTCGCTGTTGCGGATGACGGCGGAACCCTGGTTGCACTGGGCATCCTTGGCGTGCACGCGGTACCAGAAGACGACCTGGTCTTCGGTAATCTCGGGCTGCTTGCCGTTCTTCCACCAGGAGATGTAGTACTTGGTGATGATGCGCCACGGGGAGTGGTTCTGGCCGGCGACGTAGGCCTCCATGCTGTTCATGTCGGCGTAGTCGGTGGCGGAGGTGGAGTTGCCGGGCAGGTCGCGGAGATAGTGGGACTCGCACCAGTCGTTCCAGGTGAGCAGCTCGATGATGTCGGGCTTGATCTCCTGCTTTGCGATGGCTTCGAGACGCTTGACGAAGAGCCAGTCACCGGGAGCGACCCAGGCATCCATGTTGCTGCCGTTGTCGAGATCCTTGAATTGCCACGGGGAGACGGCCATCATGTAAGGGCCGGTCTTGCCTGCCTTCTTCATGGCGTACTGGAAGGCCTCGTCAGGGGTGCAGGTGTTGTTGACGTTGTCAGTCATGGGCCAAGCCTGCCAGTTGAAGTAGCCGTCAGTAGTGGGGAAGTCCTGGACCATCTGGTAGGAGGCACCCTCGGGGTCCTTCTGGGCCTTTTCGGAGTAGCTGGTAAGTGCGGGAGTGAAAGAGATGGCGTTGCCAGAGGACTTCATCTTGGCCTTGAGGTCCGCGAAGAAGAGGTTGCCGTATTGCTTGACGCGGTCGCCACCGTAGGTAGTGACGAGCATGTTGCTGTTCCAGCGGTAGGTGGCCTTGCTGCTAGCGTGCTTCTGGAGGACATCGGCCATGTAGGTGGTGTTCCAGTATCCGCCGTTGTTGCACTCGGTCCAGGACATGTCGAAGGAGTGGACGATCTTGAAGCCGACTTCCTCGGCAGCCTTGTAGGCGTCGTCAATGCGGTCCTCCTGCCATCCGAGACCGCTCTGGCAGTCTGGGGGCATCCAGTTCATGGCGAAGGCATCGATGCCGATCGACTTGGCGGATTGCATGTCGGCCTTCCACTGAGCCTGGTTGTAAGCCCAGGAGTTCTGGACCATGAAGTGGGCAAAGACATCAGTGGCGGCGGCAGTGCGGATGGTTGCTGCAAGAGCAGTAACGGCCAGCGTGAGAGAGTACATCTTGTGTGATAGTGCGTTGGTGATTGTTGTGATTGTTGCTGTAGTTGTTGGTATAGCGACTCAGTCTGCTTTTCCTGATATCAAATCAAGGAAGGGATTTCTCTTATTGAAGCGAGGGACAAGGGATGCCAATGTGGTGGTTCTGAATGAATGACTGGCTCGTCAAGAGCACTGAAAGAACGATTGATCGACAATGATAGCAGCCTCACAGAGGCGCGTAACGAGAGATGGTCTGAAGAAGCAGATGGAGATTCCAAACCTGAACAGAAGCGGCCGGCCGTCGACTGAAGTAGTCGTCTACTGCGAGCCATGTGTCTGGATCTCCGGCACTGCGTGGATCCCTGGCGCATGGCCCATCGTTGGTCGCGCCGGAGGTCGTACATCGTTTGCCATCCACCCGGGGAGCTGTCAATCCCTGTCGCACCACAACACACCACCAACGGCACTCCATGGCGGCTTCAGGCTGCTGGAGTCATGTCTCGAGCAGTCTCGAAGGCACGTGTACCGCGGTGCTGCGTGTGTTGCGTATGCCCACCAAGGAGGTCTGGCTATCGCACGCTTTGGTGGCGCTAAGTCGAGCCCCTTCTCGGCCATGGCTTATCCAATTCGTCCAAAGCCCATCGCCAACTCGAGCGACGGCCCGTTGCGCCACAAAAATCTCGCCGGATCGACAGGCCCTGGTTTCAGAAGCGTGAGGCGGCCCACTGACTCGGCGCGAACGTGACGAGAGCCATAGATATGCAGGGATGACGCCTGGGAACCGCGGATAGCTCGCCGTGGCTCGCTCTTCCGTTTGCGCATGCGTCTGTCCGGGCGGTAAACGTGAAGCACTGGCACCGCGCGAGTCCTGCAATCAATGCTGGTTCGGACATCGTTTGCGCAAGGCTGTATCCAGCCGCTGCAGTAGTGCTAGCATGTAACGCGAACATGCCGTCTGCCGCCAGCAAACAGCAGCAGCCATACGCGGCCATAACACGGAGATATTGCCATGGTACGGCTCATAGACTCAAGATTGCTGCCCTGTAGAGACCCGCCTCTTGCATATCCGAAACGTCGACACTCCGGATGACCCTTGCAATACATTAGAGTGTTGGCGTATCCGCCCAATCAATGGCTTTTCTACGTACTTGTGCTACGGCTAGAATCTGTTATCCACAGTGAAGAGGAGCAGCGCAAGACTGTGCCTTATCCACAGCCCTGCGAGACCGCAAATTGTCTGCATAATCAAGATCTCAACCGCTAGCCGGTCTTCCCTGAGTGGCCCGCGCCAGACGAGCCAGAGGTTGAGAATCGTGAAGTTGCTCGTTTCGGTCACTCTTCCCTTGCCGTCAGTCTCCACCCTCACCAGGCGCAATTTGGCCAGGACTTTCAGCACCTCCCCAACCACCGGTCGCAACGGCTTCTCCTCTGCAAACGTCGCAACTGATGGCTCGAGCAAGCCAGTGCGAGCATTGAATCGCGGAAGCCTGTGGCGAGGACAGGGCACGATCTTAAACAGCTGTGGAGCTGAGTAGCAGAAGTTGAAGATCTGGGGAATGAACAATAACAGTAGGGTTTTGCTGAAGTGGCCCAGAATGCCCACTACTGCGAATACCATTCCGGCGAAATAACAGTAAGTGTCGCCGACAAAGACTTTCGCGGGAAACCAGTTGTGCTTCAACAAGGCGAGCGACACACCAATGAAGGGCAGCAACAGGTACACACTGAACAAGTGACTCTCGGCTGCTGGGTGCGGTTGCTGCAGTCTCGGTGACAAGTAGAGCATGTCGTTGAGCACCAGTAGGAATGCGATTACCAAAGATTGCCCCACTTCGATGCCGTTTACGCCGGCCAGGATGTTGATGCAGTTTGGGCAGAAAATCGAAATCGCCGCCATGTAGAGGTAGTAGAATCCTCCCAGATCCACCAGGTCTCCTAGGTAATTTCGCAGCGGCACAGGCACGACGACGTGAGTCACTCCGAAATCGACAAAGTAGAGGCCCAGCATCGGCAGCGCGGCAAAGGCTGGGATGAAGAATTTGTGTCGCCAGCGCATGTCAAAGGAGTCGTCGAGGATGCCGAGAATGGTCACGGTCGCCAATGTTCCATATGCGAAGCCGTAGGATGCGAGCTGGCCAGTGTCAGTCGACCAAGTCATGCAATCGTGAAACCATTGGACCCTACCTTTTCCAGGGGAAATCGGTGCAGGAAACGTCCATTCTCGAGTTCGCCGGCCTCGATGATTCGGTTCTTGTCGCCAACGCCGAATGTCGCTGCTGCAATATCACGTTTGAAAGCAAACGGTAAAAAGTTCACGATGGCTAGCAAGTACACGAGCGCTGAACACAAGCCCATAGCCTCAGGTCTGTCATTGTGTTAGCGATTTAATTGAATACGTGTCAACAACCCAACTCACAATATCGTCGGGTTTCTTTTGGACAAGTCCTTGCCACTGAAGCCTCGTCGTATGAACACATCCGCAGTCCATGGAATCAATGCATATGAGAAAGCGAATGCAACGCCAGAGATGGCAAGCGAAGCGAACAATGGCTCTCCATCACTGCGCCAGGCATTAACCAACACAGAGATGCAGGCAATCGACAACAGGCTCAGCGAGTAAGTCTCAGTAGATGTGAGTGCCTGCATGATGCCGACTGTACACTCCTTGCACACTGCTTCTCCTTGCCACGCTGTAGTTGACTGCCCAGTGTCCAGTAGATCTGCATGTTTTGGAACAGCTGGCTGCAGCGGACGCGGGATCAGCATGAGGCTTGGCACTTCGAACCTCGCCACGCCGACACCTTGCCCTTGAAGGCTCTGTGAGGCGGAGCGCACTCCTCCCGTCTGATTCATGTGTTACAGGGCTGTGAAGATCGCTTCTGGGGTGGTAACAACGTGCTGAGACTACCACGGCGCGCCCTGACACGCTGATAGATCATCCACAAGGTTGCAAACCTTCCGCATCCACACGTAACACAGGGACTCGTGCGTGATCAGCACGTTGAGCCAACCTCGCCTGCCTTTGTCGCCACAGGGCTACATGGTACTCCCTGGCTAGTGTTCACCACTCCTCGCGAAGGATAGGGCAGTGGACTGTCGCCCGCGAAAAATGTCTGCCAATGGCGCCCACCGCTTTTCTCACGGCCATCGAGACTTGCTTCTGGCGGTGAGCTACAATGTCTACGGAACCCGCGCTGCCACCTCTTCATCAGATCACAAGCTCAAAGTCTGGGACTGCAATGAGAAGACCGGCGCATGGATTGTGACCGACGCGTGGACCGCGCATGACGCACAGGTCACCGACGTGAAGTGGAATGGTCCGTATGTTGGAGAGCACATCGCGTCCATTGGCGAAGATGGGACGCTCAAGATCTGGCAAGAAGACGTCAACGAGGCTGCCAACTCTGGCCGGCGCTGGAAGCGGATCTTTCAACTTGTGACCGCGACTGGGGTGCCGTTCATGGGCCTTGACCTCAAGAATATTGGAGCCGAGAGCTATCTTGCAGTCGCGACGAGAGATGGCTACATCACTGTGTGTGAGCCGGAAGATCACGATGACCTGTCTTCTTGGAGAGTTCTTTGGCAGGACTACTTATGCAAGATACCTTCCCGAATGGACGAGACGAGCTTCAGACTGAGCTGGCACAAAGAAACTCTACCTGCGTGGCCAGCAGTCCTGGCAGGTTTGGATCGTAAAAGTCTAGGACTTGCTGTAGCAGTCGGAAATATCGTGCGCATTCTTCGCACTGACAAAGATCGGAAGTTTTACAATGCAGCCACTCTTGATGGCGCAAAGGCTCTGGTCAGAGATGTTGCATGGTCAAACGGCAGCATGCGCGGCTTCGACACGCTGGCGACTGCAAGCAAAGATGGCTTCGTCAGAATTTACGAGCTTCATACACCAGGCGCGACCACATTATCCACACTCAGTAATCGCAATGAAAACGCCGAACCTCTCACGCCACGCTCTCAATTCCCGTC
Organism: Cladosporium colombiae; assembly: GCA_026122715.1. NCBI lineage: Eukaryota > Fungi > Ascomycota > Dothideomycetes > Cladosporiales > Cladosporiaceae > Cladosporium > Cladosporium colombiae. The sequence continues at coordinate 1,009,798 of JAKZFA010000008.1, read as the reverse complement.
TGCCAGACCAACACGATCTGGTATCGGTGCCGGGCTTGCCAGCAATGCAAAGGGTAGACGCGACGATCTGCCGGAGGCACCCGGAGCCATCAAACAGGAGGCAAAGCTTGTCGCTGAGCTTGAAGTAAGAGAAGGCATGCCTTGGAGAGTCTCATGGAATCCGACTGGCGATATGCTGATCTCCACGGCCGACGAAGGTTCGGTACGAATCTGGAAGAAGTCAGTTGAGGGCAAGTGGCTCGAGGCCGCCGAAGTAGACTCGACTAAGGAGTAGACATCCAGGCCATCAGTACGGCCTAATTGCGCACTTCGTGTTTGGTTTCGCGTGTGAAGATTGCGTCAACGCTCGGCGGTAATATAAGCCACTGATGAGTTCAAAAGTATCACGCTGTCATACGGTCAGTTTTGCCTATTGCGCTTCCGGCCACCCGCCTAGGGCTTGTCTCGCAATTTTGCAAGATGACGGCTTGCGACTATTTGCCTCGATGCGTGTCTTCACATGGAGTCGCAACTTTCTGCGAGCCTCATATAACTTGTACGCCACTTGTGCTCTGCGAATTGTTTCGCACAAGTCGCTGGTCTAGAAGGATTGCTCAGGCAACCAGGTCCCATGATTCCAGCTTACGCTTCCAAATAAATACCGCTGATCCGGTGCTTCTTTTAGGCTAAGTCGCCCGTTTACATCAATGCAGTGGGTCGACTTGTCAACATACCCCGCAAAACAATCCGGAAGAACGTGGAAAAATATTGGAGTGATGGCGGCAGCACAGGCAGCAAACCATCATTTTGTGGTTTCTCTGCACGTCTCGCACGTGCTCGCGTCGGCCCAGTGAAGATCTCTACAGAAACCGGCATTTTGACTTGCGGCAAATTGCTAGACGCATTAATTCGGTGCCGCATTTTCCTTGCAGGCCATGTGGACGTGTAGATTACGCACAGCTATATAACTAAGCTTCCTCCCTCTATGCGTACTTCAGTCATTGCTTGTAGCAATTGTATATGTTCATCATGACCAAAGCATCTATTGTGACGACTGTGGCTGCACTGACCGCGTTCGCTGCCGCGGCGCCTCGCGACAGCCATACAGGATATAAAGCAAACGACGCCAAATCAGAGAAATGGAGTCTCAAGAAGTTCACGAGCTTGGTAGCCTTCGGAGACAGCTACACTGATGATTCAAGGCTGAACTACTTCGGCAGCCACAATGGCTCAGCCCCACCAGTGGGCTGGGTGAACCCTGCAGTGAGTTGAATGAGATACCTCTGCTAGATCGCATTGCTGAGTAAATCTGCAGAACTACCACTCCGCCGATGGAGGACGTCCCTGGCCACAGTACGTTGCGCAATATTCCGGCGCACACGTCTACAACTACGCCGTATCTGGCGCCGTTTGTAGCAACGACATCACCCCGCGCACCTTCGCCTCCATCAATGCACCCTTCCCAGCCGTGGAGCAGTACGAGATTCCTGCCTACATCGCAGACTCGAAATACGTCTACCCGAATGGCACGAAATTCCTGGACGACCCAGAAGATGAGACTGTCTACAGCATCTTCATCGGAACCAATGATCTTGGCAACTATGCTTTCATTTCGGATGCTCAAATTCAGGGCACGACCATCGTCAACTACACCGACTGTGTGTTTAATGCCATCCAAAGGATCTACGACAACGGTGGCCGTTACTTTGTCTTACAGAACGTAGCGCCTTTGCAGCTCTCTCCTCAATACGGGCTTCCTGGTAAGGGTGGACTGGCAAGCACGCAATACTGGCCCGACAAGCCAAGCAACATCACTGAAATCAGCTACAAGATGCTGGAGTACGTTTCGCTGGTCAACAGCATTTTCAAGTACGAGACGCCGTACTTGACAGAAGTCGCCAACCGATATCCTGGCGCGCAAATCGCTGTCATGGACATCAATGGACTGGTAAGTGGGATGTCGACATCTCACAATCGTCGGTGTGCTGACAGTAATTTCAACAGCTCACGGACATCTACAACAATCCTTCCAAGTACCTCAACGGCACCGCGCCACTCGACGTCACTGGCTACGCCAACTCAGATGGCACCGGAAACCCCGCTAATCCCGATTCATTCATGTGGTACGACGAGTTGCACCCAAGCGAGCAGACCGACCGTGTCATCGCTCGCGAGTTTGTCGATGTCGTCAAGGGGAACAGCAAGTGGGCGACGTACTGGTCTGATTGCTGAGAGACATCTCTCCTCCAACAAAGTATTAGCGACGTGTGAATGATGACTGAGTACGTTTAGCGTAGGCGTATATACTGAACTATCTATGTAGCCAATTCCCTGTCATTCACATCTCAGCACAACTCCTCGAACGCTTCGTGTATGGTAATCCCAAGTTGAGACGAGTGGTTGGGCTGTCATCGATAAGGTTGACCAATGAGTGCTGATGAGGACGCGGGATCCTTGTGCCACTGAGATGATTGGATAGCATTCATCGACGGGCGCAAAACACTGTGCACAAAGCGATCACTTCTTCCCCAATCGGGTTGTATCTACCAGTCAGGTCTCGCAAACCATTCCGGGCATGTTGTTACCGACAAAACGGGACTAAATCTGGTGCACGTCAGTAGTCTTAACTCGACTGCAGAAGTCGCGCTTGGGTAGTGCGAGCTGAATACTCATGCGGTTGTTTACATGGTCTTCGCTTCACCTGATAGCGATGATGTCCGTTTCACAGGGTCTTCATCATCCTATAACGATCAATATGCTACACACTAGAGCACAAGGGAGTAAGCTGTTTCTCCGTTGTCTGGTTCCCCCCAAGATGTCAGAGTACCGCCACGTCCTCATCTAGACGACAAAACAGTCGAAGAGAAACGGGTGTGGCTTGTCGTGGAACAAGAGCCAGGCTTCTCAATCCCACAACCACGTGGCCGGAGTAACCGAGTCGGCCACAATCAAGGTACTGTTCAGAAGCTGTGCAGAATCCTTTACCGAACTGTACCACAATTCATCGTCCATGACTCTTACAGGCTGTTAAAAGCGAGACGGCTTTTGCCATGGTCGCTTCGCCTAGTCTTAGCGTCTACTATGGGGAACCGGATCGATCGCGTGTGTTTTGTCTGGATGCTAGAAGGTATGCAGGTGCGGGAGTTTGAACTGGTCAGCTTTCAAGCATGAGTACAGCCTGATGGCTTGACGGCACAAAAGGCTAATGCCGAAGATCGAAAGGCTAAGCTCACTTTTAAACTTTCCGCACCGGACATCCAGATCGCCTTCGCCACGTGCGTCTGAGACATGCATGTGGCTTTCTCCGTTGTGGGAGAAACGAGCGCCTCGAACAAATATGCAGATAAGACGATATTTATCACATCGGCCAGGCCTCGAGACGAAGCTGGAAGCGAGAATGGCTTTGCGATCTGATCCACTGCAATGGATTTCTCCTTGATGGTTTGTGACTCGCTAAGCATGCGTGTTTGGTCCTTCATGTGGCTTTCATGCGCTGTCCAGAAGCGTTCTCGGCTTTGGTGGCGTCGATGGTCCTTGACTCCTTGGAGAAGGGTTCGGGCACCTTGGCTGACCGAAAACGTCCTGAATCCGACATGTCAGTTGACAGATCTGGGCAACAAGTCACCTTGTACTGTGATCTTCGTGCCTCAGCACCTCAGGCATCATGTCTGTATGACGGTATCCTGACATTGCGTGAAGCCGAGGTACAGGTGCTTATCAACACTCAGCTCCAGCATTGCGGATATCGCCTACAAGGACTTGACAAGATCCTGGGGAAGGTGCCTCATGGAGCTAAGGCTCTCAAGGTGCCAATATTCATGGCTGACCATGCACGACCAGGCCTTAAAGTAAGAAAGTGAGGTTTTGGGGGTGTTCGTCACATGACTTCGTGATTTCGACATGCAGTAAGCCGAGGATTTGAGAGACGCCCCAATCGCTTATGAGCGGGCTTGTGCTACCAGATCCATTTTGTTGACAGATATGTTGATGTCTGCTTTTGAGCGATTGGATGATTCCAATGGAATAAGATATGTGAGTTTGGCCAGTGTAGTCGTCGTCACTTGGCTTGCAATCGATATCAGCTTTTCAACCACCTATTTCACGTCCGTACGATGCACATGTTCGCTCCTGCGCATCAAATGCCCTCGGCATAAGCTGTTATCTTATCTCCCACGTTGCGCCTCCACGAGCGATATCGCGCCTGCTGGAGAGGGTGCGTCAGGTCAACACCGGTGAGTGATGTACTCGGCACTGTCGGATCAACATCGCATGCACTGCCTCGCATGTCATAGTTTCTCAAAGACAAGGCAACCTATGGGATGATGTCTTCCTGCCCGTGGACTTGAGCTTGTTGTCTGGCACAGAGCCAAGCACGTCGTCCTCTCACACTACATTGATAGAGTGTTCCCCATCCCATCGTTTGCCTGTGGCACCTTCACTCGACTCCCTGCTCGAGTACCAAGCCTCCTAACTGTGACTCCTCTTTTCTTATTGGTAGCTGATCCTCACAGAGGCCACCGGCTCTTGGGCTGCTAGAGCAGCAGTATACCAAGGCCATACTCGGCGTTGCTCTTTGAAGATGTAGTGTCGTTCGCCTTCTACTTGGATTTGAGAGTTTGCACAACCCACGACAGGGCTATTCAGCAACACATCCGACTATTTTGCATCTTCAACACAACCAGCTTTGGAGCAACAGACATACCACCGCATGTACCGCCGCCATGGCGGAGAGATACCCAGTACCCAACATGGGGATCACTGTCCCGACGATGGCAACCCCTACGCTCACACTATCGCCAAACCTAGATCTGCTACAGGATCTCGAAATGATCAATGAGCAGGAATTATTCTCGATGGATGATACTGAATTCGTGCTGGACGAAGGCAACATCAACACACTTAGTCCTTTGGTTGCTGAAGTAGATCAAGCTCAAGTACGTTGTTGGATCGAGAGACTCATTGATAACCTCTGACCTTCATGATAGGCATGCAGATGCATGTGTGCGCAGCTAGCAACGGTCGAAGCCGGCAGCGCATACAAGTCACTAGCTGGACAACTCACTGGGCCCGCTGTTGAGACGACGAGACCACTGGCGATCCAGTCACCTTGTTGGGGAGATAGCTTGGCTACTGGAGAGCCTGTGCTGGGAGCGCAACTACCAGCTTCGATGCCTCAGACAATCGCACGTCCAATGGACACACCTTCGATAGCTGTGTCCCAGTGGCCGCAGCATGTGTCGCATTCTGCGTTGGACTACCCCTTCGATATGGCGTACCACTCTTCCTATCCCAAGTTCAACGATCTTCCCATGGAGGCGCCATCGAACTCGTTCAAGTCGACGACTCTGTCGGAGGCGCCGTGGAGCGAAGGGCAGGAGTCCCAATATATGGGCTGGCCAGAGGCAGATTTCAGTTTTTCGCACACAGCGCCTTCATCGTTCGAGATGCCGACGCACCACTTTTCAAACCCGGCTTCACTCTCTCTACCAGTGGCGACCAATCCCCCTATGCAATCACAAGATGAGTTTGGCCACATCAGTACTGCGCAACAAGACGAAGAACATTTTGAGAAGCGTAGCCTTCCGCCGACGCCTCTACCTAGCACAAATGTGTCAACACTCGCCAGCTGGGCCAAGGGCACATACAACGTATCTGATCGAACAAGCTTTGGAAAATTGGCCCGTCCAGGCGCACCTCCACCAAGTCTGAGGAAGCGTAGGGCAGGCCCGTCTCATGCAGGATCATCTACTTCACTGTCTTGCCAAGATTGTGGTAAGACTTTCAACTCAAAGTCCGAAAAGGAGTAAGTTGCTTGTTTCTCCAACACAAGGTCTGAATAAACATAGCTTGCTGACGTCTTCAAAGCCACCACGCTCGCTGGCATGGTCCCAAAACTCAAGTCTGCACCGTCTGCGGCAAAGGATTCATCGCATTTAAAGATTTAAGAAGGCACGAGAGGATTCACAGGCCCAGCGAACATGCCTTTTTCTGTAATCACCTTGGATGCGTCTACGGCACGCGCGGCTTTGCACGCAAGGATCACCTACTACGGCATCAGAAAACTCACGGTGTTGCATTGAGTCCTCTAGAAGTTGCGGCTGGGTACTCAGCATCGTTCTGAGGGTGGAACAGGATCTGGTCATATCCATCTAATGGTGTCGGATGGTTTTTATTGAGTTGGAGTTGGCGTTGGAGATGCACTGCGTTTCTTTCCTTCTGTGCTTGTTTTCTTCTGGTTCATTTTAGACCAACGAGGCATGTGAGATTCTGGCGACCTGTTTATGCTTTGGTCGAAGAGATGTACGAACATCACGTGGCGGTCAGGAGACTTGTTGTGTAACATTACTCGTAAGCTTGCGGGATGACAGCATCCGTCGCGGTAGAGACAGTCCGTGCCTGATCTTCATTGTTGTTTACAGTGGCTCAAGAGTTTATCCATTCTTGTGTTCATCTACTTGCTTTTCTATATGCCCAAGTATTTCTAAGTTTAAACTCGCATCTCTGGATTTCAGCACAGAGGGACATACATCTAGAGCACCTCGTGCTTGACCCGGACTGTTCTTAACTTGTACACAGTCTTCCAAAGCCTCTCTACGGAGAATGTGCCAGATTTCGCGTTTGTAGTGGCTGGCAGCACACTATTCAGAATGTCCTGTGCTCTTGCGCGGCATCTAATGCCCGATTTGCCCTGCACGATTGCGCCATGCACCCACACGCGTTCGGTGACTTATCAGCTGATCTCCCAATGGAGGGGCTGACAGGCTGATGGGACGAACCACGCCTCAGAAGCTCTCTTCGATCGCCTACTTTTCCAGTCTTGCAACTTGCGACAACAAATTGTTCAGCATTTGCAAATTATACTCTATGCAACGTTCGAAGCGCGGTGCCACGGTCGTTTGCACAGCAAGATGCTGCGCCTCGACTTGGAGCTGTTTCTGCCTATGTCAGATGGAGGCCTCCCCTCCTCATATTACTGACTTGGATGCTGCGGATGGTCTCTCTTCCTCATTCATCCTTCAACTCCTTCGAACTGGTCATTATTGTTCTATTGTAGCTTGATACAAGCTACACAGAAGGCCAGGCCTGTATATGCCCAACCTTCCTTCCCTTGTCTTGTACATTTGCGCATACACGACGGTGGTCATCATGGCTGAGTTTATTGACTCGGACTGCTATACGCGATCCAGCAGCATTATCGACCCCGGTCAGGATCTAGAATTGGAACTCATCACCGCATTGCATTTGCAGGTGCCAGACAATGTGAGTTAGACCAGGGAGGGCGTCATGCCACGATGTCGGACTCGCCTTTGCTGACCACATGCACCTAACGGTAGACCTCGACCTGGACTGACACTACATTTGGGAGCCGTTTCTCCAACGATACCCTCGTCCCGCAGTACAGCTATCCTCCCCCACCTGTCGCCCATAACTATCGGCCGCACCCGTATCCAGATCCATCTGTCCAGGCGATGGAACAGATATCTGCATGCTACACACAGAATAGTGCAGGAACAAGCAGCAATTGGACACAGCACCTCTCCTCCATAGACGACCTGACTGTTGCACCCGAAGAGATAACATTGCGACGCAAACAAGAGCCGGTCGTTGCGCAGCCACACACAACAGATGGTTATAGGATACAGGATCAGGTTGCAAAGACTTCACAACTTACTGTGCAGAGCCAGCGACCGGCCATCACCTCGCAACAGAATTATGCATGTGCCCAGCCTCCCAGAAAGCCTCAGAGGGCCATCCGACCCGCCAAGAATTTCTTGCTTGATGGCTCAACGCCTTATGTTCCCGGCCGTGGTGCCAGACGAGAGAGTGAGCTGCAACACCTGACAGATGCCATGACGGCTGCAGTAGAGCGACCGAGCTTCGAGTGCCATGATTGCGGCAAGAAATACAAAGACAAGGCTGGTCTCAAGTAATTACATCTTCCGTCGCTTACTGGTCTCGTGGAGCTGCTGACACATGTATACAGCCATCACAGAGTCACGCACGACCCCGAGAAGATGAGTAGGCACAAGTGTCGATTCTGCGACTCTGCATTTCGTTATCCGAAAGACGTTGAGAGGCACAATGATGCCAAACACAGGAAAGCAAGGCACGCTTGCGCAGACTGTCACAGGGTGTATGGCCGCAGGGATCATCTGAACCGCCATACGAAGCGGAAAGGGCACGTCGCAGCTGCTGGAGCTACTCCGCTGATTCCTGTCTCTCCTACAAGCCCATCGCCGAGCACGAACGCATACGACGAGAACAGTATTTCTGATGTCTCGCCTTTGGAAACTCAAACACAGAGTCGGTCTTACGGCTATGCCGCCCAATCTTTCTCTTCGGGTCAGCAACCAGTATCACATTTGGACCCATCTCCATTGCAGCCATCTCCATTTTCAGCAGCATCATTTACCACTGGATCTATTGAAGATACTTTCACTGTGAGCGAAGTCAATTCTTTCTGGAGCGAGGAACGCTAAGTGGTCGGCCTTGATTTCTCTACTTATGCCTGCGCTTTACGGTCCCTTATTTCCTGATGCACCTCCTGTTGAAGACTCAAAAATCGTTGGTTTGTTGTTGCGATGTTTTCTTTTTGATTTATGTTTGTCTTTATTTCATGATGCCAGATTGAACTGCGACGCCTATGAGTATTGAGTACGAGTTTGTTTATTGTCGCCTGAGTGCGAGCTGGACTAGGAGACGATATGTCATATCGTTGATCGTACACAACGAATGTATAGTGTTGACCGCTGAGATACGTTTGCCGCCAGGAGTATATTCCCACAGTTGTTCAACTCGTGCGCATGATCGTCGACAACGGGACCAGCATTTCCACCACAGACTGCTTAAAAAGTATACACGTGCTATGTCTAGAAATCGAAGACCAAACGCGGACATCCACTATTCTACACTTGACCCTGAGTTTCATATCTTGCAACTCCACACTCTGGTCCAGATCATACAATATCGGTTGCATCATTTTGCAATATGCCTGATCCAGATGTCAGACTCTATAAGATTGCAACACCCAAATTTTCTTACATTGCCCCGATGGTTTAGTGGTATAATTCGCCCTTCGGGTTTTCTGACCCAGGAGTTTACCTCCTTGAGTATGGGCGAGGTCCCGCGTTCGATTCGCGGTTGGGGCCTTTCTTGACCATTCTTTTGGTCTGTCTAGCATGTCTGTGTACTTGGCAACAACCGGGATGTCAGTCTTGTGATGAAATTGGGTTTTTGCAAAGCATTCACGTTACAAGCGAGCTATGGCTTTATCTGAAGCTTCTGGTTCATCCGCTCTCGTCGTTGATGCGACGTTGAATTCGTGAAAGTGAAGCCCCAATATCACGTGCTTTGAGGCTTGCTCCCGCACCTGCTACATGACGACTCACACCCTCACCACCAGCGACCAATATCATCCCGTCAACGCCTGATCAAGATCTCAACGGCATCCTGTTTCACGCACTGTATACGGATTTTGCCCTTCGATCACCACAAGCAGAAAGAGTCGCACCGCTTCGAAGAAGCGAGGTGGCAATTACTAGTCGTTTGTTTCTTCAGTCTTTGTATCGCGATGGATATCACGTCTGTCGACCTGATCCCTCGTACATATCGATGGAAGAAACCATCATCGTTTTCCCTAGCGTGAGTCGAGTGTGAGCTCCAAGGCAGATACTTCCAGTACCATTTTGTGGAAAGTATCTCAAGCACGCAATGTAGCCAGACACGGCCGGATCGCTATCAATGATAGAATTAACGTGTACAGCACGACCACGCAGCGGAGATGTCACCGTAACAGTGCAATTGATCTCCTTGATATCACCGTAACGGTGCATGCAACCGCGGATGGCCCACATTCGTAATCCGCGGGAAACGTGCCATCGACGTCACGAAAAGCCCTGAGCGGGTATTGCTTCACCCACATCATTGGTAATCATTAGCATGCGATATACATATACTCAAAAAGATATTTGATGTAAAACGAGAACCTGGTATAACCCGACAACTCATGCGAAAAAGCAGAAACATGGCACCCAAGATTTTCCTGTACGATCAATCGCCAATTAATACATCCAAGTTCATGACTGACGTAGCCCAGCACTGGCGTGACCGGCTACATCGCTGGCGATGCTCTCTACGCTCTGCACGAGAAACACCCCGACTATGAGTACTCTGCGCTCGTACGCACGCAAGAAAAAGCCGACATCGTAAAGAAAGCCTTCCCCAACGTCCGCATCGTCCTAGGTGGCAACGATGACTCGGATCTTCTGAAGGAGGAAGCCGCCAAAGCAGATGTTGTACTGCGTGAGTGGAATTCACTACTAGACCAACTTAACGACCTCCCACTAACACTCCCACAGACGCCGCCGACGCCTCCGATCACGAAGGCGCCGCCAAAGCTATTGCCGAGGGAATTCGCTCCGGCCACTCGAAGGAGAACCCAGGCTACTGGCTGCACACTGGCGGCACGGGCATCCTGACCTACCAAGACAGCGAAGCGGACAGGCTCGGCGAGTGGTCCGAGAAAGAATACAACGACTGGAGCGGCGTCGAGGAGCTCACTAACCTCCCCGACTCGGCTTTCCACCGTAATGTCGACAAAGTCGTCCTCGAAGCTGGGATAAAGCATGCAGATGTGATCAAGACGAATATCGTTTGTCCGCCTACTATCTACGGTAAGTGATAGTCTCGTCCTTTCGCTATCGATCCAAGCATGATACTAATATGTTCGTCTCAGGCAACGGCCGCGGCCCCCTCAATCAACGCGGCCGCCAAGTCTACGAACTCGCAAAACTGATCCTCACTGGCAACTACATTCCCATCATCGGCCCCGGCAAAGCCCGCTGGAACCACATCCACGTCGCCGACCTCTCGGACGCCTACGTCCTGCTGGTCGAGGCCGCCGTGTCGGGCAAGCGAGCCGCCGACGCGGAGCTCTGGGGCGCCAAAGGCTACACTTTCACCGAGCGCGGCGAGCACGTCTGGGGAGATTTGTCTAGACTTGTTGGGAAGAAAGCGGTGGAGCTGGGGTATGTGAAGGGGGAGTTGGGGGAGCAGGCGCTGGAGAAGGAGAAGGCGCTTGAGCAGGCTGGGTTTGAGGCGATTAGTTGGGGATTGAATTCGAGGGGCAAGGCGGAGAGGGCGAGCAAGACTTTGGGGTGGAAGCCGACGAGAGGTTCGATTGAGGAGCTGGTGCCGGAGATTCTCGAGGCGGAGCATGGGAGGTTGCAGAAGTAAACTTGTAGGAGTGCGGTCAGGTTAGCCCTTGGTGTTTTGTATGTGTATGCATGTCCTTGGTGTCGTCTTTGGTTCAAGTTCCATGGACCGAGTCTCTGTCTCGTGTCGGACTACCTACGTATGCTATGGTTCGACGCCCGATATGTTGTGACAGTGTTGTGCGTGCAAACAGACATGGAAGTTTGTATAACGTGCGGAGAGAGGTTCTGGTTATCTTACAATGTCGACGATGTGCGAAATTGTATATGAGAATGAGCACTTGATGGCAATTTATCTGTCTGTACAAAGAGCATATCCATCTCAGAGAAGATTCCAGTTCGGATCCAAGGGACAGCGGCCTGATTGAAACCGGACACAACTTCGAGTCTAGCTGTAGAAAGGGGCAGAGCTTTGATCCGCGACTGTAGCGTGTTCGTATCATGGGACATACGCTGCAGTCTCCGAAAGACTTGGATGCAGGCTTAACATTTAACCTGCAAACGATTCTGCATGCGCGCTGACATCAGCAAACCAAATTTTTTTTATAAAAAAAAAACACATCAACAATCAAGAAAGGAAAATCTTACCAGCAATCATTCCAAGTCCAACGCTCACCCAGCTCGGCCAAGCCCTCACAGTGGTAAGAGGCTCCGCGCCAGGAGCCAGAATGATCTGCCTTCCTCTCCCGCTCAAGACCTGCTTGACAACAGCATCTGCCACAACTTGCGGGTCGATGACAGCCATTCCGGAGCGGTCGATTTGATCGCGATGGGGAGCGATCATGGCCGTTGCGGCCCAGGTTGGGTGCACGCAAGTTAGTTTGACTTCTGGCGCATTGTAACCGTGGGCCTTGCCGCGGAGCTCGGCGTTGAGACCTTCGTGGAAGGCCAGGGCGGAGGCTTTAGTCATGCAGTAGGAGACCATGCTTCTGTGAGGGGGGGTGTTAGTGGGTTGCTGGTTCGATATGCTGGTGTTCATGGGCATTGGCTTCACTGGCGCCTGCCTTCAAAAGTCCCATCTGCAAGACTGGTCAAGGAAGGTTTGGTACGTACTACATGATCGTCAGTATTCGTACGTGCATGGACGGGCCGAAACATTAAATACTAACCGGTCCGGATAAGAATGAAGCCATAGATGCGATGGTGACAATGTGACCCTTCTTTTGCGCAATCATGGAAGGCAGGAATGCATTGACAGTAAAGTAGTGAGAGATGGTGTTGACATCGAAAATACGGCGGACCTTCTCAGGAGTAGCCTGCAAGATGTTGCCCTCAAAGGCAACGCCAGCATTGTTGATCAAAATGCTAGGGTTGCCATACTCAGTACGGATGGCATCGGCAGTACTGTTCACAGCTTCCACAGAGGTGACATCGCACTTGAAGTAGTGGATCTTCTTGTTTGACTGCATGTCTGCAGGAAGCGAGTCGTGGATGTCAAGAGCCATCACTCTGATTCCCTCAGAAGCAAAGCCTTCCGAGATAAGACGGCCGAAGCCGCTACCAGCTCCGGTGACAACTGCGACCTCCTTTGGCCAGTCATATCTGTGCTGTTCCGACTTCCATCGGAAGTGGTTCTGGGCCAGTTCATTGAGGAAGTTGTTGACTACGGGGAGCAAGCCGAGAGCGAAGAGCCATTTGAGCGAGACCACGGTACGTGCAAGGACTGTTTGCGAGACATATGGTTCCAGAGCTTGCAGGATTGGCTGCTGAATGTCTCTTGGCGCAGCTGTGAATATGTAGAGCAGTGGGCCAGTGATTACTGGGTTGAAGAAAGTGTACTTGACGAGAGCTGCCATAATGGAGGCCAAGGTGGCTAAAGCAAGGATACAATCGACGGTGAGCTTGGAGACGGGTTGGATGGATGAGGACTGCGTGCAGGGTCAAAAGGTGGTGGTGTTAATGCAGGCATCGGGGTATATAACACAAGGCATATGTACGCAGAGGCAGGAGCTTGCAGGGCTGGAAAATGGAGCCTCGGCACGCTGCAGACACAGCCAACGGCCATGCCACGCTGAAACTTGCAAGGAGGAGCGGAGAAGGCATTTGCTTCAACAGGCCAATCGAAGTCGGCAGCACTCCCAGGTCTGATGCGGTGGATGGCGTGCATACCGCGCACGCAAAACGTGCCATGTTCATAGCGTGTAGTTAAAACCACGAACCGAGGTGATCGGCGCCGGGATGGTGCTGCTGGCGCAGAGCATGCCCGAATGCGAATTAATTGCCCTGCCATGCGGAGAACATGCGGCGGAGGAGGAGGAGGAGGACCACCCAGTGCCACCACAATCTCGAACCGTCTTCCTGGAGCGAGCTGTACGAGGACATTCCATTTCGCTCCCTTCGCATGTCTTCATCACGTGCCGGTTCGCGCCTGCTCTCCAGCACGCTCACGCCATTCCTCTATCCATGTCTCGATAGCTCCTGGTCCTCTGCGACTGCGACAACCCGATTTGCCTCCACACCACGAACTGCCGGTACCAGGCATTCTACTCGACGATGGCAGTCCACTGCTGCGCCAACTGCAGCCTCGGTCGCGCCGCCCTCTAGCCCACAGAGAGATGTAAATCAATACGACCATCTCAATCCTGCGCCCTCGGACTACAGCGAAACACCTTTCACAGACGCCTGCACTCTTACCATTGGCGCCGGAAATGGTGGCCACGGCTGCATTTCCTTCTTGCGGGAGAAATACATCGCGGACGGCCCGCCCAATGGAGGAGATGGAGGAACGGGAGGCTCGATCTACATCCAAGCCGTGCGCGGCGAGACCAGTCTGCACAAGCTGGCAAGGCGAGGAACCATCAAGGCCGACCGAGGCAGGAACGGCCAGGGCACATCCAAGGGTGGAAGGCGTGGCGAAGACGTACTCTTGTACGTGCCGGTCGGAACGGTGATCAGAGAGATATGGCGCCACGACCCGGTAGCAGAAGACGAAGCCGAGCGGAAACGTAGCAGACGGCACGTCACCGCCATGCAGGCCGGCGAAGCAGAAGACCCAGAAGAGATAGAGGCTGCAGAACATAGGAGGGAACACAGACGTGAGAAGTGGCTGTTGCATCCTGCTGCCGTCCCTCATCACTTCACCGCTGAGGATTTCCCTGGCCTCCCGCCGCCACGCAAGAGCCCACTCGCCATGTCTGAACCGCAAGGGCCCATCCGTCTGGATCTCAACAAGCCTATGGATGTTCCTATGCTGCTCGTGGCCGGCGCGAGTGGTGGCTTGGGCAATACGCACTTTGTGACCACATCGAAGCCTAAGCCAAAGTACGCTACCAAGGGTGATGATGGCACTCGAATTCATTTGCAGCTGGAGCTCAAACTGCTTGCGGACGTGGGACTGGTCGGCCTGCCTAACGCAGGCAAGAGCACTCTCCTCCGCGCACTCACTAGCAGTCGTGCTCGTATTGGTGACTGGGCATTTACCACGCTTGCTCCTAATATCGGCACCGTGGTTCTCGACAACCAGCGTGGTCGTCTGGAGAACCCACTTTACTACCCTAGTGGTGAGCTGCGTACCAACTTCACCATCGCCGATATTCCTGGCTTAATTGAGGACGCGCATCTCGATCGCGGCCTCGGCCTAGGCTTCCTGCGACACATCGAGCGCGCAGGCGTGCTCGCCTTTGTCGTCGACTTGAGTGCCGGCGATGCCATTCAAGCACTTAAGGGCTTGTGGAAAGAAGTGGGCGAGTACGAGAACATGCGGTCTCAAGAGCTAGCTGCCGCGAGCGAGAGAAGGCACGTGCCAGATGCAGAAGGCAAAGTGCTTTACTCGCCTGGCTCTCATGGTTACGAGGGAGTGCCTGCGGACCGACTGCATGGAGTTTCTGCCCCAGAGGAAGCCACTCTGCTCGCACCTCTGCCGGGCCAGTCTCTGCCACCCCTGGCCATGCCACCAATTTCTGCCAAGCCGTGGTTTGTCATTGCGACTAAGGCCGACAAGCCTGAAACTCAGGACAACTTCCATGCTCTACAGACATACTTGACCAATGTCAGAGAAGGAAAAGAACTGCACCCGAGCGGCAAGAAGAACGCTTTCTGCCAAAAGGTCCGCGCGGTCCCAGTCTGCGCCATGAAGAAAGAAGGCGTCGCCAGCGTCCGAGCCATGATGACAAGCCTGCTCGGCGAATTCTCCTCATGAGCACACGCAATCAACATGAAGCTAAAACCCTGTACCATCACCCATCTGCTCAGTTCATACCCGAACATCAAGTCGATAAGCTTGTACAATAACTACTTCTTAAAAACAACAGCCGGCGCCTCGCCAGCTTTCACAGCTCTAGCAACAACCTCGTCCAAATCCTCCTCCCGTAGCCCCAAAACCTCCCTGTCCACCTTCGCTTTCTCCTCGACATTCCCTCCCTTGCCCTCGCCCATGTAGTAAGCATACGTCATCCCCGCCCCAGCCCTCATATCGCCCTTCTTCATCCCCTCCAAACAGCCCTCAATCCACTCCGCAATCGTGCTCTGCTTCACCGTCCACTCACCATTACTTGTGCCTGTCGCGCGCTGGATGGCAGCGAACAGCGAATCCTGGGTTACGAGGAATGAGGAGATGTACGCGAAGTTGTTCGCGTAGTGGGAAAGGGATGCTCGGGGGTTGAAGGGGTTGGTTATGGGCAGGGAGAGCAGGGCGGCGATTCCACGCGCGACTTGGGGGAGGGTGCTGCTGTTGAAAGGGCCGGAGTCGGAGTACAGAGTTGCGGTTTTGGTGCTGGGGTTAATGCCGAAGAGGGAGCGTTGGAGGGACTGTCAGGTCAGGCATCGATGGTCAGCTCACATCATTCCACACCAAACCGAAGCCAACCAGGATGGCGTTGGCGAAATTCCACAAGCACAAGACAAATATGGAAAACGACAAAAAAAAACGCAAAAAGAGAAAAAGAACTCACAAACTCCGTCCACGGCCCCGTCGCCACCCCAATCCACTTCACCCCCTCACACTCCTTCCTCCCGGCCAACGCCTCCACCTGCCTCCTCGCCTCCCTCTTCGGGTGAAACAGCGGCACGCTCTCCACCATCGCCTCATTCAGCCCATCGCCCGCGTACTCCGTCGGTAGAATCCACTCCACGCCTGCCTTGGCCGCGGCGTCGATGAGGGTTTTCTGCTCGCTCATGGCCATGAAGTTGAGGGCGAAGATCGCGGCGTCCACGTCTGCGAAGGCGGAGGCGAGGAAGGAGGGGGAGGAGTAGGAGCCTTTTTGGAGGGTTATGGAGGGGTGTGTGGGGAAGGTTGAGGGGGAGGAGTCTCGGGTGATGATGGTGATTTTGAAGTTGGAGGTTGCGAGGAGGGCAGAGAGGATCTGGGAGCCGATTGTGCCGCTTGCCTTTGGGGGTTGGTCAGATTGATTAGTTGGAGATATGATTGATAGCGACAGATGGAAGACTTACTCCTACGAGGGCGATGGTTTTGATGTGGTTGTTGGAGGACATTGTTGTGGTGATGATCTGCTATTCGGGTTGAAGTGTTAAGTGGTTGGTTAGATTTTCGTTTGAGAGAAGGGAGGATGTTGGAATGGGAAATTCGATAACTACTGAGGATACGTTGTCCTTGTTATATAACGCACTCACGAACTATATGGATCTTCCGAGCTCCATTCCCACGTGCGAAATACCCGACCGACCTGCATCGAACTAAGGTGGGCTGAAGCTTGGTCGGCTCAACATAACTCTCCGAGGCCGCCCACGCGGATAGAGCAACAGCCATAACAGTTTGATCTGCTTAGTAACCCCCTCGATGAGAGATCCGTCCGATCGATTCCTTCGTTACATGCAAGTCGTTTTCGTCGTCCGACACAGTATTGCCGCTTCGCGTCTTTCGCGATGGAAAGTGGAGTCCGCTCCGATCGTTCGGACATGTTGCGGAGTGCCGGTTGGTTGTCGATATCTATTCTCTCGTTGGATTGGGCACTGAGGTATGGAGATCTTTGAAATCAACATATGGGTTTTCCTCGGTGTATCTTCAAATACACGTATAGTTCCGCGAAGTCAAATGGAATATGTTTTCGATCGATGGATGCACGGGTTATCCGGGCAGAAAACGGTTGCTTGAGGCGCGCAACACACCGATTGGTGTTTGAAGCCCACAAGAGGTCAACGAAGACGATGTTCAATCGACGCAATGCACGGCGAGGATTCACATCAATTCTCTTCCTGAATTCGAGTCCGCTAGGTCTTTATAACGACACTTCTCATAGACTTGAGGGTGGAAGGCTATGACACAAGGGTTAGGGTTGGGGTTTGATTCAATATGCTAGAGATTGGACAATCGTGTCATGGGTGACCTGATCAACATTATGAACAGGCGAGATAAATCTAGAAGTAGATCGAAAGCTCAGTGGCTCAATAAGATGTGTTGTGTGTCCCACCATCTGGACCATCCGGGTCACAAACGGAATATTGCAAAATTTGATTACTGGGACCTTGGCTACTAACAATATTGAGCTCGTGTATGATGGCTGGCAGTGCCTAGATTAGAAAGACGTTATCTTGATGAATTCGAACATACTTCGGTCTCTCTTCAGTCTATACGATCTCCTTTTGTATTATTATATGTTCCCGAAACCGAACAGCCAAGTGCAAAGGGTATTAATGCCGAAGACAAAATAGTAAAAAGCACAATACGCCAGTATGCTCCCGAAATCTTCAACATCAAAATTGCCAACCAAGGGAAGCCGATCAACACTTAGCCTTCACCGTCCACCCGGCCAGCTTGACCCTAGCCGCCAACACCAGCACCGCACCAAGCAAAGCAGACGTCGAAGCCCAAGCCTGCGGCGCAACATACCTCCCCCCATCGGCAGCTTGCAGCGCACCTCCAATAGGCCTATATCAAAACCGTCAGTCAGCAACCGTCATCTCCCTCGCAGAATTCCAAGGTCTTAATTTCGGGAAAACTCACGGTCCCGTCAACGCCGCAAACGACACCGTCGCAAACGCCATCCCCAGCCTCGTGCCCACCATATTCAGATTCGGCGTCAGACTCGCCACGCAAGTTGGTATCAGGCACTGAAAAGCGCCGTTGATGATGCCGTAGAAGGCCGTGAAGGCGTAGAAGCCGCCGACGCTATGCACGGCGAGCCAGGTCCAGGAGACGAGGGTGACGCCGAAGAGGATGGGGCCGACGGTATTGAGGGCGCCGAATTTGTCGGCGAAGAAGGGGGGGATGATGCGGAAGGGAAGGCTGGATTGGGAGAGTTAGTTTTGATGTTGGTGGTGATTGGGGGAGTGGAGATTGTAAGTAAGTACCCGACGCCGTTGATGATCATTACTAGAGTCGTGGACGCTGTGTATGGTAGTCCGACTTCTTCGATGCCGTAAGATGCAATCTGGTGGATGTTGTTAGCATTACGCTTTGTTCGTAGAAACAACATCCTGCAAGTCTTACATAATAGAAAGTGAAGTAAACGTTCCACAACACGAAGAAAATACCAGCCACAAAAAGCACAAACACAGGCTCCGTGAAAGCCTTCCAATCCACTACCGGCCCCGTGGAGCGCGGTGGCAATCTAGGCCGCATGAACGTAAAAGCAATAGCCAGCAATCCAAGATTCAAAAATCCCAGAACACGAGTCGTCCACGCAAAGCCAATCTTAGGCAAAAGTTCTCGAACCAGCACAGGATACACCATGCCGCCTGTAAGTGAATCGTCAGCTTGCTCTAGTCCCAAACCTATCAACGAAGAGAAGAATCAACACAAACCGACAGAATTCCCCGTCGTCACAATCCCCACCGCCAGCGCCCTCCTGCCCGAAAAATATGTCGCGATCAACCCCATACTCGGACAGAAGAAAATTCCACCCCCGATCCCCGTCAAAACCCCCTGGCTCAGCAGCAGTTGGTACCACTTCGTCGACAGACTCATCATGAAAATCCCCAGCAACTGCAGCACACCTCCCACAAACAGTGTAGGCACGAACAAGCCCGCGTCCAGCAACCTGCCCGAGAACGCGCCGATGAAGAACGTCAAGAAGACCTGGATGGAGCCGATCCAGGAGATGGTGCTGGGGGGCTCGGGCAGGACTTCGGTGTAGTAGGCTTGGAAGGAGCCGAAGGAGTTGACGTAGCCCCAGGTTACGAAGATGATGAGCCAGCCCATGGCGACTTGGACCCAGGCGTTGAGGCCGCCGTCGGGGGGTGGGGGAGGGTCGCGGATGGAGCGAGTTGTGATGCGAGAGGCGACGCGGTCGAGGACGTTGGATGCTGTGCGGCGGAGCTCGAGGGAGGTGCCATTGCCGTTCGCTGCTCGTCTGGAAGCATTTTCGCTCTTTTCGTACTCTTCGTAGGACTCGTGGTCTTCTTGGGTGGCGACGCGTTCGAGGGTGGCGATGTCGATGTTGTCGTCGTGGTCTCGAGTTGTGGCGTTGGCTTCTTCTAGTCTTGCTGCTTCGTCGATGACGGCTTGTCCGGGATGCTTGTAATCGTCATCGCGGTCTTGATGTGTATAGAACATGGCTGTCAGTGATTAAAAGCAATCGGCAAGCTAAAAGGAAATGAAAGGTGACATCTATGTAAAGAACAACAGCAATGAAAGATGAGAAAGCAACTTAGTCAGAGCAAAGCAGGATCCTGATGACACAGACAGCATCCTGAGAAAGAGGCGCCCGCATTGGGCGGATAGGGCGCGCACCAAAAGGCAGTATCTACAATTTTCTCGCTTGGGGAGAAAGATACCCCGAAGAGTTGGGAGGCTCCGCTGCTGTTGTATACGGACGGACGTGATTGGTCGGCAAAGTATTTACAGGGCTCGTCGATCTGGGATAGCGGGGATTCTGGAGAGCCTCGTGCCGGGACACACGGCGCGGTGAGTGGGGGAAAGGAGGATAGATAGCCGATATCGTTGGGCCAAGCCCACTTCTTTGCATCGTCTGCTGTCGTGTGCTGTCTGTTGACAGACCGTATGTTTGCTGGAGGCAGCCAGAGGCTTAATGTACGTGGCGTCTAAGAACCGAAGACGCGATGGTGATGTTGATAGTATCAAAGGTCAAACATGACTGAACCCACAGCTCTGTTCATCAGTCGTTGTGCGTTTCGCGGTTATCCCATTCACGGGTTTGACAAGACTGAATTTGAGTAACATTACTATGACTCATGAATGTCCTTATCGACACGTACTACGAGAGACAACATGGCCGACGAAAGGACTATTGACGAACATACACGACAGTCAACAGACACACAAGACAAAATACGAGGATCGGGTTACACGAGTTGAATTTCTAGGCCTGAGCAACTGTTACGTCCGCCCACTCCTCATTCTCAGGGGCAGGGCTTTCCCCTCCCTTCCACACAGGAAGGCAGGTATCTTTCCCTCATATAGCGCCCGAGACGTATTGTAGCCGAAATCGTGCAAGCTGAGGCTCGTGTTTGTGCGAGAAGACTTTCAATTGTTTTGTCTGGTAAGTGTATTCAGTGCTCTCTCTACAAAAGCGACTGCATTTACCAGTTGGTCTCGGGGGCAGCCTGGGCGCCGGCCTGCTCGGCCCAGCCCTGGTTGCCGGTCTCGACAGGGGCGGAAGCGGCAGCCCAGTCGGCACCGTCAGCGTCCCAGGTGGAGGCAGCAGGGGCACCAGCGGTGTTAGAGGCAGCGGCGAAAGCACCGGCGGTGCCGCCAGAGACCTCCCACTCGTTGTTGAAGCCGGACTCGACGGCACCGGCGCCAACCTCCTCGACACCGGGGACCTTGGACTCGTCCTGGCCAGCGGAGTCCTTGTTCTCCTCGGCCTCGGGGTCGCGGTAGAAGTAAAGATCGGTCATGACGTCCCACTCGGCCTCACGGCTGGCAATGGTGCCACGGAGACGGAGGACCTCACGGGCGAGCATCCACCAGACGAGACCGATGGAGTGACGGCCCTTGTTGTTGGTGGGGATGGCAACATCGACGTACTCGGTGGGGGAGTCAGAGTCGCAGAGGGCGATGACGGGGATGTTGACGTAGGAAGCCTCCTTGATGGCCTGGGCGTCGGTACGGGGGTCGGTGACGATGATCAGGCGGGGCTCCTTGAAGGAGCGGGTGATGTAGTTGGTGAAGTTACCGGGGGTGAAGCGACCGGCGATGGGGGAGGCACCGGTGTGGGCGGCGAACTTCAGGACGGCACGCTGACCGTAGGGACGGGCAGAGATAACGCAGACATCGGCGGGGTTGTCGATGGCGGCGATGATACGGGCGGCCAGGACGATCTTCTCCCTTTGGTGGTTGTCAGCTTTCTGAGCTCTTTTACACTTTTATTACAAGTCTTGGCATATCGAATTCGCAGCTGGCAAAGGCGCAACACAGCTCATACCGCCGCCACCTTTGCGCCAATGCCGCCCACGTCTTCGTCGCCGTCGCCGCGCATGCTCTCGAGGGCCACATACCAGGTCTTGCCAACGTTCAGGACGTTGATACCGTCGGCACGGGTCTTCCAGAGGTAGGGCTCCATGTGCACCTGCATGTTCTTGCTGCCGAGGTGGCACTGGGCGCTCAGGAGCATCTCAATGTCCTGGCTGGTGGCGTTGAACGCCGCGGGAAGGTTCTTGGCGGCCATCTTGAGTGTCGGTGTTGTCGAGAGTGATCTGACTTGACGTTGGAGTTCGAGATGGTGGGAGTAGAAACGTTCGACTGCGTGCCCGCCATAGACGAAATTCGGTCGGCGCTGGGCGATTTGGTGCGCCGACCGCAAAGTGCGGGCTAAACCGTATCGGGACGCGCTGCGGGCTGCGGGCTTGGCGGGCATTGCCGGGCTGGAGGTGGGAGTCGAGGTATGCGCATGAGGCATGTGAGGACGGGCTAAGGGTGTTGTTGCGCTGGTCAGTGGTACAGTAATCCATAATACACCTCGCCATCAGCCATAATGCCTCCAAGGATACCGCTCTTCGCCTGCTTGAAGGCCCCAATCGGTCGGTCATACACCATCACGTACATCCACCGCAGCACCCACTGACATACTGCAGCCACCACACCCTCCTCCTTCAACCGCGCCTTCTCCACCACTCCGGCCCAGTATGCATCGACGGTGACCCAGAGGAAGAAGCACAGAGACCCATACGCCATTGCGCAGGCAAAGGCGCGCAAAGCCGCCAACCTCAGCAAGCAGGAGATCCTCAAGAAAGAGCGTGCAGCAAGCCTTGGAGACCCCGTCCGCGGCACCGAAACAGAATTCTTGCGCTCGTTCGACACTGCTCTCACATTGGACTCTACACCAACCTCAAATGCTACAACTCTTCGCGCGAAGAGCTCCCCGGATGCCGATGCCCCAGGCCCACACGCAGCACGCGACGAACACCTAAACTTCTTCCTTTCGAAAAATGAACTCGAGAAGGGCATCGAACACAGCAGCTGGCTGCTCACACCTACGGAAGACGATCTCCAGAAGCCAACGTCCTATTCGCTCATCGGCGAGCTCTCAGAGGAGGAACGAAGAGCCAAGATCGCAGATGAGCAGACCACCGCAGCCGAAGCCATGAGGCGTATTGCATCTCTGTCTATCGGCAGCTCCAAAGACCGTCTGCGCGTCAACACCCAGCGCTGCATCGACACATTCGGTCGCCACAACACCGACAAAGTTCTACGCCCCAAGCCTGCTGGCGCACACGCTGGACCCGTGCTGCAGAAGCAGGAGCGCGCAGGACCCGACACTGGCAGTTCGGAGGTGCAGGCTGCGATCTTGACGGCCAAGATCAGGACTTTGGCGGATTACTGCGAGACGAGAGGACGCACAGACAGAGTCAACAAGAGGAACTTGAGGTTGCTGGTGCACAGGAGGCAAAAACACCTGGCCTACTTGAGGAAGAAGGAGAGGGGTGGGCCCAGGTGGCAAAACCTGATTGAGACTCTGGGCCTGACGGAGAGCACATGGAAGGGCGAGATTTCGCTCGGTGCATAGGTGGGTGGCTGTGTGCATAGCGTGGCGCATGGGATTGTATAGTACTGTTGCATCAGGTGTCTCGAGGGGCACGAATGTAAAATTATGAGAGATACTTTCGAGAATTGGGAGGCACTCCAAGAATGTGCTGTCGTATTTTTGACCATTGAGTGGCAGATAAGTTCCATGCCGTTTGACGTTCTCAATTATCATATAGAGCCCGAGCACAAGAGCGGCTGCGAGGTCGCAAGTGCTCAGTGAAGTGAACACTACCATTGGCTGCGATGTCGGCATGGTGAACAATAAATAGGCATGCCTGTCGGTCTCTGGCAAAAGATGCTTGACCGAGGAATGGATAACCTTCGTGCTCAGATACTCTGATTGTGGCGTGAATAAATAATTATTGTATCAACACCATCCTGTCTACGCTCTGTTGAGCATCAATACATACCATTGATGTGGAGTGCAGGCATTATTGTGAGATCCGCGCGCACTGACACACTCGCTCTGGTAAATTCATTGCCGAAAAGTCTCGTCGAGCAGCGGCTGGCTCGCACGGGCAGACAATTTAGTGGGTGGAAAGTCGTCACAAGAGGGATGACTCGGCGAGCGTAGTCCAGTCACAGGCATTGGTACCACAATTAATTACCCCGAGCCTCAATAGCCTTTACTTCGACCATCTTCGTTACCCTTGACCACCCACAAGCCTTGCATGCAGCAGCTTCGCATCTGGGACGCCGTCAGCCTTCACTCGACCGACCTCATCCTCGCCGATTCGGCGGACCAGCTCGTCTCTACTCTGCTGATCAGCTAAGGCGCTCATCCACAGCCATGGCCGCAACCAATGGCACTGCCACCAACACTACCGCAACAAAAGTTCCCATCCTGGGCAAGGAGAGCATCATCGTCGACTACGGCCTCTGGAACAACTATGTAGCCCGCGACCTGCTCGAGAACATCGTCACCTCCACCTACGTCCTGGTCTGCGACGAGAACCTGGCCAAGCTGGACTATGTCCCGACTTTCAGGAAGAAGTTCGAGGAGGAGAGAGAGAAGCTGGGGAAGACTGCAGAGGACACCAGGCTGTTGATCTACGACCGTGTGAGGCCCGGGGAGACATCAAAAAGCCGTAAGACAAAGGCGGATGTGGAGGACTGGCTGCTCAAGCAAGGATGCACAAGAGATACCGTCATCCTTGCGCTGGGAGGAGGCGTCGTTGGCGACATGATCGGGTTCGTCGCCGCGACCTACATGCGCGGTGTGCGCTTCGTCCAGATCCCCACCTCTCTGCTCGCAATGGTGGACAGCAGCATTGGCGGCAAGACTGCCATCGATGTCCCCATGGGCAAGAACCTCATTGGCTCTTTCTGGCAACCCGAGAGGATTTACATCGATCTCGCTTTCCTGGAAACCCTCGACAAGAGGCAGGTTTGCAACGGAATGGCAGAAGTCGTCAAGACCGCTGCGATTTGGGACGAGAAGGAGTTCGAGCGCCTGGAAGAGGGAGCCGACGCAATCATGGCCGCTCTGGAGAAGCCTGCTGGCCCAGGCAGATTTGAGGGCATTGAAGAGGTGTTCAAGAGAATCGTGCTCGGAAGTGCGCGAGTCAAGGCGGAGGTTGTGAGCGCTGATGAGAGGGAAGGTGGATTGAGAAATCTGCTTAACTTTGGTCACTCTATCGGTCACGCTTACGAGGCCATCTGGACACCAGAGATCTTGCACGGAGAGTGTGTTGCTGTGGGTATGGTCAAGGAGGCCGAGCTCGCGCGCTACTTGGGCGTGCTTCCTCCAGGTGCCGTGGCTCGTTTGACCAAGGCTATTGCGAGCTACGGTCTGCCGACATCACCCAGTGATAAGCTCATTACCAAGAAGACGCACAAGGAATGTTCTACCGAGGAGCTCTTGCACAGAATGGCCGTCGACAAGAAGAACGCTGGCTCGAAGAAGAAGATCGTACTACTCTCTGCTATCGGAAGATGCTACGAGCCGCAAGCTACCAAGGTTGCCGACAAGGACATCCGTATCCCTCTCAGCTCTTCCGTCCTGGTCAAGCCTGGCGTCCCCAAGGACCTCAATGTGTCCTGCAAGCCTCCAGGAAGCAAGAGTATCTCCAACCGTGTGCTTCTCCTCGCAGCTCTCGGCCAGGGCAAGTGCAAGATCAGCAACTTGCTCCACTCTGATGACACACAGTTCATGCTTACAGCTATCTCTAAGTTGGGAGGTGCCACTTACAGCTGGGAAGATGAAGGCCGTGTTCTTGTTTTGAACGGCAACGGCGGTGCTCTGAAAGCCTCGCCTGAGGAGATCTACATTGGAAACGCTGGCACAGCCTCACGTTTCCTTACTACCGCGTTGACCCTTGCACATGCCACACCAGAAGCATCTCACACCATCCTCACTGGCAACGCTCGTATGCAGGAGCGTCCTCAAGGCCCTCTTGTTGATGCGCTTCGCTCCAACGGCGTCTCCGTTGAGTACATCGGCAAGCCAGGCAGCCAGAGTTTGCCCCTTCGCATTGCTTCCACTGGTGGCTTTGAGGGAGGCGACATCGAGCTCAACGCCAAGGTCTCTTCGCAGTACGTTTCATCTATCCTGATGTGCGCACCATACGCGAAGAAGCCTGTCACTCTTCGTCTGGTCGGCGGTAAGGTCATCTCCCAATCCTACATCGACATGACCATCACCATGATGGCCTCTTTCGGCGTGCAGGTCATCCGAAGCCAGACCGAGGCGAACGTGTACCACGTTCCTAAGCAGCACTACCAAAGCCCGGCCGAGTACGAGGTCGAGAGTGATGCTAGCTCTGCTACTTACCCTCTTGCCATGGCAGCTATCACAGGTACTACCTGTACCGTGCCGAACATTGGCTCTGCATCTTTGCAGGGTGACGCCAGGTTCGCTGTTGATGTGTTGAAGCCAATGGGCTGCGCTGTCAAGCAGACCGAGACCAGCACTACTGTCACTGGTCCGCCAATCGGCGAGCTCATCCCTCTGCCTGAAGTAGACATGGAGCCTATGACCGACGCTTTCCTTACCGCTTGCGTGCTCGCTGCCGTCGCAAAGCCAAACGAGAGGGGTGCAACTACCAGAATCACTGGTATCGCCAACCAGAGGCAGAAGGAGTGCAACCGCATCAAGGCCATGTACGACGAACTCGCCAAGTTCGGTGTCACTTGCCGTGAACTTGAGGATGGCATCGAGGTTGACGGTCGCGGCATGGACATTCAGCAAGCCAGTGACTCCATACACTGCTACGACGATCACCGTGTCGCTATGAGTTTTGCAGTTCTTGCTTCCGTTGCGCCGAAGGAGACTCTCGTCACTGAGCGTGAGTGCACCGGCAAGACCTGGCCCGGCTGGTGGGATGTGCAACACCAAGTCTTTGGCGTTGACATGGACGGCGCAGAGCCTGTGAACCACCACGTCAACGGTGTCGTGAACAGCCTCAATGGTCCACTTGCCCCAGGCGAGGTCAAGAAGTCAATTTTCATTGTCGGCATGAGGGGTGCGGGTAAAACCACCACCGGCAAATGGGCATCCAAGATTCTTGGTTGGCCCGTGATTGACTTGGACACGGAGCTCGAGCGCACCGAAGGCATGACTATTCCTGAGATGTTGAAGGACAACGATTGGGACGGTTTCCGCACAAAGGAGCTGAATCTGCTCAAGCGTGTCATGCGCGAGCAGCCTGAGGGTCACATTTTCGCGACCGGAGGCGGCATTGTTGAGACTGCTGAAGCTCGCAAGCTTCTGAAGGACTGGACCAAGGATGGCATGGTCCTCATGGTCACCAGAGATATCACCCTTGTGATGGACTTCCTCCAAATCGACAAGACCCGCCCTGCTTACGTCGAAGACATGATGGGCGTCTATCTCCGCCGCAAGCCGTGGTTCGAGGAAATCAGCAACCTGCACTTCCACTCGCAGACTGTTGATCCATCTCAGATCGTTGCAGGCTGGAGCAGCCCGTTGGACGATTTCGAGCGCTTCCTGTGGACTATGACTGGCCGTAAGAGTGCCATTCAGAAGATCAAGGCCAAGCCCTGCTCGTTCTTCGTTGCTCTCACTGCGCCGCAGCTCGACAAGATCATCACTCTTCTTCCCGAGGTTACTACTGGAGTTGATGCCATCGAATTGCGTGCCGATTTGCTTGTCGACCCCAAGTCTCCTGACGGCCTGCCTACTCCCGACTTCCTCATTGATCAAGTTGCACTGCTCAGGGCTGCAACCACGCTTCCTCTTATCTTCACCCTGCGCACTGCTTCACAGGGCGGCCGCTTCCCTGACAACGATCTTAAGGGAGCGCTCGCGCTTTACCGTGTTGCTCTGCGTATGGGCTTCGACTTTGCCGACCTCGAGCTAACTGCACCGAAGGAGCTCAAGGACTTTGTTCTTGCTCACCGCAAGATGTGCTCGATTATTGCCTCGCACCACGACCCCAAGGGTACCCTCTCGTGGGCAGACGATGCCGCTGATTGGATTCCTCACTTTGATGCTGCGCGCGAATATGGCGACATTGTCAAGCTTATCGGTGTTGCGCACACCACTGACGACAACGACGATCTCAAGACCTTCAAGAAGCGCATCGCTGCCGAGCTGCCCGATCTCCCCTTCATTGCGATGAACATGGGTGAGACTGGCAAGATGTCGCGTGTCAACAACCGCTTCATGACGCCTGTCTCGCACCCAGCTCTCCCTGCCAAAGCAGCTCCTGGCCAACTCTCCGCCACCGACATCCGCAAGGTGCTCGGCCTGGTCGGTGAGATCGCACCCAAAGAATTCACCATCTTCGGCTCGCCCATCGCCCACAGCCGTAGCCCAGCGCTGCACAACCATCTCTTCAAGACATCCGGCCTCCCTCACACCTACGGCCGCCACGAAACCACCAACGCCTCTGAAGTCGCATCCATCCTACGCTCCCCCGACTTTGGCGGCGCCAGCGTCACCATCCCCCTCAAACTCGACATCATGCCACTCCTCGACGAAATCGACCCAGCAGCTGCCACCATCGGCGCCGTCAACACCATCGTCGCCACCCAAAACCCCTCATCCCCATCCTCCCCCATACTCACAGGCCACAACACCGACTGGCAAGGCATGATTCTCGCCCTGCGCAACGCTGGCGCAGCCGCCGCGTCCGCTTCTCACCCAGAGCCCGGCATGGTCATCGGCGGCGGCGGCACCGCGCGCGCCGCCATTTACGCGCTCAAGAACATGGGCTACAGCCCCATCTACCTCGTCGGCCGCAACGAAGCCAAGCTCGCAGACCTCGCTTCTGCCTTCGACAAGACCTACAACGTCCACCTGCTCTCGTCCGAAGCAGACGCCCGCGCGCTGAAACCCTCGCAGCAGCCTGTTGTCGCTGTCGGGACCATCCCCGGCGACTCGCCCATCGACCCGAGCATGCGCGAGATCCTGTGCCATATTTTCCAGAGCTCGGCGCCGAGCATCACGGGTGTGAACACGGGCGGTGCGAAGGTCCTGCTGGAGATGGCGTACAAGCCTGCTGTCACTAGTCTGATGCAGCTGGCTAGCAACAGTGGGTGGAAGAGCGTTCCGGGGTTGGAGGCGTTGGTTGGGCAGGGGATCCATCAGTTTAGGCTGTGGACGGATATTGTGCCGTTGTTTGAGGAGTGTAGGAATGCGGTCATGGGCAAGGTTGAGTAAGAGTTCGAGGAGGCTGTAAGATTTCTGCGGGGAGATGGAACGATTTGTTTTACTTTTGCAGATATGCAAGAAAGTTGCTCTATTGCTTGATCGATCGATCGCTTGCTTGCTTGTTTGGGTATATGTATATATCATGATATCAAAGTAGGTGTGTGTCCTTCTCTCCTCCGCTTTGAAAACAAGACCCATGATCAGAAAGCGGAAGAAACCTCGAAGTGTCTACCCGACCAAACGACTTTATGGTGAAGTAGCGCGAAAGGATTGTTTTCAACAAATCACTCCTCCTCACTTACATCCTCATCACTCTCATCGAGTCTCGGCGCCGGCTCCTCGTCATCCTCTTCAGCAGCCATGGCCAACGCAAGCTGCGCCTCCATATCGTCATCGTCGTCCCCAACCGGCCCGGCCAGACTCCCCCGCCTAGAACGAGACGGCACGGCCGACTGCCTCGGCGGCTCAGGCGCGGGCGGACTCTGCAACTGCAGGTCCTCGACATCACCGTCCTCACTATCGCCATCGTCGTCCACGAATTCGAACTCGTACTGCTCCGCCGCAGGACTGCTGCCACCGCCGAGATCGAACTCTTCGCTTTCGGGCTTGCTTTGCGAGGCGTTGGCGTTGATTTGAGGCGAGTTGATGCCTGGCGAGGAAGCGGCGGAGCGAAGGCTGATGGGGCCTCCGCCGCGGGCACTGAGGCCGCCGAGGGCGGAGAGGTGGGCGGTGTGTTTGTTGGTTGTTGGGGTGTCGGCGGAGTTTTCGAGGATGAGCTCGCCGTCGTCGGAGAAGTCTGGTTCTTCTGGTTGGGAGGAGGGTTGTTCGACGGATGGTGCGGGGAGGGTGGCTTTCCGTTCGATTCGCACTTCTGGGACCGTGGATGTGGAGGGTTTGGAGGCTGTTGGGTTTGAGGTGGGTGGTTGTTTGGTTGTCGGTGGATCTTCGCCGGCTCGGACGCGTTTTGGGTTTGGTCTTGTTGCTGCTGCGGAGGGAGTTTTGCGCTTTTTGACTGCTGCGGCTGCGGGCGTGGATTTTGTCGTGGATTTTGTCGGTCGTGAAATTGGCGTGCTTATAGCTGCTCTGGGTATTGGTGTTCCTATTGTGCTCCGGCTGGGTTGTGAACTGGCTTCTTCGCGCTTTGAGGCCTCTTCGACGGATTTCAAGAAATGTCGAAAGTCGAATGGGTTGCTAGCGTCGGGTGGCGTGTCTTCTGCATCGCCCTCGTCGCCAAACATTCCATCGTCGTCATGTTCGCTCTCGTTGTCTGTCAAGTAGGGATGTTTCTTGGCAAGAGTCTCCTCGTCGTCCTCGTCAGGCGCCTGGGTGAGGTTGACAGCATGCGAGCTCTCCAATTTCTCCAGCGTGACTTCTTTGTTCCCTTCTCCGCTCAAGACAAGCACGTACATGTCCTCGCCTTCTGTGTGTCGGCCTGTGTATTTCCACTCCTTGTCCTCATCTTTCAGCAGAAGCGTGCTGGCATTGGCCTGGTTCCCTGGCAGCAGCTTACTGGTTGCGGTCGCTCCCTGCGCAGACCGTGGCTTATAGTTGTACCGCACATTCCTGTATCTCTTGCCCTCGTTGCCATTTGAAATGCTCGCCCCTAGTCGGATATTGAAGCTGCCGGGTGCTTTGAGATCGACAGCGGGAGCTGTCATGGCTGCGGCGGCCATGGTCGGTGGATATGTGTGGAGGAATTAGATGGTGGTGGACATTGGGGTGTATATGCGGAGGGACATGTGACCAATGTAGGCAAACAAAGGGAGTTTGTCTCGAGCAAATAAAAGTGTGATGTATGAGAGTAGGACGGTAGGACGGTAGGACAAAGCCGCTGGCTGGCTGGCTGGCCCAGGCCGGGTGAGTGAGCGACAGGGCGGGCGGCCCACTTTCGGAGCGATCGCGCTGCTTGAAGCTAGCAGGGGAGCCGAAGTGCGGGGGAGAATGATGAATGGTCAAGGCGTGGATTCCCGCTGTCTGCTTGTGCAACTGTTCGTTCATGCATGCAAGCCTGAAAGCTGTGAGGCTGAAGCTGTACACACCACTTTGTGCAAGCTACCTCCATAGCCGCTGGTCAGGTGATCAGTCGAATCACTCCCATCATCTTCAATGCAAGCTTGAGTAAGCATGGCCACAGCTCTGATCCTACGCCAAGATGAAGGAAAGCCCCTGGTAGCACATCACAACCTTATATCACGGCACGACCATCATGGTTTTGGTGGGCCGACACGGACTTCCACCGGCGAGACCTCTCCCAGCTTATGAATCAGCTTCAGGCCTCCTAGAAGATGATACTGGTGTCGAAGTATGTCAACTTGTATGTCTCGTGCCTGCAGTGTACGAGCAACCTGCCAATGCTCACTATTTACACCAAGAATTGCTCGGCTCTTGGTAGTCGTCAACTGATACCGGACGATTGCTAAGCACGCTGCTTGTAGCTGAGGCTCTAGTACATGGTGAACAATGGCGATCCCATGGTAGATGTACATATAAAGTTGACGGCTCGCATCATCCCCTTCTGGAGTAAAGGGGCCATCATCACATCCGCCTGAATCTCACAATTGACCTCTCTGTACCTCAACCGCCATGAGCGCCCCCAAGTTCGCCATCTATCCAGGCCTAGGCGAGTGGGCAAAAGACAACCTCCACTACAGCCAAGCGGTCCGCCTCGGCAACATCATCAAGATCTCAGGCCAAGGTCAGTCAAAACACCTCTCATCCTTTAACTCTATCGACCACCAATTTAACCCCCAATTCACATCTCCAGGCGGCTGGAACCCATCCGCCGACCTTTCCTCTCCCTCGACCTGGATATCTCAAGACCTCAATACCGAGATCGACCAGGCTTTCGCGAACGTCGATCTGGCCCTGAAAGCCGCTGGCGGCAAAGGCTGGAGCCAGGTCTATAGCGTGCGGAGCTATCACCTGCCGTTGGACGAGGATGCGACTTCTGCTATGGTGAGGAATTTCCAGCAATGGTGTGGACCGGAGCATCGTCCTATTTGGACTGAGATTGGGGTGGCCAAGTTGGGGTTGGAGTCGATGAGGGTGGAGATTGAGGTTGAGGCTTTCTTAGGAGAGTGATTGGGGTGAGGATGAGATAGCTATGAGATGGACTCGCAGGTACGGGATTTCGAAATGTTCTGTCTATATGTACACTGCGGTACTGGTTGTCCCACTAGACAACGCAGCCTCAGAGCGAAAAATCACCAAAACCCATCCTGATTCTCCGAAATACTGTCCCACACATCCGCAGAAGCACTCACCCTCCACCACCGCCTCCGCTCAACCAGCACTCGCTCAACACCGCCCACGTCCCTACTCAACCTATCCCAGTGACCCTGCGCGCGGTCGCCCATAGCCAGCCGCCCTTCATTCATCGAAACCTCCACCTCCCACTCCTCCGCGCACTCCGCCAACATCTCACATCCACACCTCACAACCTCACAACAACCCCGGCCCCTCAGCGTGGCAACCGCCACAGTCTCAGCGTAGACGTCCCACCTGGAGCCGACTCTATACCCGTCTACAGGACAGCAGCCAGAAAACACCGTCATATTGTCAAGCACGTGCAGTTTCAAGTGCCCGAGCCTCTCCTCCCGCCGCCCGAGCATCTCGAGCAGCCAGGCGAGTTTCTGCACGAGCAGCGTGGAAGACGAGACTGCGGTGAGGCGCACCGTGACTGTCACGCGTGTCAGGCGGTGCTGCAGGAGGTCTAGCAGATGTGAGCGCGGACACACTCTGGTTTGGGGCTGGTAGACGCAGGGCGTGGCTGATGGGGGAGCAGGTTTCCAGCTCAGGGCTTTTGGGTCGGAGATCAGGAGGTGCGTGGTGCGGGATGCGTGGAGGATTGGGAGAGCCTCGGCGTGGATCGCTTTGCAAGTACGCAGCAAGGCTGTGTGATGTGTGCCTTCTTTGACGGGATCGGCGAAGATGGAGTCCTCGGTGGGTGAGATGTAGAGAGGGGATGGTGGGGCGTGGTTGGCGAAGAAGTCGGTGTAGATTTGTTCGCGGAGCTCGAGGGGGAGGCGGAACCACAGGGATGTTTCCTGAACGAGTGGTGGTGTCTGCTCTGGAGTGTGTGAAAAGTAGCGCCAGGCCGCTTGGAAGATGGATGTCATTTTTGTTCGAAGCTCAAGTCTTTATGCCGTTGTGGTTTTCAGTCAGGATTGATAAATTGTGAAACCAAGATACTTATGGTCGTCCGGTTGCCTGATGTCGAGCATTATCTGCAGGCAGCAGTTTTACATGGCATTGGTGTTTTCAGATGATCGACGTGGATATTATCAGTATTTCCTTGGTGATGGAAGACGCTGTGGCATACTGTTGTTTCCTAAGGGAACTGGTGTATCGACACGAAGAGTACTACATGTATGTAGCGCCCAAGACTTCAAGACTCACACTGCCAGGTCATTGTTGTCGAGCGTGTGATGCTGATGGGAAGTGCTAGTGTAGAATAGTGTTAGCGTGCTGCTCGGTCTCGTACATCGTATCGTTAGACTTTGAGGTGGGCAGGCAGCGACAGCCACATTCTACATCGGTATCTGGTAGAGGAGATACGGTGACATGCTCAACCTATCTCTCATTTATACAGCCAATGATGAGTCCAAGCCTGTGTCCTCAATCTCTGAATGGTCTCTGGATGGTGTTCCGCCTTTCAGCCCAAGCCGTCGCAGCTCGTGTTTGTGGCCAATGAGATCTATGTCGGTGCCTGGGGACTGCAGCTAATACGCATCTTGAAACCTATCCACTGCTCTCGACATCAGGTCTGCCAATGCACACGCTCAACTCACTTACTAGTGGCTGCTCATTTATGCACTTGGAAAGCTGAGTGCTTGCACAGCCCCTGCGTGTGGCGGAAAGCTCGCCTACTGGGCAGGTATAACTACCTTACGACTGGTGCTTGGACCTGTCGCTGTTCTTCTCCCTCATTTCAGTTCACCGGTCTTCACTCTTATCACCTTGCACCACCAAATCTTGTCACGCGACTGAGACACGATGGGCAGCAAAGGAGACTTCCCACGCGCTGCTGGCCGACCCCACGGTTTCAACGCCATTCTTGACCATAGCTCCGGCCAGAGATTCAACTCTGAGGTCGTCCTCCAGAATGCGTTGCGAGACCTCCATCGCCCAGACACGGTCACATGGATTGATGCAGAAGATTGCGACATTCTTGGCTTCGCCGAGGCTGGTCATGCAAATGCTCGCATCGACGATGGCGACGACACTCTTATGGCTATACGGAGATACAAGATTCCCACGCGCGCTTTGGATGAACCGGAGGGATCAGTCATTGATGATGTATTGTTTGCTCGTTGGACGTATGAATGGAACGGTCGTAGCGTGGTGTGCTACAAGATGGAATGGGTTGACTACGGTTTCCGCGAGCAGAAGTACTATGCAGTTGTCACTGACCGTAGTGGCATCATCAAAGGCCGCTGCACATACACCGAAGAGCTCATCAAGGCTTGTGGAACGTGGACGAGGCAACTTCACGACGAAGTCTACGTGTATGAAGACGGCTACTGGCAAAAGGACAAGACCCTTTTCAGTGCAGTCAGCAAGGCCTCATGGGACGATGTCATCATCAATCCTGCCATGAAGACAGCGATCATCAACGATGTCGAATCTTTCTTTGGCTCAAGAGAGACTTATCTGCAATACAACATTCCCTGGAAGCGAGGCGTCATTCTCCACGGACCACCAGGCTGCGGCAAGACAATCTCAATCAAAGCTCTGATGAACACAGTCCGCCAAAAAGACGTCTCTAACCTCTATGTGAAGAGCTTCAAAGCTTCAGGCTGTCAGAGCGACCAAGCCAGCATCCGCCAGATCTTCGTCAAAGCTCGTGCAGTCGCTCCCGCACTACTCATCTTTGAGGATCTCGACAGTCTGGTCACAGATGAGCTCCGCTCGTTCTTCCTCAATGAAGTCGATGGTGTTGAAGAGAACAACGGTCTTCTTATCATTGGATCTACAAATCACATCGACAGACTCGACACCAGCATCACCAAGCGGCCCTCGCGCTTCGATCGGAAGTTCCACTTCAAGGCCCCGTCCGAGCAGGAACGAAGGCTGTATTGTCAGTACTGGCAGTCGAAGCTCCAGTCAAACTCGGATATTGACTTCACATATGAGGTCTGTCAGGCTGTAGCAGCCGCTACCGAAGGCTTCACGTTTGCTTATCTGAAGGAGCTATTCGTGCAGACGCTTCTGGTTTATGTCAGTGGAGGCGCCGATGATATCGATGCGGGAGCGAGCCTTGGAGATGACGGCGGAAACGTGGATGAAGAAACGGAGCACCCCACTGTCAGACTCACGAAGAGACTGGAAGCGAATCAATTTTACCAGACACTTCGTCGGAAGATCGAAGCACTTGCCGAGGACCTGGAGGTCGAAGATTCGAAGAAAGCGGACAAGGAATTGCCGAAAGACTCAAGCGAGGAGAAGTCAAAGTCCGAGAAGAGGAAAGATGGAGAGAGCAGCGACTAGAAGCTGATAGAAGATTGCAAAGCAGCCCTTGTTCCCGGTCACGATCCGATATTTCCAAGTTGGAGAGAGCCATATTCAAACATGCCACCTTGAAAGCGACCAAGTCGATTCTAAACTGATGATAACACTATGAGAAGCAGACATTGTATGGACGCGACAGCAGCTTTACTTCGGCTGACGCTTTCAGGCTTCGAATGGTCATCTATCAACGACAACAACCTCAGCCCGCAGTACAGCATTCCGCCCCCTCCAGCGCGTTCCTTCTTATTCACGATATCCCTGTAAATTGCATTGCATAAGTCTTGTTAGAAAGCTCCATCCCCAAATGGCCCCCAAAAGTTGACTTTCCCCCGCAAAACATAGACTTTTGATTAATGATGTTTTTAACGGTATCAGACGACGACGCCGTGCCGTAGGTTCCGGCAGGATGCCTGACTTCGCATGAGCGAGTGGCCGAAATGATTGTTGCCTCGTTGACTTCTCGCTGAAAGTGTATTTGACCAGGTGCTGGTTGTAAAGTCATTGCGGCGAGGTAGATGGATAGAGGATGACAGCCACAGATTCGCTCCTGCTCACACCACCGCTAGCGGTATATCTCCCCATCCTTTTCCCGGAGGCCCTTAGGTCTAAGAATCTTGAACTTATCGAGAATGGTCGAATCTAGAAAACGGCACACCACCGCTTCGGCATACGCTCTTCCGAACGAGTAAAGACATCCCCAGAAGCACGAGCTCTTCCCAGCTAACACGATACAGTGCCGCCGAACATGAGCGTTTCAATCTCCAAACCCGCAGCTTCAACGAAATGATGCACGGCAAGGCCTTCTACGCACCCGTCAAGCGGCCATCTTGCGTGCTCGAAGTCGGCGCGGGGACAGGCTACGTGACCCGGACCCTAGCATCGACCTTTCCACAAGCAGAGGTGATCGGACTGGATCTATCGGCCGTTCCACAAGGAGACAAGACGAGTGCAACTTTTGTCCAAGGCGACATCATGGATGCCAACGTCGCCGTCACCGGTCCTTTCGACATCCTCTACAGTCGAATGCTCGTCTACGGCGGCATCCGTGACTGGCCTGCCTACGTCGCCCGAGCCTGGGACCTGCTTTCTCCGGACGGATGGCTCGAGACGCAAGAACTTGACGCCAGCACGCTTTACGACGGAGACGGCAAGGACATGTTCCCCAATTCAATTTGGCGACACGACGAGCGCGAAGCCTTTGCAGCGATGTGAGTCGATATGGCGTGTGCCACCAAGTTGGAGCGATACTTCAGAGAACAGGGTTTCGTGGATGTCGCGGCGAAGAAGTTCCGCTGGATGAATGGCCTTTGGGAAGGACATCCGGAGACTTTGTCAGGCGCGAAGGTCTCCACGGAGCTCAATCCTCCGGTGATCTCCCAATCGTTTGAGAGGATGTTGGGGCACACGAAGACTGCTGCGCAGCTGGAAGCGGCGAGAGAGGAGATTTATAGGGAGAACAAGTGGTCGGAGGATGGGAAGCATCGTGATTATTATGTTGTTTGGGGGCGGAAACCTGGACATTAGGGCGAGCTCATTTTGGTTTTGGATACTTGGAAGATGGAAGACCAGTGAATCATTTCGATTTTACCTTGAGCAGTCCGTATTGTCTCAATTTTTGCAACATGTGCTTGACGTCCTCGACCTTCCGATACGGACTCGGAATGTAGGGCACTCACCTGTCGACTGCCGTAAGCCGTTATTCGGAGACATAACTCCCTTTCACCCAGATGAGTTCTTTGTATAAGATCTCTCATCGGTGTCATTCGATAGTAATGAAACAGAGAGAGTCGGACTCCATTTCGCCGCTTTCGCTGGGTCTATGAAGATCAGAAATTCGCTCAATGCTGTAAGCTGTACCAGCGGTTGGAGACGTAAAGTTCGACCTATGCTAAGCTTCCATAAGCTTTGTTGAAGGATCGTCATGGAGGTGCGCGCTTCCGTCATCCTGCACCGCTGATCAGGGCCAGTGGAAAGGAAGCTTTAGGTTGCAAACGAGAGTTTACGAAGCTGCGAAGGGATGGTCACGCTCACGGACTTGATCTGCTTTCTCTAGAACGTAGCCGCTCGAGCGATCCGCTCTCATCCGCCCTCATTGTAAGCTTGCAGTCGACTTGACGACTTCGTCGGGCGGCACAAGTGATTTCGAATCCGTGTGCATGACGACGCGCCATATTCTTTGTGTGGAAGATTGGGAAATAGCGCCTTCTGCGGAAGAATCAGTCTGGGAGACTGACTATGATCTGACTTGGACCCTCAATTCATAATCTGCTCGGAAGACGGGAATCCCAGCTACCTGGTCCTTAGTCAGGTGAGACACGGCGGGGCATATCCGTGATGTCGGGTAGGGAATGCGATTGTCAAACCACCGATATGGATATCGGATAAGATTCATCATTGTTACATCAGTACAATCGAGGCACAGATAAGTTGTTGTCGTGGAAGCTCGCATAAAATCAATAGTGCTACAATCCTATGACTTTGTCATAATAGAGTGCAGCACAGTGGGGTGGTAAGCTGGATACAAACTCCGGTCCTTCAAACTCTTCTAACCCCTCCAACGAGACCCTCAACAGAACAGTGATCAAGGGTTTGGGAGAACCGAGAGCCGCGGTTGATCCCAGAGGCTACGGTCGAATGGCATATATATATGCACCGAGACGATGTCGTGGGATTTTCTATCATTTTTCTAGATGCGATCGAACCCTTACATAGACTGTAACGTTACACCAGTTGTTCATCATGACATCTTCCGCCTCACTCCTACAGCAATCTCAGAGTGCGCTACCTGAGCCGAACGCGACACACGAACGTACACCCGTCGTCGATAGTTACGGCCTCACGCGAGACAAAACCGAGTCTGCCAGATTGAACGCTCAGCACTATGTGTGGAAGACAAACATTGGGTTTTTGCTGCATCCCCGTATCGCTTCATCTCTTGGAAAGGCCCCCCGCATCGGTGACATAGGGACTGGTACGGGCATCTGGATCTTGGAGCTGGCTGATCAGCTAAAGCACAGCGGAGCGACGTGAGTCTGACTGTCCTCGAACTTGACACAGATATTCTGAGGACGTTGGTCAACTATTCAAGAGCTTGCTGACGGTTAAAACAAGATATGAAGGACTTGACATGAGTCCTGAGCAGTTTCCGCCCGGTCCACACAATGTAGTCAAGTTCTCAACTCTCAATTTGCTTGAGCCAGTCCCCAAGCACTTGCAAGCAACGTTTGACGCCCTACACTTACGCCTTCTGGTCCTCGGCCTGCCAAAGGGCACTTGGGAAGTGGCTTGCCAAAACATACTCAGTCTGCTAAAACCTGGTGGATGGGTGCAATGGGAGGAGGGTGACTTTAAGTATGATACCATTGCCCCAATCGGAACTAATCGCTCCCGCAAGAGATTCCTGACCAAAACATCCAGCTCAATGAAAGTAGTCCAAGAACTACCCGGCGTCAGCACCTGTGCAGCGCAAGAATACTTCGACAGGCTTATTGCAGAAGAGCGAGCGCACGACCAGGGCATCGATGATGTACCACATCTTGCTTCGTACTTGTCCAGAGTCGGCTTCAAGAACGTAAACACCGATGTCTTCAGCACTGATCGTGTAGCTGGAACCCGACAAGGGTTCAACGATGCCATGATGGGCGCGTATCATGGTGTGACGACGATGTTCATCAAGAGCGATGGCGAGAAGAGTTTCTGGAATACCGAGGCGGCGGCCAAGCTGTATTCAGACGCTGTCTCAGAAGTGTCAGATGGAAAAGCCTATTATCGAGCGGAGATTAATGTTCATTCCGCGCAGAGGCCGCATTGAAGGATGGAGCGGAGGTAATAGAGGTAGCGAGTTTTTATCAATCTACTGATTTCCGGGTTGAAGTTGCAAATGTGTTTTTTTCGGCCGGCTGGCTTCGAAAGATTGACTGTGGCGACTGGATCTCAACAATACTGAAAAAAGAGCCAAACAACAAGAAGCTTCAAAACCAACTTTGTCTCAACCAAAAACTATGACCCTCTGCTCCCGTCGTACTCCTGGTAAGACCAGAGATGAGTACACGTACCGCACTCCTCAACTAGTTTCAACCGATGAGAACGATCATAGATCAAACCCAAGCCTTTGCAAGGTTATTCTCGAAATTGCCATTCTTAAAGGGGCAGTTGGCTTTGCCCCAGTCATATCCGTCGAGTGCCTCTCTGACCGCTGCGTTGACAGTGTCGTAATCGATCATAGCGTGATCGCCACCCGGGCTGGTCTTGAACTGGAGTTCGTGGTTGGTCGGGAAATTGGTAAAGTATTCGACCTGCAAACGGTTTCCATCGCGCATCTGAGGGTTTGCGGTCTTCTTGTAGCCGCCGTGGCCGGAAGCAGCGCCACCGAAAACACGAGGGTTGGCATTAGCCGCTAAAGAAAGCTGGATTAGCAAAGTTTTAAATGATGGGGGTGAACGGATTGCACGTACGGTTGTCAATCCAGATGACAACATTCTCCCAGTCGTGCCTGTGGCCGCCATTGGCACCACCGGCAGTGGTCTGGTCCTTCGGGAAATACCAGGAGTACATGATAGCATAACGACCCTTGTACCAGGCGCCGCGAACGTAGGTCTGGCCGTTTGCTGGATCGTTGCAGCCGCCACTAGGACTGCCAGAATTCTGGAGGCCTCCGCCGACCTGGCCAGTGGAACTCACGGCAGGGTAGGACTGACAGCCATGGGCGATGTGGAGATACGGTTCGTAGCGACGAATCGCATTGCCTTCAGAACCGCCGCGGTAGCTCTCCGGGATATATTTGATGCTGTTGTGCGGGACGACAGAGAAATCGGAGTTTGCCCTTTTGGTCAAGAGGCTTTCCGTTTCCGCGAAAGGTGCTGCCGCAGCGCCTGCGACCAGGAGGAGAAGTGAAGGGGCATGGAAGTGCATGATGTATGTTCAAAAAGGGGAGCAAGTGATAGTAGTTAAGCTGTAGCGCCGTTTTGGATTGGTGGTTCTGGGGAGTGAATGTTGGATTTGGGAAGGATCATAGGGTTTTATATATGCAAATCGTAACGCAACATCGGATGGTGGTTGTCCAGAGTCGGACCTTCTCGCTTGCCAAGATGTCCTGTTCATAGGGTATCAAACCACGATTCCCATCTTGTATAGGGCTTCGAACGTAAAGAGTTTCGATAACGGCACACTACATGTGCGGGTCTGACACCGTGAAGCTTAGTATGTGTAGAGGGTACTGACATGATATTACTAAAACCAGGAGAGCGAAGGAAATGTGGCGTGGACCCGTGTCATGATATATCAGTCTGTATTCCGCATCTACGGTTGAAGTCGAAGAGCACAGCAGCCTTCGAAGTAAGAATTGTCGGAAGCCCATGCAGTGTCAAAATCGGTAGATCTTCAGCCGGGCCATGCTTAATGCCTATTGTAAGATACTATTTTGGTAGTATGATGGGCCAGTAAAGCACGACTTGCGTCTGGGTCATCATCGGTATAAGGCACGTTCGTGAGACATCTACCATGATGTAACATGGGAGCGGGAAGTTCCTCCAGGATCCCGACGCACGTGAACCATTCCGTTCCTTGGTGTGGTGCTGAATTTGATGGCGGTTTCGGAGACGCCTTGACAGCCGCCATATGGCAGCGGTACGTGCAAACACCGTCTCCGGAATCACCCCCCATTCCCCGAGGTTCCGCCTGGATGTTTATAGAATGTGGAGATGAAATTGCTTTAGCCTCCAAGCATCTGGTTGTGAGCCTGATTGATTAATATCATGTATCTCTGTGTGAGAACCTGTTCATTATTGGCAAAAGACCAGGCTGGACTCATGCATTTGGCAGCGGCTGGCTGGCGACTTTGAAACATAGGTCTGTGTGCAGGACCATCGCCAAGTGCTGCTAACTCCAATGCATTGTAGGTTTCTGAGCCTTAATGATACCACCACCCAGCCCTCGACCACTTCAATGCTCGATAAGGCACCCAAACCCAGTGGGACGTGCAGGCACTTGCAGCTAAGCGAGCGACGCAGCAGTCTTGTGTACCAAGTTTTGAGATTCCTGCTCTTCAGGGCAGACTTCTGAAGATTCGAACCGGCAGCCTCGAATGCCAACGTGGGTGTACGAAGGATTGCACATGGACCGTCCGTAGGGCCTTGCATCGTCGGAAGTGGTGTCACTTGAAGCTTATCGAAACCTTAAAACCTTACTTGCTGCGAGAGGAACTTCGCCACACTTGCCCTATTGATCTCGTAACGCATGAGGTAAAAGGTCTCTTAGCGATGTGACTTCTTGAGTCTTCTCACCTCGTGAAACCGTGTTTGGATCCTTCTTTAGCACAGGCCTCTTTTGTCACAGTCTTTGATGACTGGCTTCCACGCCGTCTCTTATATCTTACCGAATCAGGCTCTCAGTCGAATAATTCCATCAGATTGCTGGTCCATCTCCGGGCGTATCCATGGAAGCCACATGAGCCCTAGGGGTCGCGGCATATCACACATTTCAAACGCGGAAGATTGCGAGCATTTGCAGACCCCTCACCGTCAAATTGCTCCACCGACTGCTATGCAATGCGTTAGGACGCCAAGTCGCGATTACGACCATGCTACGGTCAGTATGAACGAAATTGGCGAAGAAAAGGTAAAAGCTCAAGTTCGTGTCAGGTGGAGTCACGGCAATGGATCTCTGCCCCTTCCATCAGCATCGGGTTCTCGCCCGGACACGATTCTTGCTATCTTTGATATGAGCAACAGCATCGAGTCTTATCTTTGTCCTTCCCCCCAGAACATCGTCCCGAGGCTTCCGAGGAACATCTACCCACCTACGTTGCTGCGTGCCTGCTTGCCTCGTATTCGTCTGAACAATTTGATGCGATGCTTCATGCTACGACTATAAAGATCTGAGAGTCATCGTCTCCGGCGTTTCCGGTGTCGTCACTCAGAGTTCTGGCTGATACAATGACAGTTCTTCTTCTTCCGGGCACTCGCGCCTGAGTACCTTGAGCAGAAATCTCGACGATGGGCTTGTCGACAATTCGGCGTAAGATTGGCTTCCCTGCTGAGATCGGCCTGTAGAAATACATCTTGTAAGCCATTGTTGTAGCTAGGAACTAGAATAAGGTGATAGCTCATGATAGAGCCTCATGCCGGCCATAAGGAAGAGGTGCTACTTCAGGATTTGGTCCAGCTTCTCACAGTCGCTAATTCAAAAAAAAAAAGAGAACTACGTGCTTCATTGTGCACTTGAGAGAGCCCTATCTTGGAAATCCTAACTTTCTATCCACCTGGCAAGGAGGCTACACGTGCGCGGCGCGTACAGGGATCTTCACCTCGGTTCCTGAAAGCCACTAGCGACACGTCAAGATACAGTGTCAGGTACACGAAGACGGCGAAAGTTTTGTCTTATCAC
Organism: Cladosporium colombiae; assembly: GCA_026122715.1. Taxonomy (NCBI): domain Eukaryota; kingdom Fungi; phylum Ascomycota; class Dothideomycetes; order Cladosporiales; family Cladosporiaceae; genus Cladosporium; species Cladosporium colombiae. The sequence goes on along the minus strand of JAKZFA010000008.1, from coordinate 967,215 downwards.
TTTTCTGTCTCGAAAATAAAGGCTTTGCATCTGAACTATCGACACCACGCTTCAAACCTGCTCTGCGACCTAACAATGTCTTGATAAGTTCTATAATTCAGAACGCCCGGTTGGAAGGGTCTGACCTGGAACGCGCTAGATCCTTCGTTCCAATGCGACTAAATTGAGCTCTCGCAACAGAAATAGCAAGCAGAAAGTACTTCAGCCCTTCGAATCGTTTCTTCGTTCGCCCTCACATAGCTTTACCCAGATTTCAGCCCTCAGCCGAACCCACACACCCTCTCAAATCGCGCACTAAGATGCTCGCACTAAGCTTGATTGCCGCAGGACTCACAGTCGCTGGCGCATTCAAGATCACAGAAAGACAACAATCCGACTCGAGTGAAGATCCATTCGATAAGATCTGCGCGCCGACCAACTCCACCGGGTATCCAGACTTGAACGTTCCCTGCAACTCCTTGAGCAGGACTCAGCAACTATGCATCTACGGCGAGCAGGTACGCGGGATCGTCGATGGCCCCGACCTAAACGACTACGACAAGGTTATGATGCAGCAATCCTTCACATATCAGCGTGACTGCATCTGCCAGTCGCAGCTGTTTGACCAGCTGCGTGGCTGCATGGCATGCCAACAGGCCCTCAGCGGAGGGTCTGGGCCGATGTTTGCGCCGAGCGCCATCGAGTCTTTCAGCAGCGAATACTGTGCTGTAGCTCCTACCCCTTTGCGCGGCTACACTGCTGCTATCAACTCATTTATTGCAAGCGCCACCGAGGAGATGGTTTACTCGACTATCAGTCAAAGTTCGTCTCAGTCTGTGATGACGAAGACTGATGTGTCGCTTTACTACACACCTGCGGTGACCGGCGTGTCGGCATGGGATGTTGGCTTGCCCACTGGTTCCTCAGCTACATTCACGAGCTTGCGCACCTCAGGAGGCCAGATCGTTCCAACGGCGGCCGCCGGAGAGGCTGAGTCGGAGACCGACACAAAAACATCACCAGACGATGCCGCGCAGACAAGCACAGAACGCGACGCTCCAGAGAGCACCGCCACTGCCTCAGAAGGTAGAGCAGTGCCGACAGGCAACGTTGAATCTCGCATGGTCGCGGCAGGTCTGATGGGAGTTGTGGCTATGGCAGTGGTGTTGTAGGATACGTCAAGTTTGGGCACCCGTTGCAGAAAGTCACTTTTGAGTCGAGATTACTTTCAATCCTCAAAGAGTTCTATCAATCGAACAACAACAGGAAGAAAAAGAAGAAGTGGAAAGATCCGCAAAATCCTACTATACAAACAGGCCAACTGTGCCACCGCTATTCACAGGCAGCGTTCCATGTACAACAATCAAACGCCGAAGAAAAATGCAATTCGCGGCAGTGCTCGCAAGCAATGCTACCTCCTTTCCTCTCTCTCACACGCGCTACACTTTTCGTCTTATCGTACATGTACACGCATTTCGTCGCATTTGCCTCTCTCTTCACACGTTCATTGCCGACGTCATTATTTGGCTCGAGGTGTTTATTTTTTCGGGTCCTCCTTCTCGCCCGCTGTCTTTCCGTCGGTCTTCTTCTCGCTCTCCTGAGCCTTGTGCTGTCCAGAGATGTTATGCCACATGTTCTTCAGAAAGCCTTCATCCTGGTGGTTGGTAGTCTTGCCTGCGTCAGCATCAGGTTTCGACTCCTTGTTGTACTGGCCCAGGTTCATCACGCGCTTGGCGTTCTTGTCGCCCATCTCGTCGGCCAGCATCTCGATGATCGTGCGCTGGTTGACGCTCAGGTACTTGGGCATCTGCACCTTGAACTCGACGCGCAGGTCGCCCTTGCCGCCGCGGCGGTTGTTGAGCTTCTTCATGCCCATGCCGGAGAGGGTGATCTTGTCACCTGTGCCGGTGCCGGTGGCGACCTTGACGCGGACGTCGCCGTCAAGGGTTGGGATGGGAATTTCGCCGCCCAGGATTGCGGTTGTGAGGGGGATGGAGGCTGTGTAGAGGACGTCGGAGCCGTTGCGCGAGAATTTGTTGTCGGGCGCCACGCGGATGAAGACGTAGAGGTCTCCCTTCTGGGTGCTTGCGCCGGGGTTTGTCGATTGGCCGGTGGGAGGGTAATCGCCCTCGCCCATCACACGCAGGCGCATGCCATCTTCCACGCCGCCGGGGATGTCGACAGTGACTGTGCGGCGGTCTCTGGTTGCGCCGTTACCATTGCAAGTACCGCACTCGCTGCCCTTGGGCGTAGCAGTGCCCGCACCGCCACAAGCTCCGCAAGTGCTGGCCATTTGGAAGCCTTGCACATTGTGTACGCGCGCGCCCGTACCATCGCAAACCTTGCACTTGCTCTTGCTCTGGCCCTTCTTCAAGCCGCTGCCTGTGCAAGTCTTGCACTGCACCAGTGGTGTGATGGTGATATCCTTCTGCACGCCCTTGGCCGCATCCATGAACGAGATGTTCGTCTGCACCTCAATGTTCTCTCCAACCATAACCTCCTCCTGGAACGGGTTACCACCCGGCCTCCCCCTCCTCGCGCCTCCACCTCCACCAAACGCATTGAACAAATCCTCGAAATTGAAGTCCGCACCGAAACCACCTCCCCTCGCACCTCCAAATCCACCACCGAATGGACTTCCACCACCGAACGGATTTCCTCCTCCGAACCCAGCTCCAGGTCCTCCTCCACCGCCCTGGTCGAACGCCGCAGATCCAAACTGGTCGTACTGCGCTTTCTTGTTGGCGTCCGTCAAGAGTTCGTAGGCGGCCTGCGCTTCGCCGAACTTCTCCTTCGCACTGGGGTCCGGGTTGGTGTCCGGGTGGTACTTCTTCGCGAGGCCGTAGTACGCTTTCTTGATCTCGCCGGCAGTCGCAGATTTGCTCACGCCGAGGGCTTGGTAAGGGTCTTTCATGGCGAGCGCTGGTGCGGAGGCGTGGAAAGTGCGGCGCTGGGTCTGCGAGCGTTCAGGGTTGGAGCGCGAGCGGCATAGTGGGGAGGCATGCTGAGATTGTGAAGGGCGAATGCGCGATTGAGTTGTGAAATGGCGGTGTTCCGGGTTGCGGTCGTGGTATCGCTGTGGGTTGTTGGCTGAACGGCTGGCGGCGAGGAATCGAAGAGGTTGCGCCGCTGCTGCTCGGGGCAGCAGGGCAGGCGAGACTAAGCTCATTGTTGTGCAGTGGTTGCGTGTGATATATGATACAGAGGAGTGGAAATAAAGAGTGTGGTTGGTAGGTAGGTGGTTGATGTGTGTCTAGTTGTTGCAGTCGACTTTCCCCGGTGTCGTCGTCTGGTCTTCAATGTTCGGGGAAACATTTTGGGGCTGCCGCGGGAGAGACTTGCCTGCTCTGCTGCCGGAGCCGACGACCGACGACGACATCGCTCCACTTTTCGAACCTTCCAGAGCGAATGAGCGATTTCTGATTGATAGCGCGTGCTTCTGCACCTTTCGTCTCGCGTACCAGCATTTAAACGATCATGTTATAGAATGCGTGGTAGAAAGTACAGTATGCTTTGTGGATTCGTACAGTTTCCGTCTTTGCTATTATTGCCTGAAAAATCAGACTTGCCCACAGCCAAGATGCCAAAGGGTTGTGCCGCCGAGAACACCAGCAGAGCGCTTACCCGCCATACGCGAACGAACGGCAAGTACCACAAAACCTAGGGGGAAACCTCAAGCAATCTTCTAAACCACATGGCATTCGGAGCACATGAGAGGAGAGAAAAGCATAGTGTCCAAAGGGTATCTACAAAGGAAAGAAAAAGAAAAATGTATCTAAACCCGGCCAGGTCCCAAGGACGTCGTAAAGTCCTCCCAGCCTAACGCCCAGACCCAAAGATAAAGGTTATTATCTCCTCCAATGTCGTCGGTATGTGCAATTGCTGTACTATATTGGTACGCAGCAAATGCTGAATAATCGTCCATGTCGTGTGCAGGGAAATGTGCAGGATGTTGTTGTGTGTGAGGCGTGAGTGATGCGTAGAGTGGCGTGGTGTAGAGTGGCGTAGTGTAGTATAAGAAGCTGTAAGTCAAGGAGTGTTGTGTCGTGTTGTTTCGTGCCGGAAGGAAGGTAGAAGTGGTTCGTCATGGCTTTTTGGTGATGCCAGGTGCTGAGCGCATGCGGAACGCCTTGTCTATAAGGTGTTAGTGCCGTGCTTCTGAGGAGTTGATATCCAGCTAGAGGCATACCTTTATTCCGACTCTTGTACACCAGCTCGACCACCACGTCAATCTCATTCACAGCAGCGCCATTGAAGTGCTTGCGCACATTCGTCGCCAGCTGATCCTTGCTCACACGCCGCTTGTCTTTCCGCCTAGCCATCGTAGGCGACTGCCTTCCAATCCCAGGGTTGACCAACAGAGCCTGGTTGAGCGGCGATGTGAAAGCAGCGGGCGTCGACAGGTGATGCGACACCCGGTATGTGTTGAGCAACGACAAAGGGCTTGTGCTCCATGCCATCTGCAAGTCTATCAGTTCTCCCGTCCACGTATCATGCATGCGCGCAATGCGCCCTGAGTATGTTCCGACTTACACCAGGCCCTTCCCTCCCAGTCTCAGCGCTAACCGCCGCCAACTCTTTCAGTGCCTGACTGCCACTGTCCTTTGCCGCCGCCGCCGCAGCAGCATTTTGTTTGCTCTTCCTCGCATGCGCCGCCGCAGCAATCTGTCTCTCTCGTACGGTCGAAGCGTCGGAGCGTGAGTCCTCCGGTGGCACGACCTTCTTCGCTGGAGGCATTGTGGTATGATGGGGTCGCTCGCCCTCTCGTTGTGTCGTATTTTGCAATGGCAAGATTGTTCGAAAATTGTTCAAGCAGGTATTGGCGTAGGCAGCATTGTCGTTCTGTATCGAGGTCGGAGAGCGCAAGTGTCGATCACATTCAAACAAGCCGCGGCAGATAGCGCTCTCGCTGGCTCACGCGCGCACACGAGCTGCTTGCGCGTGGTAGATTTCCACGGTTGTGACGTCAATTTAATTTCTGTCAGGGTCCGGGCGGAGGGCTGGGCCGAGGCGCGAAGCCAAATCCATCTATCGCGATTGAGGGAGCTTAAGTGAATACTGACTTTGGGAGGTAAACTCCTCAAGTAGTCAACCAATATTTTTGTTTGTCGTTGCGTCGAGTCATGGTTGACCTACTAATAGCATGGGCTGCGAAAGTAACGGCGGCAATCTATGGTCTATTGGCACTCGGCCTAGCTATCCTGTATAGTCTGTCGCGACCAGATACTTGGAGAAGGTCAACAGAGAAGGAACAGCAGGAGCTACAAAAAGGTACAGCACATTGATTGTCAGAGTGTGTAGTCATGCCAACTAATTCCATCCTCAATAGCATGCACTAAGTTATGGTCCCTCTCTACCAAAGACAATGAGCTATCCCACAACTTTCTCCCTCTCGAAAATGGACTGCAAATGCACTACCTGGCAAACGAGAAAACGCCTAAAGATAGCAACACTCTGATCGTGTACTTGCATGGCTTTCCGGATACCTGCTGGTTATGGGAGCAACAACTCCGTTCGGGTCTCTCTTCGAACGCTCATTTGGTGGCGCTTGACCTGCCCGGTTGCGGCGGAAGCGATAGCCATTCGTTTTACGGTCCCGATCAGATTCTGAATGCTGTAGCTGAAGCTATTGTTCAACTGAAACGTCACTATCTCAAAGACTCTCCGGTCTCTGGTTCGCCACAAAGATCAGTACTCGTTTCCCACGATTGGTAATTGCATTACTTGTCTCTCTCTTGCAGTCGTATCGATGCTAACTCGATGGGAATCGCAGGGGTGGAGCCATTGCTTTCCGTCTCGCAGGCGAGACGTCTGGCCTAGTCGACGAATTCTTGGTCCTCAATACCAGCTATGTAGGATCGCCAATTGGTATTTGGTTGAAATATGCTGACACGCGGCCAGCCGCTCGCCGCCAGCGACCAAGTAGCAAGCATTCTAAGCCAGAGCCGAGATGCACTCTACGCGGGCAATTTCAAAAAAGCATGGTCGCATGCGCAGCCCATCTACTCCCAACTGCTGAAGTCGAGCTACGTACGTCTTGTATTGTCATCACTCCGAGACCTGATTGAGACTGACCACTCCACATGCAGATCTTCATGTTCAACCTCCGTCTGCCTCTCGCAAGATGGATGCCTTGGCTTTCCAAGGCCTTGATCAAGCTCTGCCACGAGTTTGCATTCCGAAAGTCAGTCATAGCTCTTGCCGAATCCATCGATGTCGCCACAAAAAGCTAACACGCTCCAGCAACCTCAACGCAACCCAATCGATGTTCGCCAACTCCCTTGCCGCCTCATACGGCCCAAGCCCAACCGACTGCAAAACCTCTCTGTCCGGATCAGGCGCTCACTACGGCCCCACGGTCCACCACCGATCATCTTGCAACCCCCAAGGAGACTGGGACGAGCGCGTCCGCATCTACTGCGAAGGCCTCGCGACCGGCAAGTGGCGTCCAAATTATCCCGGCTACCAAGCTCCAATCTGGAAGATCAATTCCGGAGGCAAGCGGAAAGGCCAGTTCAGCTACCCCGTGCATATCATGTTCGGTATGCAGGATGTCGCGCTCGATCCACGCATCGCATTGGATGGATGTGAGGGATTCATGCTGGATGCCGAGAAGGGTATGCGGAAGGCTGACGTTGGAGGCGAGCGAGGTGTGGAAGTCCATAGTGTTGGACGGAGCAGTGTGACGAAGATGTGGGATTGCGGGCATTGGGCTATGCTTGATGCGCAGGGTGAGAGGGCTTTGGAGAGGTCACTTGGGCGGATTGTTGGGGCTTCTGCGTCGCCCTAGTGGACTTCGTAAGACCATTACCGCCTCGAACTCAAACACGTAGGGCAGCCAATGCGAATCGGTCGTGGGCGAGATTCTCGGTCAATCTGACAAAAAGATATCTCGCGCTCACGTATACCACCGAAAGGCTTCTTCTGTCTGTCTTTTTGAGCCGGCCTCGTCGAACCTCGCGTCGGCGACGGTCTGGCTTCGCAATACGACAAAATTGCAGTCCCTTCTCATGACACTGATGAAGTCATTCGCGACGATTGTTCGTTGCGAGGGCGTTGCGATTTTCGCGCATCAGATTCCGTGGATGAATGTGTAGCGAGAGACTCGCCGTAGAGTGATCGCGTGGCCAGTAATTCCGCGATAATTGTTTCAACGACGCATCTCCACCCTCATTTTACTTCTCAAGGCGCTGTAGGATTTTGCTCCTCATGGTCAGCAGCGTGAGCAGGCGATGGCCCGAGAAGGCTCGACTTACTTGGTCACAGTGATTGTCCGCTCCTCGTCTCCACTAGCGAGGGCCGCCTTCGCATTGTCAATCTGCTCCACGAGCGCCTTCTTCGTGCCGGCATCGGTTGTGGGCTTCACAAGGATGTCTTCGATCTTCTGTGGGTTTCATTCCGCGGCCTCTTTTGTCATACGTGTGTACATCTCCTGCATTTCCTCAGACTACTTCGCGGTAATGTAAGGAGACATGGTCTCAAGGTAATGTGAAGTCGGAAGGGACAATGGTTGGTGGCAATGCTGAGAAGTCTTGGACAAGTGGTTCTACGATCATGAGGTTGAGCAGAAACTGAACACCAAATATTACAAATTTCCAGCAGAATAAAAGGAAGCTGTGACTTTCTATGCCCTGGGGCTAATAGGACGACCGACCGAGTGCATCAATGTTAGGAAAGCGCAAACTTGGTTCTTGACGTGTCACGCCGCTTTCTCGTGGGCCGATGATGCGTGCATAAATGTGCCACTTATAGGTGTAAGCTGCAGAAGGAGTTGTGAGTTGAAGCGAGGCAATAGTTGAGATATCGACGAGCAATTGTGCTATTTGGTGGTTATCATAGCGTGGGTGATATTGGAGTCGCACCGACAGAACGCCAGTGAACATCGGCGCCAGATCCATACTGGATCCATGATCTGCTTACGGACGTGTCGCTACCTTGCACAGTGGGACTAGATCGAAAAATGATCCAGAATGATTGCCGCTTCCGCAAACATAGCGTCGTTATTCGCGATACCGATGTATGCCTCTCAAAACAAGACCCCGATATCTAGGAGCTACCAGCGCAAGGCTTCTGCGGAATCCGGAGAATGAGAGACACATCTCCGTGTGGCGGTCCCTACATGATTTGGACGTGATCCTTCAGCTGTCCCCTCTAGCGAATTTAGTGTGTAACTCCACATCATCTGATTGCCACGTCGCTACCTCAGCCTCATCCCCGATCTTCCACATGCATTTATTCCAAGGTTTCACACAAGTCAAGGCATAAAGTTTCTGCCATACGTCTAGCTGACGCTCGTAGTCAGCCCAAATGTCGTTCAGTATGGTTCGAAGGCAGGCCGAGTACTCGGCTGCTGTTCCGAACCAAGTCATGTCGAGACTTTCCGTAGAGGCGTAGCCATGGATGGTCAAATATGGGGATGCCCAAAGTGATCTTTGTGATAGTAGACGTGCCGTTGCGGTAAGGCCCAGATCGAACGTCGCCACTATTATGGGGTGAAACACCAGCTGTTGCTGGCGTATCTGCGAGACCTCTATCCGCTCACTTCGATGCGTGCAAATGATACGTAAAGGAGAGAGGGGACCATCAGGCACCGAAACTATGCCCGGAACCCACCAATGCATGAACGCATCATTTGGTAGTAAAAATTGCAATGGCACCAATTGTCGATTCTCGTCAACAGCTCTTGGACCGCGCCATACGTTGCGCAACTCCAGTAATGCCAATATCCGTGGCCACAAGGGGTCTGGTGGGAAGGCCCTACACTTGATTCCAGCCAGAACATGCATCGTGTCGGCCTGGTCAAGATCGCTGCTTCCTAGCCACGAAAGCACGATGCGACACGGGTAGTTTCCAGGCACGTTCCTGCCATTCACGCGGCTGATTTTGACGGTCTCACGGAACCCAAATTGTCTGTTGTATGTTAAGTCGGCTGCGACCGTTCTTTGTTTGGTCCAAAGTTGTGAACAGCGTGAAATGTAGTCAAAAAGGCGACTTTTCAGGATGTCGTCGTATGCGGGGCCCACGAGTTTGTAGCCTATCGGTCTGCTGCCGACCACAGTTGCGTAAGACTTATCCATCAGTCGGTCGATGTAGCTGGTTCGTCCACTGTATAGGATGCCTTGCCAAAATGACAAAATTGGATATAACTCGATAGAGATTGTTAACTCGAGTTACCGATTTCTTGCAGCTCTTCCCTGCAGCTCTGCCGATCAACACCGGGATATGACGAGATGATCGACTCTTGCAGATACCTCACGATTCTTTGACCTTCGTCAAACGTGGTGAGCGAAATGATGTCCTGAATGAGGCCACCAAAACCTGTCACCAAGAAACCACCGGGGACATTAGGCTCCCAGATATTGACCATAGGCGAGTACTTGCCCAGCCATTGAAGGGATTCGACAGTCTTCTTTCTGAGCTCATGATCATCCATGAAGATCCATGGTGCGACCGACTCGCCAGCGTCGCCAAAGATGCAGTCGTGGGCTGACCTATGCACCCAATGGATCTGAAGACGAGAATATGCGAAGAGCTGTTTAGTTGGCATATGAGAACGTGACTGGAGGACACCGTGCTTCGCGACTTGAGCGAGAGACCACCTCCCTCTCTCAGAATTTGGTTCAGACTCTCGTTCGTGAATCTCAATCAGGTCCTGGCCTTGCCAAAGAACCTGCTGCTCAGTTTTGGCACAGACCTCAACAAAGCGGTCCAGCGAGCCATAGGTATCGCTTTGCAGCACTCTTGTGATGAGGCTCAGTGAGGTGAAATGTATCATGTGCCGTGTTTCGGATGCCCACCTTAACAGATGACAATACACCTTCAGATACTCGCGATGCACTTTGTCGATCTTTAAGAACATGTGACAAAAGAGATCTTTCAGTCCTGACGGAGTCTCGTCCAGCCTTTTTCGGAGCGTGGCTTCATTATCGTGCACGGTGAATCCTCTCAGTAAAGAGCTGCATACAAGCGCCGCCCAGAGGATGATCCCTTCCGCTCGCCTTGTCACCTCCTTGACGAAATCGAGAGAAACAGTGTTGAGAGGCTTGAGCTTCTGTTGGACCAACATTTTGATATCAGTTTGGTTGAGATCTTGCATGCTAATAGAGGAACATACACTCAAGCCGAGCCGAAATGCAGGTTCGCGTCTGCTGGAAAGACAGATTTTGACATTTGACGCGACGTGTGTCTTCAGAATCAGGTCAAGCAGAGACATGTAATCGCCATCGTGTTCGTCAAGGCCATCGATGAAGAAACACATATGCTCTTTGCTTCGAAGCCTGAGAGCAGTTTCCAATGCCCGCAAAAGTTCGGTTTGTTCCCAAGTTGGATGTCATCTGATAGAATTCTCTACGAGAAGCTTGTCGATCACCCGTATGCCGGTCATGAGCACTTGGTACAGCAGAGATCGAAGCATACCTGGCACACTCCTTTGTAGTGGAGAGCCCGGCCGCCAGAAGAGGAACTTGATCATATGAACAGGTCGTTGACCAGTCCATGATTCAAACGCCTGCAAAGTACGCTGGTCGTTCGCAACAAACGAAATCAGGCTCGACTTGCCCGATCCAGGCTTGCCATTGATCCAGAATAGTGATTCGTCAGTCGTGAACCAATTCATGAGCTTTTTGCGACAATCCAAGTCTTCTGACAGATCTTTGTTGATGTCCGGGATATCCTCATAAGGAGACTTTCCAGTGAAGACCCACTCGTATGTGCCTGTCGCAGGTGGCGATATTTCCTGTTGGCGAGTCAACGTGTCTGGGTATCGCAGGGATTCCAAGATGCCTTGATGAACATCAGTCACGCGCGTGTCGCCAGACTGCGTTTGAATATTAGTGCCAAGATGTTCGATAGCGCCGAGTGTTGCCTGATGTGAGGACTGTGTTATCACGTGTTGCGCCAAGGATGATTTTTCGATTCGTGCAACGTCCGAGAGTGTCTCCTGATGAGATGCGTTGTTCTCCTTGCGTGCTTGCTGAAGTTCGGGCCTGAGCTGCTGTATCTCATCCCATAGCGGTTGCAGCACAGTGGTGTCATTTCCTTGGTTCTCCAGTACCTGCGCAATAGCGTTGCGTGTCTCGACAGTCAGGGTTTCCTTGTAATGGGTTTGCGCCACTTGCAATTCTTGCTCGAGCTTGTCGATCTTACTTCGAGCCCTTATTACTTGCCATGTTGCCGAAAGATCCTTCAGAAACTTGGACTTAGCAGTCTGAGAAGACGCTTTGATGCTCTCGAGAACTTTTAAGAGCTTTTTTGCCACTTCCAGGCACTGTTGCTGAGTTTTTGCGATGTTCGAGTTAGCATCGCGAGTTATACTGTGTCGTAGATCCTTGCGAATATCCGAGATAGCCCTGAGGGATATTTCCAGTGCTTCGTTGGCCTCGGTGCTTCCCATTTTGCTAGCACATATCTGCTTTCCTAAGCGGATGGCTTTGATGCCGATAGCGAAGAACTGCACGGTCGCCACCGCCACACCCACGGTTCTTTCAAAGGCCAGAGACAACTTACAATTGGATCAGGCTGAAGCTGAGTGAGGGCAGCTGCTTAGTGATAAGGACGCCCCCGTCGTGGCTGAGTAGCCAGTAGACAGTGTCCGAGGCGTAGCTACGCATCTGCAAGCACTTCCAGCTTACCAGCAACTACCGTGCAGAGGGCTGGGTTCCTGCGCGTACTGACTTGGGCACATTCAGCAACGGTGCGGTGTTAGTTGTACATGACCCCTTCCAAGGTCAACTACCGCAAGTCGAGCGTGACATGTATGATCGAGAAGAGCCCGCCGAAGACCGTTGCGATCTTCGCTTTCCGGTACTCGTCAGGCTTACCGATGTTGCACAGTGGCTGATATACCTCCGGCGCTTAATCTGAAGGGCTGACGCATGGCCACGGCCGCTCGATTGGCCGCATGAAGGCGACCTTGGGCTGCGACGCCTCGGCTCAATGGACAGCGAAGCGCCCGATTGACGTGTATACTGCTTGGGATGGCATGTCGTAGTAGTCAATGGAAGGTCCAAGTCAGCGGCTATACAAATTGGTACTGGGAAGATCGAAAGCCGGCAGATTGAAGCTGGGCCCCACCAAGAGCGTCATCTCAAGTGCTGGAGCCGCCGACGTACTGGCTTCGTGTTCTGGACCAGCAACACCAGACAACTCTCGCCGACCGACCTCGTCTTGCCTTGCTGCAAATCGTCTCGGAAGAACAGGCATCCAAGCATTGCACACGCCCAGTCTTCCCGACACCACATCTCGCCTCCCTCGCGCCTCCACCTCAGCTCTCCCTCCGCCGTATCGTATTCGACTGCCTGGATATGGCTTGGCAATAAGCAGCCTGCATCCCTTCACTACCGTCACACGAACCTCTCCTGAGCTTCTATCGTGCTTCTCCTCGCGCCCATGTTGCCCGTACGCCCCACGCTGTCACGACAGCTCTCGGCCGCCGACATGCAGATCCCCATGATCTCAAGTCCGCTCAAGCAGACCAACGAGATCGACTGGATAGCCCCGCTCAAGCACCACATACGAACAAGCTATGGAGATGACCCAGAAAGATACACGGAAGAATGCGTGCAGCTCAACCGCTTGCGCCAGGACATGCGAGGAGCAGGGAAGGACAGCGCGGCTGGGCGGGACCTGTTATACCGATACTATGGACAGCTGGAGCTGTTGGACTTGCGATTTCCGGTAGATGAAAATCACATCAAGATCAGCTTCACGTGGTTCGATGCTTTCACGCAGAAACCCACGAGCCAGTACAGCTTGGCGTATGAGAAGGCTAGCATCATCTTCAACATCTCGGCTGTGCTGTCTTGCCATGCTGCCAACCAGAATAGACATGAGGATGTCGGCCTCAAGACTGCATACCATTCGTTCCAAGCATCGGCTGGCATGTTCACATACATCAACGAGAATTTCTTGCACGCGCCAAGCACAGATCTCAGTCGCGAGACTGTCCAAACATTGATCAGGATCATGTTGGCGCAAGGACAGGAAGTCTTCATCGAGAAGCAGATTGCGGATGGGAAGAAACCAGGTCTTCTCGCTAAGCTGGCGTCTCAGGCGGCTTTCATTTATGCGCAGGCAGTGGAGGGTACTCAGGACAACGTTTCACGAGCCGTGTTCGAAAGAGTGTGGCTTCTCACCGTACAGATCAAGCAGCATCACATGGCTAGTCTGGCACAGTACTACCAAGCCGTTGCAGATTATGAGGCCAACAACTATGGGCAGGCAATCTGCAGACTTCAAGCTGGTCTTAATGCTAGCAAAGAAGCAAGCAGACTTGCGAATGGCTTCCCTAGCAGTGTCCCATCAAGTAGCAACCTCAGCTCGGAGACCGGCACCGTACTTGCCGACGCCGTCAAAAAGCACATGGCAACCATCCAGGAGCGAATTGCTGAATACAACAGAGACAACGACATGATCTATCATCAGCCAGTTCCTGTCGAGGCCAATCTTCCAAGTATCCCGAAATTACCTGCAGCCAAGGCAATTCCAGTCAGCGAGCTTTACCAGGGCCAGGATATTCAGAAAATTATCGGTCCGGATATCTTTCAACGAATTGTGCCAATGAGTGTTACTGAGAGCGCAAGTTTGTACGATGAAGAAAAAGCAAAGCTGGTGCGCGCTGAGACCGAGCGGGTTGAAGGTGCAGACGACGAATTGGCAGCTTCTTTGGACTATCTCAAATTGCCTGGTAGCCTCAACATCCTCAAGGGCGGATCTGACCAGGAAAGCATGGGTGTAGATGAGGAGTTCCGGAGATGGTGTTCCGAGCTCGCTGGCCACAGCTCATTCGACCCAACTTTCGAGCGATTGCGTGAAGACAAGCAAGGCATTCTGTCCACGCTGGAGAACTCTTTGAAGCAGCTCGACATGGAAGAATCTGTCTGCGAGAAAATGCGCAGCAAGTATGGTGGCGAGTGGACGCAGCAACCTTCGAGCCGTCTCACGTCGACTCTTCGCACAGATGCTCGCTCATACCGCTCTGCAGTGGAGGAAGCCAGCACTAGCGATGCCCAGCTATACAGCACGTTCAGGCAATACGCTTCAGACTTCGATGAGATGAGGTCTGCTGGCGAGACAGATGAGGCAGGTGTGCTGTATCAGCGAGCCATGATTAAGGCTGGTGCTGGCAAAAAGGATGCAATGAGCCCCTCCGGTGGCGTTGCTGAAGGCAACTTACTGGACGACGACTTTGAGGACGATTCAAGACAGACTGTGTCTGGCCAGATCGAGAGGGTTGAAGAACTGTTAAGGAAGCTGCAACTGGTGAAGAGGGAGAGGCAGCAAGTGCTGAAAGATCTGAAGGAGAAAGTAAGAAAACCTGCGGTTTATTTGTGAGCATCGCTAACATATCCAGATCCACTCCGACGACATCAGCAATGTCCTCATCTTGAACAAGAAAGCCACGACCAGTCAAGAAAACCAGCTCTTCAAGGCGGAACTCGAAAAGTTCCGACCTCACCAGAACCGCATTCTGCAAGCAATCCACAAGCAGTCTTCGATCATGAAGGAGCTCACACGCACATACGGTGACCTTCTGCAAGACAAACGTGTCCGCTCCGAACAGAACAAATACGAGACCTTTTCCCGCCAGCGTAACACAGTCCTCAGTCGCTACCGCAAAGTCTACCAAGCATACGTCGATCTCATCGCAGGCCTCGAACGAGCACGCCAATTCTACTCTGAGATGAAGGATACAGTTGAGAGCCTCGAGAAGAACGTCCAATCTTTCGTTGAGAATCGCCGCAGCGAAGGCAGTCAGCTACTCAACGCTATCGAAGCCGCCAAAGGCAGCGGCGCAGACCGCGAACAGACTCGCCTCAAGGAGTTGATGGAGCGCATGAGTGTCAACCCGTCACCCCAACCGCACTCGAATTCGCCCAGTCATCAATCTCCTGCAGGCCACCGCCCGCCACCACTTCAATCCCAAACTCCCTATAATACACAACATCAGCAGTCCATGTACAACCCGGCTGCTAGCCCACCAGCAACACCCCAATACCAAAACGGCCTCCGCTCGCCCTATAACACCCAAGGCTACCAGCCACCCAGCTCGACCACAGGCTACCGTCAAGACTCGTATCCGCCGCAGACCCAGACACCGCGAGACTCAGCATACAACCCCTCCTCTTACGGTCCTGTGTCTCCACCTGCGCACCAGCAGTATTTCTCACCTCCGCCAGGACAACAGAACTACGGCCAGCCTACCACTACACAGCATGCATACGGCCAGCAGCAACAACAGCAACAACAACTTCCACCAGGTTGGCATCCCCCGCCCCCGCCTCCTGGCCCACCACCACAGGACTACAGTGCGATGCAGGCAACAAACTACCCTAGTGGTCCCGGCGGTTATGCCAATGACCCAAGACGAAGCAATGGGGCTCAGCAGCCACCTGCAGGTGATCCTTGGGCTGGTCTGAGTGGGTGGAAATGAGAGGGAAGATGAAAGGAGGATGGCGGAGTAGTAGCATTTTGACGCATAGAATTTCGGTCTTTTTGGATTTCGAATCTGGAATTGGAGTGGCGACTGTGCATAGACAGACGCTTGTAGGCACTTTTTTCGTTGTTCTGTCGAAATTTAGCGTGCAGATTTTGAGAATTCGTCCTTGTTATTCGTGAAGAGTGATTTCAAGCATGACTACTATGCACAGTCGAGGTTCTTCGGAATGCCACAGCAGGCCCGGCAACTGGTACACGTGATCTAATACTCGTACTATATAGGAAGCGCATTAGTAGTTGTACTCCGTCTCTGTGTCAATAGATCCATCTCACTCCCATCCATGGGCAAGACCAAGTTCAAGAACACTCCTACCAGAGCAGCGATGATAAACGGCGTTTTAACTACTAGATTGATACCTTGCTCTAACCCCCTCAGCTGCAGGTTATCACCGCTATATTCCAGGATCTGATCAAACCAGGTTGGAAGCACGATGTCGATCAGGCCAATGCCGAGCGAGCAGGTCAGTATGAATCGGTTGCGGCGTGTAAAGGGAACGAGGCCGAGAACGCGGATGCCTGCGACGACGATCGTGCTGTAGAGGAAGCATTGCATCCCTCCGAGGACCGATGGTGGGATGGCGCTGAAGACTCCGCCGAATTTTCCGAAGATGCCCATCAACACGAGGAAGGCAGATGCACACCAGCCTGCTCTTCGACTCTGTTGACCAGATCAGTATTGGTGGTATATCGCAGGAACACGGTCATCTTGAAACTTACTGCGCAGCCTGTGAGGACAATCACACCGTTGTTGCCGGCTTGCGACACCATCGGCAGACCGGTACCGAGCGCACTGAACAAAGTCCCGATACCATCGCATAGAATGCCGCCTTGGATGCGACTGTTGAACTCTGTACCTTCTACATCGACGCCCGATATCTCTGCCGTTGCCAGGATGTCTGGCATGCAGCTGACGCCCTGGCAAATGAACATAATCAGCAGTGGCAAGACCAATGTGCCATCGACCGACAGTTCGAAAGTGTGCGTCCATAGGAATGTTAATACCGGGGCCGAATCGATATTCTCACGAGACCAGTAACCCGTCGCGGCTGAAATCGCGCAACCAACGACAAGACCGAGCACTACGGCTGCCGATTTCATGATCGGCGAGCCGAATTGCTCGATCAAAATGACACTGACGAATACACTGAAGCCGAGACCTATGAGCTTGGGGTCGGCGAAAGGGAGTGGACGGGGTGCGTCTATGCTTGGGCATAGAGCATAGTATCCTTCGCCGCCGTTGCAATTGGACGAGCCCGCCCAGTTCTGCATACCGTTGCCAACCAGGTACACGCCGACCAGAAGCAGCAATGAGCCGGTGACGATCTTGGGAAACACACGATTGAGCAGCCGTGGCGGTACCATCGCCATCAAGAGCTGTATCCACACTGTGCAGAGCATGGTGCCCAGAACAGCGCCCCAGGCTTTCGGACAAGGCAACTGTGTTCCATCATCGGCTGTTGGACAAGTTCCGTTCTCATACTGTACGGAGGCATAGGCGATTGCGATGGCTATGATGTCGAAAGTCGGGCCTACGGTCGACAAGAGACCTGTTCCGATGTAGAACGGTGTTTTAAACAGCTGGATACGAGTGACCTGCGCTGCTGTGGCGATTCCAGCGGTAATGAACGCCGCCGAGACTAGATATGAAGTCTGAACGGAGTCGAGGTAGAAAGCACCGCCTGCAATGGCCAGGGGAGGGGACACCACAGAACCGATCATTGTCAAGGCATGTTGTAGACCGAGGAGGATCGTGAGGAGGACCGGCACTTCATCGTTCAGACCATAGAAGGGTGTCGCATAGCCCTTGTATCTTCGATTGAACGGGGGGATGTTCGGTGTGATTAGGTAGAGGTAGTCGTAGTCACCAAACCAGCCGTGTCTGCTGCAGAGATACCCCTTGAGTGCCGCGAGTTTCTTGGTTGGCAGTACTCGTGTTGAGCCTCCAATTTCTGATGCAGGAGAGGCCGGGGAAGGATAGGTTGTTGTTGTGCTCTTTTCGCCGTCTTTCAAAGTTGAGAACATTGTGTATATTGAACGTGGGTATACCGCAAAATGACCTTTGGTCTTGTTTTGGCTAGAGCCGGGAATTGATCCTGACTTGTAGTGTGTTGCAGCAATGGTTGGTCTTGTGTGTGGCGTCCCATTGTCACTGATCGACACAACACGAATGTCTCTCCATAAGATAAGATTAGGTCGTGATAAAAGCACTTCGATGGCCAACATGGAAGCACACGACTGACTGGAGAACGATGTACGACAATCTTCCCGAGGCAGATCGGCATCGGCCTATCTACAATATCCATGTACGACGGGTCCCGATAGGGCGAGTGGCACAGTCCATCTAGCGGAGGCCTTCGGGATCCCGAGCTATGTTATCGGCCTACGTGTTGTTCTAACATTTCATATTGATAATGGAGTGCGTGTTTCCAACATGCGTCCCAGAAAACGTGCGCCCCAGAAACTAGCTCACCCGGAACACCGCCATGAATACCACCACGACCATCTACAGCCATGCTACAATTATCACTATGGACACCAGTCGGCGGATAATCATTGACGGCGCCATCGTGGTGCAAGGGAATAAGATCATTGCGATAGACAAGACAGACACTATCCTGGCCGCTTCCACTGGTTATCGAGATGCAAATATAATGGACTGCACAAACCGCATCATTCTGCCAGGCCTTATTAATACTCACGCTCATCTGGCACAATCTTTATTACGCGGTCTAGCAGAGGAAGTGCCTCTGCACTCTTGGCTGTGCGACAAGATCTGGCCGCTGGAGGCCAATTTTGGGCCCAGTGATGGCTACGTCGGCGCAAGATTGACGATCGCGGAAATGCTGAAGAGTGGTACGACATGCTTTCTGGAAGCTATGCTGACACACCGAAGCGGCTTCCAAAATGTGGCGAGAGCTGTGGACGAGATGGGAGTTAGGGCTTGTCTCGTTCGTATGACCTATCATTTTACAAGTGCTCGGTGCTAACTTCTGTCAGGGTAAGCTGGTCAAGGTAGAAGAGACTAACGCATCTACTGGCATGGTTGATCCTAGAGACCGAGATGTCGCAAGTATGTCGCTACAGTCAGCCCTAGCCGCACATAAGCAGTACCATGGAACTTGTGATGGTCGATTGCATGTGTGGATGGCCGCAGGCACACCTCGTGGCTCGCCAGCGGCAGCACACAAAGCGATCGGAGATTCCTGTGAAAAGCACGGCATGGGCCTGACAATGCACTGTGCTGAAGCACCGAAAGACCTTGAGATCTATCGCGCACACTACGACTGCAGCCCAGCTGAGTTTTGCAAAGCCACCAACCTCATTGGAAAAGGCAGGAACACGGTTCTGGCTCACATGGTCAACCTCGATCTACAAACCGATCTGCCAATACTTGCAGAGTGTGGCGCTACAGTTGCACATAACCCTGCAAGTAACTGCAAACTCGCCTCAGGAATAGCTGCAATCTCGCAAATGCTGGACGAAGGAGTCCATGTCTCCCTGGGTACTGATGGTGCGCCATGCAACAACACCTATGACATGTTCCAGGAGATGCGACTTGCCAGCCTCCTTCAAAAGGGTCTCCGAAGAGATGCGACAGCCATGACTGCAGACAGGGTGCTAGAAATGGCAACAATCGACGGCGCAAAAGCCCTCGGTCTCGAAGCTGAAGTTGGCAGCCTTGAAGTTGGCAAGAAGGCAGACTTGGTTGTCATGAACGTGGATGGATCACACTGTGCGCCCTTTGATCCCAAGCAGCTGGGTCAGGGCGTGGATCCGATCACGGTAGTGGTTTACTCATGCACCGGCCGAGATGTTGAAAGCGTGATGGTGGACGGCCGTCTTCTGGTCCATGATCGCAAGCTTCTCAAGCAGAATGAGGTTGAGATCGTGAAGGAAGCGCAAGCTGTCAGTCAGCGCTTGAGAGACTGCACAGGGGTGTATTCGAGTAGATATCGTAATTACGTGTGACCAGTTTACAATTACGACGTTGCAGAATGTGTCATGCATCAGATGAATATTCATGGAGATGACTCGCTTGCGCACAATTCGACCTAATAACGCATTCTCGTATCATCAGTCTGATCCCGGCCATATCAAACTCGACCATGGGTGGCATAGAACCGACATCTCGCAACGTTCACGGCAAAATCGTCGAGAAGATACTCAAGTGGCATCGATAGTACAGCCAATGTGTACACTGTCAACTACCGGAGACGACTTCTTGGCCATGCTCTCTAAGATCGACGATCGAAACAACGTGTCCGTATAACATAGACCTGGAAATCTTGCGAACATCTGAAACTGGTTTCCGAAAATGCCAATGAACGACATCGCATTAGCGAGAATAAAGACCAGATAAGTATCACAGGCTGAGGTTTCATATATCGCTGTTGGACTCTAAAAGGCGAAGAGAGAAAAGACGAGCATCGCGTGTCATCATGCCAGACTGAACGCTCAGGCTACCGCTACTGCCTTTACGCTGAAAGTAGGCGCAGCCTTCTCCTACAGACTACCCTGATCTGTCTTGGCCAGTAAAGCCTGGTAGTTTCTTTGCATCGCATTTCGGGTGAATTCTTCTCCGGTCACCATAGGATACTTTCTTTGCGGGCCCTGGATCTTCGCGCTCTTCCGTGCCTGATTGAAGTAAGCGATGCTGTATCGCTCTCCATAGAAGTCTCCAGGCTCCATAGGCGCTTTGACCCGATGGAATGTGCTCTTGAAGCGGTCATCGGACCATGACATGAGCAGGTCGCCGATGTTGCAAATGATGGCGTTGGATGCTGCATCTGGTTCAACCTTGGTCCATGTATCGCCATAACCAAAGCTAGTAGACACTTCTCGCCCAGGACAAATCTCGAGCCCGGACTGCCCAGACTTTTGAAACAAAAGAGTGAGAAAGTCCCAGTCCGTGTGCGCTCCAGCCCTGTGAGGAATGTCGCCATTGTTGGTTTCTGGCGTCGCGAAGTAGTGTAGCAAGCGAGCAACAGTCTGCGAATCTTCCTTGGACACATCGTGGCAATCGATGAAGAAATTGTCAGGAAAGCCCAGTCCGCGCGCAAAACAAATCATAAGCTTCTCTGATACAGATTGAGCAGCGCGCATGAACTCAAGGCTCCGTTGTTGGAAGCCGGGCAAGACATCGTCGCCGATCCATCGACCCTGCATGTTCTCGCCAAATTGGATCTGGTAAGACTCTTTTCGATCGATTTCCCCAGTACTGGGTCTCTTCTGAGAGTTCTGTTCCCAACCAGCGTTGTGGTTTGCCGAGAAAGGAACACGAGATTTGGTGGAATCATCGAGACTGAAGAATGCAACGGAGTCTCCGAATGTTCTGTTGACCAGCTCGGGAGAAATCTCGTGATCGACGACGCAAAAGAAACCATTGTCTTCAGCGGCTGAGATGACCTCCTTGGTGATATCGTCAACTCTCGTGTCAAAGTTGGCGAGTGAGATTTGGGGGATCTCTCGGTCCGTGTATTTCGTGATGGCCATTGTGGTAGTTTTAGGATTTGTGATTCAAGTCCTTACAGTTGGCTCGCCAACGTGGCATGGCACTCATATAACCTCCGTTGATCAGCCAGTATGTTCGCGTGCGACAATACTGTCGTGTGCTTACCGCGGCGAACCTCGATCCCGACACCATCGTCATCGGCGAGATAAGCTCGTACATCGAGCGAGGGGCTGAGTGATTCCTATCTTTATCGCTTATCGCCACCACATTGACCGATGCATCTGAGGTCGCGATCTGGGAGTTTCTGCAGTCGGACTATCGCACACACAAGTGTTCTCGATAATGAAATCCCCAGCGAGGTTACTGGAGCGCAGCCAGACATTGTATCGTCGCGAGACTAGGTCATCTTGTCGCCACTCCGCTGTCCTGTTCTCGGATCTTGGTCCCGAAGTTTGTACGATCTTGGCCGCCGACACCCGCCCACCGACTTCGGAACAGTCTGTAAACTGTCTCTAACGCGATGCCGAAGACACGACAAACGTGTACTCAATGCTCCATTCGACGCCAGAAGTGCGACCGAAGTACACCGTGTGGCCGCTGTCGGTCTCGAGGCGTTGCACACCTTTGCACACTGGTTTGGCCTACACCGGAAGCATCACGTGTAGATCGTACAACCTCGCAACAGCCGAAACGTATCACATCGCCCATTCCAGGAAACTTTCCTGTTGCACAACAAGACCCATGTAGCACAGAGAGTCTCGCGCCGGCGATTCCTCAGAGTCTTCCGGAGGTGCGAAACCGACGATCCCTGGAAGTCTTCTCAAGCTCGCCCGAGCTCCGGGCCCGGGTCGACATCAATGATGAAGCCCCAGGGCATGGTAGTCAAGAAGATCACATATTGGCGGACATAGCTGATGGACCAGAGTCATACCTTAACACTGCTGAATCTTCTTTGGGCCATCAAAGCACCTCAATCTTTGGGCTCGAGGGCACGTTACCAGAGCCTCTTCCCACCGGCTTCCCTAACATCAAGGAAACATCTATTGCGTTACTTCATCTCCATGTCCCTGACGTGACTCAAATCTGGGACCTTGTGGACTACCATGAGAAGTATCTTTTGTGGTATCATGGCTGTTATCACGGTCCGACTTTTCGGGCAGAGCTTCGCGATGTTCTGGAGCGCCATAACGGCCAGCTTCCATTGGACAAACTGAACTTGCAGTGGGCGGCACTGCTGTTCTCGGTGATGGCAGGTAGTATAGCATGTGCGAGCGCGGGCATGTTGGAAGCATGGGGTTTTGGGGATCCAGACATCGTGCGGCTGCCACGGCAATGGTACGAGGCTACTCTGACCTGTCTGCACCTTGCTGGCTACACTCGCAATCACAGTATATATGCAATTCACGCCATCACGACACTCAGCATGTCGGCTCATCCTCTTGGCTTCTCGGAAGAATTAACAGTACTATTGGGTACCGCTTTGAAAATTGCACAAAGTCTTCAACTTGACCGTCTCCACGGGAAGAATGGTTCCGAGGCTGTTGATGAGCACTCACCAGAGACGCATCGAAAGAGGATACTGCAGCGCGAAATTGGCAGGCGCCTCTGGTCTCAGCTTTGCGTACAGGACTGGTTCTCACTGCCTTCTGGGGGGAGCCTGATCCGGCCGGATGACTTTACGACCACAAAACCCTCCAATCGCGATCATGTTACGATGGTACACATTGAGGACACTTTCCCGACATATGTGAGCTACGGCAATTACCTGAATAATATAGCGAAACTCATGGCCGAGCACCACATTGCAATGACCCGTGCATGTACACCATACACACGCTACGAGCAAGTTCTTTCGTTCGACAAGAAGATGAGGAAGCTGGCGAAAGAGATACCGGGTTACTTCAGTGTGACAACTCCCGTCCATCCATCATGGCCGGTCTTCATACCGTGGGCTCGTCGAAGCCTTACTATCTGCTTCGCACACAAGATCATCATGATACATCGAGCATTTATTAGCCCAAGCTTTACAAACCCAGCCTTTCAGATGACACGCAATACATGTATTGCGGCTGCCAAGACAATACTGAAAGAAGCGAAGCAGGAGCAAGATGAAGACGAACCTACCATATGGATAGACCAGGTATGTGGCTGGTACCTCCAAGTCCCACTTTCGATGCTAACGAAGTCAGGCATTGTGTGTTGCAGCAGGCATAATCCTATGTCTGGATGTTATGCACCGCAGCGAAGTAGACTCATCCAGCAGCCTACACAAAGGGCTTGTTGAGGAGTGCATTGAGAGGCTACGAAAATTAAAGTCAAGCGCTATAGCGGTACAGGGCATACGCTTACTTTCTGTTCTGCTTGCAGAGGCAAAGCAGGCACCAAGACCCACAAGTACGTCGCATAAACGTGCGCCGCCCTTGGACTTGGTGTCTAGAGACAGAAGAAAGAAGTCGAAGATCAGTAAGTTCGTCGACAACCCAAGCAGCAATAGCCGTGGCACTGGTACCAAACCTCATAGCTTGCCGGCACAGGACGTCAATGCAACGACCGGAGATGCTGGCGATCGCGATGAAGAACTTGCACCCGTTGAATCCAGAGTGCCTCAGTTACTGCCACCACAGGCCGGCTTCTCCAATGATTTCCTTTTCAACGAGCTATTAGATCTATGGATATAGCATTCTTATATTTTTCGAGAACTATGGGTTCAGTCAGATGTTCCAGATGAAAGAGAATCCAGTCACACCAGTAGAATGCGAAAGACCATTTCACTTGTCACCCGGCTCTTTACTCATCTGCGTCGAAGCAGCGAATCGTCCAAACCCTCAATAGCCAAAACCCCTTCAGCTTTTTGATCCGCTCAATCCATACTCTGACAGTCTTGCAGGGCTCCAGTGAAATGTCGCCCATCGGTGCCAATGCAATGTAAACGCGCACTGCCAGCGACCTCAACGTCAAGATGCGACCAACGCGCAGCGGAGAGCATTGGCTCCACAAAAGCGCGCTGCGAAGGATTCGTATTTACCTGTGGTTACATTGCTCTTAAATGGGTGTCTAATAATCCCTACGACTCCTCATCTTCTTCCATCAACACGTTGATTATTCCGCAGAACTATCCGTGAAGTAGTCACGCGACAGCGGGAAGCCCACGTTGCAAAAGCCCTCATGTGTTGTGACAACCAGCGCAGAGCCTCCGGCCATGATCTCATGCATTCTGCTTGGCCTACTTGGCGGTCCACACCTCGTGCTCAGTATGCGTTGCACAGCCCTTGACTGCGCGTAAAGTAGTTGCCATTGCTTACGATACGGCACATTTTTGCCGTGCTTCTGGCATCGTTGCCGCACACAAAGCTCCCGCTCTAAGCATGGCGTCTATAGCTGCTTGGCAAGTGTCAGAGTGGTCATCCAGGCGGTTTGGAATCTGTTGCAAGGACGCGTGTGCAATTGCCACTGCTAAGAGGTCCTTCCAAGATATACCATGGACGCTGCGTTCAATGCGCCAACCATGGACCGTATCGTATAACCATTCCAAAGAACTTCAATGCATTAGAAATCCTTTCAATATCCATGGCAACTGCCCGAGCGATATTGCTGCATAGATACCGTATATGCATGCAAGCCTATCAGACTAAGAGATCCTTTCGTGTTTTTAAGCGGCTGCCTGGTTGATGCTCTAGCATTGCGTCTCGTCCGACCTCACGATACATTAAGCACATTCTCCCTGCGAGTGTTACTGCGGAACTGAACATACCGATCGCCTCTCACAAGAAGGCGCGGCATCTTTTAAGACTGGCTGAAAGCGAGCCACAACGATGGCGATCATGCGTCTTGGTCGACAAATATGGACCTTATTCAAGAAAGATCTTGCGATTGTGCTTTGGCGCAGTTGGTTCTCGACCTTCCTTCGAGCCGTCGCGTTGCCAATTGCTTATATGTTCTTCATCGCCTACGTTCGGAACTTCTTCCTACCCCCGTCAGAGTATGGTGTCGCCTCGTCTTACAACCATATCAGAGACATCACGACTGAGGTCTTCAATTCTTCTACCTCACTGGGTGGCCGCAACAGAGTGGTCTTCATCAATGAAGGTAATACCGGAGGTCAAATTGATACGCTAATAGAGAGGCTTGCTACTCGGCTGAGAGATGCTGGCGCTGAAGTGCATCGCATCTCCGACGAGAACGAACTATTCGATCTTTGTCCCAGCACCTTGACAGGTCTCTCGCCGTGCTATGGAGCCGCGTCCTTCGAATCTTCTCCGACTGAAGGTGGAGTATGGGCATACACAGCGCGTGCAGACTTCGGACTTGGCCTTTCACCTTACGTCAACTCCGCCGACAACGACGCCCAGGTTTTCGTCTTACCTTTTGTACATGCCATAGATGCAGAGATTGCCGCGATCGAGGGCGTACAATTCCCTTTGGAGCAGTATGAGTATCCCTTCACCTACGAGACTCGTCAGGAGCGCGCCGACGATATCCAGCGTTTCTTCATGAACGCACTGTACAACTATCTTGCGGTTACAATGTTCATCGGCATCTGTGGTATCACATATCACATGCCGGGTCATATCACGACAGAGAGGGAGCTAGGAATCTCGAGCTTGATCGACTCAATGCTCTATACGTCGCATCAAGCCTACGCCATGCTTGCTAGACTCGTCTCGGTTTATCTCTCTTTCGTGGTCATATACATCCCCAGCTGGCTTGCGATGGGAGCCATTGTCGCAACTCTGATGTTTGAACAGACCTCGGCAAGCATTATAGTTCCATTCCACCTGCTCACGGGGCTATCTCTTACTGGATACTCGATATTCATGGCAAGCCTTTTTCGCAAAGCTCAGCTCTCCGGTACTGCCACACTACTTCTGGCCTTGATTTTGGCAATCATTTCACAATTCATACCTAGGACTGAGATCAGCCAAGGCGTACTGGGATGTCTATTTCCACCCGCCACATACACTTTCTTCCAGATCGAAATCGCCTACATGGAAGGATCGTTGCAGCCATACCAACTCCGTAACCCTTATGTGTGGCGGACCGGACTTGATGGCTACTATTACTTCATTTTCCTGGCCGTCCAGATAATACTCTATCCGTTCTTGGCATGCCTGGTTCAGTGGAGCATGTACGGTACCCCTGCACGCTGTCGCAAGCCTCTCACAACCAACGATGGCTCAGCGCTCCAAATTCTCCATCTCACGAAAATCTTCCACCCCAGCTTGTGGAAGCGAATCTTTGGTCGAAGCAAGCCCTTCAAGGCTGTCAACGATCTCAACCTCTCGTTGTCACGAGGCCATGTAGTGGCATTACTTGGTGCGAACGGAAGTGGGAAGAGCACCACACTGGCCGCAATCGCGGGAACCCAATCAACGTCTCAGGGACACGTAGAACGGGATCCCAGCCTAGCACTAGGCTTCTGTCCACAGAAAAATGTCCTTTGGGATGAACTCTCCGTGTTGGAGCACGTCCGCATATTCAACGCTCTGAAAGCGAAGGACAAACCGCAGCCCGAAACGGAGCTCCGAGATCTCATAAATGCTTGCGACCTGAAGAAGAAAATTGGCAAGAAGTCGAAAACGTTGTCAGGCGGTCAGAAACGCAAATTACAGCTGGCTATGGCATTTGTGGGCCATAGCCAAGTGTGCTGTGTGGATGAGGTATCCTCTGGTCTTGACCCTCTTTCGAGGAGAAAAATCTGGAACATCTTGTTGAGTGAGAGGGAACGCCGAACGCTCTTTTTGACTACGCATGCTCTTGATGAAGCTGATGCACTCGCAGATGATATCGTCATCATGTCCAAAGGCAGAATCGTAGTGCAAGGTTCAGCGCCTGAGCTAAAGCATGTCCATGGTGGTGGCTACCACGTGGTGACCAACGATCCACAAGCGTTGCACATCCCTTCGTTACAGCCACAGATCGACATAAGTGGTGATTATAGCTTCAATGCTCCAACTTCTGCAGAGGCTCGCAGCATTGCGAAAGAAGCACGTTCATGCGGCGTGAAGGATCTCCAAATCCATGGTCCCACCATACAAGACGTATTTTTGAGTCTCTCCAGAGAATTCGCCGAAGAGTCGTCCCAAATGCCATCCGTTGCGATCCTTGATGATCGCAGCAGCTCACAGAGCCACGATCCTACGACCATATCGAGTCTACAATGCAAGACCAGTGGCAACACTCTGAGCATAGAAAGTGGCCAAGGCTCTTCGTTTATCCAACAGACTCGGATCCTGTACCGGAAGAGACTTCTGATATTGAGGCGTAATTGGCTGCCTTATGTCTTTCTACTTGTGATCCCGATCATAGCGGCCGGCTTAACAACAATGTTCCTGGCAGAATTTAATCCGCTGCCATGCTCTCGTGGTGCCCTCGCCAATCGCCCGCAAGTGCTTTCGCTCGGTTCTCTTGAACGCTATTGGGGCATTCTTGTGCCCGTAGGACCTTCCACCCAATTCTCAATTGATTCGCTGCCAGGCCCGTACCAGCTTTACTCAAATCGCATACGCCCGGTGGCCAGCTATACCGAGTTTCGTTCGTATGTGAGCGACAACTTCCGCGATGTAGTTCCTGGCGGATTCTATATCGGCGAAGATATCGGTCCAAGCCCAGCACCTCTCATGGCGTACCGGATCAATGGAAACATCGGATATGCTGCTTTGGCGAAGAACATCTTAGACTCGTATCTCACAGGCATCACCATCAACGCTAAGTTCTCGAGCTTCGCATTGCCATTCGTGGGTGGCACAGGGGACTCTTTGCAGCTTGTACTCTACATCACCTTCGCCATGTGCGCTTACACGGCATTCTTCGCACTATACCCTACTTTCGAACGCTTGAGCAACATTCGTGCTCTGCACTACAGTAACGGCGTTAGACCTGCGCCGCTTTGGCTTGCGTATTGGCTCTTCGATACATTCTTTGCGATCGTTGTTGCTGTTGTGTCAGTGGCTCTTCTTGCAACGGTATACTTCCCCTGCCCGAATGCCTTTACCTACGCCCGCTGACAGTGTTTCTAACAGCTCGCCGACGTTTGGTACGCTCCCGCACACCTTTGCGTCGTCATTTGGCTCTTCGGTATGAGTTCAATACTGCTTGCGTACATGGTGTCAATCTTCTCGACAAGCCAGCTGGCTGCCTTTGCGTTTGTTGCTGGCGGGCAAGCCATATTTGCACTTATCTATTTCTTGATGTAAGTCTCGACGAGTTCTCAATTCATTGCAGCAGTCAGGCTAACAATATCTAGCTACATGGTCCTCATCACTTTCGCCGCTGCTGAGCAACTCCAACGCAACCTTAACATCTTGCAGTATACGCTAGGCCTCATATCACCATCGGGTAATCTGCTTAGATCTCTGCTTCTTACCCTGAACCAGTCACAGTTGCTCTGCCGGGGCCAACAATTTGTCGACTACCCTGGCGACGTAACAGTGTACGGCTGTCCGATCTTGTATCTTGTGCTACAGAACCTGGTGTTCTACGCGATCTTGGTCTGGCACGATTCAGGAGCGACATTGGCGTTACCACAACGCTGTAAAGATCATGCTGTCGACATGGAGAAGACGGCCACTTTGCCCTCAGATGTGAGACTGGAAGTGGCGCGCACAGAGACATCTCAGGATAAGCTTCGGATCTTGCACATGGCAAAGCGTTTCGGCTCCGACCAAGTGGTCGACGATGTCACCCTTGGGGTCAATGGAAGTGAGATTTGTGCTTTGCTTGGTCCAAACGGTGCTGGGAAGACTACCACATTGTCATTGATTCGTGGTAATATACATCCCTCTGCTCGAGAGTCTGATGTGTTCGTCGGAGGAGCATCCATTCGCAAGAACCAGCTTGCGGCACGCCAACTGCTCGGTGTCTGTCCCCAGTTCGACACGACAGACTACATGACTGTTACCGAGCACCTTTCTTTCTATGCTCGCGTCAGAGGAGTACAGGATGTCGAAACAAACGTTTCTCAAGTGATTCAGGCCGTAGGCCTTAGCGCCTACAAAGAAAGAAGGGCCGGAAAGCTGTCTGGCGGCAACCAGAGAAAATTAAGCCTCGCCACATCCATCATTGGCAATCCGAGCGTACTTCTGCTTGACGAACCAAGTACAGGAATGGACGCTGTGGCTATGCGCATCATGTGGCGAGCCATCGCTTCCATCAAGACCGGACGCGCCATTTTGTTGACGACGCACTCGATGGAGGAGGCATCGACTCTGTCCGACAAAGCTGCAATTCTGGACCGCCGACTGCTCGCCGTGAGCGGAACACGAGATTTGGTGAAGCAGCATGGACACGGCTTGTACCACGTGCATCTGACGCTTACCAGAGGCGTCGACGCTACCACAGAAGAGATGGCAACTGTGCGAGACTGGTTTGTCAGTACGTTCCCGGGTACTACAGCGCACGATGCTTCGGGTGCTTCGCGTCGCGGCCAGCTGCGACTCTCCATTCCTGTCCAGGCTCCGCCTAACGGGCCTTCCACAGAGAAAGCAGAAGTGGAATCTTCCGAGCACACGGAGTCGAACAATCGCCTCGAGATGATATTTGACTTGTTGGAAGACCACAAAGAGGACTTGGGTATCTCTTACTATTCGATCAGCCAGCCTGCGCTTGAGGATGTTTTCTTGGACGTCCTCTCGCGGAACAGGGATCTGGAAGATGAGTAGCACTTCTTCCGCTCTAGTCAGATAGCTTAGAACTGTAGAAAAGTGCCGAGATGTATGACGGCATCCTTGTCCTAACTCCAGATGTGGTACAATATTTCGGTGTCTGCGCGAGACCAATGCTCCGTGATACTGGACTACCGTTGCTAGCTTTGGTACCAACGATCCAGATCGCCCTGCCTGACTTCAAACGCCCAGTGCAGACAAGTTTGGCTCACGACCGGACTGATCCCAGGCCTCTCATCGTCTTCGTCGTCGTCATCTTCCTCGACAGTCCACACGCCTGCACGACCATACTGTTTGAGCAACGTCCTCTTGAATCTTCCCGTCTCGCCCACACATTTCCTCCAGCGACCGATCTGCCTTTCGTCGTCATCACATCTGCGCCCCTGGAAGAACCGACAGTACCACTGGAACCATCCTCGCACATCGTGCTCGTGGCTGATCCACCCAGCCGCCTCCCACTCTTCAATACTTTGCCCACACGCTCGATGGAACTTATTAATCTCAGCGTCGTATTCTGGGTTCGTCAAATACCTCTCCAAGTTCAAACCCTCGATCCATTGATCGGGCACCGTATCCTTCCAATCTCCCTCTATTACAATACCTAATTTCCTTGATCTCAAAGGACGGAAATACGAGCCACCAAACACGCCTTCCCGCAGCATCTCCTCTGGGCTCTTATTCGGGGTGAATGATTCCTCGTCTTCGAAATGAAACACCGCATTTTCGTCTCGTGTCGGTGCTGGCGCGGTGGCTTCCCAGCTCGACCAACCGCTCCGAATCTCATCGATATCTTTCACTGGAACAAGCGCTTCCGTCTCTCCCTTTACGATCGATCCAAGCTTGTCTTTCTTTGCTGATCGGCCTGCTGATCGAGGCAGGGCAACTGGCTTGATGTCTGGCTCATCGGTGTAGTTTGGCTTCAGGAGTGCGCTGGCGAGGCGTGCAGAGACTCTCGATGGCGCGGCGTCTTGCTGTAAACGACGCCTTTTTGTGGGAGGTTGATCGCCGCCATTGGTTCGTTTCTGGCGATTTGCGCGTTGAGGACCCAGAGGTTTGATGTCTAGCTCTGCCAGCAGGGCTTGGTTCTTCGCGATTTTGGCGGCTCTTTGGGTCTCGTAATCGTTCATCTTGGGCACATGCCTGTTTTCATGCGTAGTCGGAGTCGGTTGCGTGCTAAGAAAGCTACCCAAACGCGTCCAACGCGGATCTATCTCGTTGCTCTTATCGCGATCTGCATGTGATTCGATGACGTCAATCTCGGGTGGGTTTGAACCGACATCAAGTGGATCGAGTGCACTGCACAACGTCAAGTACCAATATTGATTGCGGAACGATTACATTGATTGCTGTGAGCTATCACACATCGCTCAACAACTTGTATCCAGACGCGTTCCGCCACCTGACCGCGCCCATAGCGGGTCTTCCGACCTTCCAGCACAGATATCGCCTGTACACTTCGTAAAACGCGACGAGTACTGCCACGGCAACACAACTAACAAGCAGCAGAGTAACCGGATCAATGGTTCCGAACGGTCGCGAATTGTCTTCACTAGTTTTTGAGGGTGCGACTGGTCTGCACTCTTGAACGTCAGTTATGCCATAGTCAAGCACTCGACCATCCACGTCGAGCGCAAGTATTCGAAGATGCGTCTCGGCAGATATCAATGGACCGGAGAGATCGAAGCTAGTTTCGAACCCAATCTTCTCCCTGCGTGCTATCTCGGTCCAGCCACTCTCGTCACTACTGTTGACTTGACTGCTGGCTTGTAACACCCACGTAGCCACTTGCGTAGCTCCATTCCAGCTCACAAAGACATGGCTGCTGACCAGATCGATCACCATGCGAGGTTTATGTTTCGGCAAGCCAATCCAGGGAAATTTGTAGACGCGATAGCTTTGTATGTCACCGCGCTCCCAGGATGTAACGGCACCAAAGTGCGCGTCACATGCCACGGAACCGTTGGCATTGAATTCTGTAAAGACCGCGTTGAGGCCGTAACCGACAAGGACTCTGGCATCTGCTCCTTTGATATAGGAAGGCAAGATCTGCATCGATCCCTGTGAGGAAGAGCGTACGCCCAGGGGATTGGAGTAGGACTGTATCACACGGACGGTGTGGGTCGAACTGGATCCGTTGATCTGAACTTTCTTGATGAGGTCGGCATCTGGGTCTTGTATCTTGTCGGCGTCGTACGGAGGATATGGCAGCTCCGGTCTTGCGTGCTCGTGGACTAGGCTCATTCTTCGATCCGATAACTCAGCCAGTTCCCACAGCTGGGAGATATCTCTGACAGATCCGACATCGTTCTGAGCATCGACAGTTTCTTCGTATCCGGGCGTCGGGAATGTGACTTCGAGCAACAAGCCACGCGAGTGATCCGTCCCATAAACATAGTTTTGGTCTTCTGCAGCGTTATCGAATAATGACAGCAGTCTTGTTGAATATCCTGGTTGCTCTGTTGGTGGCGTGTATATATGTGTGAAGAGCTTCGGCGAGACGATTCGCGCGTCGTGCTGCCATGCGAAACTGATAGCAGAGCCATTGCTTAAGTCCATGAACATGTTGCTCTTTCCGCCAAGCACCCAGATCACGTCTCCGGTGTCGCCGTCGATGTAAGTAATGGAGTGCGTGTACCGTGCTGATACAAGATAGTTACCCAATTCGTCCTTGTGGATGCTGTTCATGTGAAACCAGTCAAAAGGATCTTCGTAATTACCAGTCCGTCTTACGAGATGATATGTATCGTTCACGCTGATGTGATCGGAGGCGCGCCACTCGAAGAGCACGTCGCCTGTATGCACCGAAACTTCCTGCATCACACAGTCCCACATCCAATTGGGGTCAGCGTCGTTCGGATCGAGCGCAGCGTCAAACGACCGCCATTCAGACATGTTGTAAGGTTGTTTTTGATAAATCGTCATAAGTGCTGTGCCGTCAGGCGTCAAAAGGAATTCGTGAAGATCGGCGGTCATGTTGTTGCCAGCGTCAACACTTTGAATTACTTCGTAAGATGAATCTAGCTGAGGGAAAAGTCAGTATGTTCTACCTCATGCTTGACTGGTCAAGGCAGCACGGCTATATTCCAAAAACGAAGTCACTCACCATCATGTATGCTCCAGATCCATGCCCGCGTATTTGATCATCGCCAGTCCAAAATGTTAAGTAATCTTGACCTTGGTAATGCTGCACCATAAGATCATACACTTGTCCACCCCATTCATTATTGAAGTGCTTGCTCCAAACGAGATCACCACGCCAGTCTAGGATCATGGGACCAGGCTGCGATATACTCCAGCCTTTTGGCGTGAGGAAATAAAAATTTCCATCGTCACACTGCTGGTCCCACTGTAGCCAATTGATTTGTGGTGCAGAAATTCCATCCTCTGTCACGAAGGTCCGGGATGGGTAGTATCCGAAGGTGCCATTGTCAACGGCCTTGTCGTATTCGTGAGATGACGGAGGTCTGGCATGATGGGCGGCGCGAGCGCGTAGGATGAGCGCAAGTAGCCACAAAGTCTGCATGGAGCAGGTTGGCGGCCTATGCTATACAGTCGTAGCAGAAGTAAATTAGACGGCAAAGATCAAGGCAAGGTCGTCGCTCGCATAGAAAATGGCGATGGGACGGGTTGATCAGCTGAGCGGATTTTGCCAGGCAGATTTCTGCAGGAATGAAAGTCCAATTTTCTACGAGCAAGTGTCGACTGAGGTTGACGCCTTTGTTTTGCAGGCGGAGACGGAGGTGGTTGCTTCCTGGCCTCGCTCACCACTGCTTGCGGCTGTTATCACTGGCTCTCCGACGGCAAGAAGCCACACCATGAATGCGCAGCGATCGCACGGGAAGTGTATACGTCGGCTACTGTGTCTATCGTTTTCGAGGGTTCCCTTCAGTTCTGCCATACTGCGTACTCAGAAAGGGGAATGGCTGCGCTGCTCTCGCACGGCAAGCTACAGGGGCAAACTGTCTGGGACGGCCTGGCCGCGTATGCTCAATCCGATGCCATTGCGGTACTTTCTCGTGCTGTGCGACTGCATTGCGAGGTGGTCGCATCTGTTGACTTGACGCCGGGTCAAACATTACAGGTGTATCATCGAATGATTCATACTTTCTGCTTTCCGTCCCAGCCAGAATCGGAAAGACGAAGGTGAACCTACACCGAGAGTAATACAGTAGAGCCATGCTCATCACTGGGACACGCGGTCTTTCTGGTCTGTACCTTAATCTGCTGGAGGACGACGTCGCACGTGTGCCGTATAGCCGGTATCTTGTCGTGCATTACCCTTAGCCGCGCACGGCCAGTGCGCGCACTCTCTGTCCTTGGGAGCAGTCGCTTTGCCATAAAGTACATCCGCATGACCCCAGGAGCCGTCAGCATCATGACTGAGGTTTGATCATTCTACAGGCTACTGTTGTTCCCAGCAAATGTGCTAGAGACGTTCAGATGCCAAGCAAGATTGCAGTCCATCAGTCAGCCGGCTGAGGCTAAAGTATTATCCATGGACTTGACACTAATCGTGTGCATCAGAAACCCATGAGACAACAAGTTTACACCGACCTCAGGAATCCGGGAGAACACTGAAGGCGTACCGTAGCATCTGCGTGGATACAAAGGGCAGAAAGAAACCCGATACGGCAGCATGACCTGGACTCACACTACTGGCAACCCATGGAATGGAACGCAGGACAGACGTCTCACTGAATCGGAGGCACAGGATACATTTATACACATATTCACGGGACTGACAGCCGATGCGAGGAACATAACGGTCGCTTATCACGATTAACGCCCACGCGCCTTCGCCTCGGGATCGATCGTATACATGTTTTGTGACAGTCTCGGCGCCCATCCGATGCATCTTCACATGCCGGCCGGGCGCACCCGCGGCATTCCCAGGGTTTGCGTCTCAACAAAAGTGCTCGAGCAGCGCTTTCACATGCAAGAAACTTTGACACCTTCACCCCACATGGGCACAACGTGTGCTGACTCTGCCACTTGATAGACGCTTTGTTGGGTAACTCACGCCATAAGCGAGGCGCATAGAGGCATGCGTTCTGCCTATCGGCGTCCCAAATTAAATTGCTATCGCAAAGTCCTGGCAGGTATTGTTTCACCTCACATCTCTCTTTTGTGTCTGCCTTGCACTCTACACAGTGACCCTTCGTCCTATCTCTCCGATCTGTGCCTCAAGAGATAGCTTTTCCTTCGTGCCCGAACGCGGCTTGAAAAATCAGCATGGCCATCGATGATTCGAGTCATGATACATCTCCTGGGGTGGACAGCCCGCTGATGCAGATACCGGGCCTCGACGTCAAGTTGACGGATTGTTGTACGACTTCATCAGGAAGTGGTGATGGTCTATCTATGATATACACTGCACTTCCGCGAATGTTCCAACAACGGCTTCCTCGGATTCGATCTCTCCGACGTGCAGCTTCTATCTACGCCAGCCCACGAGCCCATCTACGCTCATGGAGTACCTCAAGTGATACGAGCACTTACTCCAAGAGTCCGCCACCATCGTATCATACCGGGACTTCGACATCGGACTCATCCGCAGATGAAGACGACGGTACAAGCGATTATGAGGCTCCCGAGTTCTTCACCTCCGCGCCTTCGAGCAGGCCTTCCACATCTGGCTATGTGACGCCCGCGCCTACACAATCAGCCTTCAAGAGACAAGAAGAGCTATACACACCCAGCTTTGGAAACAGGAGCGGGCAAAAAGGCTTAGAGCTTCTCAACGACGCCATGCGTAGCACACCAAGTCGGTTGCCCGACGATGATGACCACAATCGTCGCCTCTACATCGACGGCATCTCATACGTCCTCCGCGGCCTACCTGCCGACCTTACTCGCGAAGAAGCTCTGACTATCCGCACCGCGGTCCCAGCATCAGTCATCCCAGCTCCTCTAGAACAGTCTGTAGCCGTTCAGCAGCCTACACAACAACCCCACCAACCAACAGAGCCGCCCACGCTCCTCCACCGCGCAGTCTCAACAACAACCTTCTACACCCTCCTAGCCCTGACCCTTCTAATCCCCCATATACAAACTCTCTTCGCCACCTTATGTGCTCTCGACGCCCGCCACAACTTCTCCGCCCGCTTGCTCGCGCAAACGAGTTTCCTGCTACGCATGCTAGCTGCACAAGCAGTAGCGGTGTTGGCAATGGCCTGGGGAGCGAACGACGGCGCGCTGAGACACGCGTGCAGAGATTTTGGAGTGTGGGTGCTGCGGGATGTTTGTGGCGGCATGGATGAGGGCGTCGGACGAGCGGTGGTGAATCTGCGGTTGGAAGAGAAAGAGCCCAAGAAGTAAGATTGGAAACCAGTGCATTGGCGTAAATGACATGAACGGCCGATTGTAATGCTTGAATGTATAGAGAGAGCGACTGATCAGATGGGCTTCTCGTCCGATATGACGATGCATGATGACTAATGAAGATTGGGCGAAAGCTTTGTGAGACTCACGATGAGAATGATGGACGTCCGAGACTCACTTTTCTGATAAAAGTATCAAATTCTCTTTCTCAATTCATGTAGAGTACGCGAGTGCAAAGCCGCTCTAGAAAAAACAAGCCTGACGATACACCAATGACCCATATGCCAAATCCCCAAAGCCTGTACAAGAACGCCACCGGCTATCAAAAAGAGCCACCCACCGAAAGCCTCTCAGGATACCTTA
Organism: Cladosporium colombiae; assembly: GCA_026122715.1. Taxonomy (NCBI): domain Eukaryota; kingdom Fungi; phylum Ascomycota; class Dothideomycetes; order Cladosporiales; family Cladosporiaceae; genus Cladosporium; species Cladosporium colombiae. The sequence goes on along the minus strand of JAKZFA010000008.1, from coordinate 930,945 downwards.
CTCCAAACCGCATCCCACCGTCATTACAAGATCATAGCTCCGCCTTTCCCTAACCTCAAATTCTGTTGTTGTAACTCCAACCACCCTCCTTGTAGACTCTCTCTCTAGCCTCCATGTCCTTACGCTTCTCCTCGAGAGTGACCGCGTCGCCTGTCTCGTGCCACATGGCACTGCTACCTCTGTCTCTGAATCGCTTCAGGCGCTCCTGGTTCTTGGCACCCTTGAAGACCTCTTCCATTTTCAGGTCAGAGATGGGGCCAAAGACCGTCTCTGGGTCGACGAGCTGTTGCTGGGTGAGCAAATCGCGCAGCGCAGGCGAAGCGACCCAAGAAGGAGCGCGGAAACCGCCAGTAGCCTCGTCTTCCTCATCGTCCTCGTCCTCGCTGTCGGTCATGATTTCCGGAAGCGCGATGTTGTCGCCGTTGGCGTACATTGGAGAGGACTTGGCAGACTTGGCAGACTTGGGCATGGTTTTGGCGTTGGGAACTCTAGCAGGCGTCTTGAACTTGCTAGAGGCGCTGTTTTCATTGCCCTGGTAGGTTTGGGATTGCTGGTAGTATTGAGCAGCGGGTGGGTTGGCGTTCTCGGCGAATGGAATGCGTGCACTACTATGTTGCACGGTCTGGCTGGGATGGGCCGGTCGTTGTCCATGTTGCAGTTGATGCTGGTTGTTCACGGTAGTTTTGAATATGCTGCTGCTTGCGTGGTGAGAAGCCGGTGGAGGAGCGTGTGAATATCCGTAAGGAACCTTCGATAGCGTTTCCTGATAAATTGTTAGTAATGGTTAGGCTGTGATCATGATTTTGGCAAACTTACTTTGCGCATAGTGGAAGGCCGCTTCGGTGGAGCCATGACAGAATGTCTTTGATCGTTGTCTTGCTCCAGTTCATCCGTCTTTCTCCTCTTGGCCTCATTCTGCTGATACGAAGTTGGGTTACGCTGCATGCCCGGCCTAGATGGCTGAGATACAGGCTCGTCATCTTCCTGAGAGAATATGCGCTTGGGAGGCTTCGCAGGGTTAGGCTGGATCTGGCGAGCAGACAAGTCTGGCACGGTCCTCTGTGCAAGCTGCCTCAACGTCCCTGGAGCATCGCCTCGGGGTAGAGCTTGCTTCTCTGCGCGCTCACGTTGAATCGCCTCTGCAAGCTCGTGGGCAGCCTTCGCTTTTGCGGCAACTGACTGTTCCTGACGCTGTTGCTCCAGTCTCTGTTGCTCCATACGTTGCTGCTGCTGCTCAAAGCGTTGCTGTTCACGTCTCTTGGCCTCTGCAGCTTGCTTCTCTGCCTGTCTTTGTGCAGCCTGCTTCATTTCTTGCATCTTGCGCTGCTCCTCCGCCTTCTTCTCTTGTTCAATGCGGCGTTCCTCTTCAGCCTTCGCGGCGCGCTTGCGTTCAAGCTCACGCTTTTGTTCAGCCTTACGCTGCTTCTCTCGCTCTTCCTGCTCTTTCTTACGAGCCGCGGCCTCAAGCGCTCGGACGCGAGAGTTATTTTGCGGCATTGTGGAACTTCGAGGATTACTTTGAGCTGAAGCCGGACGTAGACCGGTCTTCGGTGGTGGCGGTGGGCCCTGGCTCCCTTGGCTGGAGTTGGAGGTAAATGAGTCCTGCGACGAGGGCTGGCCAAGCCTTTGCAACTGGCTTGCAACACGAATGTTGACTGGAGCTGGTTTCGCCTTCGTTGCCGCGGTTTCGCGAGTAGGTCGGACAGGTCGTGTCGGGGCTCGAAGTTTGCCAGGAGGCAGTAGCCCTTTCGGTGGTGGTGGCGGAGGCATGTCTTCGCGATCCTTCTCTTCTTCGGCAGTTCGTGGCCTTTCTTCAGCCTTTGGTGCAGCCTCGGCCGCTTCTTCCTGCAATTTCCTCTCCTTCTCGAGTCTCTCCATCTCAGCCTGCTCTAACTTCAACTTCTCCTCTTGAGCTTTGTTGGCTTTTGAGCGTTCTTTCTCCCTTGCCTTCTCAAGCTCGTCTGCGGCTTTTTGTTGTGCTTTCATCTCTTTCCTCTGCTTCTTGTCGCTTTCGGTAGAGCTTCGAGTCTTCCTGCTTGGGCTACCAGAGAGAACTGACATAGGCCTCGAGGAATCTTGAGAGAGCTGAGATTCAGACCAGAGAGCGCCAGGCATTTTTACCACCTCGGCCTTCTTAGCCTCTTCTGCCGCGTCCGCTTTCTTGGATTTCTTGCCTGCTGGCGAATCGTGAGACTCTAATTTGGCAGCAGCACTCGAGCCTGCAGAGGAGGCAAAGAGACTCCTAGCTGACTTGAACGCACCCCAAAGCTTTTTAGAAGCGCTCATCGGCTCGGTCTGTTTCTTGCTCAATGGCGATCCGGCAGGTGTTGTGGATGCCATGTCTGGGGTCATGCTGATCACCACCGACTGACTCTTCGAGTGCATGGGCGGTCTTACTGGTGACGGGATGTCGGTCGTCGATATGGCTTTCTTGTGCATGGTGGGTCGTGGGCTGGGTGCGATCTCCGCCTGAGTTGCGTCTGTGAACTGAAGGGCCTTCTTTTGCTGATTCGGCTTAGATGGCGCTATCCAATCATCGTCGTCGTCGACCACCGCGGGTGCGTCCTTAGGCGGAGGTGCTGGCGCATCTTCTGAGAAGATGTCATCCCCAGCGTCTGTCTGTGGAAGCTGAGGATACAGTGCTTGGGGAATGCTCTTCGAAGACCTGGAATCTTTGGCTTTGCCGAGCATCGAAATCCGCTCATGGAGAAGCTGTGCGGAAGTTTTACCTTGCGATTCTTTCTGTGATGGCTCTTCTTGCTCGTCGTCCACTGCGAATCCAAAGCTTTTGCCGACAGATTTAGCAAATACACTGTTGCGATTCATTGCATCCATGTGGCTATTCCTTCCGCCAATGCTGCGCTTGGCAGTCAAAGGCTCTCGTGCCGGCAGAGACGAGAATGTGAAACTGCTCTTACGCGCCAGAGGCTGCGCTGGGCTCGACGTCTCTGACGGCTCATGCGACGCCTCAGCATGTAGTTCTTGTTCTGTTGGCTCGGCCTCGCCTTGCTCAGCCTCGTCTGCTTCCACTTCCACATCTGCAATCTCGAGGTCTTCTGATCCATTATCCACCGCTCCAGGCGCATCGAGTTCCATGTTGTCGTCTGGTACAGTTGCATTATCCTCATCCAGGTCTGGGTAGAGTTGCTCTTTCGAGACATTGTGGGATACGGCTTCTTTCGCGGACATGAATGATTCGTCACTAGCTGGTTCATTTTCATCTGGTTCATCCTTCACGCGCTGAAGCGGCAGATGGCTTTCGTGCGGAGAGATATTCTGCATTTCGAGAGATTGCGAAGGCACGGTATCGCCATCGGTCTGTGTATCGGCTTCCATCTCATCTTCGGTCATTCCATGGTATCCAGAATCCGTATTTCCAGGTTTGCCAAGGCGGTGCGGGCTCTTGCTCCGACTGAGCGGTCGCTGCTGTGAGGTTTGTTCGCCATCCTCGGCGATCTGGAACTGAGTGACCTTTTCGTAGAAAGTGGTGGTCTTCGCCGGTGTTGGGCCAGCTTGGGCGTTAGTCGCGAAAACATCAGTTAGTGGCTGGCGCTGCTCCAGTGCATCTCGTTTGCGCGCAGTGCGAGGCGTCTTGCCTCGTAGTTTCCCGGGTGTTTTGAACACATCGGCGAAATTTCTGAGAAGGCATTAGCAGATGTACGTGCCAGTCGTTTGGACGAGAAAACGCACATAGAATTTGTACTGAAGATCTCGGCCATATGCTCGTTGAGCCACTCCATCTCGTTGCGCACACTGTAGCCGAACTCCTCAAGCTCCTGCTCCACAAACTCTCCAGCCTGTTCCCTCTCCTTCTGCACCCATTGCACAGAGCCGATGTTCGCGGCCTTTGCTCGTGCTGCCGCCATGGTGTCTGGGTGTTATCGTGGCCGTCTTTGCTCGCGGCGCGTAAACAATTCGGTTCGCGCAGGTAGGTGGGTAGGTCGCGTCAAGTCCAAGTAATTATTCCAAGATGTACATGATCCAAGATGCGTCCCAAAGGTCACAAATGTCGTTTTCGAAGTCGCTGTCGGTGCGTTACGGGTGTAGAACTCGATTGTTTGGACTGGAAGTCGCACCCAAAACACAGCGCGGCTCGAGGCGGCGGCAGAACTCCGGGACCTACGCGCTTCAACGGGCGCTCACATGACGTCCCAAAGTGGTCTGCTCAAACAATTACATTACCTACTTTCAACATTAGACCCATACGAAGTAATATATAATGCTGACGTGGGTTAAATTCATGCTCATATTTTAGACATAGTGTGGGGTCTTTGTAACAGCATTTCCAGTTTTTGGACCGATCATGGATCGAAAGAGTTCATCACTTCATTTAAAGATTTGAAGACAGAACGTGCAGTCTTTCCAAGTAGATCTCTTACGCAACGTACGCTCGACTATGCACTTGTGCCTTAGGAACCGTGATATCACGAATACAATCGCGCGCTTGTATTGGCAGATCTGCCACCACGGAAAACATATCAACATGGCAACCATCATCATTAGCGAGATACTGTGCGCAGATTGGAAATGCTGACTTATATTGGTATTCAAATGTCAAATCTGACCTCACTGACCGTCCACGTAACAATATGGTGTTTCCACTCTCGGTCAGGGTCTTTGGTATGAGAGCGATTAAGTTAGAGCGCACGTATAGGCTACAGCCGCGCAAAATGTTCGCATTCGTTACGAATTCAGTTTGGATACCTTGATATGTTCCCTAACGCCATCGCTAATCTCATATTGGTGCTCGTCGTCCCAAGTTGTTCTGAGAAGCTCAATGCCTCTTCACTCCCTCTGCCGCATCACTTTTTCCCAACTAGTCGCCAGTGTCAATCTCAAGGTCCAGCTGCACGCCCGAGCTGACACCGTAGTCTGCAAGTGTCAAGATATCCTTGAAGGGTCTCTCGCCCTGCCGCTTCAGCATGATTTCGTGCGGCTGGCGACCGACATGCGCTGCCACGATAGCCTTGAACGCCTTCACACTGTCTGATGCGAGGCAAGGGATGGCTGCCTTGGTTCCCAGACGATCGTTGACGTTGACGATAATCATGGGCTCAGATGGTGCGACAGCTTTTGGCGCTTTCTTGGGTTTGTCCTTTTTCTCCGGCTTGTCTGATGCGGGTGCCGGACGGTCGCGCTTGGTTGAAGAAGCCCGATCGAAAGGATCATCTCTTGTGCGTGTATCGTCGCGAGACGGGCGGTAGCTGTCGCCTGTGTCTCTGTCTCGGTCTCTGCGCCTCGGCGAGCGGTCACGGTCGCGGTCACGATCGCGGTCACCGTCTCGCTCCCTATCACGCTGGCTGTAGATGTCGCGACGTGGTGAGCGATCTCTGTATCCTCTCCTCAAGCTTTTGTCATCACTGTTGGCCCTGTCTGCCTGACCGTCGGTCATAGGTCGCTTGTCTTTCCATTTGAACCCGCCAGACTTTTGCTTTTTAGGTCTTGAATCGTCGCGCCTAGGCGAGCGCGAACGCTGCCGGCTTTCCGTGTCTGACGCCATGATGGATGGTGTCGAGCACTGTGAGAGACTGTTCGCGGTTGGCTGCTGTGCAAGCTTGGGAAGTTTGCTAGAGCTTGGACGATTTGATGAAGCCCGCTTCGCCACCGCAGCATCGCGTGAGTATTGACACAACCTAGCTATTCACACATACTCTTCTCTTACATGCGGATGCTGAATACTTCATCACATCAACACTTAACATCTGCCATTCAGGAGAATCGCACATAAGATTACACATACCCCCATCCCCAGCATTTGATATCTATAGTCCGGCAGTGGCGACGATCTTCCCGAGTACCCGACAACCGCTCGCGTGCATGTGGAGACCGATGCATATCTTATTCCCAGGGCATATCCGGCATATATGACCTCAAGGCAGGCCTTCAATCGTCTTTACATCAATGCAATCCTTTTATACAGAAAGTCGTCTTTCACTTCTTTGAATCACAAACTACGTGTCTTCATCTGCCTCTGCTTTCATTAACTAACACAAGCTGTTACGATGTCTCGAGCTATCACCTCGTCACTGCGGCATCTGTCGCGTTCAGCCACTACATCGACTATACGAGGACAACACAATTCATTAAGAACATCCGTGCCGGCAATTGTTCCAAACTACGCGCGGCCTTTCTCGCTAACAGCGCATCGCCGGCTCATGGAGACCTCTGGCTTCAGCGAGGAACAACTGACTGTCCGGGAGGCCATCCTCAAGATCTGTTCCAACTTCGATGACGATTACTGGATGGAACACGATCAAACAGAGACGTATCCACACGAGCTCCATGCTGCTCTCGCCAAAGACGGCTGGATCGGAATTGCCCTGCCTGAGGATCTTGGAGGTGCAGGTTTAGGCATCGCAGAAGCAACCATGATGATGCAGAGCATCGCCGAGAGCGGTGCTGGACTCGCCGGTGCTCAGAGTATACACGCCAACGTATACGCGACGCAACCCGTATCCAAGTTCGCGACACCGGAGCAAAGAGGACGTTTCTTAACGAAGATCATCTCTGGCGAGTGGAGAACTTGTTTTGGTGTTACGGAGCCCAACACTGGACTGGAAACTTTAAAGTTAACCACAACAGCGAAGAAAGAGGGCGACGGCTACTCGATCACTGGACAGAAGATCTGGATCTCGAGCGCACAGGTTGCCACCAAGATGGTACTATTGGCCAGAACGACGCCGATCGAGGAAGTGACGAAACCCTCTGAAGGCTTGTCCATGTTTTACGTTGATTTTGATCTGAGCCAGCCAGGTCTTGAGGCAAAGCGAATCAAGAAAATGGGCGGAAGGGCTGTCGACGCTAACCAGGTGTTCTTCGACAATTACAAAATTCCACAGGATGCTCTGATAGGAAAAGAAGGCCAGGGCTTCAAGATTGTATGTTCTGACAACGTTCTGCAAGAAGGGTTGGACTGACCGACGTAGATCCTCCATGGCATGAACGCAGAACGTTGCCTTCTTGCTGGCGAAGCACTCGGCTTAGGTTACGCGGCTCTGAAGAAGTGCGCCTCTCCGTTTCCCTACATTGATCCACTTCCACACCCAAGCGACTGACACTGAAACAGGTCCACCGACTACGCCCGCGAGCGAATCGTCTTCTCGCGACCCATCGGTCAAAATCAAGCGATCCAACATCCCCTCGCAGACGCTTACATGCATCTCGAGGCCGCCAAGCTAGCCACCTACCACGCTGCATCTCTCTACGATCGCTCTTCGCCCAACCACCCCAAACACGACCCAAACATCACCTCGCACGCTGTGGGAGTGGCATGTAACAGCGCCAAGTACCTCGCTGCCGAAGCCGCATTCACAGCTTGTGAACGGAGTGTCATGAGTATGGGCGGTATGGGATATGCTGCCGAATATCATGTCGAGAGGTACATGCGCGAGTGCTTCGTGCCGAGGATCGCGCCTGTCAGTAGGGTGAGTAATCTCATTCCTTCACGAGGAGTCAGGAAGGATTCGCTAACTGTAATAACAGGAGATGATCATGAACTTTGTTGGAGAGAAGGTTTTGAAGTTGCCGCGAAGCTACTAGTTGATGTATATAGATACATAAGGTTTTTGATCAAAACAGAACTACATTTTTTGGCAAGAATGGCTTGCACGAGGAGAGTTGGTCGTATCCTTCTGATGTTCGGAAACGACAACTTTCGATGGACGACTTGCAAGTGTTTGGTTCAGAACACACTAGCTCGATTGTGGGATGATTTACAGCTGACAAACCTAATGATCCTTCGTCGCTGACGGCGCCCATTCGTGCTGCTCAGCCGCAGCTGGGTCGCCCTTGAACCTAAACAGGACCTTGGGAATATATAATAGTATGGTTACGGTCTCCTTCAAACAATGCTCAGGCAAACTTGCGTCTTCAGAGTCTCCTTTGAAATTTGTCTGGAGAAAGACGCTTACTTGTAGCTTGCTTGTATTATATTACTGCTGAATCGAACGATCCAATAGATAGCACATAGCGCAAAAGCTCCTGGAACAACCTGCAGCATGTCTTCCTCAATCGAACGCCTGAAAGAACATCTCGACGACTCCGAAGTCCACCTTCCAGGCACAGCCGAATACCTTGCCCAAAGCCTCCCCTGGTCCCAACACGCCGACGCAAAGCCCAAACTCGTCATTGAGCCTTCGACTTTGCCCTCACTACAAGAGTGCGTCAAACTCCTCTACGCGGACGGAAATCTAGACTTCGCCGTCCGAAACACGGGAACTGGCTCTGCGTCGGCTCGGGATGTAATTCTCAGCATGCACGGCTTCAAATCGTTCTCGTTCGATGAGGCGTCTGAAACGGCGGTCGTGGGAGCTGGACTGGACTGGAGTGAGGTGGAGGTCAAGATGGCTACGGATGCTCCTGGGTGGGCTCTGGTGGGCGCTAGGTGTGGATGGGTGGGCGCGGCTGGCGGAGCGCTTGTCGGAGGGTATAGCTGGCTGAGCCACGAGTTTGGGCTCATCTCTGATCCGCAGAATCTGCTGGACGCACAAGTCGTGTTGAACGACGGGCGTGTGGTGTGGGCTAGTGAAGAGGACGGTGGATCGTTACTTTGGGCATTGCGAGGTGGCGGAGGCAATTTTGGAGTTGTGGTTGCGTTGCAGATGCGAGCTCGTTGATACCATGAAGTGATCTTCGCTGGGCTGGTGTTTTTACCCTATGAGAAATTGGGACAGGTTGGCGACTGGGTCGAAAGGTCGGTGGAGAGGCTGCAAGATCCGAAGACCGCATTCTGCGTCACCAATCAAGGCCCCGGCACTGGAGCTCAACCACAAGGTGCCAAGCCGGGAATTGCTGTGATTCTGTTCGATGCTCACGGCGAAGAGCACGCGAAGTCGAAGGAGAAAGGGTTTGGTGAGATCTTCGAGATGGAAGGTCTGGTGGAGACTGCGTGTGGTATGGTACCGTTGAGTGGGATGACCAAGTTGGCGGAAAGCTACAAGAGTTACCAAGGCGTCAACCAGTTTTGGGGTTCCGCGCCTTTGATGGAGGAAAAGGTAGATGCTGGGGTCATCAAAAGAGCTTGGGAATGGTATGCAAAGACCATCGAGGAATGTCCGGTATTGGACCAGGGCTCGACTGTATTGTTCGAATTCTGTCAAGCTGGATTCTTCAATTCGTCCGGTTCACCAAAGGCATCAGGCTGGCCGCACTCGGGCCGCAAACACGTTATGCAAGTCGTGCTCGGCTGCAATGCTGCAAGTGTGCCACCGAATCTCGAAGAGCTTGTACAGAAGCGCCTCAAGGTGGCGGGAACAGAAATCGGAGGTGGTAAAGAAACAGGAGAGTACCATGCGGGATTTTTACACAGCTGGAGTGACCTCGACACGGTATTTGGTGGCAACTTGGAAAGACTTCGGACGCTGAAAAGAATATATGATCCGAAGGATCGCTTCAATAAGAGTGTTCCGCTTGTAGCTAGAGGATGAGGTCTAGGAGTGTCTATTCGACATCGATGCGCAATCTGCAGTATTGAACATCACCCTATCTTTTCTCATGTCGATCCGGTAAAAGGCTGGATGTTTGAAACCAAGGCTCAGAAATGAATAACAATGCCTGATCGCTCAACCCCATACCCTACCTTTCAACCCTCCAAGCTGATACCATAGCAACGTGCCCCACTCCTCACGCACGGCACCTGTCGCACTCACACCAACACTTTTGCCCGCACACTCATCCTTGCGATCCGCGATCTCCATGAACGCAGCGCCCAGGTCGGCGTAGTTGACTCCTGCGGAAGCTTCACCAGTGTCTCCGTCCAGAATCAGACGATGACCAGTGCGCTCTAGACCATCGGCGTCGAACAGAGCAGGTGCATCAACGAAGACATACTCCAGCAAGCCCGATGCAGCGTTCTCGTAAATTTTGGAAGCCTTCTCTAGGTCCGAGTAGATGTGGTAGAGCACGAACCACAGCCATCGCTTGACGAGACGAGGCATGTGGCCTCCTAAATCGGGATCAAGAGGAGCCGCTCTGATTATGATGACGGTCGGCTTGATATAATCATGTCGCTGTTCTGTTCTCAATTCTGTAAGGGCATCCGTGATAGCTCTCGCACCATCCTGCGAGACGCTATTGCCAGGTTTGGCATCATTGGTTGCAATGCACATATGGATGATGTCTGATCCACGGAGACATGATTGAAGAGCTTTCGTATCGGCCAATGGCGCTTCTGTGATATTGATGTGAATTGAGGAGGTCGACTCCAAAACTGGGAACGCTTTGAGGAGTTTGGACTTGGAACGGATGAAGATGTTGAGAGTGAGGTCTTTTGGGGGCGAGTCTAAGTAGCATCGAAGGACAGCTGAGCCGGTAGCACCAGTGGCTCCAAGGAGAGCGTGTGTCGGCATTGTCGACGGTGACGTTGTTGCTGTGGATTGGTGGTTTTCTGGACAATTGTTCTGAGGGAAACTAGATGGCATTGAGAAGGTCTCTCTGAACGATGCCTTTGCCCAGCAGGAAGGACCACAAAGGAGCGAGAGGACGGCAATACTTATACAGTGGCAGGATGATTAGCTATGAAAGCAAGGTTCACAATATCTCCCCTGACGCCAGATACAAGCACATGCTGCGATCAACCACCTCAGCAACCAAGGGCGTTGCGGATCCGCAGTAGATGGCAATGCGAGAATGCGAAGGGCTATCGATGGACAGAGGCCAGTAGCCCTACCACATTACATGGTCTATGACGAGGAGGATGCTGCACGCCGAAAGACGCGAGCGAAGGATCTGGACTGCACCATCATGTCTGCTCGGGCATTCGCAGTATTGCTGTTCCCGATGTCACGTGCCATTCATTCCCGCGGGCGAAGAGATGGATGTCGGGGACCAAGGACTGAGAGACAGACCCCTTTGCTTGCCGCTGACCAGATGGAGATGCACGTGGTCCGTGCTCGCATCATAGCCCTGCAACAAGATAATTTCCAGAAGGGAGGCGAATAGTCTACAACACCAGCGACCGCAGTCCATCGTTTTTTCTGTTTACGATACCCCTTTCTGTACCAACAATCATCTTCAATTGTTTCTACTAATCAAGGCGACTCTCATAAATATACAATCGCTGTTCAGCAGCCTCCACAAAAATGCGCAGAGCCTTCCAAACATGCGCGGCTTCGCTGCCCAAGGCCCTGTCGGCTCCCTCGAGCAACCTCTTCGCCAACCGCGCCCTGCGATTCAACCGCATTGTTAGATCATTCCAGCCCACCGTCACACGCAGCCTGCACCAGTCACCGCTGCTCAGAAATGAGGCCGCCGCCGCCGCCGACATCCCAGCAACCGAGTCCCAAGATGTCCAGCCGCCTCTCACAAAGTTCCAAGATCTTCAAGACCAAGGCGTCATCCACCGCAACATTGTCAGGAACATGACCGAAGGCATGGGTCTGGAGACAATGACCGAGGTGCAATCCAAGACCATCAATTCCGCCATCAAGGGCACAGATATCATTGCCCAGGCCAAGACTGGTACAGGAAAGACCGTGGCCTTCCTTCTCCCCGTTCTGCAGAACATCATCAACGTCGACCCCGATCTCGCAAAGTCCGTCCGCGGCAGGAGAGGACCCAGGAGCACCGCCGACGACATCAGAGCGCTTATCATCTCACCCACAAGAGAACTGGCTGAACAGATCGCCGACGAGGCAAAGAAGCTCGTCTCTGGAACTGGAATCATTGTTCAGACTGCAGTCGGAGGCACACAAAAGTCGATGGGATTGAGGGCGATTCAAAGAGAAGGCTGCCACATTCTAGTCGGAACACCCGGTCGCCTGAAGGATATCCTCTCTGATCCCTACACTAGGGTCGAGGCACCCGATCTCAGCGCGCTCGTGTTTGACGAGGCCGATCGTTTGCTCGACCAGGGTTTCTGGCCTGAGATCCAGGAGATCATGCGCCTTCTGCCCACCCCGGCCGAGAAGGACCGTCAGACCCTCATGTTCTCCGCCACTGTTCCCAAGGAGGTTATCTCCGTCGTCCGCAGCACCCTGAAGCCCGGCTTCCAGTACGTCAAGTGCGTTCGCGATGACGAGGAGCCTACCCACGCCCGCGTGCCACAAATGCTCGTTACCACCAAGGGCATGGAGAACAACCTCCCCGCCTTGACTGAGCTCTGCTCGCGCGAGATCCAAAAGCACAATGCCGATCCTGAGAACGTCCGACCTTTCAAGGCAATCGTCTACTTCGGCAGCACTGCTGAGGTCACCCTTGCCGCATCCTCCCTGCACAAGCTTCAGTCTCCTGAAGCCGAGACCGACACCGATGCATTTGGCAGGAGCGAGCACCCCTTCGGACGCCGCACCCGCATTCTCGAGATCCACTCCAAGCTCTCTCAGGGTCAGCGTACAAAGGCTGCTGAGAACTTCCGCAGAGCCGAGTCCGGCATCCTGCTTTCCTCGGACGTCACTGCCCGTGGTATGGATTTCCCCAACGTCACCCACGTCATTCAGATGGGCCTTCCCTCCTCCGTCGAGCAGTACATCCACCGTATCGGCCGTACCGCTCGTGCCGGCAAGGAGGGCGAGGGTTGGTTGATCCTCAACCAGCTCGAGGATCAAGAGGCTCGCCACCGCTTTGGCGGCAAGATCCCTCTCAAGCGTAGCGATTCGCTCGAGACCGCCTCGCTCGACCTCACTCAGGAGGCTCAGGTCTCGCCCGCTGCCGGCAAGATCCTCAACATGTGCCAAGCCGCTCTCCGCCGCGTTGAGCCTCTCGAGAAGATCAAAGCCTACAAGGCCCTTCTTGGTGTTTACCAGTGGTACGGCCGCAAGGGCGCTCTGATCGATGCTCTCAACGACCTTTCCCGCGTCGGCTGGAGCATGCGCTCCCCGCCTGCCATCTCATCCATGCTTGCCCAGAGACTCGGCCTGGCTCGCGTGCCCGGTGTCGTCATCGGCAACAACCCTGAAGAATCCGAGGAGCATTCTTCGTCTGGCGGCCGTGGAGGCTACGGCGACAGAGATGGTGGCCGCGGTGGCTTCTCAGGAGGTCGTGGTGGCGGTGGCTTTGGCCGTGGTGGTGACCGTGGTGGTTTCAGCCGTGGTGGAGATCGCGGTGGTTTCAGCCGTGGTGGTGCCCGTGGCGGTTTCGGTCGCGGTGATCGCGATGGCGGTCGCGGTGGTTTCAGCCGTGGAGGTGACCGTGGTGGTTTCTCTCGCGACACCAGGAGCTCCGACCCTTTCGCTTGAGCGATGAGAAGAATTCGAACGTTGATGTAAGATAAAAGACCGACCACGTGGAATGGAAGGGAATGTATATTGTACGCATAGCGCTGGCGTTTCTGGGGCCCATGATGGCATGGCATGGGCAAATCAAAAGCAGGCCGGCGAGCCTGTGTGTAAAACAGGGTGGGGAATTGGAAGGAGATGCCTCTTCCTGCTTCTTTGGGGGAGCATTTGTATGAATAAACCACCGACTATTGGCATTTTCTTGTTGGGACATAGATTACACTGTTGGAATTATAAAACGAATCTCCATTCTTGTATCTTCGAAGCTTCTCTATCTGCATTGATACCTCGGGCTTTTGCCTTCATTTCGTTGAGGATGGGCAGTGTTTCCTTCTGGAACCCGGTCAACGGGGCGTGGTACATGACTTCTCGGGCATAAAGTAGTATACACCATACTACCTAGCCATAAGGCGAGCGTGGGTGACTACCTCCCGGTGTGTTATCACGTGTTTGGAAGGTGGCGCTAGAATAAGAGCAGGGATCATGGAACCTTGTGGCTTGGGCGGCGATCTTGTCAAGGCACTAGCAACACAACCGCGAATAGATAGGCCACACGTCACGGGTACAGACGTATGCGCGTGGGACCTGCCTTGAGGTGAAGGCGGAGCCAGCTTGGATCGATGCCTGCGTGAACGAGGTCATCGTTGAACTATAGTGGCGCATGTTATATTGTCTTCTCTCTGTTGCTCTGCGCCAAACATCAACATCCACTCGTTTTGTTTATTCGCGGGGTGCCCAAGATTTGTCGCAGCACCAACACTTCACGGCCAACCAACCATTTCACTGCACGCATAATACACACCACCACCGCCACCACCATCACCACCCACTATACTTCACTTGAGCTCCCCCGCTACTCCCACTTTGATCACCACCGACCTTTCTGGTGCGCCCAGACCCGCATCCCGAGCGCGTTTCGCAACGGTCAACTCGCCGAGAGACACTCGCCTTGTCCGCACTTCCACATGAGCTGCGCCTGTTCCACCACCACTTCACCTCAGCTTCACCGGACTACCTAATGCAACGCACTCCACTAGCTCGCATTCTCTGCCCTTGATTCGTCGCTCACCATGCCAAAGGCATACGATGTCAAGCATAATTACTGTACGCTCACTCTCCACCCGCCCAATACCTCTCCCACACTCAATACTGACCACTTTATGTAGATGCTGACCTCGATCTGCCCACCACCGCGAGCTGCGAAGAAGTAAAGAAGCAATATCGCAAACTCGCTTTACAGTACCACCCTGATCGTAACGCCGGCAAAGAAGAGGAATACATTCCCAAATTCCAAGCTATTCAAGCTGCACACGAGATCCTAGGTGAGCCAGGTGAGAAGAGCAGGTACGATGGAGACAGGCGCAAGGCAGGTCTGTATCCGATGAGCGGCGGCGGCGGCAGCAGCGGTGGCACTCGTGGCAATCCATACCAGGCGACTTCAGCATATCCTCCGCCACCCAGGAGGACGCAACCGGGTACATATCAGAGACCACAAGCAGCCGGAGCAGATCGATTCACAAACTTCCCACGTCCGGCACCGACGGCGAAGCGCCCTGACCCTACAGCTGAGCGTCAAAATGCTTTCAAGGCATGGCAAAACATGAATAATGCACAAGACAGGCAACAACAGCAGCAGCAGGCTAGATACGCACAAGCTAGTGCGCAGCCGCAGCCCAAGACTGCTTCTCCGAGGCGCCCAGTACCTCCACCGAGAGCAGATCCTAAGTTCCCCGCTGAGGAAAAGATCCGAGCCGGATTCAACTATCGCGAAGCACCTGCGGATGGCGCAGAAGAGCGCCAATCTGCCTGGGCCGCATTCCAGGCCTCTCGCGGTAACGCCCCCTCACCAGGTGTGAAGCGCAGCAACACCAATAAAATTCCCAAAAAGGCCGGGTTTGATCCCAATATGCCTGGATCCGACGAGGGAATGGCACCTGACAGCCAATACGCCCATCGACACAAATCGGCTGACTTTGGCCGGCCGGGTGCTGCCCCGCCGCCTCCACCGCGACCATCTCGACCCGAGTCACCAATGACTACACCACAGAGACCGCATGCAGATCCTCTGAGACCATTCCGATCTCGAACACACACGGCCGAGGATGATGCTCCCTATTCTGAAGGTAATCGTGTCAGAACACCGTACTCGTCGTACTCTGGAGAGAAGACCGACTTCGGCGGCGACATGAGGCGATCGAACAGCACTCGAGACACATTCAAAATGAACCCCGAGTCCAATGCATCCAGGGCACGAAGCACCAGTCCCTCGGGCCGATCATCTTCCGGCAAAACTGGTGGAGATCAGCAGAGGCGTGACAGGCCAGCATTCAGCGTAGGTGGTAGCTCTAGCACGAGCTCCGACAGTTCAGAGCACGAAACAGCCGATACACCTGAACAGCACTCAGGGCCCTTCGCCCAACCTGGCAAAACGTCAGTGCCTCCCCATAATCGACCCAAAATCGTGCCTTCGCCTCCCAGCAGGCGCTTCAATGGATCACACAATACGACGTCCGCATCAGCGAACGGAAATGGCGCACCGGACGCCGAGATGAAGCAGAAAAGCAACTCAAACATGTACGTTACCCCTTTAACCCCAGAGCCTCAACACCCTCCTTTTACTCTAGAGGAGTGGGCAAAGCGGATGTTTGGCACCAAGGCAGTGGGCAAAAGCAGTGATGAAAATATACCCAAGTGGGCCGTTCCCTCGTCTGTACTACCTCAACGAAAGTCAGCTAAGCGCGGACATGGCGGCGAACCACTGCCAACTTTGAGATCTGTAAAGCCGAAGACAGAAGACATTTCCTGGGAGTTGGCATCCCCCAAGGATCAGGAAGCATACTTGTGCTTTCGACAGTCTTTAGAACAACTGTACAGCCGTGTCCCTCAAAGTTTGGACATGAACGTCTTCCTGATGCTTGCATCAACTGCACGCTCAGGAAAGTTGCTGGGAATGGATCCCCTTGATCGCGCTCTGTCGAAGACACTCGCGCTGTACCCTACAATCGGACAGAAGCTAGAACAAGCGCGCATGGCTGACAAGCATCTTCACTCGAACAGATTCTCGATGCCAGTTCCTCCCAACATGTTCACAAGCCCTACATCAAACGGCAAAAGCCGTAGCGAGGAAAGTATTAACACTAAGTTCTCTGCTGACGGCTGGAGCGGTACCTTCTCGGGCTCTTCTGAATACTTTGCGCCACCGCAGGCATCGTCTAGACGCGGCTCGCCCTCTCTCCGAGGCGGGCAGCGCCCTCCCATGCGGCCGTCGACTTCGAGCTTTGGTCAGAGTGGAAGTGCGGCACAATCACCATCCACATCAATGCCGCCTCCGCCACCGCCCTTTGCGGCTCCACAAGGTAGCGCCTTCCCTGAGCCACAAAGTGCAGGTAGCGACACGAAGTTCAGCAAAGACCAATGGGAGCAGACGTTCAAAGACGGTTCGTGGACCTTCCCGCCGCCACCGTCTATGCCGCCAACGAGCCCTGTCAAGGGTGGCGCAAGATCCAGACCGGCGAGCAGGAAGAACAGCAGAGCTGCTCATACCAGACCTCCGTCGGCAACAACTGGAACATCAGCAAACCCACACGTTGTGGACGAGGAAGATGACCAGACGAGCAACTCAAGGAATGCGGCCCATGCTACGCACACAGACCAGGATGCTGGCATACACGAGCCAGACGCCATGGACATTGACAACACTCCTCCGGCTACCGAGCCATCGCATGCGCAACAGTCAACTGCGGATCAGTCCAAGGAGCCTCGTCTGGTGTCAGTGCCTCCTTCAGCTTGGCGTCAGTCCCAGCAGCCGCATGCGCCCAACAGCCACCATCGCACCACGTCAGGCGGCTCTAACAATGGTCCCCTGAGGGCAAATCTCAATGACCTGGCCAACGTCGCTCCGTTCACCCAAAGCGCCGACGGCAGTGGCCTACAGAACCTCAACTCCATGTCGGAATCTCTGCCATTCACTTCACAGGCTGCCAACACCTTGCCGACCAACTCGCTGAAGCCACAGACCCTGTCTACGCCTGTGGTGCCTATCCCGCCAAAAGCGCCCACGCGTACCAACAAGCAAAACTGGCACCAGTATGCGCAGAACTTCGGAGTCTATCTTCAAGCTTTCAACTCATTCAACGGCGCTATGTTGCAACACTTCCACGCTCGTGACCAGCAGGCTGTGGCGAGAATGCAAAAGGGCATGGCCTGGCTGGAAGCGACGGGAGATTCGGTCGCTGGTGGTGGCTTCGGCACTTACGCACGTGAAGTCAGAGAGGACGAACGTGTCCGCGAGATTTGGAACATGGGCTGTGAGAGACAGAGGGATGCTGTCAAGGAGTTTGACGGGTTTAGAGAGCGCGTCAGGCACTTGGCTGTGGCGGGTCAGCTCACGGAGCAGTAACGGACGTTTTAAAGGGACGGGTGCGGTTCGACTTGGTTTTTTGTTTTTGTTATTTTTTGTTTTTCGTTATACCCGGAGCTCAATGAGGTTTGCGCGTTGAGCTTAGCGATGCATGCGCATGTGCTCGCTCCGGTGGCGAGAATGTCATCTTTGCGATGCTGCTTTGGTGCATGAAGACATGGAGGCTTCGCAAGGCGACGTCGATGCATTACATAGATACCCTTTGAGCTGTTCTGTTCATTACCACGGAACCCTCTGGCATAATTGCGTACGCATTTGCATTTGATCTCTCCTCCTATTTTGACTTGGCCAGCATATGTTCGCAAAAAGCCCGCTGCGTGCATGGCGACCCGGGAGATATAACTGCCGTGCTCGACTAATACCATTTTAATCACTAGCAGCATCGGAACGAAAGCTATACCAGCCACTTTTCCGGTCCCTGTTGTTCTGCTGCAAGCTTCCCAACTGCCGAACACTCGGTCTTCTCTGTCCCACGCTACTCCAGACGACGCCTATATCGGCACGCAACACCCCGCCATTGTGACCCGCAATGATCGATTGCGGAATCGTCGCTGCGAACATTCACAATTGCCGAACACGCACGCGTGCGATAGCTCTGCAGGTAGGATAAGCTTGCGTCGTGTTCACTGACTCCCTATTTCCCTCTTCCCTTTCGTTTCCTCAGACCTACATGTTCCCATTGAAAACCACCGGCAAACGTCACATCGTCAAAGCTATCGAGAGACTGCCACTGGCAACTGGATATACTACCTGCACCAGCACTGCTACCGCCAAAAGACCACGACTGTCCAGCATCTCTCCCAAGACCAACTGGCAACACCGCCCCTTCACATCCCCAACCCCCTCCGCCATGGCTCCCATCACCGCCTGGAAGCGCCTCATCCGCTACGTCTCAGCCCAGGACGGCAGCGTCAAGTACGGCGAGCCCATCGTCTCCGAAGACAAGCCCGACATCGACGCTCTCGCCCAGAAAGGCGGGCTCAAAGTCAAAGTGCTCGCGGGCGAGAGCCCTCTGCTCGCGAAGCCCACCGGCGAGGAAGACGAGGTCAAGCAGCTCCTGGGCCCGCTAGAGCCGAAGGACGTGCCCATCGTGAGGTGTGTCGGGTTGAACTACCGGACGCACAGTAAGTCTGCCCGTACTCACCTTGCCCTCTGCTCCATCCGTCCTCCGACTCGTGCCGAAGCTGACTTGCACGACCAGTCCTCGAAACCGGCTTCGACATCCCCGCCAACCCAACTCTCTTCGTCAAGCCCTCGCACACCGTCGCCGACACCCGCGCCCCCGTCCCCATTCCAGCCCTGGGCCAGCCCAAATGCGACTACGAAGGCGAACTGACCATCGTCATCGGCAAGGACGCCAAGAACGTCTCCGAAGCCGACGCCCTGTCGTACGTCGCGGGCTACATGACGGGCAACGACGTCAGCTGCCGCGACTGGCAGATGGACAAGGACAAGGCGGGCATGATGCCGCAGTGGAGTTTCAGCAAGAGCTTCGACAAGTACGCTCCCCTCGGGCCGTGTATTGCTTCGACGGAGTTGTTGGGGGATGCGAGCGGCTTGAAGTTGAGGACGTTTGTGAATGGGGAGAAGAGGCAGGAGAGCGATACGGGGGATCTGGTGTTTGGGGTTAGGAAGTTGGTGAGTTTCTTGAGCACGGGGCAGACGTTGCAGGCGGGTAGTTTGATTATGACGGGTACTCCTGGAGGTGTTGGTTTCGGCATGAAGCCGCCTGTTTGGTTGAAGGATGGGGACGAGGTTGTGGTTGAGATTGAGGGGATTGGCAAGGTTGTCAACGTTATGAAGTTTGAGTAGATCTAGGATCATGGCCATGGACGAATAGAACAAGGTGAACGACGGTCTCCGCAACGATGCAATGCAAGCCAGGAATGGAAGGCGTGACTTTTAACCATATTGTATTGTACCGGACGAATGCATTCGCCGTCCGAGAGTCTCGCATGCGTCTCCTCCTCTACCTCATACGGGCCTGGCTCGCATGACCTAAAGGTTCTCTCGAGAAAGCTCGCAACAGTCGAAGATATGTACGACTCCGAAGCCCAATCATTCCAAGCGGAAAGGGGACAGCAAGATTGGCAGCAGTGTTCCCGCGCAAGGGCAAAAAACCATGGAAATCAGCAACAAAGCAATTGGGTATCCAAACCAGAACCCCGCCACCGGTATCGTGTCTCTAGCAACAGCAAATCGCCGAATTTGATTGTCGACGATGCTCGCAGCAGTCTAACTTCAAGTCCTCTGGTTGAAGAACCAGCTTGTTCGCTTGTTCGTGCTCTCGGGTGCGCCTTCTTGGGTTTGCACCCTGTTGGCCAGGCCGGCGAAAGTAGGCGCGTTGGCTCCCTCACCGGGTGTGCTGGCGTTAGGTCCACCGCCGCCACGAAGAGGCTTAGCGATACGACCGAATGGGTTGCTGGCGAAGTTGGGTTGCGTGGGAGCGGCGCCGAGGCCACGAGTAGAACCCTGCTTAGCAGCCTCGAGACGTTCCTTGACGGCAAGAAGTTGAGACTCGAATCTGTGACGATGTCAGTACATGTTCTAGCTTGCGATGATGGGGGATCTCCAGGGTGACGTACTTGTGGTTGGCGACCATGAGCTTCTCTTGGCTTTCGGCCACCAGACCTTCGAGGCCGCGAATACGCTCACCACGAGCGACGAGCTTGCGCTCTGCGATGGCGACTTCCTTCTTGAGCTGTGCATTCTGCTCCACCAGCTGTCTTTGCACAAGTGTGAGCTGCTCAAGGTTGCGCTCGAGGAATGCAAGCTTCTTCTGCTGTTGCTTGCTGTTAGAGCTACGCAGGATGGAGTTGTACTGCTCGCGTGTCGAGTCAAGGGAGATCTCCAGCTCGACGACACGTTCGCAGCGGTTCTGCAAATCGCGCATAAGCGACTTCTTAATTGTGTCGAAATCGGCGAGCTGCTTGTTCATCGAAGCGCCGTTGCCGCCAGAGAGTGCCTGCTTACGCAGAGCCTCAAGCTCGTTGCGCATGCGTGTGTTGTCCTCTTGTGTGCGAGAGAGGATCTGTTGCACATTACTCGGCTCGGCACCTTCTTCCATTTGCTCGCCACCAGCGTGCCCATTGGCACCGTACTCGGCTTGACGTACGAGTCCTTGTGTCTCGAGCAGACGCTCTCTAAGACGCTGCAGCTCGTTGACTGGCACAGCTTCGCCAGCATCGGCAATCTCCAGGAGACTGTCAAGTTGCTGCAATGTGCTGCGTACGTGCAGCTCGCTGGGCGAGGACAGGTCGTCACCCAGGTCGAAACCAGCCATCATCTGAGCCATGCGCTCCTTCTTCAGTCGCTCCTTCTCGTCGAGCATGGCGCTGCTCTCCTTTGCAGACATCCTTGCATCCAGCAATTGATGCTTGACATCGTCCAACTCGGCGGTGAGCTCTCCGTTCGCCTCCTTAAGCGAATCCATCGTGATGGCTGCCTCCTTAGTCTCAAATTCGATCTTCTCTACTTGCATGCGCAGCTGTTCGCTTTCTGAACGCAAGCGCTCGCCGTCACGAGTCGTGGTCGCGTGTGTGTCTCGTAATTCTTTCAACTCGTTGCGCGCCACCTGCAGTGCTTCCTCAGCCTTGGACAGCATGCTCTCCTTATCTGCAAGCTGATCCTGCAGCTCGTTCTCGCGCTTGAGGAACTCCTCTTTCTCGTCCTTGTCCATTGGGATCGACGGTGTGCCGGCACGGTCCAAGTCCAATCGGCTATCGGGCCTTGGTGTGCTGGGTGTCTCCTGGCCGGACTTCAGCCTACTGGGTGTTGCTGGTCTGGGTGTCGCTTGTGCAGGCACTTTTGCCCTCTCTTTGAGTGCAGGTGTCCATTGCTCCTGCGCAAGCTGGTCACCCTTTCGCCATGCACCAACTTCGGCTTCGAGTGATGAGATGTAGCTCTCGTATGTAGTAAGTGTGCCTTGTGATTTTTTGAGAAGCGCCTTGAGCTGTGCAGGTGAAAGCTCCTCATTGACCTTGGCCTTCTGTTTAATGGTCTTCGCTCGCTCACCAAAGCGAAGTGTGCTGACTGTTTCTTCGTAGTTGTATGCTGAAGGCGAGCAGTTGATGATGAGCGTTGTCCGAGAGTTTCCTCCTAGCGATTCTTGCAAGATACGCGTGAGCTTGCTGTCTCTGTAGGGAATATGTGAGCTCTTTCCGTCTGAGAGGGCATTGATGACCATGCCGAGCGATGTGAGGGACTTGTTGATCTTCTTCGCTTCTTCGAGCGTCTGCCCACTTGCACCAGTCTTGCCGACTTTCTCGGAACCTGCCAGATCGACCAGGAAGAGACGGCCCGACTTCGCCGAACCAGTCTCGACATTCTTTTGCGCGACTTCGATCACGAAGATGGAGTGTGATCGAGACGATTCCTGGTTCATGTTTGTGGCGGCAACCATTCTTGCGGCACCACCACGCTCCAGGATCTCGTACACCTCTTCAACAGATCCCACGTAGAACTCGTGCAGACCCTTGACGTAGACACCTCTCGCCTTGTCCTCGTGCACGGGCAGGTTGTCGTTGGTCGGGACCAGCAGATCACGAATCTTCTCCATGTAGATCTCCATGTAGCTGACCTTGACGGTGAACTCGACGCTGCCGTCGCTGCTCATAATCGAGTGGAAGATCTGCTCGACAATCCTAGGAATGATACCCTTGGCTTCCTGATCTCCAATCTCTCCAGCGCCCATCATGGTGTACGTCTTTCCCGAACCGGTCTGGCCGTAGGCGAAGACGGTGCCGTTGTAACCGGCAAGCACATCGTCGACCGTGCCGCGGATGGAGTAGTCGAAGACATCGTGCTGGGCGGTGTTGGTGGGGAACACTCGGTCGAAGGTGAAGGCGGCGGAGGCGTCTTTGCTGGTGAGCGTGAGACCCTCTTGCGAAGGGAAGCTGACGATCTGCTCGCTGTTGGCCTCGCGCTCAATGCGATTCTGAGGCCTGAACCTGGCGACGACTTTGATTGTGTTCGGGGTCGCCATAATGGCGGTGGGGGGAGTGTGTCGGTGGGCGGAGGCGAGAGTGGGCGCTCACGGCAGCCCTGTCGGTGATGGATTCGGCCGTATGCGTGGGTGAGAGGTGATTCGGGTGTGACTCGTGGTGTGAAGAAGTGCAAGCGTCCAAGTGTATTGCCGGCTAGTCGCTCTCAGACGCAGACGCAGGTCCCAGAGAGTCGAAACCGAAACCCCTGTTGCTGGGGGTTAGCGGGCTACGCAACTATGCTCCCGCCAGACGAGTCCGCGCGCAGTGAAGGACAGCAAGAAACGTTACTGCTTAATCTGGATTATGCAGGCGATTATTTCACCAATGCAGGTTGTTATTAGGATGTGTGCGAGCGGGTTGATATGACTACAAATGTCTTTAAGCTGGTGGGAGTGGGTAAACAATCAACGTGTGACCCTGAGGCTTTGCTGCAAGTCTGCAGTTCTCGTGTTTTGCCCCTCCAAAGTGGAGCGGAGTGGACGGCGGGCAGGCAGGGCAGCGTTTGAAGACGGCAAAGTGAATGGAGTGGATCTCACCACAGCTCTGAAGTGTGGACAAATACATAATAAACATTCCAATCATTGCAGGCTAGAGAACAACGGCACCTCGTATGCACAAGTGTGAGATACGCCCGATGAAACGCCTGCTGACTCTTCCTAAAAGCCGGCTCTCAAATCCAACAAAAGAACGCCATGTTGAAGAGGCAGATTCCCTGCCGTAAACTCCGATGCATCTCTAAGGTACTCTCGTATGTGTGCCATTTTCATATCCGTATTCGCAAGTGGCGTGCGATCTCATGCAAGCCAGTCTGAATTCGATAGTGATTGCCTCATAACTCACTTTCGTATTGACCACTTTACTCAGTCATCCCAGCTTTTCTCGACCGTCTCTCGTACCCTCTTAGTGTACTCTTTGCGGTTGTCCTTGTACAGATTGCTCGCTTCCACGTTCGCGGGACTGCTGGTGTTCGGGTCGTTGAGCAAGCTCTGCACGCTGGTCAAGATCGCCGCCACGTCGTATGTCGGACTCCAGCGGTTCTGTAGGATGTCGAGACACAGCTCTCCAGTGGCGTAGACGTTTGGGTGGAACATTTGTGAGATGAACTTGACGCCTGGTGGCTTGTTGGGGTACTGTTCCTCGAAGTGCATGACAAGACGGAAGGTGCCATCCTCGAAGGGTGTATCGGAGGGACCGATGATCACGGCGTTCCTGTGGGCGGAGGTTAGTCTTGAGGCTGAAACGTAGGCGGTGTTTGCAGTGTAGTCCGTACCATGTCATCACATTGTCTGCGATCGGAGAGGCTGACACACCGGCTGGAGGGTCGGTCTGCATGCGCTTGAAGTCACGCATCAAGCGTCTTCTTGCTGCTGTGGACATGCTGGATAGTGATGTGTGGGATGCGAGGTGCGAGGTGCGAGGGGTGTCTCTGCAGAGATCGTGGTCCAGTCTGATATTGGGAGATGTGGTTCCGTGCGCGACAGGCTGAGCGCAAGGTAGATGAGTGCGAGTGTGTGCTTGAGATCGTTGGTCGTGTGCGTGGTTAAGTAGAGGCTCAAGAGCCAGAGGCGAGAGGCAAGGCGTCGGTGACTGGCGATCGGAACTGCCTGCCCTTGCCCCGCTAAGAGCACGAGAGCACGAAAGGGTCGCCACCTTGCGCTCTTTCCTTCACCGTGATGGTTTAATCTACCGTGAAATGATGGGTAGACGTGTGGACGAGTGTACTTTTTCCACTTGGCTAGACCTACTCTCTAGATGAGTTCAAAGCCGTAGCTCTATCTCATCACCTAAAACGCTCATAGTGTTATATTCAGCGCCAAATGTGACCATGCTCGCCACTGAGAGCTGATTAAGCGACTGTTGCTTTAGGCACAACCATGCCCAAGGAACGTAACGACATATACTAAAATAGAGATGAAACTGCAATTGAAGGCTGCAGGTGTCGCATAAGAACCGTTATTGGTCCGTCACACTCACGAGCCAACTGTGCCTCGGATGGACCACGGTATGGACGGCGGGTGAAGTGTGCTGCACTTTGGCATTAAATATATGTAAGAGAACAGTCGTATGCCACTCCCAGTTGCTCAAGTCTTCAAGGCAAGGCAGCATGTTCGAGATTGCCATCACATCTACTTTTCGAACACGACTAAGTACAGCCTTCCTGCTTCAGGCACTTCCAAATGCCCACGAGAAAGCTCCCAATCCCAAACCAGACAAAACGGGTATCGTCAAATTGTCATCCAACTCCCACACATCCATGAGCTCGCTCACGCTCACTATTAACCCAGAAGCAAGACTCATAACAGCCACAGCCAGTGGTCCGGTAATGGTAGCTTCCTTCACGCTCAACCCGAGCGCATCTCTCGCAGGCTCAGGCAACGTGAGCGTGCCTTCAAACGCAAAGCTGTTGACACCTTGATCGTATTTTCCATGGGTACTCGGAGCCACGTATCCCCAGAAGAATACCGCAGCAAAGACTCCCAAGACAAAGCAAGCGATGGTACCCGCGAGACTCTTTCCTTTGCGGATCCTAGGCGTATATCTCCCCCAAAGTCGTCCGAACGTGCTGGCAGCCGTGTCGCACCAGCTCAACAACAGCACACTCATGACGGCAACATCTTTCCTGCAGAATCGCATCGTAAACCACAGTCCAGCCAGATACATGATGACTCCGTTATAGCGATCGTGCGCCTCGCTCTCACGCATGAAAGCTCCCAGGTATCGGATGTACGTGCGATTCAGCGCTGCCCAGCGGAAACGCAGTATATCGACGGTCGCGATTGGAATGAGCAGGTTGAGCAATATCGGGTGCACCGCTGAAATTTGCACGCCCATGTGGTAGAGCCATAGCGTCAGGAATCCGATGCTGACGTGCAGTGCCTTCCGTGGTATCTCGTGCTTGTGCACGAACGCGCGCCATTCGCGGTGTATAGGAATCAAGCCGAAGGGGGAGGGCGATCTTGAGAGGTTGCGCCAGTATGAGCTGCCGAATCCAGAGTCGCGGTATGCGTCGTTTGGCGAGAGGAGGCTGTTGGTTTTGGCGGCGCCATTCGCCGATTTGGATACAGGATCTAGGACCTTCTTCCGGCTCGTCGAATGAGATAGACCATTGAGTCGAGCAGCATTGCGCTCCACCTGAGGGCTGCGACTCCGCGTGCGCGCGCGATATAGCTCTGGGTCTTCCTCCGACGAGTTGTTTGTGTCCTCTTGCTCTCTTATGGGCTCCACGGAACTCACGCGCGCGAGCTTCGATCGCGGCTCTGAGGGGAAGTAGCCATCCTTGCCGTTTCTCTCGGACGGCGTCGGTGATGGTGAGATCACGCGAGGGGTAGCCGGGATCTGCGACTGTGATGGGGCAGCCATGTTTGTCGTGCGGACGTTCGCGGCAGTCAGGTAGGGCGTCGCGTGTCCAGCGAGATGGATGTGCTCTGGGGCTAGCACTACTTTAAATATTCGGAGATTGTGGGAAAGACAATCAAGGCACTTCGGTCTTTCGCACGTAAGCGCGAGGGCAAAGAGAAAAAGTCTGGGTGGTTGTTGACTGGTGCGCAGTAGTATCGTGTCCCGTCCGGTCACACCGATGATGCATGTGTTCAACCGTCACGTCCTCCAACCAAGATTGCCTTTGGATTGGCCTCTGCCAGCCCACCACGTTCCACGAAAGCCGGTTTTCTTGGAATTATGCGCCCTCACTCAGGAGTCCGGATAGAACACTTGTCCGTCCGCCCGCTCTATGCTCGCTCACCTAATCACATTTCCTTCTCGTGCTGGCAGATTACTGTGCACAAGCCGGAGTCGCAGCGAATGCGAGCGTGGAGCGATGACGGCTCGGCGCGGATCAAAACGCTTGGGCGTGGTGACTCTTTGACATGTGACTGTGCTGCTTGGTTGGGAGGCGGCTTTGGAGACAAAATTCTAGCGACCATTGACGAATACATACATTGAAAGAACATATAAAAATATACATCATGCCTTTTGACATTGAGAAGTGCGCGAGAGCCAATATCTTGGCCCTCGAGCCGTATAGATGCGCCAGAGAGTTCGTCTTTCCCTCCGATCTTTCCAACAACGAGAAATTGAAGCACGGTCCCTGACTTGTTCAACCAGTGACTACAAAGACGACGGTACCAATGTGCTTCTAGACGCCAACGAGAACGCCTATGGTCCTGGTTTGGCGCTTGGTAGCAACGGCAAGCTTGCGGATGGCGATGCTTCCGACATCGAAATCGATCTTCTTGGACTCAACCGCTACCCTGACCCGCACCAGCACGAGCTCAAGCAGCACTTGATCAACCTGCGTAACACAAAGGTCCACACGCAAAAGGACCTCACAGTCGACAGCCTGTTCGTCGGCGTCGGTAGCGATGAAGCAATCGATGCGTTGCTCCGTGCCTTTTGCACGCCCGGCAAGGACAAGATCTTGACGTGCCCGCCCACTTACGGCATGTACTCGGTCTCAGCCCACGTCAACGATGTCGAAGTCGTCAAAGTGCCTCTGGACGTCGACAATGGTTTCAATGCACAGCCTGACAAGATCAACGCCAAGCTGGCCGAAGATCCCAACATCAAGATGGTCTACCTCTGCTCGCCCGGTAACCCCACCGCCAACCTCGTGCGCAAGGGAGACGTAAGAAAGGTTCTGGAGCACCCTACCTGGAACGGCGTGGTCATTGTGGACGAAGCATACATCGATTTCTCGCCCGACGGATCATCACTAGCAGAATGGGTGGCCGAGTGGCCCAACCTTGTCGTTATGCAGACCCTATCCAAAGCCTTCGGACTGGCTGGTATTCGTCTCGGCGCTGCTTTCACCAGCCCTCAGATTGCAAGGCTACTCAATAGCCTCAAGGCACCGTACAACATCTCAAACCCAACCTCACAACTGGCCATCCAAGCACTCCAACCTCAGAACTTGAAAGTCATGCACGCCAACCGTGCGGCCATCTTGGAACAGAGGGAGCGCATGCTCGTCGAAATGCCTAAGATCCCTGGCGTCGGACGCTTCCTCGGTGGTCGTGAGTCGAACTTCCTTCTCGTCGAGATGCTCGATGGGCCTCAAGGCAAGCCTAGCAATGAAGTCGCGCTGCAGGTCTACGAACGTTTGGCGGAGAAGCGTGGCGTGGTGACGAGATTCAGAGGCAAGGAGTTGGGTTGCTTTGGGTGCTTGCGCGTGACGATTGGCACGGAGAAGGAAGTGACCAGGTTCCTGGCGGAGCTCAAGTCTGTGTTGGCTGAGATTCACAGCGGGAAAGGTGCGAATGGCGCGCCGAAGGGTGTTGAGGAGAAGAAGGAGCAAGAGGCTAGTGGTGTCATCGCGTAGGTGTGACGCGCACATGCAGTAGCACTATAGATGGATTTTAGAGGAGAGCGTGCGGCTTGCGAGAATGGTCGATACATCTTGTACAAATCCGGTCTATATGCTTCACTCGCTAAGTGAAATCGGTCTGCTTACCTATTTTCGCGCACGACTCTTCTCTTTAGATTGTTGTACAGGACGCGATCGCGATCGGCGACAGCTACAGAACAACGATAACCAAATACACGGGTTAGCGTATTGGCTGCATCCGGGCACGGGTATGCACGGCAACCGTGCCTACTTTCGACACTATCGGGATATCCTTGGGTATATAGGTGCAATTCTGCGAGCTGCTGTAATTGTGCATATAGGCGCACGGGTCGGCCGTTCGTGCTGGGTATGTTTACTGGCTGATGCATAGTCGCTAGGGGAATAGATCCTCGTGCTTTGGGTGGTGGTATAAGGAAGACTGCTATGAGACTAGCTATAGTGGCCGTTGTGCCGCTCGTCATTGTCATCCGATCGCAGAGTGCGGGTGCAACAGCCGCTAGCCGTCCACGCGATCGTGACAACGGTGGCCCATGTTGTACTGTAGGTATGCACTGCTATGCCTGCACGATTCTGGCAAGATACATGTCGGCTGAGCCTCTTGTGGGGCGGTCCCTTGCGATGCGAGCAACGCCCGAAGCGGAGGCCTCGGGTCGATCTGCAGGTCTGCATCACGTGCATCATGCAGGCTCGTCTTTTTCTCCCGAGCGTGTCAGCGCGTGTTTCCGCGGTGCGCAAGGTCCTTGGTCGCTCGAACCTACGCCATGGCGATCTTGAGCGTGGAGTAGCTTGGGACTAGGCCCGAAGCTGCCGCCGAGCTGTGCCAGACGGGTTGGCCGGCGAGATCGATTGGCTGCGCGTCGACCCTGCGCGCGACTCTCTCTTCTACTTCCAGCCCTTCTGTTCCTGATCCTCGCTCTCTCCGTTGGTCTCGTCTCTCCTCCTCGCGTGCTCGACCTTCTTCCTACCTACCGCTTCCACTTCACTTCACTTCATCCACACGTCTCAGCCATTCACACATCACTCCGGCAGTCTTTACAAGCTCCCATCACATCACTTCACTACCATCGACGTCACTTCGCTGAGCTGAGCTCCACCCACCCATCCATCCATCCATCGCGACCATCCTCCCGCGCGATCGACCGACACACACTCGCGCCCACCACTGAACAGAGAACACCGCCAAAATAGGCGGGTCGCAGGCTTTACACAGCCTCATTCTGACCATCCAGAAAGAGCAGGCTAAGAAGCAATTGATGTTGTTAGATCACCTAACTGACGCAGCTCACTATCCCTACACAATGGCAGCCTCCGATACCTTCATGCCGTCGCCCACCGACATGATGGACACAAACAACGCACCAAACCAATACTTTGCAAGCAGTCACTACAATACTCAACACGTGAATGGCAACGTCCCGCTCCCAAGCCTTGCCGCCAATCCGTTTGCGCCGACTCCCAATGCTTCCATCCCCACCACTCCAGGCTCAGCCGCTGGTCGGAAACGCTCACGCGGCGATGAAGATGAGATCGAGCCTGACGGATCTCTACCCACACCTGCCTCCGAATCCGGCAATGCTCCTCGCGGCGAGCCCGTAATGGGTCCTGGCATGACCCTCATCTATCCCGGCGATCCCTCATACCCAATGTCTGCAGAGACACAGACAGGCACTTGGGCCGACGACAACATGGCGCGACCTTTTGCCGTTCAAGAACTGAGGCGCCCTTCCATGGCGAGCAGAAAGTCACAACGCATGGATACTTCCGCAGCGGGCGCAGACAACCTCGCTCAACTAGTTCTCCCTGCAAACATGCGCGAGGCCACCACTGAGCCGCTCGTCGACGAAGTCACACGCAAGCTCGGCATCAGCTGGACTCGCATGGACGCGACTGAGGCCGGTCAGATCAACCAGGCCGCCTACGCCAAGTTCATTGCAAACCACTACTCTTCCCTGAAAGATGTCAAAGTGTGGTTCGAGAACGCTGCCCTGCCTGGCTACCTCGTACAAGCCGCCAATGTCTACTCCGGTGAGACCGAGTTCTATCTCTTCTCGAACGATCTCACCGAGGCCCGCCTCGTGACGCGCGACACCGAGCAGCTCGTCCCCAGGCTGCAGATGCTACCGGCTCTTCATCTCGCTGCTCCAGGTGGACAGATCAAGGCTGAGATGTCGCCTGTGATGGTTGCGCAGAACGAGGTCAGCAGCTACGTGAAGAAAGAGGAAAACGACGAGTCGTACCATGTTCACCGCGAGCCGGAAGGCATCTGCGCTGCGCACTCAATGATGCTCGACTAAGAGAGTCTGTCTCCAAATGCTTGATCAATTTCTATCTGTTGTCATTACAGGAGGATCTGCTTTTTTTCTCCCACACGAGCACATGCTGCTGACTATGTGACGCGAGGGATCGCGACGGCAGAGGGAAAGTCGGCGCTGGTATTGCTTTGGGCTTGGGAGACGCCGGTGTGCGTTTGTTTGCTATGATCTACGATTGGCCTGCACTGTATTATAAAAACATACCAAAGATGTAAGAATGTTAACAATATCCTGAAGACCTTGTGTGTCGCGTACAGAGTAGCAGTGATCGAAGCGTGTTGTAGGTTGATGAATCGTGGCCAAAGTAAGCGTCTCCCTATGGATAACGACAGCGAACTGTATACCATAGATAATCGCGCAACATAGAAGATGCATTATTGAGTATTGGTCGAGCATAATGTAGTCTCGCAGAGAGTGACGCGCGCTTCGGCCTGTGTGGCCCAAGCTTCGCTGGCGGAGACCTACAGACCCCAGAGAGACTTGGATGGAGGGCGTGGGAGGCTGCCGTTGCCTCTCTACTGCCACCTCGCCATCGCATCGCCTCTATATATCCCCTCCACCCACTCCACCATCCGACAAGCTGCAATCATGGCCGAGGGAATGTTCTACAACGTCACCGCCGGGTACATCGAGGGTATCGTGCGCGGCTACCGCAACAATCTGCTCACCGGCCAGAACTACGGCAACTTGACGCAATGCGAGACCATCGACGGTATGCACGCTCCCAACATAGCAGTCCGCTGCAGTCATCCGATCAGTACGCTGACCATACATCAGATGTGAAGCTTCAACTCGGTCCTGCCTACGGCGACTACCTCGCGTCCCTTCCTCCCAACCCTTCCACCTCTGCCCTCGCCGACAAAGCCATGGACAAACTCGTCGCTGAGTTCCGCTACTTGCAGGCCAACGCTACAGGATCGCTGGCTAGGTTCATGGAATATTTGACATACGCCTACATGATCGACAACGTCGCACTCCTCATTACCGGCACCCTTCACGAGCGCGACACCCGTGAGCTCCTTGAGCGCTGCCATCCTCTCGGCTGGTTCGAGACCATGCCCGCGCTTTGCGTCGCCACCAACATCGAAGAGCTGTACAACTCTGTCCTTATCGAAACACCACTGGCACCTTACTTCAAGGGCAGCCTCAGCCACCAGGACCTTGACGAGCTGAACATTGAGATTGTGCGCAACACCTTGTACAAGAACTACCTGGAGGACTTCCACCGCTTTGTCAACGAGGATCCCGAGATCAAGGGCTCGCCTACACAGGGCGTCATGAGTGAGATCCTTGAGTTCGAGGCCGACCGTCGCAGCATCAACATCACCATCAACTCCTTCGGTACCGAGCTCAGCAAGACCGACCGCAAGAAGCTTTACCCTGGCTTCGGTCGCCTGCACCCTGAGGGTACACTTATGCTTTCGCGCGCGGACGACCCTGAGGGTGTAAGAATCGCTGTGGACGGTGTGTCAGACTACAGGTCCATGCTTGACCAGACCGGAATGGGTGGCTCAAGCGGTGGCCTCGGCAACCAGAGTGGCGGCATTGGTGGCGATGAGGGCAAGAGCTTGGAGGACCTCTTCTACCAAAAGGAGATGGAGATCTCAAAGCTGGCGTTCACCTTCCAATTTACACACGCCATCGTGTACGCATGGCTAAGGCTGAGAGAGCAGGTATGTCAAGAAAACCGGCAGTCCCTATGCTGCGCTATGAGCATTTTACTGACAACGTTCTTGCAGGAAATTCGCAACATCACCTGGATCTCCGAGTGCATTGCGCAAAACCAGAAAGACAGGATCGGCAACTACATTTCCGTGTTCTAGAGGACCGCCCGACGCGCGTGCATCCATCTGATCGTTCTGTCTCTTTGTGGGTTTGCATTTTAAACGGCGTTACTGGGAGCGAACAAGAGAGGAACACTCCAGCCGTTCTATTTATTTGTTGAACTTATTTCCGTGTGAGATACCAAGCGTGTAGAATTGAATAAACTCGGCCTGATGACCAGCAGGGCCAGCATGTCTTATTCTATAATCCCTGATGTTCTGGGTGGATCCGCATCGGTATCTCGTGATGTGGCAAGTGCGGTACTGCTATTGACCTCGCTCGGCAGAATGAAGTCTTAGAATAGCATCTCCCTTCTTGTGCTAGGAGGTTGCATTCTCCCGCGCATTCGCTCACAATCATGCCTCTTCCAGCGTAGTCAGCACCAGCGCTTCGAACTCTCCCGCTCGATGCATAGGCGGGATATGTCCTGCATCTTCCATCAACACAAACCGTGCGCCTTCGGGAGCATGTATCCGCGCCGCCACATCCTTCAGCAACTCAACATCAACAGCTCCATCTCTCCCGCCAGCAATAACAACACACTTCACACCATCCAACCGCCCCAACTGATCACTATAGTCATACCCCCGGATCGCATCCGCCAGCACCTTATACCCCTCAAGAGTACAAGTCTTGACATGCTTAAGCGCTTCAGCCCGCACGGCTTCATCGTGCGGCTCGTCGCCAGGCAGCCAGCGGTCCACCGTGGCGCGGCAAAGCGTGTCGGTCCCTTCTCGCTCGTCGGCTTCGAATTGCTGGATCCGTTGCGTCCAGAGTGGTTTGGCTTTCTCCAAAGACTTGATTCCTGGGGCGCAGAGCGAGATGGCGATGTCGACTTCTGAAGGGTGAAGCATTGCGTAGCGCAGCGCGAGGACGCCGCCGATGGAGCAGCCGATTACGGCTTTGAGGCGCGATTGGTTTGTGGTTTGGGATACTAGGGCGTACATGTGGCGGGTCATGGTCTCGGTGGTGTAGGGTTGTGATGGACCGTTTGGCGGTGGCGTGAGGTTGTGCCCGATGTGGTCGAAGCGGAGGGTTTGGTAGTTTGCTTTGTGGAGGGCAAGGACAGTGGAGTCCCACATGTGGAGGTTGGACATCAGGGCGTGGATTAGAAGGATCATGGGACGGTCTGGAGGACCTTCGAGGAGGTAGTTGTAGGTTATGGAGTCGATTTGGAGGGTTGGCATTGTGCTGGGATTTGTGTGTCGTGGTGAGTGTTTCCTACGTACTTCCAGGATTCTACAGGAGTTCTGTGGTAGGGGAAACACTTTCTAATCAATCTACTTGCATGTGTACAGTGTTCGTTGTATGGTACATGTAGTTGATGGCATCCGAGGTCTCGAGATATCCCCACATAGTCTTAGTGAGTCTGTCCTTGCCCCAACCCTAACCCTATTTTCATACAGCCTCCCTCGGTCTGATGCCTTTGCGACACTTGGATGCTCGGGGTGCTATCATGTTGGCATTCCCAGTGGTCCTCGGAACTTTCGTGTTGTTTGCAGTGCTTGGTTGTATCGTTAACTGATCGAATTCATCATGTTTGAATGTGAGCTGCACGAAGTTCATGAAGTGACCAACGACACGTACCACCAGGCACTGAACACACATACACGAGCACCAGTGTGCACGAGATGATGGTGACACTCGGCGTAACAACAGGAGACACTGGTTCCCGCCATGCTACTACAAAGACTCGAGAATATCGTATGCAATATATCGACGTCGCCGAACGGCAGCGGTTTTGCTCATGGAAAAGATGTGACCAACGGGACTCCTCCAGTGCCGTGTCAAGAAAGCGAATACGACGAACACGAATGATAGCCCGATAGCTAGCGTGACATTAATTCATGCAAATATGCAGGCAACAACCATGGAAGGTGCTCGAGTGTTAGACATGGTTTGCTAAGCAAACGTTGCGATTGCGATTGCGCGGTAAGCGAAAGGATGGGATGACTTGGACAGTGTAATTCCAACAAACCGATCAGGCACAGTACACAGAGTTTTGTTACGTCCACGCCGCAAGTGATGCCAGTATGCGGCGCATCAAGTGATTGGGATTGAATGCTCCTTTGTTGCAAAGCTGGCTCTGTGAGACAGGGGAAGTGAAGGAGCTTTTTCTCCTCGATGATGTCTTTGGCGCCGGCTCTATTTTTGACTTCGGCAACTCCTTGCCGGCCCTCCGCTGACTTCGCCACAACAGGCAGCAACGACGCAAGTACATCAACTACTGTCTGCCACGTTTACCAGACACCACCACACTCTCTTCTCTGTCTCCTTACATTGATCTTTTATTTTCTCTCCACCACACACCCACACAAACGATCACACGCCCAAGTCGCCACCATGTCTGGCATCTCGGGACACCTCGTCCGCCGTGGCGCGCAGATGGCCCAGGTGCACTTCACCAAGGTCACCACCGAGCAGGCTCCTGAACATGGATCCGCGCCTGCGATGGACTTCGATCCCATGGACTATCTTCCCTCTGCCATCGTTGCGATTGTCACAGCCCTTTTGATCGCATCGGTAAGTTCCACATCTCTGATTGCGACAGCACCCGGGCGCATACTGACAAACGATGCAGGTCCGCTACACGGTCGGAGAAGTAATTGCCTCCCTCGCAATGATTGAGACGCCAACCTCGACTGCCATCATCGAGACTGCGCCACCAGCGTATGCCGACGAGCCCGATTTCCCACTCGAGAAGAAAGATGACATGCTGCCTTCTGAGGCGACCGCCGACCAGGACATTGAGATCACTGTCATCAACCACAAGCCCATCACTGCCAACATCCGCGCGTCTGTCCGTCACCTTCACACTGTCGGTGGCTTCTTTGGACGCTGGAGGGGCGCTGGTGTTGGCATGGTCTACCACCTGCTCCACGCTCTTCTGACCAACTTCCTCACTAGCTTGATCGGACTCGGACTCGGCGGCCATGCCCTTATGCACATCGTGTCATCTATCGGTCTTGCCCGTATCCACATGGCATGGACTCACAGCATGATCGCCGCGCCCTCTAGCAAGTCTTGGTTCCGCCGCATTGTTCCCCGCAAGCAGTGCAAGGCTCTCCTCCTCCCTAGCCTGGCCTTCGCCGTTGCCCAGCAAGTTACTGTCATCATGCCTATTGCCGTGGCCTTCGCCTTCGGCCTGCCCCAGGAGATGCACAACCAGGAGTTCGACTTCATGGGTCGTGATATCTCCCCCAAGGAGGCTGCTTACTACGCTTTCGCCCTTCTCTCCGTCCCTCTGACTGCCGTCTTCGTCGCTCTGGCCATCCTTCTTCCTGCGTCTGTCACCTTGACCCGCATTGAAGCTGCCCTCCTTCCCGAGGACCAGGAGACCATTGTTCCCTTCGACCGCAGCAGCGTCCTCGGCGATCTTGATCTCCAGACCCGTGGTGCCTGCCGCGCTGTGTTCGTCGAGGCCTGGAAGTCTTTCGAGCCCGCAGCCAGGCTCAGGCTCATCAAGCTTTACGTCAAGATGTTCTCTCTGCAGGTGGCCATTGCCGTCTTCGGCGGTCTTGCCATGCTGGTCTTGATGTAGAACCCTTCTGCCACAACATTCCTCAGACTGAAATCTTCCTAGCAGGCCTTTAATAGCTACCACAGCATTGGTTTTCCTTATGTATTAAACAATTTTGTCTCCCCACTCTTTGCAGCCACCCCCTTCACGTGATGTATTGTTTGTATATTCGTCTCTGAAACCAAGTCGTAGCAACCATGCTCTACACCAAGCGGGTTACAGAAATATGTTCTGGGAACTATGCGTATTCTCTATTTGCTCCATACAAGATCTGACATTCCATGTGTGGTCGCGGGCATACGTGAAGCTATAAATCACGACGCCTAAATGCTTGCGTCTTGGACCGCAGGTGCCTCGTCTCGAGCCTGTTTGTAGGGAGCCGACTCCAACTTTTATGCTCCACCCAAATGCTGCTTGCTGTAGACTAACTGGCTAAAGCCAAATTGACAGCGTCCGCCTTGGCCAGCCACCCGCTTTGCTTGCTGATTCTTGACTACGGCAATGCTGAGGCCTGAATTTCAAAGACCGCTCTTCTGTTCGGCGGTGAATTCCAAAAAGAGGCGCACTTATCCTCCATGATTGCTTACAGCAATGGCAGCACCAGTTGCAAACAAACCCTCTCATATATGTGTCTGCATGTTTTCGGCCTTTGATCCTCCGATGATCGACAAACGTCAACCGAAGCTCTCCGATGGCGGACACGGATATGTATGCACAACGAGTCATACACGCGGAGTATGTCTTTCTGGGACCCGGTCATTTGGCTGGAAGATGATCGAGACTGGATGTTGCCGGGGAAATAGAGTGGATGGGATGCCTGCACCCGGAGCACGCAAGAGAGAACAGATATTTCTTAAGGCGGTCAACTCGTCTTATCACGCCCGAGAACTGCTGTGATTGTGTAGTGCGACAAATGTTAGGATGTCCTGGGAGAATAGATATGCTCTTACCGATGTCCATTTGCATGAATGTGCACGGCAGGTCACTGGCTGCGTGATGGAAGCCTATCCTTGGCCTGCATCATCAAAAAGGCTACTACTACCAGATCCACGACTCGACTACGGGCGTCCAAAAATTCAATTGCCGATGCTTGTATGTCGCGATGTCGCTAACCTCTGTAGGCCAATCGAGTATCCACCGGCACATAAGTTGATCCCCTCAATGCCCCTCAGGCCAAGAGATAATATCCATGATGCTACCCGAATGGGCCGTGCCAGTATACAATATAAAAGCAGGTACCGTATGTCTCCGCGTCTGTCTGTGAGAGGGTTTCCTCACGCCGGTCCACCATCATTATGAATTCAATTGCATTGCTGGGGAGTTTGCTCCTCTCGCAAGTTGCTGGTCAATCTGATCCTAAGAATGTCACTCTGCGAGGCCACACTAATGTCTCTGATCCCTACTATGGACAAAGCCCTCCGGTCTACCCTACACGTGAGTCAAATCCCAGTATATTCAGAATCCAGAATCCAGCAATTAACGACCTTGCAGCTGAGGGAAACGGGGGTGTCGACTCGGCATGGCAGGACGCCTACGCCAAAGCTCGTGACCTAGTATCACAGATGACCATCGAAGAGAAGGTGAACATGACATATGGTCATAAAGGTCACTGCGTCGGCAACACACCAAGTATCGAGCGTCTTGGGATACCTCCACTATGGTGCGTTACAGCCGCCGTGAACATAACAACTAATAGCTGGAGCTGAGATCCTACCAGTTTCGCCGATTCACCTTCTGGCATCAGAGGTCAAGAGTTCGTCTCGGCTTTCCCAGCACAGATGAGCGTCGGGGCTACATTCGACCGCAGCCTCATGCGACGCTTTGGCGACGCAATTGGTGCAGAGTACTACAACAAGGGAATAAATGTGGCTCTACTGCCCGTCGCTGGCCCTCTTGGACGAGTCGCCCGTGGCGGTCGCAATTGGGAAGGGTTTGGTGCAGACCCATACCTCTCTGGAGCGGGAATGGAAGAAGTCACTCTCGGTGTTCAAGAGCAAGGCGTGATCGTCCAGTCTAAGCACTGGCTGCTCAACGAACAGGTAAGAGTTATGAGGCCGGTAGATCGCGGCGATGCTGAAAGAATCTTGCTGACTCACGACTCTAGGAGTACCGTCGTAACCCGGGCCCTGATGGCGAGGCCATGAGCTCGAACGTCGACGACCGCACGATCCACGAACTCTACGTCTTTCCCTTCATGGACAGTTTGAAAGCAGGCGCCGCTAGCATTATGTGCTCCTACCAGAGAGCGAACAACAGCTATGGTTGCCAGAATAGCAAATTGTTGAACGGTATCCTCAAAACTGAGCTGGGCTTCGTAAGTCGTGAATACAACGATATCGAGCATGACGATGCTAATGATATCCACAGCAAGGATTCGTAACTTCTGACTGGGCCGCGCAACACGCTGGCGTCGCAAGCGCAAATGCTGGAATGGATCTCGTGATGCCCGATGCAGGATTCTGGGGTGATAACCTTACTGAGGCTGTGAAAAATGGTAGCGTTGCCGAGACCAGACTCAACGATATGGCTACTCGTATCCTCGCTGCTTGGTACTTCGTTGGCCAAGATGAGGACTTCCCGGAAATTGCTGTTGCTCCTTACACCCAACAGCGGCCCATTGTGGACGTCCGCGCCGACCATGCTAAGCTCATTCGCGAGATCGGTGCTGCAGGCTCTGTCCTGGTGAAGAACGTCAACAACGCACTTCCGCTCAAGGACCCTAGATACCTTTCTGTTTACGGCTACGATGCTCGTGTCGGGGACGCGCCTTGGCAGGATCCTTCACGATTCGGTGGCGGATATTCAGTCAACTTTGGTTGGAACACGCTGGTATGTCAACGATCTGCGATTCGAGCAGCTGCGGGATCAAGCGCAGTGTAGAGCTCAGGAACTGCGCGGACCAAGGATCACTTGAAATGCTGACCCGAAATCTTACAGAATGGCACACAAATTACGGGTGGCGGTTCTGGCTCATCTACACCTTCATATCTGATTTCCCCCTTCGACGCGATCCAGAGGCGCCTTATCGAGAACCAGGGCATGGTACGATGGGATTTTGCCTCCGTCAACCCGCCGATCTTCGCCAACTCGGAGGCTTGCCTGGTATTCATAAATGGTAGGCTCCCTAGTGATGTCTTTATTGCCTCAGTGAGCTGACATATTGCTAGCTTATGCAAGTGAGGCTTTCGATCGTGTTTCACTACAGGATGAGTTCAGCGACCAGCTGATTAAGAATGTGGCCACCAACTGCTCCAACACCATCGTTGTCATCCACAACGCTGGTATCAGGACTGTCGATGAGTGGATCGAGCACCCGAACGTCACTGCTGTCATATACGCCGGTCTTCCCGGTCAAGAAAGCGGCAACTCAATCGTCGACATTCTTTACGGCGACGTGTCACCGTCCGGTCGTATGCCTTTCACCATCGCCAAGAACGAATCGGATTACGGCCACCTCCTCAACTCTACCATCAGCTCTGGCCCTTACCCTCAGTCTAACTTCACCGAAGGTCTTTACATCGACTACAGACACTTCGACAAGTACAACATCACTCCGCGCTACGAGTTCGGCTTTGGCTTGTCCTACACCACCTTCTCTTATGCCGACCTCTCCGTGAAATCTCTGAATGGAAGCACTCACGAGTATCCCACGGAGCAAGTACCCGTACCCCAAGGCGGTCCCTCTGATCTTTGGGAAGTCCTCTACGAAGTCACCGTCAACATAGAGAACACTGGCGAGGTAGATGCCAAGGAAGTTCCTCAGCTATACGTCAACATTGCCACGGCGCCATCAAAGCAGCTCCGCGGCTTTGAGGCTGTACATGTCGCACGCGGTGCTACCGAGAAGGCCACTTTCCCAATCACTAGGAGGGATCTGAGTATTTGGGATGTTGTTGCGCAGAAATGGAAGCTGCAGAGCGGCGAGTACCCGATTTATGTTGGCGCCAGCAGCAGGGATATTAGGTTGACTGGCAAGATCAAGGTCTAGATCTAATTCATGATGAGAGTGACAATGCTATCCCATGATCAGCACACTGCATAAAACAATGAACTTTACTCTGTGAGTACTTCAGCTTTACATCATATTCTATGTTTTCTTTGAGTTTACAGTGGCTCATCTGTTTTCCATCATAATTTATAGCATGGACCTGAGGTTGCCCACTTGAACTGCCAGAGGAGCTTGAAGCCGCGATCTAGCACCAGATGGCACTAAGGCTGGTTTCACTCAACACAAAGTTAAACTGCACGCCTGCGAGACATCATGAGTGAGGGCGGCAAACATCTCAAAGTAGAACTCAAGAAGCTAGCGCGGCGACTGTGGCTGCCACTTCCAGGTTCCAACACAAAGTGACCGCTGAGAGAAAGGAAGTGAGAGGAAGGAAGTTCAAGAGGGAATTATAAAGGAAATTTTCTTTCGCATTCAGTCGCTTCTTATGGTCTTACTCTCTGCCATAGACATTTTGATGATAAGTGATCATTTTTCCAAAAGCAAACTCCAAAAGTAAGAAGTATCAAACAGACCCTGTGTAAGCCACCCATTGTCTGTCATCATCGTGTGCCCATCGTTCAGTTAACGGCGGAGCATACCGAGAGCCTCCCAGTCAACACTGCTGTTGTTGGCGGTGAGCTTGGCGAAGTCCTGCTGGGCTACGCCGCCCTGTTGTTGGTAGCCGTTACCGTTGCCACGCACAGCGCCACCCTGCTGCGGCTGCTGCTGAAGGCCGACTTGCTGCACCATGCCACGTCCAGCACCGATCGGCTGCATCTTGCGCTGCTGGTTGACGACTGGCTGCATCATGCCCTGCGGGCTCCCGTACGGCTGCATGGCTCCGAACTGCTGCATCATGTTCTCGAACCCGTAGTCCTGCTGCGGCATTCCTCCCAAGGGGGGAGGCACCGGGGCAAAGGAATTGTTGATGCCAGGAATGGAAGGATAGTTAGGGTTGTACGTGTTGTACGGGACCTGGTATGGAGGAATTGCGCCGTAGGGATCCGGATCGGTACCGTAGGCCATGGTGTACGAATTGTCGAAGTCAGGACCAGACTGCGAGTGGGTGACGATCGCGCCAGGTCCGATGCCTGTCGGCGGCTGATTGATCGCGTTGGTGGAGAAGGAGGCAGGGTTGACCGCAGACATCCAAAGGCGCACCTTGTACAGCTTGTACAGATCGTTGACCAAATCCTTGAAGTTAACGTAGTGATCGGCATAGTAGTAAAAGATCAGCTTCTGCCAGTCCCTGGAAGACGAACGAATTAGTACATGCAAGGACGCGGGGTGTGAATGGAGCTCTTCGACTTACCACTGGAACTCGGCCTCAAGAATTTCCATGTCAAGGTGGTGTTGGTAGACCTTTTGCTGGCAAGCGCGCTTGGCTTTAGCCTCGTTGCCTTCCTTGTCCATGAGCATGCGAATCTCATGCGGGGCAGCCATGCGCTTGATAGCCTTGGGCTTGAGATTCTGGTAGGCATCACGCGGCGGGCGTGTGGAAGGCTGATTGAGGTGTCCAGCACCGTTGACTTCGCCATAGACAGCTGCGTTCGGGTTGACGGCGCCGGCCTGGTTGTTTTGAGAGAACATCATGAGCCACTTGTACTGTTCTTCGCCGTATTTGGCGAGAAGGGTGCGAGCTTCCTCCTGGGTGACGCAAGCATGCTGGACGACGCCAAGGTCCTGGCCGCGATCAGCTTCGACGATGACCATGTCGCCTTCGGCGACAACGAGCCCAGTGTTGTCCAAGAGGTAGAAGACTCCGACGCGCGAGCACTTGAATGATACGATGTAGAGCATCTTGCGAGGACGGCCGCCAGCAAATGGCATGCTTACGTTGCGATCAGCGTTGAGGGTGCGCTCGTGTGGTTCAAGAGCAACGTGCGGCACCTTGTACCCGTCAGGAAGCGTGTAGGACTCGCGAGAGTCTGTGGCGCCGGTACCGACGGAGGCGCTGGTGTTGCGGTTGACACGGTGCATGTTGGTGTCGTGGTTGGTGTTGTTCGGATCTAGGTCGAGATCTGGAGGGGTGTTAGATATAGGTCTGAGAGATGTCGTGTATTGACTGCTGTACGTCACATGATCAGACGAGCGCTCGATGCGTTGCTGGCAGTGACGTAAAGAGTGTAGTGACGCGGCAAATGAGGTTTGCTCACACGTGGGAGTCAGCAGACCCGGATGAGGTCGGAGATACTTACAACTGGTGTTGTTATGGTTGAAGGAGTCCGTACGGTGACCGCCTGCAGCAAGAGATCCACGTCGTGTCGGAATGTCCGCCATTGAGTGACGACGACTCTCGCTGTAGTTTGGGAGCTCTTCCCAGCCAAGTGATGTTTGCCACTGAGGCCTGCGTGATTGTTCTGTAATTGAAAGTTAGAGAAGAAGCAAAGGTTAGAAACAAGGCGAAGTGATGGCTACACCGTTCACACGTGAAGGTTGCTACCGTGCGCGAAGATGTGAGAACAATAAGGTGTGGGGACAATAGGCTTACCCAATTCACTCAGCGTCAAATCGCCAAATTCAGCTTCATAACGACGATCGAATCCACTTCCGTCAAACGTATCTGATCTGCGCGGGTTGCTTAATGAGTTGAACGGAGACTCAAACTGCGTGGGAAGTGTCGAGGTACGGTGCAGATTGCCGAAAACTGGATGCGAAACAGTTTGCGTCAACATGCCACCCAGATCGGAGCCACGATCAGATTCGCCATCGCCATCTTCGATCTCTTCGTTGAGCAAACCAAGTGGCAATGCCGCTGGCCTTTCCATCCCTGCCGACGCTTGCGCAGTATTTGCAGCGGAAGCTGGAGGCATCTCGCGCTGTCCCTGACTATGAGAGAGCGATCTACCGAGCTTTGGCGTTGGTTGCAGCGGAATGGTAAAAGGCAACGAAGCAGCTCCGTGGTCGCTACTCGTTGCAGGAGAAGGGGTGTTTGCCGCTCTTGCTGGGATGTTATTAGGGGCTCCCATGCGAGCTTCACGCGCTGCGTTGCGACGAGCCTGCTCGCCCAGTTTGAACGATCCACGCGACTGGGAGGTCGACCAGATACCACCACCAAGGCCTGGTACACCATTCTCCTTACGGGGAAGGCTTCCAAATGTCGTAGCCATGGGCCACGGCCTTTCGTCCTCGGATGAGGCAACAGCCTCGGAGTCTGGTGTTGCACGCCTCATCTTGAGGAAGGTCTGGGTAGGAGTGTTCTGTTCTGCATCTTGCTTGTCAGTTACATGGTTCAAAATCTCGAAACGTCTTTTCGCCATCGCAGCGACTTTGTTCGAGGAGATATGCGCATCAAGAAACTGAGCAATGTGTGAGTCTGGTTGGGTGTTGGCGATAGACACGAAGTGTCGCTGAGGACATTAGTGACCAAAGCGCTCGTGTCTCTGCGGTAGTCGAGGTCGGATTTGTTGAGGTGGGACGAGAGCTGCGTTGGCCGCAGGTGCAGAGGAAATTTGTAGTGTAGTGATCTCTGGTATGGTGACAGTAGACTGTATCTGTCCACAAAGGATGCCTTTGCGCTCCAGTTTCGTCTGATCAAAAGTGTGGGTCCAGCCTTTGTTGTACAAAAATGTGTTGCTATTGCTTGAAGCGGCTCCGATATTCTTTCTTCCCGCGCTGGAGACTTGCAGCTTCAGGGTGTCTGCACTGCTCAACGCCAAAATGCGACTCCAGATCATCCGCCTAGTGGTTGTCCACCATCCTCTGATCTACAGCACACGAACGAGACATTGCTGCGAGAGACATGCGTCGGGTATATGTCTTTCGGAGTTCCTATTCCAGTTGGCCTTGTATGAGAGTTTGAGGGCACTCTAACAATCATAGCAAAGAGTCTGCCGCCTTTGATGTACCGCCTTCGAAGACCGAGGAGCTGATTATTCGCAAGTGGCAAACCCGCAGGCCTGGACGTGCGAACGGCGCATAGCTTGGTGCTCAGGTAGATGTTCCAGCTTGGCTCTGGTCGCAACGAGCGCGCCAAAAAGCTCCACTATACCATCGAACCTTTCGACGAAGGTCTCTGCCGACTCAAATCTCACACCACGACGCACCATAGCATGAGCAGGGCATCGGGTGCAAAAGACTCCTCTGAAGCCGCAACAACGATTCAAAGCGCCGCCACCGAGCCAAACAACACACACCCAACCCAACCATTTCCCTTCGACAGACCACCAGTAACATCGAGCTCAGACGACAACATGAACATGAAAGAAGGTTACAACATACCTAGAGATTGGTTTTGGTCGTAAGGTGTCGTAAGCGGCGTATAATCTATGTCTACAAATGCAAGGCTGGACTCTGTCAGCATCTCGTTCTGGTATTCTGCCAGAGTGCTTGAGGACTTACTTGATACCCAGACTATGGGTGGTATTACATATCCAGTGGAAAACAGAGCAAAGAGGAGTCTATGTCGTATAGTCGTCTGCTTTGAGAGTGGTCAGCATCAGCATACGTCGTCATAACGGAAAGCCAAAGAGTTCGGGACGACACCGATAGCTGAACATACCTATTCGCATACCCAGCACCACCACCACAGCTCAATCTATATCCTAACACAAACACGATGGTACAGTTTATGTCAGGAGCTATCTGCCTGTGGCATAAAAACCACAACCTACAAGAAGAGGTTGGGGTTATGCCGCCGCGTGGCTCGGCAGAGACAAGACCAAGGGACCGGACGATGTGGAGCGGACAAGGTTGCTCGCGTGTGCGGAGATGGCTGTAGGCTGTGGGGAAAGACTCGCCGGCGCGTGACAGCCACAGCGTCTATCACGACCCAAGCTGACGTAGAGGTCTCGAGAACGCAGAGGAAGATGAGTTCGGCTTGTCGAATCGTTCGCGGCGATGCTTCCAGACTATGTGATACCTGAACCAGGGGCAGAGGGTGAAGACAGGATGCCGTGTCAACAGCACGCGAGATCCCAAAGGTTCCTCGTTGTGGAGTATTGGCTATGCGAACGGACTGCGGGCTGGTCAAGCGCTGAGGGGCCAGACAATCGGCAGGATGATGTCTCTGGCCACTGGTAAGCTTTGAGGGCGGGTGAGGCTGTCGCAACGGCAGCTATCGCAAGTTCTGGTTCGACTGAGATCCCAAAGAGCAATGCAGGAGGCTCTGCATCAAACTACCACTATCACTAAGGCAAACAAAGAGAGTTGAGTGGGCGTGATGCAGCTAAGTATGCTTCGAGACCCGACTCCAGACCAATGCCCTCTGCAGGGCACGGCTGGCCAGGGTCAAGGGTCAGGGGCGGCGAAGGCTGCCTCGAGGCTGCTCTACGAAGAATGCGGAGA
Source organism: Cladosporium colombiae (assembly GCA_026122715.1). Classification (NCBI taxonomy): domain Eukaryota; kingdom Fungi; phylum Ascomycota; class Dothideomycetes; order Cladosporiales; family Cladosporiaceae; genus Cladosporium; species Cladosporium colombiae. The sequence goes on along the minus strand of JAKZFA010000008.1, from coordinate 886,055 downwards.
CGGACAGCTTGCAGCAGACGCCACCTCGCCAGTGGTGCACCAGGCGTGTACGGCGATGTCACGAGAGCGGCCAGAGGCAGCGCTGAGAAGCTATGGGCATTTCTTGCAGAGGCGGGCCAATGACCAACACGCCCATGCCACCTTCCCAAATCACAATCCAACATCCTACACGACGGGCCTGGTGCAGGGCCTCGAGGGCCTCTTCTGACCTGCAAGCCGACTTGGTGCGATTTCTGCCAGACTTCTCAGCTGGGCGTTCGAGGGCCCGTTCTCCGCGGTTGGCGAAGCCGCAAATTTCCAAGTCCGTTATGTTCGATCGTAAACTGGACGAAGTTCAACACCGGTGGAACGACCATCGTTGCAAGCCGAACGTCATAACGTTTGCTTCCACGAGACACTGTTGTGCCCGCCTGGAGGCACTCCATGATTGTTGGGACGCCGTGAGCATCATGGGACCACAACACGCTGATCGTGCCAATGCGACAACATGCGGAGAACCTTGTCTGCCATGAGGGGTTCGCGATTCCCACTGCAAGATCGCCATGGTGCACAAAGTATACTTTTTGAGGCAGCCCTATTCCGCGTACCGCAGAGCAGAGTATTTGCGTACATCGAGAAAGCATGAATAAAGATCGCCAGATCGGTTGCATGCATTTCGGCAAGCAGAGCTCTCAAACCCAGGACGTCGACCAGTCAGATTGAGAAGCCGATCTAGTCAGCTCGACTTGTTCGGCACCTTCCTGATCAGCATCCACCGTCCAAGGGGTCTTCGACAAGCCGTGCGCGCGCACTCTTTCTTACACCAACGAAGCACAGCATGCTGTAGCTACTGCTTACCGGCGGATAAGCTATTCGACCATGCCTTCGTGCATCTTTGCAGCTCTGCTGCGTCTTTTCGAGGGGTGCAAATATGCAGCACCACTGTGCCGTCGGGCTCAAAACCACATCATACCAGAGCAGGCATCTCGCCAATTGCATAGCTGGCTGGATCCCTCGCACATGTCGATGAAGTGCAACATTAGGTTCGCTCCGAAGCTATGGCAAGCCACAATTCTCGTACTTGGCGGCGTAAGTCCTTGGTAGGGATTGTCAGGCATATGCGCCTTACAAGCTCAAGCATGCAGATTAATAAGTGCAGCCAATCTGATAGACCTTGATCTATATATCCTGACCTCGTTTGCGTTGGTTTGGTACTTTGCACATGCATGATGAGACGGGCGACAAATTGCCTCATGGTGCCAGCTGCATACTCATACGAGCATCGCGGCAACCAAAGTCCAACCCCGGCAAGAGACTGACAGTATTCACGTCGAGCAGGCGTCCGTATGTTGCAGGAGTCTGACGCGGAGGTAACACCATATGCAAAGTAACATATTCACAGCAGCTGAACATCCGCAGGTCTCCTCGCACACCATTGTTCATATTCACATGGCTCGTGGCGCTGCCAGCGCCAACCATTCCGAGAGAGGTTTGCATGGTCCGTCGAAGGTCCAGAATCGCCAAGATTACGGCAATAGTAGGGGACCCGAAGCGGCAGGAAGGCAGTATCATTGCATGTATCGCCCAGCCAGAACATCAAATATATTGCCGGCAGCTGATGATTGATGAAGTTACTCTTGATGTGGGTCTGGACTGCAAGTTCTTTGTCGTCGGAGCCTCATGTTCTGTATGGTGTACATCAGTGGCGGGACAGAAGTGAAGGTCGCCGAAGTACAGGAACCCTCCGACAGCAGTCGCGTGGTGTCATCGCAAAAGGCGTAGACATCTGTTGGTATGCAAGAGTACTCTGAACGCTCTTCATTCTCTTTTGCCACTGGACTTGGTTCCAAGGTACTGACCTTTTTCTTTGTTGTGTGGTGTCCTCGAGACCATGCTTAGCTGCACAGCAACAAAGCGGTCAAGTTCCACCTCTTCAAACTGCCCATTGCTTGTGGTCTTGTCGATGCCTAGCAGAAAGGGAGTGCATGCGTGAAAGTTGGTTTGTTCTGCCCGTCGCAAGCGAGGGCTTGATGATGTCCAGGATTCTTATGGCATGATCGCTTTGATCTGCCACGGTGGCGACAAGTTGCGACAAGGAGCTCAGCCTACACGCTCTGGAGTCCATGGTCGTGCTCTCCTCCTTGTTGCATAGGGTCGCCGACGTCCCCTTGTGTGCTAAAGCGAAGAGGCCGAGCTGGAGACCCAAGTAGCGATGTATGTGCTTTGGGACTTCCGCTGACCAAATAGCTGTATCGTGGCGACTACGAGCTTTGGAGACTTGCGAAGATCATGTTAGAGTTTGAACCAGCGTTGCTGGCCGTTCGGGAGGTGCAGTGGTCACGGATGGAGTGGTGCTGACGCGGTCTTTGGCTCGCTTTCCCTTGCCCTCAAGCACTCCATTCGCAGGACACCCAACACGAGCCACGCCAAGAGCTCTCTCTCTCGACGCTCTTTGTTCACTACAACACAGAACTGCATCTACTCCTTTTCTACTTAATACGAGCTCTTCGAACGCGGCTTGACCATCTTCAGTATCTGGGTCACTGGCCACAGCATCTAGCGAGGCCTACAAGAGATCTCTGCGAGGCAAAGCTCCCGACCTTCTCTGAGTGGCGACAGTGCCATCGACTTCACGCAACTTCACGCGTGCTAAGCTTCGTCCTCACAACACGAACCTTCCTCCACAACACGACGAACGCGATTCACCTCGACAGCACAACGCGAAAGGTGAGTACATCAGGGCCTGACTGTCTTAACGACGACGCAGGAGAGCACCACAAGTTTATGGAAGTATCTTATGTTGACGTAACAACGCGCTACAGCACCTTGAAAAGATGAAGCGATCCGCTTCAGGTTCCTTCAGCAGCTTCAAGCCCCAACCATGGCACACCAGCAAGAAGAAAGAACCTGAGAAGCCTGCAAACTTGACGCCAACTCCTTCTTCCTCCGAGGCGCCGAAACGCAAGCCAGTCTGGAAAAAAGTCGGCGCTTCGAACCAGGAGGCAGCCATAGTAGACCCGGCGACTCTTCCCGACAAACTGGACGTCAACAGACCGTATACTGCAAATGAAGAGAACGATCCTTCTGGCGCAGTAAGAAACGGCTGGTACCATGAGCGGTATGATCCCAAGTTCATCACTGGCTGCGACTCGAGCTGCCGTGCATGTCGAGGGAAGGAAGGCCGGATTGCTGTATGAGCATTCATCACTCAATCACCTCACGTGGACTTCTTATCATTGATTCAGAGCCAACGGATGTTGGTTCTGGACACATGTGGAAGTTGATCATCTCTCGTGCTCCAACAAATATGCTACGAACATGTGCGACTTCCCTCTCGAGTCCACGGCTCCAACAAAGACTAACATCCCACAGCATCGCTTAGCACAGCTGTATGATTATGCGACTCACCCCTGGTCGGCTCTTATCCTCAAAAATAACAAAAAAGTCATGAAATAACATTACTTATGCACGGCGTCTCCTGGGTGGATGGGGGGTTTTCTTTCATTTCATACCCTGCACTTCGCGGACCTCAGCACAAACCCGCATGACTTGGTGTCATCTCAACAACGTCGGCAGGTATGTTTCGTTGCCTCGCCGGGCCTCTGAATACAAGTCTGGCATATTAAGAAAACAAAATATTGATTTCTTGTACAGGCAGCATCGCCACGTGGCCGACGCCCAGCGCTGGTCCTCGATCGCTCCTTCCTCACTTCACTTGTCGACGCAGCTCTCAGCCCGGATCTCAAAGCAGCGTGACTTTCTCCCACCCTTCACACTTTCACGTACTACCATCGCACCCATCGCACCCATACCGCAAAGAACCCACAAAAAACCAACGAGATACCACAACACCGCAAACATGGTCACCCACTACACAACTAAGGGAGATGGAGCCGCTGTTCAAGACCCTGGCAGAGCCAACAGCGAGTGTGCCATCCAGGGCCGCAACACCAGGAAGTGGATGGATGGCATCATGGAGGACTCGGACGGAGAACTTGACGCACTCATCAGCAAGCTTCAGTAAGTTCCTCTCACTACCCATTGTGCTGGCACCATCGGACGTGGCTAACTAACATTACAGGCTGACCAGTGAGAGCGCTGTCAAGGGTCACCCACAGAACAAGGAAGCAGCCATGAATGAGATCGAGGAAGCACTGGCTGTTATGAGCCTGAAGAGGGAGATCCTCGAGGGATTTAAGGATGGTTTGGAGCGCAGTATGTCCGCTCAGGAGACCGAGGTCCGCAGGGCCGCTGAGAAGAAGGAGGCAATGGCGTATCTCTTTGGCGAGAAGGAGAAGGCCCTTCAGGTGCGTAAGGGCACCACCACTGCCGGAAAGGCGCGCGCCGAGAGCAGTGCGCTGGAGATGGCAAAGGGAACCCTCAAGCAGTAGATACCATCAGCTCCGGCAGAGAGCGAATAATAATGACGAAGGAGATGGTCCGTTTTCCGATGATGTCTCTCACTTGCCCTCCACCGTAATATCTTCTCCAGACTATTGATGCACCTGCTTTGCCTATGAGGTATTATGAGTATCTCACTGGTAAGACCTCGCAAAGATAAGCCTGTCACCGATGACAGTTGCACCTATGCTACAGAGGTAGAGTTGTGCAACATTGAGTATCTCAGTGGCAAGGCCTTGCACAAATGAGCTTGTTGACGATGATATTTGCACATTGGCAACAGAGTTAAAGCTATGCAACAGTGAGTATGTCACTGGCAAGACTTCGCGAATACGAGCTTGTCACTGATGATATCTGCACCTATGCCACAAATATACAGACATACAACGGTAAGGGTCTCACTGGCAACGCTTCGCAAAGATGAGCTTGTCAACAATGATACTTGCACATTAGCCATTGAGTCAGAGGTATGCAACGGTGAGTGGCTCAATGATCAGGACTTGAGAAGATGCGCTTGTCTATGATGGTATCCGCATCTTTTCTACAAGGATAGAGACGCGTAACAGTGAGTTTCCCCCTGGTAAGAGCTCGCGAAGGCGAGCTTGTCGTTAATGATATTTGCCCAATGACCACAGACATGAAGATATACTACAGTCATGGTCTTGCCGGAGAGGCCTGGAAGAGATAAATCCATAGCTGATGGTACCAGCTCTCTAAAAACAGGGTTATGTATATGCAACAGTGAGTACCTCGCTGATAAAACTCGAGAGAAGTAAGCTCATAGCTGATGGTACCAGCGCTTGAGTTACCAAGGCAGAAGCATGCAGCACTCACCATCTCGATGGCAACATCGCCATGAATTTTACTCAAGCAAACGGTATTTGCACACGAAAACATCGAGATGCATTATATCCATTGATGAAGTCGATACAGAAATGTCTAGAAATGTTCCGGTATCGCTCCGGCGTCAATGGCCATGACGCCATCTTCATGGAGACTGATCTGAACATCGATTCCAGTTCGCGACCGCACCAAACACCAGACTCACCAACCCAACAACAAACCGCTCAAAAATGGCCTCTCTCTTCCTCCGCTCCGTCCGCGCAACCGCCAACCCGGCCTTCACCACCCTGCGCGCAGCCAAAACTCCCACCCTCCGCCGCTTCCTCGCCACGCCCGCCGAGCAACCTCGCCTTCGCATCGGCTCAGAAGCTCCCAACTTCCAGGCCAAGACGACCGCGGGCGACATCGACTTCCACCAATGGCTCGATGGCAAATGGGCGATTCTGTTCTCGCACCCGGCGGACTTCACGCCCGTGTGCACCACCGAGCTGGGAGCCTTCGCTAAGCTCGGAGGCGAATTCGAGAAGAGAGGCGTGAAGATGATCGGATTGGTGAGTTCTCCTCGCAGTTGTGTTTGATCGCCGTGATATATTCGTCGTAAGACATCAGCCTCGAAAGCCTTTCATTAACACAGTAGTTCCCAGTCCGCCGACGACCTCTCCTCCCACTCCAAATGGGTCTCGGACATCAACGAAGTCAACAACACCACGCTGCAATTCCCCATCATCGCCGACGCAGACCGCTCCGTCGCCTGGCTCTATGACATGATCTCGCAGCAAGACATCGATCGTCTGGCGAAGGAAGGCGGCATCGCCTTCACCATTCGCTCCGTCTTCGTCATCGATCCTGCCAAGAAAATCCGCCTGACCATGATGTACCCTGCGTCCACCGGTAGGAACTCCGCCGAGGTGCTGCGCGTCATCGACAGCCTGCAGATGGGCGACAAGCAGGGCGTGGTCACGCCGATTGATTGGCAAAAGGGTGAGGATGTGATTGTTCCTCCTAGCGTGAGCACTGCGGATGCGAAGAAGAAGTTTGGCGATGAGAATGTGAGGGAGTTGAAGTCTTACCTTAGATTTGCCAAGGTGTAGAGACTTTTGCGTGAAGCAATGTGTAGATATATACGTGTAAATATTGTAGATATACATGATAACATGTACACGAAACGGTAAAATGAAAGTGGCTGGAAGTCCATATATACAAAGAGTGCACGTTTAGTATCCATATGACAGCCTTGATGATTTAGTCAAGACCCCTACCTGCCATTGCCGCTCCCACCAGCAGTAGCCTCCTCTTTCTCGTCACCTTCTTCGCCAGGAAGGAAGATCTCATGTCCACTGCCATTCCTCACCCAATAAGCCGCCACGCAGCCGATAGAAGCAACGGATCCAACAATCCACCACGCCATTCCTATCACGCCCCGTTCCATCCACACGCCAAACCACCAACCCGCCAGGATTGGCCCAAGAGTACGGAAGGTAGCTGAGCAGGCCTGGCCGAGGCCGTGTATGGTTCCCAAGACTGAAGGATGTGGCGATGAGTTGTTAAGCAGGATAATAGTCGCTGGGAGGGCAAAAGTACGCGCGGCGACTTGTAAGAACAACACAAAGGAGATGCCGAGCCAGACTGCGGCTCCGGAAGCTGGTTCGGGAGCTTTCGACGTAGATGGCAAGAGCGCGATGTATGGTGCGAGAAAATACGCAGCGGGGAAAAGAATCAAAGAGCCACGGAAGCAGCGCATGAGACCGAAACGCGCATTGGCCCATGGGTATAGAAGGAATTGCAGAGCCACGCCGATGAAGCCGATGATGGCCATGGCGAAACCAATTGTGGGTGGTGGGAAGGCAAGCCCGGACGCGAACTTGAACGCGCTGCGTGGAGCGGCGTCATAGTCTGCAGGCGCATCCTTGGGGACGAATGCGCGAGGAGTAGCAAGGAAAAGAATCCATAAGTTAGAGAAGGCGCCCATATGGAAGTCGAAGATGGCAATGCTGAGAAGTGTCCAGAGCACATTCGAGGTCCAGATGCGTTTGAAAGGGAGTCGCTGGACCGCTGGCGCTGAGTCGGCCTTTTCACCATTCGAATGTAAGCGTTCGAGCTCCAAAGATCCGTTGCGTTCGGAAGTGCTGAGCAGACCCTCACGCTGCACTTCCTGCAGCTTGCGGTACCCGTGAGCTTTGGCATCCTTCATGTTTGCATAAGTCTCTTGGATGAAGCGAATTGGCTCGAAGCGACGCTTTCCTTTTAGCGTCTCCTCAAGTCCATAATGTACAAGCAGAGCCTCGGCGAGGAGTAGCACAGAGCAAAGCAAGTTGGGCAATGCATACGGATACTTCTTCATCCATTGCACTCCGTCCGCCCCACCGAACGTGCTTCCCTCCGCGAACAGACGGGGGAAGTTCTCCAGCGGTTCTGCAAGGAGACCACTCAAGATCGGTCCAGCCACGTTCGCAACATTGAACGCGGCCGGTAGCAGAAGGAATGCCCGCGGGTGCCATGGTTTAGGTGTACGCTCTGCGACCATGGTGCGTGCCGATCCTACGGTGCCGTTGATAGCACCGCTCATAACTCTCCAAAAGACGGCTTGTCTAAACGTTGTGCTGAAAGCGACTCCGATGCATCCCAAACTCGTTCCGACCAATCCAATGTTCAACACCAACTTCCTCCCAACGCTAGGCTGGTCTGCAGCTCTTCCCCAAAGTATACTTGTGATGATCTGAGCAGCGGTAAATGCTCCTTGTAGCATGCCGGCCTGATGTGAGATTGTTCCGTCTGATAGCTCAGGATTAAATGATCGCAGTTGGTGAACCATATATGTCTGAAGCGCAGCCATCTGGAAAAAGTCGACGAATCGTGAGGCCGCGAGAATGGCCAATTGGCCCTTATTGGGCATGTTCATCCATGTTGGCGCAGGTGGTGGTACCGGTGTGACCGTTTCCACATTACTCGAGCTCGCAAGCGTTGGCGTCTTCGGTTCAGATCGCTGTCTCGTCAGTGTGCCGGGCCGCTGTTCGTACGCCGTGCTCGACGTGTGTCGTAGGTGTTTTGGTTTGGGCATCGAGCCATTCTCTGCCGCTGCTAGCGACCAGTCGTCCTCTTCTCTCACCGCTCCTGCAGCGGCGTGGTAGTCTGTGTCGTCGTCGGCGATGTAGGAGCCATCTGTACGAGAGGATCTGCGGTCAGCAACGCTTCGCCGGCCTGGCTTATAATCGTCGGCACGAAAGGAGTCCGAACCATGACGTTGGCGCAAGTGGCCCGAAGCGTTGCGCTGGTGGGCTAGAGACGCAGACGCCTGCCGCTGGTGTGCCATCGCAGTACCAAGGGAGCACGGCGGCGGCGGCAGGCGAATGTACAATGCGGGACGACTCCCGCTGGTGGTGGTGGGGTGACTTTTCGCCGAGAGAGGGCGACGAGTGGGACGGAGGCAAGCAGGCAGGTAGAGGATGCTTGCGTGATCCGGGGAGAGGCTTCTGGCAGAGTTCGAGAAGAGCTTGAGCAGTGCAGGAAGACACCACAATAATCACCACGACGTCAAAGACGGCCAATCGTCCTCGGGGCAGTCGCCGCGGGCGGGTGTGAGATGAAACTGGACGGGAGATAGATAGCCTCTATGTTCGGCAGAGGCTGCCAAGCGCTTGTTATACACTTTTTTCCCAACACCACGACGCCGATGGTGCAGCACCACTCGCGAATGGATGTGTATCGAGAGAGGTGTTGTTACTCTCAGACTGTGGCGCAGGTTCACGCGTCCGATGTCGCCGTCATTCAAGTGTACCCGTTTCGTGGACCACCAGCGCAAGCAAAACGACGCGTGTAGACGTGGGAACCCTCAGACGCAAGACGCAGCGTAGACGTAGTTTACCCGGCACGCCGTCCACAGGAGCGCTCAGTCGCACGGAGCAGGCCTCCGTCTCGCAGCAAACGCTTGCTCGGCTTGTCCAGAGAGTCGCAGCTGTGGAGCGCGAGGCGGAGGGGTATCAGGAGGAAGAGTGCCGATGTCCATCTTGGCATCAGAGATAGACAACTGAGTTGGGGAGCAAGGGCAAGGGCTCCAAGGGACGAGCGACGTTGAAAGAGCCACGCCGCGCATCGAACTGGGAAACAGACTTCTGTGCTTTCATCGCCTAATAATCGTGTGGCGCTCGCTAAGGAAGACCAGGGGTGCTGGCACTACTGCGTTTCGGCGTCGTCATCAATGTAATCTGAATCGCACCGAGGCCGCTTCTATCACATCTGGAATATGCGTATGCGTTTTGTATGTTGATGTGAGGGCTGGTAGAAGCTAGTACCTACTACTGATCGCCCAGTCGTTCGAAGCTTGCACACGTATGTTCTAGGGCTACCGCATGGCACATGCCGACTGGCTCGCGCATACATAAGTTTGCGCCGGGAGAGATATGTACCGGCCACGTGAGAGGATGGAGAGCGGCATCGCTGGAGAAGTAGCAAGATGGTATTCTTGCTGGGAAGGTAGCGATGTGGGGAGAGCGAGATCGCATGGTGGATGGTGTGAGTGGTAAGATGCCGTAAGAGAAACAAGAGGAAACATCACAATCTGTGAAAGAATATGCCCGTCAAGGGTTGTGATACATAAGAGTGGCCATAACGCTAAATGGCTAAATGATAGCTAGAAATGCGATGCAATAGGTATAATGAAAAGGAAATTTTTGCCGTCAAGTGTGTGGTGTATGCTCCGGTCTCCTCAACCATGCCTCCAGTTCTCATCAGATTCGGGCTCGTCCTTCTCTTCGAGTCGAGAATATCGTCCGAGGACCCGACTGCCCAGCTCCGTCCTCCCAAGTCCTTGACGCAGCTCGTACGCGCGCTCTGTGAGCCACACTGGCAAGACGCTCTTCTCGTCTTGTCCTGGCTTGTCGGTGCCCAGACTCCTCAGTCCCATGATAGCAACCACGCCTAGCACGACTAGCGCTGCGACTGCTATCGCGATTATCGACCCTACTTGCAAAGTCTTGTGGGCAATGCGATCCGGCAAGTCCTGGTAGTAGTGCGTCGTGTCGAAACCACGGTTAGGAGACAGGAACCTCTGATCGACCTGCACAGTTACATTGTACTCTGTGCGGTTCTCATCGGGTGTCTTCTGTGCCGTGTCGCAGCCACGGTTGTCGCAGTAATTGACCAAGCCCGGAGATGGGATGAATGTGCGCTGAGTAACAGAGCGCTCGAGTGCACGGCCGTAAACATCGACAGCTTCCGCGTATGTCCAAAGCGCAACGGCAGGGAAAGCGTATTCCGTCTCGAAGCCGGTCTTGGTGGCGTTGCCGATCAGCTCGAATGTGCCTGAGGAGGAGTTTGAGGCGTAGAAGTTCCAGCTGTAGACCTCGGTGGCGCCGTTCCATGAGACGTAGAAGCGCATGCCACTCCTGCGATTGCCGATGCGTGAGTACGTCCATAGCGCGGGCTTAGTGAGTGGTTGCGCGGTCCAGTTATACTTGTTTGAACGATAAATCATGACATTCGACGCACGCTCTGCGACCTTGGCGTACATAACAGGCGTGCCGTCCGATGTGTGTTCTGAAAAGTATGCGTGCTCTCCCCAACCGATGTGGCAGTTGCCATCAGGCAAAAGTTGCATGTTTCCTTGAGATCCAGAGAGAAGACCACCAGCTTTTTCCGGAGCGCCCCACTGTGCGATCTTGGTAGCAGTGTTTGCAATGTGGTCCAGAGAAATGATCCAGCCGTGAGAGAACTTGCCGGTCGAGTTGAAAGTGTTGCTTCCGTTATCGTAGAAGGAAAGGATTGTGTGGGTCGTGTTCTCGTACACCCAGCGAGCGTGATGCTGGTATGAGAAGTTGAAGTTGGTCTGTTCGAAGGTTGGGTTGTTGCCGCCCATTTCCCACATGATAGATCCGTCCACGCCAGAAAGCTTGTAGATGGCGCTGACGTGGCGCGCAGAAATGAGATAATCGCCATCTTCGTTCTTGTCCACACTGTTAATGTGGAAGTAGTCCCAAGGCGATTGCTCGTGTAGGCCGTCACCGCTGGTATCGGTAGAAGATGGGAGAGTCCAACTCATTCCTGGGTCCACGTGGTCCAAAGAGCGCCACTCAAACAGCACATTGCCAGTTTCAATATCCACTTCCTGGAAGACTCCTTCAACAATCCAGCCCATTCCATTCTGGATATTAAACCGCGGGTTGGTAGTAAGGTCGTACTGCCTGGGTTGGTAGACAGTCATAAGCGCCGTGGTTCCGTCCGAATAAGGCGTCATCTTGAACTCGTGCATGTCGCTGCTGGCGCCCGCGCCAGAGCTCTCGATCGTCTTGACTATCCTGTAATTCTTGTCCATAATCACGCCGTGTCCTCTTGCAAAGCCTTGGTGCTGCTCTCCTTGGAAGTAGCACAAATGGTCCTCTCCCTTGTACTGGCATACTCGCGGTGTATGCGCCGTCTTCGGCCCGGAAGAACCAGCGCCTGACCAGACCAGGTTGCCATAGTTGTCGTAGATGTACGGTCCAGGATCGAGGTTCCGGTATGGCGCGAAGAAGATGTAGCCGGGCGTCACGAGTTCGGGGCGAAGAATGGCGAAGTCTATTATGGGTGCGTGTAAATCAGGTCGCTGTGAGGGAAGCCCAAAGGTCAGCATGCACAACAAAGTTGCAGTTCTATCCCGTGTCCGCTTCTTTTTCTCGTACTGTCGACCCGCCTCCGCATTGTTTACGCCAGACCCCTAAAAGCAAAGCAAAAGTTGTACCTACCGACTTGAACTGGTGCGTCGGACTCGTCTCGTTGTTAAGCTGTGCGCTCACGCCGCTGCTCCCAAGAAGAGCCAAAAGGGACAGACTACATGCTGCCCTGCGCACGAACGAGTCCGGCGAAGAAAAAGAGAACCAAAGCATCGAGCCCCAAGATCCCCAAGAAAAAACAAAGAGTGTGTATGAATATCCAAGATTACGCAGTATGCAGCGCGGCAGGGAGTGGTATCACGCAATCGCAGGGCTCAATGTCGAAGCCAATCCTGCGATCCGCTTATAATGTCCAAGAAAGATCGGCCAGAAGAGAGCGACAGGCCGTGCGTTTCTGGGTAGAGGGGGAAAGTATATAAATGAATGTGGTTGCGTCTGCTTTCGACGTCCGGTCTGAGAGAGGGAGAGTTGTGTTTGTGTCTGGTCTCTCTAGTTTCAGGGCGATCGGCCGCGAGCTGTGATCTGGCACCCAGGAGGATCCGAGCGGCTAAGGCGTCTCGCGTACAGACAGACGCACGGTTGCAGAACGGCGTGAGGTAAGGCGAACACGTTAGTAGTTCGAGAAACTAATAGGCGATGCGAAGTAAGTGTTGCCGGAATAGGGGATGGTTGATGCTAATTGAGCAGATTAAGACAAAACTACAGTCTACAACTCAGCAATTCGTTCTTCACAGGCGCGCGCGCAAGCAGGATTCCAGTGCTCTCTCCTGAATGACACCGAAACAGAGGCATCCACCCATCATCGACCGCCGTTGCCGGGCCCCTCTCGACCAGGCCGCGCAACACATCAGCGTCGTTGCACCTTAGCCGTTACACTCGAGCGCTCCAACAGAACAAACGGGCCCACTCACGTCTCCTGGACCCCTCGGAGCCCTTGTCGTCGTCCCCCAGAGGGTTAAAGCGCTTTGCCCTACGGTTAGACCCCCGTTTGTCAAAGCACAGGCTCGCGGCCGCCACGTTTCCAACAGATTTCTGGTGGCGTTGCGAGCTGCTGTTGCTCGCGCCCGCCCAGCCGGAACTGGCTTTCTCTGTGCCGGAGAGTAGGCGAAATGCTGGCGCTGGCTTCATGCAGGGGGTCCCGCAAGGCACGGAAGAAAGTTCTTCTTCATGTTCTACAGTTGCACAGTATTCTGGCTAAAACGCGCCCGCGCAAACCTGACAGCGTCGTCCCGAGGTTCAAGGTTCATCATAGGGCTCGATATCCTCAGACTGGACCAGATGCAGCAAATGCGACACCACCGCTGGAATTTTCACATCAGCTGATGACAGAAGATATCTCACTATGTAGCGCGCCGAGCTCTAAGTCGTTCCACGCGCCCTTGGCAGCAGCGCGAACATCGTAACCGCAAACGACCGCGGTGGACGAACGAATCTGGACGGTCAACTCGAAACGGCGCGCCGGTAGGATTTTGCAATCAATCAATCAATCAATCTGGCGGCACGCAGCGGGCCAGTCGTGTTGGGCCAGTTGCGAGACGAGTGTGGGGCTCTACCATGCCGTGCAGATGTCCATGACTCCGCGCAGCATCATCATCGAGCCGTCCGGCCTGCGCGTGCAGTACAGTTGCGACGCTGGATAAATGTACCTGCGGATGGGAGAGGAAATAGCTGACCGCTCGCTTGCCATCGTATGCGAAGGTAGAGCGAATGCGCATGTCATGATGTCTTGATATTGAGCAGATGCCGCAGTCGCCGGACCTCGCGGAGTATAGTCCTCTGACGTGAATACTATTGTGTGAGCACGCTGCAAGTGAGATTTGCGAGACCGCCACAAGGCAGGTCCCACCGCGCACAGCACGAGGAGTACACGTAGGTACGCCACAAAGGACGGTGAGTGTGTACACAAGTGCATGTACGTACTCCCGGTACTATAGGTCCCTAACGCCTACGTACATGCTATACGTTCGCTTGCTGTCGCGGCCGCTCTTGCTAAAGCATGCCCTCGAGGCCCTATAGAGCTGCGTTGGGGCATATATCGCGCTGGCGATAGCGGAGTGCCACAGTGCGAAAGTGCAGATTGCACGTGCCAGGGCAACGCGACTTTGTCCATTGGGCACACACAGGTCTCAAACAGTAGAAGAAGGGGACAATTGGTGAACGGTAAATGCAAGTTTTATGATGTATACTATAAAGCCTTCTGAGGCCATTGCACTCTCTTGCGAGTTTCTGTTTTGATGGAAAAAGAATGAACGCCGTCCAAAGTTCCCCAATATGCAATCGACGCCTTTGCGCTTCCCGCACAGATGGCGCATGATGGAATGTATCAATCCGTGACACCCGTGAACGCCCGTTTCCTCTTGGAGTGATGAACAGAAGCAAACAAGCAAAACCCGATGCGATTTTCCCAGCAATCGCAACCGATTACCGCTTATCCGACCACACAATGTGATTGGTGAGAGCAGGGTCTAAGACCTGCGGCCAAAGAACCTCCTGACAGTCATGCTTGCGCCGAACACGACGGCCGCAAGACTGCCACCGACAACAGCAGCGCGGAAAGCGACGTTGAGCATTTGCATGCGGTTGCGCTTGCGGCAGCGGTCGACGAAACCGTCTGTGTCGTTTGTGCGAGGGAACTTCTTGCCCTCAGGTACGGGGACCTCGAGGAAATCGCACAAAGGCTTCCAGCCCTCGCCCATCTTGTACTCGAGCAAGTTCTCCGCGGGTACGAGCGAGCGGATCTCGGCGTAGTATTCGTTGAAGCGACGCTTGCCGTTCTTCTCAAAGTCGCCTTCCCAGAACTCGGTCCAGAATTCTGTTGGAAAGATTTGTTAGCCATGTTTCGTAATTGTGAGTCCGATACTGAACCAAACTTACTGTCAAGCATAGGCTGGTACATGCCAGCAGCCCAGTCGAACTTTCCAACAGCCTTGAGTTCAGGCTCCGTCGCGCGCCAGTGTACAGTCTTCATGGTGCTTGCGTGCCAACTGTCAATGTCCCGGGTAGTAACCAAGACTTTGGCGTCGGGGTATGCCTCGATCAACTCTTTTGCGAAAGCGACGGCAGGCCAGTCGCACACAGCTTGACAGTGGCCGAGAAGCTGGTCCCATTGCTCGCGACCGAACGTTCCCTTGCCGTCGTATTTGGAAGCCAATGCGTCGGACCACATCAAGCAGTCGGGAGGGTTCTCGACGGATGCGGACATCATGTGGTAGCAGTCGTCGAAGCCGAGTTCCTGGAGAGCAGTGCGGAGGGCTGTTGATTGTCGTTAGTCGCTGGTTGTGGGCAGAATCGAGTAAGCGATCTTGCTACTTACAAGCAGTGCCAGTGCGACCAAGACCCAATGCGAGGACACGCATGGGCACGACACGGCGGCACTCTCTGCGGTTGATGTCGGTGTCATTTGTGAAGATGTCGGTGATGGGCTTCGGGGTGTAGGGTTGGAAAGCCATTGTGATGATGTTGCTGTGGACGGTTGGTTGTGTAGAGAGGATTGTCTTATCGATATCGCTCCGACTGCAGAAGTCCGGGTCACAACAGAAGGAGGGAATGCAAGCGGTGCAATGCGACGATCCTCGATGCAGACGTCAACGGGTGGATGCCGAGAAAGTGTGGGAGCAGCCTGGGCACAGAGGGGCAGTGCGGGAGGCCAAGGTAGGTTGGCGAGAAGCGAGTGAGGTAGTCGTGGGAGTTGTGTGATGTAGCGAGTGGTGGTATCAAGCTTCGGAACGAAGATGAAGAAAGAGAAGAAGCGGTACGCCGGCGTGAAGGTCGATGATCGCTCGCTGGCCAGCAGGGAGAATCGATCTCAACTCACGTCGACCCAAGCCAAACACGACTCGCGATTGGCATGATGAGGCTCGATGGGGTGGGTGAAACGGGTCGCAATGCTGCCTCTCTCCAGCACGTCTCCACCCTCCGCGCCCCCTTGCTAGGGAGGAAGCGTCAGAAGCCCGCAAGCGGCAAAGGAGATCGATAAATTCCGGGCAAGCCACGCGCTTCCAAAGCCCGCGCTACTGCAGCCGCGCACGTTGTGGCGGCTTGGCGAGTCATTCACTCAATCAATCCTCCATCTCCCGTGACGAACGTGCAGCCGGCGTATGCAGCCACAGTCTCGGCGCGTGAAGATGATGCAGACACGATGACGGTGGCAGACGGAGACTCTCGCGGTTGTGCAGGTACGCATCCTCGGCGTCCTCAGAGAACGAACTGCTACATCGCAGAAGCCTCCTACAGCGAGGCGAGTGGTAACCCTCCTCACCCTGAACCAAACACCGCAAGCGCCAGACATCCATATACGGCCCACGCTCCGACGCTCTGCTGTTGGCCGTGGGAAACTCCGCGCAAGCAGAAGATCACTGCCCCAAACCAGCTCCACCTCGAGAGCTCGACCACTTGCCCTGGCCCGTTCATTGTTGCTTGAAAGCCCTAACACTCTCCTCACTGACACAGATGTCGATGCATGTCTGCGTACGCAAGCCGCCGTAGATGCTTGCGTTCTCACGCCTACGAGTATAGCAGTGTCTTCTTATAACCCGCGAGAACATTCATCCTCTGTGCCTCGTTGCACATGCACCGAGAGTGATGGTCTTGCCCCAAAGCCAACCCGAATCAAGTATCAGCAAGCAGTGTTACGCAACCCAGCAGACCGAGACAAACACGAATGTAGCAAATACACGACACCCAGTGGGTCCCACCCACCGTACAAGCAATCATGATGTACAATAGCAGACCCAGGCCAGCAGTCCCAATACATCCCGAAACACCCCAAAAGCCGGTCCCGGCTCCCACACGCAGATCAAACGTTCGACACACGTCGTCGTCGTCGTCGTCGTCAAGGCTGACAGCCTGAGACACACAACAACGTCTGCCGCCGAGCAACAACAGCCGGGCCGGTGAGAGTGAAAAGAAAGCTCGAGCCGTGCGTACGTAACGACGTCTCACGCTCCGGCACTCGCAGCTGTACAATAGTAGTATGGATTAGATTCAGATCTGCGTTACGATCTCAAACTACGGTATATGTGATGTGGGTCTCGAGAGGAACGTCGTGATCACGAATTTTTTGATCTAGCGTCGCGGTGCAAGTTTTGGCGCACCGATTGAGTCGGAGATATTTTGTGTTTGACAGTGAGTAGACAAGTCGTTACAGAGACACATATGAAGCAGTTTTGAGAACCAAGAACATGCCTAGAATACGAATATGCTGTGTAATAACGCGCCAGTCATGCCATTTGCCATTCAATTCTCAGGGGTATCCTACTCTTCCAGCCAAAAACATGCGCGAGAAGCGAAGCTGCATGTAGCCTCGATATATTCTTCATGCCATGGTGCACGCGAACGATGATCAGACACTCGTCACCAGCCACTTCGCTCGTACCCAATGCACACAATGTACCGGTCTAGCGATATCGCAATGCAAAGCAAAATCCTACTCTGGCCAACCCATGGAAATGGTGTAAAAAAAATCGGTAAGGTCTTTCACTTCAACCCAAAGCCCTCACTCTCCTCCACCGCGCCCCAAAGCTTAGCTTCCAAGACCTTCGGGCTCGGATAGCGCCACAACACCAGCATGTTGAAGCACGTCCTCGCAATGGGATAGCGCGCTTGCTCCTCGCTCGTGGTACGTATGCCATCGCCGCCACAAACTATCCTGAGGACCAGACTCGTCGCGCCCACAGCAGGGATGCGATCCGAGCCCGTGATGAACGTGAGCAGCTTACGTTGGCGCGCGGGCGCAGCGGACGCGAACGCAGCCCAGAACCATCTGATCACGGGCTCGTTCTCGGTGGGGTTTGGGAGCAGGAGGTGGGGCGGGAAAGGTTGCTTCCAGTTTTCGTGGACGGCGACGGCGCGGAGAGAGTCTACGTTGAGGGCTTCGTCGGAGCCGCGTACGAGTAGTTCAATTTCTTCTGCGCGAAAGAGGCTAAGGGCGTTGCCCTGGCACACGGTGAAGAAGCCACGCTTGAAGGGCTCGAATTGGCGTGCAACGGCGCCATCAAGGAGATAGCGGATGTAGAGGTCGACGAATTCGGCGCGGTTGGAGTTGGTGACGGGTGTATTCTCGCCGTTCGATATTAGAGGGTGCTCAACGACTGTGCCATAACGCTCGATGGGAACGACGAACGACCAGCAGTAAGTAGACTCGACATCACCAGGGAAATCGAGCAGCTGTTGCAAGCCAGCAGCGAGAGAAGGCCGGTACTCGGCGAGATCGGCGACAGTATAGGTCATTTGGCCTTTCGTGCCTGTGATCGAGGTGATATTGCTTGCCGCGGCACTTGAAGGAGCAGACGCCGGTGCGGAAGCGAGAAGCTTGCGGAACGCAAACGGCGGGAGTGCGACATCCAGGATGGTGCTGTTGTAAATCGCCAGACCCAGTAAGGCGCCGACGAGGTAGTATTGATCGCTTGTCTCGAATGTGTTCGGGTTGAAGTAGCAAGTTCTACTCTCGTCATCGTAGACGAACAGGCCGTGGTCTGCATCGAAAACCTCCCGCGCGACCATCAGGAACCATTCTTTGCGAGGCCCGCCCGCATCGACACCTTCCTCTCCGGCAAAATGCACGCGGAGACCTTTCTTGAGCTCGTCCTGTCCGGCGCCGACGGCCTCACTGATCGCACGCAGGGAATCGTCCACCATGCAGTCTCTGCGAACTTTAAGATGGAAGTATCCATCGATGGCTCGTTGGCGAATGACTTGATCAAAGTATGCTTCTCGTGCCTTGATCTCCATCTGTCTGCGTGCATCGTACTCCAAGATTTTGATCTTCGCACCCATGCTCAAGAACAGGGGGAACTGGCAGAATGCGAATTTCTCCCGTTTGCTCTCCCACACTTTGAAGTCGGCTATCAGGTCATGATAGTCCAGTAGGGTGTTGTAGAAGCAGCTCGTATGCTGCAGCTGGCCGCTTCGGCGCGCTTTGTCTTGAGGTAGCACCACGCCTGTGCTCTCAAGCGAGGTTTCCTCCCGGCGCTTACCCTGCCATACATTGTTCGCTGCGAAGAGCAGACTCATGACCTTCGCCGCTACCTTGGCTTGCCAGTCGTCAGCCCACTCGGTCTCCTGATCGCTGTCGTCCAGTCTCTTCTTGACACTTCCACTCAGGCCCATCGCTGCGTGGAGCTGGGCTGAAGTATTCATGGCACCGCCACTGAGATCCGGTATCAGCCCGCCATCGGCTGCATGGCTCTTTCTACGAGGTCTATTGGCGCCGCGGGCAATTCGATGCGTCACGAAAGAGGCGGCAAGGTCGATCATGGAAACCAAGTGTACCTCGTCAAACCTTGTAAACCAGGTGATAAGATATCGATGGCAAGTATCAGATGCATTCGCCATGAGACCGAAGATACGCTTGAGAATGCCCGAATGAGCACTACCCTCCCTAGGTGGGCTTCTTGGTGGTGACGTGGCTCGAAGTCCATCTTTGAACCTTGCAGAGTCCGCCCGGTTGATGATGGGTCTTGTCGCTCCAGAGACGTTCCGGTTTGGCATCTTCGAGGGATAAAGTGAGGGATTGGCAAGAATGATCAAAAGGAAGCGTACTTCAGACGGTTCCTGCAGCGGTCGTGTGGGCCTCTTGAGCAGATTCTCGGTGATTTTTAACAGAGCCCTAACGGCGTGCTCTCTTGCTTCTGCCAAAT
The DNA here is from genome assembly GCA_026122715.1 of Cladosporium colombiae. Taxonomy (NCBI): domain Eukaryota; kingdom Fungi; phylum Ascomycota; class Dothideomycetes; order Cladosporiales; family Cladosporiaceae; genus Cladosporium; species Cladosporium colombiae. The sequence goes on along the minus strand of JAKZFA010000008.1, from coordinate 866,551 downwards.
CTTCCTCGATCTCATTGAGATTAGCAGCTCCTTCTATGCCTGATTTGCTGACTCCAGAAGCTGGTGGAAGTAGAACATCAACCTTCTGTCGCCATGTTTCTCCTGCAGAGTGCACAGTCTGGTACCAAGTTGATAGCTGTTTCCAGTTGATATTTGGTGATTTGCTGGATACCGGCTTTGAAGAGCCAGAGCCACCTTTCCTGTTCCTGAACATTCTGTCTGGCTGATCTTTGTCGCCTCTCTCGGCTGCCCACCAGCTGCCGTTTTCGCCTATGTCTCCGAGCAAGAGCATCTTCGCATCTAGTTCACTGAACATGTTCACTGGGCTGGGCATAAATTTGTCGTCCATGGGCTCCGGAGGCGGCGTCACAATATGACTTTCACTCTTGGTCCGACCTTGAGGCGTGGGACGCATTGTACTAAAGCTGGAATTTAGGCAATGATAATCGCCGAACGTGGCAACCATGTAATCTTCAAGTGGACGAAAGATCGTTTTGACGCGGTCGTAACGCTTGCGTTGTTCGATTTCTTCAGGTGTGAGACGAGGACTCTGTTGCGGTCTTGATTGTCGCTCTCCGTTGACAGCGATGGACGGAGCTGAGCTTTGTCGTAACGGTGGTGGCGGCATTCGCCTCGCTGCATCTGACGGCAGGGGAGGCGGTGGAGGTTTCCTGGTAGGCTGAGAAGGTACAGGTTTGCGTGCTAACGAAGGCTTCGGTAGAGAGCCTGTCACAGGAGTCGAGCTGCTCCCAGGTGGAGGCGGAGTGTCAAGTCTAGTACCTGCGAACAAATCAAAGTCGTCGAAATCTCGAATAACAGCACTGAATGCGGATCCAGATGCTTCAGGCGCATCTGGTGGCGACGTGGAAAGAGGTGCATCCTGCAGTAGCGTCGCTGGCTTGCTTGCGGTCCTTGTTGGCGCTGCCATGGGACGAGTGACATTGTTCTCAGCAGGCGGAGTGGGAACAGCATCATCCGGTCGCTTCGCGCAGGATGAAGATGACGGTTCTGCTCTTGATCCTCCTACCCTTTCATCATGCCTCCTGCAACGGTCCTCCAAATATACAGCCAAGCACTTCTCGATGATGGTCTGGGTTCTTTGAACACTCAATGGCATCTGCACATCTCTACCACCATCCTTGCTCACGCGCGCTACAACATCGTTTACTGTGAGGCAGCACATGCAGCGGAAGTATTGAAGCTCCGACGGCACGCGGACGCGGCTGTCACAACAGATGCACCGCCGCATCAGCTTCCCATCATCGTCTTCGCCGTGTTTCTTCTTCCCACTAATGACTCTTGATGGTGGCTGTGGGCGCGTGCCCAATGGCTGATCGAGAACCGGCACGAGAGCATCATCCACGAGTCCATCACCGTCGCCTACAGTGCCCAGGTTTCCCGTGCTCCTTTTGCGCCCGAACAATTTCGGCAATGGGTGTGAAGCGGTGCGATTATGCCTGCCAGGCGACGGCCGCGTTGGCGAGCCAGGGATACCGTCTGGAGCCCGAGGCAGTGGTTTGTTGCTGTTTGCGTTGTTGTTCGAATTACTGCTGCCGCGCTGGGGCGCGCTGTTGCTCGAGGACCCCGCTAGAATGCGAGACGACCACGGTGGAGGCATGGCGGCTGTAGCGAGGAGGCATCGCAATCCTTCACGGCGATCAAAGGGTCCTTGTCGGAGGGAAAGTGGCTTGTGGTGAGCGTCGCCGGTCCAGAAGAGCTACACAGTATTTGGATGAGAGGTCGACCTCCCTGCAAGGAGTCGTGAGCTCTCGCAAGGTGCCTTGGTGCGTCGGCCGTTGCGATTTCGGTACCTCAAGTCTGGCTGACGTCGTTCGCGGCCCCAAGGCTCCCAAGTCTCAATGGATCCTGCCCGAAGAACTCCCAACCAGAGTAACCCCCACAGACGGAGTTGTGGTCCCGTATGAAACGCGCGTCAGCCCTGTGAGCGATCGAATGTGTGTTGTGAAGTCAGGACTTGCAGTCCTCGCCGGGGGGAGGTCGGGTGAAGATGATCGTCAAGGGGAGAGCACGGAAGCCAGTCAGCACCACAAGCAGGTGCAGCTTCTCCAAGCTATATGAAACAGAAGCGTGGAAGGCACTAATCAGGAGGTTCAGAGGACAGGCCAATTTTCTTTTTGTTACTGGATTTTTAGTCAGGGATGACAAGCATGTGCACGGTAGTTCATCTACAGCAAGAGCTACTACGATAGGGTGTTCAAAGTTGCCCGACAGCAAGCTATTCTTGTATCAACAAGCGTTTCACGAATACGAAGGATCGTCGAGTTCACCAATCTAACTACGAACGCGAGTCCCCATGAATTTTGGTGGTATCCAATGATTTGCTCTTGTGTCCCCGACCAGGTAAATGTCCCGTGAAACGGGTGCAGCTTGGAGGTGACATACAGGTCAAGGTCAAAGACAAGCCCTAGACGCAGTGCTATTGGTGTCGACCTGATCTTTACAAAGCCCTCGCATGGGGCTTTCGCAGGCATACCCTCGAGTGTACTATGCGGGTCTTCATACGATGCATCAAACGACTACTCGATCTTGCTGAACATTGGTCAGACTTCTGGTATTGCGAAAACGTTGAAAGGTCGGGCATTGAAGTCTTTGGTCAAGAAACTTTTGGGATATCAAAAAGAGGTCGTAAAAAACGCAATAGCAGAGCTAAAATGCGGTTGAAAGTGGGCTTTTCATTTCCTCCCGTAATACTAGCATACGCCCTGCAATGCAAGAGATAATCGGGATTGCCCAATTTTCAAGCCACCGCACACGCCAAAGACATTTGGGAGAATCGTAGCAGTTGCCAGCCCAAGCGGAACACGGCAGACAAAATAGTCTGCTGAATCCCACAGCTAACGAGCTGTCTACCTGTAGCGCCAGAGAGACAGGGTGTTCTGCTTCTTCCAGGTCTTCCTGCGGCCGGCAGAGGTGTTGTTGTACTTGTGGCCACGGTTGATACCACGGGACTTCTTGCCGGTGGCGGTGAGACCGCGAGCCTCACGGTGCTTGTGCACGGGGTTGACGATCCAGTTGATGCGGGCGTCGCGGCGGATGGCCTTGTGCTGGGGGTCGACGAGGATGACCTCGTAGTACTTGTAGGTGCTGTCCTGGTTGATCCAGTAGGAGTTGAGGACGCGGAGGTTGGCGCAGCGGCGGCCGACACGCTCCTCAGCGGTGGACTTGAGGGCACGCTGGTACTTGAGCTGGTTGATACCCTGGTTGGTGGGCTTGCCTATTTCGCGTGGTCAGCACTTTTGTTCTGGCCCTTGGTATACTGTATTCCATGCTTACCGTAGGTGGCACCCTTGGGGGCAGGGCGCTTGCGACCACCACGACGGACGCGGGCACGGTAGATAACGTAACCCTGCTTGGCCTTGTATCCCAGACGGCGAGCCTTGTCGGGACGGCTGGGGCGAGAAGCGCGGTGGATGACGTTCAACTGGCGGAGCTGTATGAAAGTACTCTCAGCAAATGTTCAACGAGTACCCCAAGACACAGACGGACGAAGCGTCTTATGTCGCTCTTTTTTCAGGTGTCGGTGTGTCGTACCTCCCAGCAGCGAACACGGAGCAAGAAGCGCATGACATCGCTCTGCTTCTTCTTCTGCAGCTCCTCGAGGTACTTGTGGGCGCCCATCTGTGCGAAATGCGTAATTAGCCAATGCTCCAAATTTTGCGGACGGCTGGAGTCGCGGCGGCGAGGAAGATGCGGTCGGCGGATTCGGTGTCGCGATCGTAGACTGTAGCTCCTCGTCGTAGCGTTCAGACGTACCTTGTCGGTATTTGGCGTGTAGAGGTGGTGTCCCTTTGCTTGTCGTCGAGTCGAGCCCTTTCCAGCAGTAGAATAGAAGATGGAGATTTCGTTCCGCTGGTGTGCCAAGATGCTTGGTGGGTCGTGCCTGCTGGCTCGCCCCGTTCCGCTTGACTTCCTGGCGCGCGCCCGCTTTCGTTTGACAAGTCAAGTCACAAGGCACCAGGATAAGGGATATGGTTATTCATATTGATAGACAATATACAAATAACAATCTGTGACATGGGAGCGAAGGCATACGATTGCATTGCCACTCCTACATAAACATATCTCTGCCTCAGGTACACGCTCATCTAGCGCTGACATCGTCGCATACGAGGCGAGGAAGGCTGTGTCTCAGCTGAGCTCCCACCGGTTTGCCCGAAACATCCTCATCCTGGCATGATATGGACCAGTTGACACCCACACTCGACGGAACGTCATTCCCCTGATGGTCACTCTTGGAACAATTTGGTCCAGCCTCTGACTCGATCTCAATTATACGACGCTGGTCGTTAAACCTGGATCTGCCCACCATTTCTCAGTATGGTCTACCGGGGCAAACCATCCGCTGGCTGCGAGAACTGCAGAAAAGCAAAAAAGAAATGCACGCTCGAACAGCCAGCCTGCACTCGCTGTGTGAAGCTCAATAAGCAATGCTCTGGCTACCGTGATACGACCGGCCTACAAATCCAAGATGAAACCCTCTCAGTCACCCGCAAGGCGGAAAGAAAGAATGCACAGGCTTCCCTCACGGTTGTATCAGCCACGCCACAGTCTAAGTCTAGAATTGCGACGCCTGCACCAGATCTCATCAGGGAGGCTGAGGCTTCGAGTGGTCAAGATGTCCTGGACGACTCCCAAATACCTGCAGCATATGGTATTGGTAAACGGAACACACCGTCACTGCTGTCAACGAGATCTTCGACACCGCTTGGTATTTCAACCCCAAGAACAATACACAGCGAATCGTCTTCAGGTAGTGAAGGCTCAATCGAGCTGCTGAGCGATGAATTTACTACGCCCGAGGGGTCAGCACAGCAGTGGCCCACCGACTTGATGTACGCGATGAGAATGTCTTCATTGCCACGTAGCATCGGGCCCAAAGCGGACGAAATTGCCGTCTCATACTTTCTCAATTGCTTCACTGCAAACGGTCATTGGGATCACATTCTGAATTATGCAGCGCTTCCCAATCTGGACCCTTGTTTGACTTTGTCCATCAAAGCATGCGGTATGGCAGCTTTCGAAAATATCAGAAATGTCCCATATGGTAGGGAGTGGTCTCGCAATATGTACCTCAAAGCCATTGGGCTACTCAATGAGGCACTACGAGATCCAAAGCGTAGTAAAAGTGACGAAAGTCTTATTGCGGTGACCATGCTGAGTTTCTTCGAAGTAGGTGATGCGTCCATCTTGTTATCTTAGCGCTTGCTGACACCGCGTACAGAACCTCGTCTGCGATAGCAAGCAGTCAATCCAGTCCTGGAAAGCCCACATAGCTGGAGCTACCCAGTTGTTGAAGCTAAGAGGCAAAGCACAGTTCAAGACCTCCACTGGGCGGGGCTTGTTTCGAGAGACGCGTGCACAAATCATGATTGCCTGTATTTGGGATGACCTCGAGCCTCCATCATTCCTGGTAGACTGGAACGAAGACTTACAAGCAGGAGACCACGACCCTGAGTTGTTCCGACCTGCAGATGCGATCAGTGACATATGCTATGACTATGGCAAGCTGGAGAACAAGCTGAAGCTCAATAAAATCTCGGACGAGGACGCCATGACTCAGATCAACGATATCGATACCCGCATGGTGCAATGGAGCATTGACACCCTGGCGAACGAGAGTCGATGGCAGTACTTCGATCTACAAGTCGATGACTCCCCACACATCTGGAACGGCATGGTGCATTCATACGTCGGCTTCCCCAGCCCTGGAGTATGGAATATGTACCGCGGCGTGCGAATAATGGTGACTCGAACGCAAGAGCTGCTTGCGCATCGCTTCAACCCGTCCCCAACAGCCCGCCAAGCACAGCACTCTTACTTCCGCGCAATCCGTCGCCAGCTCACGGACGAGATTTGCGCGACTGTTCCGGTTGCTCTCGGCCATGCACAGCCCGCCTTCTCGTCGCCATGTGTGCTCGTGACAGCGTACAACTCCATCTGGCCATTGTTCTTCGCCGGCACCTGTGTGCTTGAGCGTATAGGCCGGGGCGCGGGCAATACAGCATCGAACGCGAGTTCTTCGGCCGCGATGGCGCAGCTAGCCTGGATCTTAGGCCGCTTCGATTTCATTTCGCAGGAGGTTGGCTTACGTTGGGCTGATGGTGTGGCCGCGACGCTGCGCGGAGACTTCAAGATCCACGATAACATCATGCCAACACAACCTCCGCGAGAGGAGGTCGCCAGGACGCCTGAGCTGCAACGAAGATTGGATGACGGGCGCAGGCCGGCCTGGATAGTAGATATCGAAGAGTCTGGGCGGGGGCCTAGGATCTTGATTGAGGGCGATCGAGACCTACCTCGGGGGCCTGGTGGGTTGTGGGGCGCTGACGATGGGGGTCCGAAGTGGCTCGGTAAGTTGTTGGACGATGATGGCCTGCATAGTGGCCTATAGTCGTAATTAAGGCATATCGTATGGGCCATGATACGGACAGCTGAGGCTGTGTCTACCAACAAGCCCCAGATGGATTGAGTGACGCCGGATCGTCACAATTTCCAGACCATCTGGAAGATTCCAGCAGAAACATCCCGATGCGGTTGGGCGTTTATGAAACACCCAGAAAGGTGGCTTGTACATATGATCTCGACCACACTCTCATTTCTTGCATGTTGCACCTCAAAACTCGTTGCTTAGAGGTGGGATTCTCGATGACACGGTCTGTAAATACGAAAACTGTTAGGCATAAAAGGGTCCCGCTATATTAATACATCCGTATCGTGGATTTCTATAAAAACGTTTACAAAGAAGCGAAGAAGATGCAGCGTATTGAAACCAACTCAGGCCAACCGCCGCAACGCTAGAACGCTACACATAGACAACGTGTCTTCCTCATCATTTTTCATCGTATCGCATCACCGGGACTCACACTTCGATCCCTTCCATTCCCACCCGGACTGCTATCTCTCGTTGCCGCTCTCCCGGGAGCCAGTAGAGGCTCTCCCTCTGGCATCACAACCTCTGGCGCATGCGCACTGTTCCGCTTTGACTGGCCCTGGGCGACGGCCAAGATACCAGCAGCTTCTGCGTTCTGCGGCGCTGGAGATTGTGCTCTTGGCGGCGAGCGCACGGGATCGTAGAGCCAAGCGACTTCTGGGAAAGGCTGTGATGCGTTCTCTTCGACCGCTTTGAGGCTACGCTTGCGCTGGCGGCGGCGTAGGAAGAAGAATATTGCGAGGACGATTAAGACGGCGCCTGCGGCTGCGCCGGTTGCGACGCCGGCTATGGTTCCGTTTGCTTGTTGTCTTTGGGGGCTGATGGTCGGTTCGGAGCTCTCGGGGGCGATTGTTGAGCCTGGAGTTAAGATTGAGGAGGTTGATGAGGTGCTTTGAGATGATGTTTGAGTGGTCGAAGGGATCGGGAGGGTGGAAAATGTCGTTGGTCGATGGGGCTCATGAGATTCTGTCGGCCACGAGATTGGGTGTGAGGTGGGCCGTGATTCAGGCGAGGATGTATGGTCTGTTGGGCGGTGTGATGTAGGACGTGTGTGCTCGTCCTGCTGAGTCGTTGGTCGTGGTGTGTAACTTGGATTCGGTCGTTCGCTTTGTGAAGGTAGTCTTGAACTTTGAGGGATATGTTCAGACCTTGACGTCGAAATTATGGTAGGCAAGCTCGAAGGTAATGATGTTGGACGTGTCGTGGGTGTTGATGAGATTATGTCGCTGGTAGCAAACAGTTGTTGGGTGACAACACTGAAGCCAGCTTCGATTGATGAGGCCACATCACTGGGAAGAGCAGCGAGTAATACCGAAAGAGCATTCTGCGTGGCCTCTGCAGAGCCTACGGCCGACATGGTTGGAGCCGGTGGTTTCGACAAGATGGTGTCGGGCCTAGACGATGTGGCAAGCTTCTCAAAGACTAAGAGAAGGTTCAAAGGTCCAGCGGTCGATTGGGTACTGGTGGAAGTAGTTACAGGTAGGAATCGATCAGTGCCAGTAGGTAGGTGGGAGGATAATACACTTGCATGCCGAGAGAGTAGGCCGCTAGATCCTCCAGGCACTAGGTCCAAAGGTCGGGCACCAAATACGGAACATGACTGCGGCTCTACACGCACGTATGGCCGACTTATCGCCAAGGTGATAGCACCACTGGGGCGGGCTGTGTACAAGGCTGACTGTAGTACGGAGGGGGGATAATCGTCCGTGCTTTGGGTCTGCGAGTGCCTCTCAGCTTCGGACGCCACAGTTGCTTGCAATGATATTGCTGACGTCCGACAAGAGTCCTCTATCCCGGTAGAAGAAGATATGGCAGTCGCGTTTTGTATGTTATCTTGTGATTTGTCAGTACCATAATTCAGTTGTACCATGAACAGCTACATACACTGTATCGCCCGTGCGCTTACGAAACCACTCAAATGGGGTCCCAACAGGAAGATGCACCCGATAATATGCAGCATGTTTAGAGCTATTGCGTAAGCGAGAGGTGCGGCGAAAGGTGACGAAAGCTTGTGCCTGAGTGCGGCGAGCGTGAGATGATAGCCGGACACTGTTATACGATCCGGCGAAGTAAGTACATAGGGGTAGTGGTTTGCCACCTGAAAAGAAAGAGACCTTGTACTTGACCTGGTCTACCAACACCGTGAGCCCTCATGGTGACAAGGCGGTGCTCGACAGTCATGGTGTTGTATTAATACTTTGACGCGCAGTCGCAGTATAAACGCAGATCTCGCAGATGGACGACATGAGCAGTGGTTCGTGAGAGGCCTACCCGAGTACCAGATACCCACAGTCAGCCTGCAGGAGAGTGTTGCCAGTCGTAAATATAGCACAGTGTGCTATTGGGGGCGGCGGCCAAGAGGCGCAGTCCCGGTCCCTTGGATCCTGCGCGTGGGGTGATCTGCCATACAAAGCGTGATGAGGAGCTGTGCCTTGCGTGCGATTTAAACTAAATGCATGTGTATCTTGCGCACAATAATGGCAAAGTAAGGACTTGTTGTCAAGAAGTGCATGTGAGTTTGCGTCTATCACTGCTGCTATGGCGACGTCTTCACTGCTTGGGAGTTTGTCAACAGCACCTCCATGGTATGCAGGCCTTCTGCTAGTTACGATGATATTATGCCGACTCTGTGAGATAGTGAGGTGTCCTGGGATGTATCTCAATGACCCGCATGATATGAATGTCTAAGTACTTAGGTATGTTAGCAGGCATGATTGGTGAAATCGTTGCGATTTGTGTTTTGAAAACGTGCATATGTGTACGTATGTCTATGCAAACATATGCTCGTACATGAAAGCTAACCCTAGCAACCCCATCATTCCACCCTCGAACTCGCACGAATGTACATATGTATCCCTACTTGTGCTAGTACATATGGTTATGTGTTTCTGGAGTTGTACACATAGATACACATTGTTATTTGCCATCAGACAATATGGCTGGATTGTGAACATTCGTCTCTTAGTGCTTGTTAAGATATCAGCACGCGTATTCTTACTTGGACCTCGAGGAGACAACCTGCCACGAAAGAACCATGAGATTCCAACTTCTGACTAGTGACGACGCCGAGGTACGTACACCTGGTGTAAAAAGAAATATCAGACCGATCGCACTGCAAGCCTGAAGGACATCAAAACAAGAGACGGCTCAAGGTGCCAAGGAACGGTCTCTTCAGAGCTTGTCAGCACGTGGAGGAGAAACGGCAGGCACTCGCTTGCATTCTCCGTAAGGGTGCGTATTGATCGCGAATGTAGCCCATAGAGTCCATTGCACCATGATCATTCAATGTGAACATTGGCCTTATCCGATGGTCGCAAAGCACAGCTGAGTCGCAAGTGCCTCATCATATGGCATGTGGCACGAGCAGAGGTCGCTAGCAGGGCGAAATGGCCACTTGCTGGCAGGATGTTGTATGCGACCCGCGATGCGAGCTCGAGCCCTGCACATATTTGCCGTCACTGCCGCCTCAACCACTTCCATCCTCGAGCCATGATCATCAGGATGGCGGGTCGTCGAGCTTGCTTTCGAGGAAACTCCGCCTTCCACCACTCCAAGTCGCCCTCCTCTCCACCCGGGCCCCCAACGCTCCACCATCGACCGGACGGGGAGATGACCTGTGCGCGGTCAACTTCATCCACTCCCCGAAGTTATCGCTCCACCTCATCGTCCGCTATGACGACTGGTCACAAATTCAGTCCACGCGCAAGCAGAATACCCTCTGATGGCATAGAAACAAAAGGTATTTAAGGCATCCGCATGCATCCCGTAAATCGAGCGTCACTGTAGGTTCGAGCCATTTCGCTGTTTTCGTGCCTGCATCACTTCAAGATGCGTTCCATCTCATCAGCTCTTTTGCTGGTTGCGACCACCGCACTAGCTCAGGACGGCGAAGACTTCTCCAACAGAGGCAGCTTCGGTGCTCCGGTCAGTTTTCCAATACACGTGTCTCACTTATGGGCCACATACTGATGCATGGCATAGTTCCCTAACACCACATACCCTGAGTATGTTAACGACAACCCTGTTGTCGCTGCTGGCAGCATTAGCCACCAAAATAGCCCTCCAAAGTACCCTTCGCCATGGACTAGTGCGACCTCCGACCCTGCCTGGCAGGACGCTTATGCGAAAGCTCGTGACTTTGTGAGCCAGTTGACTTTGGAGGAGAAGGTTAACCTCACCACTGGTACCGGATGGCAGCTAGACCGCTGCGTCGGGCAGACTGGCTCCATTCCACGTCTCGGCTTCCGCGCTATGTGTCTGCAAGACAGCCCACTCGGCATTCGCTTTGCGGACCTCGTCTCTGCTTTCTCATCCGGTGTCAACGTTGCAGCGACATGGGACCGCAGCCTCGCGTATGCCCAAGGTGCTGCCATGGGCTATGAGCACAGGAACAAGGGTGTCGATTACCAGCTTGGCCCAGTCGCCGGACCCCTAGGCCGCACGCCTGAAGGTGGAAGAAACTGGGAGGGCTACTCTCCAGACCCAGTTCTCACTGCTGCAATGTTCTCTCATACCATCAAGGGAATCCAAAGCCAAAACGTCATGACCAACCTTAAGCACTTTATCGGCAACGAGCAGGAACACTTCCGTCAAATGCCCGAGGCAAACGGCTTTGGCTACAACATCTCAGAGCCTGCTTCTGCTAACCTTGACGATGTGACCATGCATGAGCTCTACCTCTGGCCCTTTGCTGAGGGCATTCGCGCTGGTGCTGCTTCAGTGATGTGCTCTTACAACCAGATCAACGGCTCGCAGGCATGCCAGAACTCCTACACTCTCAATCACCTGCTCAAGGGTGAGCTCGGATTCCCCGGACCTGTGATCTCGGATTGGCTTGCAACCCACTCTGGTGTGTCAAGTGTCCTTGCAGGTCTCGATATGACCATGCCTGGTGACTCCGACGCTTACAATAACGGTTACACTTACTTCGGCTCCAACTTGACCGTCGCTGTCCTTAACGGTACTGTTCCCGCATGGAGACTCGACGATATGGCGATGCGTATCATGGCTGGTTACTACAAAGTGGACGTTGAAGCAGAGGGAAGAAAGGAGACAAACTTCCACAGCTGGACGAAGGATTCTTACGACTACGAGCATTGGTATGTTGGCAAGGGGTGGACTGAAGTCAATGAGCATGTCAACGTCCGTGCAGACCACGGTGCTCTTATCCGTCACATCGGAGCTCGTAGCACTGTGCTTCTCAAGAACGTCGACAACGCCCTTCCTCTCTCTGGCAAGGAGCCTTTGACCACTGTCTTCGGTGAAGATGCAGGCCCCAACTCTCGTGGCCCCAATGGGTGTGAGAACCGCGGTTGTGACGACGGCACTCTTGCTATGGGCTGGGGTAGCGGAACTGCTGAGTTCCCTTACCTGGTGACACCCGACACTGCGATTCAGAACATCGTGCTTGAGAATGGCGGATCCTACGAGAGTAGCTTTGACAACTACGACCTGGACACTATCGGTGCTCTTGCTAAACGTTCTAACGTTTCCATCGTCTTCGCCAACAGCCATGCTGGTGAGACATTCATTCAGATCGATGGCAACCTCGGAGACCGCAACAACCTCACCTTCTGGCAGGGTGCTGACCATGTCATTGCCACCGTCGCTGGTAACTGCAGCAACACTATCTTGGTTGTCCACTCTGTCGGTCCAGTGCTTCTTGAGGAGCACAAGAACAACCCCAACATCACCGCTATTCTTTGGGCTGGTCTGCCTGGCCAAGAAAGCGGAAATGCTATCGCTGATGTTCTGTTCGGTCGTGTGAACCCCGGAGCCAAGCTTCCCTGGACCATCGGCAAGAACAGGAAAGACTATGGAACTGACATCCTTTACAACGACAACGACGACGGTGGAATCCCTCAGCTCAACTTCCAGGAGGGTAACATAATCGACTACCGTGCTTTCGATCTCCACAATAAGACTCCCACCTACGAGTTCGGATTCGGTCTGTCATACACCACTTTTGCATACTCTGACCTCGAAATCGAGAATCTGAACGCTTCTGCTTACGTTCCAAACACCGGCTACACTTCACCGGCGCCCACATTCGGCAACTTCAGCAAGGATCCTGCCGACCATACCTTCCCCTCCAACTTCACCCGCATCCCTCTGTACCACTACTCCTGGTTGAACTCCACCAACCTTGCCAACGCTTCTGGTGACCCGAACTACGGCTCTACCGACTTCATCCCTGAGAACGCACTGAACGGTTCCGCCCAGCCTGTGCACAAAGCCGGCGGCGCTCCCGGCGGCAACCCCAGCCTCTATGATGTTCTCTTCCGCGTCTACGCCACCGTCAAGAACACCGGCTCCGTCGTTGGCGAGGAAGTTCCCCAGCTCTACCTCTCTCGAGGAGGCCCCTACGACCCGGTCAAGGAGCTCCGAGGCTTCGAGAGGATCTCCATCGCTCCTAACGCCACCGCCAGAGTCAGCTTCGACATCACCCGCAAGGATATCGCTAGCTGGAACACTGTTGAGCAGGATTGGATCGTCCAGAACACTACCAAGAACGTCTGGGTGGGTAGCTCGAGCAGGAACTTGCCTCTCAGCGGTGTGCTTGCTTGAGATTGTTTTGGCAGGTTTGAATGGTTGATAATTATGGCTCTGATGACAGAATAATATTACACGATAGACATATACGATATATATAGTACCCGAGTATAATTTTATGTACAACTCAGATATTTGCGATGTCCCCACTGTCACTTTGCGCTGGTATTGTATACCATCACCATTTGGCTTCTTAGCAAGTACAGGAGTGATAGGCATTTTCGTGATGTACAAGTAAATAGCGTGTGTTCACAAGTGTCAGAAGGGTCTATGCGGTTTCAGCGAGCGTGACAACATTTGAACGCAGTCGTGTAGTTCTGAAATAGTCGTTTTCGCCTTTCAGCATCGTCGTCGCTATAGCAGATATGATAGAGGTGCAGGTATTCCGTGTTGATCCCCGAAGGTGAACATGCTAGTGTTATGTACGATGGACATTGAACGACTTCACTCGACATGAGATGATCACAATAATGCTTGCTGATTGCTGGAGCTAGCTTCTCTAGTTACATTGATCATAGGTATAGAATGATCTTGCTCATTGCTGAGACTCCGCACACCCTTTGTGCGCAGTTGCTGTAGACTTCATTGTACAACAACATTCGCTTCGTGATCCTTGCCCATGTGAATGTCCTTGTCTCGAGATGGAAGAAAAGAAAACCATGTTGCTCGTAGTTGATGAATCTTCAATGACCAATCTCAACTTCGCTCAAGGACCTCGATCTCATCGCCAACACTGATGAGACCATGCTCGAACAGCGGAATCATCTGCATGCCCAAGAATGCAGCTTTCGGCTGCTTCTCGTCCATCTTGCGAGTCCTCATCAACGTCTTGTACGGCTCAGACTTGTCTTTGACGCCTGTGTCTGGGCCGACGTTCGGCAGGGTGCAACGAGATGTGCCGCAGCCGAACATGTACTCTGCCCTTCCGGGGCCCGAGTCATCGTCATCGTCCTCAGTGCTGTGGACCGATCGTCCGCGAGCAAGATCAGGACGAGGTTGGATGCAGCGGCCGAACGAGGCGCGCTTCCAGGTGTCTTCGTCGAAAGCTGGTGGGCCCTCGATGTAGATGTTGGCGCGGAAGCGGCGAGCGTCCAGGCAGCCTTTGAGGGTGGCGTCGTCGGGGAGGCCTGCGTCTAGAGCACGCACGCTCGCCACGTTGAGGACATGCAAGGGATAGCTATCTGCGAAGCCGATGCGGAATCTGCCGTCGGCCAGGTGCTCGGGGAGGTTGCGGCCGACATGGCGGAGCTGCCTGTCGTCCTGTCTGAAGAGCGCGAGGGGCTTGTTGACTCCCAAGAACTTCTTCAACTTGTCCTGTGAAGCCTGGTCGATCTCGTTTGTCACGTTGGTCGCTTGTGGGTAGTCCTTCCAGACCTTGATGTCATGCGTTGTGTAGAGCTTGGCTTCTGCACGCTCCGGAGTTGGCTTGAGAGGAATGCGAATGGTCACTTCCTCGGTGCGAAGCCCAAAGGGATTGAAGCTGGGCTCGTATAAGAATGTGATCACCAAACATCCACCGTTGGATCGCCAGTCCTCTGCGATGAAAGGGATCGATAGCTTGCGGCGTCTCTCGGCGTCGATACCCGCCGACTCCAAGGTGACTGTGCCTTTGCGGCTCCTGCTACGGCCGCGGTCACCCTTGGAAGTGTCGTCGGACACCTGCCTCACGTGGCCCTTGGGACTCTGCGTGCGTAGATCTGGCACCCAGAGCTCAGTCTCGAGCATTACCAGTCTTGGGACTTCTCGTGCGGTGACGAATCGCCACTCGTCTTCCGCATCTTGTTTGGAATGTAACTGGGCGAACGTGAACATGCGATCGTACTTCAGACCAGTGTTCTTCACTTCAGATGCAGGAAGCGGAACTCCGCGACATGATTTGATGGGATATGCGAAGAGGGCTTTAATCCTGGCAGTTTTGCTGCTGGTTGATGATCCTTGGGTGAATCGATCTTTCAGGTTGCTTTGTCCTGCGGCTAGCCCAAAGCGACGACATCCAGGTATTTGTGAAGCTTTTGAGCTTGAGCCGGGGGAAGATCTGTCGTTGTACACAGCATAGCAAATTGGCGCAACAACTAGTAGCAGCGTCACCAGAATTGCAGGTGCTGAAAGGTAGTCGACATAGTGCTGGAAGAATTCCGATGCCAGAGACATTTTGGATAACAATGCTTTGAGCCGTGCTCGGTAGTAATTCAGGTAGGAAGGGTCGAGTTCCGAGTCCGAGTCCGAGTCTGTATTCGCTTTTTGAATATCGAGTCGGAGTGTGAGTACCAAGTCTCAACACAAGTGGTAAAGAAGTCGCGAAGACCCAACAGGTCGAGTTCCATGAACCGGAAGAGTGGATGGATCCGGCGTCTCGGGATCTCTAGACAAGAGACAAAGGACGAAGGCGAATGTTTATATCGATATGAAGCCAATGCCTTGGAAGAATAGTGAGGTAGTGTCGTCCAGGTAGGATCTATTGGGTGTTGCTGTAATGCTTAAGGTGTGTCGGCTAATGATAAGAAAGTGTGCGAGGTGCGGGATAACATATGTGCTCGGGTTGTAAGTCGGTGGTGGCAGGTGTGCGTTGATGGGTGGAGCACAACGCCTTTTGCGGGGCTCAGCCCGAGTCGAGTTGCGCAAAGAGTCGCAAGCGGCGCGCGTAAATTCGACAGCAAAGAAGGCGCGTGCAAGACCAAGTTGACTTCTTGCGTGTGAAAGCTGTTGCAAGAGGCGCAAGCACGTGAGGAGACGATCATTTCGGACGACATATGTGATTGTCCACATACCAGGGCAGCTATGGCTGTCCCGCCCGAAGTCACCGTCCACTCCTCTGCTCCGCCCTCCTCGAATGCTGCCAATAAACTTCCAGCCTCATCTCGTAAGTGATGTCCATCTTCGGACGACGTATACTGTCCTTGTCTGGCTTGATATACGACTTTGAAAGCCTCTAGATGGCCATTGACTAATATACAATAGACCGCCTTCCAACTGTCTCAGCATCTGAAGCATTTCGAGATCTTTCCGACGACGACCATCCACCAAGCAATGCATACACAGAAATCGATGTGCTCGATGACGCTCTTGGGGGTGGTTTCGAGTGCGGTAAAGTGACGGAGCTTTGGGGTCCGCCTGGTGCAGGGAAGACAGCGATAGCGTACGCCTTTGCAATGTCCGTAACTCCTGGTCTTTTCCTCTAACACAATCATAGTCTAAAAGCGGCCGCATCTGTCCTCAACAAGGGATCAACTGTCGTCTGGATAGGTATGCGTGTGAAGCAATCGAGATCTCATACCAACACCTCCAACTAATTTGCCACCTTACACAGACACCTCACACGCCGTCTCAACCCACCGCGTGCTCAACACCTTACCAGAAACTCACCTCTCCTCATTCCACCAAACCACCAAACACACCCTTCCCCATCTCCTCGCTCTTCTGCTGCACCCTCCCGCCAAGTTCCCACCGCCCGAAACTCGCCTCCTGGTCCTCACGAATTTACACACTCTTCTCGAAACCTCCAACCCGCGGAACGCCTCCTTCTCGCCAGCCACGAAGCCCGACATCCAGAAATGGGCAGCCAGTCGGCGTTACGCGCTCCTCGGCTCTATAGTCTCTGCTCTCAACCGGCTAGCCGTCAGCCACAACATCGCAGTACTCGTGACCACAGGATGTGCAACGCGAATGCGCTCTGAGTTCGGAGCTCCAGGTGCACCGCTAGGCCTTGTCCCAGGTGTGGGCGGCAGCGAGTGGGAGAGTGGTATCTGGGCGAGAGCTGCTGTCTTGAGAGATTTTGGAGGTAGATTTGTTGGTGTGAGCAAAGCTAGAGGTGCTGCTGTTGCTGCTGGCGCAGCTGGACTGGGGACTGTCATCAGTTTCGCTATTGGAGAGGGAGGTGTGGCTACAGCAGATGTGAGAGCACAGCAGGAGCATGCTGCAAACGAGGATGTGAGGAAAGCCATGGCTCTCAGTCCTGTCAGAGGGCGCAAGCGAGCTCTGGAAGAAATTGCTGACTCGGACGACGACGAGGAAGCAGACGAGTACGGAGGATGGGCAGGGCTTGAAGAAGATGCTCTGGCTGGAGTGGAAGATGTTGGCGATGATGGCGCTGATGGAACTGACAACAGCGCAACATCAACGAACGCCGTCCCTGCTACGATCATAATAGATTGAGATACATTGATCAGTCTTATGTACAGGAACCCCGAATCTATCAAACACCAGTTGGAGACGCCATTTCAATCAAGTCAAGTCATATCACTCTCAAACTTCA
This sequence comes from Cladosporium colombiae, assembly GCA_026122715.1. Classification (NCBI taxonomy): domain Eukaryota; kingdom Fungi; phylum Ascomycota; class Dothideomycetes; order Cladosporiales; family Cladosporiaceae; genus Cladosporium; species Cladosporium colombiae. The sequence goes on along the minus strand of JAKZFA010000008.1, from coordinate 849,296 downwards.
CAGTGACAATAAGGTGCAGTATCACACTGTTCACTACACAGAACATCGTCAGCCAAAACCACTGTAGCAAAGGAGTCACACTGCCAATGGGAAACAAAGAAAAAACTCACCACATCTCCCCGAATCCCTCACAAGCATACCAAACCCTACAACTCGCGCACGCAGTCCGATCACAGCCCTCCTTCTTCTGCGCCGCATACCACGTCTGCACCGCTTCCGGGACAGCAGTCGTCTCGTCCGCAGTATACCGCGTGAGCGTCGCGGTGATGGTGCTGTAGAGGACGTAGCTGGTGACTGTGGTGTGGAGAGTGGTGGTTTGGGTTTGGTCTCCTCCTAGTGGTTCTTGTTGCTGCTGCATGGGGAATTGTCGTAGAGGTTGTTGGTTGAGGATGTGGATGGTTGGTGGTTTGGGCATGGCGCGGGCGGCGCATGTTGTTGGTGAGAAGGTGAGGGAAAGGAGGAGGGTAGTGAGGAGGGTGAGCATGGTTGATTGGGGCGCTTGCTTGTGGTTGTCGTTCGTTCGTTTTGTTGAATGGTTTCGAAGGAGGTTTACGATAGCGAGAGAATCAGGTGTGCACGAGTCGTATGTAGAGGTTTGCGTTACTCGAGAAAGAGATAATTACAACAAAGAACACAACTCCCTCCCCTCCGGATCCACCATGATTCTTAACCCATCTCTCAACACTGCCCAAGCCCAGTTTCCTCTCCATCCATCACAGGCTTCACAGCATCACAAATCTCGCGAACTCACCTAAACGCTGCTTTGCCACATCTTTGCATGAACCATCCACCTAGTGTCCTAGTAGCTTCTTTACCCAATTTAAGCAATACACAACCATTGACCCGGCTTTGCAAAACGCACAGTATTGCCGCCGGAAGACGCGCTAGAGCAATGTGCCGTGTTGGTGGCGCATGGGAGCCGAGGACTCTAGTGTTTTAGTGTAGGCGCTTACAGACACGAAGAGGGCTTGAGATTGATGAATGGGACAGCAAATCAGAAAATTGGGATATTTGCTAGTGGACTGGCTGCCAATGAGATTTGATGTGATGTCCGTGACCTACATAGGGCATGGTGGAATTGCGACGTGAGTTTGCTACTACTCAGGTAATGCGCGCTGCAGACAGAAGCGACAGGCAGTGTTAAGAGCAAGTCAGACGAATCAAAGCCACGCAGCACCAATGAAATGCCATCAAGTAAAATGAAGAGAGGAGGCAGAAGCCCGCAACCCGTGAATCGAAACGAAACAGAAACGAACTATCGAGCTATAGTAAACAATAGAGAGTATCACATATTTCCAGTAAGACGCCCGCTGATCATAAATCTCATTCCCAATCGCCAATCTTCTCTCAAATCGACCACCGCCTCATGCAAGGTTGACGTTTCTTTACTTGCCGCCGTAGGCACGGTCAATCTCCTTCTGGTACTTCTCCAAGATGCCCTTGCGGTTGAGCTTCTGGGCAGAGGTCACGAGCCCGTTCTGCGGTGTCCACTCCTCGTCCGCGAGCACCACGCCCTCGATCAATTCAATGCCGTTCAGGCCGCCCTTCTTGCCAGAGTTGTGCATCTCCTTGAGCACAAGGCTGTTGAGCTTCTTGTCGTGGCACAGCTCCTCAAGAGCAGATCCAGAAACGCCGTTGCTGTTGGCCAATTCCTTGAGCGCGGGCTCGTTGGGAACGACGATAGCAATGGGCTTGTTCTTGTCCTGCGCGGCGTAGACGCAGATGTTGCCGACAACGGGGCATGAGCGGTAGACCGACTCGAGCTTCTCGAGCGCAATGTACTCACCGTTGAGAGTCTTGACCAAGTTCTTCTTGCGGTCGACGATGCGGAGGTTGCCCTGAGAGTCGAACTCGCCGATATCACCAGTCAGGAACCAGCCGTCAACAAATGACTCCTTGGTCTCCTTCTCGAGGTCCAGGTAGCCGCTGGCAACAGAGTCGCCGCGAATCCAGATTTCGCCTTGCGGCGGCTTGTTGGTAGAGAAGTAGCCGGCATCAGGGAAGTCGACAAGCTTGACTTCGATGCAGCCGGGGAGCTCACCAAGTGCATTGTCAGTCCAGGCAAGCGGGTCCTGAAGCGCACCCATGGCGGAGGTCTCGGTCAAACCGTAGCCACCAATCATGGGAGCAATGCACATGGAGATGAAGCGCTGGGTATCCTTGGCAATGGGGCCACCACCGTTCAAGCAGATACGGAGCTTGCCACCGGTTGCTTCCTGAATCTTCTTGAAAACGACTGTGTCGACAACGCTGGTGCCGAGACCAGCGAAAGGCAGGTAGCTGGCGTTGTTCATCATGAAGCTCTTCGCGCTCATCGCACCCCAGAACATGTTCTTCACAACTGGATTCATCTTGCCAACCTTGCTCATGATACCCTTCTTGACAGTCTCCCACACGGCGGGCACGCCGACCAGGACAGTAGGCTTGAATTCTGCGATATCACCACGGCACTTGCGGACCGAGTTGTCGGAGATGGTCTTCGGGTGGCCGTAACCCATGGTGCCACCCCACCAGATGCAAGCAGTCTCGAAGACGAACTCGAGAATGTGTGCGAGTGGTAGGTATGCGAGCAGTCCATCGCCGGGTCCAAGGTATGGGCCAACGATGACGTCAACACCGGCGATAGCAGCGACGACGTTCTTGTGGGTGAGAAGCACACCCTTGGGTGTACCAGTGGATCCAGATGTGAACATAATGCAGCAGAGGTCATCGGGCTTGGGAGCGACAACAGGTACGGGGTTCTCCTCACCCTTCTTAACGAGCTCGCTGAAGCTCAGAATGGTGAGGTGCGGGTGTGCCTCCTGCAGCTTCTGCACGTTGGCCTTGATGTCTTCGGGTGCCATCTTGGAAGAGGGCGCCTCGTCGTCGTTGTAAATGACATTCTTGATGTCTTTTGCCTCCTTGAGCGGGTTGATGAGCCTGGTGAGAAGGTGAGGGTCAAGGAACATGGCCTTGGCGTGAGTTGCGAGCAGGGAGTGCTTCAAGCCCTCCTCACCGAGTGTGTCGTATGCGGTGACGATGGGCATGCTCTGACTTGAAGCACCGTGGGCGGACGCGAGCCAGTAGGGGTGTGTGGCGGCGTAGAGGTGCACACGGTCGCCGGCCTCCATGCCCAGGGCGCGGAAACCGCAACCGACGTTGCGAGCGGTGGCCTCGTGCTCGCTGAATGAGTTGAACTCGTAGGGAGACAGCTCGTAGTACTGCCACTTCTTCTCAACCTCCTGCTCCTTGCCGTCGACGTTCTTCTTGATCATCTTGGTCTCCTCGTGCATCTGCACCAGCTTACGCTTGCCGGTGGCCTTGGCATTGCCGAACTTCTTGCTGGACGAGGTGACGATGTCCCAGATGGTGTTGACGCCGGGCGCCGGGGTGGACACCAGGCCATCTTTGGTGCGGTGGTTGCGCCTGGGGATGGTCTCGCCGTCCTTTTTCTGGGCGCCGGGCACCTCGACGGTGAAGGGCGCCTTCTTGACGCACTTGGGCTGCGGGGTGAGAGTCTTGTAGTCCGTCATGTTGGGCGAGCTTGACGAGTGCTTCGGATGGGGGAAGGAGTCGAAAGACATGCAAGTACGAGAGCGGCGAGCAGGGTTCGGCGACGGCGACGGTTGAGGGTGAGCGTTGGCGCGGCGTGCTAGGCTGGCATCTGCGTTGGAGGCGGCTTGCTGCTGCGGGTTGGAGCTCTGACGCGCTTCCACACCACGTCCTGCGTCACTGCTGCTTTGCTTGCTGCTGCTGCTGCTGCCGCCGCCGCCGCCGCCACCACCACCGTCGCTCTCGCTCTGCTTGCTCCACTCGCGGCCCGGGGCATTGCCGGTTGGTGCAGAGGGCGCCAGCATCTTATTCTTATCGCCTGGTCTCGTTGGGAGGAGGAGGTATAGACGGGGGCAACCATATAACAACAACAACCACACTGCTTCACCGACTCGCACTCCCTGGCGTTCCGTCCGGGCGGTCCACTATATACTACCGACGTGGTATATGCGCTGGTACAGCCGAGGACACACAAAGCATCCAATTGTCACATGCTAGCCCACCCAGACAATTCATCTCGCTTGTTGCCAATACCGCGACATCGACAGACCCACCGACTCTATCCTCGTCACACGACATCAAGGTGCACCTTCACGTTTTATGCTTTGCATGGCAGCCGCCTGCAGACGTGCCACAGCAGAAATAGGCTCAATGCGGCAGTGGGGGAGCCCTTGGCCTCCACATGCCCAGGTCAAAAGAATGTATCATCCACGCGCGCAACGAGTTCGTGATTTCAGAAACCGGGAATCAGCGGATGGCATCCTCACGTACACGCCCGCCGTTGAAAGATTCCTCAGATGTGTTCCAGCCATTGATGTGCTAGCACCATCAGACCCACAAACTGGAAACCCTCCGTGGGACAATCACGCTACCCGCCGAGAGATCGCTTGAAGAACTCATGACAATTCATTATACGTCGAACACGTTTCCTACATGCCCACGGCATGCGTGTATATCTACACCCAGCGCTCTCACTGGCGCCATCCCCGCGTGTTCAACGCCACGCGGCGTGGCAGTGCGCATGCGGTCTTGTCGTCCAAGAAACTAGCTCGCGAAGCGGAAGTCCAGCCTCTTGTTGCCCTCGTCCTTGGTATTGGCGACATAGTCGCTCTTCTCCTCCTCGCTCATAGCCGACCACTTCGCCTGCTTTTGCTTGTTCCGCCACGTGTAGTACACTTTCGCGCCCACGAACAGCACGATCGCCAGGACGTCGATGCCGATGAGGGCTTCGTTGCCGCGGTGGTATAAGGGTTTGTCGTCCGCGCGGTAGATGTTCGAGGAGATGATCGTGCCGGCTTGCACGCACATATTATAAAAGGCGGCGGACACGGAGCGCGTGCGGACGGAGCCGGAGTTGCGCGAGCAGAGAGAGACGTTGATCGGGTGCGTGTATGGGGTGCTCAGCAGGACCGTGAGCAGAGCGAAGGTTGCCCATGCGCTGGCTACTTGGCCAGCACCTGGCCACCATCGGAGCGCAATCAAACAGGGAAGTAGCCAGATGTTCTGGGTGGATGCCACGAGCATGCGCTGTCCTATGAACTCGCTGAACCATGTCGCGGCGAATAGTGTGAAACAGCTGATGAACTGGTTCGGGATCGAAAGGAGGTTGGCTTCAAATTGATCGTATCCGAGCGATCGCAGAGTCAGGGTGATGTATTGATCTGGCGTGGATTGAGGGACCATGAAGACGATGCCGATGAGGTAGATCTGGCTGCACGTTAGCAATTGCACACTCTCCGCGGTCCTCATTCCAACTTACAGGCCAGAGGTCGTAGTCCGAAACAGCGTCCCACAAGTTCCTGAGGGAGAGACCAGTTCTGTTGTTCATATCACCCTTCGATGGGTCATCGCGAAGCACGCGGTTCACGACAATGCCGACTTCGCGGTCCGTGAACCAACCCTTGGGCCTGAACCACGTCTTGGTCTGTGTCGCCGACGCCGGCATGAGGAAGAAGGAGGCGATACCAATGGCGATGGTGATGAGACCCTCGATCAGGAATAACCAACGCCACCCAGCCATGTTGTGGATGCCGCGCATGTGCAGTAGGCCGTATGCCATAACCGAGGTGACGACCATGGTCAGGTAGCGGGATATCCAGAACCAACTCAGCCTCAAGCTCAACTCACTGCTCGTGTAGAAGTAACTCAGCCATAGGATAAGATCGGGGACTGTGTACTTGGTTAGCTCCGTGCACCATTTCCATATAGGGTGGTGGTCTTACTGAAACCGCCCTCCAAGGCGCCTAGCAATGCGCGGGTTGCGAAGAAGGATCCTCTACCAGTCATACCTGCTTGAGCAGCTGCTACAACCGACCACAGTGTAACTGGAATGTGTCAATAATAGTTCGATGAGAGGCAGCGACGCGAGGTATTTCATTGTTGACGCACCCTGCATTGGAATCCATCTGTCGGGGCCCAACTTCTTGGAGATCAATTGAGACGGCAGCTCTGCCGCCAAGAACGAAAGGTAGAAGATGGTGTTTCCTAAATATTGTCAGTAACCGCCTCTTGCACTCCAAGGCTTGCACCCCTATGCTCACCCGTGTTGTAATCATTCGTCGTCAATCCCAGATCATCGAGCAGGTTATCAGCGATCGCTTGCTTGAGGTTGCCTCTGTCTACATTGAGCGCAAAGAACATAACGCATGCCCAAAACGCCACGTGAAGGTCTAATTTGCGCTTCAGCTTCTTCTCTTCTTCTTGTGTCCATTGCAAGTCCGGATCGAAAGCTTCGCGGCACTCGTATCCGGCTTCATTGTAGATCTGGCGATAGGTCTCCGCGACGACCGGGTCGAGGAAAGGGTTGGCTTTCAGTTCTGCTTCTGAAACAGGGAGGCTATCGGCAGAAAGTTTGGATGAAGAGTCGACGAAGCCGGGCTTCTGCGTGGTATCGAGGCTCTTCTTGCCGTCCGCCGTGAGAGCGACAGGAAGAGGGTCCGCGGGTACAGACATTTTGGTTTAAGGTTAGGCAGGACAGCTATCAACGAGAGAAAAGCCAACACAGAACAAGCCGACCCAAGAACAAGCCACAAGAGTATATAAGAGCTACAAGATATCTGGTGGAACCCCTCCCCTCGCGGGGACTATGAGGCGAGAAAAATTATTCTGGCCAAGGTATATGCCGTCAGGGCGCAGGAGGATGGAGCATCTCAACCGGTCCATGCATGGCAGATCCCAGTCCTATAGGGTGACCTAGCTGAGTTGAAGAGAACAGAAGAGGAGTATGCCTAAGAAGTGCCGCTGAAATCAGCACGCCATCGTCAATGTGAGGCTGTGAGTGGGCCAGATGGTAGGGGATAAGTGAGGCCGACAGCGTCTCTCATTGCACCAAGATATGTTGCCGGATAAGCGTAGGCTCAAGCTCGATGGCAACATCGACCGAGTGGGGGTTGTTGTGGTTGAATCGGGGTGAAGCTCAGGCATATGAGATGTCGTGATTGCACAATTGGAGATGGGCGGATGGCGTGCTCGCCATGGGCTTTGCGGAACCTCGAAACGGTGTCGATGAGAACCTGACAACAATGTAGGCAATTCTGATCGGCAGATCTTGTGGTCCCGTAAAACAAAATCGCGGGTCTCCACGATTGCAACGAAGGTATTGTCCTGGCTGGTAGATGTCATTATACAGTGTCGTGATCGTGTTGTTCTTGCAGCGCGCATCCGCCGCAGCAGATCACGCCTTCGCGCACAGCTCGTAGGCAGAACACTAGCTGTATACTCGCAGATCAGAACGCAGCAGTCCAAATACAGTATACTCAACTGAACATTGTGCATGCCCATGAGCAAACACGTGGGAACCAGACGAGGTATCTCCTCGCGTGGCTGGCACGTGGTAAGAACGTGGCCATTAAGCCTTTGAGACGCATTTCGTCTCATCACATAGACGACGTTCGACAGCTTTGGGTCTCCTGAGGCCGGGGACTGATATCTTGTGGTTCCGGAATGTTTGCCGTCAAGTCGATATAGTCTTGCTTGCCAGCTAAAGGGTCACGTTGACGATAATGAAAGATTTCGTGACCCTCATCGTTCATATCTCGAATTCATCGAACTTAGTTTAGGGTTGGGGTTGGGGTTTGGTGCTGATGCTCGTCCGCAGCGACAACCACATACAGCACCTCATGGCCGGGTCACTTCGGTCCTAAATATCATTATCAGCATTCCATGACTGGGGATAGTCATATTGTTGTATAGTCGCCTGTTGGGTGTTTCGCGAGTGTTGCCGTTATTGTTCCACAGTTGGGTTCGCACGCCGCTTTCAACAACAACAAATCCTCGCTGAACCTAAATGTAAACAGTCCCTAAAGGCAGACAACTTCACATCTTCTACGGACTGCAGCAGCCGACAGCACACGTGCTCTACTGCTGCAACTCGCATCAAAGCTCGGAGACCTGATGGTATTCGAGCATAGAGATCTGCGCTTGCCAATCGCGACTTCGCAATCCCTCAATACTATGGTGCAGCATAGCATACATGCAGTTCACGTGGCGCCTGACCAGTCGGTACGCTACCTTGCATTAAAACCACGATGTAGCCAAATCCAGCCGAAGCGGGAAACATGTGAGATCATCAGGCACACCTGACCATGCAAGTGTGAGACTAGCTGTCTGGGCGCCACAAGAACCACGAAACTCAGCAGTGAGGGGAACCGACAAAGTAGCTTTTCCTCAAAATCGAAACATTCACAATTTCTGGCGCCTATCGAAGAAGATGGTCGCCATCATGTTGCAAAAGCTGAAGGCCTGTTGTGCTGGCGTTGTTATTGTTGTTGCACTCCTCCCCTTGACACTTGCCGCGGATCAAGTTCCCCTCATCCACATCCAAGCTCCCGAGACTGTAACGACCACGGCATTGCCATTCCCATCAACACCCGCCGACCACTGGACGCCTCCGGACCGTCCGGACCCGTATGTCTGCGAGTACCTTGGGGAGAACAACTGCTGGCAGCCCTCACTCCCGGGTGGCGGAGCGCCATACTCGCACGACGGCAACTGGCCGAAGCGAAGCAAGACTTGCGTCGTGAAAGCTGGTGGCGACCCTAACGGCGATGATGCTCCAGCCATTCTGGCGGCTTTTGATGATTGCAAGTCCGATGGCCATATTGTGTTCGAGAATACGACCTACTATGTTGGCACTGTGATGAACACGACTGGTTTGCAACATGTGGACATCGAGGTGAACGGAACTTTACTGTGGAGTGATGATATCGAATACTGGCTCGGAGCTTCTTTGCCTATTGGTTTCCAGAATCAGACATCAGCATGGTTCCTCGGTGGCGACGATGTCCATTTCTATGGACATGGCGCGGGTACTCTAGATGGGAACGGGCAGGTTTGGTACGATTGTAGGTGATGATAATTTCCGGAAGTAACAAAGAGGTCAATTAACTTCAAACGGCAGGGAACCAGGGAAGGTCGAATATGCACGGGAGACCTCACGCCATCACAATATCCGATACGACGGAGTCTGTTATCGAAGGGCTTCGCTTCGTCCAGTCTCAGATGTGGACAATGACCGTAGCCCGATCAGAGCGCGTGCTACTCCAAGACATTTACGTTAATAGCACTTCTGGGCCTGGCAGGGATTTCCGAAGTATCGTCAACACGGACGGAGTGGATGTGGGTTCCTGCATTGCCATTTCTCAATCAAAACGAACCTTGCTGATGTCAGGGTGCAGACGGTATATGCCAACAATATCACGTTCCTACGCTGGATCGTCAGCAACGGAGACGACTCGATAAGCATGAAGCAAAACTCGACAAACATCTACATTGCGAACTGCACGTTCTACAAAGGGTTGAGCTTTGCCATGGGGTCGATCGGACAGTATCCGGGCCAGATCAATGTGATTGAGAATGTCACCGCCGAGAATATCGTCCTATATGACACGGTTTGGGGAGGTCGTATCAAGACTGTGCGTATGTCTAGGCCTTCGTTCTCGCTTGCTTACTAATACTTGTATTAGTGGACTGGAGTGAACACCGGCTACCCACCAAATGGTGGAGGTATGTGCTTGTATCACGTGCGGGAATTCCAGATCTCGTTAAGATCTAACGCAGTAATAGGTGGTGGCTATGGCTACGCACGGAACATCACGTTCCGTGACTTCGAGATGCACAACGTGGAGCAAGCATGGGGCATCACGCAGTGCACGTCTTACAACGGCGTTCCAGGCGGCTGTGACACTTCCAAATTCAAGATCAGTGACATGCATTGGGGCGGCGCTCGTGGTACGCTGCGTGGCGACAGGGTTGCCACGCTGGACTGCAGCGGCGAGGCGCCCTGCGAGGGCATCGAGTTATATGACAACGACCTGACTGTTGCGGGCGATGGGCGAGATGCCAAGGTGTACCTGTGTGATAACGTCGACGGCGAGATTGGGTTCGAATGCACTGAACCGTGCAACGGACGCTGTCCATCCTGAGGGCAAGGGCAAGAATGGGTAGGCACAGTCGCCTGTGCGTGTGCAGCTGTCAAAGGTAGTACGTACCTGTCATGGTGCCTCTCGCGCGCCTCGATACCACGGTACGCCGACATGCATCGTCTTCGCTTGCTGCTGCACGTGGGCTCAGCGTGCGCCTCGGCTCGGTGCTGAGACGAGCGCAAGAAAGCGAGCAATCAAGAGCGCAGATACCTGTAATGATGCATTATGCAATCCAGCCGTACGCTGGGCTGACATGAGATGCTCCCAAAATATTGGCCCAGCCCGGCACAGCGTTAATTCTCCGATAATCGTCGCCAGGAATGGATGCAAGGCACTGCAGGGCAGCCGCCAAATACGGCGCTCAGCAGGCCAAGAGCCCACAGCCCGGCGGCGGTGGTGAGAGAGGGAGAGTGTGAGACCACGAGAAGGCACGCGTGCGAGCCAGTCAAAGAGCGGCAAGCGGGGGAAGGGGAGTCGAAGTCCGTGATCGTCGCCCAAAGCAGCGAAGGCGCTCGCTTGGCCAGAATTGCTTGTTGGCCAAAGGTCCTCAACCGTACGTAGATCTCTCCCGCCCGCCTACGCTCACTGTCCCGTATCACACTCCTGTTGTGCACTCTTCACCGTCTGCTGCCGCCGCTGCAACACGCAAGTGCATACTGCCATGTTGCACAGATGCTGCGAACATCCGCTGCGTTGAGTGCACAATGAAATTGTCCGACGCCGGCCCTGCAGCCACCAATATGCGTTGCTGGCGCGCCTTGGCCTGGCTCTTGGGATCAGCATCGTCGGCCTGCCCAGCCTGCCTTGCTTATACCAAGAACTGCCACGCCTGCAAAGTAAGGCTTTTTGCTACCACTAGAGTCTTGGAAGCTGCTATTAGCGGACACTACGGTGAGTCTCTGGCAAGACGTCAGACCTGACCAGCAAGGTTTCGGCTCACAGCAGACTACCGCTGCTCTTTTTGAGGTGATTCCAAGGCGGCCCCATGCGATCACCGACTTGGTATCAGCATACCGATGGTCCATAGCCTCTTGGCCAAGAGATGCGATGCGATGCTGTGATCCTCCTGCCAGCATGGACCCTACAGGCCAGCTGCATATGCCTCATGGGCCTTTGGGCTGTGGACGACGAGGAGGTATATCAACCCAGGTATCGTCCACATGTTCCTCGACTTCCTACATCATCACACAACAATCGCTCCTACAATCCAAAGCATTTCCTTGGTTCCAAGAATCTCAAAGTTTAACACTCGCTCTTCAATAACCAACACTCAACAACAACAACCAACCAATCACTCGACTTTACAACCATCAACATGCGCACCGCAGCCATCTTCGCTTTCGCCTCGGCCATGGTTTCTACCGTGCTTGCCGCACCCGCTCCTGTTGCGGCTGCTGTCGCTGCTCCAGGCGGTGACTGGAAGCACAAGGGCTCTTGGGGCTGGGGTCGCCCTTGGCACGGCAACAAGGGCAAGGACAACAAGGACAAGTGCTTGACCGATGAGGATGCCCAGGAGGTCGCCAGCGTCTTCCAGCAGCTCATCCAGGGTTACACTCTCGAGCTCACCGAGGAGGCACTCACCGTGGACTTCGTCGACTGGAGCTCCGCCGTCAACATCATCCGCAACCGTGGTGGCGAGGGACCCAACGTTGTCAACGCTGTCACTTTCACTTCCCGTGAAGAGTTCAGCGCCAACCACGGCAAGCAGCCCAACATCCCCTTCGAGACCCTCAACGTCTTCCACGGTTGCAACCACACCTCTGTCAGGTGGCAGACTCTCCGCTCTGGCAACGGTCAGCCCAAGGAGCAAGCCGCTATCGTAAGTCACTCGCAACACTACAATCGTCCAATACATCAACTGACTTCCTCTTTAGCCCGTCGTTGGTACCGCCATCCTTGAGACCATCCCCGACTCCGAGAACAGCTTCGGCTGGCGCATCAAGACCCTCTTCTCTGAGTTCAACACTGCCGCCTGGCTCGTGAACAACGGTGTCTTCACCCCCAACAGCACCCTGACTCCTCCTCCTGCCAAGCGTGACCTCGGCATGAGCATGAGGCTCAGGATGTAAGTCACCCTTGGTGACTCCATGATTCCAGCCATCAAAACAGGGCGATCCTGATTGAAAGCACTGCATTCCCCAACGGAGATTAACGGTTAATGGTTCAGCTAATGTGTCGATGTCGGATGATTGAAGTTGAGTGCGACGAGTGTGGTTATATGTATACACTGGAGTCGGGTATCTTCTTTTCGCGAAGGCGGCTTTTCGTCAACGCATGTTTGGTCTTTATTTTTTCGTAACAACCCCACTGCTACTTCTAGCGAGGCGTTCAAAACGCGATCTGTGCAAAATATTCAAACGTTTGCTCACTACTTCTCGTGCATTTCTTTCTCCTCTCATGCTGCTTCCTTACCTTCCTCATCCTTGACTTGTTCAGCAGCAACCGCCTCCTCCGCTGCAACTTCTTTAACATCTGTTGACACAGAATACCACACCCAACCTAACACAAACAACGCAGCGAAAAGAACAAGCGCCGACAAAGCCAACCGCCACCTCGCCTCGCACTGCGGCATAACCCAACAAGCACACCACCTCACCACCGGCGTCACAATCGCCTCCCGCTCGGCACGCAGGTCCGGATTCACAGTAATCAGCAAAGCAAGCACCGCCAGCAATATCAGAGCCAGTATGATGACCGTGATGACCTGGATCGCCGCCAGCAAGATGGAAATGTTCTTGGTGGTCTGCAGGACTTCGAAGCCGGCCGCGACGAGTGGCGTGACTTGGTCGAAGGCCGCGTGGATCTGGCGACTGTAGGGGATGCCCATGGTGGGCGGTCTGCACTGCGTTGCGTTTTCTTGTTTGTCTCGGGTAGACGCGTGGCAGTGGGAGTACAAGGCTACGATTGAGGATTAGGCTTCGGTTCCGGGTGGTACTGTATCACTGCTGCGGGTGTTGGCGTTCAGAAGGCTTAGTGTTGGTGTTGGCTTTGGTGTTTTGCGCGGCTTGTTTGCGCTTTGCTGCTACTGCTACGGTGCGTTGTGATGTGCATGCGCATTACATGGGTATGTAGAAGCGATCATGCGGGCACGCGTCTTTTGTGGCGGGGAGGGTCAGCCTCGTGATACTGAGATTTGCCAAGGGTGTTACCGCGTTATCTTGTACTTGTCTACATGCAGCTTATTGCAGCTGGTGCATCGACCCCGAGGCTGAGCAATGCTGTTGGCGCGCGAGCATGTTAAAGGTCTAAGATGCATATAGTCCCATGTCTCTTCCACGTGGCCGACAGGTGAGGATTTTAGCTCAGGCAAACGACTTGACTGTCATGCGACGTAAGTATAACACCTCGGCACTCCTCTATTGACCCCCTGATACGAATCGATCATCTGTTCGCCGCGCGAGCTTGCGAAAACCACCCCAGCCATGTCCACTTTGAACATCTCCCTCTACCTTGTCCCTCTCGCCTGGTTGCTAGCCATGCTGCCTCGTGTATATTCTCTGGCAGCATACGCCGCTCACTCCAAGGCGCAGAACCCCGATGCCATGAAGAAGAACCCACGGTCGATTCCAGCCATCGTGGCAGCCGACAAGACACTTCCACCACAAGCTCGTGATCGGATCCTCCGCGCCGAAAGCGCGATGATCAACGGCTATGACAACCTTGGATTCTTCGCAGCTGCTGTGTGCGTGGGGAACGTGGCCAGACTGGATGTTTCGCTGCTGAACTGGCTGGCTGCGGTGTATCTTGGAAGCCGTCTGGTGTACATCCCGGCGTATATCTACAACGATACTGTTCGCTCTGTGTACACGAGGTCTGCGGTGTTTGCGGTTGGGCTGGTTGTCAATGTGGCTCTATTTGTGCTTGCTGGCGCTAGGCTTAATGAGACGATCTGAGTTCTACGAGAGCATGACATTGGGTTCGAGGTTACTTTCATCGCATTTCGGAGTCGAAGCGCCAGGCAATACTCCCTTGAGCATCATGATAGTGATCGTGAGCCCCTTCGAATTTTGAACACCGTACAAGTACATGCAGGCGGTGTACTATTTGAGTGTGCTGGCTCCGGCAGCACTGCAGAATACGAGGTCATGCTCCCGTTGTGTCCAACAAGCGAGATGATCACAGAGATCAGGAAGCAGAGCCGATCTCGACGCGCTCGATGCGTGTCCCCTCGTCCAAGAGCAGAATTCCGGCTTCCGGCAAAGTCGTAAGGCTGCTCATTGTGGAGACGGTGACGGCGCAGGGATCCGCTTTGCATCCTAAACGTCCAAGCTTTCCAAGGATGTTCCAGGTTTTCGAGCGTGAACTCTGCATTGCGATCGTCCTTACACCTAGTACCAACTATAACAATGGTCTTGTTCGGGTCCGTGTGTCGCAAACTATGACGCTGTTAAGCCAAAGACTACTAGCTGCGTGACATGGTAGGTGAGATCGAGGATTCCGTAGGGTGGTATACATATCTGTATATCCTGAGTTGTGAGTTCCTTTTCCTTGACTGTACTCCACCAACGATCACCACCATGCTGTCCTACCTCGCCCTTCTCCCGGCTGCCTTTGCCTGGCAACAGCGTCCCTTGTACTCGGACTACGAGTTCAACCCGCTGGAGCACCTTGCTGGTATCGCGCCGTACTTCGAGCCCAACGACCCTCCCAGGGATCCTTTGCCTCCCCAAGGATGCTCGGTCACCCAGGCCGCGTACTTGGTCCGCCATGCGGCGATTAATGCCAACAGCTTCGACTATGAGACCTACCTCGAACCGTTCATTGAGAAGCTTTCTAACACCACCGTTGACTGGAGCGAAATTCCCGGGCTCAGCTTTTTGGACTCCTGGTCCGCCCCTGATATCGAGGAGCAGTCCAAGCTCACCAGGACTGGCCGTTTGGAGGCAAGCCACCTTGGTGTGCAAATGAGCTACCGCTACCAGGACCTGAAGCTCCCCAAAAATGTCTGGACAAGCACTGCCGAGCGTACTGTCGTCAGCGCAAAGAGCTTCGTTCGTGGTATTGAGCAGGAGGAAGATGAGATCAAGGTGGTCGAAATCTACGAGGGCGAGGAGTCTGGCGCCGATTCTCTTACACCATACAAGGCTTGCCCGGCTTACTCTGGTTCCACCGGCTCGAAGCAAAGTGGTGAATATGTCAAGACGTACACCAAGCCCATCATCGCACGTCTGAAACACCAGGCACCTGGATTCAACTGGACCTCCAACGACGTCGTCGCGATGTTCGAGATGTGCGGTTATGACACGGTTATTCGTGGATCTTCCCCATTCTGCTCTGAGAACCTTTTCCGTCCCGATGAGTGGCTGCAGTTTGAGTACGGCCAGGATCTTCAGTACCACTTCAACAGCGGCTATGGTGCCCAGTACTCTGGCGCCATTGGCTACCCTTGGCTCAACAGTACCATGAACCTCCTTACCGCCGACCGTAAAGATGACGATGAAGATATTTATGTCTCCTTCACCCACCGTGAGCTCCCACCCATGGTCCTCGTCGCACTTGGTCTGTACAACAACTCCGCTCTCACTGGCGCGAACAACATCAACGATACCATGCCGCTCAACCGCGTCAACTACCAGAGGGCGTGGCACAGCTCCCGTATCCTTCCTTTCCTGGGCAACATCGCCATCGAGCGCATGGACTGTGCTGAGTCCTTCGGCTACTCAGACGGTTCCAACGGTACCGACACTGAATACTACCGTGTTCTGGTCAACCGCGTCCCCCTCACTCTCCCCGACTGTTTCGATGGTCCTCAGGAGAGTTGCTCTCGCGAGATGATGCAGGGTTTCATCAGGGAGCGTGCTGGTGTTGTAGGCGAGTTCAGCGAGGTCTGCAATGTCGACTACAACAACTCAACTGATGTGCTTAACATCTACACAACGAACACTACTGGCAAGGCTGTCGGCAGATGATTGCAGATGCACCGAAAAGTCATGCTGCACGAATACTAATACTCATGAATTAATGTATATACCAACTTACGATTCTGACACATGTCACACCCATTAGAGTTCTCATGCGCTCGGTGATTTTCATTCTAGTCAGAACAACCTCGAAGTTATGCCGACTGACTACTTCTAAGCATGGTCTATAGGCGACGGACCGATCCCAATGTCAATCGTAAAAACGTACAGAGGTTTCTGCACAAAACTGGTACCGTTGTTGAACGGTGTGCCCCGGTTCAATTGCGCTGCTGGCATCCAGAGCTTCTGCTGCGTGTCAACCCACATGGCGTCTACCCACAAGAGCCGTTCATCACGGATGAACACGGACGTGGTGCCGTTGGGCGAGATCTTGATGATTTCTTGCCGATCGGTGCTGCTCACATAGATGTTCCCCTGTGCATCAATCGCCGTGCCGCCTACATTTTGTCAGTGCATGCATGCGACGAAGTTCAACTCTTTGGCTAACTTACCTGTGGAGGGTGTTAGTGCGTATGGCTCAGTGTACTGGCCCAAAACGGAAGCCATCGAAGAATTGTAGAACGCTTGGTCTATAGCCTTGGTTGGGACTCGATACATACCGCCAGAGGCTGGCTGGTAATATAGCCATTCAGCATCAGGCGAGACTTCGAGCTGATCGGCATAGATGAACTGGAAGCTGCCATCGGGACTGTGCAAGAGTTGTCCTTCTGCTGATATCGGCATGCTTCCTCGCGTCGAGATGTCGTCCTCGAGGAATCGTCGAGCTTCACCAGAGGCGAGGTCCAGAACTATCAATGCTGGCACACCGGCGTCGGTCAGGTAGGCTTTGTTGGCGGCTGGGTTGAAGCGGATGTCATCGAGTAGACTATTTGCGAGCGTGACATTGCCCATTGGGTAGATTCGTGAGACCTCATTGGAGTTGACATCAATCACGATAAGTTTCGGACCCTCAGGTAGAATCACTGGCTCGCCAAAGCCAGGACTCCCAACATCGACAGCCCATAGGTGGCCATCGGGTCCTATGCGCTGGCTGTTTATTCGCACGAAGTGTGTGGCTGGATCCTTGGTAGAATTGTGTGAGTTCCATTCGGGATTTGGATACGCATTAGTAGTGTTTCCGACTTGTTCAACGATAGTTGGGCCTGTCGATCCGTCGACGCGAGCGTAGAGAAGGAAGACGCGGCCGTCAGGAGTGGTGCTCACGCCATTGATAGGTGCCTCGGTGACTACAGCTGTCTTAACGCGCGGGTCTATCTGAGCAAGAACAAAAATTGACAAAAATGCGCAGAATGCTGCGAGGCGGCAGAGGCAAGGCATGTTAGATCTGCGATGGTAGAAGAAAGATTGCCGGTATTTGGCTGTGACGACACTAAAGCATTATAAGATCTGCTAAAAGGCAGGCTAAAAGGCAGGCTATTTAAGTTAAGCTTACTGAGCGTGACGTCGACGTCGCAGGTGGGAATCATAAGGCATCGCGGTAAGAGGGGAAGGAGTTCTATTACACCATTGCCGGAGCCTGTCGAGAAGAGATCGTCGTGCGGAGAAGCCACATTCGTGAGATGTGCTCAGACACGTAGAAGCAAAGACTTCAGGCCGCGACAGGTAAAGCATATACTAGAAATCTTAATGCATTGGATTATACTATTGTAATATGCGTGGGTATATCGCTAATCTCTCGTTATTCGCATCTAAACAAGGCAAGATGCCAACCAAAACTCCAAAACAAATGCAACCATTAATGTATGTATCGTCAATCGTGTAGCGCCGTCCATAGCAGTGTGAAGATCAGTACTGCGCCTCCTGCAATAGAGCAGAGGCCAGAGAGTTGTGGCCGCCAACGAAGATAGTCAGGACTTCGGGGTTGGTGCCTGTCACGACACCCGCAGTATCAGATTCCGGGTCAGCAGCGACATCGTCGTAGGAGAACGTATAGCCGAGATTGTCCAGTTGGTTCGCGTGTGTTACGGCGCTGTACCAGTTGAGAGTTTTCGTCTTGTAGTATTGATCCGGCTTGACACTTGGCTGCACGTTACCGCCATCAATCATGAAGGTTCCGCGATTAAGAGCAGCGCAAAGGCGAGGCACTACTGCCCTGTGGATATCGTTGTCGTCTTCGCGAATGGCGAATGGACCTGTGTTGCAACCAAAAATATCCTCCGCGGTGGGAGCAGGGTAAGGTCGATTGTCGCCTTCGCAGTGAAGCTCCATGGCGGCGCCCTCGGAAGAATTGTCAGCACCTTGGAAATTGCATTTGACCATCCCAGCAGCGGCCTGAGTGTTGATTGTGATGCCATCCTTCGAGTACATATTCATGGTGTCGTTGGTGTAAGGGTACCAGTAGTCCGAAAAGGCAGTCTTGTTCATAGAGACCAGGCCTGCAGGCGACAGCACACGCATGAGTTGACCGTCTTCGTTGTTAATACATAGCTGATCCCAGGGTTGACCATCCTTCTTGGCCTGATCTCTGAGGTCGTTGCAGATCTTGTGCTTGCCGCCTGTGGGGACGCCCTTCACCTCACTTGTGTCGTTTCCATGGCGGCGAAGCTTGAGACCAAGTGCCATGCCGACAAAGTCAACAAAGCTCAAATTGGCATACAGACCCCAAGTCTTCGAATTTGTCAATTCCGCAAAGCCCCAGTTGAGGTTCTTGTTGCCGTCGTCCGGGTTGAAAGGCGATGGCTCGGCAAGTCCTTGCCCATCCGGGGTCTTGACCATGAACATCTGCAGATCGCCATCCGAAAAGTAGACACGAGCGCTGTAGATATAGTCAGGCAGCTTCAGAGTCGTCGTGCTATCTTTGGGACCGAGCCTGTGTACGACAGTACTCGGTAATGGCGTTTTATCACCATCTGCACCCTCCGCCTTAGGGTAGTACCATTCGAAGTTCTCATCCAGCAGGATCAGGTCGCCGGCTTCGTCTCGGCCGGAAACAATAGCTTGAACGTTGTCGCTGTTGATGTTGTTGACCAAGTCTAAGTCCAATTTGCCAAAAGTAATGTTGTTTGCAATTTCCGCAGCCATTAATGTGGCATTGACGAGACGAGTTGTGTTTGTATTGGCGGCAGTAGTGTTGAGAGTTGGTTCAGTGGTACGAAGGACTTGGGTTGCATTGCCTGTTGCGTTCCAAGAGCCAACTGGATAAGATGCGCCGAAGCGTGCAAGTGTAACGAGAGAAAGTGCGAATGTCGGAAGAAGCTGCATGATGACGGATGATTGTTGAGATGTGAAGACGAGAACTACTGCACAGTCTCTTCATCTTGATATAGATACGACGAGCAGACATGTTGAAGATGGTAGGTGGCTATTGCAAAGGCTGGATGTAAAATTGAGAGGATAGGTGGTATATGAGACAACAGGGTTGGGATGAAAGACTTACTGAATCTAGGACATGCGCACGCACTGAACTGCAACATGCACGCGGGGCTTGTCGATTACACGGCAACGTCACAAGAACCATTTCAGATTCATCGGCGTTATCATCAATCTTTCACACCAAGCAGGTGATACTAATCATGCCGTATTGTCGTGCGGGTAGATAACGCAAGCGTTGTACAGACGGCCCATACCAATCGCATGCCAAAGCTTGGTAATGGCCGAGTCTCCAGTGGCATCGGGCGCACAGTACCATCCCCCACAAAATTCTAGAGTCTTGTTAGATGACCGGTGGCTGGTATGGGAAGGTCCGAGTAGCGAAAACGCTGGTGCAGCACTGCCGACAGATGTCTCAGTTTACACTTGGCTGTCTCAGGCCGGGCGGTTCAAACGCGCGGTCGTGACGAGCAACGTGGAACGCGTCATGATGAGCCAGATAGATATGAATAGATATTGTCGTTCAATCGTGAGAACAGCACCCTGCCTTATCGTCCAGGCCCGAGGCGCTCACGTTAGCCATCGCTGGTACTAAGCTTGTCGTCCTCTACGCAAGAGGAAGATCCTTGAGCAGGCTCCGTAGGGTAGGAATACTGAGCTATTCCTCAAGTCCATGACGAGAGTGCTGAAGCATCCAGACGTCTGAGTTGCATCACTTCCTGTGAGGCTGACGAGTTGTGTGTCTCGAGTGTGTCAATCGAGAAGGTCGAAAGAAAGAACACTTGGTAGGTCCCTTGAAAGTCTAGCCATCGAGTTCCTCAAAGCAAGGTCTGTGCATTGAACCGTTTCCTGCCCCTCGTATTTCTGGATGGTCGCCTGGCTGCCTCGAGGCTGCGTATAGCAGTATGACGGCAATGTGGGAATTCCAATTAGTCGTCATTGAGAGCGATGAATGGCTTCCCGTTCTATCTTGGTCTCCTAGGCCGTGATTATAATGTGTACACACAGTCTCTGTTTTGGCGTCCTCGGCGTCGTGTACCCCGCCATTTCTCGATAGCAATCACGTATCCGCTGGGCGTGGATGCCTCTCAGCCGCAAGGACAGTGGTGAGTACCTGGCGGACTTTTGCTGGATGCGATCACTCTATCATGTGCTGTACATGTCGCTGCATTGAAAGCGGGCTTGTATTGGCAAGCAGAGGAGGGCAAGGGCAAACGGAACGCCGCGCCGACGAGCCTTGAGCCATTGCGGAGAAACGGAGAAACTCGACTTCGTGCAATGGAAGACGGGTATATGATCTCAAGGAATTGACGACGAATGCACAAAGGCAATATTCGCAGATTGCCTTTGAGCAAGTCTTGAATTTACCATAATGTCAGCAACTACAACTACCCTCGCCTCTTCAGCGGTACCCACCAATGACATCGAGCTCGTACCTATTGACCATAGGCACCGAGCAGGAGAAGAAGATCTAGACCCAACGCAAACTACCAGCAAGCCTGGACGAGATTGGAAGCTACTGGTTCAATTGACCAGCTGTGGAGTCTCATTCTTCGTTGCCGGGGTTAACGATGGCAGCCTCGGAGCTCTACTACCTTACATCATCCGCAGTTATGGATTGACCGCCGCGATCGCCTCCAGCGTGTAGGCCAGTTTTTCATCTGTCACTCGCTGCAAGCATTCTGACCTGGTTGCAGGTATGCTGCCAATTTCTTCGGATGGCTCGCAGCAGCTTTTGCAAACACTCATCTGAGCCAGTATCTTGATCTCGGAGCATTGCTCGTGCTAGGTGCCGCGCTCCAAATTATTGCTCAAGCATTACGCGCCTGGGCGACTCCGTTCCCCTTGTTCGTGGTTACTTTCTGGTTGACCAGTGTGGGCCAAGCATTTCAAGACACTCACGCGAACAGTTATGTCGCTAGTGCGAGCAAAGGCGCCCATCGCTGGCTTGGATTCATTCATGCTATGTACATGGCAGGCTGTCTTGTTGCTCCATTCGCTGCGTCGCCCATCGCTTCGGCAAGGAGCCCTTCAGTGTGGTACCTCTTCTATACAATGCCAGCTGGACTTGGTGCTATCAACCTGGTCATGTGTCTGCTTGCCTTCCGAAGCACCTTCCGGCGTAAGGGCAAACCGCAGAGCTCTCCTGCCAACGAGAACTCTCCAGATGAACACAACCCGGAGTCGCAACACAAAGCTGCCAGCCAACTGATCAAGCGGACGCTGAAGCAGAGCAGTCTGTGGTACATCAGTGTTTTCTTCTTCTTCTATCTGGGAATGACCTTGACTGCTAGCGGATGGGTTGTCGAATATCTAGTTGATGTTCGAGATGGAGATCTTGAACGTGTTTCTTACGTGCCTGCAGGCTTCAGTGGAGGCTGTCTGCTTGGAAGACTTTTACTGCCAGAGCCAACTCACAAATATGGTGAACGACTTATGGGCACGATATACCTGACCATATGTCTCGGCGTTCAGCTGGTCTTCTGGCTGTACGTTACATCAATACCTTTCGAAAGTAGAGTTACTGACCACATCATCCAGTGTTCCGAATATCATCGCTGCATCGATTGCAATCAGCGTATTTGGGTTCTTCTCTGGTCCTCTCTTTGCTGCTGTAAGTCACACAACTGCTATTAGAAATTGTCTAGGCTTACACCTTTTTAGGCGATGTCTGTGGGATCGAGGCTATTCTCATCCGAAACGAGGTCTACCGCACTCTCTATGGTCTTCGTTTTTGCGCAAATGGGAGGGTCTCTTTTTCCGATCATCACCGGGCTGCTCAGCACCAATATCGGTGTCTGGGTATTGCAGCCCGTCCTTGTATCGTTGATTGCAGTTACCCTGGTGTGCTGGTTCGTCATCCCCAAGCCCAAAGATTCGGAGAACGATGAATTACACCAGGAGTAGATCTACTAGACAGCCCAGCCATCCATCACGCGAACGAATTTTGTAGAATGAAGTTCAAATATGCTATCCTACTCGTGATCCATGCTCTCCGTCCTCCATCTCATTCTCGCTGGGTCTGCGTATATTCTCGGGACTTCCTGAGGCTACTACAGTCTCATGCTGATACAGCTTCATGTTGACAAACAAAGCGTACAATCCGAAATCATAAGCCAGACGCAACGCTCCAGCCACCAAGAAAGCAATCCAGAACCGATCACCAGCCGCGAGAAGTCCAGTAATGGAGGGTCCGATCATAGCAGCGATGGTCCGTAAAGTGGCGGTGATGCCCATCACCGCAGTGCGCTCCTCTGGCTTTACAACTGCGGCAATGAAAGCTGCGCGTGGCGCTTGATCCATGTTGTTCAGACCAGCGCGGATGAAGAGGAGGACGATAGACATCCAGAGGTGTGATGGCAAGCCGAAAAGAAAGACAGCCGCGGATGATGGAACATGAGTGAAAACCATAGTGTTGATCAAGCCGATTCTGCGAGCCAACGGTCCGGCGAAGACGCTAGATATCGCTGCCAGCAAATATGAGATCGCAGTCACATCGCCGAGTGTTGCTGTTGAAGGGTTGAATTGTCGTTGCAGCCACAAATTGCACAGTGCAAAGGGCACCATGCCATCTGCAACGCTGTCAGCCATAAGCAGGATCCAAAGTTTATATGTGATTCGGAGTGTCGGCGTAGAAATGTTGGTGAACCAGCTGCTCATCCACGACAGCAGTCGATTTGACGGAGCTGTTGGCGGTTCGGAGACCTTGTGAGCTTGTTGTATGGATGGTTCTTGCTCATCAAGCTCGATGTCATCACTCTCGTTTTGTGAGACTTGAGCGTACGTATCCGAGGCGCCATCTGCCTCGCACGCGGCCGTCAAGAAGTACGCTAGGGTAGAGTTCACCACTCCCATGACTGCATAGCCAACGAAGATCGAATGGTATGCATTGGTCAAAGACCAGCCTCGGCTTTCTTGGAGATACTCAATTGCCCTGCCAGCAATTTCGCCACCGACTGACAGTCCCCAGGTGGAGATCGTCACATACCAGGCCAGTACATCAGAGCGTGTTGCCGGAGTGGTAAGCTCAGAAAGAATAGACCTAGCAAGATATGTCAGCTAAGCTGCGAGTTTCAAGAGTGGATCGGGATGACGATACTCCTCGATAACTCTGAAGGGTCCAAAGTCTCCTCCGGTCGTACTGACAACACCTGCATAGCCTCAGTAAATCACTCCACGGACCACGACGAAACATATCCATTGGGCAGGGACTCACCAACGATGGCAGCCAGTAGCAAGATCCAGAAGCTCTCGAAGTAGGAGAACAACAGACCGGACAAGACCATAAGTCCGGATCCTGCGAACAGGATTTTCCTGCGGCCGACACGGTCCGCGATCATAGTCAAGACGATCCCCAAGAATACATCACCGAGAAGTGTTAATGTCATGAAAAGACCAATCTGAAAGTCCGTGAATTTGAGTTCGGCGAAAAACAAGGCTGACAAACAAGGTCAGTTTATGGTCGATAGTAGGCAATAGCACCACCAGCGTACCTAACATGACTTGCGTCCCGCCAAATGAAATCATTCTCATAGTCCTTGCCGTGATGATAAGGTAGGCATTGCGGCCTGTGGCCTGGATAGAGGCCAGACCAAACTCATTGTAGAACCAGTTAAACCAGCTGATTGGGCGAGTGATTGATGCCATGCGGCAGTGTCACACGAGGCGATGATAGTATGTAACTCGATTTTAAAGTGCGATATATGGTATGTATTTACTCGATATACATGTATGTCGTGGTATTGATATCGAAGCCCTAGGGTTGGCGGTAACGAAAGTGGTTTTGCAGAGTCAGATTTGCTAGTCATCCGGTTGACTCTAGCCCGATGTCGGCAAAGCCTAATGTGGAAGGTGGTATGCAACTCATCGAGCCATCGGCGGGAATATCTTCCGAGGATCCTTCAGCCATTTCAATATTACCTCGTGCGTCATTTTATCATGCTCCCATAAAATATCTCCAGCGAAATTCACCACGGATATGAGGAATCTATATCTCTCACACAAGCAAGATTCACGGGATTTGCACCACTCATTCGAGGTCGATCTCGCATGACTGGTTATCGAGACCCTGCAATTGTACATGTTGCGACAGTGCAATGGGCTTGAACTGGACAATCTATCCAATTTCGACTTTACGAGCGCTCTGGCCAAGCGTCCACAAGTCCCTCATACAATGTGATATTGCCGAACTTGATCTCCTCTGATCCCTCAACGATGTAACCGAGCTTCTTCGAGGAGCTGTACCATGACCTGAGAAGAGTTAGCTAGCATTCAAAACAATTCAGGACATTACTCAAACATACCAGACCCAGGTGCTTAGCACGAATCTGTCGTTGGCCCAGATCTCCACAACGGCGTTGTCGACGATGATGGTGAGGTCGAGGGTCTCGATCTTCTTATCACCAGAAGGCTCCTGAATGTCGAAGAGTCGCAGCTTCCCGGCTTGCACGCCTGTCGCGATGCCAGGAGTAGTGGATGCTGCTGCGCTGGAATTTGCACGATCGATGAGAACGGTTTCGTTGGAGAACTCTGCACAAGTGGTCAGCTGCTGCGATTCGAACCGCAAACTATACCCAAATGGACTCACGGTAGTAGATGCTCGTAGACTCTTCGTCAGACTCCAGAATGCGGAAGCCAGCCTTCACATCGCTATCATTACCGCGAGCGCTGTTGGGGAATTCGATTGATGCCCGCATCATGAAGAACTTAGAGCTTGGCGTGAAGTCAAAGTCACTGTTTGACTTGAGGCTGCGGGCTGGCTGGCGATACACCTCAGTGGCGTTATCGGTGAAGGCACTGTAGGCCTCGCGTACAATCTTCTGATGGAGCGTTGTGAGTTCCACGGTGCCAGCGCTCTCATCGCGAGCTGTGACCAACCAAGAAGCCTTCTCGTCAACGAGGCTGTTATCAACAACGTTGGAGATATTGCCCTTGCTGAGTTCACGCGCGGTAAGGAGTGTACCGTCCCATCCTTGCTGCGCCTTGGGGAAAGCGCTTTGTCCATAGTCATCGTTAGTCAACCACAAGTATGACAAGAAGCGATCGACAGTAGTTCCGCTGTTTCGAGAAGCCTTAGAAGAAGCAGGCAACAACTTGCCAGCCGCAGCATATGCTTGGATGCCCCAGTCAAGCACTCCAGCCATGGTGGGCTCGAACTTCACGGCACCGTTTTCAGTGGTTGACACGTTGCCGTTGATCCACAGCATGTCATGATCGGGCGATTTTTGCAACGGAACGGGGAAGTCGCCACCCTCGGTGCCGATCGTGGTGAAGAAGTCGCCAGCAACATCTTCGTTGCCGTAACCAGTTTCAGAAAGGGTGAAGACGTTAGCGACTTCAAAGTTCTGTTGAGTTCTTGTTAGCAAAAGCGTCTCATCTCAGGGCGATCGTATACTCACAAATGCCCAGCGGCCAGCCCAGGTACCATCACCCCAAGTAGAGTTTACGGGCTCCTTCCACCACTCCCCCAGATAATCCCAGTCGCGGAATTCGGGATCAGCTTGACGATATAGGAATTGAGAGCCGCCAACCCCATGAACACCTCCGCTGATGACGTTATACCAGGTGCCGTTATCGCTTCCCAGAAGCTTGTCAAGGTATTGGTTTTGGAAGACGAAAGGGTCCCGGAATGCAGTCACGTTCAGCGAGTTTGAACCGTTAGGGGCGCCGGGAATGACAGGGCCCTGTCTGACTTTCGTGAAGTTGGCACCTCCATCGGTAGAAACGGCAAGACTTGCGGTCTCCGCGCCTTTCGTGTATGGGATGGTCCAGTGAATGGGCAAGTATGAGACAGACGTGTACAGCAAAGTTGCAGAATCATTGATGCCTGATGGGATCACGGAGCCGTCGAATACTGCTACCGGATCATTGATACCACCAGGGCTAATGAAGAGCGGCACTCCAGGGTTCACATCGTGATAAGTCACCAGATTGTCAGTTGTTGCACCTGCAGCGCCAGAAGAGTTGTCGCTGCTATACAAGTAGCCAACGTGGAAGAGTCCAGTCTTTGGGTCCGTATAGTGCACTTGTCGCGGTCAGCATGAAGATCTTTTCGTGGAAGTACAACCCGACTAACTGCAAGGATCGCCAATGTGGTTCGATGGAGGAAGTACGTGCGCCTTCGGTCTCCAGGTATCATAGATGCTGTTGTTTGCCAGAGTGGACAAGTTAGGCGGTGCGGAGTTGTAGTCCAGGCCACCTGCTTGCCTTTTGGCATGCGAGCCTAGGATATTCAACAAAGCTGCCATGGCGATGATCTGAGTGAGAGAATGCGTGTCGCAGGGATTGACTACAAGAAGCGTTCACCTTATATATGTTCGTTTGGATATTGTCTCAATCTTCCCGAGAATCTTCCCGCGAGCCGCAATGTTCTCAGTTTGGCCATCATTTATGTGCGGCGTCATCGCGGGCGTACTCTCTTCGGCGACTGGAGGAGCCGTCGGTCACTCTCGGCACGCTATAGCAGAAGATCGTCATGAAAATTGCGGATTGTAGGTTGTAGAAGATGGAATCGGTGGATCGAAAGGAGCGCCGATGCTGGGGAAGTGGAGTCGGTGCTTTCGCGGCGGCATTCAGCCAAGCACCGCAAGGATAACGGCATCAACTTTACTCTCTACTGATGACGAGCTTGGATGAGGGCATTGTAATTTGTGTTCAAAGCGCTTGTTAGTATAGGCCAGCGTATGAGGTTTGATGAGAGGTTCGGCTCTCTCAGCGGCTCAGTCACCCACTCGTGGGGCTGCAAAAGAAGCAGCTGGCAATACGTGGGAGGCATTCTTATGAGAGAATAGCAGTCACGCCTTTCACTTACCATTTATGCGCAAGAATATACCTTACATACGCATCAGATATCCATCATGAGTCGAACAGACTGTTCGGATGGCGAGCTTGACAAAGTTTTCTCTAATGACAAGCCCAACCACATATCACTGAGCTGCTAGAACGCCATGCGCTTCGGCATCAGACAGAGCTTGCGACCACCACTGCCATAGAGTCTCTCTCAAGCACTCCCTACCCTGCCGAGCCTGCAGAGAAGTCTTTTGTAGTCTTGCTGCAGGATAAATGCGTTACTTCTCCAGGACCGCCATCCGCCTCTCCGCGTGAGGGGTAGCATTGGAAGATCGACCTCGGCCAGCAAGAGAGCTCAAAAGCATATTTATAATGGCATGGTCAAACGAGCTCGACTGAGATCCTTGAGTTACGTCGTGGATAGGTCAAGAACTCACTATTCCATAAGGACTTACAACCACCATGGGCGACGGCAAAGAGCGTAGCGTCTTCCAGAAGGCACAGGATCGCTTGTCTGCCATCACCAGTTCCATCACAGGCACTTCATACTACCAATTCCCTTCTTTCGATCAGCTACCCAAAGTCCAAGGCCAGCCACAGGGCTGTCTATGGGGATTCTTCGACAAGGATGGACATCATGACGAGATCGGAACTCTGAACCTCCTCACGTCAGACGTCGTCCGCCGGGCAGCGAATGAGATTCGGACTGGCGAGCACGTCCAACTAGACTGGTGCCTGGAGAATGTGCAGTTCCCTGGCTTCGGTAGGAAACCGTTCGAGCAGAAGGTAGTTGACCTGGCGTCTCTAGGTTTCGCAGCGCTAGATGATGAGGTCTACATCAACACGCAATCGGGTTCGCAGTGGGACAGCTTGAAGCACTTTGCACACCAGAAGTCTAGGATGTACTACAACGGACTCTCTCATGAGGAGGCTGCGCAGTCGACGAAGAACGGCATTCATAACTGGTGTGAGAGAGGAGGCATCGTCGGGCGAGGAGTCCTTGTCGACTGGCTGAGCTGGTATCGCTTTTGATATATTTCTCAGGGCCGATCTTTTACTAACAATGTCCACAGGTATGAGAAGAAGCACGGAGACCCACCATCTGCTGTCACTCGCCACGAGATTCCAGTTTCTGAGATCGAAGAATGTCTGAAGTGGCAGGGAACATCATTGCGACAAGGCGACATTCTGTGCATTCGCTCCGGGTGAGTCGCCTTGGCCTTCTTGCGCGAGTATTCACTGACAGCACAATAGCTACGTGCGCTGGCACAACTACGCTCACCCGGAGGAGCGCCAGAACGGAACGCAGAAGAATAGCCAAGCCATTGGATTGCAGAATAATGAGGCCACAGTCCGCTGGCTGTACGACCACCACTTCGCCGCAGTGGCAGGGGATACCGTTGCTTTCGAAGCATGGCCACCACCAATGGAGACTGGTAAGGAATTTGTGAGATGAGACATTGCTTGCGACTCTTTGCTGACATGGACCTTTTTGCTCTACAGGCTGGTGCTTGCATGAGTGGCTGCTCACTGAATGGGGAACTCCCATCGGCGAGATGTGGGACCTCGAAACTCTCAGCAAGGTCTGCGAGAAAGAGGGCAGATGGACGTTCTTCTTGACGAGTGCGCCATTACATGTGAAGGGAGGAGTTGGTACGTCCGAATATCTGCGAGAAGTGGTGTCTGCAACAAACAGCTGACTAATTCCGTCGATAGGTTCACCACCCGGTGCCATCGCCGTTTTCTGATCTTGACGCGGTACAGCAGATTCTGACACGGTAGTGACTGGTAATCTTGTGGGTGAAAATGTGTTTTGGAGCATCAAAGCTCAGGCTCAAGAGTGATGTCAAGGGATGCAAGCATTGACTTTTTGCCCCTTTCTCAATGGTATTATACTTGTGATGTCTTGGGAAACCATGAGATCCGCTTCGTCCATGATATATCAACTGATTGAGCATTACTACTCCTCCCTGGCCATGCATATTGTAATTTTGTCGAGGAGTGAAGGAAGCTCGTTGCAAGGGTAGCACAAAGCTGCGATCAGCCGTTCCTCGGGCGAACTGCCCCAGATCTCGCTCGTAAAGCCGGACAATAGCACCAACCACCGCGACAATAAATACCATCAACTGCCAATGCACGTGCCCCCTCGCGCGTCACGAGAAATTCTGCCACGCCCTTGAGCGAATCCATCCACAACACAACCTCTCTCTCCCGCCCTCTCTCACCACAACCACCACCACCCTCGACCTCCTCTCCACCACCACCACCACAATGCCTGCGACTCGGTCGCAGAAGGCGGCGCTCGCCTCGCCGCTCACCACCACCACGCGCAAGCGCAGCGTTTCGCGCGCTCTCTCCGCCGAGCCACCGGCTCGCAAGGCGCCGTCGAGGGCAGCGTCTCGAAAGACCTCCCCGGCGGCCGTCGAGATGCCCGCCGCCACCACCACCATCAATGCCACCACCAAGCGCAAGCAGGCGGCGGCGGAGGGAGCCGCGGAAGAAGCGGCGCAAGAGAGCCCCAAGAAGAGGGCGCGCACACTCAGAGACATCGAGTTGAAAGAGCGCATCGCAAAGCGCGTTGAGGAGAAGAGAGCTGCCAGAGAGCTGGAAGAGCAGCAAGCGCCTGAGGCAGCGTCCCAAGCAACCACACCAAAGAGCCCATACTCCCACCTGCCCACCTACCCGAGCCCATCAAAGCAACCCTTCAGCAACGAGCCAATCGTCCCCGCGACCACGCCACAGAACGACAGTCAATACTCCTGGTGGAAACCGCCGAGTGAAGCCCTTCAGCCACCGACGACTCCCACTCAGATGCCCGCACCTCCACAGCAAGTGGCCCAGACACAGCCACAACAGCGCAGCTTCTTGGGACGTTTCATAGAGGCCGTCACGCCGTGGAGGAAGCCGAGACAACCGCCCTCAAGCGTGGGTGCGCGCCTCCCCGAAGCACGCCTTGATCTTGTTCAACTCCAAGAGCACACAAAGCTTCAGAAACGTCTCAATAGTGAATTGAGTCAAGCTGTCGCGATGGAGGAGCAAAGAAACAACACCGCAACCCCTCACGCGGAACAGGAGCACACAATACCCGGCAGCAAGCGCAAGCGCACCGCCGCCAACGAAATCACTGGACTTCCACCTCTCAACGCCATTTCTGAGTCGCCAGAGACCAGATTCACAGACCCCATGCAGACGCCTTCAAGACCCAGAACACACAACGGCTTAGTACCGAAATCACTACCCAGACCACGCCGCACCTACAAGGAAGCGCGTGCAGCCGCTGCCAACAAAGGCATGCGCAATTCTACCGACCCTCCCACTCCCGCAGTCTCTCGTACTGCACCATCTACACCGTACGACAAGAACGACTATGCGCGCATCCGCCGCCTACGCGAGATTGAGGAGCTCAACGCGCAGCACACCGCTATGAAAGCGAAACTCGACAAACTCCGGGCTGAGCAAGAAGCTGAGGCCGCGGCCCAGCCGCGCAAGACCAAGAGAGTGAAGATCGAGCATCTGAAGGAAATCCCTCACAACCTGCCCGGCGAGCCTTCAGGGTCCTTCCGTTTCCCAGAGGCCGACTCTGATGACGAAATGGAAGTTGACGAAGACGTCGAGGTCATTGAGAACCCATTCACCGCAGCTGACGACGAGACACCTGAGCAGAGACAGGTCAGCCCGGCAAAGACACCGGCACCAAACCCCTTCATTACCAAGCCGTCCACGACCATGTTCCAAACTCCAGCCCTGAAGGCGGCATCCCCAGTCAAGAGGGCAATCTCGCCAGTCAGAAAGGCACCATCACCTGTGAAGAAGGCTCCCTCACCTATGAAAGCCGCTTCGCCCGTGAAGGAAGTCGAAGAAGTCGTCGAGGTCGAAGATACCGTCATTGAGGCAAGTCCCACTGCCAGCCCTGAGCCGACGCAAGTCTTCTCAGAGGCGTCTGATGAAGAGTCCGACATCGATGATGAGGTCTGGCCTGAGCTGCCCCAGAGGAAGGAAGGCGAGCCCGAGCCGCCACAATGGTGGAAGGCTGAGGCTTTGGCCAAATTCAACAAGGAGTTTGCGCACTGGGAGGCGACCGGAGACATTTTGGCTTGAATTGTCATATCACGGTTGCCACCATTATCTTGACGGAATAGCGATGTCCTCCGTATTGTACAACAACCAGCGCACGTTCAGCGCAAGACATGAAACATAATCAGCGCACAGACGCACAGAGATACGAACAGCTTTTTAAGCATCATTTGATTCACAGCATGGCGACCTCGTTGAATGCAGGACCGACAGGACCCGCACCGAGCATGGAGTTGGTTTATCCGTTTTTGTTTTGGGAGCATAGCGAAATGCTCTATGGCTGCAGGACCGAAAGGATTGGCAACGAGTGTTGGAGTTTGTTTTTATTTTGGAGCATAGCAAAACTGCCCGATGGCTGCAGGATAGCAAGGTTTCGCGATGGGCACATGGAAACGGATTTGGGACAACACCTCGAAGGTTTGATAGCTGCAAGACCGCAAGGTCTAGCGCCGACCATGAGGGCGACAGAGGGATTCAACGCATACGAAAAATGCCCTCTCTACGAACAGCGATTTGCTTGCATTACTCGGATACCCCTCATCGCCTCGACGCGAAGGGATGGATTGTTCTTCGACGCTGCGTACATTTGTCGATAGTAGCACAGA
Source organism: Cladosporium colombiae (assembly GCA_026122715.1). Classification (NCBI taxonomy): domain Eukaryota; kingdom Fungi; phylum Ascomycota; class Dothideomycetes; order Cladosporiales; family Cladosporiaceae; genus Cladosporium; species Cladosporium colombiae. The sequence goes on along the minus strand of JAKZFA010000008.1, from coordinate 817,646 downwards.
GCAATGGATACTTTCTATGATCACTTGCCTAAACCTTGACTGTATATGTATATGTGATGTGACAATTCTGTGTTCAATGCTTCCAGTGCACGATTATCGCTTTCCCATCACTCAAGATAGACCATGCGAGTGACACACAGAAGAACAAAGGCACCAAAACCACCACCTGCCCAGCCCGTTTCCGGCGATGTCTCAGAGCAGTAGTTGGCAAAAGAACAAAGAATGGCAACCCGCGGGACATCATGTACATTATTTGGCATCCTCAGCTGCCACCCACGATGAATCTACTTTGCCATATTTATCCCAACAAAAAAACAACATGGCACCTACCACACGTTCCAAAGCTTCCAACACTGGCAGCGTCCCAGCAGTGGCACCCTCCGCGTCTCCAATAAAAACTGCAGGCGGCAAATACAAGAAGGCAAAGACTCCGAAGCGACCTGCTGCTGCTGCTAAGCCACCGACTTCGAAGGTGCAAAAGAAGAAAAAGAGCAGCCCGAAGAACAAGAAGCAAAAGGGCAGGGACAGGGACTCATCCGCCGGAACGTCTGTGAAACCCTCGTCCAAAGCTTCATCCAAAGCGTCGTCCAAGAGCTCGCTCAAAGCATCCCCCAAGAAACCTACCAGCAAAACCCCGCGGCCAGCGACACATGCGTCCGCGCAAGATGACTTCCCCGAGTTGGCGCAAGCCATCAGCATCCTACCCTACCTCGACCGGGACGGCCTGCAACCGCCTGCCACTCCTCGCACCCCGCTGCTCAACAGAACCGACCACGTCCTCCGGCCAGACCACGACGTGCTGATGAACCAGCTGGCGCACCACATGGTCAACCCGCCAGCGTGGAGCAACAATCGTCCGGGAACAGGCGGCAGCAACGGCAGCAAAATCAGCGGCTTCGGCGCGTATCTGCCGCGAGGTTTCGAGCTTGCCGAGTCGCCTCCTCCCGGGTCCGCATCGCAGCGAGACCGCAGCAGGAGCGTTTCGCCTGACATCCACGTCCACTACGACAGGAGACGTCGCGACCCTTCTTCTAGAGGCAGCAAGCGCTCTGGCAGCAGTGTCGTGCGCGACATCGTTTCGCAAGTCGAGGGCCAGAGCGAGGAATCAGAGACGCCCGTGTCGGTCAAAAACGCGCATGTCTTCAAGCGGCCCACTGTTGCGGACGTGAGGCGCGAGCGACGGCTGATGCACGACGAGCTGCGAGACTGGACCGGGAGGTTGCGGCGGGCGCGGGACGATTTCGATGCTGTTATCGAGGAGATTGAGAGTAGGATGCAGGTGATTAGGGCTGTGAATAGGATGCAGGCGCCGTTGAAGAAGGCGCCTTTGGGGCGTGGGCGGTAGGCAGGGCTCAGAGATTAGGGTGTTTGGTTGTTTTGGGGTCAGTAACGGCGGGTTTTTTAGACTTTGGCGCAGAAGGGAAACATTCAGGGTTTATCATAACGGTTGACTGATGGAGTCTCGGAGTTGCCACGTTTGATGACCATACCTTGGTCTTACCACGTTTTGTGTTATAGCGGACTATGGCTTAAGGAAGAAAGCCCTTCATGCCTTCTCCTGCAAGCATTAGAGAAAATGGTGTGCATGCTTTTTCCAGACCATAATCGTGGGTGTGCTCACTCGTACCCTCTCTCTCGTGGCGACGCCAGTCATGTCTAAGCATATCACTCGACTGTAAATATTTGGGTGTCCAGATTATTGTTTGCGAGTCCACCAGGGAATATCTCGTCCTCGAGCCATGACTCCATGTTTTTGCAGTCGACGCCTCTGGCGCCGCTGTCAAGGCAGCCTCGTAAGCGCGCGCCTCCTACACCACCACAATTTCTCGGCCAAAATCGACTCGAGTTTCCCATGTAACCTTTCTCACATGGCACTAGGTGGTCAGGATCGTGTCAAGAGAAAAATCAGCCCCGGTGTGCGCAGTCAAACCGAAGGACATGCCTTGGCCGGCTCTTGCGTGACTTGTGGCGTAAGTGTAGAAGGGTGTTGGTGTGTCCCTGCATCCGACCAAGCAACGGCATGGTCGACGGTATATTATTATCCCTAAACATTACTCCGTTCCGTGGTCATGTAGTCTTGTGAGAGACCCGTGCAAGTCCATGCAATCGGTATAGGTGGCAGAAGCGAGCGGGCGTTGAGTGGATGGTATGCTGCACTGTGCACTGGCGTGACACTTATGACGTGGCAACAGGCATGGCATCTCGATCGCGAGATGCCTGCATTGTTTGAGGAAGGTGGTGGCGACGAAGAGGAAGCATCACGACGAAGAAGGTGTACCTAGAGTGTCCGGTGGTGAGAGTAATTTCGCAAGAGGAGAATACATTTCCAGGTCTGTGGGTGTGTGTGTGTGCGTGTGTGCGCGGGTATTTGCGGATCCCCTGAGGGACGTTGGCAGAAGGCAGTAGACTGGGAGAGGAGGGAGGGCGCACGAAAAGGTGGGAGCAGATTCAGCAGAGAGAGAGAGGGAGGGAGAGCGCGAGAGATGATGGCAAAGTCGCCCGGGCCACCGAAGACGACTGCTGATTTCGCTCTCGCGGTTGCGGAACAGGCGCCGGCTCGTACCAGACGGTGCCTTGGTGCGCGCGGACGGCGAGCCAAACAAGTCGTGATTGAGGTCTCGGGCAGGCTGGTGTGAGAGGAGATGGACTCTTTGTCTTGCTCTCTCTCTCTCTCTCTCTCTCTCTGCCGGCAGATAGGCGGTATGCTGGCGCTGGCGAAGGAGCCGTGCTGGACTGCCTCACTGCTCCGCTGCATGGTGACAGCTCGAGAGCGGCTTCGCGTGGCAGCAGCAGCTCGGTCTGCAACTTGTAACATGATGCCCCTCGCACGGCCACCATCCAGCGCGTCGCGATGATAGAATTCACCCTAGCACATGGGATGGTGTCAGCTCGCAGCCGCTACCAACACGCGCGCCTCATGATTCGCCAGGCAATCTCGCCGCTCGACTTCGCTGCCCCGCCTCCCGTCTTATCGTTCTGCCTGCCTGCCTGCCTGCCTGCCTGCTGCTGCGCTGCGTTGCGTTGCTGCTCGCCGTGCCAACGAGAACATGCCAACCTTCCTCTGCCTTGCCTTCGACAGTGCCCACCACCACTGTCACCCACCGCTCGGCATGCCACACTCCTCCCACCGTCGCACACGGCACATATCTGCCGCGTATCAGCGGCGCACCAGCTCGCTCCTGCCGCACACTCACTCTCCAGCGCACGGGCCATGAGTCGATGGCTGGTCCGTGCACCTAGCGCGCCTTCCTCTCTCTCTCTGTCTGTCTGTGGTGCTCTGCGCCTGCCTCAGGCGCGCGGCCAGAGCCCGTCTGCCAGTCTCGCTCTGCCAGCGTCTTTGCAGCACCCACGCACCCAGACGAGAGCATCCCCTCAATTCACATCACCCTCCACCCTCTCCCTCGACCGGCCATCCGACACACGCGCACAATCCTCGACCGACCCATGCGCTTCCTACATCGCCGCCTTTGAGCTCCCACTGACCCCCAGTTCCCTCTCTCGCAACCTCTCTGCGCCGACCCTCCGCCCACCACGACGCCGGGCCCGTCCTCGAAAACCGCGCCCACACGCCTTCTCCTCTGTCTATGCTCCAACACCACGCACATTCATACCACTGCGACGACCTGACGCGCCGCCACCTACACCCATTGGCCTCCGCCGCTTTGCTGCCCTCGCCGAGCCGCTCTTGACCGCCAAGCAGGCCTTCCTTTGTCACCACCACCACCCGCCCGTGGACCCGCTCGCTCCATTGCGCACACCCGTGAGGTGTCGACCATATCAGCCATCGGGCGCCATTCAGCAGCCTTCCCGTCATGCGACGCAGGCTCGGCGAAGAATCCGTCACCTAAACCTGTCACCACCCACGACGACTCCCACCGCAGACGTGATAGCATGACAGACCTCTTTCGGCCCACCGCTGTCACTGGTCAAGACATCAAGCCATTCGCCGGGCGCGTCGCGAGCCCGGCGGCAGACTACACCCAATTTGCCAACCAACAACACCCCGACGACCTGGAGGAAGAGGACGACGGCCAGATCGACTGCATATGCGGCTTCAACGAAGATGACGGCAACACGGTCGCGTGCGATACCTGCAACAAATGGCAGCACATCATCTGCTACTACCCACAGTACGGCGACAGCTTGCCTGACGAGCTACAACACTGGTGCGTGAAATGTCGACCCGAAAGCTCTGTCAACGCGCAAGCCGCACACATCCGCCAGCGCGAAGCAAGAGCCGACCGTTACGGCTTACAGAATGGCAACAAGCGACAGACCAGCAAGAGCCACAAGAAGAAGACCAAGGACGCCGCAGGAGCTGGCCTCGCGAATGGGTGGCCTCTGGACAAGTCTCGGCACGACCGCAACAGCGCAAGCCCTCGCGACCAGCAACCACCTCCGAACAAACGACCAAAGACGAACCATCGTGCATCGACCTCGACGACCACCACTCTGCAAACCGCGAACTCTCGAAAGCGCAACGGCTCTACTAACCACAGACGGAGCGTCTCGCGCTCGCCCGATGCTCGATTCCCTTTGTACTCGACTGACTTCATAAGGATATACCGAGAGGACGAGTACAATGTACCTCACACAAACGTCCCCGACATCCAGCTCTACAGCGCCATGCAGAAGTGGCTGACCAATCCGGACGAGTGCTTCGAGGTAACCCATGGCGTAGAGCCACACAACATCTTCCAGCGCTGGGACGGGGACATCAGCATAATCGACGGTGTATCCACGTTCGAAGTGCGTGAGCACCGTGATCCCGCATACAAGGGTCCTGATGGACAGCCTGCCATGTGGAGATACGCAACAGTGTCTGAGCCACTAGCTTTGCACGCCTGCATCGGCGAACTACGTGGCCACTTGACGTGGAAGGATGAATACATCGAGGATCCAGCAACCCGATGGTCGACGCTTCGTCACCCAGAGCCCTTCGTCTTCCTCCATTCTCAACTACCTATCTGCATCGACGCGCGAAACGAGGGCACGCCTGTACGTTACATCAGACGCAGCTGCTCACCAAATGCTGAGCTCAAGATCATCATTACGGGTCCAGCCGACTACCACTTCTGCTTCATTGCCACGCGCGACATTGAACCGGGTGATGAAATCGCAATCGCCTGGGATGTCAACAGCGGCCTTTCCGGTTTCAATGGAAGGCAGAACGGCAATGTGTCAGCGAAGGACATGTCAGGCATATCCTCTTGGGTATCGACCATACTTGCCAACTGTGGTCCATGTGCTTGCAACCGTGGAGAGCATTGCTTGATGAACCGATTCGACAAAAGGGACCCCGACGTCGACCCTGAAACCGCCACAGTCAAGCCAGCGAAGCAGGCTGGCAGAAAGAGGAAGCCCGGTCCTCAAATTTCACCACTCAACACACACGCTGTCAACAGCCGATCGGGTAGCGAGGCACGCAAGGTCGATGTTGATGATGAGCCTGCTGATGCACGATCAACTTCTGGCTCCGCAGAAAGGGGATCAGCAAGCCGTGACATCACTCCAAACACACATTACTCGGCTAATGGGACTTCGGAGATGTCGGAGCGTGAGCGAAGGAAGCTCGCAAAGGTCGAGGAATTGTTCTCCAAGCAGGACGAGCAAGCTTCGAGTAAGCAATCAAAAAAGAAGCGCAGCAGTGCTGGCTCTGCCCTCAACACGCCAAGCGCCACTTCATCAAAGCAACTCGGTCTTCCGCCAACAAGCTCGTCCAGGTATGCAGACTCGGGAACTTCGAAGCAATCCGGTCTTCCATCGGCGAAGAACTCGGGCTCAAAGCGACCGAAACCTGTTGCCACCTCAAGCACCGCCAGCAAAGAGTCCACCAAGAGAGCTAGGACACCAAGACCAGTCTATGTCAATTCTAGCGTACAATGTGATATGTCTGATGAAGAGGCTGCGCAACGCCCTGAAATTCCGCGCGTCCGAAGGCCCTTCGTGCCACTTCAACAGCGTCTCCTGCAGAGGTGTGCTCGGAACAATATGCTGAACAGAGACTGCCAACTCAGCATTCGTGCCAAGGCAATTGAGGAACAAAGCAAGATGGATGTCGACGCAAGCAGGTCACCCGATGCTCAGCGAGTGCCATCAATACACAGCCCAGAGGATGCACAGAAGCCGCACGTCGACACGCTTCCCTCTCCAATACCGCCGAATGACGATGTTGATATGAGTGACCGCCCTCCGGCACACGAGACAGAACTCACTTCTGCTGCGGAGGCCATACCAAGCGACGACACATCATCACCCTCTAAAGAAGCACCTGCTGCTACTAGCAGTCCAAACCCCTCTCAACCTCCTGCAGACTCGTCAGCTGAACAAAAATCACCTGAAGCGCCCGAGTCAGAACAAGCACCGCCACCTGACGTGTCGCCATCCGTACGATCTACAGAACCTTCAGAGTCACCAGACATGCGTCTTTCGATGCCACCACCGGCCGCCAATCCCCTACCTGCCACACAACAACATGCTACGAACCCTGCATTAAGTAGTGGCACTGTACAATCACCCGCAGTACTTGCCCCAACTAGCGCGGCCGGACCCATCTTCTCCCCGTCCGTTACCGCAGCTGTCGCACCAGGTCCTACGCGCAAGAAGTTGAGCTTGAGTGACTACACCAGGCGCAAAAAGGAGCAGCCGTCGGACAGCAAACCCGACCGTGAGAGCTCACCAGCTTCTGTCGCGTCAGGTCCGACCTCAGGAGCTGCCGTACCAGCACTGCAGGCAAGCAGCTCGGAAATCAAGACCGCGCAAGAGAGTGGGAGCGCCGTCGTCGACGAGGATGTGAAGATGGACGATGCGGGACCCTCTTCGAGCGCATGAAACCTTTGATCACTCTGAGTTTGAACTTTTGCAGCGATGGCGTTGATCGGAGCGTTTCGTCGACTTTTCTTCTTCTGGGTCTGGGTTTCGAACCCTCGAGTTTTTTCGGTTGTCACCACACAACTGTTTTCGCAGCGCGCACGGGAAAAAACCAAATGTCAAGACTACCACGGAAAAATGAGGCGTTGGGGCAAAGGGAATAATGGCTTTCCTTTTCATTTGTTGCTTTTTGGGTAAGAGTCTTCTGCGGGTTCAGACCGGGCCCCTTTGAAGATTCGACGGCCTATGATGAGACTTGCGGCGTTCCGGATACTTATCGCCTCCTTGCCGAGACGACTCGGTGTAGATGAGAGGGGGGAAACATCTCTGTTCGGGAAGGGGGGCAGCTTTTTTTCTCTTTACTTGTCCGCCCCTTCCCATTGCTTCTTTTTTGCACGCCGAAGTACAACCTACAGGCGCCCCACGCTATTGTAGCCTGTATAACGCCCGGTTCTTGCCAAATGTATTCTATTGTCTTCGTGTCCCCTTTTGCATTCTTGTTGTTTGTAACTGTGAGTGTGGTGTTGTCTGGCGTGCATATTGCAGCGGACTCGATAGGGATTCATAATCAAGTGAATATATCATGTCATGGAGGCGCTTGTCACAGCGCAAGTCTTAGAGAAAGCATCGTATTCGCATTTCGTTGCTAGGTAGTCTACTGTTCGTCATAACGCTGCCAATAAAACAACAAAAAGATGCACTCGCTGTCGCTCATCGCCACCCTTGACTCGAACTCCGATGGTCTTCGTTGCTCATGCTCTCAAACGTCAAGTCCCAATTGTCGACCTCGGCGAATTTCCGCCGCGCTTCTTCGAGCTCTTTGCTGTGCGCCACTTCACGCATCGACAGGCTCGTGTCGCCCGCGTGGTGGTCGTTGTCCTCGTCGTCGGACAAGGGCTCGCCGCCACCAGCGTTTTCCTTGTCGGAGGTTGTGGCGCGGCCGTAGGTTCTTGTGGTTTTGCCTTTGGCTTTGTTTCCTGCTTTGGTTCTGGCGAGTGGTGGTGGGGCTGAGGGCTTCCGCGTTGAAAGGGATTGTTTGGATTTTGATTTCGAAGCTGCTGCCTTTTTGCCTTTGGATGGTGCCAGGGCTTTCTGTTTCTGGCGACGAATTCGCCCGCCTAGCTCGTCTTCGTCGTCGTCTAGGTGGGTTGTGTCGAAGGCTGTTGCGTCGTCGTCTCCGTCTTCGTCGGACGAGATGTCGAATTCTGTGCGTTTGGATCTGGGTTGTGGCCTTTGTGTTCGCTTGGGTAGGAGGGCGCGGAGGGTCGCTGTTGACATTGCGGTGGGCTTTTTGGTGGTTTTACTTCGTGTTTTGGCGGGCTCGGGTGGTGGTGGCGATAGATGCGTTAGAGGGTCGGCGTAGATGTCTGTGCGTTGGGTCTCTGGTATTGGTGAGCCGATTGGGCTGCTGCTGGCAGGCTCGGCCATTGTGGCGTTTAGTGTGTCGTGGTCATCTTCTTCCTCTTCGTCTTGTTCTTCTCCTGGAGCATCTTGGTGTAGCGTGTGGAGACGCTCTTGCTCCTCTGTGGAAGGTACAGCGAAGTCGTCTTCTTGAGTTCCAGGAATCTTTCGGGTGGAAGAAGGCTCTGTTGGAGGTGTTGACTGCGGTGAAGAGTTGATCACTTGCACGTCGGATGTAATAGGGTTCGGCACTGGGCTGGCTTCCTGGTCTGATGTGTCGTGAGCGACCAATTGTTGCGCGTCCTCCATTGAAGGCAAGGGCTCCTCCTCCGCGGGCATCACTTCGGACTTCCTGTGTTTTCTCCTCAAGGCATCCAGTGCTGAATGTGGGCTTTCCATTTCGTCCGACTTTCGCTTGGTCCTCTTAACAGCAGGTGTCGTCGCCACGCTCTTCTTCGCAGACAACGACTTTCGCACCGATGTAGACTTTCTAGTCTTACTGAGCTGCAACGGCGTTCCCTCTGCCTCCGGCGCAAACACGTCTTCGCCCTCACTCGCGCTTCCGAGATCGAACACACTGGTGTCCTCCACATCGTCGCCATCATCCTGCTGTGGTTGCGCGCTTATGAGAGAAGCCTGTATGCTCGATCTTCGCTTACGCACCATCTCCAGCATACTGCCTTGCCGCGGCCGGCGTTTGAAGTTCTTCAGCGCGAGCATGCTGGTTTCGACGGCGGGTCCTGGTGTTCCTGTGGTGGTGTTGGGTTTCTCGCGTAAAATCGTTCGTCCTGTTGCGGCCGGTCGGACAGGTGTCGGCGCGGCATTGCCGCTTCGTAGGCGAGCCATGATCGCGTGCAATTGGCTGTGTGAGAAATGGTGTTCGTCGCGTCCAGTGTTGTGAAGATGTCGCGTCGGGTGTTGCCTTGTATCGTATCGACTTTCTGTCGCGCGTCGTGCTAGAGTTGGGTAATGACGCTGGAGAAATGCGCCCGCATGACAAAAGTCGTGGTGGGTCCCAAATGCGCGCCAATCAAGAGAGGGGCTTACACGGGTGACGAGTACATTTCTGTTTGCATCTATGTTTCATTGTTTTTCAATGCTGCCAGCATAGAAGGTGTCATTCAATTGAATGTAGTGAGATGTTGTTCAGCCAGACAAATTCAAGCGATGTTGGCCAGACAATACATGGCGGCTCACTGAGACTTGCAATCGAAATGTCTACAAGTATCATGAATGCTCCAAATATTCGACAACACATGGTTGCAATACAAGAACTGTGCGAGACGTGATACATGGCTATCAGTTTGCGACAAGTTGACTTCTTTCGTTGTGGTCCACTCGACAATATCTAGTGTGGGCCAAGGCTCGTGTTGCCTGCAAGCATCTTCTCCACCATGCTCCTGCAGATAGGGTGGTAGAAGTCCTTGTTCTTCTCGAAAGTCTCACGAGCCAGAGGCGCATCAACCTTAAGCAGCTCCTTGTACAAAGGACGAACGAACTTCATTCTACCAACGCGGCCAGCCAGGGCAGCAGCATCCTTGTAGAACTTGTCGGCCTTCGCCTTGAGGGCAACCACGTAGAATCTGCTTACAAGCTCGACGTTCTTCGAAGATGCGTATGCGTATTCCTTGCCCATGGTCTCGACCAAGGAAGGTGAGAGAGGAGAGGGCTGACCCTGCACTGCCTCGAGGAACACGTAGCTCTGCTGCGAGGTGAATTTGGAGATGTCGTTAGCGCTAGGCTTGAAGTCGGTTTTGCCTTCGTTGACAGCCTGCCATTTGTTTGCAAGGTCGAGGCAAGCATCAGCTAGGCTGGTGTCGAAGTCAGGCTTCTCTGGGAAACCAGGCTTGTAGAAGACGGTATCCCAGTCGATGTCGTTCAGCTTCTTGCTCGCATCGTCGTCAGAAGCGAAGAACTCAAGCAGTGTGGCCTTGAATTCGTACGAGTCGAGGGAGCGTCCCTTGTAGGTAGTGAAGTAGTGCGGGATGAACTTGTCCCACTTCTCGACACCGATCAACTTCTCGAGGTGGTAGAGGAAGGTGGAGCCCTTCTCGTAGGGAATGCTGGAGAAAGCATCATCGGGATCTTGACCCTTGAGGTCAGGGATCAGCTTGGTGTATTCGTGGTCTTCACCGAATTGGGCGATGCTGTCAGACAGCGCTTTCCAACCGATAAGAGCACTGAAATCACGGATCCTCTCGTCGTTGTGGACGGCGGCCTGGATACGTCTTTCCAGATACACAGTCCAGCCTTCGTTGAGCCAGAAGTGCTCCCAGCTGGCGCAGCTCTGCAAATACACATGTCAGCTCATGCTCAATTAGATGGAATGGTTGGGTATTATGAAGAAGTCTTCAAAGGAAAGCACTTCAAGATGATTTGAAAGCACATGTGTGACGTACTGCAAGATTGTTAGCATGCATTCATGTAAGAAAGTCAAAGACAGCTCCGGTACCATTACGTCGAAACGCAATGGCGCCCTGACAAGCATACAACATGGAATTCATGAGACTTACCAACAAGGTTACCAGACCACGAGTGTGCCAGCTCGTGAGCAACGACATCGACATTGGCTCTGTCGCCACTGATCAGAGTGGGTGTTGCGAAAGTGAAGACAGGATTTTCCATTCCACTGTGCCGTGTTAGCATCTCGTTCTCGCTGCCTATATCGTCGGATATCGAAAGACTCACCCGTAAGGGAAGGATGGAGGAAGTACAAGAACGTTGTACTGGGTCCAGGCGTAGGGGTAGACAATCTTCTCTGCAGTCTTAATGTAGGCTTCGGTCTCCGCCTCAAACTCCCATTGGCAGTCAGTGAGCTCCTCGGGGCCTGTCCAGACGGTCGAGCGAGGTCCAATGGAAGCACAAGCCAAGTCGCCACTGGCGACAGCAAAGAGGTAGGAAGGCATGGGCACCTCTTGGTGGAAGCTGTACAGCAGGGTGCCGGACTCGCCGTCCTTGCCGGTCTTGAAGTCTCTGGCACCAGTGGGCAGACCAGAAGCAACCACGGGCAGTGGTGAACGCAGGTTGAAGGTGTAGGTTGACTTCACATCGGGTGTGTCTTGGCATGGTAGGAGTGACCTTGCGTGAATGGCTTGGCATTGAGAAAACATATACGGCTGCTTCTTGTTGCTGGTCTGGGCTGGAGTCATCCATTGAAGCGCAGTGCAGTCTTTGGTTGTCGACACCTCGATATCGACTGAGACCTCGGATGCAGCGGCCACGTCCTCTTCGGCGAGAGAGATGGTCAATGGAGCACCGTACGGCTCGATGCGTTTGGCCGCAAGTTCCCAGTCAACCTTCTTGCCAGCGATAGTGACCGCAGAGACGTCGAGGTAGCTAGTGTCTAGGACAATCTTGCGCTCGTCGGCAAGCTTCTTGAGAGTCAATGTGACACTGCCGTGAAGGCGTTTGTTGTCAAAGTCGATCTCGTAGTTGGCGGTGGTGTGCTGCGTCCTCCAGGCATTGTAGTTCGAAAGCGTGTTCGGGTCACGGTGAGGATGGATGCTAGCAGCAGCCTTCTCGACGGCGGCATCAGATATAGGACGCATGGTCATGACCATTGGAGACCGCGAGTATAGCGGGCTTTGGAAGTGGCTCTTGGGTCGTTTGCTTGGGGAGAGAAGTCCTCTCACTGTGGATGTGAATATGCCTAGAAGACTGTTGGCAGATTCTTTGTTCATCCGAATTTATCTCAATCAGTGTACGTGGCTGGTGAGGGGTTTATGACTCCGCGTGCAATTATTTGATGGTTTGAGCAGGTCGTCCTTCCTCTTTGGTGACTGGCCGAACTCCGCGAGTCCGCGAGTGGGGACCTCGCTTCCAAAAAATGATGACAAAGATCGGGGCCACACTTTAGTGTTAGGGTTGGGGTCTCTCATCTTTCGAATATTACTGCCAATGGTTCGATTATTTGCTGATTCGGGAACTTTTGGCCATGTATTTGCACGTGAGCTTCGCGAATTGGATATCAGAATGCTCAGGCTCTCCAATACACGTCGGCTTGGAGTTCGTACGTTTTTCCAATGAGATTCGGAGTTCGGCATATTACAACGCACAGAATTGACACACTGACTCGCCGAAACCACTCACTTATTATTATGTAGAATAACTCGAGGCTTACATTATATCCTTGAAGTGTACGGTCGCACACACAATGTACGTGCAACGTAATATCCGCATGATGCTGTGAGTTATGCGTGGTAAAACCAAGTAGCACAAAGGCACCCTCCTCCGTTCGCAACACGCAAGGTGGGTCGACCTGTTCATCCGCCAGCCACATTGATAAGATCGGAAGGACACAAGCAACATCCCTGCTTCGATACAACTAGAAAGGTCAGGCATATTGTAATCATTGCACGTAAAATTATACGAAGCAGTATGGATAGTCCGATTCTAGGTCTCTATGGAGTCGTAGGCAACACATGCCACCTAACCAGACATGCACCACCAGATCAATTTCATCGGCACAATCAAGGGCCAGACCACCAGACTAACGACACCAGCGACCGCATCGAGCAGCCTCCACACCACAGTCATGGCCATGAACACCCCAAGGACCTGTCCGACCAGCGCCAACAGTGCTTTTGACGCCTCAAGCTTCTCTTCGAGAGACGCATCCGGATTCATCAGCGTGTTCACCATCGCTGGTCTAGGAAGACGTATACGGACAGTCGCGCTCAGACTGTCATGTAGAGTACGTGCAGCGCCGAAGAGATGAGTGACCAATGCCCTAACATGTTCGAGTGGAGATGAAGCTGGATCTTCGACTGAATCAAACAATGTTTGTAAGTGTTTCTGGTCGCTCGTAAGCTGAGGACAAGTGTCTGCATCTAGAGAACGATCGCAGCCGAGAGAACAAGATCTTTGGGCTTTGTCGGCAGTACGTCGTAGTTTCGGCAAAGGAAGACTGGCGAGTTCAGGATGGACCAGATGAAGCTTAGGGAGCTGACTGAGGTGCGTGATGGGCGGAGAAGCATGCTGCTTGGGATGATTGGTAGCCTCATAATCGTGGAGTTTCCTGGTGCTTTTCTGTTTCTGCCCTCCGCTTGTTCTCCTAGCTGGCGTCTTTGGCGAAGAATACGGTGCAAACGAAACAGCCGGACTCCGAGGATCTGCGCCTGCAAGCGCAGTACCGTCCAAAACCTCAAGGCTAGGTATTCCACGTCTGACGACCGTACCATCTCTGGTAGGAAAGTGTCCAGGCACGCCGTGACTCGGTATCCTCTTTCTCCCACGCTCATACTCTGTCGCCGAGCTTTTTCTGATGCCGCCATTCTGCACACATCTCTGATCCCAGCCGTCGCCGCTGGTCTTCCTCGCCTTCCTCTTATAGTGCTCGAACGCCTGGATCTCCTGCGCGCTTCTTCCAGGGAATGCGTACGGCTGAGGTTCGCGTGCGGATGGCATGTGCACTACAAACCGATCATCGTCGAGAGTGCTCCCTCGCGGGAGAGATTCACAGCAAATGATGTCTGTAGCGCCAGCACTCGCATCGCTTGGGCGTGGCGAAGCAACTCGAGATTTTGTGTCTTCGAAAGACCAGCCTTTCTCGCTGGTGCAGAGTCTTTGCAAACCACCGGCACTGATCTTGCGAGCTTCGTTTGCACGTGTCAACGCGGGACGAATCCGCTGTGACCGTAGTTTGAGAGCTTCAGCTGGCGATTCAGGCGTACGCGGAGTACCAGCCAGACTTGGGCTGATCAAGCCAGTTCGTGGATTTGCAGCTCGTGCGGTGATGTAGTCGTCGGAGTCTTTCATACCCATTCTGGGACGCAGGGGTGTTTCGTATTCCTCAGCTGGCGAGTGGTGCTGCTCCGGAATGGGCGTAATGGCGTATTGTTTCAAAAGTGTTCTTCGTGCGATTTCCTTGAATCTGCGAGTCCGGGATGGCTGTGAGTATCCAGAGGGATCTAAATGATTTATTGATGTCATGGCTGGTAAATGTATACACGCCCTGGAACGCAGTTCGCTGGCTGGGAGATGCGAGTGACGGCATTCCAGGCGTGAACACCTCCAAGAATGTCAGAATCATTATACAGGCCTACCATGGTTTCGTCCAACGTCAATGGCTGTGGTTTCCTCGTAGCACGCTTTTGGCTCAAAATGGCAGTGACTACGCAGCTTCTTCATGTTCACCATCCTGCTTCTTCAAGTCGATTTCGACGCGAATAACAAATGGACTGCCACACGAATCTTGAGTTTGAGCAAGGCTTCGGGTTTCCAAGTAAAATTCTGACAGTTACAAGCATGAGGCAGTAATCGCTGTCATCACCACCGTTTGAGTATTCTGCTATGCTTGCATGGTGGCGAATTCAGGCGGATTCGACAAGCGATCTGGGCATTGGTTCGGCTCAGGCGCATCGTTGCTGCCCGGCGTGATCGGAGGGCTCGTGGGACGATCATTGACCGTAGGAAGGACGTAGAGGCAGTTGCCCGTTGAAATTCATATGTCATAGGGTCCAATGGTGACATGGATTTGCAAAAAATTGCGACTTGCTCGCATGAGTACATGCCATGCGAAGGCGATGTACTACGGAGGATGGCGGATCATGCTGCTGCTGCTTGCGACAATAATGCCCAAGGAAAACGAGGCCGACATAGCCGTATTGGTATCTAGGACCGAACGAGCCCAAGACGGGGAGACCATGGTCGCTTTGACAGTACGCGATGCTCGTAAATGGCGCATTTCGTCACAAGCAAATTGTTGGTTCCGAGTCTCACCAAAAGCATCGCCGTGCAAGCCGTGCAAGCCGAGGGATAAACGAGGGATAAAGGGCGAGGCCGACTTTAGGCGTGCGCGCTCGAGCCACAGGCTACTAGACTACTGCAAGCGGTACCTGAGCTGGCCAGGACCACACACGTCTGCAGCCTTCTAGCTCGCCCCATCGTGTCACTAGGCGATGCGGCCAGACGGCGGTGACATCGCATCGCGCGGATGTGCAGCCTCTCTTTGGGCGTAGCATCGAATGTTCCTACACACACTCAGCGATGCGGTGTAAGCGAAGAGCCTTACCACTCGGCAGTGTCGGAACGAACCTACTGCGTCAGCAGCTTATCGGGTTCCGAAAATTCTACTGACTGAACCACGGCCGTAACACAATTTGCTTGGTAGCCAGCTCGCGATCGCCGCGAGGCGCGTGGCCATTACCCGACAAGGCAAGCAAGGCCAGCGGGAGAGCGGCCACAGAATCAAATTGTTACTGCACTACTGTCATCTAAAGCAAACCCGGCATCGCAAGCAGATGCTTGCGCGTGGAGCGCTTGCACATTCTGTCACTGCATGGACATGTCGCTTTTGGACATGGATTCCTGCTGGCGATTGCCGTGGGTTTGGTTCAATCAATCTCTTCGCGACTACTGGCACGTCTCTAAATTTCCAGTGGTTCGCGCGTCTCGATGGCCCACAAGTCCACAACACCATCTGCAGGTGACAATAGTATCCACCACGAAAGACCAAGCGCTCTCTGGAGTACGGCACGGGTGCAGGGCCAGTGTTGGGCGCCCCACGGGCTCCGCCGGGGGAAAGAGGGATTTTTTGGCTTTTTTGGCTTGTCCGAATATCCACTGCGGTGCGACTACCGGCTGCGTCGATCCGCCAAGAGCATACAAGTCGTGTGGTCGCGATTCTGAACACAATAGCAAGCATCGATGGTAGCAAGGATGGAAGTACGGGCCTCTGTGACGACAGCGCTTGAGGGTGATAGTCAGCAGCAGGCGCGATACGTGTAAGTCATGACGAGTGAACCGGCAGTAGCTTTTTTTTGGGAGGGCTGGGAAGCGTTTGGATGTGGGCACCCGCATTGGAACCCTGTGACATCTCCGGAGCTCATCTCACAAGCGCTGGGGAGAGCGGTACGATGTCTGTTGAAGTGGGCTCTCGTGGGGAGGAAAGTGGAAAGAATGGATAGGAGAGCATGGAGGGCCGACCACGTTGCGAACACGAGCAATGTTGAGCACTTGTGTTGGCTGATTATTACGGCAAATTATCACGTTGTTATCGCGTTGTATAGCGGAGGCCAACTATTGATGAACGCCGGGAAAGGGGAAATGCCCATGGGGAGACCGCTACTGGCGTTTGGCAATCGTGTTTGATTGTGCTCGAATGCCAATGTCTTGGGTGTCGCAGAATCGCAATAGCACTGCAGGACTCAGGGAGCAAGGGCGAACTCACACCTATACTATGGTCTCACGATAATGCCGTGCCGTCGCGTTGATGTGACAGCCCGTAACGGAGAGTTTCTCCAAGAAACCAACGTTTGAAAGCCGGAGAAGATCGCAATGGTATAGCCAAGGCCAAGAGAGGGATATATGCGCTCGAAGCTTGTATGGGGACACCAAGACGAGAATAATCCTGCGTGTCCAAGCAATCTAGCACGCAGAGAAGCTCATGTTTGCCTAGCTATAGGCGGATCTGGATGCGATTCTTGCGCGTATGCACGCGGCGCTATTCGCAATGCCCAGCCAGGCACGCGGGAGTACTCGTAGTGCAATTGACGTTTTTTAGAACGCCAAAATCAGGCACGACAGATGGCAAGCCATCGATTCGTTGACTTGGTCCAGGTGCACGAGAAGTGTGTATGGACATTGGCAGCTTCGTAGGCGGTGAGGTGCCTCATGTCTGAAGATGGTGGTACGTACAGAGTACCAGAGTCTTCAAATCGGACAAGCACGTGAGCTTGGTGTGGACCTGAAACGTTCGCCCGACGATTTGACACACCGTGGAGGGAAAGGATGTGCTGATTCCGCGCTCGATCTTCGGAGATGTCGGGTGGTGGGTGGACGACCGTCAAGTGCCTTTGTTGGAAGCCGCTCCGACCCTACCGAACAACACGGACAGGCTTACCACTGGCAGAGTCCTGGAACGATCGCGAAATGTTGAATACGTACGCCGAGGGCGAGAGCCGTCTGCTGCGACGCCATGGTGGCCATGTAGGGCCAGGCGCAAATAGAGACGGCGAATCTGCAGTTCATTACACTCTGCCAGCCACACCTTGTTGCAGGCGCACGACGACGCCATGCTGAAGCTAGTCGCTGGTGGCATCTCCTGCCGAGCTTGTAGGAAGATAGGCCGCTGCATGTCAAACACGAAGCCGCTGTCTGTGTGAGGACGGCCAGGCCGCTGGCCAATGCCATGGCTGCAAATTGGGGTTAGAGTGCCCTCGAGAGAGCAGATGAAGCACATCATTGCCTGTACGCCGGCTGTTGCCCTGCAGCGACGGTGGGAGTCGCATCGTGATCCAGTCGAAAAGCTCATTTCGCCTTGGCGACGCTAGCCCCAATGCTCCACCGGATTAGACCTCGACCAGCGCCTAGTGGCCGCATGCTTCTCGAGAGATTTGGGTGGGCTGGAGTGGGCAAGCTATTATTTGCTATGGATTCAATTGAATTGCTACTGCAGCTGCGATGACGGGCGTTGATACGGGCAGATTGCGCGCCATCGATGTTGCGAGCATGGCCCCGGATGGGGGAGCGCACCCTATACCGTGCCCGCCGGCGCACCGGGCTCGCACGGGTGCACGTCAGCGGCCTGCAATCAATGGTGGCACAGGCATTGGTGATTGATTGCTGGACGTGGGATGGGATTACCTGCAGGTCGCCTCCCACGTCATGAGAGCGCTGGCGACGGCAATCCGACGGCGATCCGTCGCATGCGCATGCGCTGTGGTTCGTCGACGAGGACGACGTCTCGGACGAGGTGCCTCGCAGCATCAAGCTTCGACATCGGCCAGGGTGTCAGCAGAGAGGCATGCACACACGATAAGGGCGGCCCTCTCGCTGCCGTCCCAAAGCAAACCCCCGCGCAAGGTCATTGGGGAGGCCGGAGCGCAGACGGGCCTGCTAGAGGCAAAAGCAGCATAGTGAGACGGCACTGACGGCAAACGAAGGGCGTGTGGCGAATGGGAGCACTGCTGGCGCGCTGGCGTTTGTTCTTCGGGCCTTTCTCATCTTCTCCACCATGGCACCCCAACCGTCGCAGCGTGTCTTGCGTGAGGACGGCGCTACCACGAGTCGCGCCGCCAGCCGGGGCCCGGCGACCAGAAAATCGCTCATCTCATCAAGCAGCAGCCGGCGCTGGGCAGGGCTCGTGGCTCTGGCTCCATCGTGCCCGTTAGCTAAGAAATTCTACTGTTGCGCGAGCGGATGGCCGACAAGCCAAGCGGTCGCTCCAAATTCCACTAAGCTTGACACAGCTTTAGCCTCGGAGCCTCCCGCCGACACCCGTCGTGCATCAGCCTTTTTCACAGTCTGCCCGTCCGCTTCAAAAGTGCTCCGATCTCCCTCTCCTCTGCTCGAAAGTATCACGCCAGCTTCCCTCTCTGCCATCAACACACATAGCGACCATTTACTTGGGCATCGCTATCAAAGATGGCTGCTCCTCGCGTTAGCTTCGGCGAAAAGGATATGGAGAACGGTGGTGATGGCGCGGCCGAAAGGTCTCGCAAGTGGTCGCAGGCTCCTGGCAACATCGAGGACCTCGGTGAGCATCCTCCTCTTCCCTGACAACGGCCATCGAACACGCGACTAACACCCCCCGTCAGACGAGTACACTGCTCTGCAGAAGTACATCTCTACCTACAGAGACCCCAAGGCCCACGCCGCTGAGGAGGCTGAGGCCAACGCTGCCGATGCTGGCAAGGGCAAGGCCTGGTACCAGTTCTGGCGCTCTGGTAACTCTGGCAATGCCACCACTGCCGACCCCGGTTTCGTCCCCGATGAGATGCTTGAGGCCGATATCAAGCAGGGTATCTCCTCTCACGAGGTTGAGCAGCGCCGCAAGCGCTACGGTTGGAACGAAATCACCACCGAGAAGGAGAACTTGTTCATCAAGTTCCTCGGTTTCTTCACTGGTCCTGTCCTCTATGGTAAGTTCTATTCCTTATCTCTGGCATTTGAACAGGACGCATCAGCTCGTCATCGCTCAATGGCGTCGTGGCGTTGTCGTTTGTTTTGCTTTTACAAGCTTTGAGCGCGACGCGGAGCTATGACCAGGCGATGCACCCCGCCCCGTTTGCCGAGACAACGGTGCAATTTCCACGTACATGACGCTAACTATGCACAGTTATGGAACTCGCTGTCCTCCTTGCCGCCGGTCTTCGTGACTGGATCGACTTTGGTGTGATTATTGGTATTCTTCTTCTCAACGCCGTCGTCGGTTGGTACCAGGAAAAGCAGGCTGCCGATGTCGTCGCTTCTCTCAAGGGTGACATCGCCATGAAGGCGACTGTCGTCCGTGATGGCCAGGAATCCGACATCAAGGCTCGCGAGCTCGTCCCCGGTGACATTATCATCATCGAGGAGGGTGAGTCCGTCCCTGCCGACGCCCGTCTTATCTGCGACTACGACACTCCCGAGGACTTCGCTACCTACAAGGAGCTCCGCGAACAGCACGCTCTCAACCCCGAAGAGGACCCCGCCGGTTCCGAGGACGCCGAGGACGATGGTGAGGGTGTTGCCCACCAGGGTCACTCCATCATCGCCACTGACCAGTCTGCCATCACCGGCGAGTCCCTCGCTGTCGACAAGTTCATGGGCGATGTCGTCTACTACACCACCGGTTGCAAGCGCGGAAAGGCCTACGCCGTCTGCCAGACCTCTGCCAAGTTCTCTTTCGTTGGTCGCACTGCCACCCTTGTCCAGGGTGCTAAGGACCAGGGTCACTTCAAGGCTATCATGAACCACATCGGTACCTCTCTTCTCGTCCTCGTCATGTTCTGGATTCTCCTCGCCTGGATCGGTGGTTTCTTCCGTCACTTGAAGATCGCTACCCCCGAGGAGTCCTCCAACAACCTGCTCAAGTACGCCCTGATTCTGTTCATCATCGGTGTCCCCGTCGGTCTTCCCGTCGTCACCACCACCACCCTCGCTGTCGGCGCCGCCTACCTCGCCAAGCAGCAGGCTATTGTTCAGAAGCTTACCGCCATCGAGTCCCTTGCCGGTGTCGACGTTTTGTGCTCTGACAAGACCGGTACCCTTACTGCCAACCAGCTCTCTATCCGTGAGCCCTACGTTGCTGAGGGTGAGGATGTCAACTGGATGATGGCTTGCGCCGCCCTTGCTTCTTCCCACAACATCAAGAACCTCGACCCTATTGACAAGGTCACCATCCTGACCCTCAAGCGCTACCCCAAGGCCCGTGACATCCTCAAGGACGACTGGAAGACCGAGAAATTCACTCCCTTCGACCCCGTCTCCAAGCGTATCACCACTGTCTGCACTCTTCGCGGCGACCGTTTCACTTGCGCCAAGGGTGCCCCCAAGGCTGTTCTCAACCTGACCGACTGCTCCAAGGAGACCGCCGACCTCTTCCGTGACAAGGCCACCGAGTTCGCTCGTCGTGGTTTCCGCTCTCTCGGTGTCGCTTACCAGAAGAACAACGACCCGTGGGTTCTCCTCGGTATGCTTTCTATGTTCGACCCTCCCCGTGAGGACACTGCCCAGACTATTATCGAGGCCCAGCAGCTTGGTGTCCCCGTCAAGATGCTTACTGGTGACGCCATCGCTATTGCCAAGGAGACTTGCAAGATGCTTGCTCTCGGAACCAAGGTTTACAACTCTCACAAGCTTATCCACGGTGGTCTTACCGGTACCACTCAGCACGATCTCGTCGAGCGTGCCGACGGTTTCGCTGAGGTCTTCCCCGAGCACAAGTACCAGGTCGTCGAGATGCTCCAGCAGCGTGGTCACTTGACCGCCATGACTGGTGACGGTGTCAACGATGCTCCCTCTCTCAAGAAGTCTGACTGTGGTATTGCCGTCGAGGGTTCCTCCGAGGCTGCCCAGGCTGCCGCCGACATCGTCTTCCTTGCCCCCGGTCTCTCTACCATCGTCCTTGCCATCAAGCAGGCTCGTCAGATTTTCCAGCGCATGAAGGCTTACATCCAGTACCGTATCGCCCTCTGCTTGCACTTGGAGATCTACCTTGTCACCTCCATGATCATCCTCAACGAGACTATCCGCTCTGAGCTTATCGTCTTCATCGCTCTCTTCGCTGATTTGGCCACCGTCGCTGTCGCTTACGACAACGCTCACTCTGAGCAGCGTCCCGTCGAGTGGCAGCTTCCCAAGATCTGGATCATCTCCACTGTCCTCGGTGTGTTGCTTGCCCTCGCCACCTGGGTTATTCACGCCTCTCTCTACGTTCCCAACGGTGGTATCGTCCAGAACTGGGGTAACATGCAGGAGATTCTCTTCCTTGAGGTCGCCCTCACTGAGAACTGGCTCATCTTCGTCACCCGTGGTGGCCAGACCTTCCCCTCGTGGCAGCTCATCATCGCCATCGGTGCCGTCGACGCTCTTGCCACCCTCTTCTGTGTCTTCGGTTGGCTCGCCGGCAACCCCTACCAGATCCCCCTCAACAACCCCATGTCCCAGTGGACCCAGACCCTTAACGGCCACACTGACATTGTCACCGTTGTCGTCATCTGGGGTTACTCCATCGGTGTTACCATCGTCATCGCCATTGTCTACTACCTCCTCAACTCCATCCCCTCTCTTGCCGACATCGGTCGCAAGAAGCGCAGCCACCACGACACCCAGATGGAGAACATCATCGGCCACCTCACCAAGCTTACTCTGCAGCACGAGACCACCCCCAACGGCGAGGGTCGCTACCTCCTGCAGCAGAAGGCCTCTGATGAGGATGATGAGGAGTAGATTCCGTCTTTCCCTTTCTTGCCTACACTGGTCTCGTATAGCATGATACCTTATGCGTCTTTTCTTTTCTCTTATTGATGGAGACAGTACTGTGTTACTACTCTTTTCTTACTCTTTTATACGTCGAGGAGAGGGCAATGTATCGCAGACTGTTGTACATAATGTCGACTGCCATAGCTTAGCGGTTGATTTTTGAAATAATTTACTATACCCACATGTGCCTCCTGTCTCAATCATCTCTGCACCGTTCAATTGTCGTCAAGCGTCCTCGCCTTGAAAGAACACCCTTGTCTTATATCTTATGTCTAAGCTGCCCCTGCACTGTAAGTCTGCAACAGCAACGCTCAGCTTGAGAACGATTGTGATGAATACTAGTGTCTTAGATATGGGTGCAGGCTTTCTACTATATTTCAATGATGTGCCTTTTGAGTTTCGCTCAATTAATCACATAACCACCATCCACAACCAACGCCGCTCCCTGCACAAAACTGGCTTTACTACTAGCAAGGAACAGAATGCAGTCGGCAACCTCTTGGGCAGTTCCCATGCGACCCAGAGGCGCAATCTCTACAGCTGGTGCCAGTACTTCTGCGTTGGGCTGGGTCATTGGTGTGTCTATCACGCCCGGGCAGACTGCGTTGACTCTGATGAGGTCTTTGGAGTACTTCAATGGCATAGTGTCAGCGTGGTGCGCTGTGATGGGGTGTATCGGGGGTGAAAATAGCTTACATCGATTGCGTCGCACTTTGTCATATTTATCACTGCTGCCTTTGAGCCGCAGTAGGCGGCTGTGTGAAAGATCTGTCAGCGTTGCTATCTTTCTCCTCGGTCCTGCTCCTCAGGTCCGTGTGGGATGGAGGTAAAGAGACTTACGTGCCGCCGGCCGGCCGACTATGCCTAGCTGGCTCGCAATATTGACGACACTGCCTCTAATGCCCGGTCGACCATCGTGGGATGGCAGTGGCTCTTGTGTAAGCATTTGTTTGATAGCCGCCCGAGACGAGAGCCAACATCCGCGATAGTTGATGGAGTTGATGTGGTCGAACTCTTCCGGACTTGTAGCGTCAGATCGCTTGTTGTTGCTCAAGACGCCTTGCTCATGTCAGTCACGCTCCAGTCCTGCGAAGCTACCCGTAGACTCATGGCTTACCAGCTCCATTGATAGCGTAATCAATCCGACCAAATTGCTTGACAGCAGTCTGAATCGTTTGGTCGATTTGCTCTGCACTCGTGACGTCTGTCTTCAAAGCTAGGACTTCTGCTTTGCCATCGCCAACTGCCTCGTTTATTAGTCGCTGCGTCTTTACGAGGCCTTTCTCGTCGCGATCTGCCAACACTATCTTCGTGCATCCTTCGCGGGCAAAGGAGACTGCTGTGGCCTGGCTGATGCCTTGTGTGCAATTAGTAGATACCACACTATGCTTGTTCTTGCTATGACTTCTCACCAGAAGCGGCGCCTGTGACGAGCACGACACCAGGAAACAGCGACATCTTGTAGAGCGGCGTCTTTGGCAATAATTCAAATCGAAGCGTGATGAAATGCAATGATGGTGGGTGACGTTGGGGACGCTCTGCGACTTATGCGCAGCTCAGAGTGGCTTATCAGAGTTGATTTCTTGTTATCTTTGACCAGGCCTGCCTCTTGGCTTACGATTCTGTCACGGCCGTCATCATGAATATATGTATGTAATGGAGCTCATTCCCTTACGAAACGAATGGTCCCGCTTTGAAGCTGTCACTCCGCACCATGACGCTTATCGAAGCTTCGATCGTCCTTTTGCAGGGCTAACAACCGGCGTAATATCATCTTACATAAATTCTTATAGCACATAACGTACTCGTGTGCCGTTTCGCATGAGTGAATCTGAATGGTAACGTTAACAATTGGAGCCACTCGATGCTATACTGTGTCTCTTGGGCCCAACTTCCAGTTACAATTCTTGCGCTCAAGTTTGGGTGCAGCTACGGTACAGAAGCTGTTTCAATGTGCTGATGCTATAGGCAATATGGAGGTTCTCAGGTATGCCGACCACTGAGAGACTACTAGTTCTGCCTACCAAGATCACGAGCAAGTGTACTAGTATTGATGGACATAGAGACAACATTTAAGTAGCCTTGCGTGTCACGAGAGTCCGTCCGTACACAAGCTTGAGCACAACAGCTTCAATGGAATAAGAGCGAGATAACAGTAATCAACAATAAAAAGCTCAAAAGATTAATCATAGCAGCAAAGGATAATGTGTACTTCATCTGGTCATACCAGAGCCCCGGCCGCAGCCTTGCTAAATCCAATTCTTCTTATGCGAGGTTATCAATGTCCTTCCCAAACTTCATGTAAAGCATTGCACATCTAGGCCCACGCTAAATGTCCGCCATCAACTCGAATGTCGGCGCCCGTCATCCACGCACTACCAGATGCCAACAGGAAGACAGCTGGAGCCTTGAAGTCCTGCGGCGCACCGAGACGATCGAGCATAGCACCTCTCATCCACGTCTCATGGATCTCAGGCTCGACTTGCAAAAGCTTATCGGTCATGCTAGTGCGAATGTAGCCAGGAGATAGAGTGTTTACGCGGATGCCGTGCTTCGGGCCCCATTCAGCAGCAAGTGAGCGACTGAGCTGGTGGACAGCAGCTTTTGAGGAGTTGTAGGCAGAGCAGTCGAGAGATCTGTTTGTCGCTTGGCCAGACATCGAAGCGATCATAACGATTGAACCCTTGGTGCCGCTTGAGATGAATTCGCGAGCAGCGTGCTTTGCGGTCAAGAACGCGCCCGTGACATTCACGTTGAACATTCTGTTGAAATCGGGAACGGTGTAGTCGACAGCTTTTGTGATCTGCTGAATACCAGCGCAGGCAATGGCGCCTCGTAGAGGCTTGCCCTGTTCTTTGGCTGTGGCCACAACCGAGGAATAGACAGCTTCGAGGTCAGGTTCGTTGGTGATGTCGACCCTGTCGTATGATGCCCGGAGACCGAATTGCTTAGCCCGTTTCTGCAGAACATCCATGTCGGCCTCTACGACCTCATGGGGAAGGATGTCAAGGCAAGCAACACATCCTCCGGCCTCGATGACAGCATGCGCAAGCTCAAGACCAAGGCCGCGACCACCGCCAGTGATTAGGGTGGTGCCTCCCTGCAGCGAGAAGAGTTGAGGGATAGTCTGGTTCGCTTGCGTCTCATTGGTCTCAGGAATAATGTCGGGAAGGGAAAGGTCGGCGATAGCTGTCGGTGCCATTTTGCTTTCGTTAGAACGGAGTGCGAGTGAGTGCTCTTTCAGAGGTGATATGAAACGCAAGTATGGATATGAAGATGGAAGTAGAAGACGGGCTGCAGAACCAGAGTCAGATACTCATATATACCTGTTACTGTGGATCATTGCGGAAGAAGTGTGCGTTATTTTCATGCGTGGTTGATGCGTACACTGATCGAAAAGCACTGATGCACATATGCGCAAACCATCACGAGTGTTGTCGGTGCATGATCCATTGCAGTCCACCTCACACATTATGGGTAATCCGAGATAGTCGTCATGTTGAAGAGGTTTCCACCTCATCGGGACCCGAATGCTTTGCGAGCCGGCGAGCCCTTCAGCTGTTAAACAGGGCTGAAAAATATTAGGCTCAAAAAGACCTCACTGTAAAAGACAGCCCAAGCAAAGTGCCAGGAGTCTGTGGTACCAGCGGGTTCGTATCATGGAACCGCCACCGGTTACTGTATTGGGTAATCCGGCGATCTGTTCTCCTTTGGCTGGGCTCTTGTACACATGATGCCGATGTTGCGTGGGACACGACGCATCCTGAAGCATCCAAAACGTGTCGGAACCCTCCCTGGTGTGAGCTTGCAGTTATCCGTCTGGCTGGTCATATTCTATCGGAAGCAAGCCATCGTGTGTGAAAGATTCATTCTGTGGGGGGCCTGCTCACTGAGCACGTTGTGCATGTTTCGGTACCCTAGGCCTGGCCCTGCCTCCGTATACTACCACAATCTCCTCTTCTGGAGCTCTTCGGTGTTTTGAACCAGCAGAGGACTTCGACTGGGCAGACGACTGAATCTGGATGGGCCTGCGTGTCATAAGCGCAACTACAAAGAGTACTGCGACACCCCCTCCATATATACCCTCGCTCACCAGTAGAGCTTAGAGTTTGCAGCCTCTCACGATGTAGGCCGATTCATTTGTGATGGGGGACTTGAGAGTTAGAATGGTGCTCAGAGGTGTCGTACGGCGGCTCTTTCCGAAGGCTTCGTTGCGCCCATCCTTCTCCTTCTTTCCCCT
Organism: Cladosporium colombiae; assembly: GCA_026122715.1. Taxonomy (NCBI): domain Eukaryota; kingdom Fungi; phylum Ascomycota; class Dothideomycetes; order Cladosporiales; family Cladosporiaceae; genus Cladosporium; species Cladosporium colombiae. The sequence goes on along the minus strand of JAKZFA010000008.1, from coordinate 791,449 downwards.
CTCCTACAACCGAATGTGGCTTGACCGCTGATCAGGAATGGTGCATGCCTTGCTTACGCGCGCGTAACAGTCAAAGTGAAAACCTGTTTGTCTAGCTCGTGAAAATACGCTTGCACACACCGGAGAGGTAGAGGAATATTATCAGTCACCCATTACCGTCGCCTACCCGGTACTGAGCCACAACGAGTACCAATCATGTCTCGCTTCTTCCCACACACCGACTATGCCGAAGACCAGCCCATGTCCCACACGATACTCACTGCTCATGTTCTATACCGCGGCTTTCAGACTGGCGCAATCGTCGGCCAATCGCTGAAGCTTGCCAGGTCGTTGTTCACGAAGAGCGCCCTCCTACTCAACGAGACAATGCTGGCATCTACTTTACGGTCCACCGGAGTGGGTGCGCTTACAGGAACAGCACTCATGATTCCAGGTGTTTATATGCGCATGTACGGACGCGAAGAGATCGAGTGGAAAGACCGCAGCTGGAGATTGTTGGAGAGCGAGAGCCAGAAGGCGGTGGACGATTGCAGCGGTATAGGCACAGTTGTAGGTGCCCTGTTTGGTGCGAGACAGATCTTGTCACACGAGAGCACTCGAACAAAGGCGTTCAAGGTCGCTGGCGGAGCAGGTGTAGGAAGCATTGCAGGTGTTGTTGTTTACTTGGGCTGGTGGTACGGTCTCAAGGGAAGCGAACGCCCTGCTTCTGAGAAGTGAGCGTCTTGCAATTCTCGAGTGTCATTCATCTCGCGATTGTGGGATCATGTCCCTTCTTCTACGATTTTGCTGACTTAATGACAAAAAGTCATGAAAACAGGCTTTGCGTAGTGTCAGTATTCATCATTTTTCGAACAATTCGAATCATCTCCTATAAACTGTGTATATGCATAGAGCATTGTCGTAGTGATCTCTCTGGACAAGTGCACCCACCAGACACGGGTAGAGATTGAACCTAAACGTCACTAAGGTTTCCAGCAGAGAGCGGAGAAGCTGCCCAGCCCTAGATGGAATTCAGGTGGTCCTCGTGGCATCTCATGTTTGTTACTCTTGCTTAATACTTGAAATGAAACCTGGTTTAGTTCTTCCTCAGAACAAGACAGTCTTTCGAGTGAGATCGCATCCGCTACATGTGATGTGACAAGTGCGATATGCAAACAAGCATAACGACTTGATGAGCCCACTTCCGCTCGCCCAGACACAGTGTGTGCGACGTCGCTCGACTGGAAAAGGTCTCTTCGACATAGCCCACAGAATTCGCAATTCAGAAGGATCATGGCTCAAATAGACTCCTTGAAGGACAAGGAAAACGACACCAGCTCTGACACTCGCGAGTCCTCGCCACCTCCACCACCCAATAACGGCAAACTTCAGTCAGCAGGCAAGAAACGCAGCAGAAATGGGTGCTTGAACTGCCGCCGCAAACGTAGGAAATGCTCCGAGACTAAGCCTACCTGTGAGGGCTGTCAATCGCGTGGTGAGGCGTGTCAATGGGGTGTCAAAGTCTCCTTCAGACCGGAGAATGCACAGACCGTGGGCAAAGAACACCACGCGCTATTCCGCAATGCGAACACGTCCAACCGCACCTACCAGATTGTCGATGTCACCTCAGAGATAGCCCGGGACTATATCATTGATGGGCCTGAGCCACCCGAGCGGCTCGACAAGAGCTGCGACCAACCCCTGCTCGAAACTCCGACCGAGGTGGATGCTGTCGACGAGCCGAACATTGAAGACATACTGCCAATGTTCAACCTCCCGCAACAGACTCCTCGGGCCTCTATCACAGATGGCATGCCATACCTGGGTGGCAATCCGTTCATGACTACAGCCTCTCCGCTCATTAGCGAGACAAGCTTTGAGGACGGTATCTTCCTGCCGGGTTCTCAATACCTGGAACTACACGCCGAGCTTAGATCCAAGCTGTTCGACACTGCCCATTCGGTCGAGCCATCCCGAAGAGGATCGCCCGAACCCAATGGCCCTCTGTATCAGACACCACCAGCAATAGATATTGGAATTGTGGAAGAGGACCCTCGCCGACTTGCACAGCTATCACCCGAACAGGAATATACTTTATGGCAGGTGTACATTACTGAGGTAGCGCCCTGGATCGACAAGTTTGACATCAACCGTCACTTCGAGCTCGTACTGCCGATGCTGGCCAAAGATGCAGAGCATCTGAAGTACTCCATTCTCGCACTCTCGGCGCGTCAGATCGAGTTGAAGGAGAATAAGACGGAACTTAAAACGAGCTTGGGCTTATACCAGCTCGCTATCCACCTTTTGACACCACAATTGGAGACCCGCTCTACCGTTGTCCTGGCATCATCTGCAGTTCTGTGTGTCCTAGAGATGCTTAGTTGCTCGCCGAAAGCATGGAGACGCCATCTAGATGGGTGTGCCGCACTGATCCAAGCTTTAGGCATCACGGGTACATGCGGCGGTCTTGAGCAGGCTATCTTCTGGTGTTTCGCCCGCATGGATGTATGTGGTGGCCTGATCTCCCTCGAAAAGACGCTGATTCCCATCCACAAGTGGGTCGGCTGCGGATCTTTACCAGATGACTTCCAGGCTCTGAGCGCAAATGCCTCTTTCGACATGTGCGCGAACTCGATGGTCTATCTCCAGGGCCGCGTCGTAGACCTGCTCTGCAGCTTCGGGCGATGGGAGCAGCGCCACTCCGAGCCAGGCGTCATGTACACCAACAGCCAGTACGTGACTGCATGGCTTCGGCTCTGGGACCTCATCGAAGCCTGGCATCACAACCGACCGCAAGAGATGAAGTCCATTCTGGAGATATCATCTCAGCAGTATGATCCTCCGCGGCCGTTTCCAACCGTTTTGTACCCCAATCCTCCGGCCATCGCAGGCAATCAGGTGTATCACACGGCTGCGCTTCTGATGCTGAAGCACAAGCCCGCATCGCTACATCTACCGAAAAAGCCACGGTCCATGCTTTGGCATGCGAGGCAAATTTGCGCAATTTCGATCTCGAATGGCAATCACGCTTGTTGGACGAACAGCACACAGCCAATCTGGATAGCGGGCCAACTCATGAGTCACTCAAGCGAGCACAAAGCCATTCTGGAGCTTTACGAACGAGTGGAACGCGAGACAGGATGGTCTACTAAATGGAGAGCGAACGATCTGATCGAGTATTGGGGTGACCTGGAGTCGTGAACATTGCTCATGTCTAACGTATATAATGAATATATGAACTGCAATTATGACATACGCTGCATTCTGAGCATGATTTTTGAGCTTCGTCCTGTTGTCTGCCCTTACTGCTTCGCCGCAAAGTAGAATTGTTGCAGCGCCGCAGTTGCCATTGGGCAAGGGTACTTGATCTGGTTGCACTTCTCCACTGCCTCCGCCAACTTAGCTCCCACCTCTTTGGCATGCGCGCTCTCTGCCAGAGTCCATGTGTCCTTTTCCAGCAGATCAGAGAGGCTTGTGGTGAACATGGCGTTCCAGCCCGCGGCCTTCGAGATGATCTCGTACATGATCTTCGAGTCAACGCCGAGCTTCTTGCAGAAAGCCATGCCTTCGACCGACGCCGCGAGGTGGATGCCGGAAAGCAGGTCGTTGATTGTCTCCTTGCTGATTTGGTAGTTGGAGTTCATCTTGATGTCTGCGGAAGCGGAGGTTGCGACCAGGTCGCCCTTGTCTTTGGGTAGGTAGAGCTGGACGAGCTTCGCGTCGTCGTCGCGCAGGAAACCGGCTTGCACACCGCGGAGGTACTCTTGCTCGGCGGCCGAGGCGAGGGGGACCGGGAAAGCCTCTTTACGTGCAGCTTCGGTGACGATGCCGGCGTCCTTGAGGATGATGCCGAGGGCAGAGTATGGGTGCCAGTCGTTCTTGATCATGTGGGGAGCACGGTTTTCGAACATGAAACTCGCGCCGCTTGACTTGTTGACGTGATCCGCGACGGCCTGGGTGTTGAGGCCTACGGTGGCTGCGAGACCCATGGCTTCAGAAGCTGAGATGATGTTGGTGGCTGCGAGAAGTTGGTGGACGGTCTTGGTCTTGGTGCCCTGACTGATCTCGCCCATGCGGTAGAGGTTGCCAGACATGCACTCGAGAACCTCTTTGGCGTTGTCGAGGTCTGCATCCGGGCCTGATGAGAAGATGGAGAGGGTGCCGTTGGCTGCACGAATGGTACCGCCAGAGACAGGGCAGTCGAGCAGCTTGATGTCAGGTCGCTGGGCCTCCTCGTCCAGACGCTTCCTTAGCTCGGGCAAGAAGGCAGGTGGGCATGTTGAGCAGAGGATGAAAGTCTTGCCCTTTCCAAGACCGTGGATGACTGCATCAGGACCGTCGAAAAGTAGGCTTGCGTTCTGAGCAGCGTTTGCTACCATGGAGACAAAGAAGTCGGCATTTGATGCGGCCTCTTTGGGTGTCTTTGCAGCCTTGCCACCAGCCTCGACGAAGCTGTCGACCAGTGGTTGGTATACGTCGTAGCCGGTCACCTCGAAACCTTCCTTGACGAGGTTCTTTGCCATGCCGCCGCCCATGGCTCCTAGGCCTGCGAAACCGACTGTGGGTGCCATTTTTCAGCTCTCTCGACGTCTGTGAAGTGTTCAAGTTGTACAAGCTCTTTTGATGTTGTGAAGGCGTGTTGATATCGTGTTTTGTGAGGCGAAGGGGAGGGAGAAAGACACACGTGAATATTCTTACCTGCGCAGAGGTACTTTATCAACAGCCTAAAGAACATACATCGTGACGGATCCATCTCATCCACTCAAACACCGAAGCCAGTTGCCGTCATGCCTACTGCGGGCGACTCGGCTTGGGTGGGCGACTTCGGTCGGATGAATGTCCTCACGATCGAATGACAGCCAGCCTAGGCCTCCACTTTCACCCTTCAGCTCCGTGAAGCTCCATATCTGCTTGGATGCCGAGAGCAAAGGCGATGCTGGGAAACTTTTCTGATATATTGTGATGAATAAGGGTAGTAGCATAGCCCGAACTCTTGTCGTATTGACACAATGTTCAAAACAGCGTCAGGATGTTGTTGGAGCAGCGGTGAAGTTCCTCGCAAGATCGGAATCGAAGAAGCCAACTACATACACCCTTCGGTGGCATTTGACCCGACTATACCGAGATGATAGGCTGTCTCTCACCCCGCGCTGCCTTGGCTAGACGGCATGGGAAAGTAACGAGTCAGACAATTGACACCTGGTATTCTGCGCGCAATCAGTACTCGAACGCATTGGCCGTCGTACCCGAAAAGAACTGCTCGAGACGAAACTCGTACCCAAACCTGCCAACACAACACAAGCCAAACCACAGACATGCCCGAGTCCCAGCCCCTCCGCCTTGCCCAAATCGTGCGCCTCAAGCGCGAGTCCCTCGCAGACTACAAAGCCTGCCACAATGCCGTGTGGCCGGCCGTCCTGCAGCAGATCAAAGACTGCAACATCGCCGACTACTCCATCTTCCTCGACGAAAGCACCATGACGCTTTACGCGACCATGAAGTACACCGGCACAGACTTCGAAGCCGACATGGCCAACATGCGCGCAAACCCGGAAGTGCAGAGGTGGTGGAAGATGACCGACAATATGCAAGAGACTTTGGTGGAGGGAAGCACAGGGAGCATGGACCCGGCGGGATGGTGGAAGCCTCTGGAGGAGGTGTTCAGGGTTGAGTAGAAATGGAGATTATATTAGAGGGATCGAGTATTTTGGCTACGAGAACATGAAAGCGACGCCCCATCAGTCTACTGCCGCCAGGCTACAACATCGACGGGCATGTCCCAGAGCTCCAAGGCTTCTTCCCGCGCAATTGCCTCGCCGCTCGTTGGCGGAAGGCGCCAGATTGTGATTCCGACACCACTCATCTTCAGACTCGTCACGAGCGGACCGAGTGTGATTCGCTTAACGGTGAATCCACGCTTCTTGAGCTCCGTTGTGGCGAGCTCTGCAAACCGCGCAAGAACTTCATCCGACGTGCTGCCCAGCGAATTGAGCAGGAGTACAACCTCATTGTCAGTGGAAGGGTTCGTCGACTTCGAGAACGGCACAAACGCCCGATCGCTGTCCGAGACATCGAGCAGAAGATCGAGCATCTGGGATGTGAGAGCCTCCGGTGTTGGAATGGGCGAGATTTGCCGCAGACCAGGCTCGCCATGCGCGCCCATTCCAAGCTCGATAGTAGCTGGCGGGAGTACCTGTAGATCGGTCAAGATAGCATTCGGCAAAGCGACACTTGTGGCAGGTCAGCTTGACATTCGCCCGCGAAAGCCAGAACGCAGGCTAGAACTCACCGATCAAACGCAACACCGATCGTTCCGACATTCGCGCAGACATACTCCATCACCTCAGTCACCCTCTCCAAACTCTCGCCCCTCGCAGCCAACGCGCAAGCACTCTTCAGAGCAATCAAATGCCCACTCAATCCTCTCCTCCCAACCTTACCACCCTTCTTCCTCCCCACAGCAACATCATCCCCAACGGGCGTAAAATGCACCTTGTAACCCGCAGCCTGCGCCCTCGTGATAGCAAGCCCCGCATTCAAAATATCGCCCGTGTAATTACCACAAACGATCAGCGTGCCCTCACTCCTCTCCCCACCCTCAGGCTGACACATCTTGATCGCATTGAAAATCTGCGCGGCCGTGGGGCTCGCGAAGATGTTCCCCGAGACGTACGCGCTCAGGTAGTTGCGGCCGACGAAGCCGCCGAACATGGGCTCGTGGCCGCCGCCGGCGAAGCCGATGGTGGTGACATGGTCTTTTGCGAAGGCTGGCAGGTCGCTGCGGTAGATTGTTTTGAATTCTTGGTTGTAGGAGAGGTTTGTGTTGAGGTGGGTTAGGCCGGTGAGGGCGTCGTTGATGGCGTCGGAGGGGTCATTTATGAAGTGGAAGGTTTCTTTCGCCGGGGGGAGTTTTGTTTGGGTCGCGGTTGCCATGTTTTTTTTTTTTGCTTTGAATGGCTGGTTGGGATGATGAATAACGAAGAACTGCACGGCCACGTAGAATGGAAGAACAGTCCTTCTTGAAACACAGTCGTCTGGACGAGAGTAGACAAGATACACGAAAGAGAATACAAATGGGAGCATACAAGAAAACTTGGACCTTACTTGGACCTTCCTTGGCCGTACGCTTGTCGACGACGGCCTACTACATACAGTGATGCGTGTGCTGCGGGGTTTCTCAGGTACGCCTCTTCGGTGTTTGTGGTCCGGATGAGGAGAGGAGATCGGCACGAGTGGTGCAGTGGAAATGTGGGCGCTGTCGGTCCTTCCGCTTTGGGTAACCCGTCGCTGCTCGGTTTGGGACAGCGCCTCGGATCGATAAATGCGTTTATCAATATTGAAAGTCAGTGGTTCGGTTGTGATGGAGGCCTTCGTGTATGGCAAGCAAGCGATTCTGAGAAATATCTACTTCGGGGGCTCAGCGGAGGGTCAAGCATAGCAAAGCCATGTTCTTCATTAACATTACCAGCTCTTGCAAAGCAAAAACCACAACCTCACACTCGGTCTCGGAATCGATTCCATTCAAGACGTCCAAGCTCCTATTCATTCGACAGGACTCCTCAAAATGCTCCTAGACAACCTTGTACGACATGGAAGTAATGCCCGCAGCAGCATAGTTGGAACATCCAGCGACCGGCCGCTCGCGCAGCACACTCGCAGGCGGCGAGATGAGGAGCGGGTCACCACTACAATCCTGAGTCGGGAAGAAAGCCAGATCTAACAACAGGCCACAAAGGTCAGCGCGATTACTCGAGCCACAAGGTAGGAAGCGAAGCAGGCTTACATTGATTGGGCCCATCATCGGCCTCCGGACGGATGAGGAGCGATTGATCATAGCCATACTCCATCAATTCGTACTTCTGAGACAAGGCAGGTTTGGTCAACTAATGTATACAACTAAATCGAATGTTTGCTAGAGCTCATACCATGCATCCGTCCTCGCTCACAGTCTGCGGAATGACGAGCAATTCCTGATCGGAAGGCTTCGTGCCCGTGCCGCTTATGGTGCACTTGTCACCGAGCCAGACTGTGAAGCGGAAAGCCTTACAGGCAATAGCAAGCGAAGAAAGAGCGAGGACCGTTTGGAAGAGACGCATGCTGTGCTCGCAGCAAAAGAATGTTTGACGAGAGTTCTTCGGGACTTCTGGCGTGATGTGTTGGAGCAAGGATGCAGCTGAGATCAGCGCAGTTGGAAGGAGATTGCGTGGTAAAAGTAGGCGATGGGCCCAATCTCGCGGGACGGCTGTCCACATTCCTGAGTGACGCACCTGCTCGAACCATTGGGATCCCAGATCTTGCTGCACCCTTGATATCGTCGCGATACTTGCTCTCCGGTGGGATGACGGGAGCGAGATGTCTCAGTGTTCCTCCCTACCAGGCAAGCTATGTTGCTGCTGTGTTTGCGTTCCTTCATGCATCCTGCTCGCGTTTTCTCTTTCGCTTAGGTTTGAGCTTGACCCTTCGCAGGACATAGCCTTCAGGATCGCTCCTGTACTCCGCCAGCTTCGTGTCCGGTTCATTGTACCCATAATATGAAACGTCTACCTTCTTCGGGAAGAACCAAACGGCATGGTCCCTGTTCTGTTGAAGCCGCTCGAGCAAGCTGGCGAGTCGCTCGTCGCCAGGCAAACGAGATGCTGCTAGAGCTATGTTGTCTGCCATTGTCAAGAGGCTACGGTGGCCGACCCTCAGATCGTTGAAGCTGCCACGAATGCGCGCCATGGCCAATGCCTTAGTGAACTCTCGGAGTTCTGGCAGCCCCATAGGTCCTTGCGACGCGTCAGTTGTAAGGTCGACGACTTCCTGCTCCTCGATCATATGATCGATAACATCCTGTGCTCTCGCGGGCATCAGAGTCGAAGTAAGCGACTCAGGAGAGTTTGGTCCATGGCCATCAGGCATAGCTTTGTCTAGCACTTCATCGAAGGTCTTGATGGCGTTCTGCATCGATTTGATCAGATGTCTAGCACCATCAAAGTATCGCCGGAAGACTTCATAGTCTTTCGCTTCCGAATTCTCACAGATTAAGTCTTTCACAACAACCAAGATCTCCTCCCAGACCACTCCAGTGCGACCTGGAAACTCAAGACTAACGTGCTTTATCTTCCCTTCGCGACCAAGCCCGCGGATCTTCCGCAGCGGATCGGTCAGGAACGCAATCATGTGCATACGTGACAGGTCTCCGGGCTGAATCGTTTTGTTTTCGTAAATTGTTGGCATGCTTAGAAAAGCCGATCGCCAAATATCTGACACGATCCATGACCGCTCGTTGACGTCGTTTGGTAGTACGACCGTGATGGACACAGTGAGACTGCGCAGGCAGTGGACGTCAGGGATGCGATCAACAAACGCGAAGAACATGTCTTGCACTGCGCATATTGACAACGGGTCATTCCCGCAGCAGATATTGATTTTCAGGTCTTTGCATTTCTTGAGAGCCTCAAACTCGGTACAGGTCGAGATAGATTTGGGCTCCATGCCAGGCGAATTAACGGGAGTGCCTTCAACCACCTGTCCGAAGAATAGCCTTGCGTGTCGTCGATCATCACGCCATCCTTCAAGTGAGCATTTGTAGGACCGGTGGCTGTCGTTAATGTAGTCGTACGTCGTGCTTTGTGTCGCCATTATGGAAGGCTCGAGGAGTGTCCCTGTGTATGTGGTGGTGGTACGATACGTGGTTTCGAAAGAAGTACTTCGATCTCGCAGAGTAGTGATAGCTTCTGACGCAATTGAGAGCGGGTGTCGAGGGACTTCACTGTTGGAAGGGTGGGCCTTCACTTTCAGTTTTCTGGATCGGCGGAGATGCAGCCATATTCCTGGCATGCGAAGATGCCAAAGTGTGAGGAGCTGTCTTACATCGTTCAATCAGACATGTCTCCCGCATCCGCCAGTCGCCACACCAGCTGAATCATCGCCTCCCTTGGCCTCCACCTTTGCCAGCAATTCTTTAGCCCGCCGCCTCTCAGCAGAAGCCTTCTGGCGGTTTTGAGCAGTAGCAATCCGATCCGCGTACTCATTGCGATACCCTCCGACAGGGCTAGAAGGAGAAGCATGCGACTTCTTGCGGTGCGCGTTGGCCAAAGAACGATAGAGGTCTGACAGCCATAGGCCCATCATACCTCGAAGTCGTAGCAGAGGCTCGCTTATGTCGTATGGAGGGCTGAGTAAGAGCTCGTCGAGACGCTCTGCGATTGGAGTTGCATCTGCGATTTCGCGACTTGCTAGATCTTGATTGGCGGGACTTGCATGCTCGTCTGCGTTGTCGCTGGCGATGCTATGTGACGAAGACCTCCGGGTACGGAATGCTTGGTCTCGTAGGTGCTGGTAGCGTGCCTGCACCTCGTACACCCAAATGTTGAAGAGCGCAGGGTAGAAGACCTTGGCGTTGACCGTGTGCTGCGTGTGTGGTGTGTGAGGGTACTGCAGAACTAGCCGTTCGTAGTACTCTCGCGCCAGCTTGAACCCTTCGTCTGCGAATCGATGAGCTGGTCGACTGGAGGGCAAATCAGAGGCCTCATCGTGGAGCGAGCTCGCATCATCCACACTTGATCTCCTAGCTTCCGGCGACTGCTGTGGTACTGTCTCCTTTTCTCGCCGCATGAGTATCTCAGCACCAATGCCCCAGCGTCCATGCTGGCGGACGTCAATACCTAAGCCACCAATCTCAGTGCGAGCCAACAGTCCCCAAGCACGAGACGCACGCTCCCAGTCTCCCTTGAGCATGCATCGATGCAAGATGACCGTGATGTTGTCAAGATGTCTGCGCTTCAAAGAAGTTGATTGGTCGTCCACTTCAACTTTGGGCACGTATAGCGGTGGATTCACAGCTGCTAATTCTTCTTGCGAAGAACGCCTGGGTACATCTGCAGACTTGACAGGAGCATGGGGAAATGGATATCTGGGCAATGGATGCTCGCGCGACAGACCGGCCACATGATACGGGTCAGTCCTGTTGACTGAAGGAGCAGAAGCTAGCACGCTGTACGGCTTTGCATCGTCGTCCGAGTCTGAAGAAGGCTGCTCAGCAGAAGACGAGCCGCTCTCATCGTCTCTTTTCCTTTTTCTGGCCTCACGCTTTTGCTCGAGAGCGAGGAAAGTCTGCTGGCCTTTGGTCGGGCGGTATACCGGGGCAAAGGTAGACATTTCCCGCAGTGGATTCGCTGTTGAGACGAATTGGAGCAGGCTTGCGGGAAATTCATGCAGCTTGTTAAGACTTCCGCAATCCTGCTATGACCCTGGTGCGTTTCATATAATGTGGCGTGCTGCAGGCGACAACGCAGCAGGCCGCGAGAGTCGAGGATCCGATTGCTCGCCGCAGAGTGATCAATCCCCACGTAGCAAGTGAGAGCAGGCTTCCCGTGAGGAGAGCGGAAGCAGTGGCCTGGAGCCTCGTGGTGTTTGAGACGGAGGTGGCAGTATGAGATCACAGGATCTTTTCCCGAGCCGAAAATAGGGACGGGTTTTGATTGCGCTGCGCAAGTCTGTCTCAAACGATCTGTGGAGGCATCGGCGCCACCACGCGACGCCCAATCACCGCCGCTGCCCGGGCCTGCTAAGACGATGCGCAACAGGGCCAGGCCGCCAGCCGGTTGATGGCGCGGCGAGTCAGGGCGAGTTCTCGTTATGGTGGAGAATACAAGAGAGTGAACGGGAGTGCATGAAGCATAACAAGAGAGTGAACGGGAGTGCATGGAGAATACAAGAGAGTGAACGGGAGTGCATACGTAGACAAAGCTGCTTACCAGGAGTATCGCCCGTGTGCAGGCTCGTGTCGCTTGAGAGCCGCAGTGGTGGAAGCGTGGAGGAGAGGCCTTGGAGTGGACCTCCTCTAGACAGTTAGCAGCAGCTGCGAAGACTCAATAGCCTACCGTACTTTCGTCTTCGCCTTCTCGTGGCTTTTGAGTGAGACATGCGCACACGCCGCCGTGGCCTCTAACTCGAAGTGACTACGACGACTTCGGCAGCGCACGCGGGCGAGCAGCTAGTGCTAACTAGCAGTAAGTGAGTGACAAGTGACGAGGCTCATGCTCTCTCACCCGCCGTGTGCTCTACCACTGCCGCTGCTGCTGCTGCTGCTGCGCTCACCATCACCTTCACTTCCCTCCCTTCGTCACCATAGCACTTGCCAGCGTGCGTGCTCCTGCTGCTGCTGCTGCCTCTGCTTCTGCTCCCGACACCTGTGCCGCATCGCCCTCACCAACGCCCCGTCCATTCCCTCTGAGCCCGACTCGACGCGCCCGCACCACCGACATCCATGTACAGCTGACCGCATCAACCCACCGTCCATCCACCAATCAACCCTACGCCTATCGCTACACCCTCGCCTTGCTCTCCGCCCTCCACCACCACTTCTCGCTGACTCTCACACCACCGCGTCTATCGTTTCCTACCGCGAGGAGGAGGACACACGGCGGCTCGCTGGAGGATATGCAATAGCCACATCGCTGCAGTCATGGGTCAGGGCGCTTCACAGCCTCTGCGGAGCGGCGACCAGAATCAGCCTGATGTGCTTGCTGCTGGCGGAAGCAGCACGCAGCGCCGCCGACAGTCATCTTTTGGCAACCTGCTCCGCGGTCAGGAGCAGCAGCCAGCCGGCAGCGAAGATGGCAGCGGTCTCTTGAGCGCGCGCAGTCGGCGACGACTACCTATGCGTTCCAACAGCACACACAGGCTCTCACGCCTATTACATTCTTCCACATTACCTCCTTCAACAAGTGGCGCAGGACCGTCACGGCCATCGGCACTACAACGGTCACGGACCACTTTATCTAACATATTCCGGAGAGACGACCCAACAGTCGCTGCAACCCGGCCATCACATCCACGAAGTGTAATCCATGATCCGGCGTCGTACACTCGTGACTCTTCCACAAATGACGATGCACTCGAATACCAACCTTCACGGCCGCAGTCGCTCGACCACAGCTCCATGCTCGAGCAAGATCTACTTGATTCTGAGCAAGACCACGATCAACCGCCGAGATCAGCAGGCTCACATCGCTTACCCAACATTCGCTTCAACTCACTACGACCGGATCGGCCTTTCAGACATATCACTTCTGGATTCCGAAGAAGGAGATCACCACCTCCTACCTCACTGAGACGCTCTGCTGGACCCGAAGATCAAGCGACCATGCTCAGCAGGCTGTTGAGTGTGGCTGCTGCTGCGACGGCTGCTACTTTGATGGGCGATGACCATCAGGCACTGAGCGAGGCCAGGGGCTTGACAGGAGGCACTGGCATCGGAGAAGTTGGTGGTAACGGCGAGGATGGCAGCTTCGATGGGTTCCTGAGGGCATTGCAAAATGGCAGGATTGCGTCGGCACTTAGGCAGGGCGGCGACGGACAAGAGAACGGGGAGGGTGGACAGTCAGGGCCACTCAACTTCTTCCGCATGTTCCGGTTTGGAACTCCAGGCGCCAACGGAGCATCGGAGAATTCACAGACAGACTCGCAGACCGAAGGATCCGGAGAGCCATCGGATAGCGGAGACAACCGCATGGTACCTATCATAATCGTGGGCATCAGATCAATTTCACCAAATCCGGCTGCTGGAGCGAGTGGCGGAGTCGACGAACTACCGCCGTTCATCGATGCACTTGGACACTTCCCTTCGCCACTGCCAGCGCACGCTCTAGGCGCTCACGGGCAAGATAGTATCGACTCGATTTTACGCCCACCACAAAATAGTACGAGCTTCCGCCACAGGAGGAGAGCCAGCATGGGTGGGCTTGGTATGGGCCGTAGCCGAATCAATGATCGATACGACGACCAGCGTGATCATCGGTCACCCGACAGGCGACGTGAGAGGCCTTGGAGTGTTGCTAGTGCAAGTTCGAATACCGAGCCTCGACCTCCGCCTGCAACGCCAGCTTCTCCAAGCCCAGAACTCAGCCGCATATCTAGCAGGAACAGCACGCCGTCGCACTCGAGGCCCGCATCCTTTGTCGCCAACAGCATCCGCGACTTCGCTTCAGACTCGCGTCGTAACAGTGCTCTGCAGCGCGTCGCGGCTAGTCCGTTGGCAAGCCACACCGAGGAGACTGGATCTTTACATTCCACGCGCTCGAGTGATAACTTGCTCTCTCAGCCTAGAGAATCCGACCATTTCCGCGGCCATCGTCGCTCCGACACCGCACCCAACATTCACTATCCTCGCTTCGCATCCGGACACCCGCGGCGTAATGGTGTGGTCGAGCCCGACAATATTCCTTCGTTGTCCCGCTCATCGTCAGGTAACGCTACGGAGAGTGCGAACCCCGAAGACCGCAATGGTGACAGCCGCAGCTGGATCATCTACGTCCTTGGTGGATCTTACCCGGAGAACCACCCCATCCTTACCACACCAAGTCTGTTCACAGAGAACCCTACTTACGAAGATATGATGCTGCTCTCCACCCTCCTGGGACCAGCGAAAGCACCTGTCGCAACCGAGGATGACGTACAAAATGCGGGTGGCATCTACGAACTTGTTGTAGCGGAGCCGGTCGAGGACAGCAGCACAACTACAATCGATCCTGCTTCGTCTGATCGTCTTATGGCGATAGTGACGGCGGAGACCAAAGGTGAAAACGACCCTGATAGAGTGTACTTGGAGGTTGGACACCGTTGCTTGGTGTGTTTGTGCGACTTTGAGATCAAGGAGACAGCTCGACGCTTGGCGAAGTGTGGTCACCTGTTCCATAAGGAGTGCATTGATCACGTAAGTTTAGATTGATAATGTTGATATTCGACTCAATACTGACTAAATATCTAGTGGCTTACCCAAGGTCGAAACTCTTGCCCTCTCTGTCGCGGCCAGGGCGTCAACGAAAAGGATAAGGCCGCATCTTCGGAAGATGCAGGTCTCGAAGAACCCGTACTACAAGCAGCGCCAGAGGCGGCAGCTGCATGAACTGAACACAGTACACTCGCTGTCTGATCGCTTTGGGGATGCGCTCCCACCACACTACCTTGGCTTCAATTAGCCCTACATACTTTCTCTTGTTACAGATTTTATTACCGGCGTTCAGCACAGGCAAAGGGTAGCCCACATGTTTCGGACTGGGCCAGAATCGAAAGACCTAGCTACGGTCTTGGTTTGTCAGTATTTTGGGGATTAGCGAGCGTGGTTTGCTTTTTTTTGTTTTTATTGGTACGGCACACATCCGAATGGTCGGCAGGGAATGAATTCACGATTTCAATTTTGCTGTCTCTTCCTTTCCCTTTCCCTTTCCCTTTTCTCTTTCTCTGTGCCTGCATGATCCGGCGGATACAGCGTTGCTTGCTATGGTAGTAGTGCGAAATACGAGCAAATCGCACGAGTCGAGGCTGATTATTAGTACATTCCATGCTCTCGTCCATAAACACATGTGTCACCTGGGTGTAAACAAGGTGGAGACAGCAAAAGCAGGGTTCTCGGGTAGAGCCGCGATAAGGCGCTATCTTGGAGTTTGGCGAGCGAAAAAGTCAAGACGAAGAGGGAAACTGCGGCGCTAGCATTTTCGAGTTCGCCGCCTCAGCAGAAGCAGAGCAACTTCGGTCTCTCTCTCCCCCCTCCGCCTCACCTGCTACTCCCACACGGTGTTGCCAGAGACACCATACACACCGCCAAGATGAAGACAACATGGAAGGATATCGCGCCTGTGCCGACCTCGCAGGAGTTCCTGGACATTGTTCTGTCGCGCACCCAGCGCCGTCTGCCCACGCAGATTCGCTCAGGCTTCCAGATCACCCGTATCCGCGCCTTCTACATGCGCAAGGTCAAATACACCGCTGAGACCTTCGGCGAGAAGCTGTCCGCCATCCTCGACGGCTTCCCTAGACTCGCGGACATCCACCCTTTCCACAAGGATCTCCTCAACACCCTCTACGATGCCGACCACTTCCGCATTGCCCTCGGCCAGTGTAACACCGCAAAGAGCTTGATCGAGACCGTGGCCAGAGATTACGTGCGTCTGATCAAGTATGGCCAGAGTTTGTTCCAGTGCAAGGCGCTCAAGCGTGCTGCCCTTGGTCGCATGGCCACCATCTGCAAGAGGCTGAAGGACCCTCTTCTCTACCTCGACCAGGTCAGGCAGCACTTGGGCCGTCTGCCCTCGATCGACCCCAACACCCGCACGCTCCTCATCTGCGGTTACCCCAACGTCGGCAAGTCTTCTTTCCTGAAGAACATCTCCCGTGCCGATGTCGACGTGCAGCCGTACGCTTTCACCACCAAGAGCTTGTTCGTCGGTCACTTCGACTACAAGATGCTGCGTTTCCAGGCGATCGACACCCCCGGTATCCTGGACCACCCCCTTGAAGAGATGAACACCATTGAAATGCAGTCCATCACCGCCATCGCGCATTTGAGGAGTGCGATCATGTACTTCATGGATCTAAGTGAGCAGTGCGGTTACAGCGTCCACGCACAGATGGCGCTCTTCCGCAGCATCAAGCCGCTTTTCGCCAACAAGCTGGTCTTCATCGTCGTCAACAAGATCGACGTTACCAGGCCAGAGGATCTCGACGAGGCCACTCAGGCTGAGCTGCAAGAGCTGCTCAAGTCGGGCAACGTGGAGATGCTTCAGACCTCTTGCGCGACAATGGAGGGTGTGATGAACGTCAGGAACGCTGCTTGCGACCGTCTTCTCGCTGAGAGAAACGCCGCCAAGCTGAAGACAGGTACCAACGCCTCCGGCGAGGTTTCTGGTCGTCTCGGCGATGTCCTCAAGAGAATTCACGTTGCACAGCCTATCGGTGGCGTCACCCGGGAGACCTTCATTCCTGATGCCATCAAGGAGCTCAAGAAGTACGACAAGAACGATCCCAACAGACCCAAGCTTATGCGCGACATCGAGGAGGAAGAGGGTGGTGCTGGTGTCTTCAACATCAACCTCCGCGACAAGTATCTGTTGGAGAACGACGAGTGGAAGAACGACCGCATCCCCGAGTACTTCGAGGGCAAGAACGTGTACGACTTCATCGACCCCGATATCGACGCCAAGTTGGCTGCCCTCGAGGAGGAGGAGTCAAAACTCGCGGAGGAGGGCTACTACGACGACGAGGTGGAGGAGATGGACGATGCCGAAGAGGCCGACATCAAGTACAAGGCCGACCTCATCCGCGAGAAGAGACAGCTCATCAGAAACGCCAACAAGATGAGGAAGAGCTTGAAGAACAAGGCCATCATCCCCAGAAACAAGAAGAACGTCGACCTCAACACCATGACCGAGGGTCTCGAGGGCGCCGGCTACGACACTGGCGCCATCGAGGAGAGGGCACGTGCCGCCGTCGCTTCCCGCCCCTCCAGGCCTCGCAGCCGCGCTGCCACCGAGGACACCGCCATGGACATCGACGCCACTCCCGAAGAGCGTCTGCGCAGCAAATCCCGCGTCGCCGCCAGGACTCAGACACAAGATCGCACGGCGATGGGTATCACCGATGGCAAGACACAAGAGAAGGCCGCCAAGCTGGCCAAGCTTGTGCAGCGCCAGCGTAACCGCATGGCCAGACAGGGTGACGCTGATCACAGAGAGACTGCCAGTAAGGCCAAGTGGCTGCTTGCCGGCAAGCGTGGCAACGGCACTCACAGAAGCCGTTAAACTGGCAGGTTGTTGTCTCACTGTTGTGTGTGGTTTTCTCGGGGAAAAGCTCAGCGTGTATGCATGGCGTTTTGGGGCGTTGCTAAACATTACCGGGAGTCCGGCATGAATGGGGATGGATTATATATCATCGTTGAGGCTTCATTTGAGGGCCTGTTTCTACAAAAGATCTTTTTGGTTTCGTAGATTGCAAATGTAATTTTCTGGCGTATGATCGATGACTGTTTGCGTTTATTGTTGTGGTGATGAAGTGATGTGTAGCCTGAGATCATGATTCATTTACTCGAGTACATCTAACACATGCATGCATATGGCGCGCAATATGCAGAAGTACATACATGTACATAAATGAGAGGCCACAAGCATGCGACTTGATGTGAGTGAGCTACATCAATACACTTATGTGCATTCAGCCTCGAACGCCTTTTACACCAACCCTAACCCTTTTCTCTCTCGCTACGATTTCCAATATCCATCATATAAGTACATGTACGCACTCAAGAACGATCTGCCATGCCTTCCAATAACGAATTTGTGTGAAATAGTCATGAGTATGTCGGCATGTTCGCGAGCTTCCCATTATATCGGCACCTGGCACTCCAGCTCGGCTCGTTACCTTAGAGAAACGCCTTCACGCAAGCCGAAAACACCCGATGCGACTCAATTACATGTACTTCCCAAAAACCACTTCCAACAACACGTTCTTTTCTTACCATGAGCATGGGCCGAAGATACATAACAGCCCCTAAGCACAATGCCGCCAACCCCCAAAGAAGCAAAGAAACACTCACCAACCTTGACTCGCTTGCTCAAAGCCCGTCCCGCGCCTTCGCGAGAGACCACTCTCCTCGAAGCCGCTTTCAGCAAGACTAAACCGGTCAAACCGCCTCCTGGGGAGTGCTGTGGGAGTAGTTGCGATCCGTGTGTTATGGATCTCTATGCACAGGAGCTGAAGGTTTGGAAGGAGTGTGCTGGGTATCGGGAGAGTTTGGAGGGAGATGGGGTGGGGAGTGGGAGTGCCTCTGGGTCTAGGTCTGGAAGTGAGGAGGCTGGAAGGACGGCTTTGCTTGAGCGCAAGGTGCCGGGGGCTTTTGAGTGGTGATTGGATTTTAGGATCTGGATTCTTGGGAATTGACTGGAAGGAGTTCTCAAGGATTCATGGCCACGAGAAAGGGTCGTGCAGACGAGGAAATGCCTGCTCCGGAGCTCCAGGACTTCCAGGATTGATCTTGACTACGGTGCTGAGACGAAAGGAGTGACTTGGCCAGGATGCTTCACGTTGGACAAAACGGCTTCGAAGAGCTCAAGATCCAAAGCCCACCCATGACAAAGCCTGTAGAATACCTACGTTGGTGACTACCCTATTGCCTGGGGTCGCGACGAAAGCTCCCTCGGTTGCGTCCATGGACCCATGGATACACAGTCCGCTCGAATGGGCATACATGAGGTGCAGGGGACATGCCAATATTCTTTGCACCACAACAAGCCGTTTCTGGAGAAGACACCAGGTTACGTCACGGGAGCGATCACCAAAGCGACGCAGAGCATGAGAATGTCCCGAGATGGGCATTTAGTGAAGGCCCTCGAGGTGATTGCGAGATCAGGCCGACTCTCAGAGTCTCTGACGATGCCATGTTCATGCTGTTCAGCGGAATGAATGTGCCCCCATGGCTTAGGCGTCTTTCAATGTTCGAGAGATGAACGGCGAGTGCTTTACTGCTTTGCTTGCCATGTCGTTGGAAGCTACGTGAATCTCTTCTCCCAGTAGACGCTGATGATCAATTGGATAATGACGGCAAAGTTTCGATTGCAATGCTTGGATTGTGATAGTCGGATGATTGTTAGCGTATCAAATCGACCTGGCCTCAATCTTACCGACCGATCCGATTGAAACCGGTGCTAATGATTGCTATGCTATTGATACCAAATACAAAGCTCCAACACAGAAGATCGGATTCACTCTCGGGCCCATTGTCTAATGTCAAGCTTATTCGTCTGTAGTAATCCGCATGCTAGTCTGGTCAAGTGAGACTAAGACGCACAATCGACGATGCCCGCCACCACTTCGCCTATCAAAGAAAGGAAAAGATTCGACTAACCTACAACCAGATCGCTGGAACAGCACTAATCGGTTCTGCCGGGACCTGTAACGATTCCAGGTCACGCGGTTGTCCTGCGACATCCAAGGCGATCATGTCGGACGATTCTTGGAAGTTATCAGCCCCACTTTAATCTTGGTACACGAAGCAAGTATGATGCAACGCCTCGGACATTCCTCATCATCAGGTGTCATAGCTGCACGAAACCACTGCTGGAAAAAACGGCGAACCGGCGTCAATCTGAAAATGGTGCTATTGCTGAGTCGTGGCTATGAGGGATGGCGTACACGCGGCGAGTCGTGCAAGTATATCTAGATATTTACCACCCTGGATGACTGTCTGGCGTTATCAATGTTATAGCATACCATATCTTGGACAACAATTCGATCTATCCTTACCGACGCCGCTTACTATTTCCCTTCTCAGCAAACATGCGGTACCAAGTGCTGGACTTCAAGTGTGCGTTGATCACTGGCGGCGCCGGTGGCATCGGCCTGGCTATGGCAAAGTACCTCCTCTCGAAAGACAAGAAAGTCATCATCGCCGGCCGCACCGAGTCTAAACTGCAGACCGCTTCGAAAGACCTGGGCGACGTGCCTTACTACGTCTTGGATACCTCCGACACATACTCGATTGAAGAGTTCGTGCACAAGCTGACCACCGAACACCCGCAAGTGGACTGTCTGATCAACAATGCTGGCGTGCAACGGCCCTTGGACGTCAACAAGATGAACTCTGAGGAGTTTCTGGCCAGAGCCGACAACGAGCTGTTCACTAATATCCACGGGCCAATGCATCTGACGCTCAACTTGCTCCCTCACCTGAAGTCTCACTCCGCAGCGGGCAATGGTGCTGTCATCATGAACGTCTCATCGGTACTGGGTATAAACCCTTTCTCCATCATCAACCCGGTGTACAACGGCTCCAAGGCATGGATGCACTTCTGGACGATGAACCTGCGTACGCAGCTCTCGAAGGACAGGACAGACGTCCGCGTGGTTGAGATCGTGCCGCCCAGCGTAGGAACCGATCTTCACCGCGAGCGACAGAACCCGGATGACAACAAGAAAGAAAAGGGCGCCGATGCACTGACTATTGACGAGTTCATGGCTGAGGTCGCGGAGCAGCTGGAGCAGGATAAGGAGGTCATATCCGCGGGCATGGGAAAAGCATTAGTTGACCAGTGGTACGGCGCGTTCGGGGAGGATTATAGTAAAGCAGAAGCCAAGCTACCCAAAAGCAGGTAGCGCATACCGCAACGGATGATCGATATACGAATAAATGATATACGGTAATTTGCATGCGCATATGGAGTGGAGCCCGTGATGCAGCCGCCGTGACAAGGCAGCGCGTGGCAATGTGACCCGTAGTAAAAGACTGCTGACTGAGGACGACCGGGTGCACGTTGGCGAAGACCTTGCAAGCAGCAGCTAATAACATGCACGGAATACTGTCTTGGTACGAAGTTGTAGATTGTAGACTGACCAGGTATTTTGCTTGTATCTTTCTTCTGCTCGTTAGCTTGTGTGAAGGAGGGTGCACCCCGCGGCTGCGACACCAACAGCCCTTGAGCCTTGACTTGCACCACTTATTGCACACCGCACACTGTCTTCCCTCGCCGTACGCTCTTAGTTTACCCTTACTGTCCGGTAGTCCTGAACCTCCAGCAGTGCACTCGAGGACCACGATCCCTGCGCCAGCCTTCCACAGCGCACCTTATCCGCTCGCCCGCGGAGTCGCAGGTTGACGCCCACCTTCGAACACCTCGTCCGGAGACAACAACAGCACTTCTTGCGAACGATTACCACCAGAAACAGGCAATATGGCTGCTCAGGACGTCGAGGGAGCCGAGAAACCGGTGCGAGAGCAGCTCAAGAAAGCCTCGATCGGAGGCCTGTCTGAAGAAGCGCGAGCTGCCGCCAACGAGGTCAGGAACACAGCAGACCAGTCAACGGAGAATGAGCAGGCGACAATCGTAGAAGGCGAGGAGACTCCGCTCGACACAGAAATCAGCAACGCAGAGACTGGTGAGAGAAAGGACGCAGAGCCGGCGAGCCAGCCTGTGCGTTACCACACACGCAAGCGCTCAAGAGACAGCACGGCCGAGGATGATGAACTCAACGAGCACAAGCGCAAGATCTCAGGCGAGAGGTCACGAGCTCAATCTCCTGCTGCCGAGTCAGCGGCGACCAACGGTGCGGCAAAGCACAAGGCCAGCGACCGCTCCAGCACACCTGACCCGACGACAAGCAAGAACGAAGCTGCTGGAGAGACTGTAGTGAGCCCAAAAGTCAAGAGGAGTAAGATTCAGGAAGAGACAGGCTCTGCAGACAACGACAGCAAGTCCACTACGGAAGCAACCAAGATCCCAGCGGGAAGCGGCTTTGCCAACACCTCTGCCACATCGCCATTTGGCGCGCTCGCAAACAACAAGTCTTCTACAGATTCGGACCAACCTCAGACCTCGAACAGCGCTTTTGCAGCCTCAGGATTCAGCTCTCTCGCGGGCTCGGCTTCTTCTCCTTTCGCAACAGCAGGCAAGAGCAGTGGAGGCTTTGGTTCTGGTGGCGGATTTGGCTCAGGTAGCAAAAGCCCGCTCGGTGCTAGCGCAAACGAGGAGAATGCGAAGCCAAGTGGCAGTGCCTTCGGTGGATCTCTTGGACAGCAATCTGCATTCGGTGCTCCCAAGGCGTCCCTCAGCGGGTTTGGATCGGGCGCTTCTGGCTTCGGTAAAATCGGCCAATCGAGCGGACTCGGTTCAGGCCTTGGAGGGTCTGGCTTCGGCAGCGGTGCAACCGGTCTTACAAGCTTTGCGAGTGGTAAATCTACGCCTCTGTCTGGTGCCACCAAAGCGAAGCCAGCGTTCGGTGCGCCAGCAGACGATGATGACGATGAAGACAATGACGGCGCTGATGATGACGCTGCTGGAAGCAAAAGTCCCTTGGCAGCCGAAGATGACGCGAAAGACGAGAGATTCTTCGAGCAGGATGTCGAGACAGGTGAGGAGGACGAGACCACAGAGTATTCGTGCCGAGCCAAGCTGTACAACTACTTCACGCTTCCTGACGGCAAGAAGGAGTGGCGCGAGCGTGGCCTGGGCGTGTTGAGGCTGAATGTGAAGACTGGTGATGGCGGCAAAGACGAGGGCAACAAGCCCAAGGCCAGATTCCTTATGCGTGCTGACGGCTCTCACCGCGTCGTTCTGAACACTCCCATCAAGAAGGAGATCAAGTTCGGCACTCCCAGCGGAGCACCTCCCACAAACGGCTTCATGTACTTCCTCGGAACTTTCGACGGCAGGGATAACTTGGAAATGCTGCAGATCAAGGTAAGTCAATATTTGACGAGAGATACCTTGACATCCAAGCTAACAAACGAACGCAGCTCCGTCAACAATTCGCCTTGGAACTCTACGAGAAGATCATCGGCCTTCAGAAGGAAATGTAGGGATTCCTGCAGTCCATTACGAAAACGTTGATCAGCATGAAGTCGCCTATGGCATCGTAAGCAGCGAAAACTTTCTATACACATTGCACAAATGTGCTTTTGCTCGTGGCATTGGGTATGAGGACATTGGGGTTGTGGAAATGGAGCATGAATAGCAGATACCAAAGGATTAGAATATACCCGTCTGTTTGAACGAATGTTCTAGTAGCTGTCCCTTTGTGAGGGAGTGCGTCGTTGCGGTTGCTGATACTCAATACTGACCATGCGTCTTGCATCATAGCCTCATGTCTTGGCGTGATTGCAACATCTCAACTTCACTCATGCATGTACTCGAACCCTGTTGTTTGAACAGCTCCCCGTTCATAGATAAAACACAAGAAAACGAAACCGCGAACAGAGAGCAGCTGCAAACAATAACAAAAAGTAAATCATGCGGCTCTGGAATTACCTCTCGCAAGTAATCCTCGTACCACAGTCAATCCCAAAATCAACTCCAGCCTCCACAAGCACCAATATTTCGCATCCAGCCATGGCAAAAAGCAACATCACCATCTACTTCGGCTACGGCTCCAACCTCTGGCGCCAGCAAATGGAGCAACGCTGTCCCCACTCCGAATACAAAGGCGTGGCGCGACTGAACGATTACAAATGGCTCATTAACGAGCGCGGCTACGCGAACGTCGTGGAACTTTCTCGCCACACGACCGAGATGCAAGGTCTATCTCTTCCATCGGCGAAAGCGTACGAAGACGAGGTCTGGGGCTTGGTCTACACGCTGCAGCCTTCGGACGAAGCTCGTCTGGATCGCAACGAGGGCGTGCCGGTTGCGTATACGAAGGAGTGGCTGGTGTGTGATTTTTGGCCTGTTGAGGATGGCGATGGGCCGGCGAATTTGACGGCGAAGCCGAAGCAGGTTGACATGTTGGTTTATATCAATCGAGAGCAGGTTGCGCCTAGTGCGCCGAAGAAGGAGTATATCTATCGCATGAATAAGGGAATTGACGACGCGGTTGACGAGGGCGTGCCGGAGAAGTATGTGGAGAAGGTTATGAGGAAGTTTATTCCTGAGAGTGGTGTTGAGGAGGATGTGGTGGAGGTGGCTAGGAAGCAGGCGGTGGAGTTTGAGGAAGAGGAGTGAGTGTTGGTTGATAGTGCGGCCATTGTTGACCTCCCGATGCTGGACAACCTTCATGCTCGTAGATGTCAAATCGGGTCACGTCAAGGCTCGGTGGATCGAAACATAAATCAATCATAGCCGTTTTTTGTACAATACAATGCCTATACCCTA
Source organism: Cladosporium colombiae (assembly GCA_026122715.1). Lineage (NCBI taxonomy): Eukaryota > Fungi > Ascomycota > Dothideomycetes > Cladosporiales > Cladosporiaceae > Cladosporium > Cladosporium colombiae. Next base: position 767,072 of record JAKZFA010000008.1, on the reverse strand, counting down.
GGCTATTCTGCTGCAAAGCCTGCAACATTTCTCCACGCTATGCAATACACATACAAGAGCCGCAGCTTCCCGGGAACCCATCTATACATGTTCCTTACCAGCCCTGCTTCCTCATCTTCAAGATACGCTTGACAGCCGCCTGGAAGCCCAGCTTGAACCTCTTCCGCCACCTCTGACTGTGCAAACGCTTCCTCTTGGTTCCGCCTCGCTCGTGGAACCTTTGGGCGTTGAATTCTCTGCGCACACCGTTCTTGCCCACCCGGACTTCCATGGCCTTGAACGCCCTGGCAACGTCGACGCCTCGCTGGTTGTCCACGTAGACTGTCCTTCCCAACGTCGGGCCCAGCTTCATGGGCGCTGGCTGGGGCACTGGAGGTGGGCCACTGCGGGCTCTGGGGTTGAGGGAGCCGGCAACGTCACGCTTGCCGCCCAAGGATGGTCCGAGGAGTCCAGCCATGAGGTCGTCCATGCTGCTTCGGTTGCTCTGCTTGTCTGCTTCGAGCTGGGCGCGAGCAGGAGAGCTAGTGGTCTGGGCGTGGTTGGAGGCGAAGCGCGAGGTTCGTCCGGTGGGAGCGGTAGGGGTGCCCTTCTTCATGTCGAGCGCACCGTCGAGGATGCTCGAAATCTCCTGGCTGGCAGTTGTGGGCTTTGCGGGTTGCTGAGAGCGGGTGCTGACGCCAGAAGAGGCGCTGTCGTCCTGGCATCTGCGCATCGAGGTCGCGAAGGATCGTGATGCTGAGGCGCGCATGGGTTGTGCGCGGCATTGCGAGAAGACGGCCCTCCTGGCGGGCTGCCTGTATGCGGTGGGAGCCAGGAAAGGCATGAGAGAGTGCGAGGAGCGCATGATGGTCTCGCCGGCCTTCATGAGGTCCATCGCCGCACGTGACAGAGCGCGGGTGTTGGTGAGATGTAGACTGGCGTGCAGCAGCGAGGGAGGAAGGGCAATGGTGCGTGGTGGTGCTGGCGTGCCGCTCACAGTCCAGCCTTCACCTTCACTTACGGACTTTCTGTGCCTGCCTGTCTGGGGTGAGATGCCTGTCTGCCTTGTGCCTGCTGCGTTCGGGGGTTTGCGGCGAACGTCCAAGGCCTGCCTCTGCCACATGACTCGTGCGTTGCTTGACAGCCCGCGTGCTCGCTACAACTTTCACGAACCGCCAAACCCTCTGCCACTGGCCCCGTCGACGATCTTTTGTTTCGCAGCAAGAGTCTTCAACTAACCCCAATCACAGTGCCATGGCGTACAATTACGGTGCACCTCCCGGAGCTTACGGAGGGCGCCAGCCCAACTATGGCGCACCTGGAATGGCACCTCCCGGCATGGACGCGCCGCCTGCTGCTGCTCAAGCGCAGTTCAACATCCCTGGAGTCAACTTCAATGCCCCGGTGATCAGACTCGGCATGGACCAAAAGGCTGGCGCACCAGCATCAGACCGCGACCGCGACCGAGGAGGACGTGACGGCAGAGGAGGCAATGCAGAGCCAGCAGGCAGCAACAGGCGCGCCGGCTTGGGTGCGGACGGTGGCAGCAGGAATCTCGAGCGCGACCGTGCGCAGATCCGCGAGAGCATGCTGTCCGTCCAGCCGCCTACGAGGGAGGAAGTTGCACGCACGATCTTTGTGGGTGGCATGGGAGACGATGCGCCTGAGGATGAGGCTATCGAGAACATTCTACGGTGCGCCGGCAAGCTTCGTCGCTGGACTAGAGCTAGGGACGCTGACGACAAGAAGTGCAAGTTCGGCTTCGCGGAGTTCGAAGACGTCGATTCGCTCGAGGCTGCCAATGAGCTGTTCGGCCAAGGCATCGAGGTGCCCGCGTTCAAGGCCGGCCAGCTGATCCGTGAAGGTGAGAACAACGAGATCAAGCAAATCAAGCTGTTGGTGGTCATCGACGAGCAGAGTCAGAAATACATCGAGGAGTGGACAAGCAAGCGCAACGAGGACGACGATGCACGCCAGTTCCGTCTCGACGGCTGCAAAGAAGACTTGCGCCAGGCGCTCACATCCATCACCAACACCGACTCTTTCATGGCTAATGCTGGCCTGAATGGCGACGCCGACAATGTTCCACACGATACGAATGGCGAGCACAAAGAGGACGAGAACGCCGAGGTGGTCAACATCCCATTGACAGCCCAAACCGAAGACGACCTTGCAGATGTCCCCGAGGACATGCGTGCAACGGTGGCCGCCGAGATCAGAAACTTCCGCGATCGGTCCAACCGCCGTGACCTTGACAGACTGAGACAGGAAGAAGAGATGGAGCAGAAGGAACGCCAGCGAGCTGCTGGATCGCGGGCGAGCCGTCTAGCTTCACCACCTAGGGGAGGCCCGGCTGGATCGACAAATGGCATTCCACTTGGCCCTCGTGACCGCACTACAGGTCCGTCTGGTGCACCCAGTGGACCTAGGGGCCACCGTGGCCAGATGCCATCTGACTATGTCAACGGTGTCACCTTTGTCGGCGCGAACGGTGCTATCAACGGGATTTCTCTCAACCGCGAAGATGAAGATGCAGAGGAGAGCGACGAGGAGCTTGAAGCACGCCGTCGCAAGAAACGCGAGGAGGAGCTGGAGAAGCAGTACATCGATCAGGAGCGCAAATGGCTGAACCGCGAGCGTGTCTCTAGTAGTGCTAGGCAGCGTGATCGCGAGAACGAGGCGAGATCGAACGAGCAGAAGGAGAGACAGAAGGAAGCTATGCTAGAACGTCTGCGCAAGTGGAATGATGACGAGGAGAACAAACTTGGCCATGAAGAGTACTACGTCGACCGCTCAGCTTGGCTACGCAAGCGTGGTGCATACCGCGACAACGAAGCCCGTCGCGACGACTCGGATCGTGTTCACGAAGCCAAGGAGGCTTCCACTCAACAGACCAGGAATGCCGAAGCTCGTGGCCAAGCCGACGCCTTCCTCGACCAATTGGACAACGACATCGCGACGAGGTCGAACGCAGAGCCCGCTGCGTCTGCCGGCGCATTCAAGCTCAGCCTGGGCGCAGCAAAAAACAAGGTATCAGCTGCTGCATCGGCTGCTGCACCCGCACCCAAGCGCAATGTCGCCGATTTTGAAGGCCTCCTGGAGGATGAAGAGGACGCCGCAGCCGCTGGCCGCAAGCCTGCGCTCAAGCCGCTTGCTGACACTTCGACGCTGCCGACGAACGGTGCTGACCTCAGTGATGAAGAACGTGCTGCTGCCCGCTCACAACTCGCAGCCGAGATCCCAACGGATGTGGATGCGTTGTTCGCATACAGGGTCCGTTGGGCATCATTGTCATCTGACAGCATCGAGTCCCAGATCCGGCCGACGGTGGAGAAGAAGGTTGTCGAGTACCTCGGCGTGCAGGAAGAGCTACTCGTTCACACAGTCGTGGATGGCATCAAGAACCAACGTGCTCCCGAGGAGCTGGTTGGCGAGCTTGAGCCGGCGCTCGAAGAAGAAGCGAAGCTGCTGGTTAAGAAGGTGTGGAGATTGGTTGTGTTTTTGAGCGAGAGCGAGGGAAGAGGCTTGAACTAGGCCTCTTGTCTACTGTATGTTGAGAATGGTAAAAGCCAAACTGACCGACAGTGCTATGGTGCATGCCTAGGGGTAGATGGTCATAGTCTGTCAAATCGATCGATCGACTCCTTGTCGACCGACTTGAAACATCTGCACAGGGAGGAAAGCATGGAGATCTTGTAGTGGTAGACTCCGTTCCATACTGATAAAAACATGCATACCTTCATGATGACCTCGAAACCACAGGAATGATAGATTTCGCAATCTCTTCAGCTAGATATCATTTACGTCGTACACTTCATTTAAGCAGTAAGTCAAGCCGCTTTCCTCATTCTTCACTCAACAGTCCGACCAGAAGTTCTTCTCCGCCCAGAGAACCTGCCTCCAAACCTCCTCGCACTCGCCCCACTCCCAGGCGCCCTCCTCAATCGTGGCCCCATACTTGTTCGCAAGGCCCCCGATCCTCCGCACGAAAGCCTCAAACTCCGACGAACTCCAATTCGGAATGAAAACCCGCTGCATGACATCCTTCTCCTTGGCCGACAGCGCATGGTCCATCTTCGACCACGCATGCCGCCACGATCGCAGGTAGCACTCCTCGGTCGCCCACAGCGCCACCAGCGAGACCACCAGCGGCCGCGACGGGTGCGCCGCGCCCGCGAACAGGTCCTGGTACGCGCGCGTCTGCGGCGTGGGGATCGCGTCGCAGATGTCTTCCAGCCAGCCCTCGGCCTCGGCCGTGTCCTCGAAGAGTTTGAGCTCGCGCTTGATGTTCACCAGCGCGTCGATCAGAAGGTCGGCGACGCGCCATTCGAGCGTGCTGTCGCGCTGGGCAGAGCCGGGGATTGGAAGTCGGGAGAGCATGGTGCCCATGAAGTTGACGTAGGACATTGCGTAGAGCCGGTCTTGCGCGAGCCAGGTCTTGAGGTGTGCGGGCGAGAGCTGTGAGGTTGCGGCGGCGCGCAGGAAGGGGTGTTGGGTTGCCTCGAGGAGGCGGAGTGGCTCGAGGCCGATTAGGTGTGAGGTCAGGGAGGGCATGGTTGTGTTGCGTTGGGGGCTGTTGTTCTTGGGTGCAGACTCGAGGTGACAGGAGGTAAGAGAAGAGATGTGAGAGGATTCCTTACGTATGCCTGGGTACTACTATGACTGCTCCGCTATGAGGCGATTTCCTGTTCGCTCGCTCCGTCCAACGGTACAGAATGCGCCCACTCTCGGCCGGCGAGATGGTGGAAGTGGGAACTTGATTGCTAGAGGCTGGAGACTTTCGCGCTAGAAGTCTTCAAGCTGATCTTGGGAGGGCGCTCGGACTTCCTCTGTGCGATCGCAGGCTGTGAATGTGTGCGCTTGCCGATTTGTGTAGCGTCGTCATACCGTCGATTTTTGTTCAAGAAATGTGCACACCGAGGTTGCATGAATCAACATGACAAGGGAAACTGAGCCAGCCATGAGACAGCGAAGATGTATCGCCGTCTTGGCGCCAGGGGAACTTGCCGAGTTGGTCGGACGGGCAGACACTATATCGTACTCGCTAAGGTTTGCCAGGTGGTGAGATCCGCGTGGTATGAGACAAGCTTACAAGCAAGAATGAAGCAGGCGTTTGCCTCACGGCTCAGGATTTCACGATGCCTTTGCAAACAAGTCTGTCCGCTCGAGAGTCTAGAAAACCATCTGAGCCGGCGAGGTTCATAGTGCCAAAAGGACTTGGCTCTCCCGGTCTGACGCAGAAGAATAGTCTCGAGCCTGCACATTACGTCCTCATGTATCGGAATGGCGCAGTGTTTTTTTTTCAGCAGACTGAAGATCAGAACTAGCACTGTGATGCCCTCTGTACGATCAGCTACAAACCCATCGCAGCAAACATGTCCACCCCACTCGTCTAAAGTGCACGATACCCATGGTTAGTCGTGGTACTTCAGCGCTCCCATCGTGATCATATAACCCAGATCACAAAGAAGAGTAATAGGCCTCCATTACATTCTCACATCCTCATCGAAAGCGTCCGGACCGCCTCCTGTCACCATCATCCGGCCTATCCGAACTCTCCCGCTGAGATTGACGTGTCCGAGCCGTAGTTCCAGAACGAACACTGTTTGGCGTGATTGAGCTTCTGCTGTGCAGTCCAGCCTGAGCACTCGACACGGAAGCTCGACTTGCAACTGGAGTGGGGGCGACCTCCCTGACATCCTTGAGCCACTCCTCAGGCTCATCCCCTTGCACTTCGTATCGCTTGCCTTTGTAGAGATAAGTTCGTTTAGGAGGCGTGTTACCGATTTCGGGGCGATGGGGGTCAAATCCGGCGTTACCGTCGATCTCAAGCTCCTTTGGGATCGCGACTGCGCTGTCTTGACTGGATGTTGAAGGCTCGGTCGTTAGAACGATGACCGGTGCCCGCGGCCTGGGTTTTGTCGGCAAGGGAGAGCTCGACGCCGGCGTACGCACTCCGGTGACGCTGTCTGTAGAAGCACTGTTGTCGTCCTGGATGCTGTCTCTACGTTTCTTTGCGTGGTGTCGAGGGTACTGTGGCAAGTCATGGTCGTAGCCGACGGTCCGGTTGGCGAAAGCAGCGTCTTGCGCTTCCTCTGAGTCAAAGGCCTTGAAGAAGCTTCTCTTAGAAGGAGTGGGACCGTTCACTGGGATTTCTACTTCGTGTACGGGTGGTTCCCGAGGCATAGGGATTCTGATAGCAGTATCGCCGCTGTCCTGGCCGCGTCGCCACGCAGGCTTCGATATGGGTGCACGAGGGAGGGGAAGTTCCCACTCGTGCTTTGGGCCACGTCCAGATCCCATGTAGTCGGCGAGTTCCAGGCGAAGGTTTTGTGTCGAGGCTTTGGTAAATACGTTGAGTGAGCGATGCCTCCGCGATGGAATCTCCTGAAGGGCTGATGGCTTCAGCTGGAAGGATGCAAGATTACGAGCAAATAGGCCGGCTACAGCGATCGATGCCCCAGCTGCTATGGATGACGTTTTCGATGTTGATGCGATTGTTGATAAGTTGGCGTCGGGTGATGCACGCGTCCAAGGTGCGGGTTGAGGCAATTTTGAGAGTTGCGGAGGAAGACACCGGAGGACCGCCAATGAAACACGAAAGAAAGCAAGGCCGTGCTGTGTGTTGGTGCCTGATGTATGCAAGACCGCTTGTCTTGCTTGATTGAATGTAAGACCGCGAGACAAAGGAGATGGTGGCTTAGAGGTTTTGGGCAGGTACACAGCAGCACGTGAGAAGTTTCACCGTGGGCAGCCAAAGCGGCGCGAATCATGGTCATTTAAATATGACGCTTTGACACGCCTTGTTTACGAGGCATCAACGAACGTCACTTAGATACTTGTGATGGTTACTAAACCGATTATGATGATTCCTTCATTGGCCTGGATAAGTGTTCTCACAATTCATAATCGCACCATTGACCGCTCGCCACAGCCCACAACGACATTGCTCCATGTTACCTCTTCCGCAAGGAACCCATCAAGGGACCTGTAATAGAACGAGACCGGTCGCAAGAGTATCTTCAGAGCCTTCAAGTACTTTACAACAGTACTGTGAGTCGTAATGATCTGGACCAGCATTTGAGCATTGTTGACAACGCCAATCGGCCAGACCCCCAAAGCCGCAAACTCTATTCATTTGTTATGGTGCCTTATCCTTGGCGGTGTCAGCATGCCACGTCTTCTACCAGAGTCGTGCAAGCATTGATCCACCATGCTGGTTAACGTGATGGAAGACTGTACGTCCATTACTTTTATCGAGGCCCTCACCCCTATCGAGGACTCCCAGCCAATGTAGAACGCCACCTATCCGCACTCAATGCTCATGGTTTCGCCGAATGTATAGAAAAATATCCGAAGAAGCACTATCGCCGTCATTCGAGCTTGCACAAATGATAGGAGAGAGGCTTGAATGCATCGCAATTATCATTCTGCATCACAGCGAGTTGTGGGTTTCTAGGTAGCGAAATGCGCATGCCTGGTCGATAGACCACGCTTCCCCATGAGGGGCAGATCGAAGCGATACGGACAATCCTAAGTCTGACGGAGCACAACAAGCATTGCGCGTCGGTTTGTTCGCACGCACAGTGGGTATGATAACATGGTAGATGGTTTCATATGATCGCAACCCTTGGCCTCACTCCACCAGTGAACTGAGCCTGGAACCAGGTTCAATCCTGTTGACCAAAGCTGTCTGGTACGCGGCAGCATTTGCTTTGAGCGCAGTGAGACCGTGGATGAGTTGTTCACTTAGTGCTTGCTTGCACATGGGTCAAGTGCATACCGTGAACGGGCCGAAAGAGTGCAAATCGCTACTCGATGGCTATGTGCAGTGATTCAGAAACTCCGGATGCATTGCAACACTTCATGCCTTCGTAGTTTGAATGCAGATGTCTGCAATTGATTTGTTGTACAATGACATAGCAGACCAGCCCTCGGGACAGTGTTGCTGAAGTGTCGATTCAGGCGAGAAGACCAGTCCTGATCATGATCATTCTTGCAAATACTACGTACGCGAGTGTGTGTCTAGGTTTCGGTGGAAATGCTGTCTGGCAAGGCGCAATAATTGGAATGGCAAGGATTCACTTATCCCTCAGAGTTTGCTCGATCACTGATTCCATTCTCGATTTGTATGTGGAAGTAGATGCCGTGCCGAAGGCCTCAGATCAGTTTTCATCTCATCGAAATGTTTGTAGGGCCAATCATAATGCATGGCCTCTTTTAGTCCAGTCGAGGTTCGGGAAAGGAAAAGTCTCGTAATCTCAGCACTGTGACGTTCTGTGCCAGGGAAATATTTGGCGACTGGTGCGTGAATTGTCCAATCGTAAAACCATGCCGCCGCAATACAGCGAAGCACAAATCGCACAAGACATACCTCAATGATCTGTTGGTACTTTTCGTCACACCGCTTGTCCCGTCAGACCGCCTGTAATCGCCTGTGGCCCAGAGTCAAGCAGGAATGTCCGGGGAGATCTTCTTGCAATATTAGAGGAGCGAAAATCATAGAGAACAGGTTTCATCCAGAGATGCATTAGGAAAAGTGTCCAAACGGCCAAGTTTGCAAATGTCGTGTGCAATTTTAAAGCACACTCTTCTGCTCGTGTAGGTGGTTTTGACAATCAAAGGAAGAGATGCAGTATTCCATGCAGTACCTACGTCACACACAAGGGTCGCATATATGCAGGCTCGTCACAGGATTGTGCTGATTGAGGATCCATGACGGAGCTCCGAAGTGGCATGGACCCGTACAATGAGTTTGTCTCATATTAGTAGCCGGAAGCTCGGCGGCATAAGCCGTCGGTCTCTCGAATAGCAGAGACTATATCACCGTATTGTATGCCCTATCTTGACATGATGGATTCGCATAGATTTCTCGAGATTCGCGACATTGCAAAGTGAGGTCGTTCGACTTTGGATCTGGGCAGAAATTGTCAAAGCTCGTCCATGGCCGATCCCCACTCTTTTCGGGGGCAACAAATCAAGCTGGAAGCCTGATAGGGGGCGTGCCTCCTGTATGACCAGCCACCCAATCCAATCCCTTGGTAAGATGCAATTTCGAGAAGCATTGGACGAACCGAAAGTGTGCCGTCATGTGACCGAATCCTGATTCGAACGCCATTCACAGGGTCGTCAGGGCTATACATCCGCTGGCCACTTCTCGATTGAACAACACCGGCCTTCAGCAACACAGACAACATGACGAGTCATGCTCACTCGCAGTCCATAATGGACAAGGAGGTGGAGGTGCCCGAATGGGAGCACACGAATGTCTCCAGTGGTGCTGATCCTGCCACTCAACCCACAAAACCATCGCTCAAGGAGAGGTTTGACACTGCAATGCCGCCACACAAGAAGTACCTGGGCATGAAGCGCAATATCTTATTCCTAGCACTCCTCGCCGCATTCCTAGCGCTTCTTGCGCTGATCATTGGCTTGGCTGTCGGGTTGACGCAAAAGTCGAAGTGAGCAATTTGATCATCCCAGAAGCACACCACTTGGCTAACAATGTTCATAGATCATCAAACCTCTCATTACCCTCGAATTCTCAGATCTTCGATGGCGAACTCACCTACTTCCAAACCGGGCTTGGCGCCTGTGGCGAAACCAGCAAAGATTCCGACAGCATCGTTGCTGTCTCACATATCCTCTTCGATGCAGCCGGCAGCTCGAGCTCGAAAGGAGGCAACTCAAATTCCAATCCATTGTGTGGGCTCAAGATCCGCGCCGAGCGTTATGATGAGGACCGTGGCGAGATGAGGAGTGTTGACTTGAAGGTTGTGGATCGTTGCACAGGATGCCAGCCCAACGATATCGACGTGACCTACTCTGCCTTTGATAAGCTGGCATCGCGCGACAGAGGAAGGGTGGAAGTCAAGTGGGCTTGGCTGCGATAGTTCTGCATAGGTATCGTTGGGTATTCGCAGCGGATCTCGATCTTAGGTGGCCAGCTTTCCACTACATCTCCAGCTGTATACCATTAATTTGACGGTGTGTACTCGGCGGTAACATCCCTGACCGTTCAACCTTCCAGATCGAATGGCGACACCCTGTGAGTGTGGAATTTGTGGGTGCATTCGAGAATTGGTCATTGGAAGCTTTGCTTGCGTCTGCTCGTGCATACCAGGTAGGCTTCACTTCCATTGAATCACCAGTCTGACAGCAGCAGAAGACACAAGCATCGCAACCCGTCAGTAGGAACAGATCAACCGTAACTTCGAGGCGCCCAACGAGAGATACGCCTGGATGCAGGCTTGTCAAGTGAGACACGTGAAAGTTGTTTGCTCATCGCACAAGATACGTCAACGGGAAGCGGTACACAACAAGGCGGCCTGTCCCACGCTCCGTCGCGGCTGACTTCACTTGTTGCGCTCTCTGCACCAGAAAGCGCTCATTCGCCACCGACTCTTCCGCCACAGTGCCAACTTCTGCCGCACACACCGCGCTTGCCTCCCTCCACCACCACTTCACAATACACAACCCGCTGCAGCAATTGACCTAAGCACTCCTCTACCCAACCAAATATCACTTGGAACTCCTTGCGCAGTTCTACCACGCTATCGAGCCTGGAAATCGCGACAGCACCAGGACTCGGATCACACACCGACATCATCAAACATCCATCGCGTATCATCCAACCGCCCGATGCGCTCACCTGGCACCTCCTCCTAAGCACACCTGCGGTCATCATTCCATCCAACCATGGGCTTCTACCACAACTTGAACAAAGAGAAAAGCTACCATAGAGGAATCTTCTTGGCCGCGACAATCGGGCTTGCTGGTCTTTGCAGCGTCTACCCGTTAGCATGCTTCAAGAAGTTCAGTGGGAGAGAAAAGGCGAAGGTGAACCAGGAGCTGGCAGCGCTGGAGCGGCAGCAGAGAGAGGACAACGAGTGGGAGCGGACGCATCACCCGAGGCAAGCAAGGCACCGATCGTATTCACCACTGCGTTCTTCGCAGCGCCCCCCTCGCGAGCACCGCCGCTCCTCCGCGAGGCCGACACGCCACCACCATCGTCGCGAGTCGAGGACCCATCGCCACCCCGAGGACGAACATTAGGAACTGGACGATCGCGTGATCGGAGACCCTCAAATCCCTCGCAGGACTCACGCGTACGATCGGGTGTTGGATCGGGAAAGATTCGAGCGACATGGTGGGAATCCTCCACCGAGGAGGTACCATTACAGCTCGTAGGAGGGCATTCTGGGCCCGATATGAACTCAGTGGAGAGCTCTTCGCACGATGATTCCCGCAAAGAATCAACACACACCAATGGGCAACCCATCGTTTGGACAGCTGCCTTCTCCGATCTGACACATGTGGAGCAAGGACCGGCACGATATGATGAGGAGCGTACTGCTACCGCTCAAGCCACCTCACTTTTCAATCCTAAGCCATTTGGAGCTCCCTCGCCTCAGACACCTAGTTCAAGTTCCTCCGCGAGAAGCTCGACAGCTTCGAGCTTCGCTTATCAGTTGCGTCGCCGAGTTGATGTGCGACTCTTACGGAAACGCTTCAAGCCCGTTCAACATACTAAGAAACATAACTCCATCAGAGCCAAGACTTCTCCACCACTGCGTTCGCCTACATTCGGGATACCGAAGGTCGTGGCAGACAGTCGTAACGAGACTGTTATCTCACCGCTGGATGTCAGCGATTACAATTCACTTCAAGCATTCCTCGACAAAACATCCAAGGTCGCCGTCACCTCGCTGAAGCTACCACCACCCAAGCAATTGAAAAAGACCCCGTCAAGAACATCGAGTGAGAATAAGACAGAGTCGCCGCCAAATTCTAGATCTTCATCGCCACATCGGGTCCACCAGAAGAATGTCAAAACGAGGCGACCAGGCATTCTTCGTTCGTATCCTTCACGTGATGTGACTGGGCGATCAAGCTCGCCTCAAGCCCGTCCCAAAGCTCGGCCTTTCCAGAGGACTTCAAGTCGAGATTCTCCGACGACCTCGTTTTATGCCGCCAGCCACAAGAAGCAGACTAGCTCGTCAAGTCGTACCACGCCCGTGAGCCCACTCGCGGCCGCCCCACTACCAACAACGCCGGGCTCTAATCATACCGGGAAATCGGAATCCAACCCTTTCCAGACTGACGACAGCTATTTCTCAACACTAAGAACGAAGATGACCAGCCGCCAAGGCTTCACTCCCACTCTCTCGCCTACGAAACCGGAGCAATCCTTGCCCAGTCCGCTCGAGTTGCCAAGATTGCTCCAGAACGAAAGCCAGCAAGAGACTCGGCCAGCCATGAGCAGCGATGCTGTTTCGAAGAGACAGAAGCGTGGCAGTATATTCAGCGTTTTTGGATTACCCGTGCCAGCCAAAGCTGCAGAATTTACTCTACCCGAGGAGACGGGCAAGCCTTCTCAGGATCGGCCGACAGTGCCAGCTTTGGCAACTTGGCCTAAGATATCTACAGATGTGGGGAAAGTACAATGGAGGCGGATGTCAGAAGATTTTTCCATACCGCCATACTTCGCTCGCCGCAAGAGAACCGACATCATCTCAGCTATCTTGCCGTCGCCCGAGCAGTCATCTGGCAGTACGAGAGCCAGTCAAGATGTTGGCTCATCAAATGCCCACGGCTCTTACTTCCGGGAGAATAGCGATGCCATCGGCCCGTTGTCACCTTTCACGCCGTTGCCACCATTGCGTGAGGATTACGACAGGACAAGGCGTGTTTCAATCGAGATTCCAGGGACGCCAGGAATACATCATCACCCATTGGACACTCCCGAACAGACTCCATCAGTTGACAGAGCGAAACCCTCACCTGTCATACAGCCAGTCACGAGTACTGCCGAATCAATGCCTATTCCAGGCTCGTTTCCCGCACGCAGGTTCACATTCCATCTTCCGTCGTCCACTGACGAGGAACCACCCAATCCTCCAACTACGCCAGCCTCAACTCGCAAACGCTCTAGTGTCTTCCAAGAGATCACCTCTGAGTTGAGAGGCACTCCGAACCGACGCAAATCGTCCTCAAAGGGCGACCGTCCAGCCCGCCTGCTGCAACGACGCCGCTCAGCCATCACGCCAATCGCACGTCAGGCAACCAGCACAACCCTCGCCAGCCAAACAATCAAACCCATCAAGCGCTCCATAACAGTATTCAAGAAACCCCACCAGATCCCACCCCTCAGCAAAAACCCCAAAGAATAGGATCTCACCGTCACAGCCTTCAACCAAACCCCCTTCGCCACCCGCTACCACGACGAAAAACGCAGCGAGCAAGCGAACATGCGCGCGCTCATCAGCAAAGCTCTAGCAGAAGACGACTCGGGCGTTGAAGAGGCGGACGCGCTACTGCGGACGCATGTCCCCGATCATCTACCCGGCAGTCCTCTGTGTCCATTGGATGTGAGGAACAAGACGGGCGGGAAGGGCATTTGTCCGCTGCATGGCAGCCGGAAGACGATGCAGGATCTGGCGCTGAAGAGGAGAGGTAGAATGGGAGGGCAGAGGGCGAGTTTGACTCCGGCGGTCAAACGCGAGCCGGAGATTGTTTTTGATAGTGGTGATGGCGGAAGGAAGTTTTGAGGCGGGACATGTTTTTCTGTTTCCCCTGTGATTACGGTGCTTGCTGCGACATGAGTAGTTAGAGCCCTCCAGGTATTGTGTGTCCTGGATGGGTGCGATTGAATTGAGTACTTCTTCTTTCCATTGGGGCAGAAGCTGCTCTCCATCTTCTCACGAATGATACACGAGGGTCATCGGCGAGCATGCCTCAAGCGGGAACCGGAATCCCCTACCACGTGTACACTGTCGCGAGCGAGCGAGCAAAGAACGATTATTACAGGACGAGAGGATGATACCTGTCCACGTGCCTCAGAAAGAATTAAAGATCGGAGATTTCTGTACTTCGGAACTGGAGATCCCACGCTTGAAATGTCCCTCGAGCTGTTCAGGCGTGCTCCGATCGCTCCATTGAAGAGCTACCGAGGACCCACAAAGTACGAGAATCCTTCTGATGAGCCGCTTGACCACTCGTCGGTGACGTCCATCTGACGATAAAACAAACCTCAAGTACCTACATGTGCATGTATCCCACGTTGCTGGAGAGCTGTCTCGACCTGCAGGACGTACCTATATACATGAATCCGCTGTCACCATTGACAGCAGCAGCTTCGATCCGACGATGCGTCTTCGCCAACACACATGCGTGCCTCGCTAGAGAGATGAGGAGAATCCACTTATTTTGAGAGCTTGGGTTGGGCTGGGAAGCTATTGAGAACGGGTTTTATGCCTATTTGGCGGTTTTCTGCTTGTGGTTTCGGCAGCCGTATAGCTCACGGGTGATAGTCAGGTTTGCGCGAGTGATGGTGGTGATAGTGCGACGAATATGACGATCAATGAGTCTAGACGGTGAATTTTGGTCTAATTGATTGCCTTGTGATGTTGCTTCATTCGATCGTGATGCGACAGCGGTATGTTGCCTTGGCTGCCTCGGGCGTAAGTGGTAGCCTGTCGGACACGTGTAGTATGAGGTAGTGCTAAGTGTAAGTAGGATCAGTGCGGCTGTAAGCTTCCTTCCAGAACTCGTTCGCCAACGGTGTCGACCGCGTTGAGACTTGGGGATGAAACTCAGACGCCGCATTCCAGTGGACGTCCTTGCATTTACTGTTATCAGTGATAGGGCCGACCGCAAAAAGCAGTGATCCTACTGTTGTGTGTAGATCTCGGAGAGTTGAGCTTCGAGCTCAACAAGCCTGACATGTGCGCGAAGAGCACCCACGCCACAGCCTCATTCTATTCGTGGGCAACGAAAACGCATGCCAGCAGGGTCATGCATATCCGCGCAAAGCGCAGCTTAACACGGCCAAGAGGTACCCGTCGATTGTCACGCGTGCGAAGCAGCGAGCGGGCTGTCCTATAGCAGGCATCAAGCAATACCTCGGCCACAGAAGCGAGTTATCTGGCGCGCGGGCTGGCGGGGTATAGCGATGCTGATTCGGATAGTTTCGGCGGACTCAGCCACGAAAGGAGGACGCGTTGCGGGCGAGAACTGATGAGCAGTTCGGTGCTTTGACTTTGTGTTCCTGGACAAGGGCCGCACGTGGACGGGACGGACCTCTTTGGACCCTATTAAGGTGTTTTGTCTGAGGCGAGGCGACGAGTCGCGAGATCGTCGGCTTCTCCGACGGGATTTTCGTGTTCGCTCGGAAGACGGATTTGAAGCAGCGCTAAGGCGAACAGATGGAGATGTCACAGCGAGAGCTCAAGTAGGCAGTAGATGCACATTAGTCGAGGCTCGCTTGGCGGCAGATGTGAGATAGTGTGGCTCCAGTACCGTGAGCACGGGAGAGGCATCGGACCAAGATCGAATCGCGTCCTGACATGTCTCGCTTCATGCCTGGCTCGATGGGCAAGATCGACGCGTTGGAAGCAGATCCAGGCGGAGCTCCAGGAGACACGCCCTGGACGAGGCAGCTCGTCCATTCGAGCACATGACAGTGGTGACGGTCGCTGCTGGCCGCGACTACGCTTGCATGGTATAGGCCAGCGCCGCGTGTGTCACGCAGGCCGCGAGATACCGGGGCGAGTCGCAGTCAATGGGCCGATGAGCGGCAGCAAGGCGATGGCAGGCAGCGGTGCTAGCAGGCTGGTGGCGTGTGAAGACAGCGAGGTGGCGTGCAGAATGAGGTGTGGGAAGCACGATTCGCCGCATCGGACCTTCTAGCGCATGTTGTTTCTTTCTCACTCACAGACTCGCAGTCCATCCGATCACGGTATCACCCACGCATCGGCGCATCCAGGATTCCACACCCACGCACCACGCACCACGCACACGCACACGCTCCCGCTTCCATCCATCCATCCATCCCCATCCCCATCCCTCCTCCACCACCACCACCCCGGACTATTCTCCCAAACCCTCGCCAACGGTATTGCCCGCATCCCGCAAGGCTAAACCTTCCTGGAGCCTTGCATGAGCATGTCGCCCGTCTGTGCTGCCCCAGTCAATCAGATAGAGTCACTCCTCGTCCGTCACGCTTAGAGTTACTGCCTGCTGCTGCACCCTTTCGACTGCCTGCGAGTTCCAGTCTCACCTCTCGCCCAAAAACCCGCCGCGCCGCCCGTCGCCGTCTTGTCTGTCTCGCCTGTACCACCTGCTCGCTCACCGTATTGCCGTTGCCCACCATCGCTGTCACTTCGATTGCTGTTCAAGTAATCCTCCTCTCCCACAGCCGTTGTGGCGTAGCCTTCTTCAACTCTGCGCAGCCATGCCGCTCCAGTAGAAGCCCAGCCCAGACCCCAACCAACACGCACCCACGGCCGCCTGCCAGACGCACTTTTGTATCCTTCGCAACACAACATCCTGCCTCTTACGCGCTCCTTTCTCATTAGCTCACTCTCGCGACGTACCAACGCCGATCCAGCACCGACACACGCCACCGTGTAGCGTGCGTGCTACAACGTCCACCCTCTACATTAGCGCACGACACCTTTGCAGCGAGACCCATCTTTTCTTCCCCACGACTTGCCTGTCTGCGAAGCAGGAGCCAGTATGGCGTCGCACGTACTCCGCCAACGTGCAGAGTACACCGACATGAGGAATGCCTACCAGAGCGACCGCTCATATCTCTCCTCGAACGCAAGCAGCAACGACTCCTACCGTCAGCGCACGTCTGGCAGCGATCGATCATATCAGACCGCAACCACCGCATACTCGGACGACATTCCGGCCCAGAGGCCCGTCGTCAGACAACACGAGACATGTTACGGACGGATAGAGAGGCCACCGGTGCGCTTCTTCCCCGAGAAGGAACCGCTGGCAAGCCCCAGTACATCGGTAGAGACCTATGCGTCGACCGTACCGAGTGAGGAGGCCCTTACGGACGAACTGAGCGAGTTCGACCTGCCAGAATACACAGCAGAACAATATGATTATGTTGTTCCTGCGACTCCCTCAGACTTCTCGGAACTCTTCCCATCACATCGCCGGCTTACTGTCCGGCATGACGACTCGACGCTCGATGGGAACATGAATCTGCGAATAGACACAGAGGTACACGCGAGTGGACGAAGATGCGACATGACCTTGTTCCATCTCCGTATGCACGATCTCAAGGAACGACAATTCTCGCTTCGACGCTATTGCCGGGACTCTGGTCGTGAGGTCTGTCACTCGGTCTTGAAGACTCAGAAGCCTATTGTCGAGAAGCGACCCGGCTTCCAGCGTTCGCTTAGCAACGCACTGAGCAGCATGTTGCCAAAGTCTGACACCAAGGTACCAACGATTTCAAGTCTAAAAAGAAACGACTCTGGTTATGGATCAATGCATACTGTTGATCTTGACGACGAGCCTCTTCCTGCGGTAGACGAGCCCAAGATCCAACAACAAATGACCCATACCATGAAGTTGGAGTTCTCAAACTATGCGCAGCTTGACGTTACCCGAGTTGGTGCGAAAGCATCCAAGAACTACAAGTTCGACTACTGGGGTGTAAACTACGCGTGGAAGCGAATTGTGCAAAAGAAGCATGACAGCGTAGAGACATCGTTTCACCTTGTCAAGGCGGGCAGTGAACAAGTCCTTGCCTACATCTCGCCCATCGCCCTCTCACGTTCGGAAGCGCGTGAAGAGAAAGCCAAGGGCGGTTGGATCGCACCCTGCTCCATGTACATAGCTGACGAGAAGATCGTGGCCAGCCAAAAGGACGTGTCGGAGTAAGTATAGTTTGTTATCTTATATCCAGTCATCGCTCGTATCGCTAACATCTTTCATAGCGTAATCGTTGCGGCCGGTCTCATGGCTCTCGTCGACAACACCATTCGCGAGCGGTTCCACACTAAACAAGAGAAGCCCTCGATCCTGCCTAAGGTCGAGTACGTCGGACCCAAACGTCTGATCAATGAGATGTTCCGGCCAAATCGCTCAAGCAGCTACAACAGCCGACCATCGACCAGCCACGGCTATCCCACTCACTCCCGCGCGAGCAGCAGCGGCTCGTAAACAAATCCTCGACAACCACGACCCGAGATTCGTCATCAAATGCTTTTCGGTCACACTTTCGGGTCACACTTCCCTGTTGTGCGATCTCCTTTCAGCATGCTGGCGTGACCTCACACCGGAGCTTCAGCTGTGGAAGCTTTGCAGTTATTCACATCTCCAACACTCCGACGTCCTAATGTCATATCGGACTCAGCAGGACCCAGCATGCGTGCCATATCGTCGCCGGAATCACAGTTACGGCTTCATCTCTATCTTCACGATTATCACTTTACTCGCTCACCGACAGTGGTTTCGACAGCTTCGAGCCATTTGTCTATCTGATGCATCGCATGCACAGCTTCTTGGGAATATGTATTGTTATTACTAGTTTGGGTTTCGGCTTAGTCTTTGTGGCATGATGCTTCAACGAATGCAAGACTCTGGATGATCTTGGTTTTTTGAGCCAAGCGTACTGTCAAAACGTTGGGTGGTTCCGATCTGGAAATCACCTGCTATGATGAAAGAGCAGGACGCACGCCTATCCATACATGAGTTTTTCTCGTAACATTACCCTGACGTTCTTGGCATTTCTATACAATTGTCTATCCAAAGTGACCTCACGTCAAGTGATATATGCAAATCACGTGCTCGATCGATTTTTGATATTTCAGTCGGCTTTCCTTTCACTCTTCCGGCTTGCGTTGGTTGTGCAACTCGACCTTCCGATGAGGATCGCCTGCGTCGCCAAGCCAAACATCTTATCGACCTTATGATGCGTGCCAACGTACTTCTTCAGAGCGGTGTGAAGCCTCACCTCATGATTTCCACCATTCTGTACTTGTCTTGGTCACAGATGTAACACGTCAATCGCTCCCGTCCACGCAAGTGCTCGATTTGATTGCTACCGCGACGACACGTAAATGTGGCCGACAATCTGTTGAGCAGGTACATGTAGGTCTCCACCACCCGGCACGCGCCACGGGACGGGAGTGTCAAAAAACGCAACGGCATCGGCAGGAACCCGATCGACGACCGTGCGACAAACACATCACCTCCTCTCTGGGTCGGGTTGCACACAGCAAGGCTCCTGACGTCCTGCTAACAACAACGCGCGACACTGCGTGGCTTGTTCGCACTCTGTTGTGCGCCGTCGCTGTCAACGCTTGCTCGCTTCCAGAAGAGACGCACCGCACCGCCCTTCAAATCCCACGCAACTGGTCAATGCACATGTTGCAGCAGCCGGGTCGCCCGTTCCCATTGCCGGCTTACTGATCCTTCGTCCCTTGTGTGCGAACTCGATGCGTGGCCTGCGTTGCGTGCATGCGCGAGCGCTCGTTCTGCTCGTGCCGGGGGTGGATCATGGATGTGCTGTATGCGGTGTTGTATGTCCCGCACACGCAAACACCCATCCGTAGCCCTGGCCTGGGAAGACCCGGGCGGCCTGTCGCACGCAGCCTTTGGGAGGACCTCGCACCCGCCTTGACCGCCTCGAGCGAATGTCCTTCTCTGTCGCAATCAGCCGCTGGGCAGGCGTGCGTGTAACATGGTACGTGGTCGGGCCCTCTCATGGGCAAGGCTCGCGCATCAGCAGCCTCTTTTCATGCAGAGCAGCGGAGCACCCGGCGTCGGCGCAATCGCGTGCAGCGAGCAACGTCGTTTGCTTTGGCTGCGCGCGCATGAACGGGTCTCCAAGGGGGGGTGGGGGAGAGGAGAGAAAAAAAAAGTCGAGATGACCACCGAGCACGCTCGATCCAAGCTGGGTGGCGCGCATGGCTGCATGCGGCTTTGGGTAGCCGTGGCAGCAACGCCCCACGCTGCTCGAGACGCTCATGCCCATGAGCAAACTGATTCATGTGCTTTTTTGGCAGAGCTAATGCGGAACGAAGTGGGTGCGCGTGAGGAGGGAACGTGTCTTAGCGCCCATTGCGACACCTGAGTGGTCCGCCGAATCCCTTAGGGCCTCGACCACAACTACTCGCTGCTGTTTGACGAATGCCACCTCGGTCACCCCATGCACAAGAAACACCCCCCCCGGTCGATTGTTGTTTGGCACCGGAGCGGCCCAATCCCTCGCGCCGGGCCATGGACGTGAACGATTGTTGCATCACCACAAGGCTACACGGCACCGATGGGAGAGTGCCGAGCGGAGAACAGAACGTCTAGACGTACTCACTGCCAGCAAAGCTCCCTAGAATTGAACGACGCGCAGGTAGGTACATTACGGCTCCACTAGTAGCTGCTTTTACGAAACAGGGTGCGTTTTGTTTGTTCCATGAAAGCCCACTCGCGAAGCGTCACGCGCCAGCCAGCCAGCAAATACCCTCTCCACCCTCTCTTAAAGAAGTATCCATCGCTGGCACCGCCGGTCTGGATACACTTTTCCTGCTTCATGGGCGAAGTGGCCCATTGCAGATTCACCCGGCAACACGCCAGCGGCCAGCTGACAGCGGGCAGGCATCTTCCCGTCTCCGTTGACGTGGCTCTAGCAGCAGCCCTGAACCGGCAGCGTTGGGCAGAACGAACAGCGAAGTCGACTGGTAACGTGTGGGCGACGCAAGAACGCGCGAAGCAAACGAAGGGTAGGTCCCAGCCATGCAACGCCAGGGTTATAAGAATGCGGCCTCGAACAAGGCAACTCGAGCTAAGGAGCGAACTACTTTCTCACCAATCTCCTGCACCGATCTTCCCTTCCTCCTAACCTTTCCCTTTCTCGCCGCCGAAAACCCTTGGTGACCCCATCTGTTCTTCGATTCGTCCCAGAGCCTCAAACACCATCGTCATACTCCCATATACTTCTCCCTCTAACGCTGCACGACATTCTCTCCTCCTGGTCCCTTTTTCTCCACTACCCAACCGCCTCGCTCAGATCCACAGACCCAGTGCCTTCAGCCCGCTAGTCACGATACTAGCCTTGCATCACACGCACCGTCCATCCTCACAAGGTCCGGACCGTACCTTACCTTCCTCATCCCTTCCAAAACGACAGCGAAACAGGATGTCGTCGCCCACTGCCTCTAACGGCTCTGCCTCTACTGCTTCTTCCACCGCACAGTCGCAGTACCAAGATAGACTGATCAGTAAGAAAATCGAAAATCCTTCCAGACCCCCACGTCAAAGATCTGCAAGCCCGAGAGAGAGAGAGACAAGAAAAGTTCCTAATCACTCGTTCCTTTCGCAGCCTACTGCCGCCAAGTCAGCCCACGCACACCGCTCTCCCCAAACTATCAGATCATCTCTGATCGCCGTGGTTCGTTTCGCCCGTCCCCTTGCCCCCATCCCTACCCTGTTTCGCTCCTCTCCTAACTCTTCCAAACGTCATACTTGTTGCTTGTTCTCTGCCGCTTGCTTGCTGACAAAAACGTTCTGGTTGTCTTCAGGCGGCCGCACCGCGTGGTCCTGCACCGTGACCGTCGGCTCGCAGACCGTCCACGCCCGCTTCTGGTACGACGGGCAGTACGTCAACAACGCGCGCGAGGACGCCGCTGAGCGTGCGCTGCAGTGCTTCGGCCAGTTGCCTACGCCCGCGGGGCCGCAGCCGGCGCATTTGCAGCAGTTGCAGCAGAGGCACTATGGGGCGGTGAGTAGCTAGTAGCTGGTGGCGATGAGCTGTGCGTCATTGGCTCTTGCTCTTCATTGTTGGTCGATGAGGAGGGCAGGGCTGGGGTATTGCTGCTGTGGAATGGTGGCATCGCATCGGAATTGTTTTGGGACGGTTGGTTGGGCTTTATGGTGGTGGTGTGAAGGAGGAGGCTGTCGGAAGGTGTGATCCTTTTCGATGCTGGGGGTTCATTTGGGGTGCTGATGCTAGACGTTCGGGGGTTCTTCTTTCCCAGGCTGTCACCGTTAAATGCGCTTGTTGGGATATGGGTATGTTGAGGGCTGTATTCTTTCTTTCCATTCTTTCTTAGTGGCGATGGCGCTCGTCTGTCTGGTCTTTGCTTGCCTATATAAGAGGCAAACGTGCTAAATTTGTACGGCTTTTGTAATTTTGTCAGAGCAGAATCTAACGAACATGATTCTATGCACTACTCATGAATGGTGCTCTTCCGGAGAAGTCA
This sequence comes from Cladosporium colombiae, assembly GCA_026122715.1. Classification (NCBI taxonomy): domain Eukaryota; kingdom Fungi; phylum Ascomycota; class Dothideomycetes; order Cladosporiales; family Cladosporiaceae; genus Cladosporium; species Cladosporium colombiae. Next base: position 745,089 of record JAKZFA010000008.1, on the reverse strand, counting down.
ACAAGGCAATTTTTCCAAGATGCAATCATTTAGAGCCAAGTGGATTCCGACGAACATGATGACAAGAACTACTTGCGGAACTTCTCTCTGGCAAGGATGCAACAACGATGTGAGGAGAGTTGTACATGCCAATGGCTCAAGGGAATTACAACAAAGGACTTCACCCAATGTGCCACTCTCTAGATGCATGTCCCATTGAACAGCGAGACACTAGCACGGAAACAGTACGCGAACAGCGACGTCGCTGCCTACTCGAAGTAGCAAACGCTTTCCAAGACGACAGAGTAATATATCTCTATCGCTATCGCTATCGCTATCGTTGCCGAGAAGCGAATGGAGCCCTGGATCTTTACAGTACGTTACTCGTTTGGTCAACGCCCACGCGGGAACTCTGAACGACATGCTCGACGCGCACGTGCCGGCTGTTTCTTCCTCCCGCAAACCTTCTCCGCCTTTCAGTTCCTTATCTCCCACTTGCACACGCACCCGACTGGACGCTGGCCAAGCACCCTCGGCTCCGTTATCGCTTACACTCTGCGCCTTGTGGCCTCGTCGGCGAGCTCCTGTGTGAGACTTCTGATGATAGGAACGATTCGATGCACTCTTGCACTGATACGGAGTTGTGAGTATGGCTGATGGCAGAAAGTCTAGATTGATATTTTCTTGGTGTTTACTTCTTCGGTGAGCGGAATGGTGGGTGGAGCTGGTTCAGTAAAAGTATAATACCTCGAGCAGATGATCCGTTTTCGCTGCTGTTCTGTGCGCTTTCTTTCCATCAGCTTTTCCATCTCCATCAGTTCGATAACTCATTTTCGAGTGATTTGCTACTGATACGAACCTGGTACTTGGAACTGCCTTTACGCGAGCACTCGACAAAGGGCTATCGGCCACGGCATCCCCCAGCCACATCTACCTGGCGTCGATCATCAGAGCAAAGCAAGGTCTTGGAACTCTCGAGTCAGGCTACAAAGGAGTTGATTTGCTATCTCTTACCTTCAACAACCCGTGCAACCATTTTGCCTGGACAACGTAAGCAATCCTGCTGTGAGCTTCCTATGCGCTGGGAGTTCAACCAACCTCACGACTGGAGGGTCGACCTTGTATTTCCCTAAAGGACAATCAAGTGCGTCACAGCAAACTGAACCTTAATCCACACAACCCGCCACACAAGACATCCTCGAATATGTCTTCATCTCATGATGTCAAGGACGACGCGCCCGATCGCATTGGCCCAGACACAACACCAAAGCCTTCACTAGGAGACAAACTACGCTCGCTCGTCCGAGCTTTCACAACCAAGGACGGACTCATTGGCACCTACGATTATGCATTCCTATTCAAGCCCAACCTGCCCTTCATCAAGAAGGAGCGCCGTGCTGCTCCATTCTTCGGACTCCATGCGCGCATGCCTGTGCTGCTTGCAATGCTCCTAGGATTTCAACACGCCCTGGCTATGCTTGCGGGTATCATCACGCCACCCATCATTCTCTCATCTGCTGCCAACCTGGAAGGTAACTTACAGGCCTACCTGGTCAGCACGTCTCTAATTGTCAGCGCCATCTTGTCTTCCATCCAGATTACACGGCTGCGCATCAAGGGTACACCGTACTACCTTGGTACGGGCCTGCTCTCTGTGGTCGGCACTTCTTTTGCAACTATTCCGGTAGCTACTGGCGCCTTGGGCCAAATGTACACCACAGGTTACTGTCCTTCGGCTGCTGATGGTAGCCCACTTCCCTGCCCGAAAGGCTACGGTGCGATCCTTGGAACACAGTGTATCTGCGCCCTTCTCGAAATCCTCATGTCTTTCACACCTCCGAAAGTGCTGAAGCGCGTTTTCCCGCCACTAGTCACTGGACCGACTGTGCTTCTCATTGGTGTTAAGCTGATCGGTACTGGTCTGCAGAACTGGGCTGGTGGCTCCAATGATTGCCGCGGTCGACCGGAGGAAGGCTTTTTCGCACTTTGCCCTAACATCAATGCACCACGACCATTGCCTTGGGGATCCGCAGAGTTCGTCGGCCTTGGTTTCCTTGTGTTCGTGACTATCATCTTGTGCGAGCGCTTTGGATCTCCGATCATGAAAAGCACGGCGGTCGTCGTCGGCCTACTGGTTGGATGTATCGTGGCAGGTGCTTGTGGTTACTTCGACCGCTCTGGCATCGACGCCGCGCCTGCTGTGAGCTTCATCTGGGTTCACACATTCCCGCTCAGCTTGTATGGGCCGCTAGTGTTACCCTTGCTAGCAGTCTACATTGTTCTGGCTATGGAGTGCATTGGCGACGTTACCGCGACCTGCGATGTCTCGCGTCTGCAAGTCGATGGACCTCTTTTCGACTCCCGCATCCAAGGTGGCGTATTGGCGGACGGCATGAGCGGTCTCCTGTCTGGCCTCTGCACCATCACGCCCATGTCCGTCTTTGCCCAGAACAACGGTGTCATCGCTCTCACCCGCTGTGCCAACAGGAAAGCTGGCTACGCGGCTTGCTTTTGGCTGCTCATCATGGGCGTCTTTGCGAAGTTTGCTGCCGCACTTGTGGCTATTCCGTCAGCTGTATTGGGAGGCATGACGACTTTCCTATTTGCTGCGGTTGTGGCATCGGGTATTCGTATCATTTCAACCATGCCTTTCACCAGGCGCAACAGGTTCATTCTTACAGCTTCTCTCAGCGTTGGCTTCGGCGCTACGTTGGTGCCAGATTGGTTCGATTACGTCTTCACCTACTCCGGTGATAATACTGGTCTCATCGGTTTCATCAATGCCATCAAGCTCGTCATGGAGACTGGCTTTGCTGTCACGGCGTTCCTTTCGCTCATTCTCAACCTTATTCTCCCCGAAGAAGAGGTCGATGAGGATACTCCAGAGCTGACTGCCAATGATGCTGATGATGCAGCCGATGCAGAGGAGTGGAACAGACTTCATGGAAAGCCACAGCCGATAGATGGAGCGACTGGTGCGCAGAGCGAGGCGAAGGTGTGAGGCAATACGTGGGCATGTGTATAACTTTTCTTAGTGTGTTCGGTGTTCACCACAAAAGTACGGCTACTTGATGGCAAATGAATCGAATTGCTTCCATTCCACCCTCCTCGTCGCTCCGTACTTTCCGTTCTTGTTCTTTGTTCCATCTCGCGGTCTAAGTTCAAACTCCGTACTAGTCTTCCAATGGCAGGGCGAGCGGTACGGACTTTGAAGCCAGACCGCGAGTCCATGTACAGCGAAATTCTGTGCCCGGCATACACAGTGCGAGCAGTTTCTTGTATACGAACATTGTTTTGACTTTATGCGTGCCGGAACACCCATATACCTTGCACCAAAGTTCGTGCCCAGTAGTAATCAGTGGTAGAATTCGTAATGTTGCCGTAGCTTTCATATTAATGCTGGTGCGTGCAGCGTGCAGCGTTTGAGCCAATGAAGTCTCACTGACTACAGCCGGGCGCTAGTGGTTGTCCAGTCCCAAGACAACCATAACAACCTTCCTTGCCGATACAACCGTGCCGTGCTCTCCTTGCAACGCATAGCTTATACACGCATACTACACCTTCAATTAGGAGCACCAAACAAACATGGCCACGTCAAGGAGCATCTTCTCGCGCAAGCGCGATCTCGTGTACCTGATCTTTTTCATCATCCACGTTCCAATTGTATTCTGTATGATGCTCCTACATTGTTCTCCACCGCAATTGTAGCAACACGTCTGGCTAACAAATATTGGCAGGCGTCGACTTGGCACCTCTTTACCCAGAAAGCCTCAAGCCCGAGTTTATCACTACGCTGCGCGAATGGTACATCACAACTTACGCCGACCGCTTCTTCACCCAGCCGCCAGCATGGTTTAACATGTACATGTACATGGAATTGGTCTACCATGTTCCTTTGTCTATCTGGGCCATTGGTGCTCTGATAAGAGGTGACACTACCTTCCCTCTTGTTGGCACAGTCCTGTACTGATGAGCCTTTCCAGATGACCCGCGAGTACCCGTGCATCTCCTTGTGTACGCCGTGCAGACGGCTCTTACAACCGCCACGTGCATCGCAGACTACCTGAGCTGGAGCGACTACTTGAACTCTCAGAAGATCGAGCTTGGAAAGCTTTACGTGCCGTATTTGGCACTGTGTAAGTGATTATCCGGTCTTCTCAATTCTCGAAGCTCGTCGTCGCTAACTGATTGGCTTGCAGCTGTGTTCATGGCCGTGGATATGCTGGGGAGACTTCACGCCGTAGTCGGAGAGCGTAGGACCGTACGCGACAAGAAGACCCAGTGATGCGCCCGCGGTTCATTTTTCTGTGTTGCAGTCCACCAGGGAGAGCGCGATGCCACGACAAGCTGTTGGTCGCACAAAGATCGGCATACTCTTGAAGCGGGTGCCTGCTTACTACGACCTCATCATTAAAGCTGCCTAGTCGATACGACGGAGTGGCTCGATGTCGACATTTAAGTAGGTGGTCTGGGACATGTGACTCTTGCCATCTCATTCACGGCCATGATAACATTCGTCTTATCATGCTTGTGTACCTAGACTAGGATCCAATCTGTATATTTATGAAAAAGAGATTCGAAAAGAAGTGAACCCCTTGTCCGATAAATACGTTCACCTCTACGTACATATTCGTCGGGTAAGTACTGTAGATAGCACCATCTACAAGTCTTGCCACCTCTCGTGCAAATCCTTGAGGTCATTCTGACCCTCCAGACGCAGCCAGGGTGTCAGGTCAGCCTCTGGATCCTGCTCCTTCGATGTCCATCCATTGCCAAGGAAGCCAAAACGGTTCTCACCAGTCTCGTACGTGTACTCAAAGTCCTCCCACTTCGGCTCACGTAAGACTCGTGTCAGATGGGACGCACTGCCCGGCCAAACGCCGTGGATGCGTGCTCCGGGTCTTCCGCCGTTGTACCAGGAGCTGCATTTGCGGCTCATGTTGGTGCGAGGGAAGAAGGCATCACAGTATGCTACGAAGTCGTCTGTAGCACGCTTGGAGGGTGTTGCTGTGCGGATGCCTTGAGTGGAGATCTTGCGGAGCAGCTTTGCGATGAATGTTGTTTGGACCTCTGCACCGTGGGGAACAGTGCCTGATGTTCCTGGTGGATGGGGACCTTGGATATTGTCAGTACTAGTCGGGGGTGATCGAGAATACGGTTCGGATATTTACCAAGGATGTAGGCAAGGTTGGGGAAGTGTGGCGTGCCGATTCCAAGGTACGAGTAGGGGAATCCGAACTTGCCGTCCGGTTTCCAGTCCCGGGACAAGTCGTAGTCACCTGCGATAAGTGGGAATGGTGGTGCAAAGTCCACGTTCGCCCCTGTAGAGCAGATGACTGCGTCTACGGGTCGATGTACGCCATCCTTGGTGACGATACCATCTTCGGTGAAATGGTCGATCGGGTCTTGGATAAAGGTAAGGTTGTCCTTTGTGATAGCCTCGAGGTAGCCGGGACCAGGTGTGAGACGACGGCAGAATGGTGGGAAGTCAGGCACCATCTTTTCCAGCAATTCGGCGTCGTCGCCCAGTCTCTCACGCATAATCTTCTTGAAAGCCTCCGTGCCTTTGCGAGTGGTTTCGGAGTCGCGTAGAATAGACTCGAACCGACGGAAGAATGTGCCTTCGAGGTGCTTCCGGAAGGCCAGATATTTCTCTGGGTCCTGGAAGTCACGAATCTGCTCTTCAGTGAATGGCATCGCCGCTTCCTGTCGTTCTCTAGCACTGGGGTTGAACGAGCCAGCAATCCATGTTTTGTTCCTGGCGTAGTGGTCCACATGAGCAGCCTGCTTCTGCAAAGCAGTTGTCACCTGGATACCAGAGGCTCCATTACCGATTGTGGCGATACGTTTGCCTTTCGGATCGAAACTAGGATCCCAGTCAGATGAGTGGCGAAGGTGGCCCTTGAATTTCTCGATGCCTGGGTAGGATGGCAACTTCCACTCGTTGAAGTGGCCGTTTGCAGTAATGATGAAATCGAAGTCAAGATCGTCAGTAGTCGACTTTGCAATATCCGAGATGTTCAGGCTCCACTTGGCCTTTCCAGGGTTCCATTGCGCCGAGTTGACTTTTGTCTGAAAGCGACATTTCGAGTAAACATCGAACTTCTTGGCAATGGATTGCCAGTAGTCCTTAATCTCCTGGCCTTGAGCATATTCCTCGGACCAGTTGACTTTGGGCGCGTAAGTCGATTGGTAGCAGTGCGATGGGATGTCACACCTGACACCTGGGTAGATGTTCTCGAGCCAAGTACCTCCCTGGTGTAGTTGTTAGAAAGACCCAATAGCTCGATCGCGATGTATACTCACGACATCGCTGTTCTTGTCGAAAATGGTCAGCTGAATGCCAGGAACTTTCCTTGGCAGCAGCACACCGGCAGTGATGCCAGCAATACCAGCACCTATCACTGCAACCTGCAATCGTTAGCGGTGTCTTTTAATGAAGTGGTGCGGTTGGAAAGCTACCTTCAACTGGCGGACTTCGTCGATAGGCTTTTCTTGTATCTTGAAATCCGTCGGGAATGGGTACACCCAATCATCATCATTCTTCAGAGACTCTGCAGGTGGCAGGTCTTCAGCGGCAACAAGGTCTATCGTGGTCCCTGAAGCCTCAACGTTCTCTTGGCCGAAGTGTGTGACAGCGGCAGGCAGATCGACGGCGTCTCCCATTTTGACGGCTTAGCTATAGAATACTTCGCTTAAGAGGCAGAAGATAAATGGCGAGGTGATTGACTGTGAAGATGCAGCCGAAAAAGTGAGCTGCAACAATGATTGCTCGCTCACGTTAAGTTGAGTGTCTGGCGGAATCACGGAGCCAGATCGCACCATCTTGGCTCCACATTGCGAGCGTGTGGCGGACGACGGCTGTGATTCGAAGTTGTGCCTCATCTCATCGTAAGGCATCCAACATGTCTCCAGGAGACAATACCCCTATTTCATACATAATGTGTGTCCTATGACGGTACCTAATATGCTCTCCTTTCTAAACGTACATCGCTGAAGTGGATTGTGGCAAACCTTTCATTCTGCAATTCTAGGATTTTGGAAGTGTTGACTGCAGGCCCAGCGGCAATAAAAACGTCGAGATGCCAGCTATACTCTGTCTTGGCAACCATGGGATTCCTGTTCTCGGTTCCCCATCCATGCTCTCTTTCTGGAACTTCACGTCACACACAGTTCGTGAATTGGGAGAAGATATACGTTGCGGGCTCAAGGTGCATCTACATGAATGATTTGACTTCGACCAAGACCATGATATCGCTTCAAAAGCCGATTGGCTCAATGGTAGAGCGTCCGCCTCCTATTCCAGGGATTAGCGGAAGGCTGTGGGTTCGAGTCCCATGTTGGTTGATTCACTGCCCTCATACGGGGAGTCACATCAAAGCTCGAGGTTAAAGTCCTTGTTATACCACATGATTTTTGCTTTTGCTTGTCTCACGAAGACAAGGAAAGAGCACCCTAGACACCATTATTTATCCAAGACGCGGCGATAAGTATTCGGTCATCGATCAACACCTTAGAAGCGTGGGAATTCATTAATATTCGTGTACAAAACTCCTATCTGTATGGTGTTACCACACAGTCCGTTCAATGACGCATGAGCCTTGGTTCCTTTCGAGCTCACAGCTACAGGCACGTCACAACGTGATTGTTGATAAACAGCGTATCGTCGTTCAGCACTGTGATGTTTTATCGCTGCTCCATAGCAACCCTCCCTTCTCGGCGCAACCAACGTCCGTCGGTGCAACTTGAAGACCACTACGTAATGTGACGTTATAAACATGGACTTCACGATAGAAGATACCGTTACCCCATCGCCCAATCATAACTCTACCATCAGAGATTCACTTGATCCAAGCAAAATGAGTGACCCTAAAGAAAGAGGCGAAGTGCCTCGCGAACCCTCGACAAAGTCCGGCTTCAAACCAGCGGACTGGTTCTGGGAATCGCGCAAGAAAGGCCCAACATCCGCCGGCACCATCCTCTTCGTTGCGCTACGCGCCCTGGATCTACCATTGCAATACTACCTTCTCCAGTCCGGTCTCGGATCGGACGTCGTCAAGCGCCTTGGTGGCACTCCAGTGCTCCAATCGCCCGTATCATCCACTGCAGGCGTCCTGGGCCTCAGCCCGTACCACACGCTCGTGATGGGCCTCGCGACTGGCAGTGCACTCAAACAAATCTACTGGAAATTGTCTGTCAATGAATTGGCAATGCCAGCTGGATTTAGTATTGGAATCGCAGCGTACAATACCATCCTCAACACCCTGAACACGGGCTTTGCGCTCTGGGCCGTAACATCACAGCAACCCAGCGCTCAGTCATCAGTATCAGCATTCTTCCAGACCGCCGCACCATCAGTGTCCGTCGGCATCACTCTGTACACCATTGGGATCTTCGTCGAATGGTACTGCGAAGTCCAACGCGCTGCGTTCAAGGCCAAGCCCGAGAACAAAGGCAAGCCTTACTCGGATGGCCTTTTCGGAGTTGTTAGGAACGTCAACTACACCGGCTACACTTTCTGGCGTTCTGGCTACTCTCTCGTATGCGCTGGGTGGACTTGGGGTGTGTTGCAGGCGGCGTGGTTGGCGGGTGATTTCTGCGCGCGTGCGATTCCTAGTCTGGATACGTACTGCGAGAAACGGTATGGCGAGCAGTGGGAGGATGTGAGGAGGAAGGTGCCGTATAAGTTCTTGCCTTGGATGTATTAGTGTCCTGTCGCGAGTAGGTTCGTCGTAGGCATTTGGGTCTAGTGGGCGATGTGGCGAGTCTATAACGCAGCACACAGACCGTGCAACTACACTGACATCCTCTATCACCATCAAAAGTTTCTCGTACACAACTTATACAATCGCTACGTCAAAAGTCGACATCAAGCTTCACCTTCAACTTATCGCCCTTCACAATCGCATCCTTCTTCTCCTCCAACTGCTCCATGTCCCACGTAACGTTGACATACCTTCCAGACAGCCATTCTCGCTTCGCTGCAGTAAGCCACACAACGGTGTCCGCGGGCAGCTCTGGACTCTCAGTAAAAACGTGCATGAGCTCGTCCGGAACCTCGCCGCTGGTTGCCATTTCGGTGAGGATGTTGCCAGGGTGAATGGCGATGGCCGTGACGCCTTGCGAGCTGTACTCGGCGTCGATGAATTGCGTGAAACGGAGAACCGCCAATTTCGATGGCTGGTAAGCTGATAGGGAAGGTGTTGTGAGATGGGCACCGACACTGATGCATTGTTAGCTGTGTTGTAGCATAGTGTGAGTCTGTGTTTCACATGCCTTGCCACTGTCACCACTTGCTTCAGCGAGTCTTCAGCCTTGAGCATCAATGGCAAGAAAGCTCTCGCAATCAAGTATGGTCCCTTGACATTGACCTCCCAGACTCTCCACCAAGTCTCAGGGTCACTGTCTTTGATCAACGTCATATCGATAAGTCCGGCATTGTTGACAAGGACATCAAGCCTGCCAGCAGACGTCTCAACTTCAGCTGCAGCCTGGGCAACTGAGGCTGGATTTGTGACGTCCAATCTGATCTTCAGCACCTGTGGAGGCGATCTTCCAGCGTCTTGGGCTGCTTTCTTGACAGCCTCTTCGCTGTCATCAAGACCCGAGCGCGCACCGAGCACGACAGTAGATGCACCCGCTTTCGCGAAACTAACTGCAATAGAGCGACCGATGCCTCTGCTTGCACCACTGATGAGAACGACTTTGCCGGAGAGATCCTGTTTGGTAGGGTCGACGGCTGGGTAGGTCTCGTTGTGGACGGTTTTGGTGACAGTGAAATCGCCTATCTTTTGTCAGGCATGCCGCGACGACGGTATGTCCAATGGAGAGCACTTACCAGGACCTTCAATCGGGTTTGGGGTTCCTTGTGGCGGTGGCATTGTGATGCTGTAGTGAGATTCTCTGTTGCTTGTTTGTTTGCGCGACGATGAGTTCAGAGTGAGTGTTTTGATAAGTAGCGACGAGTTAGTTCGAGCAAGACTGACTTAAATGCTGCTTGAATACTACCTTGCATCACTTGTCACCCACTATTGCTTACACATTACATGTCCAAGGCTGACTCTACCAAGGAGGATCACTACCAAGGATGGATTGCACGTCGGCGTTAGCGAAAACGACGAGTCGGCTTTAGGAATTTACGAGTTCGTGTTGTTGGCGACCTCGACACCTGAACAATCCACTCGAAGACTAAAATCGCGACTTTCAAGATGAGCCAGTGAACAGATCAAATTGGCGCAGAATCACAGTGGACCATGTCTGGAACAATCATGCGGCAAGCAGTCTGACCTTGCCGGAATAATGGAGGAGCTCGCCTATGCTCGACCCCGCCTAGCCCCAGGATCAGGCTCATGCTCGAGCCTCGCAGAAGGGATGTATCTTCCTTTGGATTGTAGGCGAGCCACTACGAGCGTACCTCACATCACAGGCTTGCTGATGCCGAGATCGAATCACGGCCAGATGTTCGCACGGCAGCACCCTGGATGCACCGAGCTCAAACCGGCGGCTTATGGCTTGTCTCTGCCCTCGCCCGGCTATGCGACGGGGTAAACGCGTGTAAACCGCGGTGCACCTGGAGACGGGTCGCCGTCTGCGCAGAAAAACAATCGGTCGACGAGGTGAGGTGATGGCCAGACACACGATGCTTCCAAACGCCATGGTGGCAGTCAAAGACGGGCCGATTGGCGGCGTGAGATAGTGCAAGTCATCTCACGCAAATAATGGGGTCCAAGGTGCTTCCATGTCCCAGACGAACCTTCTCCCGCTCGACGACGATGCTTCCCTAGCCCCTGCCGCCGGAAGCCTCGCTCCGCTGGAATCTCAGGCCGCTGGCAACGGCGTCTGCATGACTTGACTTAGATACACACCGCGCTAAAGAGGAGCGTACTCGTGATCCACCGCTCGCCGTGCCTTTATATCTCGCAAACCACCGTTTCGCTACCACAACCGCATTGTTCGAGCCGCATCGCACATCCAAGTCCCGAGCAAAGACTACATCTCCCCGACGCTCGCTGCGCATCTACACGTCTTGAGCCTACCGACTCCCATGGGCGGCGATCACAACACTCACCGCGAGCCTCCTCCCACCCCCCACCAACCTGGAGCATGGAATATGATTCCAACCACGACAACCAAGGAGGCCACTTGACCTCGCCGCCGCCTCCGCCAAACCCTAATGCTGATGTGCCGGCCATCAACCCTCACTTCGACAAGCTCTCCGACGAGCCCGCCCTTATCGATAACCCGGACTGGGATATAACTACGCTCTCTGCCCAAGGTGCATTGCTCACGCTTCAAGCCGCCCTCGAAGCCCTCACAGAAGCGGCCACAGACGTGCCTCCGACACCACCGATCTCCCGCCCAGCGACACCCACGCACAGCAAGCCAGCGAACGAAAACGTACGACCACGTACTTTCATCGGCGCCGATGCCGACCCTCACGACATCCAACACGCCGCAATCGCCCGCCGCTTCTTCTCTAAGAGTGTGCCTCCCTTCCCATTACCCTCCTACTTCAAACGCCTACACGACTACTGCCCCCACAGTCCCGGTGTCTACCTGACCGCGGCCCACTACATCCACCGCTTGTGCATATTAGAACGAGTCTTACCTGTCACCAAGCGAACGGTCCACCGACTCTTCCTCGCCGCAACACGGATTGCTGCAAAAGCGCTGGAGGACAACAAATGGAGCCAGCAGCGCGTGGCGCAAGTAGGAGGCGTGACTCTCAGGCAACTGCTGAATCTGGAAGTCGCGCTGTGCTTTTTGCTGGACTTTGAGCTGGGCGTTGATGCGAAGGGATTGGCGAAGAGCATGTTTGGGTTGCAATTGGCGGGAAAGTCTGGAGGAAGATGAGCATCGGGAGTTGCGACTCTCTGATATGACACGAAAGAGACGGGACAACTTATTCTTTTCTTTTTCTTTCCCCTTTTTCAAAAAGACCACATTCGCACGAAGCAATCGTTTTGACGAATATGATGACGAGGAAAACGTGTGTACGTCGGCAAGGGACCAACGGCGATACGACAGGAGCGATGGGAAAATGGATGATATTTGGATACCCACTTTTAGCGATTCTTTATTTCTTCTTCTTGTTCTTCTTTTTTTCCTTGTCGATCATACTATTGTCGTTCAGAACCAACGGAAGTATTTTCAAAAAGTATTCTTTACGCACTCTGGAGTAATGCGAAGCAGCGAAGTAGCGATGTGATGACGGCCACGAGTGGTGATTTGTAACGAGCGCATTCTTGTCAAACTCCGAGACGCGAAGTGGGCGTGAGAGCTGATGCTACCTCCGACAGTTGCAGCCTGGTCGAGTGCCACCCGTACGTTCGTCCGCACCAGGGAGCCCCCCAGGCACAGTCGATGCTAGCACCGTACCTGAGGCAAAAAACCAACACGCCCTGCATGAACATGCCAGCTGGAAAATCACAAAGTGCGTGCATAGTCGAAGATACGCACGCACGCACGCACACGGTCACGAACAGAAACTCCAGAAATCGATGGTAAGGTGTGCTGCGAGGCAGCCTTGCATTCGAAGGATGGCAGAGCAAGACGCACGATGCACATCTCAAGGACTTTAGCTCAAGGTACGCGAGGACAGACTGACGAGCGGTGGGACTGCAAGCCCGCTGCTCTCACAGCACTTGTTAGTGGTGCTGCCCGCCACGCTTTGGTAATACAAGACGAGGAAGCCCAGAGAGAGCGCCACGATTCGGGGGCCGAAACGGGAAAGATGACCCAGCCACGCCTCAGGCGGTGCAGCAGGATTGCTTCACGTAGGACTGAAGACGGGAAGACGATGTGACCCTTTGCTGCTTTCGAGTGGGTTCGGCGTGGCTTGATTGTGTCCTTGTGGCCATGCTCGCTCGCTACCGTCGTTAGCTTCGATCAGCTTCGCTCGTGAAGCGAAGAAAAACGCAGGGTGGTGTGCGGTTTCAGCTTTGAAAGTCAGGTACGCAGTGTGTGTTGGTTTTCTCGCATGCGGCGGCTTCTGGTTGGCTGGGCTGGCGCAAATCGTTTGCCGAGATGTATGCACGTAATAATATCATTGTGTAGGGGACGCGTGATTTGATGCGTTTTCTTCTCGCTGTTCTATTAGCAGCTGCTGATTGTTGATGTGGTGCGTATGGGGCCGAGTTCGGGGATACTGGTTGATCGATGCAGGGGTTTGGGATCTATTGTAGGAAATATGCGACGTGGACGATGGTTGTGGTTAGGACGGAGAGGCGACGAGGTAGATCATGCACCGCGTACCTTAGCTAGCGAGATTGGCTGGTAAGATCCGTTGTGCAAGTTGGATAGCGAGGGTTGAGCCACTCTCCAGCCTGCTAGGTGAGCATAAGGCACATGCAGCCTGCACAACAATTACGAAGCTGCGAAGCACGACGGCGAAGGAGATGCGACCAAGCTTCCACGAGTGGGCGTGTGCGCACGGCATACATTTACGATGGCACGAACCGTGAGCTCAAGTGCAACGGGCCGGAGATCAAACACGTTCGCATGGAGACAAGCAACGACCTGAATCATGCGGACGGCGATGTGGACGAGCAGGCGGCGTGCGAGAGAGAGGCACCAGAGGCGATCCAGGATGGATGCAGAGACGGGATGTGCCACTAAGTTAAGCCTCAGGCGCGGCGCAGCAGGCACCAATGCAGCACCGCCTCCCCATCATCATCCTCGCCCTCACACACACTCGAGTCTCCCCACTTCCGTCACACCATGCACCACCAAGGCGGCATTGTGGATGATCATGGCGGACCTGCTCGAACCCAACGCGAGGTGCCGTGCGGATAGGGCTAGTAGTCGCTCTCCTCGATGCCATCACCACCACGCGCTGCAGATGTGAGCGAGCACTTGGTCGCCTGACAGCTGTGGGCAGACGTCGAGTATGCACTGTCTCGCCTCCCTGAAACCTCGAGACACCCTTTCCAGCAGGTCAAGTACAGAGGTCACTTCTCCTCCAACACGAGCGACGCAAAACACATCCGGCACGCCTGCAAGCAAAACATCGCGCCCTCAACACCGGACGAGCTGATCCTCAGGTTCGCAGCACAGACGCGCACGGTCCCGAGGCGACCGCAGCGTGTGCATATAGCATGATCCTTCACTACACTACAGCCGCTGGCTACCTTTCCTAACGTCATGCTCCAAACGCTGCGCCTGTCTGTGCCGACAATGTGGCTGCCATTCACTCCATCATGGTAAGGTCGTCCGTCGCTATTTCCTGTCCTCGTACACTATAAGGCTGCAGCGTGTCCCGCCGCATGCAGTCACGGGTATATTTTGTCCACTCGCATCACCCGTCCTACCCGCGTTTCTCACCCATCCATCCTCCATATTGTTTGTCAGGTTCAAAGCAAGACTGTCTCACCGCGTACCACACCCTACAAAAGCTCGGTGCCTGCCTACTTCGTCGCTACCAACGCTACTGAGGCCGCCTAGTACTGCACCTATAAGAGTCATCTGACTGTCGATCGCCGGACCCATTGTTCAACCAACACTCTGCTGCCTGCCGCTCCCGGACCCTGAGCATTACATTAGTCTCCATTGAGAGGACTCCGTTGCCCTTCGACCTCTCGACCACTTCGGTACCTATTCACTACACCTTCACGTGCCCATCTCGTACGCCAATCGATATCGTCGTCGCATACTTGCCATCAACCCACCACCATCGATGTGCGTTGTCGAACAAAAGACATACTACCAACCCGACGGAAGCCAGAAGGCTTTCGACAGGGTCCATCGTTGCGATATTGCCATCAGTTCAGGCATAGATCTCTGTTCCAACGCCACTCAAACATCTGGCGCTGCCAGGATTGTTGAGGTGAGACCAGAGACAACCACCTCTTCCTCGACGAGAAAGAACGAAATCGTCACCGAGAACAACGGACGCACTCACATCTACCGTGACGTTCGGCGACGCGCCAGCCAAAAACACAAGACTGGTCAAAGCAAACACTCGAACGATCGCAATACAACTGACGGTCGTTCTTCCTCGAACCCTCGGGTCTTCGAGACTTTCGCTACCAGAAGGGCATCGCCTGCTTCTCGTCCACCCACGCCTAGCTCTGCTCCTCCCAGAATGGACTCCTTCCCACCGACCCTACCCTCAGAGCCCTCTGTCAGAGTCCACAGAAACGGCACAGCTGTCTATGATGCACCACCATCGCTGAGGAACATGCCACGTGCTGCCGACAATGAACGTCGACCGGCGGACAAGGCACGGAAAGTGTCGTTTGGCGAAGGACCAGCCGACCGTCGCCGTCCCAGCCTTTCGGTCCGCACTGAGGCACGTCAGCATGACCCTCCCACAAAATCATCGCCAGGTCTGAGCCGTCTACCCAGCCTCCGTCATAAGCGCACAGACTCAGCACACGATTACAACACGCCTCGTAACACCTCACCAACTCCAAGAGACGACCGAGAATACGCTGCGCGTGAAGCCGCCCGCGAGACCGCTAGACGTCAACGGGCTTCAGACGAGGCCACACTTCGACGTCAAGAAGATCTAGAAGCTACCGAGAACAGATCACTCGACCGTGAAGCCGAACGTGCACGCTACCGACGCTCGTTCACTGAAACTTTGCATCCTCCACGCAGCACCACAGACAGCGAACACAGCTCGTGGAGCAGACACACCAGCCCACCAGCACCACCAAGCCACCCACGGCCCGCACAAACGCGTACTCGCTTCGCTTCCTCATCACCGCTCTCAGCAGGCTCGTCCCACCGTCACCGCAACTACGGCCCCGCAACCGTCCATCAATACCACTACCCAGACAGCCCAGCCGTCCCAGCAGCCCCTGCCGGCGGCAGCCGCAGACCAAGCGACGCCATCCGCGACCGCGGCCGCGAAGTCATCGAGCGCGAGCGCGCGAAGGTCACCAGCGAAGACTCGATGCAGAACAGAGCCACCGCTACTGCGGAAGAGTACATTGCCAGTCCGGGCACCAGCCAGCGCTGGGAACCTGTCTTCGACGAAGTCGACGAGAGAGCTGGCGGGCGCGAGTTCTACTATGTCACTGAAGGGTCGGCGCGGTCAGAGATCCGCCGGAGGAGAGATCGCGATAATTCACGGCGGAGGGAGGAGAGGAGGGATGAGTTCTTCCGTTGATTGGGTGATCGACCGGTTGCGATGAATACGTTTGTTAGAGATGGGGTCTCCCTTCCCCCCTTCTCTCTCTCTTTTTCTTTTGGGTTGGATTGTATAGAGGTGTTTCTATCTCGTTGTTCATGCTGGAAGATACCATAGATAAGGGGCGCGTACGCCGGGAGTTTATTCTGTATCTTAACTTTGTATTTGTATTTGTAAATATCACAAGGCGCCGCGGGCCAGTAATGGGCCGCGGAAACGCTATATTCTTACATGAAGTGGCAACAACAGCCCGTCGGATCCTGCGTAGCTTGCCATGCTGAATGCAACACAAAGGTCTCTCTTCCAAGTCCCACCCTACTGGTTGGTACCCTTGGACAACTCCTGAATCATCTCCAACGTCCTCTCCTCGTTGACCTTGCCACCGCCCAGCTTCGCGGCCTCGGCATCATAGCCGCTCACACGAGACCGGAAAGCAGGACGTCCGGCACTCCTCTGGTCCATGGCCAGGCGTCTCTTGTCGGGCAGGCCGAAGCCGTAGTTGGCACTCTGACGAGGCCTGCCGAGCGAAGGAGGCAGACCGACAGCAGCTGACGCGCGCGCGGCGCCAGAGCCGCGCATCTGGTGGATGTGCTCGACGTTGCCCTCTTTGACGGCGACGGCTTCGTTGTCTGCGCGCACGACGTTAAGGTGCACGCGGCCGGCCTCGTCGATGATGGCGGTGGTGGGCTGCACGTAGACTTTGTTGCCGTGGGGGAGGTCGGGATCGAGTTGGTGGGTTGGGTCCGCGGCCTCGTTGCGGCGGGGGCTCTTGCCGAAGCCGCTGGTGATGGGGTCCAGGGCGACGAAGCCTCCGACACCGAGGTGTGCTTGGGCGCTCTTGGAGCGGGCGGCGCTGCGGGCCATGAGGACGCGGGAGAGGATGGGTGATGGGTAGGCTTGAGGGCCGTGCACGGGGTGGTTCTCCATGAAGGCGTTGGTGCGGATGTGAGAGAGACCGGCGGCAGGGTGGGTTGTGGGTGGTGCGATCTCGTTGTCGCCGAGATTTGAGAGCTCAATGCCAAAGCCTGATGTTAGTGCACTGCTGGCGCCGCCGGGGATCTCTGTGTTCACGGCGGGAATGTCGAGGAAGTGTGTGAGGAGCTTGGCGAGGTCGGATCCGAGGTTTGCGTGGTTATCGCGAAGGCCCTTCTCGAGTACGGAGAATTGCTCGCGTGTAGGCCTAAGCGTAGGAGTGTGTCTGGCCTTCCATTCGTTCCACGTGCGAGTCTTTGCGACTTGGATCTCAGCGATCTGGTTCTGAGCCTCGCGAATCAGCTTGTCGGCCTCCGCGATGTCGGCAGTGTTTGTGCTCTCGACGCCCAAAAGGCGGTTCACACTTGTGATAGCATCTGAGATGATCAATTGCATGCGCTCTTCTCCATCGCCAAACGAGTCGCCTGCACGCTCCATGTTGGCCCTCTCCGCGTTGGCGGTACGCTGTGCCTGAACAAGGATCTTGCGAGCCTCCTCAGGCGCATCCCATCGCCTGCCCTCGGCGGCGTAGTCCTGTGCTTTTTGCCTCGCCTCCACCAAAATACGCTCACCCTCTTGTCTTGCCCTCGCCTCGGCCTCAGCACTGCCGGTCAGCAAAGCTTTTTGCACCAACTCCTCGCCTTGCCTCTCTGCCTCCAACATCACCAAATCGGCTTGGACCCAAGGGCTTGCGGCCTCAAAGGGCCCATACCACTTCCGATTCTGTTGCGCCTCTCTCCTCTCATTCTCAAAGTTCTGCTTTGCGAAGTGGTCCATCAGATACTCAGTCCACTCATCCCTGCGTGAGCGCAACTGGCGCTGCACGTAGCGCTGGAACTCGCCCTCCTGCATGCCCGCGATGAAAGGTCCGGCGTACTTCCAGCGCTTCGCCTCCGTCGTCTGCGGGCCATCGGTGGCATCGGCTCCGGAGCGCACGACAATGGGAGCTGCGTTCGGGTCGGTGTTGTCCAGGAAGTCTTCGTAGACGCTCACGGTAGACTTGTCGGCGGCGCCACGCTCCCTCTTGCCGCGAGCCATGATGGGCACGCCCATCTCGGCCCACTTGGCTCGTGAGCGCTCATGGTCGGCGGCGCTCTCGAACTCGGTGATGTGGTCGGAAGTGTCTTGGCCCAGGACTCGGATGCTCGGGGTGGAAGACTTGGTGGTCTTGCCAGGGATGGCTCGCTTGAGACCCCAGTCGCCGCGGTAGTGGGAAGAGGAGGGTGTCGCGATGGCCTGGTGGGTTGGGTAGAACTGCGTGGCGCTGTCGGAGGCACGATACGTTCCGGTCGAGCTGGGAGTCTCCAGAGCAGCCTGCGGGAGTGGGCGCGGTAGCGAGAAGAGGCGTGAGGACTGCAGCAGGCGCGCAGTCGGCGAGTTGTACGCCTTGGACATGGTGGCGGCACTACCGGGGGGTTGTGGTGTGGTGGTGTAGCCCTTATTCAATGCAACATTTCCCTGCGCGAGGTGCTGGCTTGTCGGAGGTCTCAAGCAATCCGCCGCGGAGGTCATATATTCACGTACGAAATTGAGATCATGTTGGTTTGCAATCCGTCCTCAGTTTTCTCATTAAAAGAAAATCGTTCCTAGGGTATCTCAAGAAAAACAAAAGTAAAATCATTTCAAGCAAGCACAGCGTCCAAGACGGCATCCATGACCTGCTCCCACCATTTCCCTTTCTTGCCCACAAGTGCATCGACCATTGCCTTCGTAGCCTCTTCATCCTGCCCACCTATCTCTAGCCCTTCCTTCTCCCTCCATATTCTCTCTGCCTTCTCAGCCGCTTTCCGTATAGCATCGGCCTCATCCTCATCCCCGTATAGATCACACCTCTCGCACTCATTGCATCGACCACCATGAGGCCGGAAGTGCTGGCAGAAGTGCGTATATCCCTCTTTGCTAGTGATCTCTCCGCGGCAGACATAACACATGGTGTACCCGCAATTGCAAACGAGCTTGTTGCAGCCGGACGATTTGACGAACGAGAGGTGGCACTTGGGACAGGTGCGTTTGATCGCTGCCGTGGCCGAAGACTCGATTGCAGTGCGCAAAGATGTCTTTTCCGTTTCGAAGCACGTGTGCGGGTCGCGCCAGGGTGTCAGGCACCGGGTGCAAGAGGTTCTGCTGCACTCAGGATTGAGGCAGCGGAATTTGAGGCCGCGACGCCTTTTGTAGACGCGAGTCCAGGATTGTCGCAGGGCGTTGGCAGCTGGTGGGTGGATAGTGCTGAGGAGATAAATGAAGCTAGCGAGGAGGAGAAAAGGGATAGTAAGGAAGAAGGCCAGAAGAAGGCTTGCAAGAAAAACACCTTGCACTCCAGGCGATGATTTCTGGAGGATGTGACTCGCGATCTGACGAGCATTACGCAGTCGTGGAGCAGGCGTTTCGTCAACTTCGCCATAGATGCAGAATGGACATCTTTGCAGGGGTAGTTGGCTCTTAGTGACCGCATCGCTCGTTGCTCGAGTTTGGAAGGCCAGCCAGACATCCTCGCTTAACGCTCGCTGTACAAGACCAGAGGGTATGGCACCTTGACACTCTTGCAGTGCTGGTGCAAAGCAGCGTAACGTCATCCTCTCCAGATCAGCACTACGAGCCCAACCTTGTCCGTAGACTGCTTCGTTCGTTGTACGTGAGATGCAGTCAAAACACAAGTAGTGAGAGCCGTCGTTGCAGCTAGCGATCTGCTCGAACGGAACTGATGAGTAGCAGCACTCGCAGTCGAAGACGGCGCCAACTTCCTCGGCTTCTGCCTCGTTGAGCTGATTCGCAAGTGTCCGGTCGGCCTGGATCCGCTCTTGTTGTCGTTTGACCAGCAATGGCTCGACGAACAAGTCGTGCAGCTCACGGTCGAGCACTGCACTTCCGGTCCGTTTCACGCTAGGCAGAGGGTCGATGCCCGGAGCATCCGCATGCCAATGCAATGCTACATGGTCGCCACCGCTGCCAGCAGGCGACCTCTTTGACCAAAGAGCTGAAATCGAGAACCGCCAGGACTTGGCAGATAGCTGTTGTAGTGTAGGACGAGACAGAGTGTACGAATCGTTGTGCTCCGCCATGACGCCCCTGATCGTCGAGTGGCTGAGATTCTTGAATTCCAAGTACAGCAGCTGCTTGACCGCTTTCCTGTAGTTCTCGCCTCTGAACGTATCCTCTGCTGGGAGAAGGTCCTCATCTCGTCTCTGCGACATACGGCTGTGCGCAACCGTTGCGTCCCCACGTCCAGAGGGCCTCAGCCGTCCATTCACGTACATCGCCTTCTTCTTCAAAAGCTGCTCGGTGACGACCTGCAGCCTGCTCTCCTTGCTAATGCTCAGCAGCATTTCCCGAAAGACCTCGGGCTGTACGTCCGGGAAAAGCTCCACCAGCGCCGCCAGAGATGTGTTCAAGTCTGCGAGATCCGGCTCTTCCTCTTGGTCTTGATTGACCAGCGAGGGGTCATAGAGGGGTGTTATGTTCTCTCCCGTCTCGCTTCCCGCCGTGCTGCTGTTGCGAAACGGTCTGAAGAAGTCGGCTTTGCTGCGCCATGCGCCCGCGCGGCTGGGTCGGAGGATTGGCACATAGTCCATTGTGCGCGGCTCATGCGCGCCGGCGGATGGGTCATAAATGTAGTGGTGTCATGTATGTCGAGGTGAGAGTTGTGCTGTCTTGGTGTTTGTGTGCCGTGAGGGGAAGTTGCCTTTGGTGAGTTTCGTGTGTCATGTCACCGCAGGTCGGCAAATGACGTACCATTGCCTGGTACAAAGAAAGTATGTAGTTATGTACAAACATCAATGTACATATTGTCGACGGGTCGTCGATCTGTCGTCTCTTGGTCCATATGTAGATGACCTTTCGCCAATTTATGCGCTTTCTACTTTCTTGGAGATCTCATCCATGAAGCGCACTAACCACTTGAAGGCATAAGGTAATCACACTCCTACTGGGCCAACCTGTACAGATCCGCTCAATCGGGCGATGGCGCGTCCTAGCACATAATTCGTTCGGAAGATATGTAAGATTGGAGAATAGGTTTCAATAGTACAACAGCAATACGCTTTTGATTCGATTATATACAGACATAATTCATCTATGGTTCATCAACGACTTGCGTCGTCCTTCCGGTCTCCTCGCGAGAGTGGCTCAAAGCCTCAAAGCCTCCCTCGGTCAGACGGACAGCCCCAGCACGGACAAGAGCTTGTGAAAGGTCGTCGATCAGATCATTCAAGTCCTCGATACCTACGCACAACCTGATGATGTCCTCGGGAAGCTCACGTTCCTTGCGAGTCGCCGGGTCAATGCTTGCGTGGCTCATGCGGCAGGGCATGCTGATCAAGCTGTTGACACATCCAAACGAGACTGAGATGCCCCAGAGGTTGGTGGACTCAACAATGCGCTCAGACAGGGCGACGGAGCCAGTTTCGAAGCTCAACACTGCGCCGGCACCACGTGCCTGGCTCCAGTGGAGTGCGTATTGCGGGTGTGACTTCAGTCCAGGGTAGCGGACCTTGAAGCCGTGGTTTTCAAGGAACTCAGCGACAGCCTGAGAGCTAGTCTGCTGCTTCTCAATGCGGACGGCAAGCGTCTTGATACCGCGCAGCAACAACCAGGAGTCGAATGGCGCGAGACCGCAACCAGTGGAGTTGATCATGAAGAAGAACTTCTCGCCGAGCGCAACATCATTGATACCAATGACGCCAGCCATGACATCGTGGTGTCCACTGAGGTACTTGGTACCAGACTCGTAGACGACGTCGGCACCGAGATCCAACGGGTTTTGCAGGTAAGGGGACAGCATAGTGTTGTCCACGGCAACGATAGCCTTAGGGTTGGCAGCGTGCGCGGCAGCAGCAATGCCTGCAATGTCGACGATCTTGATGAGGGGGTTGGTCGGGGTTTCGAGGAGGACCATGGTAGTCTTCTCGTTGACTGCGGCCTTGACGACATCAAGCCTTGTGGTGTCGACGTGGTGCACCTTGATGTCATTGTTGTTCTTGAGGTAGGTGAGCAGGCGGTTGGTGCCGCCGTAAAGATCATCACCAGTGATGACCTCGTCACCTGGCTTGAGCACTCGGGTGATCACGTCCAGCGCGCCCATTCCTGAGCCGACGACCAAGGCCCTGTTGGCGTTCATGATCTTGGCCAGGTGCCTTTCCAGGTGCGTCCTGGTTGGGTTGCCGCTACGAGTGTAGTCATATTCTTGGCCAGGGCCGCCCTTGAAGGTAGCGGTCTGGTAGATGGGAGTGCTGCTCGAATTAAACTGGTCGTTGCTTTCGGTGTAGACCAGTTCGGTGGCGAGAGCATACTTGCGACCATTTGCCGGGCTGGAGGGAGTGGGCGAAGGCGGCAGGTCGTGACCGTCGAGGTCGAGACGAGCAATGGCCTTGCCAATGGCACTAGGGGCATCCTGAGATCCGGACATGGTGGTGTGTGGTGATTGGAGGGAGGTGGTTTTTTAGTGAGGGCCAGAGACCTCAGCGCTGGGTTTCTATGTTGGAGAAATGATGGGCGGAGTCCGGATGAATGGGCTCCTTTGAGTTGAAAGATACGTGGACGAGAGTGAGGTTGAGAGGTGTGTGTAGCAGAGAGAGAGAAATGTCAAGAGGAGCAAGTTGCCTTCGTGCGGCCACAGTGAATCATGCAAGGCACCGACCAGACCGCCCTCCGCCAAAGTGTGGGTTGCCCGCAATGGCGGGCGATGATGTGATCGAAGGTCTCCGACTTCGCTGCTGAAATACGGCAGTTGCGGGTCAGCGTTATCAGCCCGGGCACGTGACCCTAACCCTGCTGCATCCACCACTGCCCAGCCTCCAGCCCTGAGCAAGAGCTTGGACATGCACGAGGATGCATGCCCTCGGGCTGTCCAGACACCGATGCTTGGACTGACTATCACCCGTCGCCGAGATCCCTGTTGTTTGGCATGAGTAACTACAAGTATATGTAGGCAGGCGAGCTTTTCGATACACGCATGCAATCATACACCACTCGAGCGCTCCACTGAACAAGATGCCTGAAATCATCGACGATAAGTCGGAACACTGTGTGCCCTTCATCCTCGACAGGATTGCCAAACACCGAGAATCCTTTGCTTCAAAGGGCGAAGAGCCAACGCCATTCTTTGTTGGCCTCAACGGTGTACAAGGGGCCGGCAAGACCACACTGGTATGCATACTCCGTTGAAGCATCTCTATTCCACCAAGGATGTATTCGTGCACCTGTGCATCACATCATTTCGATATCCTATAAGTCATATCCCACACTTCGCCGCTGAGACAAGGTAGGTCACCACTCTCTCCAAGACCCTTTCCTCAGCACCGTACAACCTACCCACTCTGGTCTTCTCCATAGACGACCTCTACCTCCCACACGACGAACAGGAGGCACTCGCAAAATCGCAACCCAGCAACCCACTCGTGCAGCATCGTGGCCAACCTTCCACACACGATGTGAAGCTAGGTATCGAGACATTTGCAGCTATCACAAACCGCAAGCACAACATCCAGGTCCCTTCTTATGACAAATCTGCTTTCACGGGCGCAGGAGACAGACTTCCTCCGAGCAAATGGGAGGTTTGCAACCGTGAGGGTGAGCCTCCAGTTGAAGTGGTCATTTTCGAGGGCTGGTGTGTGGGCTTCCGCGCTCTCAGTGACGAAGAAGTGGAACGCAAATGGAAAGCCGCGGTGCAAGAATTCGAGACCAGAGGGGATGCTTACGAAGGTCGATTGGGGAAACTGCAGCTTGAAAGTGTTCTGTTCGTCAATAGCAAGCTCAGAGAATACGACGCGATGACGAGGTAGGTTTCGCAGTGGCCGGAATCCGAGACGACCTGCTAACGATTTTGCAGCCAACTTGGAGCATTTGTTCATATGTAAGTACGTTCGAGTATCTTACTCAGACAAACACTAACCTCGTGTTCCAGCGACGCCGAAAACCCGCTCTACGTATACGACTGGCGCCAACAACAGGAGGCCGCAATGCGGACTGCCAAGGGTACCGGCATGAGTGTAGACCAAGTCAACAACTTTGTCAACGGCTGTAAGCGATGCGGAGATATCCATGGACGAATGCGTACTGACACCTGCAGATTACCCTGCATATGAGCTTTACACAGAAGTCCTCAGACAGGGCATTTATCCCGAATCTGGTCGCCAGCTGAGACTGGTAGTTGGCAAGGACCGTAGGGTCAAGGATGTCATAAGGCTATAAGCTAGCTTGGGAAGAACAAGCGTGTCCACAACGCTGTGGACTTATGATTGTGTTGGGTCAATGCAAGCCTCTCAATCTTGTCCTGATCGATAAGGGAAATTGTGAGGCCTCTCACTGGTTGTAAGTGGTATAGCTACGGCCGGGCGCATTTAGAGTAACGCAGGAGAACAACTGCGGCCATGTAGCATCAACAAATCTGGGTAGCTCGAAATTTCCATTTCTTCCTCTTTGCCAGTCATGGTAGTGTACATATGGCCGGTGTAGTATAAATGTGTATCTGTGTTGCTGACTAAGCACAGGGTATGAATTGCATACACGGATTTGGCGAAACTTCAACATGTAAATAACACAAACGCGCCGCCTCACAATCGACGCACAGACCGAACCATAATTACACAACAGAATCTGTGTGTCGAGCGCATACATAAAAAATCGCTCGAGACCTGTCTGTTCAAAAAGAAAAAATCTGAGAAACGAGAGACTTGAAGCAATTTTCAACCATGGGGCAATTTGATCGCAAGAAGGAGTCACAGCCAAAACACGGCAAACCTAGTTCCAGTGGCGCATACAAAGGCCCCCCTCCAATGGCTCGCGGCATACCAGAAGACAGGAAAGGTCGTGGCTATACTGCCAAAAAGAAGCCCCGACCGCAAGCGACTCCAGCAGCAGCACCAGAGCCTCCCAAATTGGACCACATTCTACCCGTCGACCTCGAAAAACGGATGCTGGAAGTTTACCGCACCACGTTCCCTGCATCCAACGATTTCGAAGCGCTGAAGCCGACATTGCAGGAGATCAGGGATGCGCTGAATTGCAGAGACTTCGATACGGCTTTCGGGAGAGAGGAATACCTAGAAGCTTACACAATACGCTGGAGTCCAAGTCGCACGTTAGTCTATACACAGTTGCTCGCTTGGATATGTACGCAAAGGGCAAACGATGCTTACATCAAGCAGTTGGTCGGCAGTGTTGAACATGAGAGCCCGACGAAAGTAGTCTGCTTCCGAGGCGGTGCATCGGAGTTCATGGCAATTTCTGGTCTTCTACGTTATCTACGGCCTTCGGAGGCAGCTGGAAACCCACGAACGACAGATGGAGAGATTTCAGAAGGCTTAGACGCATTGTCAATCTCATCACCCAATGCTCCATCACCTCTTCTCCAGGTCAATCTCTTCGATGCTGCAGACTGGGCATCGGTGCTCTCAAAACTGGACCAAGGACTAAAGACGCCGCCCACACTCTCGAAATATGCCAGCGCCGCTGTTCGTGCGGCGAACGCCTCTTTCCTGTTGCCTGGTATCGCCGAGCATACTTTCACACGGGCGGACGTTCTGGATCTTAACACAGAAGACCTTCGCGCATCTGTTGGGCCGGCTCCAGCGCTTCTCACACTCATGTACACCTTGAACGAGCTGTACACGATCTCAATGTCTCGAACGACAGCCTTCCTCCGAAGACTCAAAGAAGTCGCTCCGAAAGGTAGTCTCCTGTTAGTAGTGGACAGCCCTGTAGCATATTCAGAAGTCACCGCCGCCAACGCCGAAGAGGGAGAGGTAAAAAGGAAATACCCCATGAATCTGCTGCTGGATTATGCCTTGCTTCCCAAGAAACAGAACCCAGACGACAGTGACGAAGAGCAACCGGAACGCGCTTGGGAGAAAGTGATCAACGAACCTAGCATGGTGCACAAGCTGGACGACGCGCTCAAATTCCCGGTCAGCCTCGAGAACGTGAGGTTCCAGGTGCACTTGTTCAAGCGTATATAGGTTGCAAAGAATGCAATTCAATACCCAGTGGCTGTCATCGGTAATCTCAACGATCTTCTCCACTCGATACGCGTAAAAGCAGTTGATATTGTCTTCCACCAACAAGTCGCCAGAAACACAATTGTGGCAGCATCAGCTGTGCCGCAAGAGAGTTTCAGAAAACTGTTTCCCATACTGAAATCAATCGCCAAGTGCATGTATCTTGATGGAGCGTTGGGTTTACTAGGGTCAGTACCCGAAAGAGGAGGATAGCCACCAGGTTTGAATACGAGTGTAGACTTATGCACAAAGCGAATACCCGGTCACCAAGTTAATGAAGATCGGAGAACCTACAGATTGGTGAACCCGGACTGCCCACGGTTGTTCGCATGCCAGTCAATGGTCAGAGCAGCATTATGCGGGCGAGAACAAAGCATGGCAGTGAATTCTTCATGTGAATGCCGCGGGGAGAACCGATGATCTTGGTCGCTCACTCGCGCCGAGGTAGCCTCGGCACATGTTCGTCACAGCCAGCTTCACGAGTGCAAGAGCCGGGGGATCAGGTGGTCATTTGCAATCCCTATATCGAGGTAAGGCGCCCTCTGCCGTCCACTCTTCTACCTTGCACTCTCAATACACTTTCGCTCCACGCTATCCACACATACTCCACAGCAATCATGGCTGGAGAACAACTACGCTACGACGGCCAGACGGTCGTTGTCACAGGTGCCGGCGGAGGACTGGGAAGGGCATACGCACTCTTCTTCGCCTCACGAGGAGCCAATGTCGTGGTCAACGACCTGGGTGGCTCCTTCAAGGGCGAGGGCGGTAGCAGCAAGGTGAGTGTCATTGCTCCAGAGGGCCTCCCACAACATGCTAACATTATTTCTTTCTTAGGCCGCAGACGAGGTTGTCAAGGAGATCACATCTGCTGGCGGCAAGGCCGTCGCGAACTACGACTCGGTCGAGAACGGCGACAAGATCATCGAGACTGCGATCAAGGCCTTTGGCAGAATTGATGTCCTCATCAACAACGCCGGCATCCTGCGCGACATTAGCTTCAAGAACATGAAAGATCAGGACTGGGACTTGGTGATGAAGGTACACGTCGAGGGAGCATACAAGTGCGCAAGAGCCGCATGGCCACATTTCAGGAAGCAGAAGTACGGTCGTGTGATCAGCACGGCCAGTGCAGCAGGCCTCTTTGGCAGCTTTGGACAGTGCAACTACTCAGGTGAGTGGCTCTGCTACAGAGGAACACATCAGCTCAAATCGGGTGTCAATCGCTAACACAAGATAGCTGCCAAGCTCTCACAGGTTGGATTCACCGAGACCCTTGCCAAGGAGGGTCTCAAGTACAACATCATCTGCAATGTGATCGCGCCTATTGCAGCCTCAAGAATGACCGCCACAGTCATGCCTCCTGAGGTTCTGGATGCTCTCAAGCCCGAGTGGGTTGTTCCTCTTGTCGCAGTGCTTGTCCACAAGTCTAACCAGACTGAGACTGGCTCCATCTTCGAGGTTGGAGGCGGTCACGTCGCGAAGCTGCGCTGGGAGCGATCAAAGGGTGCTTTGCTCAGAGCCGATGATAGCTTCACCCCCGGTGCTCTGCTCAAGAAGTGGGACACTGTTGGTGACTTCTCTGCTGGCGCAGAGTACCCCACAGGTGTAGCCAACTTTATGGAGCTTCTCGAGGATGCACAGAAACTCCCCCCCAACCCCCCAGCAGAGAACATTGAGTTCAAGGGCAAGGTCGCTTTGATCACTGGTGCTGGCGCCGGTCTTGGTCGCATCTACGCTCTTCAGTTTGCCAAGTATGGTGCTAAGGTCGTAGTCAACGACCTGGTTGACCCAGACACCACAGTCCAGGAGATTCAGAAGCTTGGTGGACAGGCCGTTGGTGTTAAGGCGAGCGCCGAGGATGGTGATGCTGTTGTCAAGGCTGCCATCGACGCCTACGGCCGCATCGACATCATTGTCAACAACGCTGGTATCTTGCGCGACAAGGCTTTCGCCAACATGGACGACAAGATGTTCAAGCAAGTTCTTGACGTCCACTTGCGCGGCACCTACAAGGTTTCTAAGGCCGCATGGCCGTACATGCTTAAGCAGAAGTACGGTCGCATCATTAACACTACCTCCACTTCTGGTATCTACGGCAACTTCGGTCAGGCCAACTACGCTGCCGCTAAGTGTGGTATCCTCGGTTTCTCCCGCGCACTCGCAAGAGAGGGCAAGAAGTACAACATTCTTGTCAACACTATTGCACCCAACGCTGGCACCAACATGACACGCTCCATCATGCCCGAGGAGATGGTCCAGGCCTTCAAGCCTGACTATGTGGCGCCTCTCGTTGTTCTGCTTGGTTCAGACAAGGTGCCCGAGCCTGCCACTGGCCGCCTCTTCGAAGTCGGCTCTGGTTGGGTCGGTGAGACAAGATGGCAGCGCACTGGTGGTGTTGGTTTCCCCATTGACAAGCCTCTTACACCCGAAGAGGTCCTTTCCAAGTGGGAGACGATTCTCAACTTCGACGATGGCCGTGCTGACCACCCTGACGACCCTTCTGCTGGAACTGCCAAGAT
The DNA here is from genome assembly GCA_026122715.1 of Cladosporium colombiae. Classification (NCBI taxonomy): domain Eukaryota; kingdom Fungi; phylum Ascomycota; class Dothideomycetes; order Cladosporiales; family Cladosporiaceae; genus Cladosporium; species Cladosporium colombiae. Next base: position 716,491 of record JAKZFA010000008.1, on the reverse strand, counting down.
CATGGCAAACATGGAGAACCGTTCAGCTGCTGCAAAGAAGGAGAACAAGGCTGCTGAGCCAAACAAGGAGATTTTGGCCAACATTGAGGCTGCGAAGAAGGCGAAGGCCGAGGGTACCGACTTCTCATACGATGAGCGCGACGTCATTCTTTACAGTAAGGGTAAAAGACAATATTCCGGTGTGAGCTCAAGCTAACTTGATTCTAGACCTCGGTGTCGGTGCCAAGCGAACAGACCTTCCTCTCGTTTTCGAGAACGACGACAACTTCCAGGTCCTGCCCACTTTCGGTGTCATCCCCACATTCAACGCAGTTTCTCCCTTCAGCTTCGGTGATCTCGTCCCCAACTTCAGCCCTATGATGCTTCTCCACGGTGAGCAGTACTTGGAGATCCGCAACCCCATTCCTACCGAAGCGACCACCACTTCATACCCCAGCCTCGTCGAGGTTATCGACAAGGGTAATGCCGGACTCATCGTCACTGGCTCTACTACCAAGGACAAGAAGACTGGCAAGGACCTCTTCTACAACGAGAGCACTGTCTTCATTCGTGGCTCTGGTGGCTTCGGAGGCGCCAAGAAGGGCACCGACCGTGGCGCTTCAACCCGCGTCTACAAGATGCCTCAGCGCGCACCCGACTCGGTTGTCGAAGAGAAGACGACCGAGGAGCAAGCGGCCATCTACCGACTGTCTGGTGACCGAAACCCCCTTCACATTGACCCTGAATTCAGCAAGGTCGGCGGCTTCAAGGAGCCCATCCTCCACGGCCTGTGCTCTTTCGGTATCGCCGGTAAAGCGGTCGTCAGGACTTACGGCCAGTTCAAGAACATCAAGGTCCGCTTTGCAGGTGTCGTGATCCCTGGTCAGACTCTGGTGACCGAGATGTGGAAGGAGGGCAACGTGGTCCTCTTCCAGACCAAGGTGAAGGAGACTGGCAAGCTGTGCATTGGTGGTGCTGGTGCGGAGCTGGCTGCTGCTGGAAAAAGCAAGCTGTGATAATTTTGTTCATGAGTAATCTAACAATCTTGTGCAATTTTCGCGTTCAATCTAATCGAAGCGATTTACCGTTACCGTTCCTAGAATCGATACTGATTCTCACTGTCCTTGTGCGTTGCTAACTCTCGACAATCTTCAAAGTGAGCGTGCAAATACCCTCCAGTGTAGACATCGGCGTGTGAGTGATTATCGCTGAGGCATGGTAAGGGGTAGAGGTGAGAGCTACTTGCTAGCCATGCAGATATGTATCCTCTAGCGCGGCTGCAGAAGAATGATGATCTTCAACGGTGACACGTCACGCACAAACTTTGACAATTCGTGTATTTGTAACAGGCCGATAGACTGTCGATCGGTAGCCTTGCGCGCATCATTTGTGCAGACAATATATATGCGCCACCGGATGAAGGCACATTCCTGCTTCCGAAACATATGTCCAAAGCACAATAATGCGTTCTTTCCATCCGCGCGAAGGTTACACCACGACGTTGCACGTTGAAGCTACAGCAGATATCTGACCGCTACTAGGCTACTGCACAATCTGGTACTGAGCGTCCAACTGCATCGCTCCATCGACGGGCTTGAGCCACTTCATTCGCCTCTCAACATACACCTCCACCATAGGTGTCTTGTCGAGTATGCTTTGGTCATCCAACACACCTGCTCTGAGTCCTATGTAGTCTGCCATCTCGGGTGCGCCGCCGGCCCGGGATAGTGCCGTTCCGCAACGAGGACAGAAGTGGGTGTGGATATCCTTAGGGGCTACGAGGTCAATACGAGTGCGATGTTAATGAAGTGTGGGCTGAGCGCGGTGTAATCCTTACTTCATTGCTTCTGGGAGGTACCTACCCTGCCATGGTCAGACTGCTTGGTGAAGATCTTCGGCTCGCCAGCTGTGATGGCGAAGTTGGCCTTTGGGATCTGGAAGACCTGGGTGTTGTTTAGTTTGCGGTCATCATGGCAATGACAGAATGCCTAGAGTCAGGTCTGCTGTCAGGTTTCGACGTCACTTTGATTAACGAAAGGGGTGAGACGTGCGGTGTAAGTTGGTTCGCCAGTGTACTCGACTTTGATGTCGCCACAGAGGCAGCTACCAGTGGGCATCTTGAAGGGAAATGATTATGGAGTAGCAAAAGTATATATAGAGCTGGTGATATCGATTTTTACTCGAAAGAATGCGGGTTGTGTACTGGGCCTGTTCAGCTCTATTGCTGGCTATTTCAACTTATCGCTGTGGCTGAACTCAGCTGGAGGGCGAAGGATCGAAGGATTGCCCAGTCAGCATGTCATTACTAACTTCCGCCATCGTACTGACTACACCTGCTGCACAGTCTGCAAGTAATGCGAAACCAACCGACTTTCATGTTTAGCCATCTCCGCAACTAATCCAAGAGTCTCGTTGGCGGGTTGTCAACGGCTACCAATTTTTGGGCTCAATTTCTGGGCTCAATTTTGTGTACGGACTATCGATGGTATCTGCAAGATTATCGAGTCTCTAAGGTAGATAGTACCAGCACTCTAGATTTTGAGATACAGAGGTGATATGGGTAATATCTTTAAGGCCACTATGCTACTAGAATCGCCTAAGCCCTATGATGACAGCAAAGAGGGACTTTGATAAAGCGCTGGTGCTTGTGTTGTACACGAACTTGAGCATGAATGCTGTACATGCCAGAGGACTAGTGGATGTCGTAGCAGGCACTTGCGTGATGTCGATCGTTGGGGAGAAAACGTACGATACATGCGTAAACTTGGCCAGATAGTACGTAGTTCAGAACATAAATCGGCTCGCAAGATGTTCCGGTACAGTGCATGGATGCATAAATTGTTATGGACCACAGATACGTTTCACTGATACCCTTTTTGATATTGCTATTCGCGCTATAGAAATCACTGCATACGAGTCCGAGAACATGCAACGTTGTGGAGCCATAAATATGGAGTCACCAAGGCTCGTATACTTTACGAGGCTTGAATCTGCGTGTCTACCGGCACTTGCGCTGTCGCTCATTGGCTGGGTCCAAGGTGGGCCGTACAACTAGTTGTGACTAGAATTCGCCAGTCGTCACACATGAAAGGAGAGTTGGGTTTCCGACGATAATGCAAAGTTCTTCGTGCACAAATCGAAGCGGCGATGGTTTGGTAGCTATATATGTTGAGAACATGCTCCCGTGAAGGTTGTGGAAACATCAATTTGTCACTGTTCCCTCTACCACGTTGTTGGAACAACCATGGACGCGATACTAAGCTACCGACTGAGTTTCCTGGATGGGTTGCCTCTCTCGATCCAAGCAATTATTGTGGGCATTGTTGCTACACTGGCCTACACAACGTACTCACAGCTCACCGTCGAACGACCGTTGAAAGGGTTTCCAATCGTCGCACTCTCTGAAAGAGGATTGAGTTCCAAGTGGTCTTGGATAACCTCCAGCACCGAAACAATCGCGAAAGGTCTGAAAGAACACGATCGGCCCTTCCAAATAATCACCTCTACCGGTCCCAAAGTACGCACCTACGAACATCTCACTTTCCCGTGCTCGGCCGTTGACAGCCTATTAGATCGTACTTCCAAACCGCTTTGCTGACGAGATTCGCTCTCGCAATGAGCTCAACTTCCCCAAAGCTTTCCAAAAAGAGCTCTTCACCAACTATCCTGGCTTCGAGGCACATAAGCAGGGCCTGAAAGATGATTGGTTCATACAGGAGCTAGCTCGCGTCAAAATTACCCAGTCTCTCAACTTGATCACACATGATCTCGTTGACGAGACCACAGCTTCCGTCCATGATGTCTTCGGCGAAGACCATGAATGGCATACCACTATGTTGAAGGCCAACGTGGCCGAACTAGTCGCAAGATTGTCATCACGCGTGTTTCTTGGTCTGCCTCTATGTCGCAACAGGTGCTGGCTGGATATTGCAAAGAACTACACTGTCGATAGCTTCGCTGGATCGCAGCTCTTGCTCAAGTCGCCGGCCATTTTCCGCCCTATCATGTACTGGTTCAATCCTCACTGCACACGCCTACGTGCACAGGTCCGAGACGCGAGGAAGTTGATCATGCCGGAGGTAGAAAAGCGCAAAGCACACGCGCAGAAGGCATTGGAGGCTGGACTGAAGCCGCCAAAGACAGCAGACTCGATTGGGTGGATGTACGAAATCGCCCGTGGGCGTGATGTCGATTACGTTGCCGCCCAGCTGTCACTCGCCGTGGCTGCGATCCACACAACAACCGAAGTGACGACTCAAGCGCTGATCGACGTCTCTCGGAACCCAGAGATTGTAGAACCTTTGAGAGAAGAGATCATCTCCGTAATTTCGGAGAACGGATGGACCAAAGCCTCGCTACAAAAGCTGCGGTTGATGGACAGCTTCCTCAAGGAATCGCAGCGCTTTACTCCAATGGGAGAAGTATCGATGAACAGATACGCCGAACGCGGACTAGAGCTCTCCGATGGTACTTTGATCCCAAAGGGCGCAAGACTATTCGTGGCCGGAGCATACACTGATGCAGCTGTGTACGACAACCCAGAGAAGTTCGACGCCTTCCGCTTCGCCAGAAAGCGATTGGAACCCGGTCAGACCAATGCTTGGGGCCACGTGGCTACCAGTGCAAGCCACATGGGTTTCGGACATGGTCAACATGCCTGCCCAGGTCGATTTTTTGCCAGCAACGAGATCAAAGTGGCACTTTGCCATCTTTTGCTGAAGTACGACTTTGACTTGCTTGATGGTGAAGTGCCACCTGCGTACAGGTTTGAGGGCAGCAACTCCGTCAGCACCGAGAGCAAGATCTGCATCAGACGGAGGAAGGAAGAGATCAATCTCGATTTGGAGGAACAGCTCTAGTGGCTCCGGAGAGATCAAGACTGGACATTGCGCGCATTATCTGCCTCGTTTCATAGCTTTCCATACCATCAAGTCAAAATATACCACGCTTCGACCAACCTTTGATCATTCTAAGATGGTCACACAATGCATTGTTCGTAGAATTAGAAGGCCGTGCAAAGACATGACTGGCTGCATTCCATACATCTGGTGCTACCCTACTGGTGAACTTTTTGGATTACTGGTTGAAAAGGTTGACGCTCTCCCGAGAATAAGCGGTGACGTTCGGCCACTGACTCCAATCGGCACGGAAGAGAATAGCGTCCTGGCAGGCTGATCCAAGACCAGTGTTGTTCAACCATGCTGGCTCCCAGTAGCTATTGTCACAGTTAGCTTTGTTCCTTTACATCGGGCCAGGCTGCACTCACTTGATCCCCCTTCCAAGGCCCTTAGGCAGGCCCTTGACAATCTTCAACACCTTACGACCCCACTCCAGCTGTCCCTCTACCGAAGCCGGGATACTAGGCTCACTGAGGGCAGGAGCATCTTCGCCATCACAAATGGCAGGCCAGTCAGTCTCAACCACATGGATCGGCTTAGAGTACTTCTTCGCCAGCCAGGTCATCGTGTCCTTGAGGTTCTTGAGAGTAGCTCCAGTGCCGTAGAAAGGATAGAAGCTCAGGCCGATCACATCCCAGTCCTTCTCCTTCACGATTCCCGTTGCGGTCAAAGATCCAAACCACTTTTGCTGCGTGGTGAGGTTGTATCCGTTGTCGATGTGGATCATGACTTCGGGCGAGTGCACGCCCTTCGCGACAGCATCACGGACTCCCTCGCGAGCAGCGGCGTACAGGGTGGCCAGGCCGGTGAAGTTGGCGGTACGAGCACGCTGGGGCTCGAGATCGACGCTCACGCGTCCGAGGGGCCAGATCATGCCGTTGCGGATCTCGTTGCCCAAGCTCACGAGTGCAAGGTCTACGCCTGCGTCCGAGAAAGTTTGCATAGTCGAGGAGACATATTTGCGGAGGCTCGAGGCGAGAGGCTTGATGGTGGTAGGCCAGGCAGCAGGTTGCCACTGCTTTTGGGGATCGGCCCAGTAATCGCTAAAGTCTACATGTAGGCTGGATCAGCATAGCTTTTGGAGAATCTGGAACATGTGTTATGGTACTAACGGTAGTCAAGGTAAATCTTGTATCCCTTAGCCGAGAATCGCTTCGCCAGTCCAAGAGTATACTCCAGATCGTAGCTCTCATAATAGCCACCGTCATAAGGAACCACGGGGTCGACCCAGAGACGCAGGCGGACAGTGTTCATTCCAGCATCGCCCAAGATGTCTTCCACAGGTCTCGTGGCATTGCCACGAGCAGTGTCCTTGAAGACATAACCGCCGTCTTCTTGAATCTTCAGCGATGACAGGTCAAAGCCATTGTAGAAGTATGGCTTTTGGGGTTTTGGGGATGCAGTGGCGATAGAAGAGAGCGAGAGCACAGCCGCAGCAGCGGTCGTAAGGGATTTGAAGAAGACCATATTTGGAAAGTCCGATGGCGCCTTGATAATCCTGAGAAAGAGGCACCCGATATTTATATTAGACGTCTTCAGCCTAATGTATACCGCTTCCTTACATTGTAGATTGCATCCGAGGTCCACGTGGACGCAATACAGGACTTGTCATTCAAACCCTAAAACCCAAGTACCGAGACGATGGATTCCACCAGTCACGAAGATCTCGTCTTCAAGCCATGATGGTATACCATAGGGCTACAAAGACTAAGGACGGGCTCGGTAGCAAGATGTAAGGATCTAGACGTGGAGGAGTTGTGGAGGACGGCTTGGGGATGAGGGGAAGAGACTTGGGCGCGGCCGGGAAGTGGAGGACTTTTGATTTCCACATGTTTTTGGTGGAATCATGCTAACCCATGGCCACAAATCGACTTTCTTGCCTCGATGTGCATGCCTGAAGCAAGTGTGAATTGGATATTAAGTACCTTTGGCATTTTGTGACTGAATGCACGACATCTTGGTTGGCTGTCTAAATACATACGCGCGATATTGCTAGCACATCGGCCATTGCGCTCGTGCGAAGCAGCACCCTCTCGAGAGGCAAACATGCCTTCCTCGACAGCTATGCTGACTGGTACTAGCAGAGTTGTCACGGATTTCTTGCAATGCCTCCAATATCTCAGAGGCAGGACCTCGTATTTCAATCCCATCGCTGATGGTGCCACTAATGGTGGCATTCTTAACGCACTCGTATGTTCATAGCTTCCATCAAAGTTCCAAGTGTACCTCATGAGAACAAAAAAAACTGTACATTAATCGGCAAGTACAAAGCCATCATCTACGTGCTTTTAGGCACTTCTCGCGTGGGCTGCCCTCGGTTTTATGGCTCCTGCCATTGGAAATCGATGATACCAACCTCCTTAATCAAACGCCGTGCATGCAACGCAAGGATGAGCAAATCTATCGTCCGCCCTGACACGAGCCGAACTTCTCTAATCATACTGGAAGAGTACACTGATGCTCTCACCGTGGTGGACACGGCGAATGGCCTCGGCGAAGACGTTGCCAATCTCCAGGACCTCCAGCTTGGGGCACTTCTTGAGGTGCTCTTCTTGGGGCACAGAGTTGGTTGTGATGACCTTGTCAATCGCACTGGCGTTGATACGCTCCACAGCATCTCCCGAGAACACACCGTGGGTGACGAGTGCATAGACCTTCTGAGCGCCTTCCTTCTTCAGGAGCTTGGCAGCACGAGTGATAGTGTTGGAGGTATCAGCCAGGTCGTCTACGAGAATAGCAGTGCGGCCGCGGACTTCGCCAACGAGCAGCATGCTGGCGTTTTGGCGGTCTGAGACCTGAGTGGGGCGGCGTTCCTAATTTATGTTAGATGATGGAGCTTCCTCCAATGGGTTTCATGGGTTTACCTTGTGGATGAGCGCAAAGTCTGCGCCGAGAGCATCTGCAATGTTGGTCGCACGCTTTGCGCCACCAGCGTCGGGGCTGACAATCACGCAGTTGTCGGCTCCGCCATGTTTGGGGATGATCTGTTGCTGGATGTACTTCTTCAACATGTGCCTACCGTAGAGGTTGTCGACAGGGATGTCGAAGAAGCCCTGATATTGCGGGTCGTGCAGGTCCATTGTGATGACGTGGTCTGCTCCAGCACATGTGAGGAGGTCGGCGACGAGAGTACCAGCCTGAGCCACCCACATCTTGTAGCCCTTCTGCACCGCCATTTGAGGCGGTTGGGAGTGCTGGATTGGAGCAGGGTTGCTTGTTGGTGCTCCAGCACTGTGTCCCTCGCCGTCCGAGTGTTCGGACTGGGTGCTATCCAATGTGTTCTTGCGCGACATTGACAAGCCGTTCAATTTCTTTGTCAAGGACTGAGCGCCGTTGCCGTTGCTAACGCCTTGACTTTCAGGGCCGCCTGGGAAAGGGCTCGCGGGCCTCGAGTTGAAGGTGTAGTTTGCATCTCCGTCGGCCTTGGTGGGCATCCTGGCGAGCGGCGCACCGACCTTATTGTAAGGCAAATCGCTCTGGCGCGAGTATGGGAATAAAGGCAGGACTGCGGTGACTCGTCTTGCACTTGCGGTTTTGCATGCGCTCAGAGTGATGAGCAACTCCATGAGGTGATCGTTGACCTTGCCGCCACCGGACTGCACGATGTACACATCCTTGTCACGGACACTGTCGCCAATCTCGACACGAGTCTCACCGTTGGCGAACTTCTTCAACTCGATGTTGGCGGCCGGGATTCCGAGGTGGGTGCAGATGTTCTCGGTGAGTTGCGGGTGCGAGGAACCGCCGAAGATGACGATGTTGCGAACCATGGTGTACGGAGGTGTAGATCGAAGGTATATGTGTGGGTACGGATGCGATATTCGAGCCGAGCGGTGATTCTGCTGTCGCTTTCCGAAGCTCCGACTTTTCTTCAAAGACTGCTTGTGCTCGAGCGAGGAGCGGAGGGTGGTTAGGGCGGGCTTGGAGTGATGGCGGAGCACCGGGCTCTGGTGTTGACCGATGCCGTTACCGGAGGGGTGTATGGGAGGAGGTTATGGGAGGAATAGCAATTGGTCATATTGAGAGCAGAGGCATGCAAAAGCGTCACAGGCAGAGATTCTTGCGCAAGAAGAGATGTGACGATGCGGCCCGTGCAACGCGGGGAGAGGGATGCAGACGCAGAAGCACCTGCGCGAAGTCAGCAGCAGCAGCAGCATCAGGGCAGGGCAACCTTGACTGCTGCAGCCTTATCCTTATCGCCTCGCATGCCCAGCCTTACACAAGACTGTCTGCACGTGCCGGAGACCATCGCTGTGGGTGGAACGCCTTCTGTCTGTCATGACCACTCTCCTTCATCAGACAACCAACTCTTCCAGTCACTCCACCTCACGTGATCATGGCAGACCCCTCCATTGACGCACCCGAGGTGCCCATCCTCCTCCTCGGTGATGCTGGAGTGGGTAAGTCGACATTTCTGTCGTGAGTCTCTCGATGTTTTTTGAGTCCTCTGTATTCATCCTTCGAGGAGTTGGACATCTATCTCATGCTGAATATGCCTCAGCCGCCTGACGCTGGGCACCCAGGGCCACTCTTCGAATGAGCCCTTGCCAGTCCTACGAGACATGGACCAGCCCTTCCCGTTCAACATCCGCATGTACAACAGACCTTATCGCTTCAACTTCTACGACACAGCCTCTCCTGAAAACTTCACTCTTCTGCGTCCAGCGCTAGTCGTCTTATGTTACTCCATCGCGAATCCAGAGTCGTTGACAAGCGTTCACAAATATTGGAAGCCACTTGTCGAGACGCATTTCAACGACAACGACACACTACCTGTTGTCCTCCTCGGCTTGAAACGAGATGTCCGTAGCCAGGACGACTATGGCGGATCTGTAAAGCCTGCGACCGATGGTACTCGACCGGATGATCAACAACCAATCAACGGACGCAAATTCGTGTACCCTCAAGAAGCACTCGGGATCGCCCAAAAAATGCGATGTGACCGGTATTGTGAATGTAGTTCGATTACGGGAGAAGTGAGTGTACATGTGTCTTTTGACCCTGTTCCAGTGCGCTGACGACCACGAAGCTGTGCCGAGAAGTCTTCGAAGACATTGCAAAGACCGCGGCAATGACCACAACCGCCAGAGGAGGGCAAACCGATGGACCAGCATGTAATATAATGTAAGGATACGCGACAGACGCGAGATCATTGTTCCATAGACGAAGTCAATGATAGTGCGTGGTTGCCTGGGGGAGGCGCATTCATAGCTGGCCGTACACGTTCGTCTAGCGTCGCCCTTGAGAGCAGTCCAATGAAAAGTGGTATGTAAATACAAAATTTGCACAGTTGTGGACAAGACCAAATCCTTTGTATCAGTGTATCAGCTGATCATGGCATGATCCCCTGAACTTAGAATGGTCTACCACTACCACTACCACTGACCCCACCCCACCTTTCCACTATCGCGAGTGCGAACAAGGAAGTGGTTGCCTGTTGTACGAAGCTATAGAAACAACCTCGACAGTTGCATTTCAAGCCCGATTTGTCAAATCGGCGAACAACATGTCCTTATATGCCCCTACCCAAACACATAAAAGCGAGCACTCGCAGAGTTTCTTTCTTCTTTCGCTGACCATAAACGGGCTGGCTACGATCATCAAACAAATCATCGCGGTGTCTTATCAGACGCACGAATCAAACAATGCACATCGCAATCATCGGCGGCGGCATCTCAGGCCTCTCATTATATCTCTGGCTACAAAAGCTCGGTCTCACAGCTGTCCACACAGTCACCATCTACGAAGCTCGTTCCGCCACGCCGACCACAGCAGAAGACAGCATCAACAACCAAACATCCAATGCATCTTTCATCGGCGGCGCACTGGGCTTCTCGCCGATCGGCCTCCGAGTCCTACGGCGTCTAGATCCTGAGGTCGAGCAGGAGATTTTGAGGACTGGGCATTGGATGGACCGGTGGAGAATGAGCAACGCCAGGGGGTGGTTCCTGGGAGAGACAAAAGTTGCTGAAAGGGGTGGAGGAGTGCTGGTCGGACGAGCGGCGTTTTGGCAGTGTTTGAGGAGGAGGGTGGCGGATTCTGCGATTGTGGGCCATAGGAAGGTTGTTGAGGTGTTGCCTGCGGATGTGGAACAGGGAAGTAAATGCAAGGTCCTGTTTGAAGACGGCGAAAAGATCGAGGCGGATTTGGTGGCGGGTTGCGATGGGGTGTGGTCCAGGACCAGGAAAGCCGTGTTGGGTGAGGAGGTGAAGCCGATCTACCAAGGCTTGACAGGCGTTGGTGGGTTCGTGAGCAGCGACAAGCTTGAAGGCGTGGAAGATGGAGAAATGAATGTTGTCTTTGGCGCGAATGGATTCTTTGGCTACGGGTACAGTTCCTCTGACGCTGCTGACCCTAGAAAACATGGCAGTGAGGCTGCTTGGTGGTCGACGTACTCGCTCACAGAGTGTCCGACGGACTGTCGTCGAATTGACCGCGAGGATGCTAAGCGTCAGCTCACTGAGCGCCACCGCAACTGGAGAAATCCTGTGGTGCAGCGAGTAATCGAACAGGTGGAAGTTGACAGTGTGTATCCGACATTCACAACCCCCGACCTGGCCACCTGGGAGCGTGGTGGTTGTGTCCTTCTAGGAGATGCGGCCCATGCACTGCAGCCAAGTCTGTGGACCCTAGTATCGGAATAGGCGCATGCGCGTTTACTGACAAGAGATGACCAGGTAGCGGCCAAGGCGCGAGCATGGCATTGGAGGACTGCGAAACTCTAGCCATGTTGCTTGCACACCACCAGGACCAAGACGAGGAAGGCTGGCATCTGGCCGCGAAACTTTACTCCGACATGCGCATTCCCAGGTTGCTGTGGATCCGACAGGAAGCCGACAAGCGTAGTGGAATGAAGCAAGATATGGGCATCGTGCAAGAAATGGTGATGTACTTCTTCATCTGGTTGAGCTGTGAGCACACCATCTTCGAGGAGTTGAGATGGGATCTGACTGACACGCCGCGCGCAGGTAAGACCGGTCTTGCCAGTAGCCAATATCTTGCCAGTAGCCAATATCGAAAGTTCGTGGCATACGACGTGCCAGAGGAAGTCAGGAAGGTGTTGACTAGATGATCACTGTGTGGAAGAGAATCGTCGGTCAGGTAAATTGAATAGAATCTCGCTGAACCTCTCAATGGTACTTGCAATTCATTTGAGCTCGAATCTGGTGGTAGCAACGCGATCTCTTATCGGCGTTGAAGTCTCGCTTTGGGTATCTCAATGGCCAGAATGATTAATTGAAGCCCCGTGCTCGAAGGACTCGCATCAAGTACGGCTACAAATGGCCGAGCTGATATTTATACCACAAGGAAAGACAGATCTAACACTTTTTTCACGTGCAAAGATACTGTTACCTAATCAGCTAGCATGCCTCGGAAATGGTCGTTGTAGCTCCAATGAAGCGAGAAGCTGATTTCCATATGCAATGAATATTGGAATACTACCTCTTGAGATGTATGGTCAGTCGATCAATCCAGATTCATTACAGGGTCATGTACAGTGGCGGCTATATACGTTTCATTCGGGTACTGGGGTCATCTCTTTCGTCAAAAGGCGGTTCGCTATGTCGTTAAAGGCTTTGTCGGACTGGAACACCTCCGCGTTCGGGGTTTGGTGTGTGACACCGCTTGCGTGAGCCTTACCCCATGTGCCTGCGAGCCCATTAGTTGTTTGCAATGCGCGCATCAACGATGGCCCATCGGAGAAGCCATTGCTTCGGAAACGGAAGTTCATGTAAAGGTGACATACTACGTATCGAGTTAGCATAGTCCCGGCATTCTGAAAGTTCACACTTAGTAACATACCCGTGTCTGCGAAGCGTACGAGGCACCGGCACCTCTTCGACAATATCATCAGAAGTTCGGCATTGATTCGCCGCGAGTTCTGCCTGTCTCAGCCACTCTCTCCAATGCTCGGTGTCGGGTACCGTTGTGTTGAGCTTTATCCAGGAAGTAGAGCGAGTGAAGACGATTGCTTTGAAAAGGCCTTCGGCAAATGATGCTGATTTGCCGCCGGAAGACAAGTGTTCCTCCTCGATTTCATATCCTGAGAAGTCGAAAGACCAAGCTGGTGGAGTTAGTGAGTGTAATGGAAGATGGCTCTTAACCCAGGTGGTGCGTGCGCACGACTTTATATAGAGTTCAACGTGACGTGATGGGCAATGAGAGATTACCATCAGGCGCCAGGCATTGGACAAAATCTTTCAACTGAGGGAAGCGCAGAAGCTCGTTGTCCGTTTAAGTGGTCAAAGTGGGGGTACCACCAGCGGTAGACATTGAAGCGATCATCCGTGCCATTGAGAGATGTTCGATCTCCGTGACTGCATATGGCATGCAAACGATTTGATATGCTAAGAACATTGGAGTGTCGCTGAGTCTGTTGAGATACAGCCGTGCGCAAGTCACGAGCAAGAAGCAAAGGGACGAACAGCACCAATGGGCCGAGTAGAAAAGTAAACTTACATCTTGGAAGTGCGGCTGCCATCCAGTGTCCAATGTTCAGTATGACATATGAAACAGCCCAGGCGATCTGGAGTTGTATCTTGGCGTTGGCGAGAGCAATTACGCTGATCATAAGGACGAGCGTGCCGAGCAACGATACTGGAATGAAGTGACCAGAATGTTGGAGCTTATAAGCAATCGCATCAGGTGCGAAGAGTAACTGGTGCGCCAAAGATTCGTTGCATTTCAACACAAGGTAGCTGTGTGCTGTGGGTTAGAATGAAGTGTCTGGTCAGTTCAGCGCAGGATATCGCAACTTACGATCCATTCGGCCATCTGATGACACAATCACCAGGAGGGTCGCGAGCGCCAACAGGTCGTTTCTTAAATTGCATGTGCCACCGACTGGTCAGACCAATAAGCGACGAGAGCAGCGATAAGAGGACGGTGGCTATCAGAGACATGCCATCGCCGTACACCACCGAAAGCACAAACAGCGCGATCGACAGGATGCATCCGAACATGTTGACGAGATTTACCGGGCCAAACAGGTTCGCTCTCACGGCACCACCGCCTGTAGTTCGCATAGAACCCTGGTAGTCCACCTGTCGGATCCTAAGGCATCGCACCTCGAAAGGCTGCATCTGGAAACCGCTAGAGAATTAGAGTTAGTACAATGTGCCTCAAGTTCATGCAACGCGAATAATTCGCGCAAACGCCTTACAATAGCGCGTCCGTGACGTGGTTTAAATAGTCTCGTTGGTTCCCGGAGTGTACAGCCGTGACCGACGCTCGCACGCTTTCAATATTCTCAGGCCTTTCCACGTAGAGCAGCGAGTGAGGAGCTGGCATCAAGCGAGGCAGATAAAAGATGCTCGACAGCGACGCCAGCCTGGCAGTCTTGCGCACAGCATCCTCGCCCAATATGGCCAGGAAACCGACAATGTCCAGTTGCAAGTCTTCGAGGCCGCCGTCGAACCATCTCATGCCCCATCGTGGGCCGGGGTGTGAAAGGAGGGTGGAAGGGTCAATTTCTTCCATGTCGCCATGCGCGTTGTTGCTGTGCTATTGCACTTGACACGGCGAAGGCGTGGCGTTGTAGCACACACCGACTTATTGTATAGCACAGCACAAGACGGGCGATTTTTGCACCACTGGCCCAGCTGCGCTTTGCTTGGGCGCTACGGTGATCCCAAGCCCGAGCTGCAGACACAGCCCCAGTCGCGCCATCTCGCTTGCGACCGAGAGAAGGGCCTGTCATCCGGAACGTGGACGTGGTGCGCACTTCTGCCATTGAGACATACGATGAAGATGAACCAGCCTGGAGACAAACATGCTATAGCTTCGGAGGATGCCTTAGGCGATGGAAAGAAAAGGCTACCGTAATCTTGGTAGCTCGCGTAGTACAAGACTTCAAGTGTGTTTCAGGGTCTGCCATCACACACGCACACACGGAAGACGATCGGATCACGAATTACTCGAGTCGAGATTCGATCTCCTGGACGGGTTAACAAGTCATGAAGAACGCAAGGCTGAGCCGCAAGCCGTCTACATGTCCCGTGTGTGCTATCCGAACCCCGAAACATTGGACCTTGCTTGCCGTGTCTGTAGACGCCTTCGTACCAGACAACCTGCCGGACGCTGTGTATCTTGATATTAATAAAGACTATTATGATCTCATGGTGATTGTGATCGCGGCTTCTGCTCGTTGTTGACCAGTCATCCGGCGACGATGTATTGAGACAGTGGTATACAACGACATTGACAAGAATCCCTTACAGAGATTTTCTGGCATCGCAAAACCTTTCAACTCCGATTCTGCTTATTGATATGGCACCAGATCTGTGGGCTTGCCCTGCCGGAAGGCCGAGCCACAAGCGAGCTGTGGATCTCTCAGTGGATCTCACAGCACGCGTTGGCGTTCGCGTGGAGATCCGCAGCTGATGGCGTGTCAGTTAGAGTGGAGATACGATAGCACAATGAATCGATTGCGGTAAGTGCACACTCTATATGAACGACATACATACATGTATGCACATACAGTGCTCAGCGAGACTGATCGCTAATCCACGTTGCATTTGTAAGAGTCTCGCCTACGGAGGCGGAGGGTGTGTCCTTGATAATGGCCGCCGGGTGAATGGTCAGGCGTGGCTATCTCTGTGAGGGTCGTGTAAGACTCACGTCTTCCCGGCGAAAAGCCTTCATATCACCTCGAAGCCAAAAGACGAGAAGAGAGTGCTGATATCCGCGTCTTCCTATCTGGTGATCTCGTCGACATTTGGTATTGCACGATGTGATGAAGAATGAGTGATGGCGGCGGCAAGTATCGATTGGGAAGACCGCGTCGACGGAGATAGGGGAGATAAATCAGTGGATCCCAAGATTTGCACGGGAGCGCGTTAAGAAAAAGCTAAACAAGCCAGGGAATCGATTCGTCAGCGGCTTGCATGAGCTTGGGAGATCACTCTGCTTGCATGGAAACGACGTTGATGGAGGCATTGGTGTGCGGCGAAAGGAGGACTTGGACAACTGATTGTCTATAGCAGCGAATCGAATGCCACAGGGTGACTCTCGACTGCCTGAGCATCATCCTCCTTCTGAGTAATCGTCAGCCGTTACCGTTGGCATTTGCTTGGCCGATGCGTGCTGTGCTGCTTGGCCCGCAATGACGATATCATGCTGTTTCTTTCGCTGAATTGCCTCGTCCAATTTCTGTCACCGCGGCCGCGCGCGCGGGTCCAGGTAGGTGGGCCAGCAACAAACGGCGTGCCCTCGCATTATTCAGCTTTCTTACCTCCAAACTCCGAGCAGCTGCCAATCGTCACTCTTCTAGTACCCGCGCGATCGCCCATTGCGTTGCCATGTGGTAAGAAAGACTACCTTTCTCTTCTCTCTTTCTCCTCTACAACACATTCCGCCTCCCCTTCAATCCAAGGCGACATCTCGTTTGTCGAGTGAATAGCAGCGCTAGTCGCCGCGCGCGCTCCCAAACCAACTTCCCTTTTTTCCTCTCCTCTACCCACTTAGCTACATACACTCTCTTAATCGCCAGATTCGAAGTCAACGCCGACACAATATGTGGGGAACCGGCGTTGATGAGCGCAAGCTCACGCGCAGCGAGACTGGAACGACTCTACCATCACAAAACGCCTGGCACCGCGGCGATACACACGAAAATGCTGGTCGCCTGCATCCTCCTCACGAACCAAGCGACTCCGACTCAGACCGCGATCGCACTGGAACCTGGGGCGAAAAGGATGTTGGTGGCATCAACGAGCAGGACGCTCTGAGGGACTTCCAGAATCTGAGAAGCGATCTGACCAATCTTGAGAGAACGCGGACACAAGACACTCAACACAGCCATGCTACCGCGAAACGCCAGAAGAGCAGGGCAAGCGCTCGCCCCCCCACCACACACACCAACAGGGAGACTGAGGGCGACGGCACCGACATTGGCGGTGACCTTGAAGCAGGTGGAGACAAAGAGGACGACTTCGAACTCGACCAGTTCATGCGAGAGGGCCACTTCGAAAAGCGGACCGAAGGCCAATCTGCGAAAAAGGTTGGCGTGATCTTCAAAGATCTGACCGTCAAGGGCATTGGAAGTGGCGCCTCGTTTGCAAGGACTTTGCCAGACGCCATCATCGGCACGTTTGGACCGGATCTCTACCACATCATCACACGCTTTGTCCCCAAGCTCGCTGTTGGTGGCGGCAACCTCAAGACTCTCGTCCATGGCTTCAACGGATGCGTACGTGACGGAGAAATGATGCTCGTCCTCGGACGTCCAGGATCCGGGTGTAGTACCTTCTTGAAAGCCGTCACGAACAACCGTGAGAGCTATGCTGAGGTCACTGGCGATGTTTCGTACGGTGGTCTGTCTGCTGAGAAGCAGCGCAAGATGTACCGTGGTGAGGTCGTCTACAACCAAGAGGACGACACTCACATGGCCGTCATGAACGTCTGGAAGACGCTGACGTTCGCTCTCATGACCAAGACTCGCAAAAAGGCACGAGATGAGATTGACGTCATCGCCACTGCCTTGATGAAGATGTTCGGCATTTCTCACACCAAGTACACCATGGTTGGTGATGAGTACACCCGTGGTGTTTCTGGAGGTGAGAGGAAGCGTGTCTCCATCGCCGAAACCTTGGCCTCCAAGTCTACTGTTGTCGCTTGGGACAACTCAACCAGAGGTCTCGATGCATCGACTGCTCTAGACTACGCTCGCTCGTTGCGCATCATGACTGACGTCTCTGACCGTACGACATTGGTTACTCTTTACCAAGCTGGCGAGGGTATCTACAATGTGATGGACAAGGTCCTTGTCATCGATGACGGCCGTCAAGTATTCATGGGTCCAGCAAGCGAGGCTAAGCAGTACTTCATTGATCTTGGTTTCGAATGCCCTGCGAGGCAGACGACAGCAGATTTCTTGACTGCTGTCACGGATCCTGTGGAGCGCCGCTTCCGCCCTGGCTGGGAGAACCGTACACCTAAGACGCCCGAAGAGCTCGAAAAGGCCTTCAGGGCATCTGTTCACTACCAGAGGCTCCTCCAAGACATGGCTGCCTACGAGAAACACATCCAAGAGACTGACTTCGCCGATGCCAAGCAGTTCGAAGGTGCCGTGCAAGAAAGCAAGTCCAAGCATGTCTCCAAGTCGTCCTCGTACACTGTCAGTTTCCCCAGGCAAGTCATTGCATGCACAAAGCGTGAATTCTGGCTCATCCTTGGTGACACCACCACTCTCTGGACCAAGCTCTTCATCATTATCTCGAACGGTCTTATCGTTGGTTCCCTCTTCTACGGCGAGTCGCTCGACACGTCTGGTGCATTCAGTCGTGGTGGCGCTCTCTTCTTCAGTATCTTGTTCCTCGGTTGGCTGCAACTTACCGAACTCATGAAGGCGGTCGGAGGCAGAGCTGTTGTCGCCAGACACAAGGAATACGCTTTCTACCGACCCTCTGCCGTCAGCATCGCCCGTGTCATCACCGACATCCCCGTCATCGCCGTCCAGGTGGTCATCTTTGGTATCATCATGTACTTCATGACAGAACTGGATGTCACCGCGAGCAAGTTCTTTATTTGGCTACTCTTTGTCTACGTCAACACCATTCTGCTCACTGCTCTTTACCGCATGTTTGCTTCGGTCAGTCCGGAAATTGACACTGCTGTGCGGTTCTCTGGTGTTGCACTCAACTTGTTGATTATTTACACTGGTTACGTTATCCCCAAAACTCAGCTGCTGAGCAAGTACATTTGGTTCGGATGGCTCTACCACGTGAACCCAATCAGTTACAGCTTTGAAGCGGTATTGACAAATGAGTTCTCTGGCCGTGTTATGGAGTGTGCGCCCAGCCAGCTCGTTCCTCAGGGCCCAGGCATCGATCCCGCTTACCAGGGATGCGCTCTCCCTGGTGCGCAAGTCAACGCACAGTCTGTGGATGGCGCAGCATACCTGCAAACACAGTACAGTTACACGCGTTCCCATTTGTGGCGAAACTTTGGAGTTGTGATTGCTTTCACTGTTCTCTACATCCTCATTACTGTGATTGCAAACGAGCTGTTCCAATTTAACGAAGGCGGTGGTGGAGCATTGATCTTCAAGAAGTCTCGCAAGGCCAAAAAGCAAGTCAAGTTCCAGGAGAACTCCTCTTCTGATGAGGAGAAAGCTGCTGCGACCACTGGTAGTGACAGCAGCTCTTCTACGAAGAAGAACTCGCCTATGGGAGAGGAATCTGATGAGAAGGCGCAACAGGAGGCTCTTGCGAACATCTCCAAGAGCGATTCCATCTTTACTTGGCGCGATGTCAAGTACACCGTTCCCTACCTTGGCGGAGAGAAGCAGCTTCTGAACGGTGTCAACGGTTACGCTAAGCCCGGTGTCATGGTTGCCCTTGTTGGTGCCTCTGGCGCTGGTAAGACGACTCTTCTAAACACCCTCGCCCAACGTCAAACTGCGGGTGTTGTTACTGGAGAAATGTTCGTCGACGGCCGCGCTCTTGGTCCCGAGTTCCAGCGTAACACTGGTTTCTGTTTGCAAGGTGATCTCCATGATGGCACCGCTACCATCCGTGAAGCACTCGAGTTCTCTGCCATTCTCCGTCAGCCTGCGAGCACTCCTCGTTCTGAGAAGATTGCCTACGTTGATCAGATCATCGACTTGCTTGAGCTTGAACACATGCAAGATGCTTTGATCATGAGCCTTGGTGTTGAGCAGCGCAAGCGCCTGACTATTGGTGTTGAACTCGCAGCCAAGCCTTCGCTCCTTTTGTTCTTGGACGAGCCCACTTCCGGCCTTGACTCTCAGTCAGCTTACTCTATCGTCCGCTTCTTGAAGAAGCTGGCTGCTGCTGGACAGGCTATCGTGTGCACAATCCACCAGCCGTCATCTATCCTCATCCAACAATTCGACATGATCCTTGCTCTTAACCCGGGTGGAAACACATTCTACTTCGGTCCTGTCGGCGAGAACGGTGCTGACGTTATCAACTACTTTGGCGAGCGCGGCGTACACTGTCCCGAGGACAAGAACGTTGCAGAATTTATTCTGGAAACTGCAGCCAAGCCCGTCAAGCGTCCGGATGGAACCAAGATCAACTGGAACGACGAGTGGAAGAACTCACAGCAGGCTCAGGATGTTATCGAGGAGATTGAAGGTCTCAAGCTCACCAGGAGCAAGTCCATTCCTGAGAAGGTCCGCAAAGAGCAGCAGCAAGAGTTCGCTGCATCTGTCTGGACTCAGACTTACGAGATGACCGTCCGCACCTTCAAGCAGTACTGGCGCGACCCGAGTTACATTTACGGCAAGCTCTTCGTCTCGGTCATCGTTGGCATTTTCAATGGCTTCACCTTCTGGCAACTCGGCAACACAATCCAGGACATGCAGAACCGCATGTTCACGGCCTTCTTGATCATCACAATCCCTCCCACTGTCGTCAACGCAGTGGTGCCCAAATTCTTCACCAACATGGCCCTCTGGCAAGCCCGTGAATATCCCTCGCGTATTTACGGCTGGGTCGCTTTCACTACTGCGCAAGTCGTCGCTGAGGTCCCATGGGCCATCCTCAGTGCCGTCATCTACTTCGTCATCTGGTACTACCCTACTGGACTGCCAACGGACAGCTCTACCGCTGGCTACGTCTTCCTCATGACCATGTTGTTCTTCCTCTTCCAGGCTAGCTGGGGTCAGTGGATCACGGCTTTCGCCCCAAGCTTCACGGTCATCTCGAACGTGTTGCCTTTCTTCTTTGTCATGTTCTCTCTCTTCAACGGTGTCGTACGCCCTTACTCTGATCTTCAAGTCTTCTGGAAGTATTGGATGTACTGGGTGAACCCCAGCACCTGGTGGATCGGCGGAGTGTTGGCTGCTACCCTCGCTGGACAGCCAATTGAGTGCGCAGAGTCTGAGACCGCTGTCTTCGACCCTCCGCCTGGACAAACTTGCACCCAATACGCTGGTGCTTTTGCCGATTCTTCCGGCGGCTACCTCTTGCAACCCGATGCTACGCAGAACTGCATGATGTGCCCTTACTCAAACGCTGACCAGTATCTGGCTACGCTAAACTTGGCTCCACAACAAAAATGGCGTGATTTTGGCGTGTTCCTGGTGTTTGTGGCTACCAACTACATGCTGGTATACTTCTTCATCTACACGGTCCGCATCAAGGGCTGGAGCTTCGGTTTCGGCGCCCTTTTCGGCTTCCTTGGCTCCCTCGTCGAGAAAATCAAGGCTCCGTTCAAGGGCATGTTCAACAAGAAGGAACAGCAGGAGTAGCCTATACAATCCTTTTACTCTCCTTTTCACTTACTCAATCACTGGATGGATACCACAGGACACGAAAAGAAAGGATGATTCTCGCGCGATGACCTGTGGGGTTTGCGGCAGGTCATGTCCTTTAGCGTTGGCGTTTGTTTGTTCGTAACGGTGCGCCGTGGATGCGATACACTACTAGACTGGTCTCTTTTTCTTTGATGCAACAGCTTGCCTTGCTTGCTGATGAAATGCGTACTCTAATTAAGTAGCATTATAATCCGTACAAAAGTCAGATAAGGATGATTCGAAAAATGTCTTGTCCGTGAACACCACGTGCTATTGCTGACCGACCCCAGTGCGCACAGAGAGGGCGCTGACTATCAATATGGTCGTCAATATTGCATGTGCGCATCTCCAACGCTCTTCGCGCTTTTGACATCGCACTTAGGCGTATAAACTGGGAGAATTTACCATTGAGATACTGGTACGAATACACGAGTATCCGAACGAAAGCTGCGCTCCTACGATCGTACGCCTGCTTACAGAGACAGTTAGCACCGCCGAGATGTTGCGTAAGTTGCCGGTAATACGTGTGCCTGAGAAAAGGAACATATTAAGCCCCTGTCCTGTGCTATACTGTTTAGAGTCTTCGACCAATCGGGCAGCCCGCTCGAGCGCCACCGAGTCGCGTTTTCCAGCACTTGTGCACTGTTATCTTGTACCAGGGCGCGGTCGAATCGGCGCTGCGCCCCAGATACGTGATTTGACCCGCTTCCTACGTGCTGTTAGCATATGTAAGCTATGCACTAGATAAGAAGGCCTGGTATACTAGGCCGCTCGCTTGGATATCGTACGAACAACGATTTACCAACCGAAACATCTTACCGAGGGGTCATCCTTTCATCAAAAGCTTTACATGCATTCTGACTTGGGACAGTGATTGCAACTAGGGAGCCTCTGTTATGGAGTGCCCTCCCTTCTCAGACAATGGCTTTGGCCCTCAATATTGCGACAAATTCGATTTCACACTAGTATTCGAACAAAGTCTCTTCCAGATCGCACCGTGTGCTCTGCTCCTTCTTGTTATACCACTCCGTGCTTCCCGATTACGACGACAGGAAGCGAAATGCGCCAGATCATGGACGCATTATGGCAAACAAGCCATCATATTATCCTTGGCTCTCAGCCAGTGCGCTCTTTTGATCTCGTCGGCTCTCTCCAAGGATACTAGTCGGACCGGTCTGGCAGCGGCAGGTCTGTCTTTTCTTACCTGCTTGGCCCTGTTTTGGCTCTCTTCTATTGAGCACATGCGGTCAGTGAATCCCAGCGACATCATCAACGTCTTCGTCCTCATTTCCATAATCTTGGACGTTCCACAAGCTCGTACTCTATGGCTGCGACACCGCTCAGACACAGCCGTCGCGACCACTTTCACTATCTGTTTGGCCATCAAGATGGTCGTACTTTTCCTTGAATCGAAGTCCAAGCGGCCATGGCTGTTGACCCCATATCGGGCCAACTCTCGAGAGGCGCTCACGAACATCTTCGACCGAACTGTGCTCTGGTGGCTTGGCCCGCTCTTCCTACTCGCATATCGGAAAAATCTCAGATTTGAGGATTTGTATGCTATTGACGACAGCCTGCTATCTGGATCAGTGGAACGTCGATTTATGCAGCATTGGTCACACCTTCGTAAGTCGGACTCCGAGATCGTGTCAACCTGCTTCTTACGTATCGAATTAGGCCGATACCGTTCCGAAAAGCGTCCGCTATTGCGAGCAATGGTCTTGACAACCAAGTGGAGTCTTGTTGCTATCATTTTGCCACGCCTCTGCCTCAGCGCTGTAAAGCTTACCCAACCACTTCTAGTCGGCAGAATAACAAGTTGGCTCGGTGAAGACCCACGAGACGATGACACTGGTAGAGGCTTGATCGCCGCTACAACACTAATCTACCTGGTTATGGCTCTTTTGACTGTGGCTCACAAAAGACAAACCGACCGCTTTCTCACCACGTTGCGCGGGGTCCTGGTCTCTGGATTGCATTCGCAGAGCCTGGCTGGTTCAAGAACCCAGCTCGCGGATGGAAACATGCTCACGCTAGTAAGCACCGACGTCTTACGCATTTCCATGAGCCTGCAACGGATAGGGGAGATCTTTGCCGCACCGTTTGAAGTCATCGGTGTTGCAGCCTTGCTAGCTAATCAGAGCGGCGTGTCTTGCGTAGCTCCTATCGCAGTGGGAATCATAGTACCAATCATGAGTGCTCTCAATACCAAGCGAGGTCTACCATTGCAGAGGCTCTGGCTCGATGCCATTCAGCAACGCATTGCATACACAAGTGCCGTGCTCGGATGCTCCAAAGGCTTCAAGATGCTAGGATTGACCGAATTTCTGTCCGAGCAGATTCAGCGACTGAGAGTGAAAGAACTTGCTGATTACGCTGGGTATCGAAAATTCGTCGCAGCTAGGGAAACACTCGCTTCAGCACCCAGAGCCTTGGGGCCGACACTTGGTCTGATGGTGTTCACTTTGATCAATGGCGGCGACAAGCTGACTCCAAGTTTGGCTTTCAGTATATTGTCGTTGTTGTCACTTCTATCTGCACCAATAGAAGAGGTGGTTTGGGCCATCATTGACCTCCAACTGGCTTATGCGAGCGTTCTACAAATTCAGTCCTTCTTACTCGGCGATGGAAGCGAGAACTCTATGCCGTCGCTCGATTCAAACAATGCCTCTCCATCGATTGAGATGGCGGCTAGGACTCCACATGGCGTCAGTCTGACCAATGCGACAATATATGCGGGTAGCAATCCTCAGCGACCCATCCTTCAGGACATCTCCCTAGATCTGCAGAAAGGATCTTTCACTCTCGTCCTTGGGCCTGTGGGAAGTGGAAAATCTTCTCTGCTTCGTGCTGTCATGGCAGATATGAAGCTGGATGCCGGTAGTCGCTCCGTCTCGAAAGACTTCTATGCATTCGCCTTCTGCTCTCAAGAACCCTGGCTACCCAACGACTCGATCCGGAGCATTATCGTAGGACATTCCGAGTATGACTCGGTTTGGTACACCACAGTTGTGCACGCGTGCGCATTATCGATCGACATCGCCCGCTTGCCGGCTGGAGAGCAGACCACTGTAGGCGACAAAGGCATGTCACTGAGCGGTGGGCAGAAACAACGTCTTGCCCTTGCTAGAGCGTTGTATTCACGAATTCCCATGTTAGTCCTAGATGACATTTTCAGTGGGCTGGACGTTGGCTCCCTCAGACACATTGTCAAAAATGTCTTTGGCCACTCAGGCATAGCCAGGCGACTTCGCCTTACAATCATCATGGCCACTCAATACGGTGCTCACGTTGTTCAGCAAGTTGACCAGATAGCTATTTTGGGACATGACGGCAGGATCGTCGAGCAAGGGTTATACCAAACGCTGGTGAGCAACCGGAACAGCTTTCTCCATACCATCGAGCTTCGTGAGGAGAACTCTCCCGGTGATCTGCCCGAGGAGACCAATGATCCTATCGTCACTCTTACAGGTCCGGTTGGGGAGCCAGATGAAATTTCAGAACCTGTCTCTGCACGCAGGACCGGACAACTCTCAACCTATGCATACTGGATCAGGTCGTTCGGATTGAAGCTGAGTGTTCTATTTCTGGTCGCAACACTGTTCGCAGGATTTTCCTGGAAATTTATGGACGTCTGGGTCCAGTGGTGGTCTGATGCAGCAGCATCGCCGTCTGGAGCGTCTCGACACTCTCTAGGATATTGGATCGGGTGGCACATCGCTTTTGCACTGCTCGCGTTGATGTTCGACTTCGCCAAGTTTTGGACAATCCTCGTCTGGGCTGTGCCTCACTCGTCAGCGCAGGTCCACCAACAGATCTTGAACAGCGTGATGAACGCTCCATACTGGTTCTTTGTCAAAACAAATTTGGGCTCGATTGTGAACTGCTTTTCCAGCGATTTGACCTTGATTGAGAGCGCCGGTGCCGGGCCTATCTTACAAGCTTCGGAGACCTTTACAATGGTTTTGGGCAGCGCAGCGCTGATATTGGCTGGGTCCAGTTATGCCAGTGCCACTCTGCCGTTCCTGCTTGTAACAGTCTATCTCTTACAGCGATTTTACCTTCGTACATCGCGCCAGCTCCGTCACATGGACCTCGAAACCCAAGCACCTTTGATCAATGCAATTCAAGAGTCGATGTATGGTGTTTCAATCATCCGCGCTTTTGGATGGGAATCTGCCTCCCATCAAAAATTCCTCGACATACTGGATCGCTCTCAACGCCCGTACTACCTCCTGCTGTGCATTCAAAGATGGTTGAGTCTCATGTTGGACATTCTTACGGCTATTATCGCCACTGTCGTTGTCTCCCTAGCTATCGGCATACCGTCAACATCATCCGCGAGTTCGTTGGGCTTGGCCTTGCTCAACGTACTGGGATTCAACAGTCGACTCTCCGCTTTTGTTGTCGCGTGGACGACGATTGAGACGTCTGCCAGTGCTGTCTCCCGCTGTCAAACCTTCGAGCAGACTACTCCGGATGAGCGACTGCCCCTGGAAATTGCGGAACCTGATCAAAATTGGCCGGGAGAAGGGAGGATTGTCATCCAGGATCTGCGCGCTGCTTATACCCCCGATGGCCCAGATGTTCTCCACGGGATCGACCTTCGCATCGCGCCAGGAGCCAAAATTGGTATCTGTGGCAGGTCCGGAAGCGGCAAATCGTCTTTCTTACTTTCGTTGTTCCGCATGCTGGAGAACATCCCCCAGGGCAGTATTTCCATCGACGATGTTGATCTTGCTACCCTTCCTCGAAGCGCACTCAGGGAACGTCTGACGGCCATCCCCCAAGAGACGCTGATCATACCTGGTTCCCTGAGGGAGAATATCGACCCTTTGAGAACGAGCCACATCGATGATATCAACTCGGCATTGGACAAAGTCGGTCTTGCTTTACTAGTCGCTGATCGTGGTGGAATTGAAAAGGACATGGCCGACATCGGTCTCTCTCAAGGCGAATTGCAACTGTTCGCCGTCGCTAGAGCGCTTTTACGTCCGAGCAAGGTCCTAGTGGTAGATGAGATGACCTCTTCTATGGATCATTTGTCAGAAAAAAAGATACTTGGTCTTGTGCGAACCGAATTTGAGGGCAGCACGGTTTTAGCCGTCGCGCATCGACTTGCTACCATTGTCGACTTTGACATGGTTCTTGTTCTGGACACGGGTCGCGTGCTTGAGTCTGGAAACCCGCGCGAACTGCTTCAGAGAACTGACGGGCACTTCAAGAAGATGTGGGATCAGCAAGAGTCGCAGGGCCGGCAGTTGCTACCAGATAGCTACAGCGCATCTGCGCACGAGAATCATCACCGTCGCGGAGATGGATGCTACGTCTCGTGTGCGGACTCGTCACAACTGAATGATCCAGGACACTACCACCTCCTAGAGTATAGAGTTACTTCATGCTTTCGAAACTGAATACGGGAGCTAAAAGAAGGTATGTATCATTGAGATGTTAATCAAAATATACCGATATCTCATCAATAACTACACTCTTATCATTTCTCTCACGCTCGGAACTACCATCATCACCACTGAGATGGAAGCCGCCAAATGATGCGCAGACTCGCGACATTTTTCTCCACATCGAATCAGTATCACAAGAAGACACCAGTGGATGCAGTGAAGCCTAACGCAAGGGCCGCTAGAACTCCAAACATCCCCTCGGCACTGGAAGGCTGCCCGTTCGTAGTCGCATTGGCTGGATTGCCGTTCGAGTCAGCGGATGAAGCCGATGTCTGACTATTGCCACCCGCGGAAGAAGTTCTCGAGTTTGTGGACGCTGGAGAGGTAGCGCCACCAATCACATTGGTACCAGCGTTGTTGGTGCCTGTAGCTGCTGAGGTTTGCGTCGGAGAGTCGGCGTTGCCGGTAGCGGCAGTGTAACTCGATGATTCAGAATTCGCGGCAGAACCACTGCCTGGTGATGAACCGAAGCCTCCTTCAGGCGACGTGCCGTCTGGACAGATGCTTGTGGAGTTGTTCGGATCGTAGCAATGACTATCAGGCGCGTCGGGACATGGGATGAAAGTGCTCCCGAAGCAAAGTTTACAGTCGAGTCCGATTTCATCGCAGAAATCAGTAGTCGTGGTGTTAGAGGACGAAGTGGAAGAGCCGTCAGAGTCGGTTGAAGATGTTGCACTACCAGAGCTTGACGAAGGCGTGGTACCACTGGAGTCCGGTCCAGACAATGAGCAGGTTTCGATTCCAAATTCACTGTCACCTGGGATGTAGCACAGCGATGTTGAGCCAGGACACTCAGTGGAGGAGGCCCCAAAACAGCTCTGACAGCTTCCAGAGCACCAGTCGATTGTCGGTATGGTGTCGCCGGACTCCGAGCAGGCTTCTTCGCCGTGTTGCGGATCACCCGGTTTGAAGCAGATGGACGAGGAAGACGCACATTCCTGATATCCAGATCCGAAACATTCGGAACAACTGCCTACGCAGCGCTTGTGGAGACTGAAGGTGTCTAATCCTCTCTTCTCCTTGGTGTTCAGATGGAGGCTTTGAAGCCCATGATCGGGGTGAGCAAATGTTGCAGCCGCCGCCAAAGAGAGGAGTGACCAAATGAATGTCGGCTTGAGGCTACCCATGGCGAATTGTCGAATCAGGATTTGGTGTTGATGTCGGTGTATATGGGGCTCCTTGGTTGATGTGCAAGGAAGGTGTTGGAAAATACATGCGTCTGGCAGAGGCCAACCTCATTTATATACGCCCACACGTGGTCTTCCAGCTCTGGAAGCCACATTCTCGTGCTAAATCAGACAAAGGCCTCGAGCCTCACTTAGTAACCAACCATGGTTTTTAGTGGCAGTTGTGCTGGGGTTTTGCAATATTATCAGGTGAGTGGATCGGATCAGGCTGAGATCCAGGCATGAAAAGAGGCAGTGTAGAGCATCTTGAAACGCCGCATCAGGCGAGAGTGCATATTGCCGTCTAATATTGGTAACGACTGTTGAATTATTGTGCTCCAGAAGCGGGTGGCGTCCAGCCAATGCGAGGCTAGTAGGATGCACAGCGACACTCTGTCGCGTGATTCTATGCAGTGCAGCCGTTTATAGAGACTTGCATAGAGAAGGCGTTCGATTCAAAGGCTTTGATAGATAACATTGCTTGGAGGAAAACCTCTGGGAAACTTCGTCAGTACTGTTTGGTGGAAGATGCCTTATACACTACTGCAGTCTACGGACTCGTACGGGGAAATACTGAGCTGATGTTCTTGCAGATCTCACATCTCCTGATCGCGTTTCATGGCCAAATCCGTCGGCAAGGCTGTGAGGCTGAACTGCGCAGTATCCAATGGAAGGCTTCACCTTGCTGAACAGCCAAGGCTGCCAAGATGGTGCCTGTTTGTTTGCTCAGTCGTGCCATCGGGTTGAATCAAATACGCTGCAAGCTTGATACCAAATGGGGCTATCGTCATCCTAATGGGTCCTTGCTCGGGTGCCCGAATTTTGCCTGGCATCCGTTGCCTGGCATCCTCGATATTCTCCAATGGTCGGCACACGTGGCCAGATGCGTGCCACCTGAGACAGTAGCAAGCAAGATGGAGAAGGTCGTTGCAATGTACACGATGATGGCAGTACGAGTAAGACTTCAGGCAGCAAAAGATAGGGAAGAATGGCAAGATTAGAGCCGTACGCACAAGCACTTTGATTTGTCGCCCTGGCTGCCCAGAAGGACCGACAGTTGCGCTCGGTATGCCGATTTGGTGCTGCCGTGAGCGCGCTGAAAACCAGATTCGGCAATGATCTGCCACAAGTAAATGCTTCGCCCTGCTTGAGCTGATTAGACTATGGCAACATTCCTCAAGAGATTCGGATGTAAAGTTTGGTCTACAGATCGCGTCAGATGGTGGAACAGGATACAAATACGCCGGTTCAAGACGGTAAGTGGTTTGATCCTGTCACGATCTATCAGTTCGCTCAACAAACCCTCAACCATTCCATTGATATTAAGCCACGATGATTTTCGACGAGAATGAAAAGATGCGGTGCAACGTGACGAACCAAATGCGTGACCTCACATTTCCAGACGAGAAGAGTCATTCTCGATACAGCACACCAGACCAACCTCCATCCTACAAAACGCTCTTCGCAACACCCTCAACTCCCTCCTCGTCCAGCCCAATCGCCACGCGCTCCACAATAGTACATCCACCAAATACATCGTTCCTTCCATGTGTCGTCCCACGTAAGCCTCCCCTAGCCATCACACTGAACAAGCACAGATTAACGCTCTTCAGAAATCTCCAAGCCCTTCGGCAGCGCCTACGCCAGCCCCTTCACCCGCGCCTACCCACCATCCCTCCAAACCCACAACATAACCAAAACAGACTTCCTGGCGTTCCTCGACGGCCTCAACCAAGTCTTCATCTCGAATCCAATCCTCCAAAGCGTCAGCGCCGCCGGTTCAATCATGCAAATGTTCCACGGCACGCCCATAGTGCAGTCTGTCGGCATGGGCGTACAACTCGGCTCGGACCTGGCTTCAGCTGCGACCTCGTACGCACGCACGAGAGCTTACCTGCAGGCTTGTAATGCGGAGCTGTTCCATCCGACGGGTTTGCACGTTGCGATTTGCTCGACGAGGGATATGATGGCGAGGGTTGGGCACCCGGAGGAGAGGTTGAGGTTGCCTCCACTTCAGACGGCCGATGATCTGGGTAAAGACACTTCTTCCATCGATGGCGATCGACCCAACGGTGAAGCGGAACAGAGAGCTATGAAGCCGATGGACGATCCGCGAGTGAGGAGGGTGAATGCACTGAAAGGCTACGTGGCGCCACTTGACTTCAACGTGCCAGCCGTTGCACCTCCAGAGAATTTCCTCGCAAAGATGGGTGCGTGGCAAGCCCAAAAAGCTGCAATTAAAAACGAGGAGAAGGAGGCGAGACAACGGGCCAAGTCGCAAGCTAAAGAGAGTAGTGGGGGAGAGTTGCGAGGCAAAGACGAGAGGAAGCTAGATCGAAAACTTGCAAAGCTAGAAAAGACGCTCGACAAAGAGGGTGGCAAGCGCAAGGAGAGAGACATCAGGAAGGCTCAGAGGGAGTATGAGCGGGAACAAAGAAAGATAGGGAAGAAGCTTGAGAGACGAGCTGAAAAGCTGGAGAAGGAGAAAGGCAAAGGCAAGGGCAAGGACAAAGTGGACGATCGCGAAGAGAAACAGGCTAACAAGGTTCGCTGGGTGGTGGTCACTCAATGGGAAGGGAATGAGGATGACGATGATGATACGAGCGATCATGATTCCCTAAGCGTAGAGCACTCTCGTTAACTAGACACAGAACCAAAACATGAGCTGAGATATTACTCTCAAGCCTAGCAGTCACAGATTCTTAAGCACGGTGTGTAATCTTCCACAATGTTTAAGAGAGATAATGATATTTGTATTTATGTTGCACATACAAGTACATAGCCCGCCAGAAAAATGAAAATATATAAGAGATCGGGTATCATTCAGCATCAAAAACAAGAAATGATCCAATAACGCCACAATGTCGCTCAAAAGCAGCATAAAAAACCCGGAGACCTCCATACTAGATTTGGGTATGTTCCAACACTCCTGCAAAGCTCACAGCGCTGTCATCACCTGCTGAGCAGTCCTCCTGGGTCTTCAAGACTCATGCTTTCGTAACCGGACTGTTCTCGAGCTGTAGGGGTGGTACGACTCGAAGACGCGGCACCTCGTGTTTGTGGACTCCGATTGTTCGTCCTTCGCAAATCCGAGCTGTCGACGTCTGTCCGCCGGTTGGACGCTAGAAAGCTGCCGAGGTCTTGTAGTCTGATGGTGTCGTTCGGGCGTATATTCGTAAAATCATGATCGTCGTTATCGTCGTGATCGATCTCCGGAATCTGTCCTACTGTTCGAACGTCGCCTGATGATGCAGGAGAGGAGCTTGAAAGTAGTCCGCCTGCGTCTTGCAGCGACACCTGAGTCTCTTGCCTTTCGAGCATTGGACCCAAAACGCCAGTGGGTGCTCCAGCACGCAATCGACTGCCTGGCAAAGAGGTCCGACGAGTATAGCTAACACCAGACAGGGTCTGATGTGAGAAGACGTCACTCCTGGTGTTGTGCGGCGTTAGAGTTGCTCCCATATCAGCCAAGAATGCTCTAGAGCCGCGTCGAGATTGCGGCGGAGTCGGTATTGTCGTGGCAAAATCTGTGGCAATTGTATGCGAAGCACCATCGCTCACGAGTGTTACAGATCGTGAATTTATTGATGGAGAAGGAGGACCCATTGAGCCATTTTCCAAAAGTCCGCCAACGTCAAAGAACGAGACATTCTTCCTTGCAGTCGTGCTCGTAGATAATGACGGGGATGGCATGGGGAGGTTGTCGATCGAGCGACTTGTGGGGCTGACATCTCCATCGCTGCTCTCAACAGTTTCTTGCCTTGGAGTATCCGGACGTTTATTTTTATCTGCAAATGGTGAACTCATGGCGGGCAGCCCCGGAGGCGCTGGTCGCGCGAAGAGCTCCGGGCTGGCCTGCAAATGTTCTGGCATACGGCAGCCCAGGAAGCGGAAAAGGTCTTCTTCGCTGTCTGTCGGTTGGGGTATTGTGGGACGCCTGGTGGAGGTGCGCTCAATCGAATCTGAGACGCTCATAGACTTCCATTTGTTCTTCTTCGTGCCTTTGTCGCGGATGAACGACCCGATAATAATGATGTTTGACACGAAAGCCGATGCTAATATTTCCGAAGATGCCCAGATGGTACGATATTGTTGTCGGCCAAGGTTGGAGATGACCGCTGGCATACGCATGCCAGTAATAATGATAAGCGCGATGGATGTGCTGAACAACGCCGCCAACTGTATTTTGCGTCTCCAGGTCTGACCGGAGCGCAGCACGATTGGTATGGGAAACGCGACCAGGAGGATGTCAGTGATGATGTCTGCAGTGCCCATAGTGAGGAGTTGTGCGTAGTTTTGTCGACATTGTGGGCCAGGATCTGGAACGACTTGCCAGTAATGGCTGAAGGGTTGACACTCTGCAAGAGTAGCGATGATGACCGCGATGAATGTTGCCACGAGGAAGATGCGAATGCAATGCAAGGTGAACTCGTAGCTGGAACGCCACAAGTGGATTGTGATCCTCTTGAGGAACTCCGAGACTGTCCACTTGCTCATCCAAATGAAAAGAGCATAGAAGATACGTGCAGCCAACACGAGCTTCGAACCCATTTCGCGATGTCGAATCTCTTCTTCTGTGTAGTCGATGCCGATGGTGGTGACGTTGTTAGTTCCATAAACCAGCACTATGTGCACAAAGCCCATGCGTGCGAAGAGTGGAATCAGGGCGAGCAACATGATCCAATCTTCGCGAAACAACTTGTTGCTTCTGACTTTTCTGCCAGCCAGGCGCGTGAGAATAACGACGGCAGCGAAGCATGTTGCCCACCAGCTATAGAGTAGTGTAGGATGGTCTGCAAGGCGAGTGCGTCGATCTGGCGGAGTGTTGGACCAGATGGCACGCTCGTGAAGAGTGGTGGTAGACATGGCGGGGAAGGGTCGGGTGCGAGCTCAGGCCAGAGGCCGAGCTCGAAGTGGCTCGCAGAACGGACGTTGCGCGCTTGACGGGTCCAGTCGTCGTTATGCGCGAGAGTGGTGAGGATGAGGAGGGTGGTGGTGGTGCGCGAAAAGCAATGCTGATAGCAAAGGTCTGCGCGGCGACATGGCCTCAGAGGCGAGGAAACATGCTGCGGAGCTGGTTTGCTGGGTGTCGAGTGGACTTGAAGGTGGCTGTGGAGGTTTCCTGGCTGGGCCCCAATCTCCGAGTCCACATGTGCCTTGTAAGCACGTTCGTGCCCACGGAGCCCAAGTAATGATGCGCGCGTCGGTCGGTCGGTGTGCGCGCAGGCAGACAGGTGTCAGGTCGGTCAGGAACAGCAGGTCTGCAGGGCGGACGTAGTGGTATACAACTGGCAGCAGCGGCGGTGTCGCCCGGGTATGGTGACGGGTGTGGTGGGACGCAGGATGGACGAGGGCTCGGCGAAACAACAAGCCA
The DNA here is from genome assembly GCA_026122715.1 of Cladosporium colombiae. Classification (NCBI taxonomy): domain Eukaryota; kingdom Fungi; phylum Ascomycota; class Dothideomycetes; order Cladosporiales; family Cladosporiaceae; genus Cladosporium; species Cladosporium colombiae. The sequence continues at coordinate 683,348 of JAKZFA010000008.1, read as the reverse complement.
ACCATGGGCGGCTGTCGAACGCCTCACGCGTAATTCGATAAAGGCGACCCGGAAGGAATATCTGTTATCTTCCGTCTGCAACCAACATGTGACGATAGTCGTAACTTCCCGTCTCGGTGGTGGTGTTGATATCTGCTGTGCTCTTCCATATCATGTCATCTTCACGTGGCCAGCCATATGCACAACGCTACATATTACGGTGAGCATAGTATCGTCAGTTCTCTCTCTCTCTTACCGCCCATCCCACTCTCTGGTGACTTGTTCCCTCGTGACTTCTCCCCTCGTGACTCCGCCCCAGGTGCACCAGTGCACCCTGCATACTCGTTTGAGCAGCTCCGCGCGCCACGCCCCATGTCACTGCGGGCGATAAGCCTTCGCTTGCGCGACCAGAGCCAACGGCCTTCAACGGCCCCAACAGCCAAATCGCAAATCCTCTCGAGCCTGTCCCTCGGCTGTCCGCGTCACCTTGGTTCGCCGCAATCCTTGGGCGACGTGCTTGGCACACCCACCTCCGCCGCCGCAGGCCCGCTTGCGTACCTTTGCTCCGGAGGATAGCCCTGTCGTCGTCCTACTGTGTGTGGCACAGTAATTGCAACTGTAGTGGTGGGCATAGCGAAGTCGCGCAACAACACATCGAGAGAGCAAGAAGAAAGCCTCAACGTTCAGTCTCGCTCTCGCTCTATATTCCCATGTCAATCTCCACGCGCACAGCACGTTGGCAATAGCCTAGCTTTTTCAACGGCGTGTGCACTTCTCCTCCACGTGCCAATCTCGATAAGGCGTGCTGCGAGGGTCTAGATTATGAGGGGACAGCCACCACCAAGCACTATGCAGGTACTGGGGCCATTACTTCTCGTACGGCTTTGCTTCGTTGCAGTACTTGTTCTTATCTTCGTGACCGAGGCTGGTGTCATGAGTCCAAGACTTCTAGATGGCCAGGTCCTCGAATGGTGAGACAGCATTGACATATTTCAGACAGCGACGGGATTAGTCAGCTGATGCCTGCAGAGCTATCCTTCCAGTACTGGCAGATACAACAGCTTCAAGTAGGCCACGACTTCGATCTTTTTTCGTCATACACTCTTGTTCAGCAGCCTGTCCGGGTTACTCGACAAATTGAAACGTTGCTGGCAGGTAGATTGAAAAAGGCATAACGGACAGAAGTGTCAATATATGCCGAGATGGGGTGCGGTGTGGGTTTGTTTGCGAGCGGTGTGCGACGTGATCTTAATTTCTCAATCGTTGCTATGAGTTTATGCACGTCTCCAAATACAGCCACTAGCAAGCTACAGTTCGCCACATCCACCAAAGCAGCGCTCGACGTTACACATGCTAGCTAGAAGTATGGAGGTGCAGTAAATCTGTTGCTTTATTAGATCGACAAAACGCATGCATAATACATACGACCATAGGTCAGTGAAAACTGGGCATCCCGTCCGCTCTGCCATACATAAGCACTGAACCGGGCGACTAGTACTAGAGTGGGTGACCATCTGGGAATCCCGCCTGTTGTATGTTTTTGTCTTTTTGCCTAGCGTATACTTTCGCAGGCTTGTTGTTGTAACACCGCCGACGAACTGTGCAAAGAAGTGCTTGGCGATCACTTTTCCTTCGAGAGAAAAAGCTTTCACCTTGATACCTCCAGTTCAGCAGTCGAGCTGGTGCCATCAGTCCTCACCACTGAAGTGAAATGAACGTCCATCGAGATGCAACCGCATGCCTCCACATCACGTAGATCTATATCTCGCTAAAGAATAAGTAGCATCAGCCTCGCTATCGAAGTGACCCGTATAATCACGAAGGTGTAGTGAAGAGTTCATAGATCTACCTGTGAAAAGTATAATATTTCATTCCGTGCCAGATCGGCAGAATTGCCATGACCACCAGAAAGATTTCTACAAAAGCTGCATTTGAACAGCGTGTCTCCATCAAATCTGGCACATTTGGAGCAGAGAGTTTGTCCTTTTGTCCGATGCCCTCCTTGACACCTTTTATCCCAATTCGTGAAAAGATTCGTCATGGACACGTCCATACGCATTGCGCTTCCACCTCTTCCCTCGAGCCTTCTCTTCCAAAATTTACATTTGATTGCCATACCCTCCGTTACCGCCATTGCCACCTCCGCCTCCGCCAAAGAAGAACCCGTCAAACAAATCCGGTCCTCCTCCTCCGGCTCCGACACCCTCCATGCTACCGCCGTCTTCCCAGCTTCCCATGCCGCCGGTTCCGAAACCAAAGTCTAGATCGCCACTGGGCCAGAAATTGCTATTGTTGTTGTTACTGTTGTTGTTGCTGCTTGCATCCATGCTGTTGCCGTTGGCGCCGGAATCGGCGTTCGGGAATGTGTCTAGGAAATCAAGGGTGTCGAATGAAAACTCGGAAGGCTGTTGGCTGATGGTCTGTGACAGTGGTTGGTAGTTGTAAGCTGCTTGTGATTGTTGTTGTTGCTGCTGCTGCCGTTGTTGCGCTGCGAGGTTCAACTGTCGTTGGTATTGCAAGGGAGATGCCGCTGTGCCGGCGGAGGTGTCTGGTGTCGAGGGAATCGCGTAACTCTGCCCGAGGAAAGGAGTAGGCTCTTGCTGTTGCTGTTGCTGCTGAGAAGTTCCTGGTCTTGGGCCCACTTGAGCGAAGAATGATTGCGGGCGACCTTGCAGTTCAATATCCGAGAACAGATCCTTCAGGTTCATGTCGAACTTCGGGATTTGCTTGCGCTCGCTCACTGAAGTCGGTCGTCTTTGTATCTCGGCACCCGCATCAGCGAATCCGGCGCTGGTCTCATAAGAGTTATCGTTCGAAAGTTGCCCGGGACTGACATAATTGACAGGACTGTCGAGTGCTTGTGAGCCCAGTGAGGATGCCACTCCGAATCCTGTTGTGGACATGCACATGGAGATTGTCGCTTTGGCCATGCGTGAAAATGCATCACGACAGGCTTCTGCAGGCGGGCAATTGGGGATGAGATCTGCGAGTACAGATGTCGCGGCCAGAATCGTGAAGTCGACATCGTCAAGAGTCAGATGTGAGCGTACTACAGGGCTATGCCATAGCGCGTAAAGGAAGGAGATACCTGACAGATATGTCAGCGTGTGTTTAAAATTATTCTTTGGATGGGAAAGACTCACCACTCATGAAAAGATGGTGTGTAGATAAGAACGTGTAGTTGACCAGCCTTAGCCGGTGGAGCTGTCGGTACAGCTTCAACACTGTTTGTCCTGCCTGTGCGACCTTCAAGAATACGATCTGCTCATCTTCCTCTAGCTCTTTGTGTATGGTTCCAGGGCTCTCTACATCTTCACCTGTAGAAGCACTGAGCTCTTCTGCCAAGGGTGCCGGAACAGAGAGAGATTGTCTGTATAGCATGATGACCGCTTGCCAGTAGTTGAGATCGAAGAACAGCGGATTGAAGCTTACGCCTGTATCTGCTTGCGTGGGAGCTTCTGCTTTCCACTCGCGGAGACGGCGATCGACATCTGCACGCCAGTCGCGGAAAGAGTTGAAGTGTTGTAGGAAAGGCGAAGGCAGCGCAGTGTGCATGAACTGGTTACCTTGGTTTGCGCCCAGTAAGCGTGCCTGCTGGGCTTGGCGGTACTGCAAAACTTGCAAGATTTCTGATTGAAGCAGACGAAGACGGAAGTAATGATGGGTTACCAGCTTTGCTGTTGGTGGCGAATATTCCAGTGAAGACTTCAAGAAGCCAGATGTCTTGATATCTCGGTCATCGAGGAGGGTGGGGAATTCGGTGGTTATGACCTGATCTGTGATACCAAATGGTCGACCAACGCACACTGACACGAGACGGTCGAGTGAATAGACGCTCCACCATAGTCGTCGTCGTAGATCTCGGGTCCATTGCCTGCAACCTAGTCGGGTCGATTTGCTAGCGCCATGGCCTTCCATTTTGATGTCCAGGGTATCCAGATCGGGGTCGCTATCTTCGACGTGTAGACCGAGGTCAACACTCAGGCGGAGTGCAACGCCAATGATGTACCAAAGACCTGGGGCCACAGGTCTGAGCAGCGCCAATCCAGCAAGAAGTAGCACAGCTTGTAATTCCTCCAATCCACCTCCATGCCCTTCCGATGCGGCAGATGTGCTGAGGAAGCTCTCCAGATGTACGATGGCAGAAGAGTGGTATTCCTCAGGCTGGCATTGTTGGCTTCCGCTAAGTTTTGTCCTTTTGCTCCGTGGCGATTCCTCCATCATCTCATCTGCTCCGTTGTATGTGCTGTTGTCGGTCCCTGAAGAATCCATGATGATACCACTTCCAATAGCGAAGACGATGTTCATCAAGTACAACTCTCTTGGCGTTCTTTCCTTTGGCGGCTTCGTGTATACCCGATCAAACAGTGCCATGAACTCTCCTCGGTGGAGGATGGGTATTTGTGGGTTGGTGTGCTCGAAGTACAGATCGACAAGCTTATGACCTAGTTGTATATCTGGGAATGGCGCCGGTTTGATGGTCGGTTTTGAGTGTAACCCAAAGAAGGAGTCTCGCATCGTGCTTCCGCCACCACTAGCGGCATCAGACGTGATCGCTTTCTTGGTTCCGCCACGTTCTGTACCTGCTTGATGGGGTACTGAACTCTTCACAGCTGCGAAAACGACTCTGGCAAACGAGATTCCAGAAGTGGAGCCGAGAGCTCTGGCATCGGAAGTGCCTTGCACAGATACATTTCCGAGATTACTGGCCAGTGTATCGACCTTTTCACTGCCACCCTCAAGGCTTGGATCGATCGCAGAATTCGCAGTGGCGTCTTCAGCAGTCTTCTCGTCCGACTTTGCCACCGTGGTGGACTTCTTCCTTCCTTGGCCTTCACCCTCAAGTACAGGGAAAGGCACATTGATACCAGGCTTGATGCTCTCGTCAACGGCAAAGTGGCCCTCAACTGGTGGCACAGTGCCACCCAGTTTCAGGACCTGTTCTTCAAGGCCTCTCACACGAGTCTCAAGGAAGTAGACATAACTGCGTGGGATCTCCCGCTTGCTGACCGGGTCGAAACCAACGCAGGCAGTGATACCAGCCTTCACGCACGCCGAGCAACGAGGCAATTGCTGGTCGCAGCGGTTCTTGCGATGGCGACAGCGGTTGCAGGCACTGACGTTGCGGAAGTTGGAGCTGGTACCGCCGGGGCCTGGGCCGTGGGCACGGTGCGGCGAAGAGGCATCGTTGTTGTGGTGGTCGTCGGGTTGATGTTTGGCGTCGTCAGAAGCAGGCTCGCGGTCGCGTTTCTTGGAAGCTGATGCTGATGAAGAAGCGCCACCGCCGCTGCGCGGTCCGCCCATTATTAATATTGTCTCGCGCTGCTCTCTATCGCTGGGTTGGCCTCGGATTTGCGTGGGGTGCGGGTGTGCGGCAGTCTAGCCGGATGTGCCGAGCAGACTGGAGCTTCTGCGATTGAATTGCGGGCAGAGCATGCAATTGAATAACCTTCTATCTCTTGGAGGTTACTCGAGCGCAGCCGGCCGACAGTAGGTATATAGTGGTGGAAAGAGTCGCGACGGATTGGATGGGAGAGGCGAGGCGGGAAGAGCTCGAGGGCGAGAGCTGATCAAAGTTGGGGTATTTCGAAACGCTGCTGGACTGGCTTGCCCTCTTTGCGTTCTTCACTCTTGCTCGCCAGGCTCACCGGCTTCTCTCTCGTTGCGATGAGGCCGAGTTGACGCTCGCTTGACAGGGATTAAAGCCGAAAGATGCTCGTGCCCCTGCTGAAAATCGTCAGGAGGATGCAGCAAACGTACGAGTCTCGTCGCCTGGCTGTGGCTCTGCTGCTGCTGTGGTCGGGGAATGCTTCCGATGCTTCCGATGCTGACTCAAGTCGATGTGAGGATTGTTTGTTCCCGTCGCACGCTGGCAGGCAATATAGTTGGCAATGGAGAAAGGCGGATGGAAAACGGAATTGCTGATTTTGCTGCGGATGCGCCAGATATTGCTCATTGTGGTCACCTGCGTCTTCATTCTCGTGCTCAGCAGTAGCAGTCGATATGTACGATCTTGCGTATGACTATGGCTCCACATCTAGGGCAGGACACACGGAAGAACATCAGTAGCGATTACGAGACGACTTCAGACATATGGGCGAAATCACTATGCTTGTCTTTGAAAGATTTTGACCGAAACATTTGAGCATCTCAATGACTGTAAGCAAACACGTGCGCACGTAAACTTCAAAGTATAACCGCAATTGCCGCTGGAACACTTGGTCGTTGAGATGTAATAGGTCATAGTATGCAAATTCATCATCGCTAGTACTTATTAATACATTCCATCCAGCGGAACCACACGCTCGGGTCCAAATGCCCTTGTCCAACTGCCGCCTCCTAGTCCGTCTCAAGTATTCAATGCCCAGCTCGCTTGCCTGCCTGCTTCCCACAAAAGAGAAAAGAAAAGGAACGAAAACATCAAGGAAAATCTTTGCGCCTAAAAGCAATCCCGAAGCTGTCCTAGGGTATCTTAAGATGGAATGAATAACGCCTTTTTGTGTCCGCACCCCCCTCCCAAAGGCCTTTTGCAATGCAATAATTTGTTGCTTGATAAGGAAAACGCCCAAAATGCCTCCCCAACTGGAAGCACCGCATAAATGGAAAATTCGGCTGATCTGGAGTCGGGTTCTAGAGACGCGATGCTGCCAGACCAGCCGCGTGTTGGGATGTATACCAACCAGATGATGCCCGCGGAAAGTATGTGGTAAGAAACGCTCAAGGATCCGGTCCAGAACGGGGTCACAAAATTCTCGAGATCACGGTGTGCGTGTGGAATAGACGAAGATGACCGCGATTAGTAGGAAGAAAATTCTTAGAAAGCGCTGCTGCGGCGTTCGTGGCGTGTGAGGAGGGGCGATGTCGGCATTGACTGAAGAGTCTCCAGAGATGCGTTTGGGCCTTCGCTCAAGGCTTCGTCGTCATCAGACTCGACGTCCATTGGGCTGGCCTTCTCGTTCTCAAAGGTACGGCGCTTCTCCTCGCGCATGAAGATGGCAATAACGGCACCAATGACTGCAACTGCTGCGTTGGTCCACCAGGGAAGTCCAAGAGTGCCCAGGGAAAGACCTGCAGACTGCAGAAGGCCAGAGAAAGTCGGTCCGAAAGTCCTGCAGAGACTGGCTGAAGCAGCCATGGCACCGTTCAAAGTTCCAGAGACTTTGGGAGAGGGTGTATTGTTGGCGAGCATGATGAGAGCCGAGGGCATGGTAAACGCCTGTGCGCACACCTTCCAGACCAGAATGAGATAAACGCAGGGCATTCTCAATGCAGCGGGCACGAGAGTAAGGTAAGGCGTCACAATGTACAGGAAAGGGTAGGTGAAGACAGTGATGCGGAAGAGCGAAAGACTGCCCAGGTAGCGGGTCAGGAAGGGGAAGGCGAAGAGCATGGCGATAACCTGGATGAGGCCTTGAGCAGAGAGGATGCCACCAATAGCACGTGTTGGCAAGTCGAATCCACCAGTGAATTTGAAGGGAAGAGAGGGAGCGGTTTCGGATTCTGGCAAACTGAACAAGACGGGAAGAAGCTGTTCAGCGGAGATGGTGTGGCTAATGGAGGTCAGTATCAATTTTGGTCGGAATGCGTCATGGTCAGACTTACTAGGCCAGAATGCCGTAGCTCAAAATGATGAGGTTGACTTGCTTAGTGAAGGCGTTGGAAAGGCTGGCGTTGCGCTTCGCGATTTCGGCCTCATGTGCGAGTGCCTCAGGGTCGACGCGCTGGATGGTCAATGAGGTGCGTGGCGAGCCTTCGATGGACTGGTACGCAGGTGGGGGAAGTCCAACGGGTGCAGCGCTCGGAGAGAGTTCAGGAGAAGAGGCAGTGCTCCTGTAGTCTGGTGGGCAGTCGATATCTTCGTGCATGAGGATGAAGGTCTCTTCAGCGTAGTCACGCTTGCGACTAGAAAGCTGAGGTGCAGATGATTTTTTGAAGAGTCCGAGGATCCATTTCCCAGCCTCCACACCTCTGTCTCTCTCGTGCTTCTTGTCTTCGTGGGTCTCCTCAAGGAACAAGATTCCGACAATCATGCCCAAGATGACGATAGCGGTGCAGAAGACGTTGGGCAGCAAGAATGGGAACTTTGCCCAGATGGAGTCCTCAGACCAGCCGTAGTTGCGGACAGGGTCGGCCAAAATACCACCGATGGCGGAGCCGGCAATCGATCCGACGCACCAGACGACCGGCATGATGGAGTAGGCGCGTGCCTGGTGTGCCTCAACGGTAACAACCTCTGCGACTGTGCTCTGCAAGACGCCAATGTTGCCATTGAGAAGGCCGCCGAGAGCGCGAGCGATGAGGGCGACGGGAAGGTTTGGTGCGAATCCAAAGACGATCATGCTGATTCCAGTTCCAGCAAGTCCAGTAAGCAGGATCGGTTTGCGTCCAAATCTGTCGCTGGCACGACCCCAGAACATGCCTGAGGAGAATTCGGCAAAGGCGAACGCCGAGGTGACCATGCCGGCGTACAAGGAGATCTTGCGGTCGTCATCTGTCATGTGGAATGATTCGATCATGTAGTAGACGTATGGGAAGATCGACATGAAGGCGATTGGCTCGCAAAGCCGGCACAATGCTGCGTCTCATGTCAGTGGATTCTTGATTGGGCAACCACGCATCGTTCAACATACCTAGCACAAGCATTTGCCGCATTGGAAATGGCGGTGTTGAGGAGTCCTTTCGACTCTGGCGTCCGAAGCACAACATGGTCTATGTGTAGCTCAGGTTGTGGTAAAAAGAGAATTGAAGACGCAACCAAGGATGGCGAGTCGGTTTTGATGTCGGCTATCCAAATGTGACGTCGAGGGGGAGGCAATTGGGCTTTGAAGAAAGGAGGTTTCGATATCGGCCAGGCATTCACCAGCGCGACAGGACTAATAAGGTTTTTCTGGAAGGGCGGCGAGTGAGATCCAAGATCGATGGTTGCAGTGACTCTGAGGTGCCGGGTCAATGGCAATCAAGTGACGCAAGGATGGTCTATTAATCGCAGAGGTTGCGGCTGTGCAATCTGGGTCTGCTGCGGAAGTGAAGGCGAGGGTGAGACAGCAGGTCTACGGGTCGGGTGCTCAGGCGGAATGGTGGTGAAGGGGCGCAGCGATGAAGGTCGCAGGAGTACCACGGTCGAGGCAGTGGGTAGCAGCGGAGGGACTTGGAGGAGGAGGGACTGGCACACAGGTTGGTTGGGCAAGAGGAGGTATGAAGTAGGTGGCAAGGCACTGGCGAGGGCACGGGGTCATGATAAAAGAGCCCCTCTGACGGACGGGGATCGCGCACGATGGCAAGCGGTGACACGAAAGGCAGGCATCTTGCATCGGGGAGGATCCACAGCTCGCAAACGAAACAACCAGCAAACGGGAGAGAGACACGAGAGTGTTTGGGCTGCTCAGGGCAAGCTCTGTCCGGACTGAGCACCATGGGGCGTTCAGATCTCCCCTGCCGGCAAAGCGACTAGCGGCGCCAGGCATGCGAGTGCCGCGGTGCCTACATTAGAGCCTGCATGGGCACTAACTGCTTTGCTCGTCGTGGTAGATTCACTAGCAACGGCAGTACATGAGGCGGCGGGTGCTGGGAGCAGGGAGGATTCCTCCTTGTGGGAGCCGGGGCGGCGGCAGCGCACGTCTACGCTCGACCTGTCATGACATCGCTGGGCCGGCGAGGGTAGAGTGCATAGCGCGGTGCCTGGCGGCCGGCTCGAGTGCCACCCTTCGACGCTAGAAAGACAATGATCATACCGGGATCGTGGATAGAGGCCTGATTCGCTGGGGAGAAGCTATGGAAGTGTGCCGGCGCAGTGGCCCGCCTGCTTCCGTTCCAAGCTCATCGGCGCCAAAAACCCGGAACACTTGCCTGCGCGCTGCGATGCAAACAGGCCCTGGTCTGGGTGCGCGCAGATTAAACTATGATATGCCACCAGCCAGCCAGTTCACCCATCATTATTTCTCTTTTCAGCCCTGCTTGCTGCCGGGGCACCCAAGCCCGCAATCTACCTCCTGCGCAGTCTAGTCTCGTGTGTGTGTGTGTGTGTGTGTGTGTGTGTGTGTGCAGTCCAGCCCATGTACACGCCATCTCCCTACATATCAAATCTAGTAAATCTTCCTTCCCGGACTACTGTATCTTCCATGTTCACTTCCATGCCTGTGCGTCCTGCCGCCCGCCTGCGATCCATGTCCTGTCTGTCCCCATGTCGCGAAGTGCGGTCACGCTCAGTCGTCGTGTCAGCGCCAGCGCCGCCTCCGCCAGTCCTAGTGCTAGTCACGCTGCTGCCAACATGCGCCCACTGCCCGTCGCCTTGCCCAGTGCCAGTGCCATCACACCAGCTGTTGCACGTCCACACACACACTTACATCGTCGACTCTCACCCTGCTGCTGCAACTGCGACTGAGCATCCTTTACGTGGCCGAGTCGAGGCAAGACGACCGCGAGGCGAGGCGGTGTGAGGCCGTCAACTGCGAGGCTGCTGCACTGCTGGCAATGTATGCCTTGGAGAATCCTCATGACTAGGCAAGCAGTCGGAGTCGACTGCGACCATCCTTCTCATGTACAGGCCTCGCATCACATACTGCTTTAATGATCAGACGTGTCGAAACCCGGATCAGATCGGTGATCTCGCGAACTAGATGCAAGCCCCACGCGAGATGGCAACTTGCCTGATGCCCGTGTAACCGTGTTAGACACTCAAACACCATGCCATCTCGCCCATCTCGCCCATATGAGATCTACCACTTTAGGCTCCAGTCACATAGAGTTTCCGGTCCACAAATGCGAAAGTTACAGTAGAGAGAAGCATGCTGCGCGATGCCTCCGGCTTGCCATCCGGTTCCGCTGCTACGCGAAGTGGATGTACCTCCACTGTACACAACCTTACCACGCCAGGCCAGGCGATGGAGTCGTCGCCTGCCTTGCGATGCTGCCGGGCTGACATTCCACTCTGTCGTGACAGTATCGTGACCGTGGCAGGGCGTTCCCACCGCCGCCGGCCGTTGCATTCGCTGGCTTCCACGTTGCGCGCCATTGCCTGCCCTTGTTTCGTCACGATCCCTGGGTTCCCTCTGGCGGTGAGGAAGCGAAACGGCGCGTCTAGCGACCCAGGGTGCCAGGCCGTGACACAGGAACGCAGTGGGTTGCTATTCTGATTTGCTGCACGCTACACGCACTTGCAAGGTCTCCACGCGAGCCGCGAGACAGACAGACCCAGGTAGCCGTGCGCGGCCTCCAATCTGCCGCTTGCCCAGCTAGGATCGAGTGTTTCGAGACATAGTTCAAGGCCAGCAGCGCCGGCGCACGGAAATTGTGCCTGAAACTCTCGCTGTCATTCGTCGCCCGAATGTGACGGCTCTGTTTCGAATCCTTCGACTCCTATTCTAGCGACGTCCACATTTGCCGCCCACATGACCTGGCGCATAACGGCGCGCATCCCAGCTCCCAGTTCAATGGCCTGGGACGGCGGGCGGCGCTCTCAACGATCGCCCGACGTCATGCACCTCTGATCGCGAATGGTAGAGTCGTATCACGGCAGCGGCCAGCTGCAAGTTTATTTCCATTCGACCTGTCGTGCGCCGGCGTGACTGTCGAGGTGTCCACTTTCGCCCACAAGGCCGGGACGTGCAATCTGTCAGATGCACAGAGATGCCCATCTGTAGCTGTGTCCGCAACCGGGACGCACCATCGTCGCCTCGTCTGACCGCGGCGCGCGCTTATGTGGTGCTACACCTCTGCATCCCGGCCAGATATGTCGCAGCACCCAAAGCTGGCGTTTGGTGTGGATACATAAAGTCGGGCTGCAGTTCCATGAGGTACGCACCAGCGTTGCGTTTGCTTGCAAACGGGAGCTCGGATCGTCCGTGGTTCGCAACACACACGGGGCACTCCACCATCAGCAGCAACAGCAGCACCAGTACCATCAACCCGCCTGCGCGATGCTGCTGCTGCTGCTGCCCTGCGCCGGCATGCCGGATCCGTAGCTTGCGTCGTGGCGCTGGGCATCTTTCGGTCGCCTCGTCCTTCAGCAACATCCTGGTCACCGCGACACGCAAGCCGTACGAAACCTTGAAGACTACAATGCCATGGATGACCGTACAACGGATGGAAGCTATGCAGCCGGCAGCCCAAAGGCCTCGTCAATAAGCCGGGCCTTTTCGAGGGCTCGACTTACGCCTCGCAACGTTGCGGCCGCCTGACCGCTTGGAAACTTGCAGCTTCTTCAGGGACAAAGCGACTTTCCGATCTGTCTGTCGTTGCACTGCAGCTCTATGCGACCGATAGCAAAGCACACACCGCCGGCTCTTGTCCCGGTCATTGATGCGGTAGCTGGATGACTCCCAACTACTGTGCACGGCGGTGTGAGGCTGACTGCCATCGTCGACGGCTCCTACACCGCCGCCACCGAGTGGCAAGAGAGCACATCGCAACTTCCTTGCACAGGGCGCCGGCATCTTCACCCACCCGTTCACCACTACGTCGGCAGCTCCGCTAGAATAATTAATTCTTGCGTGCCTGAGTCAAGACCCGGTTTGCGATTTTAGTCTCGCGGCAATCGGAGGGCAATTCCCCTTGTCCCCATCCGCGCTGCCCCCCGCGCTCTATGTTAGTGGCAGTGGATTTCAAATGTGTCGCGCCATCGCTCAAATATTTGCCCTGCCGACTAGCCGACAGCACGCTCCTCACGCCGAGGGCCCACGAGGCTATAACAATCTATAGCGATCGAAGCACATGTCATAACTGACCCCGTCGTCTGGGCCCTTGGGAGGCTTATGGAGCTGAGTCCTCCCGCCGCTTCATTTGACATCCCGAGGCGCAAAACTCAATTGACGTAGGTTTGAGCTTTTGGATTTGCGCCGGCGTTGAGTGAGCAGCGAGTCGTAAGTCGTTCCGAGAAGGGTTTTCCAATTTCCCTCTGCGTCAGAGGTTCGCGGGCGTTATAGCTTCCAGCACGCCGGTGTTTGATGTACGGGCCGTCAACTTCCACACACGGTCAGGGTGATTAACGTCACTCTCTGAAGGCTACCAGACGGTGCTCCGGGCCGTTGTTGATCCCACAGCTGGTAGAGCTCCAGCAGAAGACAGAAAATTATTGCACGAGTGGCAACACATTGTGACCGGCCAGCCGCAATTTCATTCTTGTGGTCAATGTCAGCTAGCTAGCAACGGGAGCAGTGAATGAGATGATCATCACAGGAGGCCGCCACAGTGCTGACTTTTGGACTCCTGCGTGAGAGAGGCTTTCGCGGTTCATGCGGCCTATAACCTTCTCGATTCGCTATCACCCGCAGGAAGAGCTGATCATGTGATGTCACGTTTATCCAAGGGATGAAAGCATCGGGCGACTGCGACGCCCAGATTCGGTCATCGAGCATGTGTGCACATACCCCGATGATAATGACTTTATCGATATATGTTATGGATCTGATCTGCCTCGAGCTCCGCATTAAGCTCCAGAGGCGTTTGCATCGTTGTGTCTCGATTTGTACAGGTGAAACCACAGGGCGTTCATCCACTAAAACTACCGTACCCGCTCTGCTGGCTCCAACTACGCCGACGCCGTGTGGGGAGTTGTACGAGTAGTCGGACTCGCTTCTCGATCGCGCCGGTCTTGGAACCTGAACGAGCACTGCAACATGCGCATATCATGCCCTTGCGTTCTCGCGCCTTTGCGCGGCAAAAGCTGTGTCTAGACTTGTACGTGTTTCTCCACCTCCGGAACCTTGATACTATACCTACCGGTCGCGGTGCGCGCGCCTGGGTGAATCGATCGCGAACGCAAGATCACTGACAAGCTCGCCAACGCAGCGCCAGTTTGAAGCATGCCAGTCCCAAGGGTCTTTACGTAGCGCCGGTGCCCGAGGAGCCTCTGCTGTGGACAGGAGTGTTGTTCGTACGCAAAGGTATCGCTCTCGCTATCCAGGTGTCGCATACCAGCGAGCTCGCTTTGCTGACCATCTGTGAACTTGCCAGGCCCGTATACCAATGCCATCCTCCGCTTCCAAATCGCTTTCCCTGACGACTACCCCGATCGCCCGCCTGTCATCACGTTCCTGCAGGATGTCTTCCACCCGCTCGTCACCCCGTTGACAACATACACACACTCTACAAGAGAAAGGGGGGGCACAATCAGCGCTGCGGACGTGGAGAAGCTACCACCTGGAGGCCTGGTGCTAAAAGAGGGATTCCCAGAATGGTTCTCCAATGGAGCCTCAGAGGCTATCAAGAAGGATGAAGACGGGCAGGCGGCAGGCGAGGGTGCAGAAGCTGCTGCAGACACACACAATGCTCCGCCGCACATCGCTCAAGTGTTGCAATACCTCCGTCTTGTCTTCTCCGCACCAGAGATCACAGACGCTGTACCACTGTCCTCCGCCGCCAACCCCAGCGCCTGGCACGCATGGCGCAGCCACCGAGCAAAGGTCCTGGGAGAGAATCGTGCGCAGTCTCCGGCTAAATCCCTGAATGGAGATGCCAGTAGCGATGGCAGTCTTTCGCCGCGAGCAGCACAACCTGGAGGAGCCAGAAGACCTGGGGAGTGGAACTGGTCAGGCGTTTGGGAGGACCGCGTGAGGAAGGTGATTGCGGCAAGTCGGGCAGAGGGCACACTGTTCGGTGGTGGCGGTATGGGAGACGTCGTAAGTGATTGCGTGCCACTGCTGCGCGTATGTGAGTGTCAAGTTCTTGGAGATCATATTGCTGACTTTTTGGTTAGATCTCTTTTGCCAAAATTGACGACGAGGCTCTAGCTAGTATTATGCCACAGATTCAGGCGCAGGTTGTGGGATGATGCAATCGTTCTGCCAGTATGAGGCCCTACTACATTAGTCTGACAGTTGTGGTAGATCCAACCAGCAAGCTATCACCAAAAACATGTTCCTCTTTCTGCCAGTTCTTGTAATGCCTAGCTGTGCGTGTAGAACCATCGTGGAGCGACACTTGGATGGTTTCACGCCTTTGTTTCGTCTTGCCGTACATCTTCAATCAGGGTTTGTCGATTATCTTCGGGCAGGTACATGCTCACAGTCACTTCCATTGCGAACTAAGCTGAGATGATGATTGCCGAAATGAATGTAAAGCCTCCCAAGCAGCGCCTGCCCTGTGCCAGAACATCGTTGCCATCTTCTCGTCGGTCCTGAAGAGTTTCAACACAGTATAGCTCTCGATCACATCATGATGCAACAGTCATATGGCGAGTTCAAAAGAGGTAAGACACTGCAGACCGCACATGTGTCCCATGATCAAGACTGACAACGCACAGAATCTACCGCCAACGCCTCGGGGCTTGCGCTCGCAGCCATTACCCACGCACATTAGGCCATTGTCTCCCAGCGAAAAGCCAGCCCTACACCGACAGAGGGACCATTCGGCATGCAGAAGACCAGATACACCCCTTAGGGTGCGCAAAACCAGAGAGAACCTGAAGAACGATGACAAGATTGGCGATGTGCCGCCGCCATGCGTTGGATGTACAAGCTCGGAGGACAGCCCGCAAAGGCTGCACGCGACGACACCATATGACAGCTTGTTGACACTCTCGCCACCTGCATCGCACGCGCCTACCAGCCCTCGCAATCTGTCGCCAGAGTCATTCCCGCCGCAGCCGCTTCCAGAAAACATTGTCCCTGGGCAACCCAAGATTTCACACCATCGTTCTGTCAGCAAGCGTATGCTGTCCAGCCTCAAAAGCGCCGCCAGTCGGACTCGCAGCACTCATGCCATCCGTCCCATGGAATCCGACGCAAGCTTGCTACGTCGCATCTCTGGTCGTCGCAAGCCCACAGATGTGTCACAGCCAGAAAGAAGAGCCTACAGCTTCGATGTCAGTCGCGACAGCGTCGTTAGTGAGCCCGAACAATCAGATGGCCAGGCTGCGGATCGCGTAGTCCACAGACTTGATCAGCGATCCTTCACAGGCAGCACAGTGAGCACATCAGCTCTCGTGCAGGATCTGGACTCAGTAACGCCGCCTTTGGGCCCACCGACTGGTGATCGCGTGATCTTCGAGCACCGCTGCTCTGGTGCACCGGAATCACCTCCGCCTAAACATCCTGCCGGGTTCGAGCTCACGCCTCGACCTTTCGACAAAATGGCGCAGCTCGCTGTTGAGCAAACTACTCTTCAGCTCATGGCGCCCTACATTCAACTTGGGGTCGCGATGGACACCTCATTCGTTGACTACGGTGAGAAAAAGAACATTTGGATCGCCATCGAAGCGACGGTGAAGACACACGTCGTAGACCTACCCATCGAAGGCTAGCAGCCTCCAAACTCCAAGCAGTCGCAAAACAGGTCACTGGGCGCAGTCACAAGCCTTCGTATCTGCTACAAACCCACCTGTGGCAGTAGAATCATCGACTTCGTCGGACGGAAATCGACTAAGGAACTCCAACCTGGAGAATCGTGCCTATTGTTCATGAAACTTCATGTGCCTCGAATACTTCCAAGCAATTCCACCGATGCTGATGGCGAAATTGATCAAGAATCGCTCTTTGCAGAATTGCACAGCATAGTTGGCATACTTGAACAAGACGTACTTCACGTCGAGACACGCTATAATCACTCCCTCATCTCAGAGAGCAACACATTGACTTGTCGCGTAGCTTGCAAGCTACGTCGGCCAAAGACCGACTCTCGGTGGAGCATATGTTCGGCAAGCGATAGACAGTCAAACGACTCGGACGTCCACGAGCGTCTCGCCAAGTACATCATATCACAATGTCCGCCAGGGCAGGCCTTGGATCTGATTCACTATCACCTGGGCCCTGTTGCATCCGCTGAACCTCCCATTGAGAAGATCTGCGTCGGCCTAGAGACCGAGCTGCGCGAACAGAGAACTGCATCCTTTGAAACAGCGGTTGACAAACCCTCAATCTTAATTTCCGACACCTCTCTCGAACAGGATTCAAGCATAGCTTCGCCAACACCTTCGGAGAAATTCAGCACGGCACCATGCTCCCCTACGTCAGGGGCAGCTCCATCTTCCGGATCGCTCCTCTCCGCCACGCCGGCCAAGGTCGCCAAACGCAAAACTAGCACTGCAACATCTTCGACTCATCCGTTGATCTCCACGGCTAAAGTCACCACTGCAATGTCCGGCCCATACACGGATGCGTCCCCGGCAGACATCAGGAACGGACCTGACGATGCCCGTGCGCTCTGGAAACACATACGCCAGTCTTCATTGAGCGCGCTACAGCAGCTTGTAGAGTCAAAACCGGAGACGCTTGCTGAGTTGGAAGCCAACGATGATGTCGTCAAGGAGCTTCGGAGGAAGGCTTTGGCGAACAAACGCAGCGTTGGTGCGGAGACCTTGAGGGCCTGGCGCTGGGATGAGAAGAGGGGTCAGGGAGGAGTGGCACCTTGGATGTGATGGAAGTTTAGAAGCTATTACACTGCCATAGTCTATGTGCTGGCAGTGATATTATGCGGTCGATTTTAGTGCTTCTGAACCCTTGGGAGAATGCTCTTGTTGTTCCATTACTGGGTAGTAGAGCAGGGCCCAATGATACTACAGATATACTTTGCATATGACAGGCATACAATCGACAGCCAATACATCTCAGAATGTTAAACTAGGGCTTATTCTGAGTTTTGCTCACGTGTCCGAACCAATATATTTTAGACACTGTGGATAGCTGACATGAGATAAATCGCCTAAAAGATGTTCCAGGAGATAGGTGTGTACCTTGGGGTGCCATCGATTTATTGGCTCGTCGTAGCTGTTTTTGTTGAGGTCGCTGATTCGAATCAAATCGTGGTAAACAAGCATGAAGCTTCCAAGTCAACTTGTACTATTTCGAAGAGAACGATGCTTCAACGCGACGCAACACCACCACGCACCCCACATAGGCCAGTTATACTTGCAAGCGATGCTAGGTAGTTGTAAATAACAGAATATAATGGTCATGTGTTCTCTTTGAGGCGATATTGATATATGCCTCGAAACCAGGCGTTCTGTACCTGCCCCAAACCTAACCCTAGTGATGGTGTATGCTCTCTCATACATATACATGTATACATTTTTCTTTCCACCATGGATTGCATGGCAAAGAACATGACCATATCGGGCAAGGGGTACATTGAATGATGTCTTCGTTTATCATTGCTGCAACACGTACGATGTTCGATTGCAGTATTCGTGATTTATCAGAGCCAATACCCACGCTCATCAGCACCCATGCCTCTCGGCACATTTCCTGTTTTGCCTGCAATGACTTCTCCCTTCTCACGCTTCAAGAACTGGCCAAATTGCTTCTTTCCAAGAATGCCCTCAGCATCGTCCCACACAACCTTCCCACGAAGAATGGTGTACCTCGGCCAATTGCCCACCTCCACGCCCTCGAAAGGTGTATAGTCAATGTCGTGGTGCAGTCTGTCCTGCATGATCGTTCGCGCACCTTTCTTGTCCGGATGCCATATGATGAGGTCAGCGTCATAGCCCGGCGCGATGCTTCCTTTGCGCCCACCGAGCCCGTAAAGCTTCGCAGGATTGGTAGCAGTCAATTGCACGAAACGTGGCAGGCTCAGACGAGCCTTACCTGCGGGCTGACAGGCAGGTGTCTGACTGAAGAGCAGTGGAACCCTGGTCTCGAGACCTGGCAAGCCATTGGGAATCTTTGAGAACCGAGGAACGTTGCCCTCCATCAGACCGATTTTTTTGCCCTCTGGGTGGTCATATTTGCTTGGGGCGTGATCGGATGACCATGTTGTGAAGGTACCATTGGCGATCGATAGCCAGAGAGCTTCCAGGTCAGCAGGATCGTGTCGCAGAGGAGGACTACAGACGTGTTTGGCTCCAGAGAAGTGGTCGTGTGGCTTTGCTTTGATCTCAGAAGATAGCAGGAACAGGTAGTGTGGGCAGGTCTCAGCGTGAACGGGGAGAAGTCTTGTTTGAGCATCCCGCACGTGGCTGATTGCAGTCTCGGAAGACATGTGCACTATCAGCATTGGAGCGTCGGCGAGCTCTGCGAGCGATATGGCGCGGTAGGATGCTTCATCTTCGGCGATCCTTGGACGAGCAAGCGCGTGAAAGTAAGGCTCGGTGTGGTTGTTGCGTTCAAGCCCTTCGATGATTAGGGCGATCATATCGTGAGACTCCGCATGGATCATAGTAGTCATGCCGAGACCCTTGCATGCGAATAGTATGTTGAGGATCTGACGGTCGCCGAGCTTCATCGCTTCATAGGTCATGTAAAGCTTCACACTCGTAATGCCCTCTTCTCTTGCCATCTTGGGCAGTTCCTCTCTGAGGATTGACTCGGTGGGGTTGGTCAGGATGAAGTGGAACCCATAATCACAGTAGCTTTGGTCACGAGACTTCTGGTGATAGTCCTCGAGCACCGGGTAAAGCGACGTATCCTCTCGTTGTTGAGATGCAAAGGCGAGGATTGTGGTGGTGCCACCAGCAATGGCAGATCGCGAACCTGTCTCCCAGCCGTCGCCGGTTGGCGCATTCTTTTGTGCTAGATGCACATGTGAGTCTATGCCACCTGGTGTGATATATGCTCCTTCGCAATCGATAACTTTAGTGTTTGGCGATGATGGTAGGTTCTTGCCGATGCATACAATGGTGCCGTCCTTGACACCAATTTGGCAGCCTCCAGGGAGAATCTCTGTTGCAGTCACCTGGGGTCTTGTCAGCATATATCCAAAGATGTCTCATTGAACGGACTCATACAATAATTCCTCCCGTCACAATAAGATCGAAGTCCATGATGATCGAGTCGTAACGTGTTCCTGCTTGTTCGGTTTTCGCAATCTGTCGGGCGCTCGTATGTAATTCCGGGTCAATATTGTCGATTCAGCAGAAATGTACCACGACGACTTATTGTCGGGCAGCAACAGCAATACGATCATAAGAGGTCATGTTGGCCGATCGCACGGGCAACCATATTGTTCCACAAAGGCGACCTTCTCGATTGGGATCTCGGGCAACGATAGGCAGGATTCCGGCGAAGATCTGCTTGATTGTGCCCTCAGTCTCCACCCGCGACGATACAGCTGCCGGCCGGCGTGCATACCAAGGCGGCCAACGTGGACATCGATACCACCTGATATGTATATAGATAAATGAAGACACGAATGCCTTGACCTTCTATTCAAATTGTTGTTGTAACTTTATCCTGCATCATACACCTGTTCCTCCGCCATGCCTAGAAACCTTATCGTTGCCGCCGCCCAGATTGGCGCCATCCATCGCGATACGCCCAAATCAGAGACAGTTCCCAGACTCATCAAGCTCCTACGTGAAGCGTCACAGAAAAATGTAAAACTCGTAATTTACCCCGAAGTCGCTCTGACCACCTTCTTTCCCCGATACTTTTTCGAAGATCACGAGGCGCTAGACAGCTTCTTCGAGCATGGCGAGGACATCACGCAATCGCCAGATGTCAAGCCACTCTTCGATGAAGCAAAAGAGCTCAAAATCGATATCGTACTAGGCTACGCTGAGCGCACCCCAGATGGCACTGGCTACAACACATCCGTTTACTATTCGGCGAGCGAAAATAAGGTACTCAGCAAATACCGCAAAGTCCACCTTCCCGGCACAGTAGAGCCTTTCAAGGATCCCGAAGCAACAAACCAACTCGAAAAACGCTACTTCACGCCAGGCAATCTAGGCTTCAATGCCTTCCGTGCGCCTGGCTTAGTCCCAGACACTATCAAGAAGTCCACAGTCAAAGACGGAGAGTCCACCGTGGGCAAAGGTGATCCCATCCTTGGAATGATGATCTGCAACGATCGTCGTTGGCCTGAGGCCTGGCGAACATACTCGCTCCAAGGAGCCGAGATCTTAATGTTTGGATACAACACAGGCGCTAATATGTAAGTTCTATCACGCTATATTCAGAGATGTCGCGCTCTGACGCGTTGTTCACCTAGGTCGCACCTCTGGGGCTCCAAGCCGATGTCTCCGGAGAAGGCGAAAGAAGAAGCCCTCTTTCACTCACGGCTGGTTCAGCAGGCCAACAGCTACATGAATGCATGCTTTTCAATAAGCTCCGCTCGATGTGGTCTCGACGATGGCAAGTATGATCTGATCGCTGGAAGCAGCATCGTCAGTCCGGAGGGCCACGTGATTGCCGAAGCGCAGACAAGCGAGGACGAGCTGGTGGTTGCCGAGATCGATTTGAGAGACTGCAGGCAAGGCAAGGAGAAGACTTTTGATTACGCACGCCACAGAAGGATCGAGACCTATGGACTCATTGACAAGCAGACGGGAGTTGTTGAGCCGGAGCTCTTGTAATCAATGGAAGGTCCAAAGTTTACCTGTGGCCTTACCATGATGGTATCGAATTCACCACCGATCGAGTGCGGATGGATGTGTAATCAAAATGAAGGGTAGTTGTGTATACGTCAGTGGTCAGAGCTCGACGATACTACGATTGACCGAGTTAGTGCGATTCTGTACGTGTGCGCGTCTCGATGGTAGTTGTGATCACTTGGATTGACAGAGCTGATGGCACTATTTCGTCCACCGAGTAAGTGCATTCTATACGGAAGTGTACCTCGATAGTGCGAATGTCTACCTTAGCGTATAAAGTCTAATGGTGCACACTTAACGGTCGAATGAGTGCAGTTCTGTACATTTGTGCATCTCGATGGTAGGTACCTTCGCTTCAGTGGCCAGAACTGATAGTACCTCAGGGTTAGACATCGTTGATGTTGTATCTGGCCCTCGATCGGTCCATCAATAATATTCTTCTTCGTCGTATTCAAATTCTTCGCGGTCTTCGTCATCGTCGTCGTCTTCATCGTCGTCGTCTACCTCATCGCACCTGGCCTTTTCGATTTTCCTGGCCTCCTCAAGAACTTGCTTTCCCCTTCGACGACCGTCTCAATGTGCGTACGCAGTCTCACCCTCATGTGCAGGTTGCCGGACCCCAAAAGTCCCTTGTGGAGGATGCGAATACGCCTGCGGATGTACGTTGGACAATATTTGCTTAACTTGCTGCGAAAGATCAGGAACTCGCTACGCGTGAGTTTGAGGTGGGGTATTGAAGTGTGCTTGAGGCCACTGTTGGTGTTGTGGTTGAACGTGGTTTTGAGCCTGGCTCGGCCCTGCATGGAACGCTTGCGAACGATTCAGGTCATGCGTATGAAATTGAAGAGTCGAGCCATACGATTGCGGCTGCGTCGTTATTTGTGTTGGCGGGTATGGCTGTGCGTACGTGCGAAGGGGTTCTTCTTCTTCTTCTTCTTCTTCGCGTCGAGCCTGTGGTTTAACAAGCCAACTGTCTCTTGCGATCGAAGGTTCTCCTTGAGTGGAAACACGCGCGCGCTGAGAAAGGGCACTTAGACGCGAGAAGCATATGGTTGGTAGTTCTGAGTCCAAGTCTGATAGGATTTAGATCAGTCGCGTTCCTTTGGGAGAACGTTCGAGCGCCTCCTGGCTGGAAGCATATCTTTTGACCATCTTTACGACTGTGAGGAATTGTGGTGGGACTGGAAAATTCGAGACAGCCTTGACAGCAGTGCTCTGCAATAGGGTTTGTCGTCTTGTGACGATGATGGAAGATGCTCGTAGGGAGACGTGACTTGATAGACTCAAAATGTTGCTGCAGCGCGCTTTGGGGTTAGGCCACGCGAAATGCAGAAATGGCTGTACATGTTGGCGCCGAAACCCAACAACCCAACAATCTAGCCGGCGGCGTCCATGGGAATGACAGTAGTATCCCACTGGCAAGAGCTTGCAAGGATGAACCTGTTGCCGAGGACATTTGCGCCTATGCTGCAAACGCAGTCACGTGCAACAGTGAGTCTCTCACTGGTAAGACAGCGCGGAGGGAAGCCCATCGCTGGTGGCGGCTGGTGGCAGTTGCACCCTGGCGGCAGAGACCGAATTGTGTAGCAACGAGTATCTGAGCGGCATTACTAAAGGCTTCCGGCATTGATGCTGAACGGTAAGGACGATTCGTGCCAATGTGATACGCGATATGACGAAACTTGCAGTCAGTTGTTCCCTTGACGGCTTGTGATAGAGTGCAGCTGTTTGACGCCTCTGCGTGCCCGCTTCGAGGCCAACGACGTCAGTTTTCCTCATTCAGAATTGCACTTTTGATGATTCGCACGAATCGCCGAAAGATGGACCCAGTCACGCAATGAGGATTGCGCCTCTTGTACAGCCCGCCAGACCACTGACCCGCGGACCGCCATCCTCGTTCCCATATCGCCTTCTCGTCTCAATTCAAACGAGGCTAAGACATACAGGCCAGAAGAAGCGCACCGCGCTCACAGCCACCAACATGGCCTCGCCCGACTACACAACATGGTCAAACACCGACCTAATCTCCCATATCCGCAAACTAGAATCTCAACTCCAACAAAACCCCTCTACAACATCCCAGCCCGAATCCACGCGCCCACCACCCTTCAAAAAGCCCCGAAAAGCGCCCAAACCCTTCGATCCCTCGCGCTACAACACCCGCCTGATCGCGCTGCGCTTCGCATACCTGGGCGGTGCGTACAATGGCTTCGAGCATCATACCAATAATAAGACGCCGCTGCCTACGATCGAGGAGGAACTGTTCAAGGCACTGCGCAAGACGAAGCTGATTTTCCCGGCTTTCAAGGAGGGGAAAGAGGACGAGGTTTGCTGGGATGGAGTGGAGTACAGTAAATGTGGAAGGACGGATCGTGGAGTCAGCGCGTTTGGACAGGTTATTGGTGTAAGAGTCAGGAGTGCACGGGGAGTCAAGGCGAAGCCTAAGAAGGCGAAGGAGGTTGAGGCTGGCGCAGAGGAGGGAGATGTTGCAATGTCTGATGCTGCTGCCACCACTGGGCAGGTCAAAGAAGGCGAAGCGGAAGACTCTGAGCCTGAGCCGGAGTTTGATCCTGTACAAGACGAACTGCCCTACATGCATCTCTTGAACAAGGTTCTGCCGCCTGATATCCGAATCCTGGCATGGTGCCCAAACCCACCTGAGGACTTCAGCGCGCGCTTCAACTGCAAAGAGCGACGATACCGGTACTTCTTCACAAACCCATCCTTCACACCTCTTCCCGGAAGCGACAGCTCAACAGGAGGAGATGGCTGGCTGGACATCCCAGCCATGCAAGAGGCGGCCAAGAAATACGAAGGCCTGCACGACTTCCGCAACTTCTGCAAGATCGACGCGAGCAAGCAGATCACCAACTTCCAGCGCCGCATCTTCCACGCGGGTATCCACGTGGTAGGTCCCAAAGAAGACCCCGCGAATCTGGCCAGCCAGACTGCCCAGACACGCGAAGTCTCCAAGCACGACGGAGAGGAGCGCGGCATTGCGACACATGGCCCGCAGCTGTACTGGTTCGAGGTACGTGGCTCCGCTTTCCTATGGCATCAAGTGCGCCACCTGATTGCAGTGCTTTTCCTCGTTGGGCAAGGGTACGAGGACCCGTCTATTGTAGACCGTCTGCTTGACGTCAATGAGAACCCTTCACGGCCGCTGTACGAGATGGCCAGTGATGCGCCGCTGGTGCTGTGGGACTGCGTTTTCCCAGACCCAGAGAAGCTCGGCCAGGCCGACCACACCGAGGGGAACCACGAAGGGTACGAGGATGGACTGAACTGGATCTACGTGGGCGACAATCGAGGCGGCCAGGACAAGGGCAAACGCAACACGATCGGCGTGGAAGACGGTAAGTACGGCCGCGGCGGCCTCATGGAGGACCTTTGGACGCTGTGGCGTAGGCGTAAGATGGACGAGATTCTGGCTGGCAGTTTGTTGAACGTTGTGGGTCAGCAGGGTAAGGCTATCAGCCTCCCACTGCCCGAAGCATCGGTGAAGTGCGATCGCCTATTCGATGGCAGTGAGACGCCACGTACGATAGGCACGTACATTCCCGTCATGAAGCGCGCTCGTACGGAAGAGCCGGATGTCGTCAACGCCAGGTACGCCGCAAAGAAAGGCATTCCTTATCCGCGTGTGACTTCAGGCGACCAGGACGATGACGAGTAGATTAGAATAGATAGGAATCGATACCCAGCATGGCATGGCATTAACTCATTTTCAAGTCTTCGGCTCGTACAGACAAGCTCGTGCTCCACGCCACACCTCCTCCAAAATCTCTCTTCGAGGCAATGTGCTCTGTTGCGTCTCCATGTCAGCCAAACATGCCCGCCGAATGGATGATTGCGCATGGTAAACAAAGTTACTCACCGGAAAAACAACCACAACCGCCTCCTCACCCTCCACAACAATACACAAATAAAACCTCACCTCAAACCCCCTGAACGCCTCATGGATGAAAATATCCTGCACCGCACTCGCAGCAATGAACCGCGTGCTGCCGCCCCAAAGGAAGCTCGAGCCCGCCGTCGCAGTCTGCACTCCCAAACCACGCACCACGAGCAACGACTCGGACGTGTAGCCTTTGCGCAGAACAAGCCAGAGGACCAGCGCGTATGTGCTAATGCGCAGAGCTGGAGGTAGGGTGGCGAGGATGCTGGGTAGAGTTGGGAGGAGCGAGTGGAGGCTTGGAGGCAGGCGGTAGATTGTGCTGTGGAAGAGAGTTTGGTGTTCGTGTAGTAAGGCTATCAACACGACGAGGCCGGCTGCTAGGCGGAGCAGGATCGAGATGGCGTTGGTGAGTCGGGCGGCGAGGTTGCTGGGTTCTGAGCGCGTGGAGACGGTGAAGGACACCGCGGTGGGGGTTGGACGCTTTATCGAGAGCATTGTTGTGGAAGTCGCGATTCGCTGAGGACTGGCGACCTAGGCGATGCACATTCTGGGACAATTTAGTGTTGATGGGCACGTCAGCTTACCACAATGGCTTCATGCAGGCGTTGTATCACCATTTCACCTGCAGCCAGCCGTTAGCGCGCCGCTCATAATTCTGCCCTTGGCCCAATCGCGATATAGAACAGCTCCATGATCTTGTCTCCATCTTGGTTACATGTACACCTGGATGGTCCATTGCTGTCTGCGTGTAATTCATCTGCTCCAACCTAAACATCAATTTCACGTAAAACGTCAGAACGAGTCGAAAATCAATGTCGCAATCCTCCAGCATTGAGTTTGACCCCCAGTGCCTTAGGTAACTGAAAGCAGCATACTATCAACCTCAAACGAATAAGTGTCTGCAAATGAATGCGGAACTATTTTGATCCCGTAGACACGACTAATACATTCAAAGAGTAATACATTCAAAGAGTTTTTATGGTGATAAGAGTGGGGTCATTAATACATATATAGGCGTTATACGTCCTCGGCGGTATCTCTGTTGTCACACCCATGGGTATCATTTCCAACTCGACAACGGCCTGGCTTCCCCGAGGCGCCCAAACACTCCTTCCGCTGCTTTTGATCATGCTCAAGGCATTGATCTCCTCCATAAATTCCCCATCGATCACAGCATCGCTGAGCGGTGCTGTCGGGTCACAAAGTCTGTTGTTGTGCCTTGCCGATCTATGGCGGTCAGCAAATCATGCTGCCGTGCGTGGATCGTACGATCGAAGCTTTTCCTGAGCTTCGAAATCTCGATTCACTTGTGTTTTGAGCCTGAGGGCTGGATGTCGGGTGTGATGGTCGTTCTTGTCGCAAGTTGCTTTCCTTCAATCGACTGGAACGAGAGTGTTGGCGCCCACGACCGATCCGCTCATCGTCATCGCGTCCAGACTCAAGACCGCCGGCTCATCAGTTTCGGAGCAAGCAGCTTCCAGACTGGCGAGTTGTAGCGAGTTCATGCACTTCATCATCTCCTCAATCCACTTCTCCTCTTCGAGCTTCATGCGCATTTGCTGCTTCGCCATCTTGCCGCGCTTGACTTTCATTCCGGGAGTGCCACCCATGGGTGCCAGCACGGGCGAGACGAGTGGTGAGGTTGCAGCGCTGAGCGCCTCATCGGTGGCGGGCGTCGCAGGTGCTGAAAGAACCGCATCGAGCTCGAGGCATTGGTGGATCAGGTCCTCGATGCCGTTGCGGGTCATTGTAGCTTTTGGTGCTACGAGCTCGAAGTAGTCCTCGCCCCAGAGAGGATCAGCTGCAAGTGCGGCCTTCAGGCTGCTCAAGTAGAAGATGAAAGAAGGCAGTGTCGGTCCATCGAGCGTGAAAGGGTAGTGGACATCCGAAAGGAGACATGCGGCGTAAAGGAGGCGAATGGTGAATTCGGATTCGAGAGTATGAGCGACGACGCAGCCAGGGCAGCCGCGGGTGTAAGACCAGTCGCGTTCGCGATCCAGGAAGCATTGTAACCAAAGGTAGGCGGCGCGCGCGGATGCGGTGTAAGCGAATTCGTGGTCGGCAGGGTTGTTTGACCGGGTGTAGTGGCAGGCTGTTGACTCGGCCTTATCGAAGAGTTCGATGACCGGCACCAGCAGTGCGTGCAGGATATCACGGTTCAGAATGTGTTGGGCGGTATGTGACGGGTCATCGTGGTGTTCGCAGAATCTGGATTTGTTGTTAATTTTTACATTTCGAAACAACACCATAAATTCAGACGTACTCATAATTGTAGTATTCAGCCAGATGATCGCGAAGAATCGCAAATCCGCCGCTCTGGGCAAGACTCTCCAGGTCCTCGGGCTTCACTTTGAACGGAGACCCATGGGGTAGCGAGGGCGACGTTTGGAGAGACATGGCGGTGGGCATCGTCTCCACGGTGTCGTCTCCGGTATTATTGTGGTTCGCAGGCGTGGAGAGAGCGTCCACTCTTCGGTCCATCCTCGATGGCTTGCGCGAGGGCAGGCCTGAGTATCTATACCAGAGGCGCCGGCGAAGTACGACCGAACGGCGACGCTCGACCCTAGCGGATCGCAGGTGGATCGTGGGCTTTGGGTGTTCGCCGCTCCGGCGCGAGAACCTAGATTGCAACACAAGCTAAGTACCTGGCTCAGTGTCGCGAGGTTGAAGCGAGAATTGGGGGCGACTGGAGCGAGTAATTGAGCGTCGGAGCGTCGGTGAGGAAAAGAAACATGCAGCAGGCCGAGATGGTGCAATAACAATGAGGCTTTGTGATGTCCCCTCCCTCCTCCCCCTCTCCAAGCTGCCACTACCTTGCCTACCTACCAAGCAACTCTGAGTACTGCGCTGCGTGTACCTCCTGCGCTCACCGTGCTCGCGACCTTGGTAGCTAGCTGCTGACCAGATCCGCGGCGCTAACCTTGGGCGCAAGCGCATAATGGCGGTAGTATGGCTGGCGCGCGCCCGCGCGTCAAATACAACACGTGCTGAGCCGCAGTCACATGCGTGCATGTGTCGCTGCGAGACCTGCTAATCAAAACCAAAACGCCTGGGCCGGCGGTCGCAGCCAGGCAAAACCACGCCTCGCCGGCAGTGTCGGTATACAGGTCCGGCGGCTCCGACCCACGGCGAGGGACAGACACGGCAGTACTGCTGCTTGCGGCGGCGGTAGTGATGATGCACTTCCCACGTCGTGGAGATGGCAACATATCCATGGGCACGGCACAGGAGCACGCTCGCACGGTGGCAGGCCAGATGCATCCTGAAGACAGGCGTGACGGCAGCATGCGTTCATGAGACCCCAAGGGCAATCATGGGAGGCCTCAGCAAGGTGCTTTCTCGGCGCTATAAGACGGCGTGTGGACTGCTGAGGGCGGTTGTGCCATGGAGAAACTCGCCATGCGTTTTCTGTTCGGGAGCGAGGGCAGAAGTTTTCCACCGCCCACCGGCTTGTGGCTTCTAGAAGGGGAAGCGAGTGGAGCCGGGCGATGGCGCGGCAGGGCATCCGCGAGCCGATAATATAAAGATTTGCAGAGCAGCGAGGCTTGCGACGGCGCACTCTTGATTGGAGGCGGGCGTAAAATGACTCTTGTCCGGCTCTCGCTGGCGCGACACAAGGTCGACGATCAACCGCCCTCGTGCTGCCGGTGCTCGAGTAGCGATCCCCCTCCTGTATAGACTCCCAAGTAGAGTTCTCCGGGACACGAAGCCGCCTGCAAATATACATCACACCACCCTCGGCATTTGACCTCCCAGCATCCGGATCTTCACCATCTATATCGCAGTCCTTCACCGCAAGTACTGCAGGGTGTGAGAGCACAGTCATCGTTTGGCCCCCAGTCGTTCTCTGTGGCAACCAACCGCTCGAGCAGGCAGACAAGCACCAGGGGCATGGCTGACAAGTGACAGCAAACGTCTAGACCGCTCGCGAATCCACTACTCGCGTCGTGCCACCCCGTCACTTTCGCTGTAACAGGCATGGGTTGGCAAATTCTCGGCGGGCACTCCTACGCTCGCTCTCTCGGCTGGCACCGGGTGGGTGACTCGAGACGAGACCGTACCTCTGTCGCTGTTGTGATCCCGTGACAACGGTTGTTGCTCTTTCCATTAGCAGCAAGACATTCGCGGTGTCTGTAGTCGCCTAAAACCGTAACCTATGGACTGTACTCGTTCTAGACGTCGAAACGCCTCGTGCCAGCATATATGAATTACAATAACAGCTGACAAACACTAGCGCGTCCGGATCTCCCGTACACACAGTAGTCCATCTCGCTTCTATTGGCATCTGAATCAACAAAGTATAGCAACCCTGGACGCCACCAAATCCTCTGCGGTTTGACTAAATATGCACTTATCACGCGGATGACCAGTAGACTTTGGGCGCCTATACTGTAGTACATTTAACCGGCTTGTTATTCTCTCAGCTATATGGAACCGAGCTATTACTGCATTTACGCATATTCTATCACGACTATTAAGATTACTGCCCGCGGATAATTGCTTCGTAACATAAGGCGTGCAGGTCGTTTTTGATCCAGTCACGGCGATAAGGTCTCGCTTGGCTCACCTGATTCGATTTATGATACACGTGGCGGATGCGCCTGGTGAGGTAGGTAGGCGATCCGATGGCTCAGACATCTCTGGCAGGCGATCATTTCGCACAATGTACTGCTGAATAAGGCACACTGGCTGCCTGAATCGGATATTGACTCGCACAGCAACGTAGACTGGAAACATCTACGTGAGCACTTTGATTATCGATGCGGCAGGTGTTCAAAAGTCTACTCATAGCATCTCGCTGGCCACTCTAGTCAGTTGATGGCCATGTCTAATAGTAGTTTTGTATGTAGCACTGGGACGATGGCGAGTCTTTGCTAGTATCTCATTGGCGCATGATCACGTTCGATCGTCTGGAATGAAGGGTAGTCGCCAAAAGAGCTATGGGAATATGCGCAGACAGGTGAGCAAATACCATATGGATTGATCCAGTATAACATTGTCTCGAACATGCTGATTCCTAACTATATACCGCATGCTCATCCATTCCCTAGAATACCATTCCACGTTCCACACTTGGGTATTACCACATCTTATCATCAAGTCATTGCAGTATAATACCAGCTTGCCTGATTCCCATAAACTTTTAGTTTGACCTCACTCGTGCAAACGCCCTTCTCCAATCCTTCATCCTTTCACTCACAGACCCCGAGAAACTATCAGTCCTTGCCCTCTCCCTAGGAACATCCGGTGCGTCCGCCCCAGCATCAACATCAACATCCCCATCAATTCCCGCCTCCCCATAACCCCTCTGTGAAAGCACACTGCTCCTCCCACCCTGCGCAACCCCCATCAAAGAGCTCCTAACCCTCTCCCTCTCCCCCTTCGCACTCCCAATCACCAACCCAGGAACATCTTCCCCATCATGATCCCACACCCTACCCGTACAGCACAACTTCCTCGTAGCGCCTTCCGCTTCCAGCGCAATCTGCACACAGTCGCGTACTTGCTGCGCGTTAGGCCGCAGCGTCGCATTCTGCGCCATCATCCGCTTGCACATCCGCAGCAGCTCCGGCACGCACCTGAACATCGCCTCTGGGCGCTTCGTGCTCTCCGCGCGGAGGTGTGAAAGCCAGGCGTCGAGGCGGGAGGGGTCGAGGGAGTGGAAGGAGGCGTCTGGGTGGGGTTTGCGGGTTCTTGTGCGGTTGGTTTGGGGCGGGCTGCCGTTACTGTAGGTTGAGCTGCTGGAGCTTGCGACTACGAAGGAGGAGGAGGTCGTTGATGTGGAGGAGCATTGCGAGCGGAATTTGACGAAGTCGGTTGTTTTGCCGCGCAGGATGAAGGTGAGGAGGTCGAGGTAGACGCAGGCGAGGGAAAAGACGTCTGACATCTCTGGCGTGGCGATGGGGAGGTCGCGGAGGGTGGATGGGTCGAGGATAGTGGGTTCGGGGAGGATTCGGGATGTGATTGTGCTGGTTGGTGAGGATGGGGTTACTGGGATTGATGGTGCGAGCGATGGTGCGGGTGAGGTGAGATGTCTTGAGAAGTTGCGGAAGCTCGTAGCTGGACGCGACAGGGAAAAAGGTGAGATGGTGGATGCCAGAGACGTGAGACTATTACTGCGACCTGTGATGCTGAAGGACGGGGTCGCTGGCGTGGTATTAGCAGTGCAGAAGCTGTTGCTGCGGATGCTGCTACCTGTCGATGACAATGAGTTTGAAGACGATGAGCTGGTACCACTGCTCATATTGCGAATCCTGCTAAAGGCGCCTCTACTGCTCACAGGAGGACTGGAAATGGCGGGTATAGCCTCCCGACAAACTTGTGACTCTGGTGCGGCATAGTCGTAGGCTTCTGTCTTGCTGTTCTTCTTGCCTTGTTGAAATGTGCGAAGACTTCCGATCTCTGCGAAAGCTATGCGGTTGTTGCGGTCAATCAAGATGTTGGAAGGCCGAATGCCTGTATGTGCGCTGCCACGACGGTGCAAAAATGCCAAAGCATCAGCTAGACAGAGCATCCACTCCATAAGTAACGTCGTGCGTTCGTGCAGAGGCACGCGGACCAATTGCATCGGCGTGCGATGATCGATGAACGTACGGAGTGTGTGTTCAGCAACGAAGTCCGAAAGCACATAGCCGTCGTCCTCAGATGTGTACGAAGCCCATGTGCTCGCTATATGTACATGGCGAAGGCATTGGGCTTTTCGGACGTCCTTGAGAAACTTCTCGTGATGAGTCAAGCCGTTCTCTTTGTTGTTCAGCGAGAACTTCCGCCGTACAAAAATCTCATCAGGTCGTTCCGGGAAATGTACTCGATCCCAAGACTGAAGACTCACGGCTGGCGGTAGAGTGTTGACGTACTCCATAGGAATGTGCTCTTTCGGACCATAATCGATATGAGCTCCTCTCTGCAGTTCACGCAGTAGGTAGACGAATTGCACGTCGTAGAATTTCTTGTTGAGCGCTTCGTCCTCGTCGTACGCGAGCTCTAGACTCTGCACATTTTCCAGAGGAATTGGCAGATCGTCGTCATCCCACGAGTCGTCTATGCATCCAAATATCTGATCTGGAACTCCGATCTGGGTGAGAATCATGAACAGCCGCTTCGCCCGCTCCAGGATCCATTCCATGTAAGTATCATCAGTCAGACCCTCCCCGAAGGCAAGCGGTCGGTCAAGGAATCCACGCTCTTCTCCGCGTAGCTTCGACACAACAAAAGCTCTTGTGACTTTTGCTTCGATCCGGTCGTCTGTCCACCAGAGCCTTTTTAGCGCGGCATGAGGCGTGACTAGCGAGTGGCCCCCATACCCATAGATGTAGGCATTCAAAGCGACTTGACCAGCTGTCGGCGCGACCTGGGCGATCCCACGCGTCCCCATGGTTTCGACGGGTGGATGGCAGGGACCCTTGTATCACAAAGCCGCTGTACGGAAGGGCAGTTATGGCGGGGCCCGTGGCCTCTGCTGGGTACCTTGTTTGTTTGAGAGAGAGTGAGACTAGCAGTTCGACGAGTCTTGGTGTGGTGTCCTGGATCGGTGCGAAAAAGAAGCAGAAGAACGAGACGTGTGGAGCGCGCTGTGGACCTGGGTTGCTGCGGTCGTCGTGCAGTGAAGCGTTGCATCGGCGCAGAGGAAACAAGGGAGGGAGCAGAGGTGTACAGCAAATAGAGACGATCGCAGGATCGGGATCCTCACCCACACACACGGACGTACTACACGGTTGAAGCAACACAGCTTTCATCAGCTCTCGGGCTGTTCTTGTGGACCTGGCACCAGGTATGCGATGTGTGCAGACCGCACTGCAGCGGTCGACTGCGCGGCTGGGATGCCAGGTCGCACACCGGGTGGGCGGCGCATTGAGGATATGCGAGCTGTCGCAAGCAGCACTGACTAGAGTGGCACGGAGGTCGCACAACAGGCGCCTAATACGACCTCTGCACGCTGTTACGGCCCAGCGAGTCGTTTTCCGTGGGCGCGTCGGAAGACAGGGCAATCTGTTCATGAGATGTCAGCGTCCGTCGGTAGTGCTGTTGTCAAAACTTGTCCCCGAAGAAACGGTGAATATATGGTCAGGGGTATGTTGGTGTAACGAACAAAAAGAGATTAGGAGAGACACCACCTGAGTATGCTGACCATGCTGTATCGATACATGCGTTTTCCCCTTCACCGGCAGATACAACCGAATCGCACAGCATTGGTGTCGGATATGTTCGCGCTGTTGAATGCGCCTACTGTACTGTAAAATCGCGAACGTTTCTGACCAGTCGTTATAGTATCTGAACCGTGGGTCGGAAGCGGGCGCCCTGCATGCTCGCGTATGCAAGCTGTGCCGTAGCGGAAGATGGAAGTCGGTGTGGTGGGACGCAATGATGGCGATGCGGAGGAAGCGTAGGAGAGCGGTAAATATGGGCGGTCATCTGCATGAGGGCTGTAAAATGCGCGAATCGCATTTTAGGTGACATCGCAAGAAGACTGGCTACTTAACGACTCTAATATTATCATTGCCCGCCATTGTTTTCTACACTTCTCACATAGAGACGCTGGACATCTCACTCATAGGTCATGCCGCTTGTGACAATGCCCTCGGCGAGATGTTGATATCTTTCTGCGCTTGTCAGGGAGAGATAATCAGTATGTCACTGATAGGGTAGAACGCTTCTGGTAATGTCATCAGCAAAATGTTCAAAGTGTTCTACCTTTGCCACAGAGAGACACTAGGTGTCTCATTGATAGAAGGATCTATCTTGCTAATGTCATCAGCAACGATATGAACATTGTCATGATCCCATCCGAAAATTTTGAAGAGACCATGGACATCTCACCACGAACGCGAGCTTGTTAGCGCAGCGCCAAGTCAATTGGCAGAAATAAACCCACGGGTATCATCATCAAATACTATCACATAGGATATCCATTCGAGTATCTCATCCATCAATCAACCCCCTCATACGATCCAGCACTCTCTTCAGTGGGATGCAAGCTCCCTTGCTCATGATATCGATAGTCGCTCCGTCTAGCTCTACTTTTTCATCAGTGTCGCTCCGCTTCAAGACATCCTCCACTTTCTGCACGGCAGCGTGCAATAACTTTGGGCCATCTGGCTGTATGTAGAGATGCTTGATCTCATCACGCAGACCCTCGATTCCAGCAAGAGTTGAGTTGTTCTTCACTGCTTCAACAGCCGAAATCAGGAAGCCGCTCGAGCGAAGGAACGTTCGCTCGTTGTACAATGCCGATGGTCTTTTTGATGACTCAAGCCCCGCAAGTGGTTCATAGCCGGCTTCGTTGAAGTAAGGCTGGCGTACCAAGACCAGGCCCAATAGGGAGAGCACGAGCTGCAACACAGTGCTTTTCGCCGGTGACCATCCTTCTACTTTGTCACCGTCCCAAGTACCTAACAGGCTCAAGCAGATCTTGCCATCCTCGTAAAGATTGGGGTTGACCCTGCCGACACCTCCAAGTCCGCTCAATCCTGGCCAACTGTGGAAGAATGCTTGCGGAGGCGATTGCGGGTAGTCGGTGGGAAGGTAGAAGTCCATGATGAATGGCGCTGATGCGTACGGGGTCTCCTCGGGGCCCACAAACAGCACACGGAATAGGTCGAGACGTGACTCCCAGGTGCGAACGTACACTCCACTGGGGAGAGCACCGGGTGATTGCAAGATCTTGTGCTCTTTTTGCGCACGCTTCATGTGGTTTGCGTTGCTGGTGGAGGGTTCGTTCACATATCGGTGGTCGTCGGGAACTGGCGTGTCAAGAATGGCGTAGCTTTCTGGGGCGGGAGAGGTCGTAGAAGGTCCATCACTGCTTGCCATGTTTGCAGTTGACGGTGCAGATTCATCTTGAGGGTCCACAGCCATAGATTCCCCATTAACGGCGTCTTTGTCCTCATCAACAACCTCTTCAGTATCTTCGTCCATGGATTCCCAATCTTCGTTCTCCACCTCGCCCATGTCAATCTCCTCACCGTTCTCGTCCACATACGTTGCTTGCATTTCTTCATCCTCGCTCTCCCATTCGCTCTCTCCTG
This sequence comes from Cladosporium colombiae, assembly GCA_026122715.1. NCBI lineage: Eukaryota > Fungi > Ascomycota > Dothideomycetes > Cladosporiales > Cladosporiaceae > Cladosporium > Cladosporium colombiae. The sequence continues at coordinate 648,202 of JAKZFA010000008.1, read as the reverse complement.
AATAGTCGAGCTCGGAGTCTTCATCCATGGCAGCATCTCCGGCAAGCCCTTCGAGTCCATCAGTGTCATCCGAACGAATGGCCACAAGAACTTCTTCGCGTCGCAGTGCAACGTCCTTCACCGCATCCGCAGCTCCAAGTCGAACCAATAGTCTACCATCCAGCCAAGTGTCGACAACCTCGCCCAGCCAGCTTCCGTCTGTAGGTTCTGCAGCGACTCTAGCATAAGCTTCGGGTGATGTGATGAGCACGATATCTCCGCGGCGAACGTTCAGACCAGCAGGACACTCAACGTCATATAGACTCAACTCCTCAGTGTTGCCATCAGCAGTTGCTACGACAGTCTCGACCAGCTGACTCGTGACACCGGCATTATCTGCCGGTTTGTCCTCGGACTTGGAGTATGTGACTCGGGCACCGGAACACCATCTGACTGCCGCCATTCGTTCGTCAGATTTTACGCATTGTATGACGCCAACTTTTCCTGGGGACCAAAGCGAATCCATCCCAGGCCTGGCTGTCATGTCCAAGGTGTGGGCGATCTCTCCGGGCCACGCTGCGTGTGCGTCATCGATTGCGGCATCTGGGATTAAATCCACAGCTCTTTCTTTGGTGATAGTAAGGTCCTGCCACTGTACGGTCACATCGGCGCTCACCTGCCGGATTTCGAAGACGTTCATGTCGTAGCCCAAAGTCTCCTGCCTCGGAATTCTGTCAAAGCCATACTTGGCAGCAGCTTCGGCTAGATCACGGAATCGGACACGCAAGCTAATGCTCGATTCGATCTCAGAATTGGAGACAGTCATCTCTTGGCTGACATCGGCCGGTCGCTTGCTTCGGTCGTACACGCAAAAGTCTGGCGATTCTAGTTCTTCGCGTTCGAGTATCCTCGGTGGTTCGTTCAGTGCCTTGCTGCCGCACAATCTAGTTTGAAGCCAGGCCACCTCAATCGTGGTAGCTCTAGTTGACACGACGGAACCGATGGGCGGAGTGTTCGGGTTGTATCGACCGAACTTCCAAACTCCAGTCCGAAGATTGCCCTTCTTCGTCTTGACGATGTCTCCAACACGTGGTACGTCTGGGTGGTCACTCAGTAGCTCGCAAACCTCGTCACTGATCTCAACGACGCAGTTGTCGGTCAGACGAATTGTTATTGCAGTGGTCATAGTTAGCACCCTCCCAACCCAGCCTCTGAACGTGACAAGATCGTCCTCGGAGGGTGACTCTTCATATTTCAACTCGGACACTGGGATGTTTTGAAGTAAATCAGGCCGATTTTCCACTCGCACCAGATTGTCGCCAGAGTTGTTGAAAGGTAAAAGCGAGAGTAGTTGGACATTGTTGGAGTTGACGGCAGCTTTGCCCATAGGTTGGAGTGCGCATTTGGTATGGACGTTGAGCACCACACCACTGAGAACATCCTCAGCTCCTCTTGTAACGATATCGCCGATGTAAAGTGCTCGATGCAGCAGTTCCAGCCGCGACTCGGCTATCAGCTCTGTTCGATCGATAAAGACCCAGCGTACGTAGACTGTGCCTTTGGGAGGTACGCCATCGGCTTTGAACCTCCGAAGTACAGACGACGAGACGGTGTCATTCTCTAGTATGGGTTCGGCCTCGGTACGCCATGGGTCAGGCGTGTGTGTGTCGACATCTGTGTGCGTTCGCTCGACTGTTGCCACATCGTAGGCGTTGCCGCCAATCCGGACCACCAAGTCTTCAGTGCAGAGAACTGGAGCCATGGCCCGTTGCACTTCTAGGTGATTTGTCGTGACACAGGTCCAGGAGCGAGGGTTTCTGATTTATGTTGCTCAGATGCCTGACCGAGGGTAGTGACTGGCGGTAGTTGGGTGAAGGATCCCAGCGAATGCCGGGGTTTGAAGTTTTTGCTTGCGTCGGGTAGAGGCGATCTTGTTTCCTGTTTTGAGTGTTTTATGTTGCTCAACACGCGGCTCAATGTGCTCGCTGCGATTGGGGTATTCACTGTATGTTTCTACATGCATGTCATCGCGAAAGAAAGCTTTTGGCGGCGCTTTTGAAACTTGACTTTCGGTCCGCGCTTGCCGTGTTGGAGCCACGAGCCACGAGTCTCGCCCTGGCTAGCTGGCTCAAGGTGGACGTCCCAAGAGCTTCACTTGCGACTGGATTTACCACCTTTGAATCTCTTCACGACTGGATGAGCTGCGACACTGCCTAAGAGGGTCGCATTTGACGATGGATCCGCTGTACGAGCTGCTGCTCCCTCATATTAGCGAGAGCGCACCGAACGCTGCTTCTGGACAGCGAACACACTCTCGGACCAGCAATGCCCAAGCTACGACATATTTAAATCGGCTAAGCAGCCTTTCGCTATCAGACCTCACATCCACCGAGCCCGCATCGCTTCTCCAAAACACGCAATCGCACACCCGCAACCTCCAAGCATTGTCGAAGAGATCGCACAAAGTCATCATCAGCTCCTCGTCTCACCTGGAGAAGCTCAAGGACCTACTACCAGAATTCAACGGGAAAGCTGGACAATTGAAAGAGGAGTTGCCTGGGCTTGAGAGCGCTGCCAGCGAGTTTGCAAAGAAATATGACCGTAGTGCGGACAATGAGGTTCTGGACAGGCGGAAGCGTGCAATGCTGCTGTCCAGGAACGTAGACAGGGTGTCTGATGTGCTCGAGCTTCCGACTCTTCTCTCGTCGACAGTGGCTACTGCACAAGCAACCAGCATCGCTTCGGCATCTAGTACAACCACATCATACGCATCAGCTCTGGACTTGCACGCACATATCAAGCGGCTCACAGGTCTTTATCCTAATTCGGAGCTTATTGCTGGCATATCGAGACAAGCAGAAGCGGAGATCAACGATTTGACTACGATTCTCATCACAACCTTGCAGAGCCCTGGATTAAAGCTTGCCGCCGCTATGAGGACAGTGGGATGGTTGAGACGAGTAGCACCCGAACTAGCAGACGACGGCGCCTGCTCAGCGAAACCAGCGGCTGTGTCAACACGCTCTTTTGACGTGAACGTCAGCCATAAACCAAACGATGGTGCTCTGGGTTCATTGTTCCTTATTTGCAGGCTGCATGCTTTGCACAGCATGCTCGATGCCCTGGGACCTCTCCGCGACCTGGCCGACCAGGAATCAACGCAGCGCGGCGCCAAGCAGCCAGTGAAGCAATCTTCCCAGCAAGCCTCGTTTGGCACCCAAAGCGAGCGCTTCGTCAAACGATACATTGAGATTTTCCGCGAGCAGAGCTTCAACATTGTCAGCATGTACAAGAGCGTGTTCCCGCACGAAATGCCGGGCGCTGTGGAAGATGGCAGCAATGAAAAGCGAACTGAGGGAGAGGCACTTCTCCCGTTGCCTGCACCTGTGTCTTCTTTCATTCTACATCTCGTAGAAATGCTCAAGACTACCCTCAAATTATACATGCCAAACATCACGGACAAGTCGGTGCGTGAGTCTCTCCTGACACAGGTGTTGTACTGCGCTGGCAGTCTTGGACGTCTCGGTGCTGACTTCGGCATGATGATCGCATTGTTGGAAGAGGAAATGGCCGAGAGCGGCATCGAGGCGACGCCCGGAGACGAGCCTGAATGGGCGCAAGTGATGAAGAAGCACCGCGTGCAAGCGAGCCGACTGGAGGTGCTTGCTCGCGGCGTAGGCAGTAGTTCGAGAAAAGGCAGCTCTACTCCTCTTTCGCCTAGTGCTGCAGCGGCTGTGGGTTGAAGCATGTGCATTCCTGCTGCTTAATCGATGGAAGTTCTCGTTTATCTCAGAGCGAGTTCAATCACGTAGCAGGGCTCTCATCGGCACTGTCACTCAAGTTCAAAGAAGTAAAGATCGCTTGCGACGCCTCGCAAAGCATCTTACATGAAAAAGCATTAGACGGGGAGGTTTCCGCTTTGGTGCGGAAAGACTCGGATTGATCGGCAGTACAAGGGTGTAGGTGCCTGCATACTCACATGCTTACTACTGCGTTACATGCAACGTGCAACATGCAATACGCAGGGCGTCCCGTATCTCCGCCTTAGCCGCTGTTGCACACCCTTTCTAAGCGACCTGGTGCAGTGTAGAAAATGACGTGCGTCGATGGGGAACGCGCCGTGCAGATAAACACTCCAAGTATTGAATAGAGGAACCAGGAGACATTGGTGACGAGTCGGAAGTGACAGCTCAGACGTGCAGGCATGTTCCAGGGACGTGGTCATCGAAGAGCATAGTTGTATGATAGTGAAGGGGCGCAGTCACACATAGATATATACTTGCTAGCATCTTCAACGCATTATGGCAACATGACAAGACGACATGCACACTAGACCAAACAGGACCATTGTTGCTCTTTCCCACGCGAAATGGCGGTGTAGCACCCTGATCATCCACTTGCATGAATCTATACGACGTGAAATGTCGCATCAATGCGTACCCACGTCGTCCAAATAAATTACATATACTGTACTGTACGGAAGACCTACCGAGCACTTGGGTGATACGGAGCTACGAGTGCTATAATTGACATTCTGCAGCACCGACATGCACTAGCGACCCCACGCTAGCGGGCGCGGTGATGTCCACACCATGTGTGGCTGGTGAGCAGCAGCGAGCAGAAAGAAGAAAGGGTCTCTGTCGATCTGGACACGCTCGTCTGCTCGGCTTTGTCCGCTTTTTAGAAATCTGGATGCGAGGGCTCCTGACAATCGACGATGCGGTCAAGATATATTAGAATGGCTGTGCTGGACGGTCTGGAACGTTGAGGTGTCTGGCAATGACTACCGGTCGCGAGGAACAATACTTCGACAGAGCAGGAGTCCGTGAATACTTGAACACGAATGCCGTGGACACCTTGCGACCGCTTGAGCCAATCACTTCCAGAGGGTGTCATCACACCGGGCGATCTCTTCCGACAAGATCTCAGAACCCTACATGGTTGCGGCCTCGCGAGTCGCGTTGCGAGACCCTGAACAAGGCTGATCTCGCCGATCTCTTGTTTTACCCGGGCTGAGAGAGGCTGCCTATTTGCCACAGTCGTGTGGTGAACTGTACATGTAGCGTAATCTATGCAAGGTACATGTAGGTACCTTCCAAGTTTTGCCTACTGTAGCCTTGTACTGTAGCTTGTAGTAGTGATGCGGATGTGCTATTTTTTTCTCGCGCTCCTCGGCGGCCAGCTATCCGCACCTGCCGATTTGCTCTTTTGAAAGGTGAGAAATTGCCGTGTTATTTCCCTCCGTCGTGTGAGCGGAACCCTCGCATCTCGCGTGGCTCGCTAGCGGTATCGTGTACCTCGTGCTCAGGTGCAATGATTATTGGACATCGGTCGATGACGCTTCGAAGCGAATGCAAATCGTAACGACATGGTCATGGTTACGGTACGATATATTAATCGGTCTTGCAGCTCAGACGGCCACACCGCGTGACCCGAACGCGTCGTCTTGCAAGTAATGACTAGGCTAGCCCTTGGACATTCGACCTACGTGTCTGAAGCCGCAAACAAGAGAACGCCAGGCCGGGATCTGGAACCCTTTGGCTGGAAATCTGGCTTCGGAGCCGGGCGATATGCCCACGCCGCGTGAGGCTCAGCAGCGGTGCACTAGTCGGGCCGACAGGAGATGTGGCTCGACAAATGTGGCTGACGTCGTTGCGCCGACGCTATTGGTCGTGTCGCAGTGCTTCCCTGCTTTGTGCGGGATAACGCGGCTATAGGCTTCGGCATAGGGCTGCAGCTTGTGGCTGACGGAGGAGCGCGATGCAAAAGCGCAGCATTTCTGCGTTGTTCTTCGAGCAACTACCATCCTCATGCCTCGTCGCAATATCGGAGCGAAGCATGTTGTAGTAAGACATGCACTGCCTTCGGTATCGCATCACACTGGTGATCGCACCTCGGCTCGCAGTGGTTGACTAATACAGCGGTAACTTGGAGATTCTCACCGCGCGATCTATCTTGGCGTGGATGGTTGTCTCGTGTGTCTCGGATAGGCTCGTATAGCCGAAGATTATGCAGACGCCTCGGGCTCTCACACGAGGCGAGTGATGACTGACGAAGCAGTGGGCCAAGCGTGTAGATCACTGGTTGGCAGACCCTGTTTTTGCAGCATAACAATATCCAATCATTAAACTGCGATATTCATACAATTGAGTCTTGTAACAAGGAGCTCTGCAAGCACGCAAGCAAGTCTACGACATTCGTACGAATCACTAGGCGACCATCTCGTGACGCATACTGCTCTCTGGCTGGCATCGACTAGAGTGGTCGAGACTGTACCTGATATAGAGCCATATGAGCAAGGCTGTCACGCGACCAGTAAGTGAAGACGAAAGCACAGACTCAGGACGTGTCCATGTCCAGGCACCCACATTGTCGGTAGTCGCACACGCATACCGACAGACACACCTGCGGCTGAGTAATGCTACGTCTCTGCCAAGTGAGGAAAAAATGTGAAGCCCAGGGCGTTGGGCAGGATCTGCATGCAATAGCAGCAGGAAAACGCCATAGAGCGACAGATCCGCGGCGGTATTGCATCCTACGCACCACCTGCCATGCACGATCCCTGTACAAAACGTTTCTCCCTGTGGCGCAGCTGTTCGGCAACAGCCATCCGATTCGTTGCGCTAGCCCTTCCACGAGCTTCTTGTGATGCCTCTAAGTGAACGGACAGCGGGCGTTCCGGGGACATGGGCTCTTGGAGCGAGATGTATACCTGCCGTGTTGCTCGCTCGTGTTGACTAGAATTAATCATTTCCGCTCGCTGTCTGCATACACACTTACATACCCACCCTCGCACACGAATCATCCCGACTCATCATCGACTCATCACTCACTCAGCATCAGGCAATCCCGCGACCGAGCCGACGCAGGCAGTTTATCAGTGCAAGCCAGACAGCGCCAGCCGAGCCAGCTTACGAAACCAGATTTCCAGCTTCCAGCCCGGGGGTCCGCCTAAAAGCCGAGGGACGCTCTTTCTCCAAGCCAGGATAAGGATGTCGTCATTACCTGTCCGCCATTTTTCTAACCACGACAACCACAACCATACCCGCTTTTCCTTCTACTCCGCACCCATCTCAGACCCCGACCAATACCAACACTCTACTCATCGCGCACATCTCGAAGACGCTGCATACACACAGGCCCTGGCCCTCTTCCAACAGCACTCACAGCAGCTCGACGTCGACGCGTCTCGCAGCTCAAATCACACCACCTCCTCCAACAACCTACCACGGCCCGCCGCGCATCTGCTGCCATCTTTCTGGACCAACGCGCCAGAGTCAGCAGCGCAGGCTGAGTCGCTCCACACACCGCAGCACACCCGGTCTATGTACCAAGGCCAGCGAGGGCAATACCGCAGCAGTCCATTGGGCACGCCCGCACAACATACCAACTACGCCGCGAAGACAGCGCACACTCATCAGCGCACGTCTTCCGCCTCCACAGTCGCTTCCGCCGGCCCAGCGAGTCCGTTCTCGTACAACTCGCTGTACCCGCAAGTCGCTCAATCCGAGTACACACCGCAATCACCTTCGGCAGATTTCTGGGATTTCTCAGCATCACAGGCTGACCAACCATCCCTGTACTTCTCGAAACATCAATTGAGCCAGGCCGACTCATTCTTCTTGAACGCGCCGGGTTATATGCCCCGCCAAGCTGCGCACACTCCAGCTGCACACCTTGCTATGAAGGGATTTGCCATTGATCACCACAACCTCGAAGATCTTCCCAACGAGGCCACTCATTCCTCACGCCAATCAATGTCGAGCGTCGGTCAAAATTCACCGGCAACTCCCCGTTCTACGGTGGACGACAATGAGAACAAGCTGGCGAAGACGAACAGCAATGGTGAGATTGCAACAAAGCAAGACGATTACTCCTGGGACGATTACTTACTCTTCGGCACTGTAGATTACTCACGGTCCAACCCCAATGTGCAGTTGCACCGAACAGAATCTGCAGCATACCAAGACGAACTCTACAACCCTGCCAACTTCTCTGCTCCTGCGCCTTCAGCGAGCAAGCCCAGCAACAACTACCTATCCCCTCATCGCAACCTGGTAAACGAGCGTCTGCAAACCGCAAATATCGCTAGGTCTGTGTCGCCATCTTCAGTCTCCAGAGAGCGTTCTCCGTTCAGACATGGCTCGCCTTTGGCGCCAGCGCAGGACGCGTGGAACTCTCCAAGAATGGGCACGCAGGCTGGATTAAGGCAACAGCAAAAGGAGGAGACCGCACAAGCAGAGATCGCACAGCATCGTCCCGCACTCAAGAGAGAGCCGACTAAGACGATCTCGCCAAAGGATGCCCTTTTGGACTACACTGAGAACGACCAACAGCCGCTTTTCCAGGATACGATACCCACTGGCTATAAGCAGCACTTTGGTGGCACAGAGCAGTTCCCTCAGAACTTCTTCAGCCAAGGAAATGTTGCGTTCGCAACCGGTCTTCCCACCAGTCAGCCGAACATGACTAGCTTCCGCGCCTCCAACTCAGCTGACGGCTTCTCCGGTGGCAACTTCAACATCTCACCATCCATGCAAGGACAAGTACAACCTCCTTTCCAGGCTGGACAGTATCAACAAGCAAACTCCAACTTGAACACTTCATTCCCTACCGGCGGTTTGACCGAGCCTACACCGGACTTCCCTGCTCACCTGACTTCGATGGAATCATCTATGAGTGAGGGCAACCCTGGACCCTCATCACAAGAAGGCCCTAGCTTGCCAATGCAGCGACCCGATGACACTCGCGCCAACACTGGGACATACACATGCACATACCACGGTTGCACGCAGCGCTTCGAGTCACAGCCAGCGCTTCAAAGACATAAGCGTGACTACCACCGCTCGCAGGCGCACAACAACAGAGATTCGGGTGCTGATTCTGTCGCTACATCCGTTTCTCCAAGCTCACCTGGAGCTCGGTCAACCGCGTCACCCGCGCCTTCTGACGGTGATGATTCTGGCATGACTTCTGCCGCTCTGTTGGCACGCAATTCTCAGGCTGGGCCACACAAGTGCAACCGTATCAACCCATCAACGGGTAAGCCATGCAACACCGTCTTCTCACGACCCTACGACTTGACTAGACATGAGGACACCATTCACAACAACCGCAAGATGAAGGTCCGATGCCCTCATTGCCGCGAAGAGAAGACTTTCTCACGGAACGACGCCCTTACGCGCCACATGCGTGTGGTCCACCCGGAAGCCGACACCTACGGCAAGAGAGGACGTCATGATTGAACATGTTAGAATCAGCGGACGCCACACAATATACACAACGTCATCGCCACATCCACTGGCGGTGCCATCTTCACGATCACGAATTCTGTACGAATTTTACCGAACTGGGCGGGAATCGGGGATACCCACAATACATCTGATTTCCGACGTATGGAAGCATCATTGAGACTCGATGAGCGTTTCGCCAATTTCGGCTGTGCCGACTGGTTCGAGCAACAGCGACTTTGATATCATTTCTTTTTATTAAGAATTCTTTCCGAGAGATCCCTTCTTTTTCTGATTCTTCTCCCTTTAATGTATGAAAGTCGTCGATTAGATTCCTCGCATGCATGTATAACAGAGTTTACGACGTGCTCACCTTTTTTTTTATTCTTCGCGCTTCTTTTTGTTTTAGCATGGCGTGCAATCATGCACTTCTTGTTCTCTCTTTTTGTTAGATTCTTTACGCGACCGATATCCTTGATTCCCCCAGACACCAGAAAAGCAACTCTAGAGGAAGAAAATTGTATTATGAAGGTTATGTTTCCTTAATGTATCAACATATTAATTTACGAGTGCTTCGCATTTTCGCTCCTTTGACTCACGATCAAGATGTATGGTACTCTGTTGCTGTTTCCCATAGCTGTGAGCGGCTCCGAGAAGTAAGTTATGTGATCACGATGCCTTTTTGGTCTTCGGTGCTAACAATTCGCCCTTGTCCTTGCGTGCTGAAGCTCACTTGTCATAGGATGGAATACCGTTATTCATGCTTATAAGCGCATCTCACAAGTCCACCAACGGTATTCTCTGCATGTGAAACAAAAACAATCTGCACCACCTCAGCCTCATGCACCGGGCAGTCCAAGGATGCACTTTGGTGGCTTGAACGCTGTGCGACGTTGTTCCCTTTTTCTTGCCGCGAAGACGATCAAATCATCTTCTTTTCCGTGCGTCTGCGATCAAGCCTGCATGCAGCCTCGAGAACTCGATTAAGTCTTCTTCTTTCAGGTGCCTGGGCTACGAAGACGTCACGCAATGTCGCTACTTGGTCACTTGTTGCAAGTTTACTGGTTACAGTGTACAGCATCCTCGCAACTCGAAACGGACAGCTCAGTATACGTCTACCCAGCGGTCGTCAGAAACTGATATCGTTCTATGCTTCATGAACCATCTCTGACAATCCGCGGCTGTACGGTACCGGAATTTTGCGCTACGGCTGCTATGTGCGATCAGCTGGACTGTCGTGGCGTCCTGCATATGCTGATTGATCTATTAGCAGGCCGCCACTATTCTGGTGAGAACTGGGATATTCTGCACTGGCTGGACCTCATACTTGCTCGGAAGTCCTACCATCGTCCAACCAATTTGTGTGTTACCGACATACGTACCAGAGTGTCAATCAAGCTGGGGGCCTGGCTGTCAGTCAGCTATGCAGCATACTTGAGAACACCGCCTGCTGGCTGTGCAAGCTATGTGGGCCAAGACCCAATGCTCCAGCCATCATCTTGTCAAGCGCGCTTGTCATCATACTCAGCTGCGCAATTGTCTAGGGCCTCGGTCCTTGGTCATAACAACGCCAGCAGGCCATACTGCACGCAAGCTGACATTACTGGAGAGTTGTGCTCGTCGATCGTCGGCGATTTTCTAGAGGAGGTGAAGGATGAAAAAGCACAAAAATACGGCGTAGTGGGTATCTACGTGCCAACAACGTACGCGACAATAGGAGAGTCAAACGACAGATCTACGACAATTACCACAGCCATCTTGTCTTGGGATCCTTTGTCCAGTCTAGCTCCAGGCTGCACGCTTGGATGTCACTCGTGTCAAATTAACGGCGGCAGTGTGAAACTCATCCACTGGCTTCCAGTGTCCAGTACATGGGTCGATGGCACATATTCTGCAATAAGCGGGAGTGCCAACGAAATGGTCACTCTCCTGACGCTCGGCACGACTTTGACCAGTCCCACTGTTTACATCTCTTTCGATTCGCTATATGCTCGCGATAGCTGTAGTGTGTACGACAAGACATACTCAAACAAAATTGTTGCTATCACGAACACTGCAAATTTGAACTCTTTGTACGGCTGGGACTGGGACAACGGTTTGGGTTCAACTGCTTCTTTCAATTTCACAGACTTGTAAGTACATAAGACGTCCATGTGCTAATGGCTGAGCGAAGCTGCGAAGATACTAATCCAGCACAGATACGTGCATCCGGTTCCCGACTATATCTACATGAGCCAAGCCCGATGTGCATCTTCCCTCGCGCAGTACAACAACGGAGGATTGGGTATCTGGCGATTGCCTGCAAACTGGAGCTGTGCGCGCACTGAGTCTTACAAGCCTATTCTGGCTATACCCACCGAAGTCCTTAGTATCGACCTGGAATGGGCTAGTTGTGTTGGTGGTATCGACGGAGTCTATGATCCACCCAAAGCTCTGACGCAGAAGAGTGCTATTGCTACGCCCACTTTGCCAGGAGGCGCCCTGGAGGCGACATCGGAGGCCGTGCCTGCCTCGACGCCCAGGCGTACTTTAGCCACAGCGGCACCCACAGCGGAGCCGAGCAGCGCTTCCACGATGGCATTGACTGTACAAATCCAAAAATCGACGCCTGATAGTCCTCATGTGAATTCGAGCCCAACAGCAACAGAAGCCGATGACGAACAAACCGACCATCGCCACCAATCTTTTGTAGATCCGGCCACGATCTCACCGGGACTGCCCCACAGTGTAGATCCACCTGTCCATGCGACTCCGACGCGAGATCCCGACAGTGAAGAGAGTCGGCCACGTGAGCACACCGTCGTGAACGATCCAGGAAGCAGTTCGAGCATCCCAGGTGCTCGGTCAAAGTCTCATGAGATAGAGGCTGCGCCTGCACCTCAAATTGATGCGCTCTCGGTACTTCTCGCAGCTCAGTCCTCGATCGATGCTGCGACACGCCAAGAGGGCCTTGTCGAACAGACACAATCCCTTGATCTGCCTGCGACGCGAACAGGGCTTACTATAACATCCGAACAGCCATTTGATAATGTCAGATCGTCTGTCTTGGTCGAGACAGCAGACGTGGCTACGGAAGGCGGCCATACAGTCGCACCATATGCAACCGGCGGCTCTGTCATTATGCAACATGCCGAATCGTCGGCAACCATTGCTTCTAGCAGCAGAGTCTCTCTCGGCTCTCACGTCGGCATTGTCGCGTCTGATGGCGGTGCCATCATTATCGATTATTCTACCACACGCAGAATAATGTCGTCTGATATTCAACCACCAGTGCTCCCAACTTCGATAGTTGACTGTGAGCAGTGGTGGTATGGTCGTCGCCAAGGCGCCGTCGTTGTCCCGGTCGATGATATCCAGACGTTGACTTTTCCGCTTGGCGAAGCTGTCACTATCAATACCCATAAAACCAATGTTCCTGCAGATGAGCATGAGCTTGTTGCTGAGTCTTCAAACGTCGGTGTACCTGCGAACGACGAGTCGGTGGAAGCCGCCTCTACCGCTGTTGGGACGTCCGATGGATCGACAATTACAGCTGCTACGCGTGGTTCCTCGGTCATTTCACATCTCCCGATAACCACAGCTACCTTGGCAACTGGCGCAACGACGACCATCGCAGGCGAGACGTTCGGCGTTCCTGTCTCTGGCAGCTCCAACGAGCACAGATCAAGCACCCTGGCGTCGATTCCTGTCAACGGAGGAACTCCAGGCGACCCAGGCGAAGCAACCACACTCGTACAAAATGGGCAGAAGCCCATTGCCTCCGCCGCCAAGGACGGCATCATCGTCCAGCAAGGAACAAACGCGGTCACGCTAGCTGCCGGGCAAGAACTCACTTTCAACGGACATACACTAAGCGCCGCACAGGGCGGATCTGCTTTGGAAGTGGACGGCAGCGTAGTGACCGCCACCCCCACAGGCTTCTCTCGTGGATCCTCCGAAAGGGTGGAGACAGCCTCCGATAGCCAGTCCGCAAATTATGCCGCAGGAGCCACAGGCACGATGGAAGTGGCTCCGAGCAGATCCGCGATTCCACAATCCTCGGCAACTCCAGGTAATGCCGCCTTAGGATCAGTGGCGAATACGGGATTATCTCTGCGCGTATTGTGTGTTTTCAGTTGCGTGTGGGCTGGCGCAGTTTTGTTATAGCATTGGTATCAATGCAGTACTATGACGTTGGGTTTTGACGTCTGGGAAGGTTGGTGGTTTTCTTTGTAACGAGGCATTGACCACTTGCATTTATTGAGTGGATAAGGGGACGAGCTGGCGGTGTTGAGAGTAGACGCCCGATAGGAAGAGATCGAGTCTATGCCGTGCGCGCTGAATACTAAGATCTGATTGAACTGTCTCTGCGAACTCATGAGCTTGCCTTGGAATATGACATCGTTGAAAGGAGGGCGGCACGTCGATCATCTATTGGCATGAGGGTGTCTTCGACAGACGAGAGGTAGCTGAGATAGATCTGTTCCCCAGCCGGGATTTCCTTCAGAGCATGCACCATACCGCAGTTGCGCTCAGGGTGCCATTTCCAGACAGCATTCGGTTTGCACGAATGGTTGAAGAACGAGATGCGGTGAAAGACGACAATGATCTTCTGGCCGTTGCCAAACCTGTCCGCATCGTCCTCGGTTGCATCGAAAGAGTTCCTCGCCAGGCGCGAGAGACAGGACCACTCATCCATGCTGAGATTGCCGCGCTTACGTCCATGACTGTCAAGCCACTCCTGTGATTTTTTCGTGTCGTAAGTGAGCTGTAAGAACTTGATCTGGTCCTCAAAGCTGAGTTTGTTTAATTCTTGCAACACAGCAGGGCCACCAGAGTATTCACCCGCACCCCAAAAGAGACTTTCCTGGAAAAGATCCACTCGGCCGGCGACAATGCGCAGAAGAGGAGTCTCCTCAAGAATGGAAGTCCCGCGGTTGATCTTGTGTCTGGCCTGCATGCCTCTGCCTTTGCCTCTGAAGAGAATTTGCCTGAAACACATGCCTGCATTTTCAGGCATATCGGTGTTATCTAGTGAGTCCATGTTGCTTGACATGGCGCGAATGGAGTGTGATTGCGATGATATGATTCGATTCGCCTGAGGGAGTACTTGGGTATTGGAGAAGTGTGAAATGGAGATGAGAAGTCAACATCAGAAGCAGAGGCATCTGCTATGTATATGACCAGTGGAATCAGAAGTTTGCCTCGTGTTGCAGAGGCCGAGACATGCTTTTCGTTTTGGTTGTCTGCCAGCAATGTTCACCCATGAAGTTTAGTGTACAGGCCTTGCTTGCAAACACTTCAATAGTGAAAGCCTGCTGCCAGTAGCCGCAACATGGCGCCCTTGCGCCCATCTGATTGGCTCGGACTTGCTTGGTCTGTGAGACGGAGTAGCAGTACGGATTACCAGGTGTGAATAGTATAGCGTCTTGCATTGGATCAAATGGATCTTTCCAGAATGCAAACAGCCACTCTCCAGCGGCACGCAGATTTCCTGCTCGGTCTGTAGCAGGGAGGATCAGTGGTTCAGTACGATGACCGAGAGTTTAGTCCGACGTCTGCGATGGCCCCTCTGCGGCAACATGCGATTCAACGGCCATGCCTGATGACATCTTGTACGTCTCAGGGGGATGAGGCCAATTCTATTGTTGTTAGGCAGACCCAGGCGGCACCATGCACAATGCTACGATGGAGATGAGCTTATGGGTAGCGATGGACCGTCGTCGCCGCCTGCCACGTCATCGTCGGGCCTGGTGGTATCAAAGTGCTCCAGATACACAGGAGTCGGACGGGAGAAGGGGATGTAGCGTCTTCCATAAGGCTGAAGAGCGAACGCGTGGTCGGCACAAGCAGCGTCACGTGGTAGATTGTGTTTCGACTGAGGGTCCTGCGATCTGCACGGCGGGAGAAGTGTTTGTGCTTTTGGGTGCAGGCGGCTGCGGTTAACTTAGGGCTCGTGGCAGGGCAGAAGGGCAGAAAGCGGGCTGGAGTTGGAGGCGAGCACAAGCAGCGCAGCAGCCAGCACAACGTCGTCGTCGTCGTCGTCGCACTGCGCCCGCCTGTCAACCCGAATATAGACCGCGATACACTGCGCCCGCCCTCGTACGCCTCCCTCGACCTTGCGTTGCATTGCACTCCACCCCTGCACCATACGCCATCCTCCGCTCCGCCCTCTCCCTCGCCGCCAACGCTGCCGCCAGAGCTGTCTGTTCCGCCGCCGAGTTCCGAGCAGCAGCAGCAGCACAGCACCCACCACCTCCTCCTCCCTGCATCGCCCACGCTCGCTATACAACAATCGCTGCCTGCAACCACCACCCCATGCTCCGCCACAGCCCTCGCTCGTTCCCCGACCCGCCCGCCACCCTCCTCGCCGCTCCGCTGGCCACCGGCATTGGCTTCGGCCACGCAGCATGTCCGGCGACCTGAGTCTCTCGCAGTCGCTAGGCGGTCTACGCATCGCCAATCCCGACGATGAAGACGCCGTCGGCTCGCCCACCTCTCCTCCCGCCAACCGCCCTGCGCCGCCTTCGTCACACTCCTCGAATAGCACCGTGACCGACAACCGGAAGCCGGAACTCCTACCCACCCTATCGCATCAAAGTTCGAGTTATGGACAAGGTTTAGGCTTCCAGCCAGACGAATACCACCTGCAGACGACCAACGTCTCGCCAACAATAACCCAACATCCCCAGCCGATGCCCATACAACGGATACAACAGGATACCGTGGGCAGAGCGCATTTGAGTCACAGAAGCAGCATGCCGCTCGACTACCAAGGACAGCAAGCTGCGCAATACCCTTCACACTCTCCAGGCTACAGCCCACAAATGAGGCAGCAATCTGTCGACACCAGACCTATCTCAGGGATGTACAGTCAGCCAAACGCATCTGCGAGCTCGGGCTTCAGTCAGGGGTCATACAGTTATAGGTCAGAGATGAGCTCTGCTGATGGTGGAGCTTTGGCAAGACATGGATCTGCTGGAGGCATGCGGCAGGGTTCAGGACCTATACCCATGAGAGATGGAAGTCGCGTATACCGACAAGGCAGTCAACAAATGAACGGACCACTGCCTCCTCGAAGAAATTCACGGAGGACAAGACCACCACCAGGATCGAATATGGAATACGAAAACAATGGTGAGGGACCATACGCAGGCAATGGACAAATGCCCAGAAGTGCGGAGGAATGGCGAGAAAAAGGTGCAGCAGTATCAACACGACAAGGTACAGACTCAGCCGGCCAGCCCGTGCAAAGAACGATCAAGAAAGGCGTGAAAGATTTCAACTTTGGGAGGACCTTGGGCGAGGGCAGTTACAGCACCGTTCTGGCTGCCACTGACCGACAAAATCTGAAAGAGTACGCGATCAAAGTTCTGGACAAACGTCATATCATCAAAGAGAAGAAGGTCAAATACGTCAACATCGAGCGGGACACGTTGAACAGATTGACAGATCATCCTGGTGTGGTGCGGCTATACTACACATTTCAGGACGAGCGCTCTCTGTATTTCGTACTGGATCTGGCATCTGGAGGCGAACTGCTTGGAGTGTTGAAGAAGTTCGGAAGCTTCGATGTCGAATGCACACGATTTTACGCCGCAGAAATCCTGGACAGTATAGCATACATGCACAGCAAGGGTGTCATCCATCGAGACCTCAAGCCGGAGAACGTGCTACTTGACCGGGACATGCATGTCAAAATTACCGACTTTGGCACAGCGAAGATCCTCAGCTCAGAGTCGAACCAGAATGGAACAAATACAGCCGGCAATGGCGAGACTGCTGGAGACCCCACGGATGGTATGAACTCGGATCGAGCCGTGTCCTTCGTTGGAACTGCGGAGTACGTCAGTCCGGAGCTGCTCAGGGATAAGAACGCATGTAAATCGAGTGACCTGTGGGCTTTCGGATGCATTCTTTTCCAGCTTATTTCCGGCAGGCCGCCATTCAAAGCAGCGAACGAGTATCTCACGTTCCAGAAGATCCTTGGACTGGAGTACACCTTCCCTGAGGGCTTCCCAGAGGTGGCTCGAGATCTCGTGGAAAGATTGCTTGTGCTGGAACCCGCCAATCGACTGCCGGTAGAGCACATTAGAAACCATCGTTTCTTCGAGGGCACGCAATGGGGCAAAAGTCTTTGGAGACAAAAGGCGCCTCGACTAAAGGCATACGTTCCCCCACCCGCAGCGCCGATCAAACTCGGAACAAACAATGTAGGACCTGGCAACGGGGTACCATTTGGTCAAATATCATCTGGACCTTCTCCGACATCTGCAACACAAACACCAGCACAATCATCAGCTTCACGCCCACAGCTACGAGGTATTACCGAGCTCCCGCCACCAAGCCAATTAGACATCGATTGGTCTCCTGTGCTCACACACAACAACGAACGTATCCTCAAGCTGGGTAATTTGATTGTCAATACATCCTCACAAGGCAGTTCGCCACGTGGTGCGCATGCTGATGCAGCCACGCCGACGGAGAAGCCGAAATTTTCTCGCTTCTTCAGTGGCAGCACGACGAAGAAAAAGGAAAGACTTGTCCTGATCACATCAAACGCAAGAGTGATCTTGGCACCCGCCGGCGGCAACGAGAAGAAGATCAAGATGGAGATTCCATTGGTCTCACCTGGCTGCTCCTGGAAGAGCTATGTGGACTCGAGGGGCCTGACAGCATGGTCAATTGATACAGTAAGTTTGTTTGTACAGACGGATAAAGATCCTTGCGGCATAATGGACTAACGCATTTCACAGCGCGACAAGCACCTGACTTTCGAAGACCCACGAGCCACAACTTCAGACCCTGCTGGCAGCAAGTACAGCACACAGGAATGGATCGACTCTGTCGAGCAAGCCCGCGAGATTGCTCTTTCACAATCTGCTTCGAGCTCCTACGTTGGCGAAAGCATGATGAACGGTATGAATCCCAGTATGGACAGCCCGTCAGATTCCATAGGCGGAGATGCCGCCATGCCCCTGTCCGGCCCGAGCTCTGCTCAACATTCGGGCCGTCAGACTCTGCGAAAAGAGAAAGATGATGGCGACGGCAAGGGACGCAAAAGATTTAGCAAGAGGCATAGCAAGAGCGGACTGGCTGCAGTTTTCTAGTGAGAAGCAGAAGCAGAAGAGGAGAGACCGAGAGAAGGGGAAGACACACCCACCCATTCGTGGCGCAGGCCGCGCACCCACCCACACCACCACCAATTCCCACCCAAAATCACTACCAAAGACTCGCACAAATTCTCTTACACAAACACAAAGAACCCTAATCTTCATTACTATCATTTGGCTCTTTTACCACACCCAATCAATCCACGACATTACGACTTTCACTTCCTCACTTTCCTTGTTGCGTCCTTCCTTCTCGATTCAGGAAGCACAAAATTTGCCTCAGCATTGCGAATACACCAACCTTTCTGTACCTTTTTCTTTGTTCGAAAGTTCTCTTTGCGTTTGTAGAAGTCGGAGCCCTGCGCGGTGGTCATTGCAGTTGTTTACCGTTGTTGAATTGGCGAGGGTGCACGGTTCTGCTAAGGAGAAGAGATGGAGTTGCCTTGCGTTGGCTCGGATGCGGTAAATTCCCGATTTTGCGTTGTTGTTGTTGTTGTTGTTGTTGTTGTTGTTGTTGTTGTTGTTCTTCTCCTTGTGTTTTGGGGAGCCCGTCGAAGCTGGATATGGATACAATACACCTGCTCTTGTCTCGTCATTTGCATTGTCTTACGTGCTTTGGCGAATTGGGTGGAGTGTAGGAGGTAGAGACAAGTATACATAGGGTATGTGGACATTGATTGCAAGGATGTCGTTTCCATGTGACTTTTTGGCGCCGACTACCTGAAAATCTCCATTTGGTATTCTTGGTGAGGATTTATGGTGTTATTTATTTCTGATTGGTTTGGCAACGACCACTTACGTGACACTTCTGGTCTGGCATGAGGCTGTGTAGGTGTGTGCCTCCGATGTCCGGACCTTTGTTCCTCACTCCATGTTTCGCTCCTGAGGCGGGGAATCTCGTCTTTGCAGACGCAACTCTCTTCTTCTGTGCAGCTTCCTTGGTTCTTTCGGCCAATCTGTCCTTTGACGGCTGCGTACGACTCTGTGGCTGATGCTCGCATCTTGAGACTCGGCGGCCGCTTCACTTTGCTTGACGGGCAGTTGTGTGGTCGCCGTGAGCGGGCCATGGCGTAGTTACTGACGTACGTGAACGAAGGGTACAACCGAGTCTCGCGGTCTCGCGGTCTGCGTTTAAACTCCGTACTGCTATCTCAGCGGCAGTATGAGCAGTGCGGACTCTGAAGCTACATCGCGAGCTATCGTCATGTCTGAGACACCGTGATGACTTTAACATTTCGCTCTGTTGGTGTATTCGGAGCAGGCATTGGTGGTCAGACCTCTACGAAAGGCTTTGATGATGTGGTGGATGCTTTCCGGTGGTGCGTGATGCCGCTCTGGGAAGATATATTGATCCGCACGGTCTTCTTCTGACTCAAACCAATCTCCCATTCCAGTGCCCGTGTCTAACCATGCGCTAAAGGGAAGTCGTCTTGGTATCCATCTTCGTCGTCTCCCTAGCCGTCATCTTGATCTTCTTCAGCTTCCTCGCTGTCCTCCTCATCATCATCTTCCTCGCTGTCTTCATCATCGTCATCTTCCTCGCTTTCCTCATCATCGTCATCATCAGCCTCATAAATGGCTCTGCTCACCCTCTCTTCCATCATCAGAAGATGTAAGGGGACCCATTCGCCGAGACTCAGGGCTCCTTCTTGCTCTCGATGCCCAATGGCGTCACCGTTGAGCAAGGGGAGATATCTTAAATGCCGATGCCAGCAACGAATATCCCAGGTGTCAAGATATAGCAGAGCGCGATAGTGCTGGACGGTGTATTGCGAGTTAAAAACTGGTGGCACTAACGGTGGGGGAATTTCAACCCTCAGAGCTAGCTCACTCCTATAGAGCGCGCAATACCACAAGTCCTCTTTGTAGCTTCCAAGTTCACTCGGCTGGTGAAATGTGAAGTGGTGGACCCAGTCGAAAAGATCGCAATAGGGTTTAGCAGTGTCGCAGGCGAAGATGTCGTCGAATACTGTGAGGAGATACTGCAAGGCCTAGAATTCTGCCGAACATGATGGAAATCTTGATCCTAGAACACACCTAAACAAGCAGTTCCAGCCGCGAGAATCGACATCGGTCGTCTTCGCACCCGCTTCTATCAGGACTTGCAGGATTTTCGGGGAGTTCAGCATGCCGGACATTGTACAGGCGCGCAACCATAGGCTCACGCCATCTATTTGGTAGCTGCTGGCGTTGAAAAAAGCAGAGCCTTCGCGGAGGAGTTGCACAAGGGGCTCCTATGCCAAATTAGTTGCTCTGCATGACCATATGACCTTAGGCATCTGGAGAATTACTGTGATTCGCCGCCCTCCATTGGAGGAACCCAGTGCTGTGTGGATCGCGGATCGAGACTCGTGTGCGTTAACGTTGTCGATTGTTTCCAGGGTCGGGTCAGCACCAGCTTGTAGCAAAAGCTTTCGGCACAATAAAGATTTCTTCAGGAGGTCTTCGTCCGCCTCTCGATCGAGTAGCTGAAAGCTAGCGAGAGGCGTTTTACTCACCCAGTCCAATACAAAGCAAACTTCAAGGCGATCCACGTCGCACCCGCCGTCGACAAGTAACTTGCAGATCTTGTCGCTCGCGTAATGGCATGCGTACTGTGATGATTAGCCTGCGCCAATATAAATTGCGACGAGACTTACACTCAGGAGCGAACGTCCCGCTTCGTCACAATCTCTCATCGAAGCTTCACCACGCGCGAAGAGTGTCATCAAGCCGGCCAGGTCATCGTTCTCCACGAGTTTGAATACTTTGGCGCCGCTATCCACCCGGTTGTATGCCAAAACGATTGGATGCATCATTCCCACCCCATGATCGTCAATGCTTTCTTCAAAGAATGCAGCGACGCACGGCCTTGGGGATGCAAGAGCATGCTGAACATGCAAAGCAGAGCATGTCTGCGTAAAGGTCTGGCCGTCAGGCAAGTATGATTGCAGTGTCTTTGTGTGCAATGAGATCTCCCAGGTCCCGCAGGCGATCCTGGTGAGCTTACTGTGCGCTTTGTATGGCGTCGAGGCACGAGCTCGTGGCGTTAGTGCGTTGATCTTGATGCGTTTCGCCCCGCACAACTGCCTCTTGAGGTCTTCAACTTGACGGTCAAGATCTTCGGTCTTCTCTCCCACCGATGCAGACTCTTTGAAAGATTGCAGTATAAGTGCCACCTGCGCCGCTATCTTTTCACTCTGCTCGCCCTTACTTTCTTGCTGCATGCTTTTTGAGTATTGTCCAAGGCTTTCCAGTGCGGCGGCCAATGTTTGACGTTCTCGGGTGTCGTGTGTCGATTCTGATGCATCGCTCGCAGACCTCTTCCGCTTGCGCGATGGTCGCAAGACATGTTCAATCGTGGCTTGCTGGTCGGTCGAT
Source organism: Cladosporium colombiae (assembly GCA_026122715.1). Lineage (NCBI taxonomy): Eukaryota > Fungi > Ascomycota > Dothideomycetes > Cladosporiales > Cladosporiaceae > Cladosporium > Cladosporium colombiae. Next base: position 626,541 of record JAKZFA010000008.1, on the reverse strand, counting down.
AGTACTGGTGGGTGGTCCCGCCCGGTCTGAGATTCGTAGGTCATATAGCAATTGTTGTAGTGGTAGATGTTGCCAACATGCATTGTGCTACTGCCGCTGGCAGTGATGTTCTCGAAAGTCTGATGGCTCGACGAGGCTGTTATGGAGTGGTCGTGCCCTCTCTGAGAGGCCACGACGCCGGCTCTCGGTATCAGATCCATGGCATTCATCCGGGGAGACATGCCGTTCCGTCGCGCAAAAGGCGAAGCCAAACGACAGTATCACATCCGTGGTAGAGCGAGATTGTCTGTTCAAATTGGTAGGAGAAAGCAGGAAGAAGGACACGAAAGGTGACAGCAGATCAGACTGCGTGCCGTCCGCATGGGGCTCATACCGCGTGGCATTCTAAGCGCTGCATTGCCAACCTATCACCGGGGAAGGTCTGTGAGTCTGCCGACGTATCGAAGATCACATGTGCGTGCTGGTGCATATGGCTACTGCGGTTCAAGAGTCTCTTCGTTGTAGCATAAGTTTGGCAGCTGGAACACCTTCGTGGTGTGGCAGATCTACAGATCTTCAGAGACGGCATCTCATGCACGGATCGCTGTCATAATGGTGTTGCCAGGCTTGCATGATCTCCGCAATGCACTGCAAGTCTCTTGCCCCCCTCCATCGTTGGTGGCAGACGGGCTCAACGTGAAAACGTGGCTAGCCGGTTGACATCGCGAGCAAGGAGGAATTGCGTCGCCAGTTTTGTCGTTAGTCTGGAGTGAGATGCATAAAGTCTGCGTATAGACTCGGCCGTTTCACTGACTGCATCTCATTGTTGTGCTCGTTGACTCTAAGGAATGGCCCTCATTGTATGCGCGTTTCGAACCAAATGACGTCCGAGAACCGGGTCAAGCTGTTGTATCATCTCCATGGTGTGTTGTGGGAATTGTTGCACCTAAATCTATAAGGCAGACATCCAGAATCTTCGGGCACCCGACCCCCAAGACCGGGATGGAATTCGGAGAGTGATCTAGGTTCAAACTGGCGTCTCAGCGGCTAGAGTGAGCATATGTTCCATCTGCACATAATGACCACAGCGTATAGAATACCGAAGTAAACGTACGACTTGTATGGTATCTCGATATGAATACCTAACATGTAACAGTCCATCAGTCGATGACAATAGTCCACCATAGACTGTCAGGAAATGCCAACACCGATAAGGTAGCATCTCCGTGGCAGAGCAAGCAGTATGGACTTTGAAGCTAGACCACGACCGGTGCTTGCTTGATGGACCAAGTGACCAAGGGGACGGGCATGAAGACAGTTCACATACCGCTGTAGGTCAGCATTTAGCAAGACTTCCTCTCAATACCCCTCAGGCGCCCAGTGCATTGGCTTTTGCATACCAAATACGGGCTGCGTTCTAAACTCCGGCTGGCCAAGCTACAGGCGCAGCATAGTGCGGCTGGCCGCTAGGCAAGCGAGCGTGTTGTGCCTGAGAGGGCTGTGCTAATCCGTATAGCAGAATCCACGACACGCTGCGCTATATGTGACGTGCATCGTCGATGGATCCGTGATTGGTCCGATGATTTTGTTCTTATGCTGGAAGGATCAAGCATTGTCAGTTTGTACGTTGTGGTCCACCAACACGAGCCAACAAAAGATGGAGGCTGAGAGCTGAAGGTAGGTAAGGCATACGGACGGACATAATGGTCGAGACCATCAGAGTCGTCGACAAACATTGAGTATAAGAAGTGGGTGGTCACTCGATAGTCTCCTGAAATATCATCTTCATCTGCATCTTCACACCACAGCACAATACTCACAAGCCAACTACCGAGAACCACTTCAAACACCTTCAACCAATCTCTACGACCACCATCCATATATCACCATGTTCGCCAAAGCCGCAGTCATTTCCGTGCTCTTCTCCGGCAGCGCTCTCGCCGCACCCACCAGCTCGCCTCGTCCCAACGAGCTCGAGAGGCGCGCAGACTGGCAGGAAGGCAAATGCGAAGCCCACATCTATCTCAATAGTGAGTCCCAGGTTTTCAGCCGCTTGAAGTCGGACACGACTAACAAGATCTCTCAGCCTCCAACGGCCTCGAAATCATTTCCCCGACCTCCAAATGGGACGTCAACATCATCGACAAGTCTGGCAGCCCAATGGGCCACTGGGACGGCACCAACCCCGACCACATTCAGATCACCACTTCGAAAGACGAAAAATGGTTCGTCATCCAGGGAGGGCCAGATGCGCCTCTCAACTGGGGCCAGGTGGGAATGCAGAACACCATCACGCTTTCGTACGACGAGCAGAGGTGGAATGGCATGGACTGCTACAAGTACATTCAGAAGAGTGCGAGGCCGAGCAACGGCTGGCGTCACCAGTACGATTGGTGGTGCCAGTTTGACTGCTAGAGTGGTAGCTATCTCGATAGCCTGGCATTGGTGGCGATGGGTGTTGCGGATGGCCTTTGTTGGCCTGAGGTACGGGCAGGAAGTGCATCATTGGCGTTCGGGTTTCTTTTCGTCTCTTTTGCTTGTACATACACGAAGGCCACACTGGGCAGGATAGCATATCATAGATATAAACACACTAAAGCAGGATTCATGCCTTGCTGATCGAACGCTTCCTCTCATCATTGGCGACCACAATATCTTCGCCAGTCACCTGGTGGTCCATTCTGCTCCCCTGCTCCGGAACGAATCGCATGAAAGCCCAGTAGAAGACGCCAGCAGCGGCAAAAGAATAGATATAGCCGATGGCGAAGAGGTGCTGTCCGCCTAAGCTCACAATAGACTTCGGATCCTTCTCTTGTGAGATAGCAATGTTGTTGATGAATCCTGGAAGTGGTGGCGCGAAACCGACGACCATAGCGGCGACCGCACGCCAGTTCGTCGCGTACTTGGCGGAGTAGCGGTAGATGCCGCGGAAGTCGTACATATCTGGCACCGAGACATTGCCGCGGCGTGTGATGTAGTAGTCTGTAATCATGATTGCTGTCATCGGCCCTAGGAAGATGGTGTAACCGCCGAGGAATGCCAGGAAACGGGCAGCGGAGGCGAGGATCTTCCATGGGACACACGCCCATGCACCAATGAAAGCTGCAAGCAACTGTCCGCGGCGAATGTTGATGTACTTGGGGCAGAAAGACACCAAGTCGTTTGCTGCAGAAATGGAGTTGGCCGAGATGTTGATACCAAGGGTAACGATGATGAGGCCAATCGCGCCAAAGGCAGATGCAGCACGGCCACTGGATGATCCGTTTGAACTCCAGTCTTCGATGATGACGATCGGATTCCAGACAACTTCACCGTAGACTTTCTCAGAAGCGGCTGCCGTGAAGATGCCGAGCAATCCGACAATGGTGAAAATGAAGGGAATGGCGATGGCTTGAATGTTCGTATTGCTTGGCTTCTTCGCATATCTGGCGAAGTCGGAGATGTTCAGACCGAGAGTGGCATAATTGCCGACGACAGAGTTCAGATTGCTGAAGAATGACCAAGCAAGCACTGAGCCGTAAACAGTTGAGGGAGTGAGGACCGAGCTGCCACTCATGGTGCCACCAGCTCTGTGTAAGGTTGAGCCGAAGACAGCCAAGAAAATGATCGGAGCGATGATCGACTTGAATGCGAAGAAGTACTGGATCCGGGTGTACGGGATGCACAAGAATGGCAGCTGGAGCAGGAAGTAGAGCAGGAACCCTACCATGCCGGGACTTGAGATACCCTGGTCTTCAGGAATGGTGTTCGGTATTCTTGCGAAGCTCGGCCAAGTCGCTGTCAATAGGACGGTCATACATTGTCCTCCGGTCACAGTTTGGACGCTAGAAACGTCAGCAAGCACCCATGTAGCTCCGCGACTCAAATGATCTTACCCAAGCCAAATGATAGCGAGCGCACAGCGAGATGCGACGACAAAGTAGCTGGCATAGTAGCCAAATGGCACGCGAGCAAGCACCGGGAATGGAGTGTGGAGCTATACAATGTAAGCGATGATACTCAAAAGCACATGCGTGGATAGACTTACTCGGGCACCAATCCGGCCGTTAATGGTAATCACCATGCCCATAATAGCGTTACCGAGCACAAGAGCACCAATTGCCATTCTCCAGCTGAGGCCAGTCGCAATCATTGAAGACGCTGTGCAGCATTATCAGCAATGCTGGAGACTGACATCTCAGCCAACACGAGACTCACCAACTTGCCAATTGGAGACAGCCCAGCCATCTGCCATCCAATACGCGAAGTACGCCATGGTCCCCCATGTCCGCTTCGAAGGAGGAATCGGATCAAAATCGGCATTGGAAGCAGCAGGCGTCCTCGCGAAGCTACTGGGCTCCTGGTCGACAGTGAGAGAGAAGTGGAAGCGACCTTTCGGAGCACTGTAAGACTCGCCGACCTCGTAAGGCTCAGCCGATGAGGTCCCTGGACTGGCCTTCTCGCCGTTAGACATGTGGCCTCCTTGTGTCATAGCGGCGCGTGAATATGCAATTGAGCAGAAACGAAGATCGCTTGTGCCTGAAGCAAGGCTAGCAAGCTATATGCGTCTCCAAGGACTGGGTCGAGCTGTAGCCTTTACATCTCGTTATCGAGAGGGTGAAAGCATGCCGAAGACTCTCCAGAGACATCCGCTGCATGGTTGCGCCGTGCCGTCGAGCTTACTCGGCGATCGACCAGTTATATGCCGATGTTTTATCGCTGGTGATGCAGGCTGATAAAGAACTATGTGCATGAGATAACGGTCTGGAGCTGACACGGCCGGGGTAGCCGGTTCATCGGTTAGATTGGCACAGTGAGAACGTCTGGATCGCCTTATTTACGCCACATCCATGTCTAGGTCCAGATACTGCAGCGTTTGACTTGCGAGTAACAATCGTTCTGCTGTGAACTGTGGAAGTTCTCCGCGACGACAATCGGCGGTCGAATATACATTAGATCTTATCTATATCTAGCTCATGCACACATGTACGAAGCATGATCGATATACCCTAACCCTTCTTTTCAGAGCATCACTAGTAAGGCTATCGCTGCAGCAAATGCGCATCCACTGAGTGTAGTGAGATGACTGGCGGCAGAAGACGCAGCGTCAGTAGAGGATGCAGCAGAATCCTCCACATCATCACCATCCGATCCGCCTGTCGCTGTAGCATCAGGTCGTCCCGTGGACCTGTCGCTTGTTGTTGTAGCACTGGATTGCCTGGTGGAGCTGCCGCTTGATGTAGACGACAATCCAATTGTTGTGGACTTGCCATCATCGACGACCAGAATTCCTGATCCTGAAGGGAGTGCAGAGTACACCACGCCAGACACTGTGACCGCATCACCTCCCGCCGACGGCAAGGCAGTGCCGCCAATAATGTATGGTGAATCGCCAGTACCAGAGCCAGAAATACCCTGCTCGATGTACGTCGCAAACTCATCCGAGCCGTCGACCACAACTCCAAGACCAGAAGGCAAAGCCGAGTATACGACACCCGAGACCGTAGCTGCTGGGCCGCCTGCAATGACTGTGATGCTGCTATCGAGTACGTAGCCTTCTGCGATTGTGTCGACGGTACTGATCTCGCCAAGTCCAGGGATCCCGGTTGCTTCTGAGATGGCAACAACGCTCGTCTGGCCGTTCGAAACAACCTGGATGCTATTGCCTTGCGGCAAGACCGAGTAGGTGGCATCGGAAATAACGGCTGCGGCTCCGCCAGCAGCCAGAGTCTGGCTAGGGAGGATGTATGCCTCAGGGCTGCCCGATACGGTGCTGAGACCAAACGATGTCAACTGGGATGCTTGCACAGTAGTAGTGGGCCCGCCATTACTCTTTACGACCACTCCGAGGCCCGAGGGCAAGGCAGAGAAAGTAGTGCCGGAGATTGTGACGATATTGCCGCCTCCGGTGATCGTTACACCAGCTAGAGCCACTCCCTGTGTTGACGTGGTCAGAGGGCGAACTGCGTCTTCTTGTGCGCCTGCGGCAGCCGTAGGCAAGGCCAAAGTGCTGGTCCTTCCGTCTGCGACCGCGACAACACCCCCGGAGGACGGCAAAACAGAGAATGTTGTGCCGCTTGGTCCAACAGCCGCTGGGCCGTTGGCGACGATGGTAGTCGAGCCACCAATGACAACACCTTGGGAGCTGCCATCGTTTTGGAACGTTACGCCGGGTGCGATGGAGATCGGAAGACTAGCTGCAGGTGCGCTTCCGATGGGCGTAGGCAGAGGAACTGTGCTTGCGCTTCCGTCTGCGATCACTTCGATGCCGCTGGCAGATGGCAAAACCGAAATCGTCGTCCCCGATCCGACTGCCACTCCTCCGCCACCGACTATGGCAGTCGACCCACCTACGACGATTTGCGAAGAGCTGCCGTCGTTGATTAAAGTCACCCCTGGTATTATTGCAATCGGACCGCCGGTAGTGGTGGGGGACCCAGCGGTTGTGGCGGGATTGATGGGGACACCGCTTCCACCCTGTGACCTAGTGCTGACTCCGGGATTCTGAGGCTGTCCGCCAGTGTTTGAGACGTTGTCATCGCCTTGGCTTGGAATGATAATTGAAGGCGAAGAATCGCTTTGTGCAGGTGGACGTGCCGAGCCCTGGGTAGTAGTTCCCTGAGGCTCATCATCTTGTCCTCCAGGGCTGTCACTTTGTACTGGGGGACTCCCGGAACCTTGCGTCGTTGTTCTCGGTGGCTCACCATCCGGTCCTCCAGGAGCTGTAGCTGTCGGCGATGGCGTATTGGAGGTCGTGGGCTCATTGTCGGGCTCTTCCGGGGTATCAGTCTGAGGAGGCGGGTTTGCTGGTTCGTCTGATTCCTCTGGAGATTCTGGAGAGCCCGTTGCCGTTGTCTGAGCTGCAGAAGTCCGTGTTGGTGTGGTTCCGGCGCCGGTGTCAGCTGGACGCGGAATTGTAATTGGGGAAGATGGGCTCGTTGTTGGAGATTGCGCCGATGTTGTACTCGCACTCGGGAGAGTCAACATCGGGAGTATGATTTGATTCGCGGCCGTCAGTGCGATTGGAGGCGGGCCGGTCTGATACAACGTGCATTGCTCAAACAAGCCTTCTCCAGGATAAGAGTCTGTCAGCTCGTACATGATCACTAGGTTCATGCCTGTGCTTGTGACACTCGTAGGGCCCGCGTAAGTATAGCTTGTCAAAGGCAAAGTCGCGTCCATGGATGTGAGGCATGTGGATGCGCCATTACTGTCAGTTGTAGATACCCCACCCTGTATCCTAAATGTACTGGCAAACTGCATGTAGTTGCCTGTGGATCCTGTCATTGTGCTTCACAGACGTCAGATGCTATCGCAGTGCTCGTTCGTCGATCGACAACTCACATCAGATAAGGGCTTTCGGTCGTTGGCATTCCAGACCAATCCACACAGACCAAGTTGCAATCATCGTCGACCCTGATTTGGTCACACATATCATAGGCGGTAGTTACAGCGGTATTACAGATGGTTGACGTGGATGTGGTGTTGTGGACTGGATCCAGGTATGGCTGGAGCGTCTTTACTGCAGGCAGGCTGGAGTTTTGGGTCCAGCTTCCTCGCCAAAGTCCTACTCAGATCAAAGCGCTTTGGTCAGCAATCGATGGAGGGTACCTCGATGACAATCAACGTCTTGCAACTTACCTAGAAGCTGGGCAGAGGTACATGGTTCGCAGCCACCTGGAGTGATAGTCTGCGACACGTTTGCAAATGACGTGAAGGTCGACGGCCAGAGGGTAGTGGTCGCCATCCTGTTATGCTGGATCTCCACGAAGGAACAACACCGCCCAGATGTCGGGTAGATACAACAATAAGAAGAGAGCAAGTTCGCGTCTGCCTTGCCAGGAAGTCTTCAGCTGTTAGTCAGGAAAGCCTCGGCCTTCTACGAGGCAGTGTCGCCAACATGCGGACATGGGTATGAAGGATTCGTTCATCTCAGCTCTATGCATGCCGGCGATGGCGAGTACACGGCTCAGCATTTCACTGGTCAAGCAATAAATGATGCCTGTCGTGGGCGTTCGAAGCGAGAGCAGTTTTTCGGATCCTGCAGAACCTCCTCTCGGTGGCGCACATCTCTTCCTGTGGGATCTCTAGGTCCTTTAGAACTCCAGAACCTGCTGTGGCCATGCAGACCGCATGATATTGCTCAAGCTCGCGCTCTTCCGCGTGGATTGTCTCAAGCCTGGTTCCCTGTCTTGACCAGTATCAACCGTGTGTAACTGGTTGGTGTAAGCCCAAGGTCTTGGCTCCAGCTTCGCTTCGAGTGCGGCTGAGCCGCATATTGTTATATTAAAGCCGGATCCAGAACCGGACTTAGTAGAATGTCTCGACATTTACCAGCTGTACAATGGACGGATAGGTACGATTCGCGAGGCATACCGGGTAAACATCCACGAATCACCTCGTAAATTTCCCGAAATGTCGAGTGGTGGTACGTACGACAGGTGTGATGATCAGAGTCGGTGGTTGGTGGGCCGGTCCACGTCCACATCAACCCTGGTGAACCTTGCTATACTTGGGCGTTGGTGGGGTTGATGAGATACATGTAGTTCAAAAGTGAGATCGTGCACAACAACCTATGTGCGATTAGACTCACAGTACAGTGTCGTCGCATAACAGTTTTCGCCTTGCATGGAATTGCATCTGCTGAAACGTCAAAAACTCTCCAGGGGAAACATGTCGCTTAGGGTTTGGTTGGGGTTACTGCAGGACCGCATCCATCACAAGTCTGCGCACATAATATACCTGAGCGTTCTATGCGACGGTACCAATTATGTGCGTCGGCAAGAATCGGATGAGCAAATATATCAAAAATATCTGCGAGGAAACTGTTTAGCTACAAAAGCATTCCAAAGCCGGATGACACTCTATTGCTGTGTATATATAGACTTGTGAACAGAATCTGTGCGGCTGATAATCCACTGCCCGACCATTGCCAATGTGTCAAAGGAGAATTCAGGCCATCACTATACTCATCTTATCAATCCCAAAGCGAGGACCCCACGTGCTGCTAGCTTTTTGGCGTATCTGCGGATATGTCAGGACATGCTATTGATGGATCTTCAGGTCAGATATCGCAAGTCCGACCGTCTTATGTTTTCATCACGCTTATCATCATGTTTGGATCACTGCCACCTCCTGCATGAAGTTGAGCCCATCATGTCCAGCTTCAGCCCCTCAAGCATCGAGTCATACGCATTTGAATCTACTGCATAGCGATGCTGAGCATAGAAGACAAGTAGCCGCTTGACGATATGTTGAGAGAGTGCACCATCGCAAAGCTCGAGCACGCCATCAACGATTGCTAAGCTTGTAGTTGGAGACGCGAATGCTGAAGCAATAATGTCAAACTTCAACTGTGCTATATAGCAAAGCGTTCATATCGTCTAACTAGATTATACTACAGCTTATCGGCACACTATGGGCTCTCTACCGTCACCGCCACCAGAGCTACTTCGCGTAGCAATCGTCGGAGCGGGACCGGCTGGTCTTGGGGCTGCGATAGCCCTCTCCAAGCTGCCAAATCTGCAGGTCGACATATACGAAAAAGCAACAGAGCTTCGTGAAGTCGGAGCAGGCATCCGGATTGGCTACAACGGCTGGAAGGTCTTGGGCCTACTTGGCGCAGCTGACGGAGTACGAGGGCATCACAAGGTTCATGTCAACCACCGGTGAGTGACACATTTGAAGGCGGATGAGAAGGTCAGATGATCTGATACAGCTCAGCAATGGTATCACTGGAGATTTTGTTGGTTCGACACAAGCGGAATCATTGCCGCCACGTCAGCAACCTCACCGTGTTCGAAGAACAAGACTTCAGTCTGCTCTAGTAGAAACAGTTCTTCCTGGAACAATCCACTTGGGGAAGGCACTGAAAAGCTTAGTCGATCTGGGTGATAGCGTTCAACTCATCTTTGACGATGGCTCAGAAGTCTATGCTGATATTGTGGTCGGCGCAGATGGCATACGATCGGTTGGTTCTCTCTGTCTCGTCGAGGTATACCCTTGCTAACACCCGCATTAGTCCGTCAGAGACAGCGTATATCCTGACCACACAACGAAATTCACGGGTACTACAATTTGGAGAACGCTCATCCCACTGTCAAAGGTAGCACATTTACCGGACGTCAACACCACAACGACCTGGTGGTACGGCAAGGCCGGCCATGTGTACACGTCGCCTGTCGATGACGCGAGCGAGTTCAGCGACGACAAGCGAACATTGGAGATCTCATGTCGGAATCTTGTGGATCCTGCAACTGATACCCGGAAGCGGTTCAGCTGGGGCGTGCCGGCGACGAATGAGAGAGTCTTGTCGCACTTCACCGTGAGTGCCGCTCAACATGTTGCGTAGAAAGGCCAAACTAATATAGTATGTAGGACTATAGCCCACAAGTTCGGGATGCTCTATCTCAAGCGCCAGAGGGCACTTGGAAGGAGTTCTCTGCTTTCGCAGGTCCCAGGCTGCAGAAACTCACAGCTTGGGACAAATGTGTGCTGCTGGGCGACGCCAGCCACCCACTGTCCGGTAAGTCTTTGCATGTTATCTCACTGAATATTTGTCCGTATGCTAATGCGGTTCTCAGGCGCATTCGGATCTGGTGCCGCTTTCGCGCTTGAAGATGGCTGGATCTTAGCTCGCGCGATCGAATATACCAGAGCACGCGAGCGACCACTAGTTGAAGCCCTTGAGATCTTTGATGAGATACGATCGCCGTATTATCTGCGGATGTAAGCGTCGCAATTGATCCTGTTGATGTGGCCTTTCGATGAATGAGACTGACCATTGTCTCGTAGGTACGAATTCCTGGACGCACAGAAGCAGAATGCACAGGCAGCGAAGGCCGCCAACGTCGACCCGGAAGCACAATTCCAAGCGGCTTTGAAGCTAAGGGCAGACGGACTCAATATGGAGTCGAAGCTGCCCTGGATCTATATGAACGACATCGAACGTGTATGGGACGAGTATATAACCAATCGTAAGGAATGATAGCTAGCTGCTGTCGCCGCCCAACACAATACCAAATTATGGTTCAAAACAACACCACAAGGCGCAGTGTAACACAACACACTCACTTCGCCCTATTAGATACGTACGACGTAGAGCCCACAAGCTCGACGGGATCTCTGATCGCCGCATCAGGAAGCTCAGACCTGTATGGCTCCCTGGTATCAATCTCCTGCAACGTGCTCTCATCCCCAAACTCCGCGGGCGCTGGTGGATCCACAGCAGCGTACGGCGGTTTGTCTTCAGGATAGATAACGTCTCTTGGACTTGCTTCTGACTTTCGTCTCGTCTTCCTCTTCCTCCGCAGCCAAAAGAAGGCAACGCCAGCTACAACGATGCCGACTCCGACCACACTGCCAACGACTATTCCTGCAATCGCTCCGCCGCCGAGACCTCCGTCACTCAAGTCGACGGGCGTTGGCTGGGGTGCTGGGGCGGGTATTCTGCTGCCTTCGTTGTACTGCTTGATTCCAAGACAGCTCAGTACCGAGACAGCATAGTTCATGCTAGTCGTCCGTCGCGCGTTGGCAACAGGCATGAACACTGCTAGAGTGGCCACAAGGATCCACGACGAACGATCGTACACCTCATGTGGGGCGGTGGGATCTTCGTTGTTGTTCCAGCCATCAACAAGGTTGAAAGACTGGTTGGAGGGTCCGATCGTGCAAATGTCTGTGTTGCCGAAAGAGAGGCCTGAGCTCGCGTAATTTGTCGTCAATGCCTTTCCGTAGACCAGATACTCGTCCTAAGAAGAGATGTCAGTCTTGCCGGCTCATTGAGATGGGAAGCACACCTGGCTGACATCAACGGTGGGCCATGGTGGGAAATTGATAACGAGGTAATGTATAGCGGACTCATATCTGGGTCTTGAGCATGGGCAAGATATACTGCGAGGCCGTCAGTAACTCCTCGTGCGTAAGCATGGGTTCTCGAATCCATACCCTCGTTCATATATGGTCTACACTGATTCGGCAGCGCAGACGTCATCATCTGTGCAAGACTATCGCATACGCTAGGCAACGAATCGGCCGTGAGGTTGGAATTAGGGAGTGCGGTTGGAGATCCGACCAATTGAAGAGCAAAGTCTTCCGATTGCTGCTGCAACGCTGCAGCGCAATCAGCGTCGAAGGCGGCCAAACAAGAGCCATTGTCATATTGTGCGCGCATGTCGGTGTTCTCGAGGATACCTAGAGGCTCAAGGTATATCGCGCAGACATCGTATCCGAGGTTCAAGCTGTCGGAGTAATTGACACCGCCTGTGAAATACCAGAAAGATTGATCCAAACTTGTGTTCTGAGGAGCACCACCGAGCAAGGTGACTGCCCAAGTGGGATCGGGAGGTGGCGGCTCTGATGGTATGAGGATGCCTGGGTTGAAAGTAACAAACCCTGTCTTACGCGGTCGCGTTAGCTTTGGCGGAGATCATTTGGGAATTGCAGGATGCACAAACCCCGTTGGCGCTATCGAAAGTGTCGCCACAAAGGACGTCATTGCTAGTATTGTCGCTTGTAGCGTTAGTGGTATTGCTAGTGGAGTGTACAGTGTTGCAGAGTATGAGCCAAGTGGCGAGCGAAGCTGACAAGCCTCTCATCGCGGCGGTGTCGTTTGGCTGTGAGAACGGAAAGTTTGCATGAAGGGGCCGCATGTAGGTGATGGATTGATATAGAGATCAGAAACGCCGCAAGCCCAGAGTGACAATTGCCTGCACAACACCAGGCCGCTTATCCAGGAGACTCAAAAATATGAGACAAGATAGAACTCGTTGGGTCAAAGTACATGGAGGTTGCCTATTGATAGGTGAAAATGCAGACATATACGTCTTTGGGTGTGGCTTTGAGCTCACCGGCCAGGGTGTGCATCACAACCATCAGCGAGATAAGTAAAGCCGCCTCAGAGCGACTGCATATGATCGTGAGGCTGGAGGCGACCCGAAGAATGCGAACGTATTTCCGCAAGAAGCTACCGTGGACTCATCTCACGAAGTCTTGCAATCGATCTCTTATCCTTGACGTGATAGCCCGACCATTGAGCTCAATCCTTCGGCCGGGTCAGCAACCTCAGCTACATATGGTAGGTGATATTGGGCTGAGAGTTATCGATTTCCAAATTGGACATCTCATAGCCAGATTTCTAAAACATCGGTAAACGACAGATGATTCCTCGCGTTGATGGCCGGTATCCCAGTCAATTTTTGACATAGGGATCAAAAATTGCGACGATTCCCAATATTATATCGACTTTGACTTCCAGATTTTGGCCCCCACGGTACATCGATGAATGCGGGAGGCCTGGTGGCGTCCGGGACGACCTGTGGTTCGGCGTCTACTTCTTTTTCACGCAGACAACATGAGCGCTGAAACAGTCACTTTTAACTTGCCGTGCGCCACCATGTGACGCTAATTCTTGGATGCCAGCAAAGTCGATGGACCTCGCGCTGCGAGTGAGCCTGGGCGGGTAATATGTCCAGGTGCGGCTGAGGTACAAGATTGATGTATGCTGGCGAAAAGCCGGCCTCACCTCTGCAAGTCAACGGTGCGGAGCCGTAAAGTCATCTCTCTATTTTTCTTAGTGCCGAGGATGCTATGTGATGGGGATCTCGTCGGGTCGTCAGGCAGTCAATTGTGTTTACATTGGTCACACTACTGGGAGCTGGTCTGCAAAGAATCAGCTTGGCATTTGCGGAACACCCGTATTCAGCATGTGCAGACACAAAGCCCTCAAGCCTGATAGCGATAGCGCAAAAGAAAGTGGTGTGTCGCCGAAAAGATTCCAATCTTGGCTGACTGCTGCATTATATCTTCAGCTCCTCATACTCATCATCCTGCGGGAAACCCAAGTGGAACCTGCCGCATTTTGCCCAATCAACCTCAGCTGCCTCACCAGTCTCGAAGTCCTTTACGCGTCCTCCAGCCTTCTTATCCTCGCTCAAGAAGCAGCACACCAAACCTTTTCCACTGACCTCTTTCTGCCAGCTTGGAATCACAAATCCGAAAATCGTGCCCTTGACGTTCTCGTAGCTCTTCTGTTCTGTGGTAATCAATTTGAAAGCGCCCTCGACTCTGAAGGACATGGGTGTATTTCGGCCCATGCTGAACACCTCCTCTTTGATCTTCGAGCTCGTTGTCCCTGGCGTCGGCTTGAGACGGTATGTCGGCTGGAAAACGACGACCGAAGTATGCGGCATGCATGCACCGCGCTCCGCAGGCTTTGCGGTACCATCTTTGCTGATGGCGTAGGCGGTGCTGTCGAGCTGGATCATGTCGTTTGGACGTGAAGCGGGAGACGCCGATTCGAAGTAGCCTGTGCCGTGTGTGCCATGGTTGGTTAGGAAGGCGACTGGGGGACCGCCGGTCTTGAGGCCGGCATTATAGGCAGAGGCGAGGGAGTATTGGTAGATATCGTTCGGTATTGAGTTGGGCATGTTGGCGGCTGTGCGAGATTGTGTCGTTCGGGATGCCAACAGAGAAGACGCGTGCGTGGAGAGACGGAACACGCGAGAGAGCATAGCTTGGAAGCAAAAAGAGACTGTCTGACTTACCGTGTACAGTGTTCACGCTAACAGGCGCGTGCTATTACCTACCGCCGCATTTCTGCGAGGTTGGTGGTGGATGGTGACGGTGTCTTTGAGAGGTTGAAGTGCGGAGCCGATGAAGCGTAGAGTCCGAAACGCTCGGCCGCTGTGGTCTTGGGTTTGCTCAACCTCGCCGTGCGGCATTGACAGTCATCTCGTGCACAAAGGAGGTTTAGCCTTTCATCTCGTCTTGCGCATGCAGTCTATGGCAATCGGTGTCTAAGAGTCCTCGAACTTGCTCCGCGACCTGGAGTTGTTCCCCGAATGGACCACAATAAAGCTTGATTGGCTCTTAAGCCACTGAACATGCATCTGTTCGGCCGAATTCAGCCAGCCATCGTGGGTCTTGCGGCAATGGAGCCACAGCATGTACTTTGGGAGCATCATCAGTACGCCGAATCAGGCGCACATGCGTGGTACTCAGCCTACACTCCAGCTCGCACGAGAGTTCGGGGCTGTAATGATGGGATGTGGCCGACCAGAAGGTGATGATTGAAGATTGACGAAGTACAGCACAAGCATGCATGGGCGAGTCAATAATCAAAATCTATGCTAGGAACCAGGAGTCGCTCTCCTTGCGAGTTCTGGACTCCCATCGGTAGCTACACACCCAAACTCCCTCAAAATACTTGCGGATCCACACGATAATGGCATATCTGGAGTGAAGGCGGTCAGCGGTGCAACATGCTCGAGGGCTTGTAAATCGCTCGTCTCGTACTGTATGGTCACGCTCTTCAGCTACCTGCCCAGCAATCAGCTGATCGAAACCTCGTCTTCCATCACGCCACATACTCCGCGCAAGCTAGACGCGTGCGATCCTTGCGCACGAGTCTACGTGGGCTTGTCACATTTGATACTAAGCTTCGAAGTTAAGACTGTATCTGCAGGTTTGAGTTGCAAGAAGCTCGCCGTTGGTGTCTACCCCGAGCAACGACACATTGGCATCAAAAAATTCTGCCGGTCTAGGCTCAGACACCGTACTTGCCTCTCAATGGCAGATCGAGCAGTACGGATCTTGAAGCCAGACCGCGAGACATCTCAGATGTAGGTTCACTTATGCGTGATTACCATACAGCGTACATGTTGGTCAGGTGAGCAAGGCATCCTTCACATGCTATATTATGCCGCGCTAAAGAATATCTATGCTGTGTACAGGAAGTTCTAAGATCACAATTGGACAACACTAGCGCTAATCACCATGGTACTTTGCATCAGCTCTGGACATGCCGCGCAACGGAACACGCTCCAGCTGAAGACCGCGGTCTCGCCCGTGGCCGTGGCATGCTGGGCAAGATAATTGACACGATATGCTGCTCTTAGCTACTGCAGGAATTTTGCAGTCGTCGCTACCGTGTCAGAAAGTACAAAAATCCATTCAGTAGCCGTCAAACTAGAGCTCAGCCATCCAAACATGCCTCTAGGACCAGAAGGAGGGAGAGTACACTGGAGAGCTCCACTGGTGATCGTTTGTTCCTTCGTCATTGCGACACTCCTTGCCTCCGCACATCATATATTATATCACTTCCTGGATGGCACCAAGGTCAACGACAGAGTCGTTATCCAGCAGACGATAATCGCCTCGGGCACTGCGCTTGCCTTCTTGTTCCGAGCTTGCCTCCTGGTTGGGCTTGGAGTGACGTACTGTCAGGTGTTCTGGTGGTCCATACGGCGCAGTCCACTGGAACTATCATCGCTCGATTCACTCGGCGGGTTGTTGCACTCGGTGTTTGAGCTGCGAAATTTCTATGCGCTCCTTGCGTGTCCAGCTCTGGCGGCATTAGCTTTACTGATGTGGTTACTGCCTCTTACGGCCATTATACCTCCTGCAACGCTGGCCGTAGGCACTGCGTCTACTCTGTCAACAGACATGCGCCCTGCATACACACCAGACTACCAGGGAGAAGCCATGGCCAAGTTCTCCAACGGCCATGTCATGCACGTGATCAGCGAGATCACCATGTCCAAGTGGTACTTCTCGTGGTATGGCTACCCTACGAATCAACTTCTGAAGACCGCACTTAGTGCCGCCTATCAAGGCGCGGTGCTGGACATGGATTACGGCGATGCGAACTCTACCTATACAGCACAATTTTACGGACCGACAGTGCAGTGTCAGAGCGTGTCCTCCAAGATACTGCAGGATTTCAACAAATCGCTCAACTGCGATCCACGGCTAACTCCACATAACTCCGACGACTGGTGTCTTTATGATCCTTCAAAGCCAGCAACTGCTCACAATCGGATCATCTACGCATATCTGTCATGGCTACCAAGCGAGGGCGAGGTCGTACCTTTCGGCCAAGGCAACATCACGAATGCTAAGCTTCCTCTCGAAGCCATGCGCTTCGGAAGTTACAAGGGCGGACCTGCCTCTATGTTCATCGCAAACCGAGTCAGACTGGACGCGGACGAGTGGAATGTGCTCAACTGCTCCTTCTACAACGCATCGTTCTTGGTCAACTTCTCTTCCGATGCCAGCAAACGTGTAACGCCAGTCATAAAGGATCTCGAGGTTCTGAACCCCGTCAGCGCATCCATAGCAGATCCAGGCTGGACCGAAGACACTCCTCTGGACCCAAAGAACGCGGTCGTCTTCAGTTACATGTCGCTGATGCAGTGCCTTTGCAAAATACTTTATGGCACTATCGTCTCGCCAGTGGCCAATGAGATCCCACTCATCAACAAGGGAAAGGTTCAACAGCCTGACGTATTGATAACCAGCCTTGGTCTCTCGCAAGAGCTCGTGCAGATGAGAAAAAGCTCTCTGAACATGGCTGCGGTAAATGACAGCAATTGGATCTTCTCGGCAGAGCAGCCGTCATGCCCGCCAGATACGAAAGTCGCCGACCGGTTCAGCGAAGCGCGGCCGACCACAGACTTCTACTCCCCTGCATTTGGTAGACCACTTGCGTCGTCCATTGAAGAGATGTTCCACAACATGACGCTTTCGCTGTTCAGCAGCCCCAGCTTCCTCGTCAAGAGCGAGGTTCCAGTCAACGTAACAACAATGCGGTTCCACAATATCTACATCTACTCCTCAACCAGGCTCGTTCTCTCATACGTCATTGCGCTCGTACTCGCACTTGTCTCCTCGACATGCGGTCTTTTAGCAATTCGACAGAATGGCGCGAGCTACAGCAACAGGATCTCTACCTTTTTGCGAGTCGCTGTGCAGCAAGACCTCTATAGTCTCATCCCCCCGGATGAACATCGAGGCGCTGACCCTCTCCCTCGATCCATTGCCAACGCAAAGTTTAATTTGCAGAGGGTCCCAACAGACTCTTCGCTTTCGCATTTGGACAGCAGAGGCACGTTCCGGCAGGACGACAGAGCGAAAGATGGTGCTGTTGTCGTTGAAATCCCAAGTGTGTGAGGCGGTTGCACTGGCAGGTTTCTCATCGCGAACTGCAGAGTGCATATCAGGCGTAGGAAGCTGAAATGGATAACAAGCTCTACTTCAAGGAGGTTAAATCGTGGTCTACATAAGAACTTGCAATGTTGACATGTCAGTTCTAGAGTTCTAAAACGAAGTGTATTCCCTGTGTATTGGGTAGGAACACCTTTCGTCCGAAGGTGGATCGGGTGTCCCTGGTGCGACACACAAAGCTAGATTCTCAAGTATTCTCCCAGCATGCGGCCCTTCATAGTCGACCGAAAACATTCGCCGATTCCACACATGTCCCTTCTCGAGCAATTCCAGGCCTGGACGGTACTCTTCGGGGATGCAAGTCTTGATGCCAGGGAATTTGACGGCCATGGGTCCCAATCCATCCTCGTGAAGTCTGCCGATGTAGAAAGAAACGAGATTTCGGCATCTTCTCGCGATTTTTTGGAAGACCTCGCTCCATTGAGATTCTCCCACGAGTCTCACATTACTGAATCGGATCTTCTTCAGGCTTTCCTTGGAGGCCGAAAGCATTGCGAGCAGATTCTCCGCCGAATATCCAGTCACGCTACCTGAAAGTTCGAACTCGACGAGCTTAGGAACTACTCGTTCGACATCCAGCCAAGAGCCGGAATTCCATGAACCCCTGACACACAAGCTTAGTTTCTCCAATCTGACCGCGTTGTAGAACAATTGCTCTAACCAGTACGGCGCAGCATCGGCTTCGAGGAGTGCGTCAGCCGTGCGGAGCTTCGAACATGGAAGTCCCTGATTTCCAAAGCTGCCCAAGAGTTCGAAGCTTGCCTCTCTGACGTTGGGAGAGCAGAGAGATGAAACTCCCTTGTAGCAACGATGTGCGTTGTCTTCAAAGAGAGTACTGAGGTCTCCAGATGGCGCATCACCCCAACCGACCTTGAGCGAGGTAATTTCCAAGTCGCCACAATCCACCAGGTCCTCCGCAAGGCTCATGATAGACACAGTCTCTGCAGAATCTGGTAACTCTGCTTGTATCATCTCTCGGATCTGATCTGTCTCTGGAGATAAACGCAGATTTATATCGCATATGCGGTAGTCCCGGATCACGATCTGTACTGGCCGCAATAAGCCTTTGCGCAGTATGCGTGCAAGGGCTGATACCCCGACGCCGAGCCCAGCATTGCTTCCAAGTCCAACACCAGCGTCATTCCGAGGCCAGATGTTGTACGTGGAGTCCGCTGAAGGAATCGTACCTATCGTCCAGGCGTCCATTTGCGCAGAATCGTCTTCGATGATCAAAGTCTTCACAAGACCACAGAGGTGGTGGTCTTCAGATAAGGACCGCAATCTGTCCAGATCCGAGCCGATGAGACTGATCTTCCACGACGTGAAGAATGGATCCAAGTTATCGTCAATGTTCCCCACAGATGCGGATACGCAGCTCGCGCGGAATGAAGTCAATCGCGACGGCTAAACGCAACGCGCCCTGTCAGAATGTTAGCCAAAGGGTCATACAGTTTTGATCATACTGCTCACCATCTCTCGATCAGCTCGGCCGGGATTGGTTCCGTCCCATATTGGACCATGATTGCTTCTACTTGGGCTGTAAAATTTACTGTATGGAAACAAGCTCCTCACTTTCGTGGTAGGCTGGAAATGTGGTGCCTCGTGCTCTAGCTCCAAAGTTCGTACTGCTTGCCTTACCGCGGAGATGCCAGTGCGAAATTGTAACCTAGACTACGGGGGTGCCTAGGTCGTAACACCGAAGGATCGAAGGATCTGGGCTTTTGTGATATGACGTCCGAGGCTCTGACGCCCGGTCCGGCCAATTGTGTGCTACCTTGTGCTTCGAGGTACCATCGTCAGCTGAGATACTGGCTGCATACTAAGGTATGGCCGAGAATCTTATTGGGGTAGATTCCATCGAATGTCAAAGACGGCTCTAGATCCAGTCGTGCTTGGTATCAAGGATGGCGCATGCTGGTATTCCATGCTTTGGCAACTTGCAGCATAACAGTAACTCGTGAAAGTTCGCCCACATGCGAGTTCACGAGAGCTCATGATGCTCAGGGCGAGAGCGAGCATCGGTGGCGATTCGCTGCCATGTTGGAGTATCCGGTCCGCCTCAGCGAAGAACTGATCACCGGCTGTACCTGGGTCATTTGGATCCGCCAGGGCGGCCGCCCGATCAGAATAGCTACAAGCGAAAGCTGCAATAGCGTTCGCCAGGATTCGGCTACAGCAGTCGGTCTGCCCACTCTTGAAGTCGTGAAGGAAATGATCGCGAGAGAAGATTTGATATGATGGGTGAATCCAGCAAAAATACAGATCCAGTAGATGCACAAGAAAGTCGGGTTCGTAAGGTCTACGAAACCATCTGCGAATATCTGGGGGAGTGATGCGGCCCACGAGATCACAGACCGTAGCGTTCAAAGGCCTTTTCGATGGTTCGAAGGGCTTTGAGATGGCCTCCAAGTTGGGAACACATGGTGCGAGGTACCTCCGGTGCGTAAAGAACTCCAGTTCGTATGTCTCCTGCCCAAGAACTTGCGGCAGAAAGACATCGCTTGTTGACAACGATGCCGGCTCGCCAAATTCGTCTGACCCAAACTCTTCAGGATCGCCGCTGATATCTATACTTGGTCGGAGCCGTGGCTCTATCATGATAGCGACTCGTGGATCGTTATAGGGCTGTAGGATGTCATCTACAGGGTTGGAGACATCTGTAATGATCGGTCGCGAATCCTGTTCCAAGCAACCACCTAGCCGGCCACCTAGCCGGCTGATATACGGTAACTTGATCGGCGGTGTAACATCGCATTGGAGTTTAGAGCTTTCTGTGGCGTTGCCGTACTGGTCTTGGTCATACAAGCACCTAGTCTGATAGACTATACTGCATGTTGAACAAGACGGCCGGTTACCGTCGCACTTTTGGCGATGTTAGTTGTCTACGTCTTTCTCTAGTCAGGAACCCAACTGACCTTCGATTTACGCTGCCTGCATCGAGTACAGGCATGAGATGGTGCGCGGCGTCTAGACGATCTTGTAGTAGCCGATGAGCCTGAACGTTCCGACCTGGCGGTTTCCAAGTCCTGCTTGCGACGTTTGGGAGGCATTGTTTCCAGCCTTTGATATATGAAGTGATAGGGTAAAGAGATGACAGTTCTGCCCGCTGCACGACGTTGAGAAGGAAGGTTATGTACGGAGATCTCTCAATGGCACATTGAATTTGGAGCAAACTGTACCAGTCTTTTCCGGCAGTTGTTTGGGGCCCTTGTGACGGTGGTACATTAGAGGCTCACTTCACAAGCTATGACCAGGGCCTGGTGGCAATGTACTCTTCTCTGCCTAAAAGGCGGTACGTAATGCGGGCGCTCCATAGAAGTCGGCACATGGCGTAAGATCTGCGGAATTGGCAGCACAAGGTCGGATGTAGAGACACAGCTGTCGATATCTCGTCTCGGCTGCCCCAGGTCTTTTGAGACGTTCATGTCAAATCGTCGGTCTCCTTACTGGCTGTTTTTGTCCGGAGTTCATTATCTCAACACGTTGCACACGTGCTTGGCGTTCTGTGTGGGAGAAGCTTGCGTGTTCGTAGGCGGCTCTGGTCGAAAGTTTAGCCAACATCGCAAATGAACCCGCGGAGCCCAAAGTGCTTCGTCTGCATCCTCATCCAATAGCACGCATGTTCCTCGAGAGGATCACATTTTGGACATGGACCCCAGCGCCGCCACGTGCGTTCTAGCTTGGCGGAGAAATCGCCGATTTCCGACTTCCGGGAGGTATCGCTCGTTTTCCATCGTCATCGAGGCGCACTTATGGAGATTAAAGCTTTCGATCCGAGTGTTAAACGTGTGTTTGCGCGGTATTCTCCGTGGAGATTCGTTGTCTGCTTGGCGCATCACAAAGTCGACCAATACAGGTGTCCATTGTCCTAAAGCACGCAGCCGCGCGCCCATGTCGGCGTTTAAAAGCAATCACGAATACGCAGCTTGCAGTACCTCGGCCGTGAGTACGGCGATGCGAGTCTGGGGTGGACTGTGGGACGATGGACGGATGGACGGTCCACTTTTCAGTATCTGGCGATGGACGCTTTTTGCGGTCGGTGTCTGGAGCGGCAAATTTCAGCATGCTGTGTTTCCGTATGAGCGGTGTAGCGCAGACGATCACTGCGCTTGTGTTTGGCAGCGTACTTGGGGTCTCTGGGTTGATTCAGCTCCGCAAGCTCGTGTCGCTTGGAATTGCTCCCAGAGGGAAACCCCTGCCGTCGAGATACGAAATCCCAAGCGGCCAGCATCACTAGCCATGATCCTGAACCTTATACAGCGGCCAGAATGGTTCTTATTTCCTTGCCAAAACGGAGACTTGCCGAGCTGAAGCAAGCAATCTCATTCAGGCAGCCCACAGCTTGGATGAACCTCTTGACACGTCTTCGAAATCTGCATCCCCGGCTCAAAACGTTTACGCTCGATGTTCCCATCCATGGATGTTACCGGATCCGTGCTGGAACCATCCCTATGTGAATCAAAACTATGGCGGCACGCATCAATATCCACGAACAGCAAGAGCTGATCGTAGTGCTTTGAGCTCCGGAGAGGAGCTTGTATCTTGACCAAGAAATGCTTGGGAATGTCTCTATGTAGGTTTCTATCATCCCAATGTTCAATGCTCCACAGGCTGGCAATGCCTTTGTATCTTTTCAGGAGTTTGGGAAAGGTGCTTGTACGTACCAGTACACGAAGAGTTGGTGTGCATCACATCGGTGAGGGAATCCCTTAAGCAATTTCAACGGACATGATAGTCCTCGTCCTCAACCACCATCACTTTCCGATTGTTTTAATTGTAGGTCCACGTAGCACATACCGGTGTGAATTTTTGGAAGGAGCAATAGGCTCGAACATCACATGGAAGATACCGAAGGATTCAGCTTAGTATTCTGGGATCGGCCGTGGTCGGAGCACATCTTGGCACACGGGACCAATAGCTGGCCGTTATCAACGATTCAACCAGTATCCCCACAGACCAACGTTACAGATCTGATAAAGTTCAACACCTCGCGCGCCCTAGAAGGGCTGAGCCTCTATGACCCAGAGCTGATCACTATGAGGCTGAGCAGGCAACACAGCCATACTGCGTCTCCCAAATGGCAGCGGATGGCACATTCGCCATGTCAAACTTGTTCATTGTACTTTGATGTTGGATTCGTGTAAGGTGCGGACGAACAATGATCATGCGAACGCGTGCCTCGCATTCTAAAAGCCATGGAGGCTGTCTCACTTGTCGGTAAAGAATATGAGGATACCCCTGGTAATGGTGCACCCCAGCTGACAGATTGCAGGGCGCGACACGTGAAATGTGACGAAGGACAGCCGTCATGTTCACGATGCGCCAAGTCAGGTCGTGTTTGCGGCGGCTACAAGGGGCCGTTTCAGGGACCACCCAAGCAGCTGCGCAGTATTGTGCCTCGACCTTGCTTCCATGTCAACGAACACAGCGGTACAGAGAGTATGGCCTTGGATTTCTTCCGGCGTGCTACAATACATCAGCTTCCATGCGCATCATCCTTCGAGATGCCTTGGGAGCGAATAGTCTTGGAATTGATGACCCAACAACCATCCATAGCGGCAGCGGCATCAGCTTGCGCATCCTTACATCGCATGGTGAGCGACTCGAAGGATGCCTCCCAGGAGCAATTTGCCTTGCAGCAACACAGCAAGTCTTTGGGTCTGATGCGCAAGTATATCAACGATCTTCAGCCCAACAGCACGGACGCGGATGTGCTTGTGGTACTCGTGGCTTGTCTGCTTTTCTTCACGTATGAGGCTTTCGCAGGTCAAGATGCTAAAGCTGGGCTCCATTTGCGTACTGGTCTGAAGATCATACACGAACGACGCCGTCCGAGCGGGAGCTCTTTGTCCCCAAGCGAGAGACATCTCGTAGTCACCACTTCCAAACCTAAAAGCTTGTTTGATGTCTTGGTGCAGGCCTTCATACGGCTTGACTCGGATTACACTCTGACATCGCACGACGACCCGTAAGTCTTTTGAGAGGTACAAATCTGCGAAGTAGAATCCTGACGGTCGACAGATATCTGTATCCAATATGCAAGGAGCCAATGCCCGCGAGATTCTCGGATCCTGACGAAGCTAGCCTCCACCTGGAAATTATCACGGCCAGGATATTCGACTATTATGATGATCTCTACTTGCACACCCAGGACTTGCTAGGCAAACAAAGGGATTTGAGTGAGCTCAGCGCGGATGCTCAAGATCTCCTAGTCATCGCATCGCTCCGGACAGTGAAACTCAGTGACTTTCTGATCGCAGGTATGGAGGAGTCTCGTCGCAGTTTGGACGCTTGGATGGTCTCATTCGCGGCAGTCACGCAAACCCCCGGCAACCGTTTATCCCATATTTCAACACAAGTCTTTTATTTCTGCGTCTGGATCTGGAGCCAGACATGGCGTGACGCTACAGCTACGTTAGTTGATCGCTTTGAGGCACAGTTCGAGTACTTTACAGGCCTCTGCGAACAGTACGTCGAGTCACATATTGCCAATACACCCTTGCGCAGCGAATCCATGGCTCGTGGCAGAATGGATGGCACTGGGAGACTCGATACGCCTCCAGCTTTCTCACTTGGCTCAGGAGTCATCACTTGCCTGATCGCCATAGTAGAGAAGTGTCGGACTTCATCCATTCGCCGGCGCTGTATATCCACGTTGCGGAAAATCAATCTCCAGGGACTTTCCGATACAGCCTATCTTGCCACATACCTGACAGCCATCGTGCAGTTTGAAGAGCAGAGTGCATCTATACTCGGAGCGCATAACGACACTAAGTCTGACCTCCAAGCGAGCGAGATTCCCGAGGCGGCGAGATTCTTGGAGGTCGGGATGGCGCCAGCGTACCATTCCAACAATTTCGACTTCTACAAATCCGAGCAAGTCAGTTTCGTGTACGTCACTCACGGCTCTGGTGAAGTGAGCGACGAGCTGCTGGTGGGCGAGCAAGTTGTGGGCGTCTCCCGAACGGCCATCAGCGCAGTAGCGCTGGAAGAACGACGATGAGTTGATGCGCTGAGCAAAAGGGACAAGGGGAGGATCCAAAGCTGGTCGAACGGGCTTCACCCATTAACAGTAAAGGCGTAGAAGTGAAGTGAGAACATTAGTCAGATCTCAAGCTGACATGTGATTGCCGACGAGCGCCGCCCTGGAGTTTTGCGCCTGCTGAATGACAGATGCTGACCAACACAGACACCTTGTCTCATTTGCCAGGTTTCGTTCAGGATCAACAGGCGGAGAACAGAACACGAGCTTCCCAGTGCTGCTTGGAAACCCATCCACTGCGAGCCTGGTGAAGGTCATTGCTTGCAACGAGGCTGTAAGCTTGCTAAATGGAGCGCAGAACACGGTTCTGGAGTTCCCAGCGACACGTCAAACGAGGTCGAGATATTTGAAGACATTCTCCCACACGGAATCGACGCAGAGGGGAACGAGGTTTCCCTAGAGAAATACCTGACTTCACATCTATACGAGAACGAAGAGACGTGGCGCTTTATTGAAGAAGTACGTTGTGGCGAGCATGAGCTGGACGTCGAGGCTTATCTGAGCTGGTACAAGTCCAGATGCGGAGATCTCTGGACACCTGAAGAAAGATCCAGTCAGCTCCTGGGAGCACATTGCTGGACCTAACTGCGTCGAACACCGTGGATACGATGGAAACACGATCCCTGTCCAGGAGATGAAATACAGCACCACAGTACAGTGCATCGTGGAATACGGTGACGGTTACCCCAAATCATCAGAGGAGTGGCATCCAGAGCCAGACGACGAAGACTTCGAACGTACAAGCAAATATCATCTCTCGGGCCTTGGCTTCCGATCTGGAACCATCGAAGAGTTCAACGGCGTCTATCCCAAGCGCCATGGATGTTATGAGCTCAACCCGGCGAATACTGATGGGTTCGAGTGGGGCCATGCGTCGTTCCACCCATACTGCTTGGAGACTTACAAGCGTGTGTCATCGATGCGACTCGGAAAGGCAGACCTTCTTGACCTAGCCGAGTGGATCGAGAGACAGGACAGCAGCGCGCCGTATCATCCGGCAGTACGTAGGGGGACGAGTCAGTGGTGGGAATATACGCCAGGAGACGAGTTCCTTGTCTCCGATCCACTTCGCATCCCAGCATTGTCGTCGCTCTTTGAAGCTGCACATTGGCCTCAACAGGAATTCGATGCGAGAAGCAGTCTTTTTGACGAAGGAAACGCAAAATCATCGCACACTCCAGACGTCTTCGGCAAGCTTCCGGGAGAGTTCCGTGACAGAGTGCTGATCCAGCTAAGCTCAAGGGATATTGCGAACCTAAGACTCGCCAGCTGTACTTTCCGTCGCCTTCCTTACACTACGTGGCATGATCTCATGAAGAAAGAAATGCCATGGGTATGGGAGGCTTGGACTGATCGACCCTATCTTCTCATGTCATGTGCTACGCAGGCAGAGCTGATCGCCCGCTTTCAAGCTGCAGCCAGGCTCCCGCACGAGCAGAAAAAACTTGAGGAGAAGCTCATTGCGCAAGAAGATGCAAAGTTTCGAAAGCCTCGTCCTGTGCAGCAACTCGACCGTCTACACACGGACTGGCACTTTTTGTACAATCAGCTCCGACGAGAATGGTGCAACCTCAGAGGCTTGCAGAACAGAGAGCGCATCTGGAAAGCTACCGAGTTCTTGGTTCGGCGCATTGCACACCATGACGAACCACTCGACACCGCTAAAGAAGAACACATCAAAGTTTATCCTCATCGCGGGCAAACGACCAGAGCTGTCGTGAAGCAGTGGTGACTTGGTTGATGATCCCAAACACCAATAGGACGAAGATCAGGGCGGTCAGCGCAGTGCTTGCGGAAGTGCTTTGAGTGACGTTGTAGAACTGAATAGCCTCTGTCAGCAACTTGAGCTTACGCAAAAGGAGGAATGTGTGCCTACAATCTGGATGTATGGTTGAGCATAAGGCGTCTCAATCAATTGCTAGACGTCGCCGCCTTTTATCACCATAAGAGCTGTTGCATATGTCAGTCGTTGGTGCAGGCCAATTGAAAAGTACACGTCTTACTGATTATCATCAAGAAGGTGAATGTATAATTTGTCGCTGCACAAGTCAACATGCTGCGAGGGAGCACCCAAGATGCATCTTGAAGTTCCTCTCCAAGGTGTACTGAGCCAATGTGTCAGCCTGCGTAGTATTCCAATGATGCACAATCGTGATGGAAGACCAACCTGCACTATCACTGCCAGACAAAGAGCCAGATGCTGCGACTGTACCGATGAGTGTAGCTACACCGTACTATGCGCATACATGTCAGCTAATGGCCTCCTCCAAATATCTAAATGTGATACCTACGCTACCCCATCCTTGAGGATCGCTGAACTCAGTGAACATCTGTGTGCCTGACGCCTTGTCTCCCATAACCCACAAGATGATGAAAACGGCCAGGAACGCAAACACGTGTATGACCAGCATACCTCCCTCGAACGTTGGAAGTTTGCGGAGCAAGACTGTGTTGAAGATAATGGTCAACAACACCGCGCCGACTGTAAGCAAGACGCCGTGCCAGGCGGGTATGCTGTATCCAGGGTTGTTCAGAGCAATCATGCCCTGCACTGCAAGAGCAGCACTGTAGCATGTGCTGACAAGAGCGGTTTGCCAGCCCAGAACCTTGGCGTCGATCAGTGATGCCCCATTCGATTCTGCGATCGTAGACTCACACTTAGCCAACCAGTCATGTACGAGAGGAACTGTTGATATTGCCTTGGAGCGAATTCTGAGACCCAATGGTATTGTCCGCCACTAATAGTACTTTGCGTCAGCTGGTTGTTTATGCCAGAGCATCTTCGGACTTCAGCTTACGCGGTGGGTGCCATGCTCGCCATTTCTGCCATGGACAGCGTGGAGAAGATCGAGCCAACAATGACGATAAAGTAAGACCAGATCGCACCGGCAGTGCCACCATTCGAGAGTGGGACCAGTAGACCGATCGTGGTAATCACCCAACCGTTACCCAGGAGCAAAGAGTAGCCGAAGATTGAAAGGAAGCGGAAATTTCTCTGCACCAGTATTCATAGTCAGTATTGCGCAAGCCATCGTATCAAAACAGTCAGATACTCTGCCTTACTCTCAACTCTTGCTTTTTGCCTAGGCGATCCATATCTTGCTGGTCGTTCGCGGTCGCGCCTTTGTGTTTGGCCTCATGCTCTTCGATAATGGCAGTCTCGACGTTTTTGGCGTTGGATCTCGAGACCACAGCCTCGCGGTCGGAGGACTTCATCTCAAACGCATCGCTAGAAGTGCCATTAGACATCGTTCGAGTGGCCATGTTGTGTAGAGACGGGGAGATCGATCCGCGATGTGCAAAGAGTCAGAACATAAACCCGATGTCAAGGGACTGGCAAACAGCAAAAACCAGTCTCGAAGACTTGAAGGATTCGGAGTCAACCCATGTTCGGCTCTGCTTCATGCGAGAATGTCCTTAGTACCATTTCGGCAGGTGACATGCTTGTCGAGATATTCTGCGTAGATTGTCAGGGCTAGGCGTTGACTGTGCCGCACGCGCGTTGCAGCGCTTAAGCGAGGTGCATTTGACCCCAGTCTGCATGATATACGACTCCACACAGTAGTCTATGCTGCTAATCGATCCATGCGCAAGGGTCTTGGTATACTCTTTCAAGACTCAATAGAATATCGAGGCCGTAACCTGAACGTCCTGCTTAGACAAGACTCGATAGAGCACAAGTGCGATGTGATGAAGATTTCACTGTGACTGACTGCCGACTTGCTGCACAATATTAAAGATGCAAGACGGCGAAGAGAAGACTTCGCAATTTCCCAGTAGGTCTGATGTCGAAGCGGTGTAGACGAAAATACTGCTGCACACACCTTTCGTCAACGCCGCAACCAGCTGGGCGCCATTGGTCCAGTACCGACAAAGCGTCGATCACATTCAATATCTGTCTGGCTTGTTTAACGACCAAGGACCTTCCGATGAGTGCAATCAGGGAACTCTTTGGGCCTTCATGTTGCTTGGGTGAACTGGGGTAAGCAAGGGGGAGGCTGTGATCGATAAATATGTCGTTTCTGCCCTACAAGGAATTCTATTTGCCTCGATTGTCTCAAAGCCAGCGGCAGCATCGAAGATACAACCACGAAATCAACCATGGCTCGCTTCGCAGTGAGCAACTCTCACGATCAGAGTGCAGCACTGTGGATCATGACATTCCTCCTGTTGTCATATACCTCTTTGACAATCTTGGTGCGCGGCTTCGTCAAAGTCAGCATGCTAGGGCTTGACGATGGTATTGCAGGCCTTGCGCAACTGCTTACCTACGGCAATGTGTTTAGTATCATCTATGCACTTCTCCATGGTCTTGCACGAAGCAGTCTTGATGACAGGACTGATAAAGTTAGCGACAACTACGCAGGAGTAAGTATCGCACCTTGAGATTCAAAGTGCCCATACTCACTGCTGACTCGGCCAGGCACTGCAAGCGAGCGTCGTATTCTATCTTTTGACGTTGTCTGCGGCCAAAGCAGCGACAGTCTTGTTTCTGAAGAGAGTCTTCCGACAATCGGGATTCATACATGCAATGCTGTCGTGCAAAATTGCAACGATGATCATGGGCAGCTGGGGGATCGCTTCGGTGGTGGCACTGTCTGCCAATTGCACTATGGAAACACTGTGGCTGTCACAAGACCATGAAACCTGCAACGGAAATGCAAGGTGGCTTACAGTCACTAGCGGAGATGGTTTCACGGAGGTCATCTTGATTATCATGGTAGTCTGGCTGGTCAGTCAACTGCAAATGACAGTCAGGAAAAAGGCCGAAGTATGCTCTGCCTTTGCCTGGAGGCTTGGGTGAGTGACAGCTGCCGATCACTATCTTTTTCACTTGCTGATTGCTATACAGGTTGATAGTGATGGCCAGCTGCCATTACCGCTCATATGTGCAGATGATCGATTCGGCGAACAAAGATGTTGCTATATCTAAGATTGTCATCTGGGAGCAAGCCAGCATTTGCTACTCACTCTTGTCAATCACCTGGCCTTTCAGCAAGGTATTCATCAACAGTTTCGACACGGCCCAAGTGATACCAACTGCCTGTGGTAGTGGTTCTGCGACTTTTGGCAGTACTGCAGCAAAGTCAAAGCGCCGGGTAAACTCATCGAAGCTTAGCAGCAGGGTTCCATGGCAGGACAATGCTGGGCATTCGAGCACGGTGTATAGCCGCCCAGTGGAATTGAGGCAGGATAATGCGGGTTTTGGCTCGCAGGAATTGATCATTCGGAGAGATGACGAGGTCAGGGTGTCGTATGGCGAGGCTCGCACACCCACTGCCCAGACAACAAGGCAGTAAGAGCTTTCGGTAGGATGGACTTGGGCCGTAACGTATCATGGTTCTTGTATTCTTCTTCGCTTCATCCATCGCTTCAGGGGTCGAATCCTCCAGAAATCTCTTTTGCCAGCGTGGATTTCCTTTCATCGGCTTCGAAGCTAGAGTTCGCAACGCAGCAGGTGGACGAAGCGTGCAGTAGATTGCTCGGACCGAGAAAACCATATTCCTTGCAAGGTGTGATGTGCAGAAGCGAGAACAGGCATCTCGGCAATTGACTTGGGAGCGTCCGGGCCGACCAGGATCAGCATCCTCCGCCGAAATTCCTTCCCGTACCGGGCCTCTTCCTTATTAATCCCTCAAGCTAGCAAGGTCGCTTCTTGCGGCGTAGCAGAGATTGTCCATAACGTGTGACACGCTACATCTTCATGCTTAAACACTTTGTCTGTGCTTTGGTAGCACTTTTGCACCTCCGTAAACTCGTTACTGATCACGGCCACCGATGAGCTTTAAGATATCTTGGCATTACGCTCACAATCCGCGGTGTTCAACACAATCCCCGGTAGTCAATGCTCAAACTGGGTCCTTGGGCAATTCTGCGAAGGCAGAGACGATAGCATTCTAGATCGTTACCGATAATTAAGTGCTGAAACGATCTGGCCAAGTCTGCTGCTGTTCTGTTTACAGACGAGACGGGACAAGGGAGTGGCTCGATTTCATCAAAGCACGACTTCATCAACTAGTGTTTTGCTAGTATATGGATCGGATCATAGTAGTACTCGAGCGTGCGGAGAACTGGCTGACGCTCATCAGACCTTCTCTGGCTGGATATTGATGCTCTGATCAGGCGCGACCTCTTCAACAACTTGCCCAGCTGCTTCTCCTTTGAATCTCTGCACTCTCATCTCGCAATATCGAACCACAAACACCCACACTACCATCCCGCAGATCAGGCCCAGACTCGTGCGGAAGCCGACCCTGTACTCTGGAGCATCAACCACTGGGTACGCAAATTGTTGGATAATGGTAGTCGTGGCATTGCCGAAAGCATTCATCATGGCGAGCGTCATAGCTCGAACTTGCTTGTCTTTACCGCAAAGCAGGTTAGCCCAAGCCATGTACAATGGGCTCAGCGGACCGTCACAGGCCGCTAGAAGGTATGCGAGCATATGCAGTCCCAGTGGAATCTTCCAAGCTACCAGACAGGCTGTGCCGAAAAGTTGAAGAGCGAGATTTAACATCGCTGCTGGGAGTCGACGACCTGTAGCATCTGCCCAGATGTTGACGAGCATGACCATGACAATATTGAAGCCGTTGATGGCGGTCGGAATGTTGTTGATATCGTACAAGGTCCACTTCCGGTTTGGATCATTCTTCAAGAAGAGTTGGAATGCAGTATTGCCGACTTTGCCGACGGTCGTCTGCCAGAACATCCAGAGCACGGTCAATATATAAAACTGCCACGAAGTCACTATTCGCTTGAGAATGTCCCAGGAGAAGGTACCGACGGGCGCCCTGTCTTCCTCTGCGAGACGTTCAATGCAACGCTCACGCTCGGCCTGCGACAAGTAGAAGGCGGTAGTCTTCTCCGGAGTATCGGGGAAGAAGGCCAGGCCGTAGAGGCCGATCACGATCGTAACGATACCGTCGACCACAAAAGCCCATCGCCAAGCAGGCATTCCCTTGTATCCATTCATACCGGCCAGTACTCCTGAAAAGATGTAGCCTCCAAAGGCTGTACCAGCGTACGCCGAACAGGAAAAAATCGCAGTCCTTTTGCCGATCTCGGTGGCTTTGTACCACGAACCAAGGACGTATTGTATGCCGACGAAGGAAGTGCCTTCCAGCAAGCCAAGGAAGAAGCGTAAATAATAAAGCTGTTTCGGTGTCTTGACGGCGTATGTCCCAACTGTAATGAAACCCCAGGCTATCTCGCAGCCAGGAAGGACGTATCTTGGCGGGATCCAGGTGATGAGCAGGTTACTTGGAATGCCTCCCAGGATCGATCCGATATTCATCAGAGTCGTTGCAAGTGTGAACTCGTTGCCGTACATCGACAGGTCTTCCTTCATGCCGCTGACGTATGCATTGCTCAGATTTGCTTGATCTAGCCACTTGGCGAAGTATCTGTGCTTGCTGTCAGTTGAACTCTCCAGTATAACATGATTCCAGACATTACGGCTCACCCGAGACAGCAATAAGTCAGTATGAAGAAATCGATTTTGGTGAGTAGCTTCTTCTCCTTCGCGGGACTGCCATGTGGGTACCACCTAGGAAGATCAGTCCCATGTTCTGACGGGGTGATGTCCGACCTACCAGAAGAATTTTGGTTTGTTATTGCCGTACGACGATCCGAACGCTTCCTTCAAGAAGGCCATGGCGTGCGTGTGCTAAGAGACGTGTTGAATCTACTACAGAGCATCAAGAACCTACATATCACAGATAGAGGTGTTCATCTAAGACCTTGTATCTGTTCCGCGAGTCAGTGCTATCAAGACGCAGCTGTACGCCTATCGATATAGGCGGCGAAAGTGGGGAAATCACGACTTGGCCGTTCACCACGATGCAAGATAGGCAGCCGTTGGCCGATACTGCGATTAGGTCGATAAGAATCTCGAGACTTCTGAGGTAGCTTGGTGAGTTGTTATTGTGAACACCGCAGTCGCGTTCCAAGCCAATACCAGCATGGCACCACAGCTTACCTCGGCCACACAAACCGTACCGTCGGAGGGAGATGATGTAGGTATATGGCGATAAAGTTGCGGACGACGAACTCTGACAGAGTTGCAGGTCGTCTACTTCCACGCAGGCTCGAAACTGTCGTATCGCAGAGTGCAGAGCACTTCCGGCGGTAAAGGCAGTTTCACCTCCATTCCGGTCATCGACGTCGCCGAGATCGACTCGACATCACTTGACGACCGCAAGGCTATTGCTCGACAGCTCTACGATTCTTGCTCAACGTCAGGGTTTTTCTATATTGCAAATCATGGCGTTCGTTTGCCCGTTGATCCACCTCGCGAAGCAATCGCGGCTCACTAACTCGGTGTCAGGTCCCCGAATCAGAACAAAAGGCCATATTCAATGCTATGAAATCTTTCTTCGCTCTCAATCATGATGAAAAGATGGACGCACACATGCATAAGAACGCCGCCATGCGCGGCTACGAGCCCATGATGGAGACCCAACTCGACCCAAGAACCAAAGGCGACATCAAAGAAGCATTCACAATGGGTGACTGTGTCCTTGAGCCAGAGCAAGACTACTCTGGCAAGACTGGCGAAGAGCCACCATCTCACATCAAGCACCCGCAAAACATCTGGCCGGAGTCAGCGCCGTGGTTCCGGGAGAGCATGTACCAGTACTACTCTGTGGTGCAGCCGCTAGCCATGAAGCTCATGCGTCTATTTGCACTGGCACTCCAAGACGATGAAAGCGCATTTGACCAGTACTTCAAGTTCCCCATTACTGGAATGCGAGCTTTACATTACCCTCCGATGCCACCCGACAGTGATGCGAATGCCAATGGCCTCGGCGCGCACGCCGATTTCAGCTGGCTCACGCTGGTCTTGCAGGATGCTGTGGGTGGACTCGAAGTGCTAAACAAAGATGGGGTTTGGATCGATGCTCCTCCGAAGCCGGGAACGTTCGTTTGTAACGTGGGGCAGTATCTGGAGCGCCAGACGAACAGAATTCTCCCGGCAACGGTACATCGCGTCAGGAACAAGACTGGGGAGCGAAGGTACTCCATACCTTTCTTTTTGACGCCAGATCCTGGTGCGAAATTGGAGGTCCTGGACATCTGTCTCGAAGAGGGCCAGAAGAAGCCAATGCCCATCGATGTGGGCGATCTATACATTCGTAGGATTTTGCCGGCAAGAAAGAAGCATCCAACCAGCATCAGATACATTTCGACACCGGAGGAAGAGTGGCGGTATGACTTCCTGTACGGTGAATAGCTATTGTGACAATTGCGAAGGACGGCCCATACTTCTTTTCATGCTGAGCGCGCCATCTTGATCGCAGTTGACTGGATGAGTGTGCGTGCTGCGTAACATATTTATACTTGCGACGAAGCCTGAATTTGATGAGATGCTCAAGTCTGAAGCGTCTGGCTGCGGAGAGGCGCAGGTACTTCCCGAGTAGTGTTCAGTCTCTGCAAGATGTACTCGCCGGCCTTTATAGGTGGGTATATGGCCGGATTTTCGTCGGTTACGCATGTGGGTAATGTCTGTAGCATAATTCAGCACAACCCATGTAAGCATCAGAAGTGTACGGCATACTTCTACAAGCTCGTCGTTGTTGATGCCGAAAAACAGCGGCACACTGTAGCGCTCTTCGTCTGTCCGATTTATGACACGATGCATTGTACTCTTGTAAATGCCGTTTGTCCAGCGCATCATCATGTCACCGATATTGACGACGAGCCCTCCCGGTACAGGTGGAGCTTGCACCCAGCCACCGGACGGCGACATGATCTCCAAGCCAGGCGCCGACGAAGAAAGTAGAATCGTGAAGCATTGGTAATCCGTGTGAGCACCTAGTCCAACGTCTTCCGACCTCGGATTGCCCGCGGGATAGAACATCATCCTGGAGTTAGCGCTCGGATGCGTCGTCTTGCTGTCGAAGTAAGTCTCCGGCAAGTTCAGCGACAGAGCGAAAAGCCGACAGAGGTGGCGTGCAAGAAGTAATGCCTCTCCATAGTAGGTCTTGACTGCATCGTAGAATCCTGGTACGGCATCTTCGCTTGGCCACTGATTGAGACCCTTCGTCCATGTGCCATCGAGCTGCACGTATTGCCCGTCACCACCTGTGGGATCCAGATCATCTGAGTAACACCAGTTGAAGGCCTCTTTGGTCTCGACGTCACCAGCGATTGAGGTCGATTCTGATGGCTCCCAGCCATATCCATGAGGCGAATGGTCGATGTGTATACACCGCTTTTCGGCAAGTGAAGAGTGCTTGAGGAGGTGTGCGGCCTGGTGTAGCACTCCATCACACGCGCCAGCCGGGATGCTATGCGATGTGATGTAGAAGAAGCCGCTGAACAGACACGCCTGCCGAATCTCATCCGCCACCTGCCGTCTGCCTCCTGGGGAGGTGTAGCTTGGACCCAGGTCAATCATGGGCACGTGGAGCTCTTGACCTTGTTTCGCCATACTCGGTCTTAAGATTAGTATGACCAGAGAAAATTTAAACTCTTTGATGGTTCGGATACCTGCTATAGCAGTGAAGTGTTTGCCGACAGGTAGACAACTGCCGACTACAAAGTCGCCTATCTCGGCCAACATCAAAGGATCAACCTTTTCAGTCTGTATCGCACTTCCATCATTCTTATCAGCACTATCTCAACCGACCCTTATCAGCTTCCCTTGCAGGAATCTGTGTAGGCACCGGAGCAAACTACAACTGCCCCAATCATGTTCCAGGAGTCCGCCTCGGAGCCAGCCCGAACTTGCCGATGCTTATGTGCAGACATCCGACGCAACATTACCCTAACACTAACCCTTGTGCACATGATCTCCAAGATCATGCCAACTTGTTTCTCGTTCTTCTTGTACTATATGAGGACGCAGAACTCCTAGGTATGATATAAAGAGCGCCCTTGGCTCATGTCGTTGTCTCTGCTCAGCATCTTTTGGCAGTAATGCCATCAATTCGTCTGAACCAATAGATGAAAGCCACGTCCCGGCAAAACATCATCACATTCGTGTGAGATAGAGGTCTGATCAAGATGATGTACATAAAGTCGCTAAATAGGTAGTATGCCCAGTACGGGCTACCACGGGTAAACGTACCGAGGACCTGTCAAGGACAGGATGTTTGGTTTTCAGACACGAGATCTCGTCCTCGCTGTACTTCCACGAGTTCCTCGGTTTGGAAGGCTGTAGGAAGGTTGTATGATAGTGGTATCGCTTTGTATCCACCTGCAATATCAGACTGTTGAGAATTGCCTGTGCTCCAGGCTGATCTTGGACCGTAGTCGAACTTGGAGCTGTCGGGATTGGTAGCAGGAGAAGGAGGAGTCATGTTGGTCAGAGCATAATAGATATATTAAACCAGATCACGGGAGCTCCCGGGCTCGCCGGGCGCCGCTCCCGCTCTGTCTGCCTGGCACAGGGAGCAGCCGTTCTACTGACACTGACATATTGTTGAGAATTGGAGACTGGTTTCAAGGCATTCCAATGCGCTGGAGCAGGGCTGATGGGGTCGAGTGTCATTCGTGGTTGTTATGCAACGACTTCACTCTGCGTTGGCTATCCACAATTTTGGCACTGGAGTGAAGGCAACAGCTCGATGGCGTCTTAGCAATTAAACCCCAAGTACAAACGCTCATTTCCTTCCCAAGGTTTTGCCTTCGCTGAGATTCAATGCGTAGCTTGTAGTGGAAGAGCCCGATCGGTCCCTTCCCTATCACGATGCTACCGACCAGCTCAGTGCATGAACACCTCGTGCCCAGCCCTGCGTTCCCTCACAACCTTCCCTTCAATTGGAACATCGTATCGCCGTGGCCTGGCTAGATACATGTAGCATCGTCCGTTCATGGGAAGCCAAAGGTTCTCATCCCCGAATTCGCCACAATTAACAGTCGGCCAGCTTTGTTGTGTCTCATCGGCCATGGGTACGGTCCGGTAGAGCTCCCACGATTCTAAGAATTCGGATGTTAGTGTGCATGTCTCGACCAAGTCTGAACTGTGTGGTGCACAAGGATGGTGATCGAATCGTAGGCTCGTAAGCCCAGGCCACGTGTGGCCTGGGATTGATGTGGACGAGCATTTTCCCGGCTCTCGCAAGAGCAGGTCAGTGCCCACTGCTGTGACCACCGAAGCAGCTCGCAAGCCAGCCCATCCGGTCAACTTGCAAAAATCGCATCTCTCTGTCTCTCTCTCTCTCTCTCTCCGTCATTACCTGCTTGTCTCCGGCAGCTTCTCCCCGCACCTAAAAACCTCCCCAACCGTCTGCACCACAACCTCCATCTCCTCCGCCGTAAACCTCTCCTCCCAATCCACCACAATGTTCTGCAAAATCTCCACCGCCTGCGGCGCCAAATTGTAAATCTGCAGCAGCTCCGTCTCCGTCAACCCCTTCGCCTCCTGCTCCCTCTCCAACGCCTTCAACGCCTGCGCCTCGCTCTTCTCTCCACTCTTGATGCTCTCCCTATACTTCTCCTCCAACCCCCCCAAAATCCTCTCATCCAACCTCTCGACAAACACGCGCATACTCGCGATGCGGTTGTCGCCGGCGTAGGCGCCCGGGTTGTCGGCGTAGGGGTATTTGCGGGAGGAGAGTTCGCGGCCGTGCTTGCGCAGAGCGCGCTGGTAGTTGTCGGGCAGGAAAGCCTTTTTGCGGCCGGCGGCCTTGTCGGCGGCGGCGTCGGCAGCGTTTTGGGCTTTCTTTTGCGCGAGCCAGTGCAGGACGTCGGCGTTGGAGAGGCGCACGGTGCCGGGGTCGAGGATGGTGGGCATTGTAGTTGTTTGTTTTGTGTTTGTGAGGTTATCCGTGTACAGCAAGGACCAAGGATTGAATGCGATGTGGTTGTGGCTCTGTTGTTATTGCAGAAGTCGAAGTGAGATGGTGTTGTATGTTGGTTCGCGCGCGAGTAAGAAGCTCGAAAGCTCGACTCTTGAGCATTTTCTCGAAAGGCTACTGCTGCAACGCGGGGAGGCGGGGTGGCGCTAATGCAGGAACAGTAAAGGCAGATCAGATAAATATACTGTACTTTCACTTCACTTGGCTGCACCTGGACTATATCTCAACTCTCACTGCAATTGTCATTCATGGGAAGATAAGAAGTGGAGCAGCAGAATATGATCAGTTCATCGACATCTACCCAATCCAACACTCATAAAAGTCGTAACTCATCATCATACCAAGAGAACCATTTCACAAAGCGACTCTCACACCACCCCTTTCAAACCACTCCCTGACCCTCCCATCGCCCTGACCATCCCCCATAACACTCATTTCAACATCCCTCACGGTCCCCTCCCGTTCAACATTCATCGCAATCCTGCGCATGCCCGTCTCCACATTAGAAACGACACAACACCCCAAACACTCCACAATCCATTGCCATCCGATCAACCCATGCTTCGGCTTAAGGGTCTTGAAGCAGATGTCATTGCCCGCCCGACCGCCCATCTCGCCTCGCAAGTGAGCGGCTTGTTCGTCTCCGAGCCATTCGACTTCGCCCTTTTCCATTGACCGATAGAGAGTGGGCGTCACAAGCAGTTGCAAGAAAGCCTGCACAACGCAAGCATGCGATTTCTCGAAGCGGAAAGAGCGGCCAGTGGCGCTTAGCCGGCCTTCACCTATGATTTCTTTTAAGTGTGCTGGCAGAGGTGCGTGTGTGGGCACAATGCTGTCCCGACGTCCGCTTTCGAGACTGTTGAGCATGCGGTGTAGAGTGCGCATGTGTGCCATTGTCCATGGGTGGGAGTTCGGTAGCACGCCGTAGCGGGAACGCAGCTGGGCGCGCAAAGAAAGAGAGATCGTCTGCTCGGTTGTACGAGCGAATGGCGCCGGTGTTGGAGGTGGACCTTGCGATCGAGCGACAGCAGACCAGAAGGTGGTGCTGAGGCGGGCGAATACGCTTTCGCTCTCTTGCTGGGTAGTAGTCGGTGCTTGCTTTTGGCGGCCGACGGGGGTGATCGTTGATGAGACAGATGAGAGGTTGTGCTTCGCCGTCGGTAATCTCGATGCCTTGGCAGATGGAGCATTGGTCGACTTCTCGAAGAGTGGCATGATGGGTCCACGGGGTGCAAGGAGATTCGGTTTCGACTGGCAATGCTTCTGTTCGTTGCGGAAAGACATCGTCGAGTCATTAAAGTTGACACCGATCTTCTGCGGCGACTCAAGGTTGAGGTTCTCCTCGTACGAATGGTCGGGCCAGGAGTTCTTGAATGTCGTGTCTGTTTCCTCGTAGGAGCCGTCGACCGACAATCCGTTGGCCTGAGCTGGCTGAGACGCCTCCCTCAGCGCCGCCAGTCGCTCGTGAGCAGGCTTCTTCGCGACGGGAGTTGTCGCTCTCATCTCGCCGATCAATTGCCGTTGATCGGCATCTTTGCTTGCCAGGCTGTCTTCTGTGACCGAGAATTGGGTTTCTTCCACTCTGGACTCTGGTGCGAGGCGATGAGGTCTGCGGACAACGGGTCTTTGGGCAGGTTCACCGCTGTCAGCCACGTTACTAGCTTTCAGCAAGCTCCTTCTGACAGGGCTAGGGAGTAAGTGTCCGTTGGTGACATCTGTGGACTTTTCAGTCTGCCTGGGGCGGGTAGCTACCAGGGCAGGTTTCCGCTGAACATTGAATATTTGCCTGTTGGGTCGCGGTCTCGTTTGATTGATAGTCGAGGGTCTGAGATCCGGCACGTGTGTCTGTTTCAGTTCCTCTTCTTCTTCAACCTTCGACGAGTCCATACGCAAAATGGCGCTGAGATCGACGGGTTGCCGGCTCTGAGGCTTTGGCTTTTCTTTGCCACTTCGAGAAACTTGCGCGAGATGGCTTTGCCAGAAGAAGCCTGTATCTTCACCACTCTTGCCAGGCGAGGAATCGTTCGAGACTGACCGGGGGACTTGGCTAGCAATTTCTGCTTCGCCTTCTTCTTCTTCTTCTTCTTCTTCTTCTTCTTCTTCTTCTTCTTCTTCTTCTTCCTCCTCCTCTTCCTCTTGTACTTCCTGTTCCTCGTCCTCCCCCTCATCGGATGCATACTGTCGACCAAAGCGATGATGAGCTTCGAGCTGAGTGTCGGCTGCACCCGGATTCGTGAAGCCGCTGATGTCTCCATCATCGTCGTCATGTTCTTCTTCGTCCTCCATTACCTCATCTTCCTGGTCAATAACTTCCTGACTCTTTGCATCAACTTGTATCGAAGGCTCTTTCTCAAATGTTCTGCGGTCATGTGCTGTACTACTGTCGTCTGTTTTCGCATGCTCAAGCTTGCGCCTGCTATCGTCGTCGTCAGTACTGGCCGGTGTGAGCACGCCACTACCGCCACTACTGCGCGCACTCTCAGCTTCGTCCCCAGACGCCCGTTGTACCGGATGAGCTTCTGATTGATCGGTGACAGTTCGGGACTGGTCCAGAGCATCGTTGCTAGGGTTGTTTGACAATGTTGACGAGTCAGCAAGAGTAGAATCACCTCCGCCAGCCTTCCTCCATGTCCGTGGTAATCTTGCGCGTCGAGACGTATCAGGCTTTTCCAATGGGGCCGATGGTGCGGTGGTAGTCGTGGTTGCTGCTG
Source organism: Cladosporium colombiae (assembly GCA_026122715.1). Taxonomy (NCBI): domain Eukaryota; kingdom Fungi; phylum Ascomycota; class Dothideomycetes; order Cladosporiales; family Cladosporiaceae; genus Cladosporium; species Cladosporium colombiae. The sequence goes on along the minus strand of JAKZFA010000008.1, from coordinate 586,024 downwards.
GTTTTTCCACAGCTCGGGATCGTGGGAACGTGTGAGATCGGGTGGTGGTGGTTGTAATGGCCGAATCATCGATGTCTCGGGAGGCTTCTTCGGCCCAGATGTCGTCGTCCGCCTCTTCGGCTGCATCAGGCTCCACAGCTTCATCCGCATGTGCGTGTTGATGTTCCTTTTTGTCTTGCTCGCCGTCTTCCGGATTTGTAGCCCCAATAGTCACATCCTGGGGATCTGCAGGTTGTCTCGCAGTGCCATGAGTCTCAGATGATGAACGGGACGATTGTGTCTCAGCTATGGGGATGGGTTCAACCGGTCCAGGCTGGTCCTCGTCGTCTGCTATAACAATGACTTCATGTGAGTCGCCACCTTGCTCTATCGACTGGCTGATATCGTGATACAGGTGCATATCGTTTAGGTCAAGACGCTTGACTTCGGGTCCAGTAGGCTTCCAATTCATGGTATCATGGGTTTTGTCGGGCATGGAAGTCTTGGCTTCATCCGCCTGCTCTGTGATGTCCGGATACATGACTTTCTCAGGTGGCGAGCTCGTCAAGTGCTCTGCTTGAATTTCTTGCTCGTCGTCTTCATCATGCGCCGCACTTCCCAGCATAGTCCCGTTCGCCTTGAAGGAGATGCTCGCGAGTGACTCTCCGGTGATCATTGTGAAATCCTCATTTGCAGTAGTCAACTCTCCAGCAGCTCCAGCTCCCACATAATCTGATCTCATATAATCGTCTTGTCCAGCATCGGAAGATGCAACTGAGGTTCCTCCGATCGCAGCCTGCAGCGCATTGTCCAGATCGTCTCGCGCTGCGCTCAGCCTCTGGGATCGCTGGTTGCGCATAGGATATAGACTCCGGCGGCGACGAACTTCAGACGAAGGAACGCTTTGCTCTGAGAACATGACACGATCTCTTGCGTAGTCGTGCTCCGTGTCATGCTGATTCCTGGTTTCCTGCATGCGCGCATATCTCCTGCTAGTCCGTCGTTCGGCGGCTTCCGCTGCTGACCCAGGCGTACCCTTTCTCTTCCTCGCGCTCCTCTTGCCGACATCCAGCCCCGAGCTGTCAATATGCGCTGCGGGTGTTGGCTGTCTTAGCCACCTGGTAGGGCTGGACTCTCCAGTTCTCAAGGGGATCGTAGTCGTGCGACTGGCCGATCGCGTCGGTTGTTTACTCGGAGATCGCGACGCGCGCAGACCATGGTAGAGCACTGGCTCGACCGTGACTTTGATGCGCGCATCGCCTGTATCCATGAGGAAAGATTTGGACGGCGAGGCGCGTGAGTTTCGTGCTGCTGAGGAATGCGCGATCGGGGTGGTCCCACGGCGGGTGTATGTATGCGCAGCGAGAGGCGAAGAGGCGAGATGTAGTGGGTCAGGAGAGGATGAGCCAGAGAGAGAAGACATGGAGGGTATTGCCGGCGCGTTGTCGTCTCGTGCCTTCACTTTGCGGGTTGGTTTTGTTGTTGTTTCCTGAGGTGGGCGCGGGAACTCGCTTCAGTTGGTGATGTGTCGCGACAATGCTCCCATGGTACAGTGTATGCGCATATGAATATCCAGATGTCGAGAACGATCCATGCGCCGAGTCGGCAGTTGGCAACAATGTTGTCTTCGGCACGGGATGCACGTGTCCATGGCCGCCCGCTCGAAAAGTGAAGAGTCGGTTGCCCCCTCAAGGCCCCTAGCAACCAGCCAGCGCAGGCCCAGCGGGGATTGAAGCTTCCTCTGCAGGCGACCAAGGCTGCCTGCGGGTGAATGCTTGAGCCTCACCAAACGAATGCGCCGGAGCTCACTACAGATCAACTACTGACTATAATGCCCTACTAATACCTTGGCTGCCTATTGGGCTCTAACAACCAGCCACTATGGGCATTCACGGGTGAGTCGCAACATCACCAGCATCGCCACAAGCACCTCTACTTACACCAATTTCTATCTTCCAGCGTCTTTAAAGACATCGGCCCGGGCCAGCGCATCTCTCTCGCCAAATTGAGTGCAAACCATTATGCAACCCACTCTCGTCCCTTCCGCCTAGCAATCGATATCAGTATCTGGCTCTTCCAAATCCAATCTGGCAAAGGCGGCTCCAACCCGGCTCTCCGAACCTTCTACTACCGACTGCTGCGCCTCCTCAGTCTGAACATCCACCCACTATTCGTATTCGATGGACCGAACAAACCGCTCTTCAAGCGCAACAAGAAAGTTGGAGGACCGGGAGTAAGAGTTGCGAGTGTGCCGGAGTTTCTGGCAAAGCAGTTGCTCAAACAATTTGGATTTCCGTGGCATGTGGCACCCGGGGAGGCCGAGGCTGAATGTGCGTTATTGCAACGAGAGGGAATTGTGGATGCTGTTCTGAGTGAAGATGTGGATACTCTTATGTTTGGATCTGGAGTCACACTACGGAACTGGACACCAGAAGGAGGAAGTGCAAAAACGCCTACCCATGTGAACGTCTACAGAGCGGAGGAGACGCTTTCTGGTAGCGGCCTTGATGGACAGGGTATGGTTCTGGTGGCGCTCATGAGTGGAGGCGACTACATCCCGGAAGGCATACCTGGCTGTGGGCCTAAGGTGGCATGTGATGCTGCGCGAGCAGGCTTTGGCAAGGAACTTTGCAACTTGCGAAAATCAGACAAGGAGGGATTGAAGGCCTGGCGGGACCGATTACAACACGAAATCCGGACCAACGAGTCGAAGCTGTTCAGTCGCAGAAACCAGAAACTTGTGATACCGGACGATTTCCCCAATCACGAAGTGCTGGGATACTACACGAAACCTTGCATTTCGTCCGCGACGAAATTGGCGCAACTCCGGGAGAGCCTCAAGTGGGACCAAGAAATTGATTATCCTGCTTTACGTTCCTTTACTGGCGACGCATTTGACTGGCGATGCGTTGGCGGAGCTAAGAAGTTCATCAAGAATCTGGCCCCTGCTATACTGGTCCGCCGCTTACGCTTGATCGCCGAAGAGGGAGAGGAGCTTGAGATAGAGGCGCAGGCGCAGGCAGAAGCAGCTCTGGTGGCTAAAGTACACGGGAAGAGAAATCATGCGACTACCGATGGCGAACTGGAGCTGCGCATTTCTTTCACTCCCTCAAGTCTGGTCCCCATCGATCTCAGTATTGAAGACGAGGAGGATGATTTTCTCCCTGCAGGCCAGGACGAGAATGATAGTGAGCCGGAGGATGGTTTCGCCACTTTACCCAGCGAGACGCCGACTGAGGCGTCAGAGGCAGAAGAAGCGCCAACTTCACCTACGAAGAAGGTCCGACAAGCCAGACCTTACGATCCTGATGCTGCCGAGAAGCTGTGGATTCTCAAGGACTTCTTACAACTCGGCTGTCCCCTGCTCGTGGAGGACTATGAGGCTTCATTACGAAATCCCAAAGAAACAGTAAAATCCAAACGAAAAGCCACAGCAACTGGTGCTGGAACCGCAAACATACATGCTCCCAAGACCAGAGCGTCTAGGAAGACCAAGGCAAGCAAAGCCAATGACATGCCTGCCAATGCTCTCATGCGGCACATGCAGGTCACCAAGGCGACATCTCTACCACCAGCGCCACAACCCAGTGAGGAGGCTGACGAGAGCCATGACTTTGATGACGATATGCCTTCGATATCCGGGTTCAAATTACCTTCAACGCAGGTTCCTCCTCACATGATGCGCAAGACCGTGTCAAACACACGAAACCAAGGCGACTTCTTCGCATCCTCACAACCCGCTCTGATCACGCGCCCATCGAAGGGTTCAGAGCCTCAGCGTACGCCCAAGAAGGCTAACAGACTCAAGCGGCCATCGCCAGAATTCTCGACTCCACGCGCTGGGAGAGGGCGAGCAGATATCACGGTATACTTCTCGCCAACGCCGAGAGTAAATCGAACTCAGTCGCAAGGTGTGCTGCCAGGCCAGGGTGCGAATGAGAAGTCAACAATTGAGATCGTCGACCTCCTCTCATCTTCTCCGATGCAAGAGGTGCCTCGAGATCCCAGTCCTACGCCGCGACAACCGCGATTTGAGGATGCAGATGACATTCTCCCGCCGCTTCCGGGTACTGTCACGAAACGACGAAAGACTCGCCGTGATCGAGGGCCATTGAGGAAGAGCTTAAGTGCTCCAGTGCAAACGTCAAGTCCGTTGTTCGTGCCTAGAGACGAGAGCCCCGAGATGGACCTGGGCTTCGAAGCCGAGATGGAGAATGCTGGCGACGGACAAGAGTGGCAGCCGTCACCGAATCCCAAGCAGTACGATCATAGTGCAGGTGACTTGGCACCTCAGGCCGACGCTCCTGCCGGCCACCCATTCTTCGAGTTCTCGTCATCTCAGCACTCGCTTCCAACGCCGCCAGCCGAAACGACCTCTCCTACCGCCCTACCATCCCCGCGACCTGAGCCTAGCTCTCTACCCTCACTGACCGAAGTCGGCTTCATCCGACGCATCCAGCCAGCACAACACCCGAAACCAACAACCCCTCCGCCAACCGCCAACCCAGAGACCCTCACACGAAACGAACAACCGCCCGCAAACCCCGCTCCAGCGAGAGAAATAATAACCCTCTCCTCCTCGCCCATGGCCCCGCCTCCACCACGAGCAACACGCCAATCACCACCTCCACCCGGACATACCAGCAACCCTCAACCCGCCCCAGCCCCCGCGCCCAACCCCAACCCCAAGAAAAGCAAGAGCAAAGCAATCATGCTCCGCGAATCTCTCCCCGGAACCTGGCGCGCCGCAACCGACGAAGAAGCCGAAGCGCTCGACTTGACCGGCGACGGCAGCGGTGTGCGCAAGGACTTTGCTGCTGGGCAAAGGGCAGGGCAGAGGGCTGGCAAGAGGGCGGCGTGGAGGACCAGTGGGGTTGAGGTGTTGGATTTGACGGGGAGTTGAGTTGCACAGAGGAGGTTGGGATAGTGGTTGTGGGGGACGAGGTAGGATGAGTTGGGGTTGAGGTGGGAGGTTTTATGAATTTATGATGTTTATGAGAAGCAAGCGTTGTATAGTGGAAGGGGCGGGGCTGGCATAGGGTCAACAGTACAGGATATGCCACCACATGTCTCTTTTTTTCGAAAGCATCACATACGAGATTCGGCGAACCTCGCGATCAGGAAATGAAACTTTCGCAGTTTCCACTGCTCTCATCGCGCAGACTGAGTTATGATCCTTCAGTCAACACATCATGAATGAGAGCGGGGTTTTCAAAACAGTAACAAGAGAATTCTTCTTTGGAGGTACTTGTATAAAAGTTTTACACACATCATACAGCTCGCCCGTAGCGATAAAAGAGAATACATCATCAACGCCAGAAAGCCCGAAAAGTTTTGTCCCACAGAAGTCATCGAAACGCCGAGTGATTCCAACCATGCTGATTCAAAGAGAAGAAAGCCGAGAGCGCCGCTCGGCCTTCTAAGCCTTGCTGGTCTTCTTCTTCTTCTTCTTGGGCTCCTCGTCCTCGGCGCCGCCCACGCTCTTGCGAGCCTCCTTCTTCGCCTTCTTGGCCTCCTTCTCGGCCTTCTTGGCAGCCTTCTCAGCCTTCTTCGCCGCCTTGTCGGCCTTCTCGTCCTTCTTGGGCGCGGCGGCCTCCTCGTCGCTGCTGACGTCCGAATCGGGCTCGGCGACGACCTCGGGCTTGCTCTTCTTGCTCTTCTTGGGCTCCTCGACCTCCTCGACCATCTTGCGCTTCTTGCTGCTGACCGCCTCGGCTTGTTGGACCTCGGGCTCGGCCTCGCCGTTCACGGGTGCGTTGGCGTCAATGCCATCGGCGTCCTTGTTGTACTTGCGGGCCTCGGCGATGGACCACTTGCTGGCCTTCTCCTGGCCGCCGGGGCCAATGGCAACACCGGCAGGCTTGAGGGGCTTGCCCTCAAGAGCGCGCAGGCGGCGCTCGACGAGAGCGCGGCCGGCAACCCCAACCTCGGCCTTCTCCTCCTCAGTAGGCTCCTCAGCGCCGGCCTCGGCGTTCTGGCCCCAGGGGGAGAGAGCGTCGACACGGAGACCAAGAGTGGCCTTGGTAGCGAGCATACGGGCGATCTTGCCCTTGTTCTTGCCAGTGGCCTGACCAATGAGGGAGGCGTGGTAGATGAGACCGTACTTGGGTGTGTCGTGCTTGGTCTTGAGAGCGCGGAAGAGCGCCTTCTCGGCACCGAGAATCTGGATGGTGGAAGCGGGAGACTTGGCCAAGTTCATGAGGGAACCGGCGTGAGCGATAAGACGGGCACCAACGAGGTCACCGACGAGAGTGGTGAGGTTGGGTGCGATGGCCTGCATACGGGCAGTGAGGTAGGAAGAGAGCTGCTGGCGGTACTCGGTGAAGCCAACAACCTGCTCGGCAAGAGCCTGAATGTTGTCCAAATCCTCGGCGGTGATCTCAGTTCCCATAGAGACCTCGGCGGCAGCCTTGACGGCGCCCTCAATCTCCTCGGGCAGGACACCGGAAAGGTCGGTGGAAGAGGCGGAAGTACGGAGACCCATGGTCAGGACCACGCGAGCGTAGGCAACGTTGTCGTTGATGATGCGAGCCATCTCGGGGAAGTGCCATCCGTACCATTCCTTCACACGCATAGCGTAGGTGTTGAGCTCCTTGTCAAGGTCGTCGAGAAGAGCGATAGCCTGGATAATCATGGTGTCGACCTTGTCGGGGGAGAACTTGAGCTTGTGACGGGAGAGAGAGTGGGACAGACCCAAGCTCATGGTGTTGAAGTCCTGGGGAAGGATGTCGGGGATGAGCGAGGGAAGGTGCTCGCGGACAGCACGGAAGACATCGGCGGTGGTGGAGTCGGAGATGGGAGAGATGTCGAGACCAGGGAGCTTGGTGATGGAGTTTCCGAGCTTGGCGTCCTGGACTGCGAGCTGGACCTTCTTCTCGTCCTTGAGGGAGTTGAGCATGGAGGCGAGCATGGGAGTGACCTTGACACGTTGTTAGTCCTTGTTCTCGTATGTCTTGCAGCTGAACGCCAGAGTGTGGTTCGAAGAGCAGGACGGCAGAAATCTCACAATGGAGAGCTTCTCTTGACGTTGCGTCGCGCGCATTGAAGATTTCGCCCAAGACGCCAGAAGCTCTGCCAAATTGCGATTCCTGTCCGATCCTCGCTCTCTTCCACGTCGCCGGACACCCGGCAACCTTTCTCAAAGACACACCTTTCCGTCGGTCAAAGCGGCAGCCTCCTCGAGCGCGCTGGCAGCGTTCTCGAACTTCTTGAACTCCTTCAGCTTGAGCAGGCCGGCGGTGCCCTCGGCAGTGCTGGTCTCCTCGACCAGATCATCGCGCTTGAGCAGCTTCTTGTCCTTGGCCTTGAGGAGCGCATAACCGGCCGAGGTCTCGGTGAGGATGAAGAGCACCATTTTTTCGAGTGCAAGCGTAGTCGGCGCTGGCGCGGCGTGTGGTGTGTGTGTGGTGTATGGGAATCAAGCAATCAATCAGGCCGGTGACTGAGACTCTCGCGCGCTCGCAGAGGATATAAGAGACTCTGCTGGTTAGTATGGCGGGTGGGTGTATGCGCGCGGGTAGCAAGCAAGAACCTCAGTCTCTTCTCTGCAACTCGTCCCAAAAGTCGGATGGGAAGCTCCAAGAAAAAAGCGCACCGCGCGCACGGACGGCGGGATTGTGCCGAGAAGAGCTGCGCCAGACGGCAGCTTCGTCGTGATGTTGATGTATGCGGGTGTGGATATGTCAAATGTCTTTCCATGGTGTACTGCTGATCCATGTCCTTTCGATCGTGTCTTATTATTCCATCCCACTCATGCGTGTTTCCCGCCTGTTTAGCAACATCAATTGACTCTTCTCCTGTTGTTGAAATAATCCATATTCGTGGTGCAACCCTGCCTGAGAATGCCTGAGGCCCTCCATCCTTCCCCCCAAAGCCCACGACCCTTGGACTTCGCTCACCAACTTGAGGTAAACACACACACATCATGTGACACCATCGATTGAAGGCGGCACTCGCTGTCGCAGGCACTCCGAACCCAACAAAATGTCAACGCCAACCACTTCCCGCCACGCCGACTATTTCGCCTCTCGCCCCGTCCCACGCGCACGACCTTCTGGATCATTCGCGGCCACAGCTGGCACTCCCGGATCCCCGCGGACACCTTTAATCGGACGCAGCATATCCGGCCAATTTGGAAGCCCTGGAGCGCTGAGTAGGGAGCCTGAAGAGCTCGTGATATACGAGCTACACCCTCGGTCGTTGAGCGCTGGTTTCGCGGGGGAGAGCAGACCACGGTGTGTGCACAGATTCGGGTACCACTTGGGAGATGGCAGACGAGTGGGCGACTTTCGCGAGTTCTCACAGAAGTCCGATGGGATATCACCACGAAACAAGGACGATGAGCGATGGAGTGAACCATACGAGCTATATGGCGCCAATGTGAGGGATCTCGACCTTGCTCTGATGTCGGACCGCCTGGAGCGTGCTGTTCGTCAGATCCATACTGAGCATCTACAATTGGTCTCTTCGCGCACGCTGAAAGCCGCCTTGATCGTCCCTTCACTCACCCCGACACCAATCCTTGAGGTTGCGCTACGAGTGCTTTTCCAACATTATGCTCAGCCACCTACAATCACGTTGCTCGCAACACCAGTATTGTCATGTCTCAGTGCTGGTCTACGCAGTGCACTTGTTGTGGAGGTAGGATGGGAGGAGACGACCGTCACGGCTGTCGGTGAACACAAAATCGTGGCTGAACGCCGTACCGTGAAGGGAGGAAAGCTACTGGCGAGAGAGATGACAAGTCTGTTGCAAACGGCAAGCGGTGGAGTGAACATCGATCTCGCATTCACAGAGAACGTCTTGCGACGAATGGCTTGGTGCAAGCCACGTAAAACTGGCGACGACCACCAGCTTGAAGATGGCATCATGAACATACCTCCACCTAACGACACGTCGCCCGATTTGTCTATCCAATTCTCAAAGCTCGCTCAACCAGCCGAAACGACTTTCTTTCAACCATTGACGGATGACCATGACCTTCCACTCCCAGAGCTCATGTTCAACACCCTCCTCACCCTTCCTGTCGACCTCCGTGCTCTCTGCATGTCACGCATAGTGCTCACAGGACCACACAGCAACATCCCGGGTCTCAAGACCCGCCTACTCTCCGAGCTCTCCCAAATGATCGAGAAGAGAGGCTGGGACGTCGTTGAAAGCTACGGCAAAGCCACCAAACCTCTTCCCCAGAGGCTTCTTGAGCGTGTGGCAAACGCACCGCCTGTGACGTCGACTGACGCTAACGGCGGTATACCGATTAGTGAGAGGCCTCATGATGACCTTGCCGATCGTCTTTCGCAGCAAGTCTTGCACTCCACGACGAAGGACAGGCAGAAGGTGGTCAAGGGTGTTGTGAGAGGTGTCGAGACGCTGGGTGCTTGGAGTGGGGCGAGCTTGATGGCGAGTTTGAGGGTCAAGGGTAAGGGCGAGGTGGAGAGGGAGGAATTCCTGCGGGATCCAGGTCAGGCTCTGACTTCCGTGGGCAATCTGTAGATGATCACTGTGGATGGGTATCCCTTCCTCATCAATGCTTCGTCGCAACTTATGGAATGTACCACTTGCGCTCTTTTCCGACGCCAGTTTTATCGATGGTAGACCGTCAGTGCTCCGATCGCGGCACAGATTTCAGTGATGCACCATGTCTTCGGAGAATATGTCGAGCCATACGGGTTCCATCCTTGTTCGCCATGTCCATGGCGGTCATACCGCACCTTTTACAACTGGCATCAACCGCTGCGCCCATCACAAGCAAAATCTCGAGATCTTGAAACCTATTGCCGGACTACTAGACAGTCTCATCGGAAATGGCTGGCTAGTCTCGTCAGACGTCTAGCGTGGCCTGCTGGTATCTTCCAATCACGCAGCGCAGGACTCAAATAATGATGACCCATAAAGAAGACCAGCAGTTCTAGACGATCGTTTTCAGCATGTAGTGTCGCCGTAATTCATCAGGGCAGGATTGTCCATTCGGATACACTAGATACATCGAAGGCCGAACGACTTCCAGGCTGGATCGTGAATACATCTCAAGCCAAAGAAGAAGACACTCCCTCAGACACCGCTGCTTGGCGTCCTGGCAAATCGATTCCTCGTCCCGTTCGCGACCATGCCCCCGCACGCCTCGTCGGGCACGTCAGTCGTGGCAAAAAGGCCGTTGTTCGACGGCATCGCCGGGCTGTCAGTCCTGCTCGCCCGGTGCACAGGCACACTGACGAATCGATTCCTCGGCTCTTCGGCGACCATGCTTCCCAATGCCTCATCAGGCATGTTGCTCGCTGAGTGGACGTCGTTGTGCGACGGCATTGCCGGGCTGTCAGTCCTGCTCGAACGGCTTAAAAGCGTCGGCGCAGGCCGTCCACCTCTCTTGCCAAGGTAGCTGTGGCGACCAACCAGACCCGCACCACCAGGACGCTGCTCATGGATATCCGCATGAGGCCCAGAGTTCGTCGATCCGCTTCGGAAGGCAGTCCCGTACTTGGTTTCGTTGTGGTCGGTGTCGAGACTGCTGCGCCCTTGACCGTTCGCCATCATCTTCCCATCAGGGCCTCCATGGTGCCCACCACCGACAACCGTCTTCTCGCTGCCCGCCGAACTGGGAGCTTCGCCCTGTGCCTGCGCATGTGCCTCTGCGTGCAACTCGTTCGCCACCTGGTGCGCATCCGCCTCGTTGATGCCCGCCGCCATGAGCAGATGCTTCTTGCGCTGTACTTTGGCCGCGTGATCCGTGTCCTGGTTTGGGTTCGCTGATTCGTACTCAAGGATCTTGATGAATTTGTAGAATCCTGCAGCGACGATCGAGCCCAGGATGGGGCCAAGCCAGTAGATCCAGTGGTAGTGGACGAAGCTGGTATTTACAACTGCCGGACCGAAGGAGCGCGCTGGGTTGAGGCTGCCTCCAGTGAAGTAGACGCCAGTGAGTTCGGCGACGAAAAGGGAGAGACCAATTCCTAAGTTGGGAGTAAACTGTCAGTTTCGCTGCTGCTGTGTATCTCGAGAAATTGTCAAGAGCTGCTTCAAGCAGGAAGGGAGTACTCACCGACAGGCGCAATGAAAGTACCCTTGTGCTTCTCTGCCGCCAGCATAAAGATGGTGAATACAAGCTGCGCTGTCAAGAACATCTCGATAAACAGCCCCTGCGCTACGGTCGTGCCTCCTCCGAGTGTAGTCTGCACGTTCAAGGCGCCTGGAAACATACACTGCACCAATGCGCTAGCCACGATGCCACCGAGCGCCTGGCTGAGAAATAATAGCCCACCTCGCATCCAGGGTAGAGCGCCGATAAGACACATTCCGAGTGTGACAGCCGGGTTGAAGAGGCCACCACTGATGCGGAAGAAAACCCAAGCGTTGACAGCCAGAGAGAAACCAAAGCTGAGCGCGATGTATTGCAGTTGCTGTGGATCCGAGCCAGTTTGCTCCACGGTCAGGCCGGATGAAGAGGGGATGGAGTTAGCGACCTGGGCACCGGAAAGCGCAAACCAGAGGAAGAGCACTGTGCCGACGAATTCGCCGGTCATGGCCTAAGGGAAGATGTATGTCAGCGGATACCAAGGGGAGTGATAGTGGGCCGTGAGCTCCTTACAACGAAGTGGTTTCGCAGATTGTCCGGGATCTTGTTGAGGAAGGGCAAACGCATTTCGGAGTCGTCGAGAGCGGCATCGGGATTGGTTGCTTTGGTGAAGGGGATCGCGAGGGTGCGGCCTTGCAGAGGGGCCTGATGTCGTTAGATTGTCAGTGTGTGTTGCATTCGTGTGGTGTTCGAGCGATCGGCATTGCTTCAATTTGGCGGCCTGAAGGCTGAGTAGTAGGATGAAGGTGGCAAGTACTCACGTTTATGTTCATCGTTGCGGGTTGCGAGCGCCCTCGCAGGCTATCGCCTTGGACAGGTGAGTCGGGTTGGTATCGACTAGGTGAGCTTGGATATGTCGATCAAAGACTGTCAAGTCGTCGAATCAATGAAAGATCGCTTCGTCTAGTCAGCAACAATAAGACCGATCAAAGGGATGAGCATGGAGTATACTAAAATGCACCGCCACATATTCACGACCATACGCCTTGTATAGATTGCCCACAGCAGCCACAGAGGTTTACTACTACAAGACATTCAGCGCTGGAACGATGAGATGACGTAGCGCCGACCCTCTCTCCCATCTAGGTCGGATCAAACCTGTGTCTGCTAAATCTAACCTTTGCGAGGCTTAAGAGATCGTCAGCCTAGGGCCTCTCGCGAGGCTCATCGCGGACTATTGCGCGACTATCACTGTGTGCGTAGGGCTTATCAAGAAAACTTTGGGACATTCGGTCGTTACTAGCGGGTAGAGCGGAGTGGTGATGCGATGTTCGTGGAAGGCATGTAATCTTGACGGCTGCATCACCTGGAATGACGAGGTCAGCTCGATCTTCATTCGCATTTTCCTCTAGTGAGTATCAATACTGCGAGTTTGCAAACATTGCTTTCCATGTTCCCTAGAACAAATGGCGATGTTCAGACTGTCACTCCCACCTCGGTAGCTCGCATGGGATCGTATCCTGTCTCGAGTGTCGCATACATCAGTACAGCGGTTGATGGCACATAGACAGGGCTGCGATGGCGGTGCATCATTTGAGCCACGCAAGGTTTTGCTCATTGCGGCGCACGACTGCCATCGGCACGCCGACAACACGTCACGCCACAGCGCGGCGCTCGCGAGCAGAGTCCCTCGAGTGGCTAGGCTTCTGGGCAATATTGGACTACGGGGCGTTGGTTCAGCGCCACACGTGTCATGCGCCTAGCGGTTATCTCGATTGCTAACCCACTGGGTGTAGGGCGTACGGATGGGGGAGAATGGTGAGTAATTGGGTTTTTTGATGACGAGGGGCTGGTAAGGTGCGCTCTGAATACCTGGGTAAGAGAGGGAGAGGGTATGACGGGAGGCGGGGCGGGTGACGATAGCATTCTTGCGAGACGGTGACGATTTTGGCAACTGGGAGTGGCTTGGGTTGTTCGGAGCGTGAGCCATTTGGTCGTACATGGTAAATATGTATGGCATTGTTGTAGGCGCCATCTGTGCCACAGTGAGGTCTACCCATGCTCACGAAAGAGACAGGCTGCGGCTGATGAGGGTCTGGCATCTGTTCGTGTGGCATCATCCTTGAAGAGACTCGTTCCCCGCGGGATTCCAGGATGTGGCGTCCAAACCTGGCCGAAGATCGTCTAAGCGCGCAGATCTGGACTAGAGCAGTGAACCTTAAATCGGTTTGAGCAGCCGTAGGTTCGATGGACCTCGAACTGTGTTGGCGAAATGTCTAGGTGAGTTGTGCAAGATCCGGCCAACTGTTTGATCTGGATCCGGGAGCCGGTGCACTGGAACGACAAGCTCAATATACCTTTGTGGACCCTCCGTGCATGAAGCAGATGGCGATACTTTGTGAGGCGACTGATCATCATATGCAGACAAGCGACCAATCGACGTCAGGTTGGATCTGAGCACAATACCATGCAGTGACGACTGTCTCCCGGTCGCGAAATGGGCGTCATCAGGGAGCTTTGGAGTCTGCGTCTGGATCCGCATCGAAGACCACGTGTTACATGTCGATACGCCTAAGTTGTGCTCAGCAACATTCGTATCCTTTCCCAATCTTTATCCTCGACAGCTCTCAACCACTGTGATACAACACCGCCATCCGTGTTGACAGGATGCACGGCAAGTTCAACGAGCAATTCAAGCACATCAGACCAGATGTAACGGCTCACAATCGCTGTAGCCTTTTTGTACGCACTCTACGAGACCTCTCGAGCTGGAGACCAGGAAGTTTTCGACGACCGTTCGATCCACGAGCTTTGGATTCCAGACCATGTTTTGATGTCTCGGCTGACCAGTGCTAATCATTATGGCGAAGTAAAGTTCAATTGGTTGCAGAGAGCCTTTGGAGAAAAGTAGCCATATAAGCGTAGGCAGGAGACATGGATTGTTGACAGGACCTCTCTCGACGATCGTGTCGAACAAGTAATGAAAACTGGTGAGGGGCTCTTGTAGCTTAGCTTAGATCTTATGCTGAGTTCCACGATCAGCTTCCTTGTTCATGATCTCCCCCACCAGTACCACCCACAAAAATACTCCAGAGGCCCTCCTGCAAGTAGTCGATGCCAATTGCGCGTGCATTACAGCATTTCCAATGCGTACTTAGGTCTACACGTACGTCGCTGTATCTTTATCGTGATCTACGAGCGTGTCCAGAATGAGCTTCTCGACATTGCGCGTTGAAATCGTGGGATACTGTCGACTTGCCAAGCACACGTGCAAGTTTTGATTGCTCGCAGAACCGCCTGCAGTGAGTTCTTCAACGAAAGCGACCATATTCTTGACGTCGTCCTCGACGTGTCCTTCGTCCAGTGCGTCAATTAAGATGGTGACTCTGGTCTTGCCCGATAAATGCCGTACCGTTTCGCGGCACAAATCCTTCAGTAGTTCAATCGGCCATCCCTACGCCGCATAGAACCCCATCGTCTCTGGATCGAGATCCACCAACAGTGAAGAGACATTGTTTGCCATCTGATGCAGAATAGAGCGATACATGCCCGCTATGCTTCTCTCTAGCGGTGTGCCTCGAGCATTGAAGAAGAAGGATATGACTTTTTCATTCGGATAAAACTCTTTGGCATGGCGTAGCAAGGGTTCATGATCGCAGATTTGCCAGCGCCGGGCTTACCCTTTACCCTCGGGCAACCGTGATGTTCTGCTGTGGCGTCTTGGTCACGCCATCTCTTGTAATGGGGGAAGCTGACCACCCATCGGCAAGTATCAGGATGAGCTGTCGCAATGCCCGCATGTCGCGAACTTGCCACTTTGAAGTGGAGGTAACGAAGGAGTGTCTGCAGAAGTCTCCTTTGCTCGTCGCTCGTGGCCTCAACTTGCGTTGTCCTCAGCGTTGCGAGGTGGTAGTGGTTGTTGTAAACATTACCCGCATGTAGGCGACTATTACCGCTTGATACGACGTTATTGTAGCTCTGGTTCGATCGCATTTGGGCGTCTGACATTTCCCTTGCGGCTGACAAGGCTTGCACGCTGCTACTTGACTGTGTAGGTGGCACAGGGGTTCCTCCGCGCCCGGCTGCAACTACACTGCGTGGAGTCTATACACAAATGAGCGTGACGATCTATGTCTTCGGTCTATGAGCAGTCCATAAACCTGGTAGCGAACGAAATACGAACTCCGTGGTCAGGCTGAAGCTGATGCACGATCACGAGACTGGGACATCAGCTACTGCATGGTGGCCGGGCGTGGCTTGGCTTAGCTGCATATATAATGGTGCATGCATGATCGATGCCGCCAATCAGAGCCTAGTATTTGAAGGCCACGATATCAGCTCCTGTAGATTTTGTGCTGCAGATGGTGAGTATTACCCTTTTCCAAAAGCTGCAAAGTTTTTATCACCTCGATGGCTCCTTCCAGCCTACGGCTTGCGCAATCACATCCAGGCATCAGTTCTTCTTGCCATAATACGGTGCCTCAGCCCCGTATCCCATGTTGTACACTTTGCTATACTGCATCTTCCAAGCACCGTCCTGCAGCACCCAGATGTCATCGCACCTGTAAAAGATGCGGAAAGTCTTGTGGATGTCATCAAGAGCATTCTCGACCCAGTGTGACCAGGTGATACTGACAGGGCGATGATCAGCACAAAAAGCCAAGGCCAGCCAAACCAAAAACTTGGGCCGGGCGACTTACTAGGTGTTCACCCTGGCCTTCTTCGGAGTGATCATGTCGAGCACCAGAAGGTTGGTGACAAGGTGAGAGGTCCTCGCTCCATTGCCGGCACCTTTGATGGCAGCTACAGTCTCCTCGAGGCCATTGGTCTTGCCACCGTAGGCACCAAGGTCAGTACTGTCGTAAACGACGTCTTTGGTCATCACCTCACCAAAGGCGGTGTAGTTCTGGCTGTCGATAAGCCATGCTGTCTTGTATCCTGCTTGGGTGAGGGCTTCGATTGCCGAGGCTGTGTTTGTAGGGTGAGGGTCGGCTACGATGCTGCTGACCAATGCCAGGACGCTGATGGCTAGAGTGGAGATGTACATGATTGCTTTGCTGGTGTGGGAATGCCAGACCGAGGTTGGTATGGTTGTAGCGACTGTGCAGTATAGCAGATACCAGAAGGAAAAGAGAGGATGCCAACGCGAGCTATTTGTATCCATACGGTCGACTTGAGACCGCTCAGCACACCACCACGTGCCGCAATTGCTTGGGAACATCTCATGCGAGCGTCAAGTCCCGCCACAATTCTACAGAAGAAGGCTAAGCGGTGTGCTCAGCTCACGTTTGTTGCTTGGTGGAGCGGACCGTAAAGCTTAGAGCGCAGCTCTCGCCTCGATATATGTAGCCCGGCGCCCCCTCTTGAACCCGATCACTTGCTCTTTACTACTTCGTTGTCAAAGAAAGCAATACGTGTCGTGATGTTACCAGGCATGAACATATCATGTTACGATGGGACCACGCTGACCTTCGGTGGGCTGATTCATGGCGGTGGCATGATGGTTCCATGGGCAGTCATTGTGTAGATATACCATAGAGTGCTCAAAGAGGAAGAGCATTTTTAGGTTCGATACTATGGGGTTCCCGGTCAGCTATACAGTAGTGTTGAACCTAGATTTCACTTCTCATGCAGCCACCTCGTAGAAGCGTCGAGCGACTGCAGCGTGCAAGTTGTCGGCTGAATCCAGACCTCGTCAGTGAACGTCTGACCAGTGCTCCGTCTCGAGAATACGAGAGCCATATGCCAGTCGAGTATAGCAAAAGTTGTCACTGCTTGTCCGACCTGCACCCACCATGCATGCTACTGCAAGTACATCCAACCAGCCGGCTACGGTCTGTGTTCGTAGGATATCCTGTCATTCTTCTTCCGTAGAATTCGTGAGCACGAACGATTTCTGCGTAGGACATGAATGTCAAGGGTTGTACGGAGATATGCACAGCTCAACATCAAGCTTTCATGTTTCTGGAAGAAGTGGGGCCGCATCACAATGTTAAGGGTTTGACAACAAGGGTTGGGGTGATTTCGTCCAGCACACAAATTACATCTTGATGCGCATCATGAGAGTATCGTCCTATCTTGGATGATTTGACGGCTATATGTCTGCTGTAGACAGCGTAATGATTGATCTCGTAGCTTGTCGTGGCTCTTAGACTTTGTTCTTGTCTACTAACCAGTCATTTCTCCCTTGCCGAAAGCTCAAACTCAGAGCAACAACGGTTTCTGCATAGAGGTCGTGGTCCAGGCAAGGACTAGAAATACGTTCTACACTGACATGTGTATCAGTAAGTGCCAGTACAAGTACTCATACTCAAAGCGCTCCAAATCAGCATGCTTTGCCTTTCTCTCACACCTACAAGAGTCCTCTTACTCGATATCGATACCAAACGGCGGCGCACTCGATGAAGCTTACACATCTCTTCCATCAATGGTAGCCGACTCTCATCGGTAGACTACGTGAAGTCGGGGCCTACATGCGTTTCCAGAATCTGGAGCCTACGCTATTGACGAAGGAAGGATCGAAGCAGGTTCACTTGACCAGGTTACTCTAGTCGCTCCACTGATCAAGCGACAGACCTTCGAATTTGGAATCGATTTCCACCACATCATCGGGTTTGCCAATGACACAGGCGGCTTAATAGTTTTTTAATACAGCCGCACGTCGCACGTAAGGACTGAGGTGATCGGATGCTGCTTACGTACCTTGCGAGGATTCTATCGATTTGTCTCAAGAAATGCACATCTGCGAGTGTCTTCTACGAGGCAAGAAAGGAAGATTTACGGTCAGGATAAATTGATCTATGATGCTTGAGCTTGACGTGCCTCGGCTTTCCGAGATAGGAAAGCTGAGTCAAGGTACGAAGATGCCATCACGCGTTGGTGGAGAATCCACAAAGCTCTCATTCAATACCATTTCCTACATTCACTTCAAGAAAACTAATCGCATTTACCCGGACCACACTTAACTATCACAGCCCGAGCTTCATTCACTGCATCATCCTCTCCGAACGCCTGGAAGTCGCGGGACCTTTCAAGCTCTCCTCCGGTGCCGGTGACGCAAGGCTTTCCACCGCGCAAGCTTTACAACCACCGAGTCTCTCAAACCACGAACCACGAACCACTCGATCTGCACCACCGGATTCTAGGGGAATTACTGAAAATATGGCTTCAAACTCGGCGGCCTCATCGAGTGCTGCACTTCTACTGGCGAAGCAGTTCAAGGCGATACAGACCGACAAAGACATTCCGGGGATAAGCTGCGGACTTGTGGGAAGCAGTGTGTTTGAGTGGGAGGTCATGCTCATGCTGAGCGAGGATCAAGATAGCCTGTACGGAGGTGAGTGAAGACCAAGCGGACATGGAGGATATTTGCAATCCTGCAAGGCTTTTGGAGGATGCTATAGATCCGCACTATGCGCCTGCAGCTGCGAGATGGAGGATCCGATGGAAATACGTGCCATAGGAAGAAGACCTTCAACTATACCGGGTTGCAATCCGGAGAGCCACGAGCTAACCCATATCCAGGCGGCTGCTTTAAGGCGAAGATGACCTTTCCACCAAACTACCCACTCTACCCACCGAAGATGAAGTTCGAGACACCCATCTTCCACCCCAACGGTAATACTCCAAAGACTTGAACACTTGCAGCTCAGATCTAACAACATATTAGTCTACGAGAACGGCGAAGTCTGCATCTCCATCCTCCACCCACCAGAAGACGACCAGTACGGCTACGAAAAAGCCAGCGAGCGTTGGTCACCCGTCCTATCACCCGAGACAGTCATTCTCTCAGTCATCAGCATGCTCGGAAGTCCGAACGACGAGAGCGCCGCCAACATCGAGGCAGGAAAACTCTGGCGAGAGGACCAGAAAGAGTTTAAAAGGAAGGTGAGGAGATGTGTGCGGGACAGCATGGAGAGTGCTTGGGAATAGAACTGTGTTTTACTGGCGTACGCGACAATTTCTGTTGGTTCAAGCCGATGGCGACTGGCGTCTTTGGGTACGTGAGAGGCCATGGCCTCCACGGGTATGGCAATGCCAATAGGCTTTATTGCGAGATGACGAGTTTATGAATACGACCGTTTTGGAGCGAGACATATGAACATACTCTGACAACCACTTGCATTGGCCAAGAGCAGCATTGAGCGGGTTCATCAAGGTGAACATCGCCACAGTAGACAGGGTTGATACGATCGTGTTTGAGGAGATGTTCGCATGCCAGTTGGAAAGAATTGAACCATGTCCGTGGCGAAGAGTGCGCACGCAAGAATGAGAGCGAGAACATCCCATCTCCAAGGACCGCATCTAGACCAGTAGCGTTTGATGTGTTGGAGTATCGGAGTGTGAGAGCTTCCAGTAGGGGCCTTCGGACCTGGGAGTGGGAAGAAAACTATGCGAAGTCAGTCACCCATGCCTGGAGGGACTGAGTTGTACTTTATACTCACCCCCTGCTGTTCCAGTGTGACTGCGTGCCTCTGAGCGAGGGTCGTGGCGATTTTCTTCGGTCGGTTTTCTTCGGTCGGTTCTGGATCTCGTTCGACATGTTGTACGTGCGTCGCTGGTTCTGACTAAACGCTTCCAACACGACTGGATCTGTCATCTGATATAGCAGGCAGTCTTGTCGTAGAAGAAATTTGTTCACGCGGCCCGAGATTCGTGAATCTGATCTCATCAAGTAGGGGAGCGCTATGTTCAGCAACGTGATCAACCTCAGACAAGCTTGATGTCGGAGACCCATCTCCCGGAGGTTGGTGACCAGTAAGTCCGCGCGTTGCCACGGGTAGAGAGTCTCGAGTACTCAACACCTGCAAGAGAAATTGCTTCACTTCAGAGGAAATAAAACTTGTGAATGGGGAGAACTGACTGACAGTTCTTAGCGGAAGTCGAAAAGCGGCGGGTTTAATGAGCCCTTCCAGAGATCAGGCTGAGGCTAAGACGAGTCGAGGTGCAGCTCAGCCTGATCTTTACTCGTACACAAGGCCACACACCATCAGCCTTCCCTTCTCAGTGGCGGTTTTGCAGCCTATCTCAGCAGCTTGCTTACCAGGCAGTCGTCAACATGTACGTGGACGCCTTAGAGCTTCACTGTGAGGCTTCTCACCTTCGACATGGTAAAGGCATACTGCTAGTGTGTTTCTTCATCGAGCAAAGGCTGTGAACGCTCGGAATCGAGAGTGCTAAAGGGCAGGAGGCGAGCTTTCCTTTGTTACTGCATGAGCCTTCAAGCATATGGGTCCGCATCATAATGTGGTATCTCGTTGAGAGTGAGCAGGCACCACGGCAGCAGAGCCTCCCAGTGTAAATATGGCGCTTCGCTTTGGAGTAATTCTTTGGTCTTGTGACACCACTGCAGTCCTGAGTCGTCCTCATGCCGTTCGTAATAGTCAGACAGAAAGTGCAATGGAGCGCTCATCACTCGGGCTTTGCATATCGGGGTGCCGGCAGCTTCTTCGAGCGACATCATTGCTTTACGTAGACCATCTGCGCAATCCATTGGCGAAGCATAGGAGGCGACGTTGCGCAGCTTCAGATCATCCACTCTTGCCTGGCTCTCGACGATGAACATGTGGCAGATGCGGCATAGTGTCTCGCACGTCAGGTTGTACAAGGAGTTCCTCGAGTCCCGCGGAGAGTTTGACGTCTTGGCATCGTGTAAGGCGAGACCAATGGGCATAGTCGCTCGACCGTTGCTACTTGAAGAGTAGGCAGCAAGCCAGGAACGGAGTGATATTTCCAGCGTGTCGAGCCGGGTAGCTAGCTCACTCTTGAAGCAGCAAAAGACATTAGAATCCCCGGTGATTGCCATATCGACAAATTCTAATATTTCGGGCACCTGGAAGGCGAGTTCGAGTAGAGAATGTAATCTGTCCTCATGCGCAGGCAATGCACGAATAGTGAGACTCGCAGGGAACGGACGCCGCTCGAAAAGCGAGTGTATGAGCTGCGTCACAGTCAAAATATGAAGCAAGCACACCGTGATGGTCGTACATCTTACCTGAGCTACTCTGATCTGCTGGAATAGGAAAGATTCCATAGCCAAGGAAAAGCGACTAGGCTGAAAAGGTGAGACCAGAGCCGATATGCCAAGGACTTGCCTCTGCCATGTTATAAGACCGTTCTTGCGTGCAATTGCTGTATATGTCTAGAGATCCGTTAGCTCGATCCAGCCTGAACAAACATGCAGGTGAGCCGGCGATTGATGTTGCCGACGACAGAGAAGGATCATATTACCTCACACATCAAACACGCCATAGCCAAGAAGCCGAGTTGCACCACTGGTACCTCCGGAGACCCTTTGCTCACTTCTTGCCGTAGGAGGCTGATTACTGCGACGTATCTTTGCCTTGCTTCCAACAAGAGATGATCTATCCTACCGGTTGACCCAGCGTGTAGTAAGGACAAAGAATCCTGTATCGAAACGATAGGACCCGAGCTGAGCATATCATAAGTATACGCGATGTTTCTCAACGCAGAGTCGCGATGCCCTACTGGAAACCAGGCTTCAGCCATCCTTGATCCCAACGAATGCCTCCATACCGGAGGCGCGGAGATGGTTAATGGCAGCTTCGAACATGGCAGCTCGGTTGGCGAAGGTGTGCTGTGTTTAGCCGGGCTTACTCCATCGCCGGGATCAAATCCAGCAGATGTGCCATTTGCGACGTGTTCCGTCGTCCGTCGTTCCCGCTCTTTGCGTCTGAAATCCTTCATCACCAGTGAACGAATCCTGCGGCGATCCGCCGGGGCAGCATCGTCGCCGCCACCGAATTCCGCGGACGAAACATGCACAAACTCCAAATTTCGCATTGCCGGTGTGGCTGTTCCATGGCAACACTCGAGGACCGTACTTGTAGAAGCAATGAACTCAAGAAATAGAGGAATCTAATAGATAGGCACGTGCTACAGCACCGCGCGGCGGACGGAGAGAATTGTCATCAAGGCACCCTTGACTCGCATAACGTGATTAGCTGGGCGGTAGAGCCCCGGGAGGATCCAGGCGTTAGGGCAATGATTTGGCTAACCCATACCCCCCACATCACTGCTGTTCTTTTCGTATCAACGAGTGGACGAAGCTAGACGATGAGGTGAGTTTCTATTGCTACATAAAACAGAGAGGAAGGGCCAACCAGAGTCCAGAAAGTGGTAGTTGTACAGCAAAACACTAGCAAATATGCAATATTGTCTCTGTATACTCATCGGAGGTCGTCATCTACATCTATTCTGTACAAAATCCAAGCCTCGCAATCCATCATGAGATCTTCAAAAGGAAGAAAAAGGGTATGATCAAAAACAAACAACGTCGCCAAAACAACAGAACAGCAATCAAGCAAATTTGGCAAAAGCTTCACCAAAACTCGGACCAGGAAACATCACAAATTCAGCAACTTGACCGTCTCCCGAATCTTCTTCGGACTGGCCGGCTTGGTGAGGAAAATGTCGCAACCACACTTCATGGCTTTTCTTTGCTCTCCTCTGTGCCGAAAGCGGACAGGACGACGATCGTCGCAGGCGTCCATCCCATTTGATCTTCGATGGCTCTGATGCCTTTCGTCGCTTCGAAGCCGTCCAGCACGGGCATGGAAAGGTCCATGAAAATCAGATTGAAGGGCCCGGTCTCATGGGCTTTGAAGGCGTCTATTGCCGCTTGCCCATCTGCGGCGAGGGTGTGCGAGTAGCCCAATCTCTTGACGCAGGCGCCGAGAACCTTGAATGCGCGGTTAGTATTTCCAGCAGGTTGTGCATTTGTATCAGATGGCTGGAGACAGACCTTGAGATTGACTTCGTTATCATCGACCAAGAGTACGTTGGTAGCGCGCCTTTCTTCAGCGAGATCTTCTGTATCTCTCTTGCCTGTGTTATCATCAGGGAGGTGTGGTTCTGACCGCTCATCGATAGGCGTGTCATGTGTGTTGTCCGTCGAAGCCAGCATCGTCGCTGTCGCCGGAAGCCCAGTATCTTGTGCGATCAAGGGTTGGTAAATGTGCAACATTTCTCTGGTCTTCTCATCAAGAGTTGCATACAAGTCGAACACTCGCACGATGGCGGCCGCGACGGTTCGCGGGGATATTCTGTGTAAAGTTAGCAGGCCGACTGGTAGCTCGTCGAGGGCTGCACATACGGGTTCTGAACCTTAAACTCGCGAGCCTGGGAATTTGGAGCGCGTGAAATAGAGACTTCACCGCCATGGATCTCCAGGAAGGCCTCGGGCGAGTCTGTCTCCTTCACGATGTGTACGCAGAAGCACTCTGATAAAGTGATCTGTAGAGATCTTGCGAGCACATTGTTGGTGGAATCGTTGGTCGAGGGCTTCGGCTGTGCTTCTGAATGGTCGAGTGGTTCCCCAGAAGCAAGCAAACAAATGCTGCGGCCTTTGACATATTCGCGTAGAAGAGTTGGCAGATACGCGTCCGTCGCTTGGCATCCATTTTCAAGTGCGAAGAGGTTGTTGAAGGGAAGAGTGACCTGCATGGTAGTGCCGATGCCTTCCTTGCTATCGACGTGAATATCGCCACCAAATTGGCGGATAAATCGATGAGCGATGCTCAAACCAAGGCCGATGCCGGACGAGTTTGCATTTTCCTGCGAGAAAGGCAAAAACATGCGTGATTCTTGGTACCTCTGCGATATTCCGCGGCCTGAGTCTCTGACGATAAGTTGGATCGCGCGACCAGTAGGGCCACCAGACTTGGCAGCGAGACGTAGCTCAACCTCTATATGTCCATGTGATGTGTAGCTCAAGGCATTAGAGAAAAGGATCATCAAAAGACGTCTGAGGACGCCGACTGGCGCTCGTACAGTTTCCGCGGCTTCAGGATGTATCGTGACAGCTGTCGTTATCCGAGCGAGTGCATTATGGAGAGCCCTGTTGGAAGGAAGACCCTTTCTCTTCATCTCTAGATCTTTACCATGGGCTGCTTTGACAGTGTGACCTAGACTGATGGCGTCGACCACCTCTTCGACAAGTGTACCCAGATTGATGTTGGCGATACCATGCGTCATGTCACCGTCGATTGTTGTGGCGATACAACCACCTTCAAGAGAGGTGCACTCTTTGCTGCCCATTTCGGTGAACACCAACAGTTGATTCAAAGTGTCCAAAAGCGTAGCGCCACTGACTTGAACATTGGACAAGAGGCTTTTAGACTCCGTGTCAGTCCATCGAGACTCAAGAAGCTCAGCGCTGGCCAGTATCCCGCGTATTGGGGACCTCAGTTCGTGTGAGATTGACTCCATGAATTTCGACTTTGTTTGCATGGTATGAACGGCATCATGTCGTGCCAGGTTCGCAACCGCACTGTTACAGAAAGCACTAAGCAGTGCAACATCGTCGTCTCCAAAGGAAAGCATGCGCTCTCGTGTCTAAGAAACAGTACACAGCGGTCCATTGCGGTGGCTGGCAGCCCACATAGGAGCCAGGATGATCTGGAGAGGTCCGTCGAGATAGTCGAAGAGCGACTCTTTCGCGTCGAGAGCAGCCATCACAGGAACAACCGTATGGTCACCTCGCTCACGTCCGTGCAATTGTCGATCCAGTAGACATGCATCTTTTTCACGTCTCAGAATAGTACCTGCAGGATATTGATTCAAGAGCCAGTGCAATACTGATGAGGCCAACTGCTTTCGTGGTCTTATCGCAGCAGACTCTTTGCCAGGTCTCAGATGAATGCCCACCTCCTTACAGAAAGATACCTCCGTCGATTGATCCCCAGTGTGGGCTGTATCAAATGCTCCAAGCGAGGGATGCCGCCTAGATGGGAAGCGCGAGTATAGAGACTCCGTAAGTGAACCAGCGACCTGTGCATCCAGGATCAGAGCGCCGTCCACGTCGGTACTCTGGTAAATAGACCGGGTGATATCGGCAAACATTGATTCGTCCTTGTCGCCGTCACGGCGAGCGTCCCTCGACGCGCGTTCATGGCCAGATGGGGTTTTTGGCATCCGAGATTGACTGAACACCAGAAGTTGAACACGGGGTCGTTGTAGCCGGTCGCTGCGGAAGTCCCGCGACTGTGGCATCATCCAGTTGTAATTTCTCCAGATTATCATGGAAATTTTTGGTGTCAGGAAACACCAGCTGTTCCCTGTTTTTTCTCCTCGTCATCGATTGCGGAGTTGCTTGACGTGATGCTGTTTGATACATCAGGGGACCCAACTGTACCAGAAGGGAAAGCGTTCAACCGAGGCCTTCCGCGACTGTTCTGCATGGACTGTAAAGGTGGATGGTCAGAGGATGGTGAACCGAGACTGCCGGCCACGATGTTGCCAAGCCCGGCGATCAGGTGTTGTGCCCTCTCGTGATCCTGCTTGATGCGCAACAATTCGAGATGGTCAACGATGCATCCGCCAATCTCGTCAAGTGTTTTGATATCAAGCTTGGAGAACTCTCGTGGCTCAGTGTGAACGACACAGTCCGAGCCAATAACGGCGCCACCCTGGACGCGTAAAGGTACCTCCAAGTATGACCGCATATATGGCCTGGTATTGCGGGATTAGTGTCAGGTGGCGCAAAGAATGAGGGCAAGGCACTCACCAGCCAACGATATATTCACGGTCCGCATAAGTAGGATCTGCGGTGAAATCACGGATGATGTAGAAGTCGGGTTCGGCAGTGATCACTTTGGTGGTGAACGGCTTCCGCGCGCCGGTGAACACCTGGATAGTAGTCGGGCATACGCCCCAGTGGAGTTCGAGGGCACGCACACCAAGGTAGATAGCGTCGGATGGAGTTGCGACACGGTCAGAATACAGGGCATGGCTTCTGGTGGCCTCGCCGATGATGTACTGGTGCGAGATATCAATGAGGGAGATGAAGGAACGCTCGCACTGGAGTTTGAGAGAGCCGAGCTGGGCCAGGGCGGTCAGTGTGGCATCGCTGGAGCGGCCACCCTCAGCCAGAGCACGTTCGACGCCTGCGCGGACGGGTTCGATACCAGCGCTCTGAAAGTACCTGGCAAGGATGAGTTGGAGGCGTAACAAGAGGCATCCTTCACGCTGGACTCGCGCACTATTGCTGTATACTGGCTATGTGGGGAACGGGGCTGGCGTACTTGTCAAGTTCACGCTCGCGCTCGCGCTCAGTGAGGTCGAGGTGCGCGATCGTTGGCGCCTTACCGAGATCGCCCAAGGGCGTGGAGACCGAGCACGCTGCAAGCGCCATGATTCTTATTGTTGCGGCCTGCGGGACCGATAGAATTGACGCCGTGTCGGGCCCGCCTCTAATATCGTGTAGGGCTGCACCGGATCGCTAAGGAAACGGTAGTGTGGCAGATAGTGCAGAAGAGCCGTGTAGCATGGGTGGCAAACACGTGGGGAAAACGTCGACCAGTACCGCACCCTTCCCCCCTCGTGAAAACGAGCTCCTGAGAATTCCATGAAGGAGGCCCGGGCCGGAGAACACAGTGGCTGTCTAGCCTCGCTGGAGCCTAGTTGTTCTTTAATATTGCCTATCAATGCCATCGTGCAGCCTCAAGTAGCAGACTCGAATACCAAAACAATACAACGCCCGCGCTAGCCTTGCATCTCGCGATGTCCACCCCTTGCATTTCACGGACCCTTATCCCGTGACCTACATGTACCGCCGTCTCCTCTTGAGGTTCGTGGTGATCTTGCGCACCAATTTTGCTTGTGCAATACCTGAATATTCGGAGACCGCTCCGAGGCACGTAATTCCCGTGCGCTACGCGGTTTGTGGCGCGAGGAAGATTTGATGCCGATACGTGGGAGTTGTGAGAAACCAGAAACAAAAGATACGGACTTACATGCATCTGTCGGGCTGCCAGCCAAGGGAAACAAAAAACAAAGACATACAACAGGCGGGATTCCCAGATGGTCACCCACTCTAGTACTAGTCGCCCGGTTCAGTGCTTATGTATGGCAGAGCGGACGGGATGCCCAGTTTTCACTGACCTATGGTCGTATGTGCTTTTTGACCAGAGGACAAATCTTATATAATCTTTCGTATCACTGATGCTAGAGCATCATATCGGGCCCGCCAATCATCCTCCATAAGTCACTTGACTAGCTCAAACGCTCTCGCACAGAAGGATAGCTTGGTATGGCAGATATGCATCCTCTAGAGGGACTATTTTGCTCTAGGATCTACATGTAGTTAACGTACTATAGTATTCCTACAATCTTGACGTCCATCATTCTTGAACGCTATTGCCTTGTTTGTCAAAGTGGCTATTGCGCGACTTTAGCACCTACTGGTTAGGGACACTGTCACTGTACTTCTTAATTAACATTCTGTATCGTAGCGATGATATTATGTGACAAATCGCGATAGTTGCTTGCTGTTGAACGCTTGCTGGACATGATCATAGTGCAATTTTCACCCTTGCAACAAAGACAGTGAGTCGATGTATGGTCGCAAACATATGTCCACGTGGAGAATTCGCCGATCATTGACAGCATTGAAAGCATGGAATTGACTCGAAAGGGCTGTCTTCGTAGACTGGAAAAAGTCAGCAGCCACGGTAACCACTTTGTCGAAGCAATTAAACATCTTGATGATCCTACGACCCTGTAGATTGCCTACGATGGCCACAAACAACACCATTTCATGCATCCGCAACCGCTGTTATATCAATGGTCAAGCTCCTTGCTTTCGTTATTGCATTTGTTGCACGGAAGCACATCAGTACCATGGTTCAAGACAACCGTCAAATATACATTCTACAACATACAGAACTCGCTTCTCGCCATGCTCTTCAAAGGCATCGTTGTCCTAGTGGCTTTGGCTATCACCGCTTTTGCAACGCCAGTCAACATTATCTCTCTCCCTCAGTCCCAGATTCTGAGCGAGCGTGCCACGCCCAGACTTCAAGAAAGGAGATTACGCCAAGCAACATATCATCCAAAGCAAGCAAGGCCATGCAGACGCTATCAAGATGGCCTCTAATGTTGTCGCCTGGTCGAAGTCTTTGGGATCTTTCGACCCGATCTTCAAAAAGTACTTCAACATCCAGGATTGCGACGCTGTCGTTGGTAAGGATTGCCCTTGGTCGTGACTCTTCCATTTGCCAATCGACATGCTATCAGAACGCAGACGTCTTCAGGCAAATTGTCGGCCCGAAGGACGATGGCCATGGGCACGGCCTTCTGGGAGACATCACAGTCGTGAAAGACTACATCAACGACGAGGACGGCCAGATGTCATGTATTGAGAACAACGAAGCCGAGCTCCGTGAATTTGAGAGCGATAAGCCAAAGCTAGTCGTCTGCCCGCTTGGTCTGAAGTTCGGAGCCATTGGTAAGGGCTGGGAAGGCGCTCCTGCCATCACTTGCGAAACCTGGTGCCCACACATCTCGCGCAAGATGAACACGATCAGCTTTGTTCTGCTCCACGAGTGCACGCACTGAGAGACTCTCATGTCGCCTGTAATGCTACCCGCGTTCCAGGAGAAGGCTGCGCTTGACGAGGCTGTCGGCTCTTGGAAGATCCGCCAACTCACCAGGTACCAGGCGATATGGGACATACGCGTGGCTGGTTCAGGAGATCTGGTGGACACCGACATGTCGTGGCACGCGCGGTCCGCTTGAAGAGCCCGAGGAGAACGAAAATCAGTCTTTGTCGTCTTATAACCGAGTCTTGAGGGAGGCGATCCTGGGCTACCATAGCATAGCCTGAGGGCAGTTCGACAACGTGTATGGAGTTTACTTTTCTTAGCAGCATTCAGATCGTCTTGGTGAACTACTCACTCTAGTCGCAGCCGCCTTTCGGAATTTGACTAAGACAGGTAGAGTGTAACTTACCTCCCAGGCAACTTTCGGCACAAGTTCACGAACGGCTTGTGTTCGCACGATTTGCTCGGCAGATAGCTGACCCTATCAATCGTGCCGAAAACCTCGAATTTAAGATATTTTAATTGCTCACGATGAATCGCGCGAACTCAAAAGGTTTTCTTATGGAAGATCCAATAAGGGCTTCGCCACTGGGATCAACGATTCAACGATAACGAGATCGACGTGAACCGAACCAGGATCTTTGGAAATGGTTCGGGATATGCTTCTCAGTTATTGCCGCAACTACAGGGCTTCAACGAGCCCAGAAGTGTCACAACACGAATTCGAAGTCATGCTCAGTGAGCTATTGGGCCTTGACTGTTTGGAAGGCAAGAGGCGGCAGGTGAAATATAACCCGCTGTCAATCCTGGCTACGAAAAATCATGTCAATTTACTCTGAGTGAGATAGAGAGAGCCGAGTAATGGGAAATAGCAGGCCTCGGAGGTACCTCCAATATAGTGCAGTGACCCATTTTTATCTGTACACGTAGTTTCGTTGTCCGCAATCTCTCTCCTGGTAGCACCGCCTCCAATCCTACCTAGGAAGTAGAGGTATAAATGTCCAGTGCTGGCAATAGTAGGTGCCTTTTGCCCAAAAGCTCGGTCACGAGACTTTTGCACCTGATGGTCGATGAACGGACTTTGACTCGATAGAGAGATATGTACAATGCAGGTATCCCACTCATTTATCTATAGGAACTATTGTATTCTCCTCCTGTTCACCAAAAATCCGTCTCTGCCATCCTTTGGAAGCCTGGCGCAAACCCTCTATACCAATTCTGGCCCGTGTAATTGAACTCAGTGATCAAGCCGTTGGGTATGACCGCTTGGTTGAAGGAGTATTGCCGGTAAACCGCAGCTGTGACCTATTAGCGCTGTCCCAAAATCGTATCGCATAGGGTTGAGGACTTACTGCCAGTCCCGATCTCGAATGCAATCCCAACCGTAGCGCTGGTGCCCAAATCGGTCATGTTCAAGTAGCTCGATCAAAGTCAGTGTCAAGCCTCGGTATGGAGATGTATCAGCGAGGCAATCACTCACTCGTATCTGACCCAACTCGGCAACGCTCCATAGAACTTACCAGGAAATGGGCGTAGTTGATCATGTTATTGTACTTCGTGGTGTACCACTCAAACGTGACGCTGCGGTTGCCGATAGTGCCCTCGAGCTGGTAGCAAATGCCTTGTGGGAGACCTTTGGCAATGAGCGGGTCATCCCAGAACGGAGACGCAGCGTTGACGGCAGCTCCAGTTTGTCTCGTTGCGCCCATCTGAGCATTGTTGTACGCTTTGACGTGTACGGGTGCGATACCAACGATGCTATTGGAGGAAAGTACGTAGCTCATTCTGCTTCTGCCATTGAACCCGATGACCTAGGGAGATTTGTATGTGAAATTTGAATCGTCGTCCTCTGCAGGTGAGGAAATCGCCTCGCTGACGATAGGAATTGGGCTTCGGAGTGCAATCTGAGGGCGGGTGGTAGTCGTAGTTGTCGTTGTCGAGGTGGTAGTCTAATGCTGTCAGCATGATGTCCTTTAAACATGAGATTGGATCATAAATTCGGGCTTAGGCTCAGCGTGGTGGTATTTGTGGTGGTGGTGAACGGTTTGATGCTCGATGAAGAGGACGCGGTGCTCGTCTGCACGCGGTCGGCTTTAGTGCATCGAAGAGATACCAACAATGGCAACGGAGCCGGCAGTGGCTGTGCTTGCTTGTGATATTGTCAATGCAGCAGACGAAGTCGTGATCTATTCTAGATTAGTCATGTTCGAGACGGGAATTGACGCCTACTACCCTATGCGCTATACGCTCATGTGTGCTGTGCGTGATGACAAGGTAGACAAGAGCGAGAAGAGCTAGTGGGATACCCCTAGGTCTGATGGTAGCGATCCAATCTACAGTAGGTAGCAACATAACAGTATGATGGCGGAGCAGACAATTTGCAGGATTATACGAGGGCATGATGCTACTAATTGTTTGACAACTCTTGACCGCTGCCCTTCCCAACTCTCAGCTTTCTGCGATTCGTCCCGACGTGACAACATGTGGCTATGCTGAAGGTAGCAGCAGGGGAGGCCCGCCGAGATCGAGTCCGGTGTGGCTTTAATGAGCGAGGTCAAAGCAGCCACAGTATCATTCTTCAGACCTGTGGTATTCGCGTATATTTGCGAGTTTCCCCCAAGGCTGATGGTGTGTTCGACGGTGCGTTTTATGGTAACAGTGCGCTCCAACACAGGAGTGCAATAGTCCAGGCCATCATCCATGGTCGTTGGATCATGAGGCAAAGGAGTAGAGTTTTGTTCCAGGAATGATGTGCGGCATATTGTGGTCCCATACTGAAGGGTTGTGAAGACCACGGTCTCGGTCACACGATTGCTGAGAGTCGATACCTGGCTTTGAGTAATAGTCCTCTCTTGGACAGACGTCTTGTACGCAGTGGTGCCTCTTTCAATGGTCGTATATGTGATGACAATAGGACGGGTCTTTTGTCGGGTCCTAGTAATATAGGACGTTCGCCCGCTTTGGACAAGTGTCTGGATCTCCAACGATCCACTTGGCACAGGACAGCTGACCATGATATAGGACGTTGCGGTCTTTTCGAAAGTAGCACAGGACGCATCAGCAAGCGTTACGGATACCGTTATTGTAGATGGCAAAGGACAAGTCGATCCAGGAGCTACCAAGTAAGGCGCAGAAGATGTCGATGTACTTGGGGCAGAAATGGAGGACAAGTCCTGTGTCCCCGATCTTGGGCCGTTACCAGCACTCCATCCAGCTCCAAGTCCGCGTCGAGAAGTTGAAGAAGGTCCAGCACTCGATTCAAGTGGCGTTAAAGCGAGACCGCTGGTGATTGTTCCCAATATATCATCCTGGGCAGTCGCGACGGTACTGCCTGGAGTCGCTGATGAGTTCTCAGATGCTGTTACGCTAACGAAGCTCCCAGATGTTCCACTCGATGCCTGCATCGTGTCTTCCGCGCCAATTGCAAAATCATCATTGCTTGCCGCGGAGATGCTGGTATCGGAAGCGTAAATGACTGCGTTCGAATCGAGAGGCGTGATAGCGCTGTTCGGTCCAGGCTGAGGAAGCAAGAATGTTGTCGAGTTCGATGTGTAGACGAAGACAGTCGATGGCTGGGTTGTACATGACCGCGTCGAGGTGTAAGTGATCCAAGGCACAGCCGCGTTTGTGGATGATGGCGTCGAGCCTGTGAGTTCCTGTGCTGTCGTAAATGACAGGCTTGCGCACCAGATCGATAAGTAAAGATGCATCGCATGACGAAGCCAATGCTGTCGAACAGCCAGTACCGTCGGTATTAGATAGACTTCGCGAACAAGATGTCTGTGACAGGAAACAAAGAAACCTTGATTAGGGGAAGAAAGGGCAAACAAAGCGAGCGATCAACAAATGGCAACACGTACACCGCACGGCAGGGAACACATTCCAGGCGGCTCATGAGATGATCCCTCATTATGACGAGCTTGGCCTGACCTTGTTCCGCAGGAACGCCTCCAGTGATTTGTAAGTGGCGAGTATCGTAACAGCGAGACAAGGAGGACCGCATATCAATACAAGCAAACAAGGCACTTTTCTATGTCGCAAGTATAACGACAAAAGAGCTCTCTTCTGTCTCTCGTCAGCCATGCCTTATAGCGACATTGCGCAAGGGATTTGCCGCAACGTTACCAAAAGCCTTGTACCGTACTGCCGTTTTGCCGCAGTCGGTACCTTCAGCGCGTGAACCTGCGTTGAGGCAATTGTGTCGCACACCATTGATACGCCGCAGCATCCTGCTGCCTTGCAACGACGGGGAACCGGGCATGGAAGGAATGCTTGGGGTGTATTCAACAATCTGTAAGGGCAGTCGAAAATCTTGAAGTCGAATTTGATTCACGCTCCAGATCCTAATGGGTTTGCCTTGTCAAAAACGTTCGAATAGACACTGTATTTCTAAGACTGATGATGAGACGCAAATCCCGAAGATTAGAGAGAAAAAGCACAGTGATTCGTGGCGCCGTGGTACTAGCGGGCGGCTAAAACCCCTGTCAAGGAGAATAACTGGCAAGCCACTGCCTACAAGCAAGCTCGGATGATTGATACCCCAAATGTGTGACTGTCGCGATGGAGACGAACACAGCCTTTTGATGGTAGATAAGAGCGATCAAGGCCTGGGCCCTAGGACACTAGTTGATCAATCATTGGGCTGATTCGAGGGAGACGTTGATGTCTCAATGGCAGATATACTCATCCCTACTACTGTGCTTGACGACATACGCGTCTCAAAGGCGATGAGGGGCCCGGGAGAGTGGCATGTATAGACAGCAATTGGCTGTTACCATAAGAATACAAGTAAATGCTAGGTGGTAGCTCGACGAGCAGTAAGAAAGCCGACGCAACCAGCTGTACTCTCGCATTTGTACCTCCACGAGACGAAGTGAGGTCAGAATAAGGACTTGATCACGAGAGGAACGCGTGTGTTTCTTTATATAGGGTGGCGTGTTCTTTCCGGCGCAGCTCGGCTGGTTCCCACTGGCGAATGCGGGCCGGTGCCACGACATTTGGCATACCGACCCAGCAGCCAAAAGCACCCAGCAGCCAAAAGTCGCGTCGCAGTTGCCTCGCATGCACTGCGGCATCACTGAAGTCAATCGCCACAGATAAGGCATTGGATCTTTGTTGTCACCGCACATCACACCATGTGGTCACGTACAGCGAGCGCTGCATCGCGCAGTACCCGGCTACGACCTCGTCAACCTCTTCTCTTCACAAGAAGCTACAATGGAGCCAACCAGGGACCACCGAAGACCTATTTTCAGGCACCGCAGCAACCTCCGAAACCCCCCAGGCGCATACTTAGAGGCTTCTTACTAGGAACCACATTCTTCGTCCTCGGCTTCTACGGCCATGCTTACCTTCACGCCAAAGCGGTCTCGCTAGGCATGCAGATCGGCAGCGAAGAGGATCTGCCCGTGCTGGAGGAAGCGCTGGTCGCGGGTGCCGTTGAGGCGCAGGCAAAGACTGTCCATGCGCTGACGCATGAGATGGCCACTGATATCTTGCAAAGCCGAGCCGGATTCTCCGTCACACCTAATGCTGTCTCACACACCTGCCAAAGCGCTTCCAACATTCCTTGCGAAGACACATGGTCAAGTGGCACTTTCACGTACTTCAACGACCCAGCTCGCGATTGGAGCGAATGGGCAATTTTCGATGGACATGCTGGACCCAGGACCTCTCATGCACTTAAGGAGTACTTGCCTGGCCTTGTTGGTGAGAAGTTATACGACAGCGGTAGCATGACACGACACTACGTTCCGGACGATGTTCACATCCACAGGATCATTCAAAACACCTTCCGTTATCTCGATGAGACCATCTTTGGCGAAGCAGTGACGCAAATGCGCGCTGGCAAGCTGAGGCGTGCAGACATCGTGAGCTTGATCTCAAATTCACTAAGCGGAAGCTGTGCTCTCATGGCCATATTTGACCCTGCAAAGGGCGTGCTGAGAGTCGCCAACACTGGTGACTCAAGGGCTGTCCTGGGCAGATGGCAAAACGGGAAGTACGTCGCAGAGGCAATGAGTTCGGATCACACTGGTTTCAACCAAGACGAAGTTGAAAGACTACGCCGCGAGCACCCTGGCGAGGAGGTCATCGATGAGAAGACCGGTCGCATCTTCGGACTTGCCGTGACTCGCGCATTTGGCGACGCACGATGGAAGTGGAGTGAGGAGCTCACACGGAAAGCACACGAAATGTTCTTTGGTCCCGCCCCTCGCCCTAATGGAGTGGTCAAAACACCACCATATCTCACCGCGGAGCCCGAAATCAAGGAAACCAAGGTGCAGACTGGCGAACACCCCGACTTCCTCATCATGGCCAGCGATGGTCTAT
This sequence comes from Cladosporium colombiae, assembly GCA_026122715.1. Lineage (NCBI taxonomy): Eukaryota > Fungi > Ascomycota > Dothideomycetes > Cladosporiales > Cladosporiaceae > Cladosporium > Cladosporium colombiae. Next base: position 551,362 of record JAKZFA010000008.1, on the reverse strand, counting down.
GGGACCTCATGAGCAACCAGGACGCCGTGACTTGCGTGCAGATGTGGCTTGAGCAGAACAAGCCCACCGACTTCATCAACAAGTACCAAGGCACCTCCACCAAGATGGCTTCGCAGGAAGCTCTGGCAGATTACATGACGCCCCAAGACATGTCACCTGACAAGGACGATGACACCTACTACGACGCAGACGAGAAGTGCTTGAAGTGGCGCGTCAGCCCGAAGCACTTCGTTGTCGAAGACGAGCACGTCGGCGTGCACCTCATCAAGAACGCTCTCGGTGGAAGTCGCAGGCGTTTGTTCGAGGCCGTCATGAGCATTCAGCCGCCCTTGAGCAGGAACGTGCGGGACGACATCACCGTGCATGTTATCTTCTTCGGAGTTGACGCTGGCGATGCTGCTAAGGAGTTGATGGCTGCGAGCCAACAGCAGCAGCAGGCGTTGATGGGTCCCAAGCACTAGGTGTGAATGCATTAGTTGGTGCTGTGTACGATAGTGGTGGGACGGACTGTATCGGATGGCTTCGCCACGGCGTGTTAGCATATCAGGATGTGTGCTAACAATTGCATAAATTTGTAACATAGCGAATTGACACAGGATTTATTCTTGACAAGTCAAGCTGAAAGATGATCCAAAAGCTACACTGACGGGCACCGTCCAACCTCTTGAAAGATAGTATCCCAACATTGCCTGAACTGGCACTCTATGAAACTGAATTACATACCCACGTTCCACGATAAGAAGACTCCGCATGCAGACTTCAAAGCATCTGCTACACCCTTTTTATCGTATGTCTGGGAGCTACGATACAGGACCGAGAATTTATCTGGCAACCCGGTATCCAGGGCCTTCTTGGCGGAGCCGATGAACGAGCGACACGCATGGCGTGAGAACCGAGAAGCTCAGCGTGAAAAGATGCCGCAGCAGCATCAGAGTTCGCTATGCACAATCCACCCATCCTTCACCATCGACTGCAGCATATACGAGGGCTCGCTGAACCGCTGAGTGTTCGCCATATGCTTATAGCTCTAGCTGAAACCATGTTCGTCGAAACTTTTCGGCACCATCGCGCCATTGCCAGTAAAGATCAGTGAACTAGAGCACCCGACTCCGCTTCTAATATCAACTTGTTGGCAGCACGTCGGATCCTGCACTTCAGCCTCATTGAGGCTCAATCATGAGCATCCAAACTCATCACAATGTAATTATATACCAGCAATCGTGTAAGTACAAATAATGCAGACGATTCTCATCTCAGACAGCCATACCTCATCACAACATCACCCACCACAACAACATACTCTGCACAGCTCTCTCCTGGGTGATTGTTGATGATGTTGACATTTCAATTCATACATTCAGTCATAAAGATAACCTCTAACCTCGCGCTGACCCGGCGTCGATGTAGAAAGTCCAGCCTTTCTTCCTCCCAAACCCTTTCCATACCCACCACGACAAGAGGCCTCCCTGCGGCCGCGCTTACTAGAGCGCCTTGCTCGTCGATCCCATCCATTCCCCTATCTATCTACATCTAGTAGCGTTATTGCTGTTCAAGAAATGCGCATGCAGCTAACGTGTGCACATCCGTTCCAGCTAAAAGTTTGACCACGACGTGCCAAGGAAGAGAAAAGTGGCAAGCGTATTTATGCGAGACGGCCAGCTCACACGATAGTGCAAGTCCTGTCGCACTTCTGCGGGCAAGCCTCTTCCTTGCCGCAAGCGCCGACAATAGAGCAGAAGATCTCGCCCTTGGGGCAGTCGCCGTGAGTTTGCAGCAGCTTGATGTCGCCGTCGACGAAGATGGACTCGCACTCCTGGAATCTGTGATCGTGTCGTTAGCTTTTCCGTTCACCAATGATAATATTTCAGGGGATAAATTTCAAACTCACCTTCCACAGTTCAAAGGATCAACAAAAGTACCCGGCCTCTCACACACAAAAGGCTTGCAAGCCTTGCCACTCTTCTTGCTCACATTCGTACCCGGCCTGCCACCACCGCGAGTTTGCAAGTCCGAATCGCGGCAAGGCTCCGAGCACGCCCAAGGGTGCACGCAAGCAATCTGGCTAGGGCAGTAGATTTGATCCGCGGGGCACTCGAACTGGTAGCGGATGAGCTCGGAGCTGCCGGGGATGGTGCGGGCGCAGCGGTGGAATTGCTGGCAGGAGACGGTGGAGCGGAAGAAGCCTTCCTTGGAGCAGGTGTCGGCGAAGGACGAGTCCCAGGTGTCTCTGGGGTTGTCTGTGGCGGCGAGAGGGCGTTGGGAGGCTCGCGGGTAGGCGAGAGCGGCGGTGGCGGCCGCGAGGACGGTGCTGAGGATGAGGGTGGCGTGCATTGCGTTGGTGAATTGTGCGTGGGAGCCAATGGAGGTGAGGAGGTCGGTGAGCTGGCGTTTGGTGTGGGCGAGGAAGGCCGTGATGGAGTCTTGGAAGGAGTCGTTGGTAGCGTTAATCGTGTTATTGGTAGTAGCGGTCGTTGGTTGGTAGTAGGGAGCCTGCTTGGTCTGGAGGTCAAAGTCGATGGTAGAGGACGCCATTTGCCAGGGGTCCCGGATGCAGGACAGCGCTTATATGTCTACGATACCGCTGCTTCGCGTTCTCCCTGTGCTCTTCGGGGCGTGCGTGCGTGCGTGCCCGTTTCGCCTTCAGAGCAGGGCAAGTGCGGGCATATACTATCACCAGCCATTCTCAGCCATCCACACCACGGCGGGCCGCCCACACACCGCTCGCGGGCTCCAACGCGTTGCAGCGGAGCACGGGAAGCGTCTTGCATTGTCGTGAAGCCCAGCCATTTGGTGGAGTTGACCAAGGAGACGAGGTATCCAGGCTCACAGGTGCGTTCGCGCGTCTGAGACATCGCGCTTCCCACGCCACGCCTTGCCCCATCCGGCCGCAAAGTTGCCTATATGCGATGCCACTTATAGGCGGTCTGGCGCTGCGAGCACGTTAGAGCTCAGCGTCTACGGCTGGCAGGTCGTCCTTTTGTCGCGTGTGCACTTCTGGGTGCGGGTCTCGGACGGCTTGAGGATGGGCATAGGTCTTCAATGCATTGGTCGGGTCCCTGTCTGTCCCCTCCTCGTGGCATTGCAGGGCAGGGCAGGGACTGGATCTCAGGTTCAGGTGATGTGTGTTATGTGTATCTCTGTGGCCTGATGTTGGCGGCGCAAGAGATTGCCAGATGGTGTGATGGCAAAGGTGGCTGTCCTCTTATCAGTGTGATATAGATACCTCATGACGAATATGCATATATGTGGTGGTGTTGAGAAGGTCCGTAGGCGGTCGCGCCAGTGCCTTCAACTTCGGGGACCCGCCCCCTCCTCCTCCTCCTCCTCCTGCAACCCGTCCGGCAGTGGAGTGGAGCGGCGAAACACAACGCATGCTGGTTCGGACGGTTGACGACCACCCGGACAACGTGTACAACGCAGATTCAGGCACAGCCGCACAGGTACAGGCTGGATGGAAGAATGGAATGCACCACCAATGGCACACATGTTTGATCAGCCCTGCAAGAACCATGCAACAGTCAAAAAGAATTACCACGGCGACACGCAATTTGTGAATCAGGCTGGGGAGAGAATGTGATTTGGTGTCACATTATGCAGCATTCATACAGCCTTGTTCATTTTTCTTTATTCTATACGTCGTCAAGGCATATCTAGTCCTCATCGCCACCTGCACCGCCGGTACCCATACCCGCCGTCTTCGCAGCCTTGGCACCGACAATGTCGTCGACGCGCAGCAGCAAGCACGCGCTCTCAACAGCCGTCTTGATGCTCTGCAGCTTCACGGCCTGAGGCTCCCACACGCCGAACTCCTTCATGTCGACGATCTTGCCCGCATCGCCGTCAATACCCCAAGATCCGCCGCCTTGTGCGCCGTTCTTGTTGGCGTCCTCGGCGTGCTTCGCGCGGAGCTGGGTCAGTACGCGGATAGGTGAAGAGCCCGAGTTTTGGATGAGTGTGCGGGGAATGACTTCCATGGCCTCGGCGATGGCCTTGTAGGGCCACTGTGCAACACCCTCGACGGCCTTCGCCTTTTGTGCGAGACGCACGGAAACGGCCATCTCGGTGGCACCACCACCAGGGCTGAGGAACGGGTGGAAGATGACGTTTCTCGCGACGGCCATGGCGTCGGCCAAGTTGCGGTCAATTTCGTTAAGGATGTCCTTCGAGGGTCCGCGGAGGAGGATGGTGCAAGCCTTGGGGTCCTTGCACTTGGTGAGGAAGGTGAAGTATTCGTCGCCAATCTTAGAGATCTCGAAGAGGCCACACTGGGTGCCGACGTCTTGCTCTGTGAGGTCGTGGACGGAGTTGACAATGTTGGCGCCGGTGGCGCGAGCAATGCGGTTGTTGTCGGTCTTTCTTACACGGCGCAGAGCGGTGATGTTGTGCTTGAGAAGGAAGTGCTGGGCGAGGTCTGAAACACCCTTCTCGGTGATGACAAGATCGGGCTTGACGGCAATAATAGCATCGCACATGGCCTTGACCTGCTCCTCCTCGATCTGCAGAATGCGGTTCCAGTCCTCCTCCTTGGTGATCTCGATGTTGGTTTGCGACTCGCCCTTCTTGTACTCCAGAGTGCAGTCGAGCAGCACGATGCGCGGGTTTTCTATCCGTCTCCTCATCTTGGGGTGTGTGATGTCCTTGTTGAGCATGACGCCGTCCAGCACACAAGAGTCCTCAATCTCACCACCGGGCACCTTCTCCACACGTGCGTAGCGCTTGATGTCCACCTCCTGCTTTCCACCGCCTGCGTTGTGGCTCACTGTGCGCACAGCCTTGAGCGCAAGATCGCACATCAGGTCGCTCCACCTCGAGGTGAACTTGGTGCCGAGCGAAGAACCAATAAGCTGCCTCATCTGTTCGGTGTTGTCGACGTCCACGGGGATGGAGACCTCCTCGATGACTGAGAGCGCATCGGCGAGCGCCCTCTTGTATGCCTGGATGATCACGACCGGGTGGATGTGGCGGTCGAGTTGTGGTAGCGAAAGGGCGAGCATCTCTCCAGCAAGGATGATGACCGTGGTTGTGCCGTCTCCCACCTCCTCGTCCTGTGTCCTCGCAAGCTCGATCATGCTCTTTGCCGCCGGGTGGGCGACTTCGATTTCTCTGAGGATGGCGTGGCCGTCGTTGGTGAGGACGATGCCGCCCATGGGGTCCAGAAGCATCTTCAACATGGCCTTGGGGCCCAAGCATGATCTGATGATGTCTGCGACGGTCTTTGCGGCGGTGATGTTGGACATCTGGGCCTGGCGGCCGGTCTGGCGCTCACCGTTGCCGGTGTCTGTTTAGGCAATTAGTATCCATACCGCTTCTCGTCATTGCTTGCTTGCTTGCAGGTAGAATGAATAACTTACTGACAAACATCACTGGGGCCTGCATCTTGAATATGTGTTGAGCGCTTTAGCGCGTGTGTTTCGAATGAGATGCGGCGACAGAAGCTTTCGGACCCGGCTCCTTCAGTTTAGCAGGTCCAGATATATCTTGCGTGTATACAACAAATGTCAGTCAATGAGGGGTCGGCAGCAGTATGTGCTCGTCCTCCAAACGTTTCCATATGGCTTGGCGTGGAAACAAAAGTTCCCCGGGCGGGCTGGCTGGCTGGCTGGCTGGCAAGAGCGAGCAAGGGTCAAATGTCGTGTCTTCAACTCCGCTCCGCACTACTTCACCGAGAAAGCTCTCACTTCACTTCAAAACTTCGCTTCACTCCATTTGCGAAACAATATACTAGGATCAGCAATGCTTCAAGCGTCGAACCACGACTTCGGAGACAACGCACATCTATCCGTACTCAATCGAAATATGTACTTTCCTTCATGCTGCTATTGCCCACTACAGGCCATTGGAATCAATGTGATCGTCCCTTGTAATGAAATCCAGTACCAACTCAGCCATCGTTACCTTCATACAAAATTCTGCTCTGAGGGACTGCGGGACTCGATACGAATTCGTTTGGACTCGCTGTGACCGAAATAGCCACTGAGGGCACATGACATGAAACATAGAGCTGTCCACGGGAACCGAGCACATCTCACCCTAACCCTTGCAACACTGTCGTGCTTTCACGGCTACGACCACATCATCGCAATATCCGTTCGAATCACGTCGGTGGATCTCCATATTTAAAACCATTGATCTGCCTCCACTTGGCAACAATTCGTACTATCCAAGATGTTCGGGTTGAGGCGTACAGTGAAGATGGCACTTCTGAATCGACTTGCTAGGTAGTTCGGGCCCACTCTGTTACGGATTGCGGCTGTGTAGCTTGATCTTGGAAGCACTTTTGGTGCAAACCCGTCCAGATCCGTCCTCTACTATTATTGCTTATCCAACACGTTCCTTTCACATGGTTTGGTGAGATCCATAGTATCGAGATACCCCTTTGTCACATACAGCCAACAACAAGACGACCGCACTGCAATCAGAAGCAACAACGGAGAAGAACCCCGACGCCCAAGAGAAGGAACTCTCTCGACTAGCCTTGAGCGAGGAGTCAAGCAAATCACAAGATGCCGACACGTTCGCAATCGATCCACGAGGAGACCTCAGATTAAACATCGGCCTCTCCAACTCTTCCAAAAGATTCATCGTCTGCTCCCTGACTCTCTCGCGGATCTCGCCGGTCTTGGAACGCATGCTCTACGGCTCCTTCGCAGAATCGAAATCGTCATCATGCGCCGTCACTGGTTGGACAATCGACTTGCCAGATGTGAATCCTCCCTCATCCGCCCTGCTCGCTTACATCTCCCACGGCGAATTCGGCAGCATTCCCAGAACCCTCAACGTGGACGAGCTCTTCGAGCTGATCATCCTCACACACTACTACGACTGCACGCAAATCCCCACGCCATGGGCGGAGCGCTGACTGAGCAATATCAATGAGGCTCGCGTGTGAAAATGAGCGGCGATCATGTTGGAGCCTAGCATTTCGGCGGTGATGATAAAAGGCAGTCTCGGTGTCGCTGGCTGATAGTACTACAGCAAGCAGTTAAGAAAGACAAATGTTCGTGACGATATATCGACATATGTCTAATATTTCGGGAATCCATAACATGCAACAAGATCGTGCTAAGTGATCTTTACACCACCTTGTTATGTTTGTGTTATTAATTGTGTGTCATTTAAGAAGCCAGCTCTTCTACTCCAGGGACAAGATAGATGCATGGAAGATCGGCGCTAATGCCGGCAAGATCCGTAGGTGGCGCGAAAGGGTTCCCGTCGGGCTCTCGGGCGCTCTCTGCGCTTTCGCGACGAGACTGCTGCTGCCGCCATCATCGACATCCACCAGCCAGCGGCCTGTCAACTTTTTTCCGCCCGGCATATTCTCACTCACTGCAGTGGATCCTACTACTGCATTCACCATCCCTGTACAATATTACGCCGTTCTTTGTACCGCTTATCCTTTTCGGCATCCTCCGACTCCATCAGGCCGTCGCACTCGCGCCTTTGCGCCACGACTAGTCGCAAAGAACATCCAGAGCCAGTCCCAGTCCCAGTCTACTCAACATGGGTGTTCCAGCATTGTTCCGCTGGTTGAGCACCAAATACCCCAAGATCATCTCTCCCGTAATCGAAGAGCTACCTATCGAGGTCGACAATGGAGATGGCACCCAGAGCGCAATCCCTATCGATGCGACAAAGCCCAACCCGAACGGCGAGGAGATGGACAATCTGTACCTGGATATGAACGGTATCGTCCATCCGTGTTCTCACCCCGAGGACAGGCCACCGCCTGCGAACGAGGAGGAGATGATGATTGCTGTCTTCGAGTACACCGAGCGTGTCGTCAACATGGTGCGCCCGCGCAAGCTGCTCATGATTGCCGTCGATGGTGTCGCTCCTCGCGCAAAGATGAACCAGCAGCGTTCGCGCCGTTTCCGCTCGGCGCAAGAAGCCGCCGAGAAGGATCAGGCTGTCGCAGAATACCACGCGATGATGAAGGCAAAGGGCGCATCTGTCGAGGGTGAGGGTGAGAAGCCCAAGAAGACCTGGGATTCCAACGCCATCACACCCGGTACACCGTTCATGGACATCCTCGCAGCCAGTTTGCGCTACTGGTGTCAATACAAGCTCAACACCGACCCCGCCTGGGCCAAGCTGAAGATTATCATCTCAGATGCCACTGTTCCAGGTGAGGGAGAGCACAAGATCATGAACTTTGTGCGCTCGCAGCGTAGTTCGCCTACACATGACCCGAACACGAGGTAAGTCGTTGTCATTTCAATTCATTTTCTGTCGCTTCTTTCGTTGCGTTCGGTTGAGATCGAGAAAACCACACGAATCAATTGCTAACATATACAGGCACGTCATGTACGGTCTGGACGCTGATCTTATCATGTTGGGTCTTGCGACACACGAACCCCACTTCCGTATTCTAAGAGAAGACGTATTCGCCAACGACACAAAGCCTGGTCACTGCAGGAAGTGCGGACAACCTGGTCACATGGCAGACAGCTGCCGTGGCACAGCACCAAAGCCCGACGAGGCCGCGAAGAAACCATTGAAGCCCTTCATCTGGCTTCACGTCAGCATTCTTCGCGAGTACCTTGCTATTGAACTGAGTGTGCCGAACCAAGGATTCACCTTCGACCTAGAGCGCGCACTCGACGATTGGGTGTTCATGTGTTTCTTTGTTGGAAACGATTTCTTGCCGCATTTGCCGTCTCTCGATATTCGTGAGAACGGTATCGACACATTGATCGCGATTTGGCGGGACAATCTACCATTGATGGGCGGTTACGTGACAAAAGATGGACATGTGGATCTGCCTCGTGCGCAGTACATTTTGGAGGGTCTCGCGAAGCAGGAGGACAGCATTTTCAAGAGAAGGAGACAGAACGAGCTTCAAAGAGAGGAAGCACAGAAGCGTCGCGCGATTGCAAAGGAGCGCAGAGATGCTAGCAAGCGCCAGCGTTTCTCTGGTGGAGGCGACAACCCGATCTCTGGATACGATGAGACTATGATCACGCGCGGTCCCCGTGGTGGAATCAAGCGCGGTGAACAGGCCCCAGACATCAATGCCCTTCCAACATTCGCCCCGGGACAAGCTCAAACGATGAACGACCCGCGTTACGCCAACCGCATGACACACGCCGATGTTGTTGGCCAGGCCAATGCTGACAACAAGTCAGCTGCAGCCGCCATGAAGGAGAGACTGGCAAACAGCAAGAAGCCTGCTGACAACCAGAAGGCCGAGGTCGAGGCTCTGTTTGCTCAGAATGGTGGTGCCGAAAGCTCATCAGTGCTCGGTAAACGCGCACGTGATATGGTTGAGGAAGCCAAGGATGAGTTGAGCACTGCACCCACTACACCCGGTCGTAGCACACCGGACAAGGAGATCGCTGATCCCACCAACAAGGGCACATCAGGCGCACTCGGCGGAAACTCCGAGGACGTCGATGCCATGCCCGAGGACACCGTCAAGCTCTGGGAGGATGGCTATGAGAGCCGTTACTACGAGCAGAAGTTCCACTGTGCGCCCGACGATGAGGAGTTCAGGCACAAGGTTGCCAACGCCTATGTTGAAGGTCTCTGCTGGGTGTTGCTCTACTACTTCCAAGGTTGCCCCAGTTGGACGTGGTACTACCCCTACCACTACGCACCCTTCGGCGCCGACTTCAAGGATATCGGCAAGCTGCAGATCGATTTCCACAAGGGCAAGCCGTTCAGGCCCTACGAGCAGCTGATGGGTGTCATGCCCGCGCGCTCGAACCACACCATTCCCAAGGTCTTCCATCCTTTGATGACCGACGCCGACAGTCCGATCATCGAGTTCTACCCTGAGGACTTCGAGATCGACTTGAACGGCAAGAAGTTCGCCTGGCAAGGTGTTGCGCTGCTTCCCTTCATCGACGAAAAGCGTCTTCTGGATGCCATGGGTACCAAGTACCCTCTCTTGACTGAGGATGAAGTCCGCCGCAACGAATTCGGCAATGAAGCCCTCATCTTTAGCACTCACCACCCGCTTTACAATGAAGTTGCTCAAAACTTCTACTCAAAGAAGGCCGGCGCACCTAAGTTCAAGATCGACAGCAAGATTTCCGAGGGTCTTGCTGGTAAGGCCACCAAAGCAGAGTCCTATGACCCCAACGGCAGCCTGGAATTCCCTCTCCCCACTACCCAAGACAAGTTCACTCGCCTCGAGCAGGATGAGAGTGTGACTGTCAACTACCACATGCCCGAAGTCCGCGGCGTGCACAAGAGCATGCTCCTACCAGGCATCGTCTTCAACCCCAGCGCCCTCGACTACGACGACGTGCAAGCCACCCGCAACCGCGCCAATAAGACTGGCCGGGCCCACGGTGGCGTCGCGCTCACGCAGAACGGCGGCCGCTCAGACGGTCAACGCATCAATTTCGCCGCCCGCGACAACGGCCCTCCCCAAAATGGCGGTGGCTACAACGCACACAACAACGGCTACGGTGCGAACGGCGGCTACGGTGGCCCTCCACCCCAGCGCGACAACTTCGCCGCTCTGCCTCCAGGTCTGGCCGCACAAGCCGCTGCGCACGGTATGAACCAAGGCCCTCCGCCTGGTTTCCAGCAAGGCGGTCCGCCCAGAGGTGGCTACGGCGGGTACGAGCGCGGGGGTCGCGGTGGCGGCTACGACTCAAGGCCAAGGCACGACCAGCGAGGTGGCTACGGCCAGGGAGGATATGGTCGTGGCGGCTACGGAGGCTATGGTCAGCAGGGCGGAAACGGCTATGGACAGGGAGGATATGGAGGCAATGGCGGTGGATATGGAGGAAGTGGAGGCGGGTACTCGGGAGGAGGGTACGGTGGTGGACGCGGTGGAAGGAGATATTAGAAGTGATGAGATGAGATGAAGTGGAATTGAAGTCTTACGCTGTGCGAGTGGGATTCAAGCGCGTATTGAGCGGTGTGCTCTGCGCGACTATCGATCCAAATCAATGAGAAAATTTGTGGCCGTGTGGCCTTTTTGCTACTTTCAAGACAAGAATCCCTCCCGTGTAATCAGTCTTTCGTGCCATGAACCTGTCCCTATTATTCACCCTTTCATTTCAAGCCCTCGAATAAAACCCCGTCATCAACTCATACAAACAAATCGGTCCGACGACCACCTGGAAACAAACCCCCGATATCGCCAAAGACATACTGCGAAAGATCTCGGTCAACCATTTCCGAGAGGGAAAACCAACGCCTCCAATCTCTCAAATGAAACCTCGTCATCAACCCGGTAAACAGTATCGGCCCGCCCACAAGTGCGAAGCTCATCCCAACATCGCCGGAAATCTCGTCCGCGAAGACTTTATTCAGCATTTCCGAACAGGAGGATGAGGAGGTAGATCAGCCAGGCCCGGAGGGAGAGGTCGATGGGGAGGAGGACCAGTTTGAGGATGAGGAGGTAATTCCAGGGCTTGGGTCGAACGGTGGGTGGGCGTCGTGGATTTGCTGCTGGGGAGGGAATGTGAGGGTGATTGTTCGCGGTGGTCAGGATTGTGGGACCGAACCCGATGTCACACGTGCAGGCTTCGGGGCCGAAGGTTGGGTGGGTCCGGTGGTGTTGGTATTGTTTTATTGTTGGCGAGGTTGAGGTTGAGATGTCGAGGAGACTGGGGATTCGCTGGATTGTTGGGCTTCGATCTCGGCTTGCTGGATAGGTTGTAGGTTGCTTGTCGATGGACGGCGAAGGTGACTCAGCTTTAGGTACTGAGATGGGTTCGATGACATGGCTGGATCGATATGGCGTGGCCGGTAGCTGGGAATCTGCGAATTGAACGTAGACAATGTAGATCCAGATGGGAGGATCAATGATGTCCTTTTTGAGGCTTGAGAAAATCAGAAGGACGGACGAATGAGTGATTGTCTCACACTTTTGCTTGTTGATACATTTCAGAGGTTTGACAAATCACAATTTTATGTTTGTTGTTTGCTTGTCTTGCTGCTTGCTGTGAGATTTGCTGTAGCTCGTTGTCGACGACTCACCATGTGAAGCTACAACCTTGGAGATGAGATAGTAAGACGCGGGTAGAAGCAGTGGGCGAGAATCATATAATACTATGGTTGTAGTCGTGGAGGAGAATAAAAGGATGGGACCATGTCATTCTTACGGTGATCATCTGTACTGTATAATGAAACAAGGTCAGGATATAAAGAAACGAGGTCAGATATAATTACAGCGCAGAGGTCTCAAAACGCCGTATGTGAAAGGGATGCACCACGCCGGCTATTGGCATGGGAGCTATATATGCGAACATCCGTCAATAGTGGTGTTTCAGCACATGGGAAGGGAGGAAGAAGCGGAAATGACAAATGAGACACATCACACCATGAGATGGTCTATTCCTGCGGCTCAGGATGGAACAGTATAGGGCGATATGATAGAATACCAAGTGTACGGGGCATTCGTATTGCAATTCAGAGGTGGGTTTAGTCCATCAGCATCATACGGGACACAGCTCAAGCCGTTCGTGTACTGGACCAGCAGCTCGACAAGGGGCTAGCTGTGGCAAACGGTGCTGTATCTGGCCCTGTATTTCAGCCACATCCATACCTCATCGGGACCTACTAAGTCGCTGGAAGTGTGCGCGGTTTGTTGCATGGACGTCCTGCAATAAGTATCAGCACGCACCCGTGATCGCCAGCCGCCACCGTCAGACAGACGCACTCACCTATGCCACAACCAATCGGTGTTCTACCACCCATGAAAACCATTACAGGAAAAGGACCACGGAAGTGAGAAGTGAGGATTGATCCGCTACGCATATGGTGGTGGCTTCGGAGATCGAGCACAGCAGGTTTGAGAATGTAGCAGCCAGTGAGATAGGTCAGAATCGGCCCAAAGTTGATTGAAGCATCTGACTGATATTAACCACGAACTCTCTCATCTTTTCCCCTTGTTGGCCGCTTGCCGTGTGTGTCTCCATTTGCTACCAGTATCGATCGATCCATATTCTGTAGTGCGAGTCCCTCGATGATCTGCCATACCTATTAGCGTCTGTCAAGAACCGCATATGCTGAGCACACGCACTCACCAGCAAACAAACTCCCTCTCCACCCCTAGACCTGAGACCTGAGCAAACACCCAGATGTAGATCCCCATCATCAACCCCTTAACCACCGCCTCATACTCCCCAAAGAGCTTAGAGATCGCGCTCACAATGGCCTAAGCGACCATTGAGCTGCCCATCCCGACCATGAAGCCTCTTTCCCAACCCATCCTATAGTGGCTTTTGTCACGCTTCATGAGCGCTTGCTCCAGCGTGCCTGCCCATTGCTCGTCGTTAAAGTGAGCTTCTTCGCCGGGCGGGTCTGCGCCGAGTGATAGGAGGGTGGTGGCTGGGAGGGCGGTTGGTGCGTGCGCGGACATCGGACTGGTTTTTTTGGTGCGTGGGACTGTTGTATGGCGTGTGAAGTGACCGCGGAGCAGTACGGCGAGTTGTTCTCGACTTCGAGTTGTTGGAGAGTTTGTTGGTGATGGCGTTGTTGTCGTAAGTTTGTGAAGGTGTGTGAAGTGCGGCGTGGTGTTCGCCTTTCACTTGTACATGCGGAAGCATCCGTCACACGGCCGAAACTGCTCGAGGCTGATGAATCGATTGACTTGACCTACAAACACATTGAGGTCTTAAGGTCCGACTCCATCTCCTCATCAGACGCTCCAATTACCATTTACGGAAGTCATGTCGCGGTCCGGCTTGAAGACCTTGCTGTGTTTGATATCAGAGCAGATGGAGTGACGCGTGGCAGCGAACTATGCAGGTGACAGAGCGAGCGGCTGTAGACTACGCAAGAGGTGGTCTATGATCAACCATATGCGAGGGATGAATGTGCACTTTGGACTCAGAATGACGTGAGCTACATGTTACATCGAAACACGAACCGGCAGAGAAATGACTCAACGTTGATGAAACCTTCCAGCAACCAGATTTTCCATCATAGACCTGACAAGTCCCACTCCTAGTCGCTTCTGACCTGCCAGCTACCGCTGCAACCATACTTCCTCGCGTATCGATTGCCCTGAGTGTCCTCAAAATCTTGTCGAAAGTGTCAGCACTTGTGTCTTGATATGCTAATTTTGAGGCAGCATCACTTACTGAGATGCTTGAAGAGTCGATGTACCAGCCAGCCTTACACAACAACCACCGACAAGATTGCGAACCAAGCGAAGTACAGGCAGCACAGTCCGAAGCCCATCTTGGAACCGGCGTAATGGAGTGCTGTGTATTCCACGACGGCGAAGATGCAGAGCCTTATGTGCAGACTCGACTTGCGGGTCCAGCCAGTCGAAGTGTTAGATTGGTGCCGCAGACTACGCATGAACGTAGCTTCCTCTCGCAATCGTCTTTGGAAGTCCATCTCGATGTCAAAGATGAGTCTGAGTGTAGCGAATGGCGCGGGCACGAAAGCGCAGACCGCAAAGAACACATCGCCGAGTGCCTGATTGTTGACACCGAGGAAGAGCCCGACCAAAGTCCAGGCCACGTGAACCTCGTACGCTCCGAAATACGAAGCCAAAAGTCTCACTGCCTTCTAGAGCAGAACGAGAGCGAGCGGTGCCACGGGAATAGACTGTCGGTCCTTGCAGCTGTTAGAAACAGCGCCATATGCTGGTGTAGAGACGTTGCCGTCGGCATCCTGTCCAAGTACCCATTCTCTTGGATACAGACTTGAGAAGTAGACCTTCAGACGGCGGGGGTCCATGATCCGTGCACCAGGACGAGAAAGAGCACTGTGGAATTCTAGGTCATCTTGGATGAATCCCAAAGCATCGATGCCATCATTACGTGCCTTTGAGGTGTTTTTGGTGGTCTTGCGAAGCGTATGCAGTCTTTGGAAGAAGTTGGCTAGTGTCGTCGCGATTGCCGTGGCTGTCCATGATGCTGGTGTTTATATTGGTGTAGTGGTGAGCAAAGCTGGCTTGAGTCTTTAGTTCGGTGTAAGATCTCGCAGGTCGCAGGTGTTGACGTGAGGAAAAGGCTTGAAGTCGCAGAAGAACCTTTGTAGCCGCACGAGCTTGAACGACGCTAGCGCACGCCAACATTGCAAATGCAAGTGGAAACCAAGACATCCTTCACTTCTTCACCAGCCTCTTCACTTCTGAGGCCCGTAAATCACTCACTCTCAAAACGAGTTCGCGCTCAAAATCGCCATCCACCAAACATAGAAGAATCTCTGTCCGGAAGGAGAGTCGCCATCACGATACTCGCTCTTCCTCGTCAACCTCGTGATGACGCCAATCGCCGACAAGATCAAGAACGCCTGCTCCAGCTCATTCTCCGGAGCTTTCCGCCACCGCAGCGACGTCTTTCCTTTACCCTTCCGGCCAACAGTCAGCGTGGCGAGAGCCTCTACGCCCGCAATTCCCGCGACCGAGAGATCGTAATGCACCGGCGCAACGTCATGAGAAGGATCCCGGTTCACCCACTCATACTCCTTAACACGGCCAGACGTCGCGCCCTTGAACGAGAAACTGCCCGGATGCGGGTATCCGACTCTCGCCTTGACATCGCTGAACGCAAACCCGTTCTCATCCATACCACCGGGCCCTGCTTTGCCTTGCTCGCCGGCGCCAAAGTACAGCCGGAAAGCGTTGTGCGACGCAGGGAAAGTCAGGTAGCCGAGCGGCGGGTTGTCCGTGGAGGCGCCGGCGTGGATCCAGACGCGGGCGTCTTTGCCGGCGGCGAAGCAGTATCGGTCGACGCCTGCGGATTGCACGAAGACTTTGGAGCTCCAGAGGTTGCGGCGGTGGAAGTTGTGAGTCACGGGAGAGGTGGAGGATGCTGCTTCGGCGTATTGGGGAGGGGCGGCGGGGTCGGCGATTGTGGATGGGCCTGCTGTTGCTGTGTATCCGGGCAGGGAATGTCCGGTATTGGTATCCTGTGCTGTGGTGCTTGGTAGTTGAGTTGGAACTGTGGAGAGGCCTGCTGTTACTGTGTATTCGGGGAGAGAAGGTTCGGTGTTGGCATCCTGTGCTGTGCTGCTAGGTGGAAGGGTGGATTTCTCCATTGTGAGCGCGGTGTTGAGTTGGACGGTGAGGTGTTGAGAAACAGAGCAGAGGGCTGCTCGAGTATTGGCTAGGTTGTGTAGTCTGGCCCAAATATGTAATAAAGAATACCTCGCTTGATAATGTCTGCCTAGCTCACGTTCTCAATATGGATAGCGTATGCGTTCCAGTGCTAAGCGAATGCGCTTGAATGCTGGTGTTGGATCATTTCTGAGGTTTGGGATACAAATCAATAACCCGCTACGAATTGAACAGCGCCTGCCATCACGTTCCTTAGCAATACATCATCCTTAACGCATGTGTGGTCTCGTGCCTGTGGTCAAGACGGATGTGAGGCTTGGTGGATGCATTGGCAATGCCGTCATAGTAAGTTCGGCGATCCGAAGTCTGACCGAGCAGGCCCTCCGCTTCTCCACTCACAATCGTATCAGGGAATCGACTAGGCAAACTAAATGTGCGGAGGTACGGAGGTGTCCCTGGAGGAGGATGAGCTGTGTTGCTGGTAATTGTTGAACAGATGGTTGGATGGACCTTTGATGCAAGAGGCTCCCCAGGCAAGGTATTGAAAGGCGCTGTCCACATTCAGCTTGAGCCACTATACTCAAATTACCCTTCTGGCAGAGCTCAGTAGATTTGCTGGAGCGGCTATAGCTAGCTAGCTAGCATGTGATACTGCCATTGGGATTGTGAAGACCTATAAGTACACGCATCTGTGGTTTTTCTTGTGGCGGTCAAGGGCTGTATCATGTCCAGTCTGACATTTGTGCTTTACGTCCTTGCAAGTCTTCCTTTCCGGCAAATCCTCAACCACGACGGGCAGTCGATTGTCGTACGTCTCGCGCTTGCTCTTGCTCTTGCGCACGGCCAACCGCCGATCCAGCATGGTATGACGAATGGCGGTGTTGTGTCTCCAGTCCAGTCTTCACCGAGGCCTGGCATTGTGGTCGTGGTCCGAATGCGCCGAGTGGTGGTATCCATCCGGAAGAGTCACCAACGGTATACAGCGACCTCGCAGACCGCATTGACACACCCTTATACGGGCAGACTGAGCATTATCAGATGTCTCTTCCAACCAGCAGCGCATATCCGCGCGGATGACTGGTTGCGATGACTGGCGAGCTGCCGCTAGCGCCACCGGTTTCGGTGACAACGAGCGCTGATCACGCACCGCACGTCTGTGCCGCCGAGACCGGGACCAGCGAGTCTGGAGAAATCTGGATTATTACCTCTCCTGCCATTGCTCACAGCTACTTCTCTTCCTCTCTTACTCCATCATACACATCTCCGCTCTACCACACACACAGCAGAAATGGCCTCCCGCACCGCAACCAGAGCGCTCCGCAGCTCCCTGAGGCAAGCCGCCAAGGCTCCCGTCGTCCAGCAGAGGACTTTCGTCTCTGCCGTCAACGCCGCCTCCAGGCCTGCTCTCGCCCAGGCTCCCAAGGCCGCTCAGCAGTTCGTCCAGCAGCGTGGCATCAAGACCGTCGACTTCGCTGGCCACAAGGAGGATGTCTACGGTATGCACAGTTTTAGAAATCCGCGGAGGTGAGACCCAATGGCTGACAATCCGCGACAGAGCGCAGCGACTGGCCTCGCGAGAAGCTCCTTGTAAGTATCAATGCATCAATGGCGCCATTGGAAGTGCGCATGAAACACCCGACTAACAACCGCGCAGGAGTACTTCAAGGACGACACCATGGCCCTCATCGGCTACGGCTCCCAGGGTCACGGCCAGGGCCTCAACCTCCGTGACAACGGCCTGAACGTCATTGTCGGTGTCAGGAAAGATGGCGCTTCCTGGAAGGAGGCCGTCCAGGACGGCTGGCAACCCGGTGTCAACCTCTTCGAGATCGACGAGGCTGTGCAGAGGGGAACCATTGTCATGAACCTCCTCAGTGACGCCGCCCAGAAGGAGACCTGGTCCCACCTCAAGCCCATGCTCACCAAGGGCAAGGTGAGTCGAAAATCCACACTTCGGTGCCTTTGCGCCACAGCATCACTCGACACAAGCTGACACGTATCGCAGACCCTCTACTTCGCCCACGGTTTCTCCCCCGTCTTCAAGGACCGCACTAACGTCGAGGTCCCCACCGACATTGACGTCATCCTTGTCGCCCCCAAGGGCTCTGGCCGCACCGTGCGCTCTCTTTTCAAGGAGGGCCGTGGTATCAACAGCTCCGTCGCCGTCTACCAAGACGTCACCGGCAAGGCCCTCGAGAAGGCCGTCGCCATGGGTGTTGCCGTCGGTTCCGGCTACCTCTACAAGACCACCTTCGAGAAGGAGGTCTGGTCTGACCTTTACGGTGAGCGTGGCTGCCTCATGGGCGGTATCCACGGTATGTTCCTCGCCCAGTACGAGGTTCTCCGTGAGAACGGCCACACCCCCAGCGAGGCCTTCAACGAGACCGTCGAGGAGGCTACCCAGTCCCTCTACCCCCTGATCGGTGCCAACGGCATGGACTACATGTACGAGGCCTGCTCCACCACCGCCCGCCGCGGTGCCCTCGACTGGTCCAAGCGCTTCAAGGCCAACCTCAAGCCCCTCTTCGAGGAGCTCTACGAGTCTACCCGCAACGGTACCGAGACCCAGCGCACCCTCGACTACGCCGGCCGCCCCGACTACCGCGAGGCCTTCGAGAAGGAGACACAGGAGATCCGCGACATGGAGATCTGGCGCGCCGGCAAGGCCGTCCGCTCCCTCCGCCCCGAGAACCAGTAAATTTGACCTTACTGGTTTGGCGTTCACATCAACACTCTTTGGAGGTACACATACCCCCCTCCTAAGTGTGGCGACATGAAAAAAGAGTCGGCAAATTACAAAGACAAAAGGCGACAACGGTACAGCAACACAAACCTGGAGCCATTGTCCGCGATAATTAGCGCTGGTCGCAGGATAAAAAAAAGTCTCTTGAAATACCACAGTTCGCGTTTGGTCAGGTTCGGGGAGCGGTTCCTCGAAGGCCAAAAGGGATTGTTTTTTTGTTGTTTGGGCGTGTTAGACGATGAGGATACCTCTTGCGACGCGCTTTTATGTAGCATATATCGGGATTGTAACGGTCAATGGCTGCCTGTTTTTTTGATGTTGATTTATCGTTGCCTTCCATTCGTCTTCTCAATTCTTGTTGTCCACGTCTTTGTGCTGCTTCATATCACAAGCGCTTTCCGCCCACGTAAGTTTTGCATCATTGCTTCAGCATAAATGGTTCCCTACTATCGGTCACACATTTTGCTTCGTTTCGTTTTCTTCCTTCGACAATTAGAGGGAATCTTGGAGCAAGCTAAAGTAAAGTTCGACGAGACGATTGGTGGCTGAAACCGAGGCCACCACACATGCACGTGACCTGTCTGGAACTGCCAGAATAACATTCGTGGCACTGGTTGTTTGAGAGAGTACCAGAGAGTGAACTATGAAGCTAGTGGTATCGATAGCATCTGCAGGGGAGCATTATAGAATGAACCGCGAGATCTTCTTCTATTGGTACAGTTCCTGGGCACAAATCTGTGTACGGCATAGGATTGGCTGCAGTTCTTTCTTCCTGATATGCTAGTGCTATAGATAATGTACACTTTTGCGGGCATGTCGACTTTTGAGACACTCCCTAAAACGCCTCTTCACATCGGGAGCGAGTGTGCTAGTATCGCTGACCATGGAGATTGAGTAGTCCTGTTTGCCATTGAGTGACCGTACACAAACTTCTCCAGTGCAACGACAGCTGCACGCGATCCTCAAGTGTCCATCACGGCGCGCCCGGGAATCATCGCCTTCGAAAGTCAATTGACAATTCCACTTCTTGAAACCCGACAGGCTTCCGGCACGCCTCGTCAAGTGACCGTCTAGCGATTTCCTCTTCAATTTGACAGGCCAGTCGCGTGGTAGTGACAGGTTTTGGGCCGGGGTTCTCACGCGCCTGGCGGCAAGCTTGCGAAAGGCTAATCAAACTTCTAGATTGCTGTGCTTCCCACCACCCGTGCGCTTGGGTTCGGGGTATCTCCGATTTTGTTTCTCGAATCTCGCATCTCGTGTTTGTTTCATAGGGTCACATTGGCTTGTGTCGAGATGGCCAAACCGCATGTTTGCAGATCCGATGGCCTGGAATCTCCATGTTCTCCTACTTTCCAGGTTCACGCTCGCGGCTAGGTCGCACGAATGTAGATGGCTTGGGTTTCTGGGAGGCGTTTTCTTTCCAATAAAGCAACGATCCGCGGAGGGATGTGGTTTCGATGATGCTTTGCCAGCCACAGCTCGCACAGCCAATCCTCCCCTGCCGGCATCGCACGTTGCGCTATGAAAGGTCAGCCGTGGCGATGCGGCTACTGCATTCCGATGGTGGAACGTCAGTGTACATACTGTATGTCTGGAACATCCGTTGTCATCGTCCATGCGTGCGCATCGGTCCATCTGTGGGAGCTGGTTCGTCGCATGATATTTCACAGGATCCCGTGTCCATGTTCTGCTTCCCGTTCTCGCGCACGCCTCATCTTCTTGAGCATTTCGCTTGTCGTATACCAATACCGGCTACAGCCAGCCGAAATAAAACCACATCCTAGTCCACACCCCTTCTTTTCTCCAGGAGAAGACCCGTCCGTCGTTCACGCCGCACCGCAAACACGACTAAACGCATAGCGCGCCCGCGGCTGTCGCTCCGAGCTGCCTGGACCTCCAAAGTCTACACCGGTCATCCTGGTACATCATGTGTCTCTAGCCCTTTTCTTGAGGAGAAAGACTAAAAGCTTGGGTACTTCTGTGACCTCATCTCAATCCTACCGGAAGGCCGCCATACTTTTGCGAAAGGGCGGCAATCGCAACTCTTTGGTATATCTCAGGCTCGCTCTCCCGTGCCGCAAGCCACCCACCACCTCCACTCTCTCTCGAAACGGCAGCCATGCTCGCGATAACGAGATAACGACGCGTGAAAGCAGCAGCGCCATTCTCAACGCAAAAATCACCCACGCGCAATCCGCACCATTGCTTCCCAGCTCTGCGGCACTTTTTTCCTTTGCGCGCAAGATAAGGCTGTAGAGTCATTTTTCGTCAGAACCGACTATGGCAAACCTCGCCATCTTGGCTCTTAAAGATCCTGCTACCACGGTGCATTCACGATCCTTGCCACTGCGGACTTATAGTGCATCGGAAACCGCTCCTATGCCTGGCTTCGACGAAAATGGGACTCGCCCGCGCTCGCGACATCAGTCTATGACGGCCAATCTTACGAGACTGGTCTTGCCGAATGATTGCCAACAAGATGTCACAGAGCCTTCATATATTGCGCGAGCTCAAAATCAGGAGTCCAGACTTCAAGTTGATGCTTCAGCACTGAGAGTCTCAACATGCGCTTTGACGCCCCCTGCTACGCCTGGCAAAGCTCAGTTCTTAGACGACCACCATCATGGATCTGCGCCTCCGCCGGAAATCCTAGAATATGACTTTTCCAAGCTGGATTACGAGCTCGACCGTGCCAAACTTCTTGGTTCTGGACTCTGGAGTGATGTCTTCCTCGCTGAACCCACAGCTCCCCAGACCAGCCGGCCCAGCCCTACCACGCTGCTGACCCCGCCAGCAACACCGCAGAAGACTCTCGTGGGTGTACGACCAAGTTTATATGCCGTGAAGACGCCTACACGGCCTGATGCACTTGAAGTCTTCCGCCAAGAAGCGAAGGTCCTCACTCACATCCATCGAAATTCCGGCTCAGAAGGCTATGTCGTGCCATTCCACGGCCAGGACCCACGTAACTCCGCATTGGTCTTTGCAGCTCTTCAAGTCGGCTCTCTCCACGATGTCACTTGCCGCATGGCCCAGATGACCGAGGTCTGCCGGCACAAAGAACTCGTCTCGCTGTTCCCCGGCCTGGCCAACGACCTCATCTCCGGCCTCGACTTCTTGCACAATGTTGCAGGCGTCGTGCACGCTGATATCAAACCAGCCAACATACTCCTCTCGGCCTCGCCACGCGATCCGAAAAAATTGCAAGCCCGCTACGCAGACTTCTCAGCCTCCTTCATCATCGACTCCACAGACCCCACCATCGACTCCTCAGTCGCCGGCGGCGGCACATGGACTTTCCTCGCCCCCGAACAACTCCGCCTCTCCAGCTCCGAAAACTCACCGTCTCCCGCCTCAGATATCTGGAGCCTCGGTCTCACGTTCCTCTCACTGATCGTTCTGGGCTCGCCGTATGCGGCGGCTTTTGGCGACAATGCGTTTAGGCTGAGGGAGGGGATCAAGGCGGGCGATCCGTTGGGGTTTGCCGCTATGGATCCGGCGGCGAGGAAGAGGATGGTGGCTTGTCAGGGGTTTGTGGATTGTTGTCGGCTTGCGCTGCAGAAGGAGAAGGGAAAGAGGGTTGGGGCGGAGGGGTGGAGGGGTTGGTGTGGAAGGCAGGGTTGGGGTGGGGGGAGTGAGTGAGAAGTTTGTTGCCGGTGCATACCACCAGTAGTGTCAAGACACTCTCTCAATGGCTCGCAGAGCTACACTAGCGTGCTAAGAGACGACTCTCCAAGCATGCGACGAAGTATGCTGCCGATGAAGGAGATACGTTTGCACGTGATACTTCAATGCCGCCTTGGCATCCCGAGAAGCCTTTGCTTACAAAGTGAAGGACTCCCCGCGCTGCATCACATCGGCTACCGGATCGCGGCCCACCCGTCCCCGAATGAAGACCTGAACATCACTCAATCAAGATGGCGAAAATGCACGTCGGATGCACAGACTTGCGCACCTACGCTATGGGCACAATAGACCGCTACGAGGACATGCGCGGCCCAACATTGTTGAGCGTTCTCCCAACTTGGCATTGTTCAGCATCCTATACATCCCAGAGTGAGTGCAGGGAAAACCTCGGCAAGCCCTCTCTCGACCGGTATGTCATGGGTGATGATGAAGACACAATATACAAACGGCTGGCTGACAAAAACAGCAGATCATCCATACTATCTAAATGAAAGCTTCGCTGAGATCACGATGAAGACCGATTCATGAGCAAAAGGCTTCGGTGGCAGTCGTGTGAGGTGATACCGACACAGACAGACGGTGATCGAGAGTGTATACTGCAAAAAGCTGCTCTTGCGAGGGCTTCTCCATGTGATTGTTCCTCTAGCGTGTGTCAACCATACATAATCACACCCTCACTTGCAACTTTAAACGCACATTCGCGTGAAAGCTGTGAATAGACGCAGCACATGCTAACTCAATTCGAGGCATGCGCCATCCGATTTACAGGGTTGAGATCGGCATTGATGCTATGATTGATCAGCAAACGTATGTATCTTCGTAACGAAACTATCGAGTCTGTCCTCTGTATGTACATGTCCGAAATGGAACGAATGGCAACACCGATAGCTGTGACTATTCGACGTATGAGCGAAGTGTAGAAGAGTGTTGCCGCCAATCTCCGACCAAAGTCCTGGAAAATTGACACAACGACAGTCTCCCGCGTATCAATCAATGAGAGAACCGGAAGTCCAGCCTCTTGTTCCCCTCATCCTTCGTGTTCTTCAAATACTCATGCTTTTCATCCTGGCTCATCGCACTCCACTTCTTCTCCCTTGTGTGGTTGCGCCAAGTGTAGTACAATCTGGCAAAGACGAACAAGCACAGAGCAAGGACATTGATGCCAATGAGTGTGCTGTTGCCGCGGAAGTACTTCGGCTTGTCGTCCTCGCGGTAGATGTTGGCAGAGATGACTCCGCCCATCTGCACCATCATGTTGTAACAGGCTGCGGAGATGGAGCGTGTGCGAACGCCGCCTGAGTTGCGCGAGGTGAGGCCGACGAGGATGGCGTGGCAGTAGGGGTAGCTGAGTAGGACGGTCAGGAGGGCATACGTGTGCCATGCTTCGACTGAGGCGCCGGACCAGGTACGCAGGGCGATTATGCAAGGTAGGGTCCTGTTGTGATGTCAGTTGGCGTTACATCTTGAAATGATGATTGGTTGAGCTTACCATAGGGATTGAATCGCGGCGATATACAATCGCTGGCCAGTGCGCTCGCTCATCCATGTCAGAAGAAGTAGATTGAGAATGGCGACACATTGCGAAGGAATGACCAGCAGGTTGGTTTGGAACTACGACACGATAATTAGCGGAAAGGGTCTGTTCGGGAGTTGAGAGGTGTACGCACTGTGGTAAAGCCTAATGATCGTAGCGACAGTGTGAGGTAGGTTGAGGGAGTCGCTTGTGGGATGAAGCAAATCAGGCCGAGCGCATAGATCTAGAGGTAGTCAGCAGTTGTACTCGACGAGCTGATACGGTACAGCTTACCGGCCACATATCATAGTCAGCAAGAGATCTGAACAGCGACTTTGGCGTGATGCCTTCTCGGTTGTGCATATCGCCCTTGTTGGGGTCGTCTCTGAGAACACGGTTCACAACAATGCCGACCTCCCGATCACTGAACCAGCCATTGGGACGGAACCATGTCTTGGTAGCCACAGCAGATGATGGCATAAGGAAGATGGCAGAGACGCCAACCGCCAGAGTAATGAGACCTTCGATGAGGAAGAGCCTGTATATTGTCAATGTCTTGCATCAAAGATATCAAGAAGTCAAGGGGAGTAATACCATCTCCAGCCTGCTATGCCATGCACACCTCTCATGTGAAGGAGCCCGAATGCCAAGATCGAAGTGATAATTTGCGTGCCGTCCAGAGCGGTCCAGAAGAAAGAAAGTCGGATCGGCAGCTCTTTGCTGGTGTAGAAGTACGATAACCATAGGACGAGGTCAGGAATAAATCCACCCTCAAGCATGCCGATGAGAGCTCTACAGGCATAGAAGGATCCTCTACCGGACAACGCGGCTTGTGAGGCCGCGACAATTGACCATGCAATCATTTGCATGGGAATCCACCTGTCTGGACCAAGCTTCTTGGAGATTAACTGCGATGGGATCTCAGCCAGAAGGAAGGACACTTTGAAGATGGTGTTGCCCGTGTTGTAATCGTTCGTCGTTAAGCCGAGATCGTTCAATAAGTTGTCCGACACTGCTTGAGCCAGGTTTCCACGATCGACCTGAAGAGCGAAGAAGGCGAAGCATGCGAATGCACACACCCTGAAGTCGAGCTTTCTGACTATCCTCTTCTCCTCTGCGGGCGTCCACTCCAGATCTGGGTCGAATGCAGCACGGCATTCGTACTGAGAGTTCTCATAAACCTCCCTGTAGAACTCGGCAACCTTGGGATCGGAGAAGGGATTCTTCTCGTCCAGACTGTGTTCGGATGGCGTTGATCCATAGGGGTGCGAGGACTTCAATGCCTCAGCGATGCCATCTTCCTTGGGATGGACAGCGGTGACGTTCGGCTCCAACGCCTGAGCGACTGTGGTGATAGTCACGGCCTTGTCCGCGGAGAAGACTTTGGAAAACGCCATAACGTTGTACTGGGCGTGCTTGGTCGTGGACTCGGCGATCGTCGAAGAGTGCTTGTACACGTGGTATTCATAACTTTCCTGGACGAAGCATGGCTCCGCGTGGCGATGGTGCCATGTGGGCTAGTCCCAGAGGCGCTCGCACTAAGAGATAAGGATACATGATTCTCTCGCGTGCTGGCAAGGTGTAGACCCAGAAGCGCACGCCATTTCGCGTGCGTGGGTTGTTTCGCGAAGCCTGGCGCATGTCTGGATCGAGCAGACACGGCTCGCGAGGTGAGGGCTTCCCTAGCACGTCAGATATGATACCGATTGCAGAAGCTCCAAGACCAAGTAAGGCCTATTTTACCAGCGATAGCGGCCGCCGGCAACCTCTCTCGCCTCTCAAATTGCGGATATATGGCCTTGTGTGATTCTCAAGGCGGATGGCGAATTCTAGCGAGCCGACCGGGAGCTGTGAGGTCAGTCGACTTGCTGAGCAAGCACGTAATTGAAAGCTTCCCACTCGTCAACATCGAAACAGTAGATGAACATATAAGAAAAGCAGCATCGGCTACTGTACTTCTTCTGGTTCGTAGTTTCAAAAACACGATCAATTTGTCTTTTCACCCCAGAGATAATCATCTGTCCGATTCGATCATCGCTCACTGCCTTGCATCTTCATAAATCTCCTCGGCTACTTCGATATATCAAGGCCCGCAATGGCGACTACTACGATCCAGACTTCGGAATCAACTGCCGAGACCCCGAAGAGCAGTCCTGCAAGCAGTCCCGCCCCGTCTCACGAGGAGCCACTCCAGCTCAAGGGCACGCTTGACCAGTACGACTCGTTCGATGTCACTCCAATCATCGGAAGAGAGTTTCCGACTGCCAATTTGAAGGAGTGGCTCGAGGCTCCCAACTCCGATGAGCTCCTGAAAGAGCTTGCCATTACCAGTCAGTTCTTGCGCTTCTCACAACGTGTCCCGACTTACCCCATCGCTGAGACACTCGTCATGGGTCGTTCGCACCTCAGACGAGGCTCTTGCTGATGTCGGAACGCAAACAGGGACTGACAACGTGCAGTCTCTCAGCGCGGAGTTGTCTTCTTCCGCAAACAAGACGGCCTCGACAATGATCTGCAGAAGAAGCTTGCTCAACGCTTGGGCGAGCTCTCCGGCAAGCCTGCCACTTCGAAGCTCCACATTCACCCCGTCTCCAACAGCGGTCGAACGCTTGGCGGCAAAGACGATGAAATCTCAGTGATTAGCTCTGAGCAGGCTAAGAAGCTGTATGCCGAGCGCTTCGGCAGTGAGAAAAGGCAGAGCAACAAGGATGGATGGCACAGCGATATCACCTTTGAGCCTGTACCGAGCGACTACGCCATTTTGAGGCTCACTGAGCTCCCCAAGACCGGCGGAGACACTCTGTGGGCGTCTGGATATGAAGTCTACGACCGCTTGTCGCCAGCATACCAGAAGTTCCTGGAAGGGCTGACTGCCACCTACGCACAGCCCATCTTCAACGAGAGCGCCGAGAAGAATAACTTCCAGCTGTACAGCGCCGAACGTGGCGCTCCGGAGAATGTCGGCACAGACCTCAAGGCTGTCCATCCTGTTATCAGGACCAACCCTGTAACGGGTTGGAAGAGCGTGTACGCTGTTGGCCACCACGCGAAGCGCATCAACGAGGTGACCAAAGATGAGAGCGACCACCTCCTCAACTGGTTCACACAACTCATCGTCGAGAGTGAGTGCCTATCTCAGATTTTGCCATTGCACAAGCGCTGATCAGTATTTAGACCATGACTTGCAGGTTCGTAACAGGTGGGCCGACCCCAATGATCTGGCGATCTGGGATAACCGCTCAGTCTACCACACCGCGACTTACGACTATGATGGACCGCGCACTGGGCAGAGAGCCGTCAGCTTGGGCGAGAGGCCGTACCTTGACCCGCAGAGCGTGTCCAGGAGGGAGGCACTTGCACAGCAGACTCCTGCGACATCCTAGGAGGACGTGCTGCATGAAACTGATGGCTTAGCCGTAACGACCATAGCAATAATTGATGAGAATGACCCTCAGGAGAGGCTGTGTCAGGTGGATTTTGTAGTCGGAGATGTCGTGGGTGAAGGTTTAGGAATTCGTCAGCTGCAAGTTGAAAGACGTGATTGCCCTTTCACCCCACTCAATCCGCAAACGTGATCTCTCCCACGCCCTCAACAACCAACTAGACTTGACCCAGACTGGCTCCCATTTCTTCAGACATGTGACACTTGAAGATATGCAGATTTCGACATCTCGCATAGATAACTTTGCATGATCAGTGGGAGCGTCAGTTTGGACACCTCTCGAGCTGCGGCCATGCTTCAGCACATGCATATAGACACCTTATCGGCCCAGTCGCCAGTGAGATGCCGAGCACGACATCCAAGGTTATTTCACAGCGCTGCACCCGGACTCCTCTGCCGACTCATATGGGGAGTCATGCTAAACCAGGTGGAGCGTCCAATAAGCAGGCCTCACCACGGGCCAGGCTCACCAGTCCAATGCACTCATAGGGCCGAACGGTAAAATCTTTTTCTCGTGCCTCTGGTACTTATCCGCCGTCGCTTGGACGACGTTTTACAATAGTCACATACTACTTTTAACTTTGCTGTACGAGTCGGGGCCATGGCTCCTCACTATGATGCTGACAACGAGCGTGCCTACGCGCATGACCAGCAGCAGACTACACCGACTGAGCACGACAGACTGCTAGGCGACCAGGGTCACGATTCACTTTACCGAACTCTTAGCGTACGTTTCGTGCCCAACGGTCCCATTCCGAACGCCACGTGGACGCCATAGTTGATGATGGAATGATCAGCCTGGGTTACATAAACACGCGGGTACTCGTGCTGACTTATCGCAGTGCCGCAGCGAGGCTGACTTTCTTCCGCAAGATGACAGCGACGCTAGGATCTCAAGACGAGAGTCCGTGAGCGGTCGCAAAAGAAGTCCCTGGGCAACACTTTCCGTTCTGCTACTGGGCTGCTTTATCGCCAACGCAGACTCAAGTCTTGTGCTCGCAACTTACGGCAAAGTCGCATCTGAATTCCATGATCTTGACTCGGGATCATGGCTGTTGTCTTCTTACATTTTGGCCATGAGCGCTGTCCAGCCCTTATACGGCAAGCTGAGTGACATCTACGGTCGCAAGCCGGTGTTGCTTGTTGCATATGCCATGTTCGCCATCGGTAACTTGGGAGCTGGACTGGGCAGATCTTTGGGTGAGGTGATAGCGTGGCGCGCTGTGCAAGGAATTGGTGGAGCGGGCATGGGGTCGCTCGTGGCCATTATTATCGTTGACATAGTGCCGATGCACGACGTTGCTAGCACTAGAAGCTATGTCAATATTATGCAAACTTCTGGTAGGACTTGCGGAGGTGTAATCGGTGGTTGGATCACTCAAACTTTGGGCTGGCGATGGTGAGTTTGGCCATGGTTCGTGATTTGACGGAGCATACGCTGATTGGATGTTCCAGGGCGTTCTTAGTACAGGTTCCACCGACTCTCGCTGCCCTCACGATGGTACGTGAACGAAGGGTACAGCCCAATCTCGCAGTCTGGGTGCAGACTCCATACTGGCTTCTCAGCGGCAGGACCAGCAGTATGGATTTTGAAGCTAGACCGCGAGCCCACCCACATGATATCTGATGTCTGAAACACTATACTGACTTTAGCCCTTCGCTCTACAGGTGGCGATAGCCCTCAAGCTTCCTGCAGGCAAGGCAACCGGCGATAAGACTCAAACGAACTGGGATAGAGTCAAACGCATCGATTTCACCGGCGCACTGTTCTTGGGAGCCACTATCCTCTCGCTTTGTCTGATACTCGACCTCGGTGGTACTCGCATACCATGGACTTCTTCCTGGATGTACGTCCTCATCGGAATCACCATTGTCTGTGGAATCACCTTCGTTATCTCCGCCAAATACGCCGCGGAACCAATCTTCCCCCTGGAACTCGCGACGCATTTCGTCGTTGTTACCAACTACCTCGTCATCTTTTTGCAGACCACTGCTCAGAGCGCTCTCATGATATCTGTGCCGATTTACTTTCAGGTGACTGCTGCGGCCACGACTTCGGAAGCCGGCGCACATTTAATCCCCGCCTTCGCAGGCAATACACTTGGTGGTCTCCTCGCTGGATATTGGATCAAACGAACCGGCTTCTACAAGCCACTTACCGTGCTCTCGCCAATCATGGGAGTAATCTGTACGCTCAACCTATTGCTTCTCTGGGATGGCCACACGAGCCCATGGCTGTCGCTGCTGATGTTCCCCGGTGGTCTTGCGATGGGCTTCTTGTCCAGTTCGGCTTTCGTTGGCCTTGCGGCTGGTGTTTCAGAGGAGGCCATTGCTGTCACCACCTCAGGAATGTTCCTCGCGTTCAATATCGGAGGTATCGCAGGTGTGAGCGGTGGCAGTGCTGTGCTTCAGAATGTTCTCAGAAGCAGCCTCGGACGTGCGTTGAACGGCGTTGATGGCGGCGAGGAGGTAAGATTTCTTCATTCATTTGAAAATTGCGATGATACTGACACAGACAACAGATCATAAGGAAAGCTCTAGCGGATATTGGATACGTTCAAACGTCTGGCAAAGCAATCAGAGACTTGGTGATACCAGCCTATGTGGAATCTTTCCACTCTGTCAACAGTGAGTTACATCCCACCGGGCGCAAGGTTTCAAGCTGACAAGTGAGTAGTATTTAGCATTTCGTGCTCGCTGCTTGCGGTGTGTGCTGCGGTAATTACTAGAGGAGGCATGATCGAGCGGACGAACCAATGAGACACCAATCGGTGGGCTTCGTTGCATGCGGCGCCTCAAACAGGATAAGTGACTTTTTTTCCCGAGATCATTGAGCGTAGTTTGCCTGTGATTCTGGTCAATATACAGGAACGGTACAGCTCGGAGCCTTGGTTCTGCTTGCAGGCAAACTCACAAAAGCATATGTGTGATGTTTCAAACTGGGACCTTATTTTCTATATATTACCACCGATGTGTGTTCCCGAATGGGCGAGCACCTCAGGATATGTCTGTAAGAACTGAATGTCGATACTTTCATAATAACACGAATAGATGCACGAAGATGGAAAGCGATGAAATATAACAAAGTAGGCAGCGATGACGCATTTGCGTCCAATGGCGGCCTCTGCGCCCCCTCCAAACTTTAATCTCCAAGCTCCAAATTAGAGCATCCTTCTCAGGTCCACTTCCACTTCCACTTCCACCCACCCTTTCTTCAGATACAACTTTCACTTTCGACCCGCTTGGAGGCCTGGACATGATCTGGCAGAATCCAGGCATGGGTCGGGCATTCGATCTGTCCAGCTTTGACGTTCAGAGGTCGACAAATAAGCCCCGCCGCAACTATGCTTACGCACATTCATCCCCCGTCACTCACGTTTAGATCTGGCAACCCTGCTACTGATTCCATCATCTTCAAACTATGCCGGCATGGGTTCCACTGATCGTTACATGGGCTTCCTGGCACGCGCTCTTCACATCGTCAAGAATCGATGCTAGTGGATCACGCAATCTATTGTACAAGTACTGGACTGCGGAACTCCTGGACTCCACTGGCTCAATGCGTCGTCATGCATCGGGTTTGAACAAGTGCAGAGGAGCGCACCAGCCATCAGCCCAAACACTATCGTATTGAGTCCCGGACCAACTTCGACACCGACACCGACACCAACGCTCGGAAAGATTTCGTTGTGATAACAGCCGACCTTGTTGTGAACAGAACCGCCCAACTCGCACCTCGATTTTTGTGGTGAACGATAGCGAGGCATGTGGTCAATCAGAGCTTCGCAAGCGGACCGGTGTATACTCTGACTCCATCAACCAGGCCTAGTAGTCTTCTGATCCACATATACCGTGCAGCACTATCTAAGCGGATATCGACTGGATAAAAGCATGGTGACCTTGGTTCATCCTCGTCTGGCTCCATGTGCTTCTCGTCTGGGCTTGAGGGCTTCGAGATCTTCATTCGCATCGTTCTCTTGAATGGGTTGCGCGAAATCTCCTTCTTTTCGGCCGATGTGACCAGTCCTTCAAAGATGTCAGTATGTTCCTCAAGTCTGGAATCGGAATATAGCGAGACCTGCCGTCCTGGAACCATTCTAATTTCTCGTTGTGCTCGAGTGTCAATTTCTGGTCAGCAAGAGAGAGAACGACGAAGACTTGATCTTTACTTCGCGCGGAGCCCTTGGACGAGTCGGTGGGTGTATGTTGCATCATTGTTCTGTGTGTGCTACTCTGCGTTGAAATTGCCTGTGACAGATCGATGGGCAAGCGGAGGGCACGCACGCCAGATAACAGCAGCGGAGCAAGGCTGTAAACGCCCAAATTGGGTGACTGACCAAGGCAACACCCCTGCTTCAAATCCAGCTCGGCTGAGCAACCCGCATGTCTCCTGCCGCAGGTGGGTAACCACATCACATGCGGGTGTGCATGCATAGCCCAATCAGACGTTGTGCGCTACGCATTCTGGATTCTGATGCTACATCACCGCAAGCTGATCAGGCTGTGTGACGAAGTGATGCCGAGGCCGCGCCTTCGTACTGATACATGCGTAAGAAGCGAAAGTGCATGATATTCGCCCGTGGTAGCGTTCGCCACTACTGACAAGCCACGGAAAAACAATATGTTGTCATGCAGCTTCGTGTCTAATTTTGCTTTGTCGGGAAACTCGGAAGTCGTCTCCCAGCAACGCGGAAGCGACAGGATTGCATGCGCGTTTGTCGATTCGACGTAATGCTCACATCGGTCTTATGATCTTGAAGACTTCTTCAGGGTGACATTACGAATAACAAGGTGTGCACGGAAGGCCCCGCGAGAGGGTAATTCTTGATACACAACATACAGTGATCGCAGACGACTGGATTGGGCAACGCGGGACGAAAAAGGACATTCGTGCAGCGAGGTGCCGCCGAGGCGACTCCCAATAGATGGGAGGAGCCGTGAAGAGGCATGGCAACATGTAACACGGGATGGCGATACCCTGAAGCGTACAGTTCCATGTATGACAAAACGGGTTGGCCGAGCATGACTTCAAGCCTCAGCCTGATGATACTAATCGCGGTACGAAAAGCTGTCCATCCGAAACGGATTGCGGCGATCCAGTGTCTCGACCATTCAGCAAGGAGTGCGGCAGCCGAACAAGGCGGTCACTCGTCTAGGCACTGTTATCGCATGCCAAGAATAGCTCTCGCATGACTGTCCATTCCTAGGATACAGCCTGGATTCAATACAGAACGAGTAACCTCAGCCTGATCGCCCAACATGCAGCTCGTTGGCGCTGAAGGCAGCCGATGCACGCGCTTCAACGGCCAATGTAGACGCGCAGTTATAATCTCTGGTGGACCCAGTCGAAAGGAATTGCTGGATGTCCCATGTTTTGTCCTCGAAAGCTAAAACTCAAATTCATTCCATTGTTCGCAAACCAGAGTTGGAGATAGATTATGTCAGACGCTCCACTGCCTTCCCGTGATAGTCCACGTGGCGGCGACTCAGGCCGCCCAAACGTCCAGGGCGACGAATCGTACCCGAATCGACTTCCGGTCGCCAACTCCGACGATGCACCGCGGAGTCCCTGGTTCAAAAAACTAGTACTGTCTTTAGGTAAGTTCACCCTACGATTCCACGATTCGCCGTTTGCGAGTCTTCGTTTGTTGTGCGGAGCTGACGAATATCAGACGGCGGTGGAGTCCGCGGCTACAGTTCTCTGCTCATTCTCAGGAGGTTGTTGTGCATCATCGCAGACTTGGAGAGCGGTAACAGGAACGACATACTTGAACCTGACAAGCGTCAAGACTGGACCCCGGTATGTCAGTCCCAGCACGTGCTGAAGCTGGTGGCAAAACGTCTTTGTTCCAGCGTCGCGGAGAGATCCTGACAGTAGATCAGAATCATAGTAGTGCTGAATACCCATGGCGAAACTCGCGCGAGGAAGCGAACATTGTTGCGTGTGGACAAGGTCCCGAGGAACTCTGTCGTTCCGGTGCACCTCATGGAGTGGAGCCCGGCTTGAGTGCAGTTTCATCGCAAGAGGAATGCTTCAGGGACGCTGGAGCTACGCGTGATATTAGACCAACTCTGACACCACCCAGCCACAGGTCTGGAGCAGGCAGCCAGTCATCTAACAATTCGCCAAATAATACATCTGCACAAGAAGGAGACTCTTGGGGACCTGGTACCCTTGTGAGGTTTCGAGTACATCATTACTTCGATTACGTTGTAGGGACCAGCACAGGAGGGTACGTACTAAAAATCCAAATCCCATTCTCGATCGAAGCTGACAACACTAGTCTGAGTACTCTCATGTTGTCAAGATTGGGAATGGATATCGACGATGCTCTGCAGCAGTATGCTACTGTAGGCAACGGTGTGTTTGCACACCGTCGACGTCAGATACAACGTTGGGGCGGCATCATGAGGCCCAAGTATGCGTCTGCCAACATGAACAGGGCCCTGCAGAGAGTCGTCGAACACGGCTCAAAGAAAGAGACCATTCGGCGGAACCTTCCAAACGATGAGATCAGACTTCTCAATAGCAGCGAGCCTAAATCATGCCGCACGTAAGTTGAGAGGACGCTAGGTCCCACTTGGTCTGACGTGAGACACTGACACATTCACAGTGCTGTCATCGCTTATGGAGGTCCAAATAAGACGAGCGATAACACATACGTGTTCCGGAGTTACGATCGTCCGCACTTCAAAAAGGACGAGAGCGAATGGCTCTTCAACGCTGGCGACGCGTCCATCGCAAAGGTGTGGGAAGTAGCACGAGCGACATCTGCAGCTCCTCGCTACTTCTCGAAACATACCATCGACAACGGCACTCCGGGCACTTACATCGATGGCGGCATGGGCTGCAACAACCCTGCAGATCTGATGGCTCAAGAAGTGGACGCTATACACGGACGAGTACCCGAACTGATCATCTCCGTTGGCACTGGTACCAAGCCTCCCATGCAACATGGTTCACCCCAACAGTTCAATACGAGGGAACACAAATTCCTCAACAATGCCCGCAGCGTATTCGGTGTGCTCAAGAAACTCCCCGATATCGTTACCGCGTCCGAAGACTGCCACGTTGGCCTGCAAAAGCACGTAACCAAACTC
This sequence comes from Cladosporium colombiae, assembly GCA_026122715.1. NCBI lineage: Eukaryota > Fungi > Ascomycota > Dothideomycetes > Cladosporiales > Cladosporiaceae > Cladosporium > Cladosporium colombiae. Next base: position 516,897 of record JAKZFA010000008.1, on the reverse strand, counting down.
AGGCAAGAGCGCTCTCGCAATTTACCAAATTCGAGCAAGTACCCGATGTATTCTCGGTTCAATGTCACCGGTCTCGGCACAATCAAATTAGATGCATGGGAGTCCACTGATGGCAGCGAAGAACCCGATGGGGCAAAGACCTTGCGAGAGCTCGAAGCCAAGACGAGGGCCTATCTCAACACCGGGACAGTGAGGAAGAGTATGGAAGCTTGTGCCAAGGAACTCGTTTTGATGCGCAGAGAGCGAGCCAGGACTGAGCGCTGGGAACAGTTCGCAACCCACACAACTTACCGCTGCCCGTTGAGGGAAGAACATGAGTGCGCAGACAAGCTTTTCTCCAACCGCGAGCAGCTCAGGTCACATGCGGCGGAGCGCCACGAATTTGTCCCATGGATCTCAATACAGGAAAGGCGGTCCTCCAACACAAACGAATGTCCAGAGGACAGCTATATCTGCATCATGGACCAATGTGCAGAAGCTCCCCAACTCTTCAGAGGCGCAGACGCCGTGAATCAAATGCTCCGGCACCTTCAAGGACCAGCGCACAACATAAAGAACCCCGAACCAAAATCGAAACCAGGTCTTGAAGAATATCTGGACCAAGGACGCACGACTCTGGATGCAGCATTCCAGGAAGTGGCGCCCGTAGTATCCAGAGAACAGCCAGATCCTGCCCAGCAGCCTCCCGAAGGCCACAATGCCGGAGTCAACCGGACGCGTTGGGAACTCATGTCTCGATTGCGCCGCCGTATGCTCAGCCGCAAGATTGATTCGCAATTGACCGAGCAATCTGCGAGCAACATCGCTGGGTCTTTCAATAGCTCGAATGGTGAGGCTGGAGGGCGCAGCGATGACAATGCGTCAACCTCTCAGCAACAACAACCACAACATCAACAGCCACAGGCTCCGATTTCCCGTGACGAGCATAGTGCCAGGGCCGAGCCACTCAGCCGGCAGATTGACCATGCCGCGGACCATCACAACTGCAACACGACAGATCCCCGGCAAAATCAGGCCCGACGACCTTCAGTGCAGCAAAGTGCTGGTGCTGAGCAATTCTCCGAGCACAATGGCAGCGATGAATCGCCCGTTGACCACGAACAAATATACAGCGGGAGGCCGCTCGTCCCTGATAGCCTATTTCCTTCTATCGACCGTGCTACAAAACATATACTCCACCGTAGAGTGCAAAGTATATGATTCTATTCAGAGGGGAGGACTTCTGTGCGATGGTGGCGTTGATGGACACGTTAGAATGTGATTAGTCTGCATATCGTACATATCGGCGAATGGCGATGAATTATAATTCCCTGTCATCGTGCTTCGAAAGTCGATCAGGGACTAGGCGAATCACACATGTTGAACAAATCCACGTCTCCTTCTCCAGCAGCGTACTTCAAATAACCTTTTTGTTCATGCACGCGATCGTCACTGAATCGACACTCTGAGTGGCTTGAACACATAAGCAGCAGTTTTGTGACACTCTCGATGGCTCGGTGCACTGCAGTAGCGCCACCGCAAGACCCTCCCGAAGTACACGCTGAAGTGCGCTGCCGGTGAAGGAGATCGAATGCTTGCTCTAGAGTCCAAAACGAGAGTATGGAAGTCTACACCCATCGGCCTACTATCTCCCGATGGCTCGCGATACCCGATATCGGCAACCGAAAGCGGCAGGTGGAATCTCTATCTCCTAAGCAGTAGTGTGGAGAAGGCTGCGATGATGCACAGTTCGCGATAGCCCCTCACCTTCACGGCTCTTGTCGACCATTACAAGCCTAGGTATCTCTGCACTCTGTACGTAACAATCTCCTTGAGCTCCTGCTAAAGATATCGAGAGCCAGGTAGGTCCCTCCTACCCGCAATAGCCGCACGCGCTCATACGTGCTTGCCCGACATCATTGTCTATCGTACTTTACCTGGCCATACTGTCTGCGCTGGCAATAGCCGGTGGTGTATTGATAAGTTTATTCTTGTAGATACCTACATACAACAAGAGACACCCCTTGCCCCTCATCTCGAATTCTCAATATCTCCCCGTATCAAACACAAGACACCAACAAGCCTGCCACTGCGCAGCACCACCAAACAACCACAATGCCTCTCCATTCCACATCCATCTTCCCCTCCGCCGACCAGAAGTACTCCTACTTCCCCTCACGGCGCTCCACCGTCCACTCCGCCAAAGGCATCGTCTCCTCCACCCAGCCCCTAGCCAATGCCTGCGGCCTCGAGATCCTGCGCAAAGGCGGCAACTGCGCAGATGCCGCCGTCGCCATCGCCGCCGGGCTGAACATCACCGAGCCCGGTAACACGGGCATCGGCGGCGACATGTTCTGCTTGTTCTACGACGCCAAGACGAAGAAGGTCAGCTCGCTCAATGGCTCTGGGAGGGCCGGCGCGAAGTGCACGCTGGAGACTGTCAGGAAGAGCTTGGGAATCGAGGATGGTGCGCACGGGAGTATTCCCATGAGCAGTGTGCAGGCTGTCACTGTTCCTGGCGCTGCGGCGGGATGGGCGGATACGGTTGCTAGGTTTGGTAGCGGGAAAGTCACGCTTGAGGAAGTGCTGGAGCCGGCGGCGAAGCTGGGCGAGGAGGGATTCCCTGTCAGTGAGATCTCGGCTGGTCTTTGGGCGGGCTCTGAGGGATTGATCCGTCGTGCTTCGCCCAACTTTGCCGAAATTCTCAAGAAGGATCCGTCGGCACAGGATGGGTGTAGGCCGCCTAGGGCTGGAGAGTTGATGAAGAACCCGACTTTGGCGAACACTTTCCGCACACTTGGCAAGCATGGCAAGGAGGGCTTCTACACTGGCCGTATTGCGGAGGAGTTGGTCAAGGTTGTGAATGACTTGGGCGGACACTTGACGCTGGAGGACTTGAAGCAGCATGCAGATCTTGGAAGCGAAGACACTGAGCCCATTAGCTTGAAGTTCCGCGGACAGAATGCGAACAAGCTCCATGGCGAGCACATGCACGACAAGTCCTCCGAAGGTGTTGAAATCTGGGAGCACCCACCAAGTGGCCAGGGCATCGTTGCCTTGATGGCCTTGGGCATCTTGCAAGAGCTCGAGGACGCAGGCCAAGTTCCTCAATTCAAGCCTGAAGACCACAACTCGACTGCTTACCTCCACGCAGTCATTGAGATCCTTCGAATTTCTTTTGCCGACGCTAACTGGTGGGTTGCTGATCCAAAGGTCTCGAAGGTACCCACCAAGGGCCTGCTCGAGCCTTCCTACCTCGCAGAACGTGCGAAGCTCTTCGATCCCAAGAAAGCCAGCGATCACCACGACCATGGCTCGCCTGCGCACCAGCACAGCGACACCGTCTACTTCGCCGCGACTGACAGCGAAGGCAACGGTATCAGCTTCATCAACAGCAACTACGGCGGTTTCGGTACTTGCATCGTGCCCAAGGGTTGCGGCTTCACGCTCCAAAACCGCGGCGCAGGCTTCTCGCTCGGCCCAGAGAACCACCCCAACATTATTGCACCAAACAAGAGGCCATACCACACCATCATTCCCGCGCTGGTGACCAACGTCAGTGACCAGAGTCTGCACAGCGTCTACGGCGTGATGGGTGGCTTCATGCAGCCGCAAGGCCACGTGCAAGTCCTTCTGAACCAGCTAATCTTCAATCTCACACCCCAGGCATCGCTTGACTCGCCCAGAATATGCATTGGCGCTGGTATGCCCGAAGACGGCGCCGAAGCCGATAAGACTGTCTACCTTGAAGACGGTATACCAGAAAGCACAGTGGAAGGTCTCAAGGCGCTTGGCCACAAGGTGAAGGTCCTGAAGGGCCACGACAGAAAAATGTTTGGACGCGGACAATTGATCAGGTGGCATGTTGACCCTGTTGATGGCAAGGGTATGTGGAGTGCGGGTAGTGACCAGAGGGGTGATGGCGCTGCTGCACCTATGCTTTAGGCCGAGTACACACGTATGTAAATAGCAATGATAACGATAACCATTTTCAAGTACCGTTCCGCGTGCGAGGGTCGGGGTTCCACTCTTCGCTTTCGATGCTGAGCATAAGTTGATCCACGAGTGGCTTGATCTGCTGCATGTAGGTCTCTTCGTCAACCATTACTTTGCTAGGACGGGCGTCGAGGCAGAAGGTCTCAGCTTCCTCGTCAAATTTCCACACCCACCAGGTTTGTTCTGGGTTTGGTGGCTTCGCATCGTAGCGCTCGTAGTGGTCGATTTTCATGATGATGCCGATGAGGCGATTGCACCAAGTTTTGAACGCGCCTTTGACGTAAGCCCTATTGCGGACGAAGACCATGCGCCGGACACCCTGCAGGCGTCGCAGTAGTTTGGCTATGTCTGCCGTGAAGTCGAAGAGGTAGTGATGGGTAGTCTGATTCAGGACAATAGTCAGACTGTCGAGATGCAGCACAGAGTTACTGAAAGCATGGTCGTCCCAGGCTCGCATGTTCCGGAAGTGGCGACTATCCGCTACTAAAGTAATTGATCTCAAGGCAGTGAGCTGTTTGTTCGAAAGCCTGGAGAGGCGCTCGGGAATGTCAATGTAGAGGTTTGTCACGAGGAAGTGGGTGCGTTGGAAGGCTGGAATGTGGCCATCGAGGTATAAATGTCGGCAGGTCAAGAGAGGCGCTAGGAGCGAAGAGGCGTTGTACATATGGTCCATCGTGATGGACGAGTTTCCATTGCTTTTTCGCAGGCCTGTATGGGAGAGGTTGTCGTCGAAGGCATATTCGAGGATGTAGGATCTTATCTCGGACGGGAGTGTGAAGAGGCTTGCTGGCTGGAGGCCGCAGGATGCCATTATTGGCAATTATTGAGCAGGAGATAGTGGTTCATGCGCTTGCAAGTTAGCCATGGAAGACTCCGGTGTGCAACATTGGTGTTTTGAGACAGAAGAGGTGAAGTGGTGGACAATAAATGGAGATGAAAGGCACGCCCCACGTTCGGTCGGAACGCCGCTTCACGATCTCGACAACGTTTGTGTTTTTGTGTGAGAGAAAACACGGCCTGTAGATTCGCGATATCACCAACGACACTCCGACTAAGCAGACAAACACCACAAAATGGATCCCGCATACGCATTCGACAAGCCTGGCGTCATCTCGCTGAGCAAGCCTGCGATGTTCCTCACCTCCAATGCATTCAACATTCCCGATGGCCCCGGAGGAAGATTGTGTGGCAACGACTCTAGATGCTCAAACCCTGGAAAGTCACGATGCATCAGATGCAAAGTCGACCGCTACTGCTCACGAGACTGCCAAAAAGCCGCATGGCCAGATCACAAGGACCATTGTGTACCCTTCTCCGCCGACCCGACCAACACCATCATTGACCCTCACCAGGTTGAGGAGAAAGACAGAGAAGCTTTCATGATTGACAACTTGGAGGCCATGTCTAGGCCAAACATCATCATCTTGCCAAAGAACTCCGACTCGCCGGCGAGTGTCGTGCTTCATGTGCTCCAGCAAATGTTCGCAGAGCACCATTTCCGCGTCGGCTACTATGGCTTGTCTCGCTACTCAAAAGCCGTCATCTTACTGGACAGCCAGACAGACTGCGAAGCCTTGCTGAAGATTCTCCGCACAACTCTGGCAAAGATGTGGAGCGAAGAGGCCGCAGGTCCCATGCTCGCCGCTCTACATGACGGCATGTCGCCCATCGACAAGCAGACGCTGAAAGACGGCTGGGTGCAACCCGATTCTACCACCCGTGTCCTTCTCATCGCCTCCAAGGACCACCTGGAATATATTGCGCCCGACACTGAAGTTTGCATTGTTCTCATGCCCAGCACCAACCTGGATGTCATCACTCGCTGGCAACGTATGGCACGAATGGCAGGACAGAAAGGACGGCACGTCAGTGTCAAGCCGTGGAAGACTGCGGAGGATCTTAAGTGGAAGGCTGACGATGTGGCATTTGCGAAGAAGAATGGCGATGAAGTGGTCAACTGGCAGCCACAATATTGGGCAACATACGATTTTGAGGGCAAGGAGAGCTGATGGAGTCATAGACTAGAACTGCACCGACGGACTTCCAAATACTAAGGCCTGATATCAAAAACTCCATGGCGAGTCCTCAGAATACGTCACAGTAGATGGGCCGCACAGGACACGTATCTATCAATCCAGCCCATTGCCTCTGAAGAATTCCCTCGCATCATCCATCAACCGCCGCGGCGCCCGGAACGAGAATCTGGGATCCTTGCCTGGTTCGATCCACCTGTCCACTGTCTCGCCCGCTATAGTCATCGTGTCAGAGATGGGAATCTTACCACTGAGCACTTGCCACCACACCTTTTCCAATGCATCCATCGCACTCTCTCCATCCGCGTCAGCCGTCTGATGACCACAGCCTACTTTGACCCTTCTCGCTACATTGACCCAGCAGTCAGACCCGTTCTCGTCTTCTTCTTCCTCCTCTGCTTTCGCAATAGAATGCGCGTTCTCAGAGCGAATAAAGCACCGTAGCTTCTGCATTGAGAAATGCCACTCAATCAAATTACCCTGCGAAGGCCAGATAACATCCATCTTCTCCGGTCCCCGCTCGTAGAAACTGTCACCTACGTACAAATGCATCTCATCGTGATCGTACCACGCAAGCTGGTCTGGCGTGTGGCCAGGAGTATGCAAGACCGTAATGCCCAGATCCTCTGATTCTCCCGAAAGCGGCTTTGGCTCGGAGGGCAGTGGCCAGCGGAGCTTCTCGAACGCTTGCGCCCAGTGCGTGACTTTCCATGGCTGTGCTATCTCCCCGATGGGTCGATAGAGGCCGTTGCCTTCGAGGTCTGACTCGATGAAGTCGCGGCCTGCTGCTGATGCAAGGATGGCGGTTTGGCCGCCGCGGAGGAATTGGGGAATACCCAAGGTGTGGTCTTGGAGATGTTAGAGGGGCTGTTGTGTTGCACTTTGACAGCAAGGCTTGCTTACCATAGTGACAATGGCTGATGATGATCAAGTATCGTCTCTTGCCGCCAGGGTTGAGAGCTTCGTTCTTGTTACATGGGAGAGGACAGCGTTCAAGATAGTCTCTCAGATGCGTGTATCGAGCTGTTGGAGATAGTCAATGAGGGCCGCTGCATCTTGCAAGGCCAATGCGGTGGCGAATCTCAAATACACTATGCAATGGAATTTAACGACATTACTCACCATGTATTTTAGATTTACTAGTTCGATCACAGCCAGTGTCGCCGATGATTAACACTGGTATCTTTGGATGCACTTTGACATAAATCAAGGGATGCTCTCGGTAGGCATCGTTCTCGGCTATAAGAAATGTCGATCGGCTGAGCTTTCTCGCAGTGAACGAGCTATCTGGTACGAATTCGGCAAACGCCATTGCATCAAGTAGGTGTGGGTGGAAGTTCTTTTGGTGGATGTCTCAGGTAATGTTTCAGTCATTGGGAACCCTTGCTGCTCCCAGCCCCCACCAATCACCTCTCGCTGCCGAGGCTTTGAGCTCCGTCGTGATGACGGAGAGACTTTCGAGAACTGAAGGAGCGAGAGCACGAACCCGCTGCCAGCAACGATCCCTTCCCGTAATTACGATCGATTAGGCGACTACATTTCCTGTTCCATCAAACAATAGTCGACACTAGCTCATGGATATTTTGGTCTTGTTACACATATCTACACAAGTACATATCTTCCACAAGACAATTCCGGCTTTGCCATGGCTTGCCCGTCCATGATGCCACTGACATGCGCTGGACCGACAATCTTATAGCATGCTGCGCTTGACGCAGCCCTTCTGACCACTAAGGGAGCTTTTGTGCCCAAGAAGACTACAATTTCGTCACCCTCTTCGACGTCTTCACGCGCACAGCCAAAGTACCCGCCTTCAACGCTGATTGCACGCATTCCCCACGCTGATTGGAAGAGAATATCCATGAGCTCTATTCCATAGGCTGTCACGGCACGATCTCCGGTATACTGATCACGGTTGACCTGGTGAAAGATCAGTCTCGACCAAGATCCAAAGTCGAGCAGTAAGAACATGGTCTTCACTCCCATGAAGCGCGCAACCAGACTTGTGTTTCGCATTGGAGCACCGCGGAAGATCAATTCAAGCGCCGCTCTGGAGACTGGTTCGTCCACAGTATCGAGCGTTCGCCCAGTGTCTGCTTCCCAAACACTGGACACCCACTGCATCCACCAGCTCCAAAATTTTGCTATTGGGAAATTGTAATCCGCACCAAGAGTCTCTCTGGATTCGCTCGACAGATGGGCTTGGAGACAGCTGTACATGTATGCGATATCCTCGACCAGTTGCAGCCTTGTTTCTTTGGAGGTCCGCGACTCCAAGCGGAGGTCTCCAGCACGCCAGACATGTTCACTGAACAGCGCATCCTGAGCACAGCTCTGAAACCGTTCTTGGACTACCTGAACACGACCGATTCGAACGCCCACCATCTCAAGCCTAGAGTCGTGCTCAAGGGTGCTGGAGAAGCCCATTTGCGGCCTCTCGTGAGATGAGGCTGCATACTTGACGAAGGAACCTGAACCCTTCGTCGACCAATCGTACACCCATGACGGCAGCTCGCCGCGATGTTTCGACGAATCGTACGGTTTGAAAGAGAGCAGAATATCAGTAAATCCTCTACGCAAGAGACACTGGGATGCTTCGACATAGACCTTCCGTACGGACCAGGCGCTGTTCAAGGTGATACCGCTTCTGTCTCGCGCAAGTCCAAGCCGCGCATGGATCTGATCTTTAGCATCTTGCGCCCCGAAATTCTCATGTTCGAAATAAGTAAGCTTCAAAACGGCGCTGATCGACAATCCGGACTGGATGGTTTTCCTCGCTGTGAGGAGGCTGAGGAAGCGAACATCAAAATTATCCAACTCTGCGTCGAGACTTGAACTCATTGGCCTCGACGTTCGTAGAGACAACGCGAGACTTAGGGCGAGGAAGACGCATTTGTACTGGATGGTTCGGCGGCCGTAATGGAAAGTCAAATTGTTGGCTTTCGCTTTGCCAGTCTCTTGCAATATCCACACTCGGGTGAAGTATGGGTTCTGCGAGAGCGCACACATGGCGAGAAGGAACTCTTCGAGCTTGGTGATCTGCCCGACTGCATCTCGCAGGTAATCCCACAACTCACGCCATGCACGTTCGACCCCGCTTGGACTCGCACCTACGTTCGAAGGGGAAGTTTTGGCGATGGTGAAACAGGCTTGGAGCCATTCATCTTCGCCTTCCAGTCGTCGGCCGGCAGAACAGCGCACTGCAAAATCCCACAGTCGTTCAGCCAGATCGAGGGCTTTACCGATCATATCTTGACCGCCACTGGGTGGAGACCCAAGCCACGCGTGCACTCTGGTCGCCCTTGTATACAGTGTGGACATCAGTGCTATCTGTTGGGTCTTTTCTTCGTGATTGGGCTCATCGATGCACAAATCATCTGCCCATATCGTCAGAGTGTCACGCTTATCGCGCAAGTATCGCAACGCCGTAGCAAGATTGCTCTGGATCCTCCGGTTGTACTTGACCGACGAGCTATTTGAATGTAGGACGAATTCAGAGACTGTTCTTTTGTACCGCACTTCCAGGTTCTGTTCGGTCTTCGCATTTTTGGGACCGCATACGTAGGATAAAGCTGGGAAAGACGAGGTATCGAGGTTGGTGTGTCGAAGAGTCCCGCTCAGAGGTTCGTCAAGATTTTTCGCCGGGTGCAAGAAGAATAGTCTGATTTGATGGTTTCCAGGCTCGAGCGCACGATATTTGAATGGAGCGGGTGCCATGTTGGGCCGATCGAAGCGGCCGTTGCGGCCAGATGGTCGCTTAACGTTAGCGAGAGGATGCTCACGTCCTTCTGCTGGAGAATGGTCACTGACTTTGACGCCTCATCGGATCACATTGTTTTTTGGAGATGGCCGTTTCGCAATGGAGTTCGAACAGTACTGAGACCTGGTGTCTGGGCCCGCCAGCACGGTGAGAGAGTCGAAGGATCTCAATAATCTGCGGCTGAAATATAGAGCAGCCGCACAGACCTTGTATGCATGTATGCGGGCTTGCGATGTAACGTGGCGTTCAACGGGGTGTTTAGGATGGCCAATAGTCCTCTAGAGGCTGAATCGGTCTGCAGGATACGTGCCGCTATTTCGCATGTACTTCGATCAGCCGCTGGTCTTTCCAGGCCTTGTTTAGACGACTCCACCACTCAAGACAGGCAGCCCTGCGAGCCTAAAGTCTTGGGGATTGCGACATGTTCATCGCTGATGTTTTCTAAACATTCTCAAGCTCTCGACGATGTTTAGCAGAAGCATAATTACCTTGGTCCTTGGGCTGCTCGTTGCAGCAACGACTGCACAAGATGTCGTGTTGGTCCCCAAGGGTGTGAAGCCACCTACCCGACAACCAAAGCCGGCGAGACAAGGCGCACAACATCCTGATGAGGAATTCTTTCGTGTCATGAGCAAAGTCCCAGACGATACAACCGGCCAAGCTGAAGAGAACCATATGGGCGCATATTCGAAGAGCGGAGCTCCCTTCAAGAGTACGAAATCCTTCTCCGTCCGATAAAGAATTCAAGTGGACTAACACGGACAAAGCACGTGTGGGGGAGATGAGCATCTATCTTCAGAAAGTAGAGGCCACTTTCGACCAGATCTACTACGAGCAATACCTGGAAGAACTGAAAATAGAAGCAGCTTCGGCCATATCCGCAGGCAGCATGACGGAACCTGGTGAATTTGCGCCCACGATTGCGCGTCCCTCCAAAACGGTCCTGACATTCGACCGCACCGTGACTTCACCCTCACGCGTAACCACAACCTCAACGTACAGTGCCGACAACCCTGGAGCCGCATGCGGCGCCTGGGTCTCTCTTGTCAGATACTGTGGGACTACAGAGACGAACAAGGAGTCGTTCTCGGAATGCTACTGCACTTCCGGCACCGACAATGTGCCTGACCAATGGAACTCACTCGCTGCCAGATGCGCAACGGCGAAATATAAATGCAAGGATTCCACCGACTACAGATGTGAACTCACGGATCAAGCTTCGAGCTTCACGGACTTTTGCGACACTGACGGGGCCACTGTCCGGTTCCATACTGACAAGAAAACCACGATCGCGCGGCAGACGACAGATGATAGTTGGATGGGCTCTTCGGCATCCGATGATGACGAGGACGAGGATGATAGCAGTGATCAGGAGAGCAGCGATGACTCCGAATCTGGAGGTTCCAGTGATGATTCTGCTGCCGAAGCAGCTAAAGCGCAGCCCAAGCCGACGTCTTCGGCCACTCAGGCACCTTTGACGACAACAAGTGCGTCTCCTGGCTCCACCAGGACTGCTAACGCCAACACATCACGTACCTCTTCATCGTCAGTCTCGTCGACACCACCTTCAGCAACTTCTACGTCGTCTGCTCAATCAGCGAGCACGAGGATGAGTATGTTGGTTTTTCGGGCTGCACAGTCTTGGTTGCTAGGCGTTTGTGCACTTTGGTTGCTTTGATAGCATTGACGTATGCATTCTAAGTTGGAGAGAACTTCGTAGTGAACGAAAGACATGTTGGCCGTCAAGTAATATCTGTGACTCTGACTTTGGGTTTTGATGCATATACCACGGGGCGCCCGGACGAATGGACCAAAGTTTTGACTAAATGCCACATCCATAACGATTTCAAGTATATCAAGCTAAAGAGGACTGATGTCTCATGGAAATAGAATGTATGCATCGCTTTGACGCTATCTGGGTGTGCCGGGCTAGGGTTAGAGTTGGTGTAAGATCAGATCAGAACTCCATGCATATCTTGAGAGTAAGTGCTTAGATCTCTTCACCTGTACGAGCAGACGATAGCAAATTTATTTTTCTTGGGAACCATTGTACAAGTTAAAGCGTGCTGGACGCGTTCGATGGGTTCAATTTGACCATTTTCGCCACGTCCTTGTGCTCGGATCGACATCACCACTGTGAGATGAGGTATGTGCGCCATGATACTCGATCCACACGACTTCCCATCTTGCGCATTGCCAAAATATCGTGCTTGTTTTCCAAAATACCCCCAGGAATGCTATTCGCGATTGAGCAGACGACCTGGTCGAGATGGAGATGGAGATGGAGATGGTAGCCTAGCCGAGTCCGAGAGTCCGACGACCGGCCCGTGACTCCCCACAAAAGCTTAGTTAAACAAGCATCTGGCCTGGCCTTGGTCGAGATAGCGGTTCCACTTGTCGTTCCTCAACCATACCACATTACTTTACATAAACTCACCACAGTCAAAACAAACAGTTCACGGGGGTCTGAAGATCCACAATGTACCACTCAGTCCGTCCATGCTCAAAATTCTCAACGTGACGACAACACGAGGCGCCACCATCTCCACGGGGCTGTAGTGCTGTCATAACAGACGTGGTGTTCACAACGCAGCTTGGAACCTGGCAAGTCAATAGGAGCAGCAGTCGATACGCTTGGAACCAGCCATCTCAGATTCGAAACCATGGTCGACAATATACATGCCAGGCCCATCGCCATTGCACCTGCTCACGCAAACGGGGATGTGAAGACCATGGCCGCGAGCCAAACTCCACCTGTGGCAATGGCATACGCTTGTCAGACGTGTACGAGAAGGAAAGTAAAATGCGACAAGCTGAGTCCAATATGTTCTACATGTCATAAGGCCAAGCTCGAGTGCTCTTATCAGGCTCCTCCGCCTCGCAAGCGAAAGCGCAAGACGAGTGGCGATCTCGGCGAGCGAGTGGCATACTATGAACGCATCCTACAACAGCATGGTCTACTCACGGAAAATTTTGGCAGTAGTGCATCTAGCGCGCCTAAGGAAACACCACAAAGCGCACCACCACAAGACCAGCAAAGTCGCAGCCACCCTGAACGCAATGGAAGACTCCTTTCTGGCGGAGGCACGACACGCTACGTAGACAGCAGCCTGTGGCGGAATCTCGGGGAGGAAGAAATGTCACGGATCGCTGATGATGATGACGATGAAGTGGACGTGGCGCCGATCGAAGTCATCTCAGAAAACCAGATGGCCGGTGACCCTGTTTCAGGCGCTTTCCTGGGTCTGCCACGAAATCTACTTGACTTCCATCCATGCGCGGCTCACGCAAAACTTATGTGGCAAGCCCATACAGAGAACGTTGAGCCGATCTGCAAAGTCTTGCACATTCCCACGGTCGCGACGATTGTGGAAAACGGCTCGCAACATCCGTACTATCTTTCGAAAGCAGATGAGTGCATTTTGTTCGCCATATATCATTTTGCCGTGGTCTCTCTAAGTGACGCGGAGTGCCAGCAGAAGTTTGGTCAGGCACGCGAGACCTTGCGCATACGCTACCACAATGCGCTGCGACAAGCCCTGATTAATGCTTCATTTCTGAGGACAACGCAGCTTCCAGTCCTGCAAGCATTCGTGCTCTACCTTCTCGCAACACGACACCAGAACGATCCGCAAACGTTCTGGATGATGACTGGCGCCGCCGTCCGTATCGCGCAGCGTATTGGGCTTCACAAGGATGCTGAGACGCTTGGTCTACCGCCGTTTGACGTGCAAATGCGAAGACGGCTGTTCTGCCAGATCTTACCTCTCGATGGTTACGCGAGTCAAATATCTGGTACTGGTATTACGCTCGAGCCAGGGTCGTGGAACGTAAAACAGCCCTCAAATGTCAATGACGACCAGATCTGGCCAGGCATGACCCATACACCCGAGGAACAGAAGGGTGCGACGGAGATGATCTTCTTCCTGGCTCGAGCCGAGATAGGATCTTGGTACTTGAAAGCGATGCAGGGGAAACACGATAAGCCACCCCTGTACAATGCATTTTCGCGAGACGGAATCGGAGCGGATAGATCTGACTTGGTCGACGAGATGGAGTCGATGATTGAGGCCAAGTACTTGAGATATTGCGATCTTCTAAATCCATTGCATACTCTGCTGCTCATTATGGCCCGGTCCGCGGCCAATGCAGGACGGTTACGAATGAAGCTTCCAGCTCTTCACGCCAACACCGCAAGCAATGAAGAGCGGCGGGAAGTCTGCAACATCGCTGTCAAGATCATCGACACAGACATCGCAGCTTACGCCAATCCAAGTTTGGTGCGCTTCATGTGGCACATCCGTGCTTTCTTCCAATGGGATGCTCTAATCTGCATGCTCATCAGCATGACCAAGCCAGACCTCCTCCAAGCGATGGAGCTGGAAACCGCCTGGCGTCGGATTCAGACAGTCTTCGACAACCACACCGAGATCCTAGAGCGCAACCGTCTGCTCAGCACTGCCGTCTGCCGCATCACGCTCAAAGCCTGGGACGCAAATCCTCCTGCATTTGCAGCCAACGGCGAGCCCACCTTCGTGCAAACGCTCCGCGAATACAAGGCTAAAAGCGACAGGAAACGGCAAAGATCAGAGCATAGGGCCAGAGTGGCTGGGAGCACAACAGAAACCTCGACACCTATGGGACCTTCACCGAGCAGCGACCTGAAGGCGCTGGAGCATGATGCCGATGTGTTCGATTTCGGGCTGGACAACAATTTCACGTTCGACTCTGCGGACTTTTTGTTTTGGGACAAACTGATTCAGGATTATCGGAATGTGCCCGAGGACCAGTCTGGGAATTTCTTGCAATGATCTGCTGTTGATGGGGACGGTTCGAGTGATGTGATGGGATTTGGTGTTGGATTTCGCCACTCTGTGCTTGGGTCGATGCTATACTCCACTCAACCGTGCTAGTACAATGAAACATTCATTTTATCACCACATCGGAACACTTTCTCTCACAAGCCAGGTTGCTATTCGATGATAGAACTATCTTGACAAAGGCCATAGGGCTGAGACCAGGGGCCCCCATTCATGACGTGTAGACGCGCTGAGCTCAAGCTCAAGCTCTCCCCTCACCATGTCATAAAATCATCACGAAAGAAAAGTAGCACAAGGATGCAACACACCGGCCATCGCCTATTATAAAGCCCACGCAAACTGTCCGAAAGTTCCCTCAAAGTACCGTAATACATAAACCATGCTCCTAATCCTCCAACTCCCCTCCCGCCTCCTAACCCAAATCTCACGCCTCCCCATCAAACCAATTACAATAACAACATCAAAATCTATACGATTTTTCTCTACAACTCCCATCCTCCACGACAAAGACCCAAAAATGTCTTCCTCCCCACCCAAGCACGAAATGGTTTACTTTCCCAAACTCACCTCCGAAGTGCGAGCTTTCGGACAATTCAGAAAAGTGCTGCACACCGGACTCTTCAGCCAGCTGGTGTCGATGGAGATCCCCGTGGGAGGAGATATCGGCGATGAAGTGCACACTGTGGACCAGGTGTTGATCTTCACGAGTGGGGAGGGGAGGGCGACTGTTGCCGGGAAGGATCAGGTAAGCATTTGTTTTCCATGTCTAATACTTTAAGGTGTAGTTGACGATCACTGATGTCGATGATTGCTTTCGCGCGAACAGGATATCAAAGCCTCTGATGTTGTGGTCGTGCCCGCGGGAACGCAGCACCAGTTCATTAATACTTCCGATACGCAGCCACTGGAGCTGGTGACGGTATACAGTCCCGCGGAGCACGACAGCCGGACTGTGCATGAGACGAAGGAAGAGGGCGATGAGGAGGAGGAGAGCGGGAAGGATGAGGCGCCGGAGTGGAGTCAGCAGAGTAAGGAGTACAATCAGAAGAAGGGACTTGTAAAGGAGAGTGGAGGGCCTTATGAGGGTGGGGATGATGGGAGGCATCAGAAGTCTTGAGCATGTGGTGGTGGTGAACACTGGAGGTTAGTGGATGTAAGATATGGGCGAAGGGATGAGAGGAATATAATGGAAGAGCAGATTTGGTAGACAAAGTCAAATTTTTCATTTTATGTGTCCAAGAAGCTAGCTGGTGCTGTTTTCCCGTGAGGGTACTCGAGTCTTATGGTGGTGTTACACGAAGGGAAAGTGAAGGCCGTGAAGCAGAGAGATGCATGCCGAAAGCTGATGCAAAAGAGCGTCAGCTGCGACACAGCTCTGTGGAGAGCTGGCTTCCGTGGGTTGAAAGTCTTTCAGAGAAAAGGGTGGTCTGTAAAGACTGTCGAAAGTTGGATGTGTCTTGTGTCGAATCGTAGGGATGGGTGGAAGTGGAAGCAACATTCTGTCAACGCTCACAAGTAGTAGAGGGAGTTGCGGACGTTCTTGTGCACCGGTGGGAGGAAGAGTGGCGTTGTGTCACCCTCTCCCGTGGTGCCTTCCCAGTCGGTACGATCCAGATGAAGCAGAGCACGTTTGGTCGCCAGGTGAGCAAGGTGAGTAAGAACGGGCCATTTGGTGCCGACGAGGCCGACATCCCTACCGTCCCACAGTTCTACCATCATTTCGACTTCAGCTTGTGTCAAGGCGTTCTCAGGTTTCTTTTTGGTGTCGTCCAAATCCAGGGAGTCGAGCTGCGGACCCAACTCAGCGGCGGCGTCACCGAGTTCTGTGGTTGTCTCAGCGTTGCCTTCGTCGACAGTACTCGGTGCGCGGGTAACGGGAGTAGAGGGCGTATCTCCACGTCGGCTCGATTTGGTCGGAGTGTCGTCATGAAGAGGTGTTGCACGCCCGGCGGTTCCTGGAGAATCCCAAGGGATTGAGCCACGGGCAGGAGACCCACGGAAGCCGGTTGAACCACCTCGCCCGAAAGTTGTCGTTCCTGGTTGCAGCGATTTGCCCTTGACTGTTGGGAAGGAAGATGATGCGGCTGCCCAAAGCTCATTCCTGGTCCCGATGCGAGTGACTGTAGTGGGAGGATTGATGATGCTTGCAATAATCACACCAGTGCTATCATCCTTGCTGTGCACGTTGGTAACTCTGATCGATTGAAGCTCGGTGCCCAAATTTCCCGTGTTCTTCGTAAGAAGCAGAGCAGGCAGTTCAGTCTGACCCGAAACAGCTGGCTTGATGTCGCCAGGCTCAATTCGTAGCTTCAGAACTTTGTCTTCTTGTAGAGTGATGTATGTGATGTTTCTGGGTCGAGACTTCCTGTCGAAAATCGTGCAGATGCTCGTAAATTCGTCTGTCCTGGTGTCAGGTCGAGTAAAGACGGGGCGGCTCTGACCAGCGGATGCAGCTGATATCTCCAGCCAAGGTTGACGCTGAGGGAAGTAACCTGATCTCAGAATGATCACCCTGCGCCAATCTTTGAAAGACAGCTCACCCACCAATGGCTCGAACATTAGCCTCACGTGCATTTCAACATTGTCCAAATCAGCCTTGGTACAGAGCTTGAGCTCGGTGTTGTAACAAGTGCCAGTCTTGGGGTTTGCCGCTACGAGTGCACAAAGGTACACTTCAGTGGCATGTGATGGGTCGATGCAGTCCCTTGTCGGGGTTGTGACACGTGAGACGTGCATAGCAATGGTGAGAAACTCGTCCTCAGCGCCATTGCCTTTTGGTCTGCTGGCCACGGCGTCAGCCAAAGAAGGCGGGTTACGGAGTCGCATTCTCCGGCGGATGTCGCCAGCAATTCTAGAGATGCCACTGATTGGGTCCTCACGAACTCGGCACTCGAGAGCTGAGAAATTGATGAAGAATGTTTGGATATCTGTGGTCAAATCGCAAGCTTTCTTGATCACCTCGTACATCTTCGCATGATCGCGCTCTGCTGGCAAGCATACGATCATGAACGTGCGTTGATTGGCATCCCCACGGTGGTCTTTCTCGAATAGACGAAGCTGTTCTGCCCATCTGCTGCTGAGATTGTCGTCGGAATCGTATTGAAGCCTGAGCAGCGGGTCTTTGCTGGTTGGAACGGTGGGCGGCTGTGCAATATATCGTTGTGAGACGGAGGTGTCGAACGACTTCTTGATCAGGTCCCGCAAAGAGGTCTGTAAGGCGACCCAGTTTCGTGATCCAATTTTCGCACTGCCAGCTTCGACGTACAGCAAGTTGGGGAAGACTAAGCCGCACGCCTGGACAACCTTTTGGTCTACATGTTCGCCCCTACGGAGCGCTGACATTGGAGCGTGGACGGCGATGTGCGCCTGCGTAGTCTCGACATCGTCTGCACGTGTCTGCTTTGAAAGGCGATAATGCTCAGCCGCACGACTCAAAGGAGCTTCGACGGGCCCACGTAGGCGCTGCATTGGCTGAATCGAGCAAAGCTCAAGGGGCAAAAGGAGAGGCTTCGCCAGCGTGCCTACATCCACACAGGGAAGATCCGCCAGAGTGACGATATCGCCTTTCATGGCCCAAGCATAATGGCGAAGCATGATTGGCGCGTCCCCGACCCTGCTCTCGCGGAAGGCTGTAATGGTCCTTGTCTCGCTTTGCTTCCCAACACGAACGCTGACCTTCACTCCTCGGAACTCCTTGCTCAGCATTGACACGCCATCGTGGGTTCGCAAGAAGTCGACTTGGTGCGGATGACGTTCAATCACAACTTCCGCAAGCGTGTAAGGCTTGCTGGCAAACATCAAGTCGGCCCACGGCTTCTCAACAAAGTAGAGAGAGTCGCCTGTACCTGTTCGGTATCTCCGCTGAGAGCCAGTGACCAAGTTCGTGCCCGCAAAGGTGTCCTCAGCGTAGTACCTGTGGTATTCAGTCTTGCCGAGGTTGAGTCCTGCAACCTTCTCGATGGATGACAGTGGAATGTTGGTGGCTTTGCTGATTTCAAAGTTTGTTGCGGCATCGTTCCCACACTGTGTGATTTGATGACGTGAGATGAAACGGCGGATGACTTTGATGGGAACGTACATCACGCGACCATGGTTAGCCTCACCGTCGTCATGATTGAGAGACTTGGTAATTTGGCTCCAATCTCCGCCTGGGCTCACAACGATCTCAATCTTGATCCAGCGGCGGTGCAAGGGAGATCCTGCATCGATCGGCGACCAACTCCGAATGAAGTCAGAGGTGTGTTCAATAAGACCCAGTGGAAGAATCACCTCGCTCTCGGAGGATTCTAACGTGTTTGCAGAAGTGGCTTTGTGGCTCGTTCCATTCGAAAGTGCTGGCGGCTTGCCAGCACCTTCGTATATGGTGACGAGGATGTCGTGCTGGGTGTCCGTGGTGTCGACATCGTAGTTCAAGGGAGGCTCGATGATAGTGGTGTCCTTGCTTGGATGCTTCAAGGATATTTCGTTGAAACCACCAAGTAGGTGGTCGAGAACAGTCTTGTGTACGATCCGCTCTTCTTTCGAGGTGAGATAGCAGGTATAGTGTCCCTTGATGGCCCTTGTGCTGTCCACGGTCGATTGACAGAAGAGGAAGCTATCCTGAACAAGCGATTCATCGTCACCCAGCTTCCGGACGTTGGTCTTGACGGTGATCTGATTGGGATTCGACATGGTCGATGTGTTGCGGGTTGGAAATGTGGTGGGTGGGGTGGGTGGTGCGTGATCAGGCAGGTGTGCGAAGTCTTGTTCAAAGAACGAGTAAGAAGGGGAAAGGGGTGACGAGGAAGTGAAGGAAGCAAAGGCAATTCCTGATCTAGTTGCGGCTGCTGAGGAGAGAAGAAACTCCATGACAGCGGTCTTTCCAGGAGAACTTATAGTCTCATGATCCAGGCAGTGGTGTAGGCAGATGTTTGCTGGCAGTGAAAGGTGAACAGCTGTGGTGTATTGTTTCTTCAAAGAACACTGCTTGCTGGGAGGTGGGTTGTATGTCGGTAGCCGAATGTGCAGGAAAATCAGCTGTTGACAACGTCGGAATGTGAATAACTTCGCTCTGATCGGTGTTTGCCGCAAGGAGGGTTATGCAGACTTCGCCGAAAGAAAGGCCTTG
This sequence comes from Cladosporium colombiae, assembly GCA_026122715.1. Taxonomy (NCBI): domain Eukaryota; kingdom Fungi; phylum Ascomycota; class Dothideomycetes; order Cladosporiales; family Cladosporiaceae; genus Cladosporium; species Cladosporium colombiae. The sequence goes on along the minus strand of JAKZFA010000008.1, from coordinate 497,202 downwards.
TCCGCAGCTCAGACCCGCATGGTGCATGATGCACGATGAGACCTTTTCCATTGATCAAGGTTTGCTGCACGCCTTTGCATCCGCTCGCATGGCTTCACGAAAGGTGGCAGTAATCTTCCAAGCATCCCATCGCTTTGACCAAAATAGCAAGCTGCATAACGCGAGACGGCGTCCATGGTTCCAGATACGGCAGATTGGATAGCATGAAAGGGATGTGTCGAACGTTCAGGCTCCATGTTGTTTGCTGGAAGATGAACCGCACGCTTATGTCGGATCGTGGAGAGTAGGTACCGATGATGAGAATAGTGTCCATTTTATTGACGTGCTGCAAACAAAAAAGCTAGTCTCATGGCTGTTGAAAGGCTGGCTGGGCTGTGCTGAAGTCGGGGTTGGGAAAATTTCGAGTCGTTGTTGCCAGTAGTAAGAAATCCGTAGCCAGTCCACAGAACGATAAAAATCGGCACAAAGTCGCTCAAGCAGTGATTGAAAATAAAAGTCCTCTTAATACAAATTTCCTCCCTGTCATACATAACGAAATCTCCTAATTTACTTCTTCCCCCGTCCCCTCGCGTTCAAACTCTTCAACGGATCCGCGCCCTTACCGGCCATAATCCTGCCCTTGCCCCTCTTCCTGTTGAACTCTCTCGCCTTGCGAATCCTATTCGCGCTATCCTTGCGGATACCCACATGTCCCACGTCCTTCTTCAGCACCGCCGCTCCTCCGCTCGGCAAGAGGTAGTCCGGCACGTGCTTGAGATGAGGCTGCTGGCGCACAGCGTGGCTCTCAGTGTCGTGGCGCAAGTGTCTCAGATCCTCGGGGTGCTCCTCGAAATGGCGCTGCAGTTTCGTCGAGTTGATAAGTTCCTGGCGCAGTTCCTTGGTACGGGCTTCGCGCACGGCGATGCGGGTGACGCTGCGGATGGCGTCGGCGATACGGTAGCGGAAACCTTCGAGCTTGGCCGTGTCGAATTGCCACTCGTCGATGGAGGCGCCGAATTTGGTCTGGCGGGCCTTGATGCGCTCGAGGACCTTCTCGTCGTGTTCGCATTGTTCGATCGAGGTTGATTTGTGCTTCTTGTAGAGGTCTTTGGGTACGTAGAAGGAGAGGGCCATGCCCTTTTGGCCGGCGCGGGCGGTACGGCCTGTGCGGTGGGTGTATGATTTGGCGGATTGGGGAAGGTCGAAGTTGAGGACGCAGGAGACGTGGCGGAAGTCAATACCGCGAGCCACGCCGAATTCACGGTCGCCGCCGCGAGATTGCTTTTGCTTCTTGCTGGGTGGTTGCTTTGTGTCCTTGCTCTTCTCTTCATCATTGTCGTCTTCTTGGTCGCTGCCTGCCTCTGCGTCTTCCGCTTCCTCCGTCTTCTTGCTCTTGCGCTTCTTCTCTTGACCACCCACAACCTCGTGCTCGTCTGCTGCAATGATGATGTCGTAGACTCCGCTGTTGAATTCGTCGACGGTGTGAAGTCTGCTGTTTACTGGGAGTTCGGAGTTGAGCACACAGCTTCTGATGCCGAATTGTTCCAAGAAAAGCTTCAGTCTGTAGCAACGGTCGATGTCGGCAACGAAAACGATGACCTTGCCCTTAATAAGTTGCAGCTTGAAGATGGCGTATGTGAGGAGGAATTTGTCCTGTTCGGCGGTCTTGACGATGTATTGGGACAATTGCTGCTTCTCGGTGGCTTCTTGCTCGGAGAGGTCCAGAATCTCGGGTGCGCCAGATTTGCAGAAAAGTGATGTGAGAGAGTCGACTTCCGTTCGGAGGGTGGCGGACATGAGAATAGTCTGGACGCCATTGGGAAGAGTAGCGGCAATGCTCTGGAGATCCTCCTCGTATCCGTAGCTCAGCACCAAATCTGCCTCGTCAATCACTACGTGCAAAAGATCGCCAGCCTTAAGCGCATCGTTGCTGATCCATTGGCTCGCACGGCTGGGTGTGGCGATAACGATGTCGGGTTGTTCCAAAAGTCTCGCGCGGGTTACAGCAGTATCCTCTTTCCGGGTCAAGTTCTCGGCGCGAACTTCTTGAGCGCAGAAAGTGGTGAAGGTCTTGATGGTGGAGGTGACTTGGGAGGCAAGCTCTTTTGTAGGTACGAGGATGAGCGCTGAGACGGCCTTTGCGGGTCTTGTTGAGGAGGCCTTGCGGCGAAGGATGGAGTGGATGATTGGGAAGAGGTAGGCCAGAGTCTTGCCGGAGCCAGTCTTTGCGCGGGCTGGGAGGGGTTAGCTATTGTACGTAATGCTTTCGAATTTTACCGGACGTACCAAGAATGTCCTTTCCGCTCAGAGCAAGCGGTAGTGTCGCAGCCTGCACGGGAGTAGGCTCTGTGAACTTTTCGCGAGTGATTGCTTGGAGGATGCGAGAGTCGAGGTTGAGGCTGTCGAAGGTCGCCTTTGCCGGTGTTGGAGTTTTGGCCTCGCCTGCCTCGGGCGCAACGACCTCAGGCACATCGTCAGAGTTGAGTTTGCGCTTCATGGCCATGGTTGTGGTGTAATGCAGTGGTACGGTACGGGATGGTGGTGTTTGTTCTTGCGGGCAGCTTCAATCGGCAGGACTTGAACTTTCATCGCATCGAGCCTGAAGAAATTCTGCCGAGGGCGGTGAACCCTGAACTCTAAATCGGCGACATGAAGTATCACCTCGGCCAAGAAGCTTGACTTCGACCGCGTCGTACCATCAAGGACGTAGACTCGCGCACAACTCGGTGCACACTGTCTTTGCAGTACTCACCAACCAATTGATACATAAACTCTCATACACCTGCACCCGTCTGGCAATGTGCCATACCAATCCACGATGTGCTTCCCGATCCTCATGCTGGGACACCAGCCGCCTGGATCCAGGTAGAAGACAGACTGATCGGTCTTTGCTTGCTCATTCTCTTGCGACAGTGACTGCAGCCCAGCAATCAGACCTTCAAGTAAGATTCGATCTGGTCTATGTTGGGAATGCAGTCACGGCCCTTCTCTACTCGAACGACCAGGTACCATAAATGTCCCTGATTTCCTCCTTCTCTCGCTTATCTTTGTCGTCATGGTCTTCGGCGCCCAACTCAGGTCGGCGACCCGCGATAGTACTGCTGCTGATGCACCTGTATCTCCCCATGGTTCTGCATGCCGGACCTTAACACCCTCGCGTAGGCATACAATTCAGCCAAGAACGTTTGGGGCAAACAAGTACGACGCGCGCGAAGTGTCATTGTACGATACATAAGTCTAGCTCTGGCCTTTCCAACGATCGTCGCTCTCATAATCTTGTCCGTCATCGCTATTTTCATCGCCATCACCGTCATCGCCGTGGACGTCCACATCTTCCCGAGCTCTAGGTTCATCGCTATCCGCTTTGCAGGGCCCTAGGGCGGCCTGGTCTTGCCACACATTACTGTACTGACTCAAGAGAGCATCGATCGACTGTCTGCTCACTCTACCCAGACTTCTCACCCTGGCCTCATGCGGGATCTGGTGAACGTCACGAAAATTGACTCTCGACATAGGGTCAAGTTTATAGTCCGCCGAGTCTAGCCGCACTCGGATCGGCACCAGCCTCATGCCAGTCTCTCTACGGTCGCGGCGAGGCCGCTCGTTGTCTTGTGGCTCGGGAGGCCTTGCACCAGTGTAGATGATTGCATGATCCGATTTTACCACTCCGGCCTTGGCAACGCCCAGACCTGTGTACGTAGTGATTGGCAGAGCACGACAGAAGTCGCGACTTGCCTCGACGACGACAAAACGCCGCCGCGCGTCCATCAATGGCTTTTCTAAGTGATCGCTTGGTCCAGATAGCGTCGAGCCATACCCTGAGTCACCTTCGTCGGCCCGGGTCGCCTCCGTCCAGAGCACCGAAAACACTCGGCCAATAGAGAAGAATTCTGCTAGACGGACAATGTGCTCGTGGATTGAAAGCGGAGATGGCCATGATGGGCTCGCGATTAGTTGTGACGCGCTTGGAACTGCTGGTATTGTTAGTCAGTATCTCGTGCGGCTCATGTACAAATGCTCACCTGGGTCGTCCCGCTTGAACATTACGGAGCTGTGCATTTTGTCGTGTTGCACCACGTCGATCATGCCCCGTGGCAGTGCGTGATACCTCGAGTATATTCCAAATGGGACGCCGAAGGTACCTCTCGGATGACGGGTAGACTCAGAACCCTTCTCAGACACGAGAATGTCGGTTCGCCAAAGTATCCCTTTCAGAACTCGGCGGTCAGCATTTGTTTCTGCACACATTCTCAATTCCGACAGCTTCTTGTAGGCCTTGCGGTCTTTGTCGCTGCTTCGCCGGCTTTGATAACTTCGATCCTGTACCTCTCTGTCGATGTTCAAAATCCGATGCCTCAAGCAAGTCTGCGAAGTTGTCCATGTGTCTGCCCCACAGTGAAGCTCCAGCGACCTGCGAAGTATATGGAATTTGTCCATAAGCTCCTCCCATGAAGGCCAAGGTCTTCGTGCTTCACTGGGATCCCTGAAGTCGCAGTAAAGGAGTCCTTCCATGAAGGTCTGCAGCGCGCCTAGCCTGAACAATAACGCTGGCTCGTCATCATCAGATGAGCTGTCGTCAACGAATGATTCAATAGAGGTCCATATAGCTTTGCAATCGACATGAGACAAGCTGAAGCATGCTCTCAAGATATTCACTGCTGCCCAGTAGTGACGTATGTTCAAGAGATGCTCCAGTAGCTCGGAGAGAACTCTCTCATGTCTCAGCGATGATGGGATAGAATGCAAACCAACAGGACTTCTTCCCAACGATTCAGGCGTAAGGTAGATTGCCATGAGCATCAGAACAAGGCACAGCATCTGGTACTGGTAAGTTGGATACTTTCAGCCTAAAACTAAGGGTTTGGACATACTCTTTCGTCGTCAAGACCCTGAAATTGCTGCACGGGCCAGTTGAACGTGGACAGATCCACTTCGTCTGTGACAAACCCCGAAGGATCGTCTTCAAGGATGACACCAAAGTCATGCATCAGATGAAGGATGCAGGTTGCCATTTCGCTCCAGCTTCCGTGGGTGTTGCGATCACGATCGGGTGAGAGAAGCCGTCTCGTGTATTTGATGAGTTCCATGCCATCCCCTTGGTCATACAGCAGGCGCATTATCTCAACTGCAACGAAGAATTTGTCGTCCAATTCCCCGAGAGATTCGTCCACGATCGAGCGCGCTTTCTCGAATTGACCGAAAGCTCCAAAGCGCACGACATCGTCGATGTCCTTGTCTACATCAGACTCAAAGACGAAATTCATTGCCAGGTCCTCCGAGCCATCTGGCGATGTGGGTCTCGAGAGACTTTCTGTCATCGTTTAATATGGCACAGTGTTGTCAGATCGTGCTGCGAGGTATCTGTACAATAGGTGAGGGTCTTCAGCTTTGCTCAGCATACGACACCAAGGTCAAATGAATGCGTCTCGGCTCGTTCGAGCTCTTGCTTCTGCAGTGTGACTGTGCTGCTTCTCTCTGTAATCTTGTAGGAGATATCGGCAGTGATACAGAGAGCCAACACGGTAGGAGGTACGACGAATGACTTCCAGCGGAACAAGATTGCGATAATGACAGCGGGGTAGCTCCATCAATTGTGTGCTCCTTGAGAAGGCAACGAGGATGAGATGCATCGTGTCATCATGCACATCGTGACGCGTTTGACTTCTCCGCCGTATAGATAGGTGGCGTCTTGCTCGCCTATCGCTACATCCGATGCTGTCGGTTGGCATCGTATTCTAACATGCACGCAGATTGTGGCGTATCACCCGCATATGTCGCTCAAGCTCAAGCATGACAGCGCATCAGACGGGGTTGTTCTTGTTGTGGCGAAGCGGCAGCTTCGAGTCGCCGTCAAAAAGGCGGGTCCAGCTCTGGTCTGCCTATTAGAAGACTCGAGAGCGACACGAGCCGTCCGGCGACAAGAGCACTTCATCGCGTTACATCTGTACAACCCAACCCTGCGAGCAAATAATGGACATGTTTACAAACCGTCCCTGGAGAAAACAAAGAATGTTGGCGGCAGACGACCCTTCTGATGATCTACACCTGGGTCAAGATGTCAACGACATCACAATACGATGCAAGTTAAAGAGCAAGCAATCTGTCTGGTGCCAACAGGGGCCACAACCATCGAATGTGCTCCTCCGCGGGCTTCTGTACTTCACTCTGGACTTTCAAGAACGAGGCCATCCACGATTGATGTCCGCAGACGTCGACATCGCAGTTTTTGAAGACGACAAGGAAAAGAACCCGGTCACTGTCACACTGGTCGTCCCTCAGAAAACCTTTCTTCCTGCCGATGTATTGATGCGAGAGAAGTGGGACACAAAGACTACTGAAATCGCTCCTGAGGTCGAGGTGGCGGGAGTGGGAGCGCGGGCCGGTTCAAGAGTGCACGAACAAGGGACCAAGTATGAGATTGAGCAAAACTGGTCGTTTCGGTCTGGCCAGCCTTCCGAGCCCCACCGGCACAAGGCTGAGTTCAGTTGGAAACGCACGTCCGCAGATGATGAGACCGGGCTGCACAGAAAGTACGAAGGTGCATTTGTCTTCCGCCAGAGAAGGCAGGACACTGGCGCAAAAAAGCGCGAGAGCAATGTCGCGGTCCTCCGAGACATTGTCCTAAGTGTTGGTGTCAGTATCAGAGCCAAGGGATTTCGTTTGCCTCACTTAGGAGGTACGCGTAAGCTGGGGAAGATTGGTACCTCCTCTGGGGAGGTCATGCGAAGTGACAAGTTTGGCAAAGAGATTGATGAGAATAAGCTTGAAGACATCATCCTGACACGAAATAGTCGCCAAGCTCCAATCCGTAAGCAACATGAACATGACGGTTAGAGTCGTTGTTGATCGAATCCCAGGCTTACAAAGTTCGTCCGACGCCTCGTCTGAGTCTCGCAGACTCAGGGACGAAGCAGATAAGCAACAGCACAATTCAGCCAGTACACAACAAGATTCGACTGAGCAGTCTGTCGGACCTCTTGATGTTCCAGGTGGTTCAAGCAAGCCTTACTCAGAAACAACTGATGTTCAGATCGAATCCCATGGTGACGTTCTTAGGCCTGGATCATTGAATACTGGCGAGGATGCAAAGCAGCAAATGGTTACACTAAAACCGCCGGCACACAATAAGGTGCTGCCACTATACCACAGAGCGACTCAGGATGTTGTCTGAGTGGACGGCGGCAGGGCCTAATGGTTCTCCTGTCGGAAATACCTTGCATCACAGATTTAGTGTCGGAAATGAATTCTTTGATCTTATTCCGATTCACATTCTGGTCGCACGTGTCTCACCGTGTTCGATAATCAGTACCAATCGATACTATTGCTCAGATATTTTGTGCTATAGGCTCGTGGTGACAGGGCAACAAAACGGTGACGTGCTAGCTTGTGATGCAAGCTTGGGTCGAAACATGATCATGTTCCTGAATCCCAGCCCAAAGCAGCTACACAGACTGTATTATATGTTTCTCATCATCTCGAATGAACTATGAGCCTCTGTGGCTGCTGTAAGATATGAGTCAGAGCAGTGGCGGATGTGGAACAGCGTGAGAAACGGATCTCAGTACTCTGAACATTACAAGACGATCAAGATCATTTCTGGCCATCGAACATGTCTACTACTCTCTCGAAGTCATTTTCACTTGCATCCCGAGTAATGCTGTTTTTCTCTTCGCCCTTTTCCAGAAGGCGGAGAGGAACTGGTCTTCGATGTCGAAGCGTCGTCACATATAGACAATTCAGTCGTAGCAAGTGCGTTCGGTCTCCCCACGATGGAAATCGGACTGTCAATATCGTCTCATCTTTCCATGTCATCATCACCGGTTTTATCGCTTTCGGCCTGAGCTTTGTTATTTTCACTTCTGTCGCTACCAGAGAGCGAATCCCTGGTCTTTGATCTGGCGGCGCTGATATGCGTCAGAGGCTCAGCCGCAGCGAGGATGTTCCTTTCCACCAGAGCAGAAGTCGGCGTTTCAGTACCGTCATCACTTCCGCCATCATCGTCATCATCACTTTCATCATCACCGTCGTCATCCTCGTCCTCCTCGTCATCCTCCTGTTCATCCTCCTCGTCATCCTCGTCCTCAACCTCCTTACCACCCTCCCCTTCCACTTTACGAGTCTCGAATCCGTCTGAAAACTTCCGGAGACTGGAATGCAGAGCGTGCTGCGGGAGACTTGAGTCTCGGGCACCACCCAGATAACCCTGAACCATGGCGTATTGTGTTCGGAGAGCGTCAAGTGATCTTCTATTGACCCTCCCCAGACTTTTCACTTTGATGTTGTGCTCAACCTTAGTCACACCACCAAGATCGAGGCGACTCATCGGGTCGAGTCTCTCATCAAGAGAGTCTGGATCAACTTGGATGCTTACCGGCCGCATCCCGATCTCACCTCTTCTTGGTAGCTCCTGCGCCCCAGGAAGTGGAGGCGATCTGCCTGTAAAGATGATGGCGTGCTCAGATTTATTGACCCCGGGTTTCGCCACTCCGCGGCCAGCATAAGTATTGATGGGCAGAGCGTTGCAATAGTTGCCTCCCTCTCTGATTACGACGAATCGTCGGACTCTGGAGAAGACACGCTCGCCGAGGTGATTGATCACAGTACCCGCTGCCCATTTAGATACAAGTGAAGTGCCTCCAGCAGGCTCTGACCACAAGACCAAAAACACTGTGCCAACCTGGAAAAACTGCTTGGGGTTGCTGCGAACCCTGTACTCTTTGAACAGTGTACTAGTGATCTCGGGCTTGCCGATGTTGACTCCACGGGCGTGAATGTTCGGCGGTTCTCTCCTCATAATCTGGCTTTGGGTGCTTCCATGGTGGAAAACGACCTCAACAGGTTTCTGGGCGTTGATCTCCTGTATTTGTCCGCGATACGTCCTCATCGAGCCCATAGCGCTAACAGGATTTTGAGGCGAGCCTGGATGCATAGGCATCTGAATTGGAGTTGGCGGTGATCCGGTCACCGGAAGTGGATGTTGCGGCAGCCCTGCTGATGGTGGTGGTAACCTGCCAGTGTAGGTTGCAATGGCAAGCGCAGATCGCGGAAGATTTGCAGGACGAGGAAAACGTCGTCCATCGCGAAGGTATATTTCATCAGTGCTTGGGGCGTAGACGAAGTAACCACCTAAGACAGCGCTGTCTGTCCATAGTGGCTGGGTGGGAGGGAGACCTGAGACTGGGGAATTTCCTGGTAGGGACTGCGTGTGCTCTTGGGACATGACAGTTGCCACAGATCGTCGTCAACCGCGGCAAAAAGAGCTGTAGCAACTGGATATGCTGTGTTAAAATGAATTTTCTCTTGCAAGTCAGATCAGTGTCTGGGTAGATTGACTGAACAAGATCTAGATGACCCACCACTTCCGCCGCGCCAACACACCCACACACTTGGGGCGCATACGTCGTGTCATCCCGTGGCTTTGTGCCGACGCCAACGCCTCCGTCGCGAGCAAGATGGTGTGGGGACCCTCGGCCCAATAGGCCCATCAATGTCATGGCATAGCTGCTGACAGACAAGGATCAAGGTGGCCCTCCTGCGCCACCAGAGACGAGTGCACCCAGCGAAGTGCGCAAGTCTCTAGCAAGAATGGGGCGCGGTTGTATCATCCACATGCAGGAGACTCGATTGCCTCTGCAAACTTACGAAAATTGAGAGACAGCCAGTGCCTCAGCATGCAGTCTCCCAAAAATCGAGAGGACCTTTTGAAATCTGGTAGTAGTACCAAGAAAACATTCCAGCAGCCGGATATACAGGTTCCATGCGGAGTCAAGGACACAGGGTGCTCAAATGGCCCATCTGAGCTAAGCAACAAACAGCGACAGCTCGATCGTGAGCTCACAAGGGATTCTCATGAGGCAGAGGTATACCACGCCACTTTCTAGTCCTAGTCACTATCTTGCTAAGACATCGTAGGAAAAGCCACTTGACTATCAAGATACTGTGGTCCTGCACCAATTAGATAGCATCATCGCCACCTACAAACGGCGTTCCTCTCGTGTCAACGAGGCCCGATATGACTACTCAACGAAACGCGAACACGTGCGCTACCACTGGAGCACCTTCGAAGAAGATTTGAAGAGCTTGCGAGAATGCGGAAACAACCTCCTGGGCTCAAGCGTGGCCAAAGTTGAGGAGACTGCACCCCTTCGCGAGAAATTCCAATCAGATTGTGACGTACTGCTTGTAAAATTGCGGAAAGTCGACAAGCTGATGAAAGAACTGAGTGACTGCCACCACAAACTCAAGGAGATAGAAAAAGCGCAAGACAATGCTTCTGCCTCGCTACTTGCCGTCATGCGAAGGCGCGGTGTACACCCTGACGCAGCTTACTCTGATGAGAACTGTACGGGCGTGTCTCTAGCGGCGACATCACAATTTGAATCAGTAACGTCGAGCAAATTCGACACTCCATTAGCACCGGAGCTTGCAGCATACTATGACGCAGTCCACACTTGCAGATTCATGAAAGAGCGGCTCAACGACCAACTTGCTGAACACCAAGAGCAAATCGACCGACGTCAGCTGCTAGCTGATCAAGACCAACCCTCCGAGATGACAGATGAAGAGTTTGAGGCAGAATGCGAATTGAACATTCGGAAGACTCGCAAGGAATTACAGAGCGCGCAGTCAGTTTTGGCGCAGGCGGAAAAAGCTTGCATCGAAGCTGGCATCAAATTCCCGCGCCGTGAAGACTTGCGTGCTTCGGTCGCTGGAAGTGACCAGGAGACGAGCAGCTTTTCGCACCCGAGAGCATCTAGCACCCATCAGCACCAGGCCGACGAAGCTGCTCAAATTAGCAGGACATATCCTATCAGAACAATGACTCAAGATGAAAGACGATTGCAAAGCGACGCAGCTCAGATGGTGTCCTCTTTGAGACTTGACTTGCTTTATTTTCCTTCCGACATTAGCTCTAATGCATGGCAGAAGACGACTCAATGGCTTGATAGTGTCGTTACGAGCGTCGGCTCTGTTAACCCAGAGTTAACTTCAAATTCTGGGAGTCCGATCAGTGATAGCAGAAGTGAATACGAGGCGTTGATATCTTATAATCTTCGCAAGAGTCGCTCTGCTTGATCAATCAATCAAGAAAGATGCTCTAATGGGCCTATCTCAATCAGTTAATGTACATACAAGTCATGTCATGATTGTGCAGGCGTGTGCCAACCCATAGGTACTTGCATTACAGCAGCATAGATAGCTGCCTCCTTTTTCGCAACATTGTGGCCGTGCGGCACGCTGCTTATCGCAGCAATTCCGCTCGAGTGTTGTAAAACAGGTATAGGCACAATCAAATATTCGATTCACTTATATGATCAAACATTCAACCCTATTAGATATTTGATTATATAAGCCTAAAAGTAGTAGTATGTCTATAGTAGGAAAGTAATTCTAATAGCTCAAGTAGCTAAATATAGCTCCTATCTTATAACATAGTTAAGATATAGTTAAGATATAGTTAAGATATAGGTAGATATATATTATAAAGCCTGTTATTCCTAGAATACTAGAATTTAAGAAGTTACTAACGTATTATAGATAAGCTATAGAAGCTCTTATACTTCTATAGCTAGTAACTAATTATAGTAGATCTACTTATAATAGAATTAGAGCTTCTAGATTAATTAGATATATTTAATATTCAATAGCTTTCATAAGATTTAATTATACTTAGAGAGCTTTTAAATATTCAACGTAATAAATTAGATTTTCTTACTAAGTTTCTATCTAATTATACTTATACTTATTATAAGATTCTTAATTATCTCTCTTAGTATACTAGATACAATTCTTCTATATGTAGTATACTATAGTAAAGTTATTATGCTAGAGGAAGATTTACTATTCTAGTAGCTTTCTTTTTAAAGAATATTATCTAAAGATTACAGCATCTAATCTATAAGTCTTTGATAAAGTTATACTCTTATTATAGCTATAAACTTTTAAAGAATAGATATACTAATTGATATAAGGACTATATGAGTTCTATAGATACTGAAAACAACTCTTATATCATAGAAAGAAGGCGGAATACACAGAGAGTAGGTATAGTAGTAATACTCAATGTAATGAACCTAGATACCTAGATCTCTAGTCCAAACTACGGACCACTATGCTTGAGCAGCCTTGCCGACGTTGGCTAGGGGGACGAAGCTTCGTATTCGAGATACAGGGGTGCTGGCCATAAGCAGAGTCCAACGCCACATGAGCCGTCTCACCTCCCTTCGCACGTCTACTGCTGCGCTGTTGTCCGTGCGTCCCAAGGGCGAAAGCACTCTTGTAAGCGCGGCCTCACCGTGTCTAGACACCTAGTCAGCTATGTACCGAAGCGGACCGTATTTCACGTAGTCCTTGAGCTGGACGGTGTCTTGACATGCACGCTATTCAGAATCATCAAATTCTACCGGATGAGAGCGCCGACCTTATCACATCCTCGAACGAGCATGGCCGCGACGACAGAGCTGTCGAACCTCGTGGAGGATCGACGCCTGAGGCCCAAGTGGAAAAGCTTCTGCCTTGTACTACCCCAAGCGATGGTCTTTACGGAAGAGTCCACTCCGAAGTCAGTGACGCATAACTCGATGCGCAAAATCGCCTACTAAATGGGAATGTAGTTCACGTATCCGCAACAAGAAGGTTCACTTGAAAGCGATATCTCACAACATGACCCCCTTGTTCGAGCTTTTGAAGCATACGAACGCCGGTATCGCCATCTTCGAGAAATAGAATGTGTCAACTCCGCCTGGCGGATAGAATTGCGTCACTGCCTAGACAATCTCCAACAGCACTTCAATCATTTCCAAGCTTCTTTCAAGTCTTATATGGAGACTTCTCCCAGTCCGGCCGGCTCGAAATCATCCCGGAAAAAGCCGCGGGCTCAGCGAAAGAAGAAGCAAGCCCTCGCCAAATCGGACTTGGACGCTTTCGACGACCAGATGCATGCTCTCGACATTCTCACAGCGTCACTCAAAGATAAAGATAGAAAGCAAGCCGCTGCGGAGGCATCTTTCCATAATGCGGCTGAGACCATCGCTACTTCATTGCGTCGACGCGGAATCGTCGCCAAAAAAGAAGAAGCGGTGGAGGTGTCCCTGGCGCCGACGCTCGCATCGATGTCGGAGCACTCGAGTGATTTCACGCCGCCTGTCGCGATGGAACTCGAAGCATACTACTCTGCGGTCAGCATGCTGAGAAATATGGAAGAACGGATTGGTGCGCTTCAGGTCGAACAACAAGAGCAGTTGGAACGTCGTGGTCTGATGGAGGACCAAGGGCAAGTCCTAGATCAGAATGAGGAGGATTTCCTACGCATGTGGCGCGATGAGCTCGATTCTGCTTACAACGACTTCAGGGCAGCACAGACCGCTGTCAAGGAGAGACGTGAAGAGTGCGATGTGATGAACATTGCGATACCGATATGGACCGAAGTGAACTCGGTAGACGAGAGAGTCGGGTCTTCGCACAATGATGCGCCAGGCGAAGACGTGACCAGCCCCACGAACAGCATAACGGCGGACTCACGACTTCAACCACCCAGCGTACTTCCTCTGATGCTTGACGACCCGCTACTACAAGCTCCCTCATCTCCACTAGCTACGCCGCCTCAGAAACCAATGGCCAAGGCCAGTATTTATCGCTGGATCAAGAATATAGACGTAGACTTCGACTCACAGCCCCATAGCCTTCCGCAGAGTGTCCCACTTGCACTATCACAGACTGCCACGTCGACGATGGGGCATGACGGAAGCGATACGGTGGCCGATTCGACACGATCTGACGATGCTAGAGCATCCACGTAGCCTTGCCACATCGCCTTCGGCACAAACGCCGTTCAAGTGTGGATGGCTAAATTCCCAATCCCTCAAAGGACCTGGAATTCATCATCGTCTCTGTTGGACTCGTTTGTAAGCCCAGCTTTGCCTCAATCGTGCAGGCAGCAGCAGCATTCTTGGACATGCAGCGCTGTGACTCAAACGGTGGCAGTCCAAAATTAGACAATCCCATCGACTCAATCGATGTATCTCATGGAGGTATACCCAACGCAACAAGATACATTGCTTGCTTGATGCCGATGTGAGATGCATCTACACGCGACAGGATGCACACGTCGAATGGAACGGAGCAATCACACCCAGATGACCACACTCCTACCGCTGATCATGAAAAGCATAATTGCTCGTGGTATTGCAGTGGCGTTTGGCCTTGCAATTGGAAAGCTCGGCCACACTTTAATGAACAACGCCCTTGGTAAAATTTTCCTCGGTGTGAACGATTGGCTCGGCCCCTTCTCATGTGTGTTGGCACTCTCCAGCAGGACTGTGGTGCATCATCCTTCAAAGACTCATCCAGTTGCCCAACAGTCTTATTAACGTACACTGCAGCCATTCAAGATCGTAGCCCAATACCAGTCAGTTTCGGGCCTTGCAGCATGTGACTCTAGCATAAAGTGAAAGCTCCTATGTGGGGCTTGCGCAGGCAGCAAAAGATGACAGAGTGCATGTTACACCTGTGGTACGGACTACGCGGTAGAGCTGTGCCATGGTCTGACGGGTCGAGATTGACGATACCTCAAGCCTCCCTTGATTTGTGGATGTACAAACGGCGCGAGTTCCGACCCTCTGGACCACGCCAAGGGACAGACGCATCACCGTTTCGAAGCAAACCAAGATAATGGTAACAGCTGCAGTGTCCAGACAACGATTCTCATTGACGATCTGTGCGGCCCGGCCTCGCTGGCAGCTTTACGTGCTCGCAGCCTGATTATACGTAGAATCTCAGTAGTCTCGTACTTGAAGCTTGCAGGATCGCATCGGCCAACCGGCGCCACATCCCACGTTTGCACTCCTTTCGGAACGGAGGCCTCGACTTCATTCGACGAGCTAGGAGGCATCCCGCTATCGAATGATTGACGTGCATGCCTGGTCCACTGATCACGCTAGGCGCCGCATCCCGTCATTATCAAATGTTTGCCTCGTTGATAGGCGCGGCTAGAGAGTACCGGCGTGGCTGCTCTGACCAGAACATTCGATAATTGGATCCTGTCTTGAGAGATGCCATGGCCACCGATGCATGCGACGGTGCAAAGTAGCAGACCTCGGCCACAGCGATTCTGGCTCTCATCTCGTGCGCCACGTGGAGGTGTTCACGTAGCCGACGCACAGCCACGCGTCTTACATCTCGCTCCTACGACTTCTGTCAGCGGCTCCTCTTTTGCTTGCATGATATATGCACGATATGCACGATATGCGTGTCTACACCGGTCGCTTCATGCACCCCGCAGCACTCCATACTCCATTGTCGACAAGACCCGGAGCGAGAGTAGAAGCCGGAAAGACTAGCCCGCTTGACATTGGCAGTTACAGATCCATTGAGGGCGGCCTCAGGCGTGACATCGTTAAGGTTAAAGCAACCTCACTTCTTGTGCAAACAGCGATCTGTTCTGGTAGTTGAACAATCTTACAAGGTTGAAGGCGCTCTTTGAAGGCAGTGAGCATGGGGTCTGATTGCGTAGGGTCTTGACGAGGCTGAATTATCGTCGACCAACGAACTCACCGGCGAGAACTATCCGAATCAGGCTGGCCGATAAGACATCAATTGCAAGTCCCATCTGGTAAGCGCCTGCGTACAGATGCTGCTGCTGGCCAGGGCTTGTGACCCGAATTGTTCTGGCCAAAAGCAGGGAGAAGCATGACTGCCCATGCTGACTGCAGAACTCAATTGCATCAAGTCGACGGCTATTGCTGGTCTCTAGACGTACCTCATGCTGGCACATGATGTCAAGTCGACAAATGGCAGATGATGTACGTCTTATCACTGTGTAGAAGCTTATGCTTGCGTGCGAGAAACAGCATGCCACGTGCCGCCCATCGTGACTCTTATGTATTGCTGCCTAGGTCGAAGCTGCATGATTTATGAGATCGTCGCGGTAAGGCTGATACATGTGACCAGCACGGCTCTTGGCCTCTAATGATGATGGAATTGATGCGTACAAAGAGCAACTTGCGTGAGGTAGTGCCTTGTCTCATCAACCCTCAGGCCTTGTCTGCGATCGTTGTTTCTATGCTGCTCCCCAATCTCGCGGCCCTGTTCGCCGCTATCATGCTCCCAGCCTGACCACTCTCTGCAACTGGCCACAATTACTTCAAGCGAGATGAAATCAGCACATGTTGTTCGATAACGAATCCATCTCACGTACTGGACATATATATCAGAGAGGATAGTTGTCATTTCATACTGTATGTAAGAAAGTACATAGAGAAATAGATCTCCTTTCAAACAAATAATCCTGTCCAATGAAATCGTGTGCTGGCTGGAACAAGGTATGCAGTTCGTCAACAGACATCGCGCTAGGCCGTGAGTCGTATAAATCGTTCGGAATCCAAGGCTGATCCGATCGCTAACGAGATCGATGGAGCAGCCTTGGAGGGGCATGGGCCCGGCGAACCTCAACCATAGATAGAAGAGGAACGTCCGGCTGGCCATTTGTGTTTTCAACAGAACCAAGGAAACAGATGTTCAAGGCATTAACGAGTAGTGATGCAGTTGTGACTGTGAATAACAGGAAGGGCCCCAAGAAAAAAAGTCGTGTGGCAGTCTGAGGTCTGTCTGTGATCGAGGTCAGACCGTGTGGCATCACAGAAATTGAGCGACACATACCAATTGTTTAAAAGTTTTCATGGCAACGTCACTTGGGTCTGCGACGAGGTGTCTCGTTCTCTTCCTCGCTGCTATTTTCTTCATCTTCGTCATCATCTTCATCGTCATCCTCGTCATCGTCGTCATCGTCGTCGTCGTCGTCGTCGTCATCATCTGCACCGCCTCCCTGGGCATCGTCAGTTCCAGTTTGCACGACCTGAGCATATGCGGCCGCAAATTGCATTCCGCCAACAACCAGTCGGCCAACTTCGTGGGCTTGAGCCGGGGTGGCCTTGTTTGCCTGAGCTCTCACTCTCGCCACCGCATATCTAGGAGGCTTGCCGCCATCTACTAGAATCTGCATGGCACTGATCTGAAGGTCGCTGAAACCGCTTCTCCTGAGCATTTCTGACGGTGGGAGTCCTTGGGTATTGCTACCACTAGGTGACCCAACTGGTTGATTCAGTGGCTGACCTTGTTGTATCGTTGGTAACGGCGTTGGCTGAGGTGTTTGGGAGGACATCCTTGCCCACACTATGTTGAATTGATTGCTGAAAGCCTGGAGCGAGCCTGGGTTCACCATGCCGAAAGGCTTGACTTTGAAGTTGTGTTCGATTGTGTAGAGCTTTCCATAGTGCACTCTGGATGCTCTGTCGAGGGCATCACTCCTTTGGTCGACATCGATTCTGACAGGTATTGGCTGCATTTGGCTCTCATTCTGCGACATAGGTGGAGGCGGTTGCGCTCCGGTGAACACGATGCCATGCTCGAAAGGAGAGCGCTGAGTAGCACCAAGACCGCTGTGTGTGGAGATTGCTCTGTGATAATCATTAATACCTGCTAGAAATTGTGAATGCCATCAACTCACAAGCAGATGCACGATTGGTTGCCTTCCCGAAGCACGATGAACCGTCGAACCTTGGAGTATACTGTCTGCCCGAATGCCACACGGTAGACATCCTGGTTGCGAGAGAAGCGAGAAGACTGCCCCCTCCTGGATTGACCTTCCGGCTCCGTCCAAAGAGCTTTGAAGACCTGGCACCCTTCGTTAGCTTTGCTCAATCGATCGCATCAGTGGCATCACTTGACCCACTTTACCAAACTTGAAGTACCGCTTTGGCTGGTCGCGAACCTGATAGCCTAGACGATTCAGTATTGGTGTACACGTGGGAATCTGGTAGCACGATACCTGGATCGAGTGTAGCCCTAGTGGGCAACGGCGCACTCGCTCCAATGTTCAGACCTTGGAGCTGGGCAGCAGCGCTTGCAGCATCAGGAGCAGCAGTGGTATAATTGCTGTTCGTTGCGGATGGAGGGCTTCGAGGTGCGACGCCGCCCTGCGTTGCCGGCAGCCTGTTGGACGGAAGTGGGGTGCGTGGTTGATTCGATGGATTGGGCGGTCTGACGGGAGTCCATATGCCCGTCCGGGGATCCAAAGCATAATAGCTTTGGGTCTTTGGGTCGAACCGAAGTTGCTGCCCCGTCGGTGAAGACATGTTGGGCAAGAATGCTCGGGGATGTCTGGTCGCACGTTGGCGATTGCAGAGGCTTCACGCGCATCTTTATGCCCAAGTGTACCACCGTCGCATCGAGCATTCGTCGGCGACCAAGGACGTTGCAAGCCAGCCTCCGGATCCCACGGGCGATCATGTCGTTGGCGTGATTGGGTCGCCGTCCCGTTCAGTCTGGATGGTGTGGAGGAGTGGTCATGAGTATGCGCCACGGCCAAAGGTCGTGGCGCATTTCGATTGCCGCGCAGAATGCACTCGCTGGTCGGTCATGCCAGGCTCGTAAGAGCCAACGTTGCATGCTGCATCCTGCAAGCCGCGGCTGAGCGAGTCCTGACAAGAAGCGATCACGACGGCCTTCCTGGCGGCAGCCTACCGGAGCCTGGTTTACATCGCACTTGCAGAGGATCCTGTGCGTCGACGACATGAACAACTCTCCCTTTGCAGCCGGCAGTAACAATGCACAGTCTCAAAATTTGATCGTCCTGTAGCCTGCCGTCACACGTTCCAGAGACTGGCGCGGGACCGTGCAATTTCGTTTGTACAGGGCCACGCGCCTCAGACCGGCGGTAAACACCGAATGACGCTTGGGCATCATATGCGTGCGACTCATAATCACCATACGTGTGCCATGCAAGGAAGTTCTCTCGTTGCTGTACCAATGCACTATCTCAATTCGAGTCGTCTACCTACAGCAAACCGCCCAAGCAGACTCCACGGATTCTCGCCAGAATGAGCTCCATGAGCAGGACGCCAGGCTCCAGATCACAGTTTCTCGCTTCACGACACTCACCGCACGCTGCTCGATATCCCTCGCCAGAGCTGGGCGTGACCACAAAAGCCCTGGAGTCGCGTTCTCGGACTTTTGCCGTAGACCGCCCCACCCTTGTAAATCGTCCGCGTTCCTTGGGAGACCTTTCCCAAGTGTCTGGTACCTCATCTACTGTGGACCTGGGTAAACAGTACAAGAGCTGGGCGAGTGCTCGTGTCGAAGAAGCCAGGCTTCGTACCGAGTTCAATGCGTCAGAACTCCAGTGGCGGCGCGCGAAGCAGGCGTATCAGCGGACAAAAAAACAGTATGAGAAGGCGATTGACCCTTCCAAAACCAGCGTGGACCCTTCTTCCAGTACATTGGCCAACCTTCGCGAGCTTTTCGAGCTCGACAGAGCATATCTCGAAACGCAGGCTGTCGAGGTTACAAGACGGAGGAAGACTCTGGAAGACGTGCAGCAAAATTTGCAGAACAATGAAACCCTCTTTATGGAGGCTGCGCGACGGACGATGCAACCACAGCCTCTCCGCGCTCTGTCTCCAATAGTCATTTCCCCGGAGGTCTCAATGATGGCTCACAACGGCAATGGACGACCAGAACCACAGCTCGACGACCGTTTGACGAGACTGTATGAGAAGGAAGCTCAGGCGAGCATCTTCGGCGAAAGACTGGCGGATCTCGAGTATGATTACAATGCAGCTCTCGACTCGCGAGAATACCGTCGAGACCATGACGAACCGCTTTCCACCACTGACGAACAATTCGAAGCCACAATCGAACAAGAGCGAGTGAAAATCCTGAAGGATTTGGGCGAAGCTACCGAAGAAGTCGAAGAAATGAAAGCAATATGTGATGCTGCAGGGCTTGACATCGAGGCGCACAGGAGCAATGTGGTAGACCATGACAACGACGTACTGACTGATGCGCAACTTGCACGGCAAGAGGAGTACCGACACCCATTCGACGAATCTACATCACTCATGCCCCAAGCGGCTTTCGAAGATGCTGAATTTATCGAAAAGCCGCCTTCCGATCATGGGAGTGACACATTTATCGAAAGTCTACATGAGTCTCAGCCAGATGAGAGGCTGAATCAATGGTTCGAATCTCTCACAGCTTGATTGATGCCTATGGCGCTGCCGACCTTTCTTTTTTTTTCCGTTACCCTGTACTGACTTGTTTATGATGATCTAACGCTTCTTGAGCATTCAAACTCATTGCAACAAAACCGGCCGCCAATTGGGTGGTGATAGTGGAGTATGCTCTCTTACTCTGGTCACCATCTTGAGGCTCCGTCGTATATATCTCCAGTCTTGGTCAAAGGCGCGCCAGAAACGTTTCCTTTCCGACTACCTTGCCATCCCGGCGAAGGGTTTCAAAGCCTGAAACAGCGGCAGGTTTGCAATATAGAGGTCACATCATTTTATCGGTAACAAAGCGAGACCAAATCATGAATCTGTTTGCCGCGTACATAGTCTCATCTAGCATTCGCGGTTTTCTCGATCATTGAGAAACCTCGAACACGCTACACAACAGTAGACCTACCGCCGCGCTTCTACACTTTCACAAGCTCAGGTAACAGTCGGCAGTCTCTTCGCTGCATCGGCCAAGCTAGTGCCGCTCTGCATGCATTCATCCATGTCTTGTGAACATGCATATGCATTGCTCTGCGTACAAAGCACTCACGTGCCAGATCACGTCGCAGCAGAGCCTCAAGGAGCTCGGACACCAGAACTTGGCCCCATGGTCGCAGCATTCCTGCATGCTTCCAGCGGTGCTACCGGGTTTCTGCGAGCCTTCCTCCTTGCCTGGCGTCCCGAAACATGGGTGGTACCGGTTGCCGACAGCGACGAAGTGCCCCAAGATTCAGGCAAACGCCAGACCGTTCTTTTGGGCCGCTACCGCATCCTATCAGGCCATGCTGCCAGCTACATGCCGCAATAATGACTGTACGCGACGAGGCTTGCACGCCGAGACACAGAGCTAGCACACGGCCCAATCACAACCTCCTCAAAAGGCAAGCCGTCCAAGCTCGCCATCTGATTACCAGACGCGGCACGGCTGGATGACACGGATGGCTGCTTTTCCTGCAATTCGACACACTGCGACTGGCCGCCCTGTCTTTTCTCGCGACTATGGCGGAATACTGGACGCGGCTCGTTGTCTCAGCTGCAGTCGTCCCTGAAACGTGATTGGACTTGCTGGCAGGGTCGGCTGTCACAGGAGCTCGGTGTAAGCAGTTTTGGAGCCGTAGACGGGGACCGTTGTTGGGGCTTGTGAGGAAGGATTTGGCCTGCGACGAACACTTTTGTCCTCGCTTGTGGTAAGCGAGCTGCGGTCTCACACCGGTTTGACGTACATACCCCACACGGTAATGGACCGGCGCGGCGTGGGCGAGCCGTTGCACCGAGTTAAAACACCAGGGCCGAACCCTAACTTTCGAGCCTGAGTGTGAAGGTCCACTTGGTGTTGTTGCCTTAGCAAGTTAAACTCAACGTCAGGTCTGGAAATCGTAGAAATGGGTGATTGATAGTCAGTATCTGGCATAGTTGCTCGAACTTCGATATCTATCTGGATCGGCCGCCACACCTCTCCATGGTGAAAACCATCGATCATCAACAGCGACAAGGCTGAACCGTTATAGTAGACTCGTAGTGGAAGACAGAGTGACAACCCCAGAGACCCGATCCGACTCGGTCCGAATCATGGCAACGTTGCACGTTGGTTGCAGCGGTGCCCATTGGTGCTCATAAGCGCCGCCTGTACCTTGTATCCCGATTTTGGGCGACATGGCATGTGATCGAACGCCTCCGACGAGGAGCAAGAAAGCATCTGCGTGGACATGATGACACCGTGTGATGTCTACACGGCAATGACACCACACGCCACCAACGTTCGATCATGTCCTTGGACGGTCTCGATTGGACTCTGCGCGTGCTGCATCAAACCTGGATCTCGGACGCATCCACGGTAGAAATCCCATGCTACGATATTGTGGCCCAACTGGCTATCAGCCTTGTCGATGGAAGATGCAAGTCTGGTGCCGAATGCGCGCTACGAATGAGACTCGACTACGCGAACCTGTGGGAGTGACGAGCTACCACGTGCGGCTGTCATTGTCATGTACATGTAACGCTGCCCAGCTGCAAGATTGGTTAGTTATCCACGTCAAGGCTGCAGCATTCGACCAGCGCGACTGACAACTGGCACTTTGAGACAGATGCCCGCGAAGAGCTGCTTGATCAAGGCAAATCTCGCCTCCAATAGATTTCCTCCACGTGAACTGGCGTTGCTCGAAACCTCTCCACCCATCAAACTAACGGCATCGTGCCCGCAGCCAGGTACATTGATCCGTGAGTACTCAAGTCTCTTTCCCTATGACGGGCCTTCTGACCCGCTCACCGGCACGACCCTCAATGCCACCAATCGATCAAACCTCCAACTTCTTCTCCCACTCCACCACCTCCGGCATATCAATCTCACCCACTCTCAACTTCGACCAGTCTTCCTCATATCCCACCTCAACATGCGGCCACGGCCCCACAGGCGTAATCGCCGTCGGATTGATAAACGTCATATGCTTCGTATAATTCTCCTTGATATGCCTGAAGTCCGTCGTCTCCCTAAACTCCTCGTGATTATGATGCAAATTCTTCATCCAATTATTCAGGACCGGGTAGTCGTGGCGGATGGTGCCGAGGTTGCACTTGAAGTGCTGCACGTAGACGGTATCAAAGCGGATGAGGGTGGCGTAGGCGCGGATGTCGAGTTCTGTCATCGCGGCGCCGAGGAGGTAGGGGCCTTTGTTGGAGGCGGCGAGTTTTTCGAGAGCGTTGAGGGCGGCGAAGGGGCCTGGGAGAGCTTTTTCGTAGGGTTCTTGGGAGGGGGCGAAGCCGGTTTTGTAGACGCCTGTGTTGAGGTCGGATTGCATCCATTTTTCGATGCGGTCGATGGTTGGGCTGTGTTGTTTCGGGTAAAGAGTCAAGTTGGCGAGATCTGCTGGCAGGAGGCTGTTGAAGGAGGTGCTGAGATCGCGGAGGAGTTCGTGAGACTCGGTGTTGACGATGGTCTCCAACTTCTTGTCCCAAAGGACAGGCACAGTGTACTTGCCCCTGTATTCCGGGTCGGCTTTGAAGTACAGCTCACTCAAGAATCGTGCACCGTAGAAAGGCTCCTCAGTGGCGCCCTCGTAGGCCGTCTCGCCTTTAACGTTGAAGCGCCAGCCTTCGTCACCTTTGGGATACGGTTTGACGACGCTGACACCGATGTCGGCGTATCTGTTCAGCTGCTTGAGATGCAGCATTGAGTTTGCCCTGTGTGCGAAGGGGCAGAAGAGACCGATGTAAAGGTGGTAGCGGCCCTTGTCTGGCGTGAAGGGACCTTCAGCAGTGATTTTGCCGTGGAATGAATCGTCAGGTCCATTGTGCCATGAGGCAGGTAGTTTTGCTGCGACGTTCATTGCGCGTGTTTGCGATGAAGATGTGATTGCTCGACTGAAGTTTGATAGCCGACACAGCATCAATGTAATGCTATGAAGCTAAAGGAGATTGGTCGGTCGAGCTACTGCGACATCATAGCTGTCAGCAGCTGCCAATAAATGATACTGCTTGTAGTGCTGAGACTAGAAAGACGACAAGCGAGTTGAACAACATAAAATGAGCTTCGAAATTCATGATGATTAATCGTGATGTCGTCAACGCTTTGTCATCGTGCGGCAGTGATTACGACGAATCAACATCTGCCAGACGTTGATCAATCGAACAGGACATTTCGACAATTGCGCTTCTGCAATTCTAACCAGGCACCTCGATACCCTCTCAATAGCAGAGTTACAAGGTCAAGGTACCATGTTTCTCATGTTGCCACTGGCGGGTAACATCGTCGGCAATGGATAATAGAGCAGCACGGCGGTGTTTGAGGAACAGATGATTTCCAGGCCACGTAAGTGCTTTCTTACTCACGTTCTTACTCACCTATAAGGGTCGTATATAGACTCGGCCAATAGAACAAGAGTCACTTCCAGATGGTTGCCTGCCGAGGCGGAGTCTCGTGATGCGCTAGTAGGGTCGAAGGTGACTCGAAAGGATGATTTGGAGGCAATCGTACCGAACGATGCTCGGATTGCCGCTTTGAGACAATCTTGTCACGGTATAGTGGCTGATGCCTGCTTGTCTGGGAGGAGTCGGGGCAAGAGTCAGAGGCAGCCTCGGCGTGTGATTATGCGATGACGCCAGAGTGGAGCGCTCGTGCAGCAGGCACCTGCCACAGCCAGCAAGCTTGAAGCAAGCAGGCGCAAGCATGCAGACACACCGCCTGGGTACTGGTGCTGATATGCAACCACCATGCGCCGTCCACCTTTGCTAATGCTCACCCGTTGCTCGCTCCTCTCCACCCCATACCGCGAACTGCCGCCTCTGCCATAACCCCAGCATCATGTCGCGCGCCGTCTCGCGCCGTCCTGACAACAGGGACACCCGCTCTTCTTACGACGATCGCTACGACTACGACGACAGATACACCGACCGATATAACGACCGATACGACGAGCCACGCGACAGGCGCCGAGACGACCGATATGACGACGGCTACACCGAGCGCTATGACGACAGATACGACGACGGCTACTCACAGCCGCCGAACCGCAAGAGCCGGAATCGCAACTATTCTCCCTCCGCCTACTCAGATGAATCACACTACACACGCCGGCGCTCATACCCACCCTCATCCCGCGGGACTCGGACGCGCAAACCCGCCAGAAACGAGGAGAAGGAGAAAGACTCCAAGCTCGACAACTTGGGCAAGGCTTCCTTCCTCGTTGGCATGATCACAGTCGTAGCCGGTGCCTTCCAACTCTGGACGACGAAGAAGACAGTCGAGAAGGAGAAAGAGATGAGAGCCCAGCGTGCGCGCGAATTCGAGCGCCGGAAGCGAGAGCGCCGAAGAGAAGAGCAGAAAGAGCTCGAAAGGCGACAACGGCAACGAGAATGGGACGACCAGCTGGATGCCGAAACCGTTAGCGACATGCGCACATTGACGTACCTGCCAGACAGGCATAGAGAGCCTTCAGAGGCGCCTACTCGAGCGCCCAGATTAGAGGCGGCACCGCCGGAGGAGGAAGAGGATGACACAGCGTCCAAGGCAAGATCACGAGTGTCGAAGGGCAGAGCGCCGTCAAGAGCTCCGTCCAAAGCGCCCTCTCGCGCGCCGTCCAGAGCGCCTTCCCGGGCGCCATCTCGAGCGCCAAGTGATGTGACAAGACGGCGGAGTGATGACAGTTTTGAGCCTCCTCGTAGTGAGTACAGGAGGTCTTGACGGTGAAGGGTGTCACGGTACGGAGCTGTCTCCACTCGATGCATATTTGGGTATTCAGACTTGGGTTGGCACACATCCTACGTTCCCTGCGCTGCATGCATTGCAAGATGTAAATTACTGAAGTTGTAGCATTTCGGTCCCCTCAGCATCTTGTCAAGCGATTTCGTTCCCACTCTGCAGATGCCTTTCCAGATCCGTTAGACTGTGGTATGACATGTTACCGAAGCGGATTTCGATTCTCGTTGCGCCACCTGCCCAAAATGGAAACATCACGCAGTCCAGCCAGCCTCGCGGACAGCCAAGAGGTCTTGTTCCAATATAACCACGAAAATGCTTGCAGCGCCGTGTACACGCAGTCATAAGGAGGAACAGCTTTCCTGAACAACGTCTGGATCAGTCCCAATGCCAGCCTTGCCATCCTAGTTTCGGCGTGCAGCGACGTATCTGCGCGATAACCGACTCCACATGGGAAACTGTTACACGATGCGGACGCCACCCAATGCGAATTTCGAGCCCAGTCTTTCCGGTATGCCGGTAGATTGATTTTCGTAGCCACGAGCAGGCTGACACGCGATAAAGGTCGAGTCGGAGGATTGGAATGCTTAATAGTCATCGGAGATTCATGAGGATAGAAGGATACGAGATACGATTGCGGATATTTTTTGACGAATTGAACTTCTCTGTCATTCAGCAGTGCCAGAGACTCGCTCGAATTTTGAATCCTTTTTACTCAACGCTACCTTCGTCGCCGCCTTCTTGTTCCTTTCTAACCACGACTTCACCTCTACCAATCAATCCAACTCAATATCGACAACGATCATGCCTGCTATCCCACACCACAATCTACTCTGCACTTGGTTGGCACCGACAACCTTGCTCGTGCCTTTTGCGGTGAGCATTGGATTTGGAGCAATGAAACATCGGCATCTCTGCTCGCCTCTGTCAATCGTCCAGCCCACCGCCTCGTTCCTGGTCACGATCGCCCTGGTCGCTCTGGAAGATGCTACACCGAGAATCGTGAACATTCACGATTGAGTGCTTCGCTGGAGCATTTCTTTTTGGGGGAATGATGCTGGTACGCACATTGCGGTGGTGTTTCTGTTTCTTGATCGCACTGTCGCCTCATTCATTCGATAGCCTTGAACACCTATCCTCTGGCCTGTATCATGATGGCCGCTCCCAATTGCGGCAATGCTGGGCTCGATCTCGCGCCTGGTGCAATTTGGCAGTATCACTCGCAGCGATGTGGCTTGCCACGGGCAGTTCAACCATGGACTTTGCTGTCTGCTTATGCCGGCTCTGGTTGACGTGGATCTCCTGGCGAACGTGGAAGATCTGCTTGTCGTGCACAGAATGTTCAAGGGTCAGGATAACAGTGTCGAACGTGGCCGGAGAGCAGATTAGGATGTGGCCATCGTTGTCTCGCTCTCGTTATATCAGCAATGGACCATTCATTTTCTCGTGCAAGAACGTACTACAAAAGCATTAAACTACTGGAAAGAAATCTGCGCCCAAGGATGCTATTGTATCATGGTACGCATTACGGCGTCGAGCATGGGAACTTTGCAACAAGGCAAATCGGTCTGCAGGCATCTAACATTAGCCCACGACGACACAGTTTCGTAGCCAATCATGCGGTGCAGCGAAATTGCGGCGTAATGCATGAACGGCGTCACTAATGCGCGCTCGTTGGGGCGCATGAACACTCGCTTCAGGCTGCGCCCTCCGCGGATCCTCGATGATAACTTGATCTCCACTCGAATCTCCATTTCACGTCTTCTCTTCAAGATTCATCTGAGCTGAAGGATTGCAGAAGTTTCAAACCGATGGATCCAGCAACAATTCTTAGTGTCATTGCTACGAGTGCCAAACTCGCGAAGTCCAGCTGGGATTTGGGCGAGGCCTTGTACGCTTTCACCAAAGATGCGATCGTTATCGACACCACTCTGCGAGAGTTGGTCAACGAAACGAAAGCTGTTCAGTGCCCGTGCGATCTTCTCGTCGGGCTTTTGGAGGACATCAAAGCCGATATCGATTCTCACCCGGAGAGGGCAGCGACAAATCACGGTACGAAGTTGATCAACACGCTTTCAAAGTTGGCAAGTCAGCTTGCACACTGTGAAGCCACTCTTGATCGCCTACGACAAGGCGTAGAGGGCATTCGCAGCAACAACAAGAACGCCGCGAAGAAAGCCTGGGCGGCCTTCAAGTTGAACTTGCGCCGGGAAATGATGAGAGAGATCCGCTCTCAACTGTCTATGCATCTGAATGCGCTGAACACAAGCTTGAGTACATTAAATTGGTAGGCCACCATCTCAAGCGTGCGGACGGACTTCGAAAGCTCATCACATGCAGCATTATGATCTACTGGAGGCACAAACCAGAGCAGCCAGTCGAGAACTCGCGAGAGGCGATGGATGATCTTCGTGACCAGAAGGCCGAATTGAAACTACAGCCTTCCTTGCCACTGCAAGATCAGTCTCACACTCAGCTACTAATTCTGGCTCGAGACACGTTGTCAGAGGGCGAGACCATATATGCGCAGAGCATCGCAGGCGGCTCAGTAGGAGCGGACGATCTAGACCTCGAACCCGACTTCCCACACTCAGTGACAGCATGGCTACATCAACAAGTGCATGAGGCAGGTCAGCGTGCCCTCCAGCCGATCGCAGAAGAAGTCGGTGTTTCTGCAACCTCAACCCTGCCTGGCGTTACTCTTTCTAGCGGCGTGGCTCTACCACTCCCGGAGCCGGTCGACAGTCCCGATGAAGCTGACTACGACGTCGATTTCGAGCACAGTATCATTCACAAATTGTTCAATGATGCCCGTACGCTCTTCGACACTGAGAGCTACTACGATGCCAAATGCAGATTGTTACAAATGCTCGAGACAATGCGCGAATTGGGATCCGATGTGCCTGGTTTGATCGGCTACTACGAATTGCAATACATGCTCGCTGTCGCTACTTTCTATACGACTGATAGCTCCACCTCCCAGAAGGTCCTCCTTGACTTTGTTTGGCAGGAAGTCACCGATGACGAGCAAAGACTCAAAGCTGCTCACGCGTCGCAATTGCTCGCGGAAGCCTATGTCAATGCCGGCAATTTACAACAGGCAAAGCTGTCTTGTTATAACGCGCTTCGGGCACACCACCAATTGTCTCCATATGGAGAGCGAGCCAAAGATGAATGCTTGGCTTTGACAGCTCGTGTTGAATTTCTTCTCGGAAACCATAATCGAGCCGAAACCTTATCTTATGCGATCAGCCATGGAGAATCAGAGACTTATAAAGCTCCGTACAAAGAACTAGGCTTACGCAAAACTTTGAGTCTGGAGGAGCGTACTGCGTTGTTCGAAAACACAATGCGATACCATGAACGTAGGCTCTTCGACGGCTTCAAGCTCGCGGAAAGCGGGAGACTGGAACTTCCGACAGGAGAAGAGGAGCTTGAACTTCGCCAACGCACCATGATAACACCATTATTCTTCGCCGTCATCTCGCAAGATATCAACTATGCCTTGGCGCTAATCGAAGGCGGTGCCGATGTGAATGCGGAAGCATGTGCGCTGTGGTCTTCCATGTCCACTCGTTGGGAGCATCACACCTGTGGCCCTCATGGAGTGACCCCAATGGCATTCGCTCTGGCTCTTGGTAACGAGGATATGGTGCGCTTCTTGTTTTCCAGAGGGGCAAGTTTGTCTAAGTCCACAAATTCGCGATCGCCTGTTTTGATCCTGGCAGCCCAAATTGTCGATAAGAGCATGCGAATGTTGCCACTCCTCAAGCATCTCGGCTGGGATCCAGACTCGCCTATGGATTCTCTGGACAACTCCTTACTACACGTTGCTGCCGAGATGGTTCGTCCAGACTTGGTGAGGCAAATCATGTCGGGTAGTTCGTCTACGTTGATTCAGAACAGCGAAGGAGATCTGCCTCTGCATCTCTTACTTCGTATGGACCCTAAGGCCTGGGACTCTGATGCATGGGCTATAGCCGAAATGCTTCTTCGGCGCGACACAGAGGATCAGCTCAACTGCACAGACCGTGAGGGCATGACTGCACTTCATCACATCGTTCGTTCGATCCATCGATGCTCAGGAAGAGAGGGCCAACCAGATACGGATCTAGTACGTTACTGTATCGACCACGGTGCCGAAGTCACCATCAAAGATGACCACGGGAACATACCTTTGAACATGACCTTGTCAAGCTCCAGGAGTCTCGACGATTCGGATGTACAGAGGAGTCTGGCCAATGCCGCGAGACTTCTGCGGAATCACACGCAAGCGCAGCTTTCAAGCAGGAATTGTGAGCGACAAACACCTTTACAGGTTGCTTTGACCGCGGAGCGGAGATGTGAAGCTCTCGTTCTGTTGTATTTGAATGCCGGGGCGGATCCATTTGCTGAGGATGATACTGGTAGAACCCCCCTTGAACGGATCATCAAAGACCACCCTTCCTGGCACAAAGCGAACCGGCTGGTGCGAAGGCTAATGTGCACAGCGGATTTAAGATGTCCAGACGATCGCAAGGATTTGAAAGATGACTCACGTACTTGGATAAGCGTTGGCGGATGAGACAAGGCGCTCATCGAGGACATCGTAAACATTCTTAGAGATTATCGCAGCCGTTGGCTCGGTAATGGCGGAGAACTGGACGCACCGCTTGAGCAAGCGGCTCCTTACATGGATCTAGCCCAAGCTGACGAAGAGAATGATGCCATGTCTTCAGCAACAGGCCGGCAGGGCTTAGACTTAGACTCCGTCAAGGTCACATAGCTGGCAGACATGTCGTCAGAGGCCACTTCGACACAACAGACCGCAATTGCTGCCATCAAGCGTCACTGAGCCGCGAGACTGCAAAGTGAGGCTCCACCTGTCGCTACCGGAAGTTCACGCCAACTGATGTTGCACTCTAATTGCTGGCTCTTAATTTTGTGTGTGAGATTTTGCATTGGCTACATATCTGCTTTGGTATCCGTGCTCTTATTACACCACTCCACTAAAGACACTGCGAGTAGTACTCGCCTGAAGCCTTGCAAGTCGAGCCCGAGGCGCAGCTGGTACATCCCGTCCATTCCTTGCCTCCGCATCTGAGAGACTGTCAGTACTACGAACGGCATGAGTTATTCATCGTTTACTTACTGTCCATACTTTGGCGACATGCAGCCACTAGTAGTCGGCGCAGCGGATGTAGTGGTAGAAGCCTTCGTGGTAGAAGCAGTGGTAGCCGCTGAGGTGGACGTCACCAGAGTGGTAGACACCTTCGAGGTCGAGCTGGGCTTGGTAGTCGTGCTAGCCTTGGAGGTCGTGGGTCCCGTAGAACCGCCACCAGAGCACCCAATACGGCTAGACGCAATAGCGATGTCATCATACCAGAACGTATTAGTCGAACCGCCGTACGACTCCCAGCCGAAGTATACGCCGGAGATCTTGGGCACGAACTTGCTCCTAGTCCAGCCATTGGCATTGGCATTAGAGACGCCTGGCCCCACGGTGAGGCCAGCGATGGCGGCGCCGTTGAGCCAGGTCTCAATACTGCCATCGGTGCCCAGGTGGTACTCGAGACATTGCCATGTGCCTGCTGCAAGATTCTGCGAGGTTGCGATTCCTTGCGGTGAGAGATCCGGCAGGGTGGCGTCGTTGTCCTGACGGTTGTACATCAAGATCTCTGACATACCGCCGACTCGCAGATGCTGGTTCACGCCCTCAGCTGCATCAGGCATTACGATGAATGTGACGTGCTCCGATGAGAATGCCTTAGAGGCTTGCCTTATGAGGTGTCAGTAATACTTCAAGGCCGTCAATCGCCTCAGCAAATACTCACAGCCAGGTGCGGACATAGACGTCACCGCTTGGGACCTTGGTGGTTCCGAAGAAGGCATGGCCACAGTAGCCTCCGGCGCCGGCGACCTTGATCGAATTGCTGCCACTGTGCGCTTTGGTGGTGTCGAGAGATACTGTGCCTCCTTGGTTGCAGTCGGGAGCGTAAGTCGCCCACGTTGTCTGGTCCCAGCCACTTTCGAAGTCGTTAGTGATTTGAGCCAGCGACAACGGAAGCAGGGAGAGTGCGGCGAAGCCAAGTAAACGGAACATGATCGCGAGTAGAAAGATTTGTCGGCCTGAAGAGCGTTCGAGAGCTGTTTGCCAGGTAACCGTCGAGCAGCGAGGAGTTCCACACATCTTATAGATATTTCTCTGGCCAAACCGTCAGTAGCTTGATCAACCCGATACTGCAGCCACAGCGCCACCTCCAATATAGATCTCCGTTACAGATTCGCCGCATTGCTTTTAGGTTCAATGGTGCCGTACTGCAATCATGATGTGCCCGTGTTGAATCTGTTCGGTCGAGTCGGAGTATGTGAGCCGCATCCAGATCTGGAAGTCTGTGGCTCCCTCCGTTTCAGGTTGATCGACAATCTCCACGTCAAGGACCAGCAAGCTTTCTATTTTAGCCGCTGCAGATGAGCTTATCAGGCTGGGCGGTCCGTGAAATAACTGTAGGACAATATTCACCATGTGGACGGAATCGTGGTTTGTGGTTAATACGTGAGCTTCACTGGTGTTTAATCGGCACCACTGAAGTTGCCACATGGAGGTGATACTTGCTTGCGGGTGTAGCGTGAACATGCTCCGCGATGATACGAGATCGTTCACACGAGTCTAACACTTTATTGAGCAGAAACACACGTCCGGGTGCCAGATCATGGAAACGTAAATTCCCATCGATCATGGAACCCTTACAGACGATTGTTTCACCACTATCTTCGTTACCCCAAACCCTAGCCACAACCCTAATCATCAGTCAATATCCTGCAGTTCTTGTCGAGCTCGCCAGAGTCTCTTCGCTTCGTCGCGGCGTATTGAAACCGCTTGTCTGGAATTCGCTCGACACCCGCTCCTCGTCATCGTAGAAGCGAATGGGAGTCCGGACAGAGTCCTTGTCGCCGCTTCCAGGGTCTGCAGCCGATCGAGAGACACGCAGGATGTTGTGATGGCAGTTAGGACAACTGTCCATCTTCCACGAGATGTGAACCTTGGTGCATATAGTATGTACAGCGGCGAAGATGTGGAGTGCCCTAGGGATTTCTGTTAGGTTGGGCATCCTTCGCCGACGATTTCCGCGAGTGAAACGTACAAGTTGAGTAACATGGGAGTAGTCCCGTATGTTGCAAGAATGACGAGGCGTTCGCTCTTTCCCCACCACGAGTTGTGTCTGTTTGAGAGGAATATCCAACTGGTCGCTTGATTCAGTATCCCGCAACGTTTGTTGAACGGACGCACAGGTCTCACGTACCTGGGAACCAAGATGGCAATTATTGAAGCTGCAAGCAACAGATCACAGCAAGCTCTTAAACCAGGGGAACGAACTCCACCTCCAAGCACCAGAGTGCTGAAAGCGGAAGAGAAAAACATCGCTGCGATGCCTACGGTCGGCAGGGGTCTGGCGCTGATGAAGCCATATGGTAGAAGCAGGGCGAATGCTGGTAGGAAACCCAGTACAGTGGTGACTCGCAGCCAGCGATGTTCCGTCCTGTCTTGAGGAGAGGATGGATGAACCATATTGGATATAGTGCTTGGTGCTGAGAATTATTTTTGAATAATACTGAAGGCGCTGACTGCCCCCTAGCAAAGCGCAAGATCTCAATGGGTGCTTAAACGCGCAGAATATCGAAGACCAGAACAGATATGCATCCTGCCATATTGATTAGGTACTAGGCAGCTGTATTCCTTCGCCAAGAGGAAGTGGATTCGAGGAGACAAGCTGCATATTTGCCCGGAAGCATACGCGCAGCGATCTGCGAAGCGAGCGCACAGCGCCTGGCCGTAGTTCGAACCGCCCAATCTCCGTTGATCGATGATCTACGAAACGAGTTCATGCTCGTGTAAATGCATGTACAATTGGCGGCAACAGCCATGGCCGTCAAACAGGCGAGCATTGCTCGGACGTGAATCAGCCTGCAGTTGACATACTGCAACGCACAAATTGCCACGGAAGACAGGTATGAATCGCCTCAATGTCCGCTGAAAACAAAAGTTCAGTGCCAGATTGACAACAAGAGTGATCAAGATATATGAGCAATCAAGATAGGGTGTAGCGACCATCCCACAAGCCCGTTCCACAGCAGAAGAACGCACTTGATAAGGAAAGAATGGGCGCAAGAATTCCTCCTTCGACAAGGCCGGGAACGGTGGGAAACTCAGTAGCAGCGGAACTGCGCTCGTAACCCACAGCAAGTCGCCGAAGCGAAGCCTTGATCAAATGACTTATTAGTCACCTACTGTAGATACTTTTGAGAAGAGGAGTCTGAGGGAAGCCGAACTTTTATCCTCGGATTTCCCGCCAAGCTTTTGCGGGAGAAGCACCATCTCCTTTCGGCTAATCCTGTTCCGTCCGGTTGCAGCACTCCAGTCTTCGACCTTCGAGATGAAGGCTTCGGTGATGTACAACCACTTTGCGGTCGACCTGGTGTATACAACTTATTTCTTCTGCAACAGGCGAGAAGACATGCGGCGAATGACCCATGAGTGCATGGCGCACGTTGTGAAGCACCTCGATTGAGCATTTCGCGTCAATCCCCGCCTTACGCGTACGCGTCCGGATCCAGATCTATTATTGTACGACCACTCTTGATCACAAGCCAACTCTAAACAAGACAGACTTTCATGTTATCTCTTCGTATAGCGCCTTCATGAACGGAACTCGGCTGGTATACAAAGCTTCAATGGAACAAGCTCATCCAGAGAAGTGCTTAACAAACAGCACATGCACTACAGATGTACTGTGCTGGCAAGACACATGCCGACTTACAGACATGTGGATTGTTTCCATGTCGACATCGTGGGCGATGTAGATTTGCCTTCCTCCACACTACTGTGTTCCCAAGCGCCACGCGAGATCATGGAATTATCGGTGACAGGCTTTTGTCTCGTGGTTCGCTCCTGAACTAGTGGTCATGTTAAGTTTCCCTTTGTCTTCCAATGAAAGGATCCCGAGGAGCAGGTGGTACGTTTCAATTGGATCCGAAAACGACCCTAGATCCTACGGAAAGAACGGAGCCACAACTGCAATGGTTGGCGATACGCCACGGGTGCACACTCTGTTGACCATCCAGGCTTATTCCCTCTGCGATACCATGATGGCTCCAGTGGCCTTGAGATGTTTTTCACCAAACTGCAGCGTTTGTCGTGTGTCAAAACAACGTTCAACATGCCACGGACAGTCGCAAGATCTGTCCAAGACCAAGATTCAGCTTGCAGGACAGTTTTTGTGGCAAGTCGCTGTAGTCCGGGCTCGACCTGGCCATGAGGCCGATCAGGGCCACGTAATCAAAACAGACTCCATCGGTACTCATCCTTCAATTTTCCGTAGCCACCTGAGAATTGCACAACTCTGCCGCTGCCCCTGCATCGAGTGATGACAGTTCACAGTGCAAGGATCCAGATCGGTCTTAATTTATGTGACTAGTGTATTGCCGTCCTATAAAGAGCCAGCTGGGCGACTTCTATGATTACATCCCTTCAACCCCAAGCAGCGCAACTCCATTAACACAAACGACCAAAGCCATCAGAAAACATACACTATGCACTTCAAAACGCTTCTTCTGGCCAGCCTTGCAGCAGGCGTGCTCGCAGAAACGACTTCCTCCATGGACATGAGCATGACAACGGACAGCAGCATGTCAATGGAGACTCGCGCCAGCACCGACGGCATGATGTCGCACAGCTCAGACGACCACAGCAGCATGGATCACAGCAGCAGCATGGACAACAGCAGCAGTGATCGCAGCAGTAAGGATCACATGTCCACCAGCGTCGAAAGCGGATACGCCCTCACCACCGATGCCAGTGGGTCAACCATTGCCACATACACCGGCACCGACACGAAGAAGCCCAAGACTGCCGCTTTGGCCTCTGCCACTTCCGACAGCCACAGCAGCAGCCACACTTCCGATCACAGCTCTTCGTCCACCGCTAAAAGCAGCGGAAGCGCTTCGCAATCCAGCAGCTTTGCGATGGCCACTGCGGTCCCCATGATTGGTGCCGCGGCTATGGCTGGCATTGCCTTCGCCCTTTGAGACAGGATGATTATGGGCGAGAGAGAGGAAGCCTCGACATTTATACAAATGCGAGGGCCATTGAGGGGGACATCGAATACGAGTCGGAGGTCGTGCTGAACATGTCTAATCTAGTCAAAGTAGTCTTCTCGATTTGTATAACTGGAGTAAAGCTTTTTGGAAGAAGCATGGGAATATCTGTACCATTTTATGATCCATCACTCATTCTTCAAGAGACCACGTTCTTAAGCTTGATACTCACCACTATCTGCTCTCCCAATGTTGTGTCCTCGTTGACTCGCATCTAGAGGACAGTGCTGCATCGGCGTGTCTTTTCTCCGGCCGTCCAACTTCCCCTCAGCCGAGAGAGCCGAGCTCTATGGCGTGCACATGTGTGTTCAAGAGTCACCGTGATGTATTGATGGGCCACCGAGGCACCTTTGAGACCAGGAAACTATTTCGATTCCACAAGTAGAAGCTTTGTGTGTAAGATTTTGCCCATCCTACCACTTGAACATCTCCCAACAATGCCCAGCAACACACTTTCCAACGGAGCAGGTCTCTCACCTTTACCACTCCCAGAAGGTGTCAGTGAAGACTATATCGACTGTCACTCGTCTTGCGGCCTGAGCTTCCATGTGCTGAAAGCTGGCAAGCCAAAAGATCCTCTGATACTCTTCTGCCATGGATATCCAGAGCTTGCCTTCTCATGGCGGAAGATATTGCCCGTGATCGCGGCGCAAGGCTATTACTGCGTAGCCATGGACCAACGTGGCTATGGACGTACCACCGGGTGGGATCAGAAACCTTTCCACGAAGTCGATCTCAACGAGTACACCATCACCAACCTCGTCCGCGACCTCGTCTGTCTCGTCTACGGCCTGGGCTACACAACAGTGCACACCATCATCGGCCACGACTTCGGCGGCGTCTCCTCAGCAGCAACAGCTCTCATGAGGCCCGACATCTTCAAATCCACCATCCAAATGTCCCATCCCCACCATGCTCCTCCAACGCCACCCTCTCCGGACAAGCCAACAAAAGCCAAACTCGACATCCAAGCCGAGCTGCGCAAACTCGACCCTCCCAGGAAACACTACAAATGGTACAATTCCACGCCTGAGGCCGCAGGGCACTGGGACAACCCACAGCAAGGTTTAGAGACCTACCTGCGCGGTTACTTCCACCTCAAATCCGCCACCTGGTCGCAGAACAAACCGCATCCCCTCACAGAATGGTCCGCGAAAGCACTCGAGGAGATGCCCGAGTACTACATCATGCGCGAGGGTGACACCTTCCCCGAAAGTATTGCACGAAATATGGAAGGCGAAGACCTCCACGCCTCAGAACCATGGCTTTCTCGCGAAGCCCTGGGCGTGTATGTAAGCGAATGGCAGCGTACGGGCTTCCAAAGTGCTCTGAACTGGTATCGTGCGCAGACGGCTTCTACGCCGCAGAGTGCTAAGGATATATTCTTGTTTGCTGGGCGGAAGATTGAGGTGCCTGTGGCGTTCATCAGTGGGAAGCAGGATTGGGGAAATTTCCAGCAACCTGGTGCGCTGGAAAGTTATGAGGACGATGCTTGTGTGAAGAGTGGGTGTTTCCGTGGCTCGACGTTGATCGATCAGGCTGGGCACTGGGTGCAGCAGGAACAGCCGGAGGAAGTAATTGATGCCATCACGACTTTCCTTAAGACGCTATGAGCGGCAGTCAGAATGGAAATGATTATTGAGTGGTATGTCACCTATCTAACAGCTAAGTTTGCTGATAAGTCATTATGTTCAAGTCGTACAAGTGGGCTTTTGGGAACGCCCTCATGCGAACGTCTCCCATCATGTCTCATTACTGCTTCTCTGCATCTTTCGCGGCACCCTTTTGTGCCGCGCCCTTCTGATCCTTTTTGACGCTCTTCCATTCCAGCCCCAGAGCACCCAGGATCGCCATAGCAGATAGACCAGCAGAGATCAAAAACACTTGTCGCAGCGCATGGTTGTACACTCCAAGTACAGCCGGCAGCTGCTCCACCGGTACCAGATGTCTCAACTCAGTGGCGCCAGTATTCACGATCATTGCAGGATCAACCCCTTCCACGATCTGTGTGATGCCGCTGACCAGATTCGATGTGAGGATGTTCTGTCCGACCGAGATGAATATCGCGCCGCCCATGGTCTGCAAGAACACCATGAGTGCCAGTCCGGTGGGAACGTCGACGCGCTTGAGCACTGTTTGTGCTGCTAGTTGGGCTTGCTGGAAGCCTAGCCCAAGGCCGTAGCCGTACAGTACCTGGTATCCGATCCACTCGCTGTGACCTGAGTCGATTTGCAGCGTGGAAATCAGGCCAGCTCCAATTGGCGTGAGGACCACTGATATGTACGCAAATTGAGTGTAGTAACCGATCTTGCTGGTAGCCGCCCCTGCAGTGATCGTGCCGAGGACAAGAGACAGTACCAGTGGGAGCGTCCTGATGCCAGACGATTCGGCCGTCACGCCTTTGACCGCTTGGAACCAGATCGGGATGAAGTACACCATGTTCATCATGCTGCCAGCCACGCAAAAGACGAAGAAACCACCAGCGAGCATGCTGCGGTTCTTGATAATGCGAGCAGGAACCTGAGCGGTCTTTTGTGTGGTGATCTGGACGATGATGAAAGCGGCGAAGAGGACGCCGAAGACGACCAGCAGCGCGATGATCTTTCCGTCTGACCATGCCAGGCTGCTGCCTCCCCATTGCAGTGCGAGGAGAAGGCAAATCAGACATGGTAACAAGAAGAAAGTGCCAAGCGGGTCGAGCTGAAGAAGCTTCTCCTTGGCACTGAGACCTTTCTTGAAGGGCTCCGTCGGTTTGAGGATGAACATGACGGCGACGATGACCACAGCGCCGATTGGCAGGTTGACTGCAATCTTGTCAGCATCATGGAACGACTATAACCTCTACCTGATCAGACTTACTGTAAAAGCACCACCTCCAGCTCACATTCGTCGTGAACGCTCCACCAAGCAGCGGTCCAACAACGCTCGCAACACCCATAGTTGCACCAACAGCGCCCATCCACGCCGGCCTCTTCTCCAGCGGAATCGCATTGATCATGAGAACCATGCCTCCGTTCATCAGCCCCGCAGCACCCACGCCTGAGATTGCCCGTCCGATGATGAAGGCCATGGAGTTCGGCGCGGAGCCACATACTGCCGAGCCGATCTCGAAGACCACGATGAGTGACAGGTAGACGTACTTTGGGGAGTAGAAGGTGTAGATGCGGCCGAGGAACAGCGTGGAGCAGCAGGATGTGAGGAGGAAAGCGCTTCCGTACCAGCCAATCTCATTGAGAGAATCGAATTCGTCTGTGAGAGCTGGTAGGGCTGTGGCTATGATAGTGCGGTCCTGATCTCGTTAGTTCATCAATTGTCTCGTGTTGTTGAGCAGATGGTAAACGATGATCGACTCACAAGTGCTGAGAGGAATAAAGCTAGTAAAAGAGCAAGCATGACCAACGCTGCTTGTGCGGGTGGAGGGTATTCCACTGTGTCTTCAGTTTTGGCTTTTTCTAGTGGTGCTCCCGCCGCTTGTGATACTGCACCATTATCGTTAAGAGTATCTTCGGTCTCATCTTGGTCGAACGTGGGGCTGGGCGAATGAGCCATGGTAAAGACCGCGTGTGAGTCGTCATCTTTGTTCTTTGCTTTAGCAGTAAGTGAGACCAGTATTTGATCCATCAAAGCCTGGGTCCGAGTATGTTCGGACGGCTGGTCCAGTCGTTGGTCGGCCATGTTGATGGTCGTATGTCGATAGCGATGTCAGCTTCGATGTGACACTGAGCAGTAGCGATTGCTATATGAGTGATGACATTTACCAGAAGGGTACCGCCATGATATATAGTCATCGAATATATGTAGCTTGGTGCCAGCGTTCGAGCTTGTGCGCACGCTGATTGGCTGGAGCGTCGGGTCTTGAATGGCGTCGGCGGCCGAGAGTCACACCGCAGCCTGCTCGAAAACGGTGCTCGGAGCACAACTTCTTGAAAATCGCCGTCCAAACGAATATTGGCCGATTCTCGTCTGACATCAACGAAGTAGCGAACGAATCATGAGAGATAGTGCCGCAGGCTCGGAGAGTGGGGTCAATTTGCAGGTCACTTGCAGCGACTTTCGCGAAGGCATACATGAGCTCGGCAGAAGGCATATCGTTACGACTATGGGAGTGGCGCTCTGTATGCATTATCGCACGCAAGACTGAACATTGAGTTTGACGGGATGGCAACCTTGAATGACTGACTCATGGCGAGGCTATAGTCAGGCCTTCCACCATTAAAGGGCGAAGGCTTCTTCGATGCATTCTCGCATGTTCCTGTGTGGAGCTCCGCTCTTGGTACATTGTCGAAGGACTTTAAAATCGCGGCTATCATTGCACACAAGAGGCTCGCAGGGCCGATTAATGTCCAACAGCCTCGGGTAGTGAATTCCGTAGGACGGGCACTGAGACACGAGCTCACGCGGTCGTCCTCAGTCGATGGAGTCGTACCACTACTGCATGCGCTTGCCACGTGTGGACTGCGACACTGTTCAAATCATGCTAACCATTGGCAGCGATAACCTCAAAGCTCAGAGGACGAGGTGCCACAGACCGAGCTGGTCGGCGAGTCTTTTCCTATCTCCGCCGTTGACTCGCTGACCATAGGGCTCAAGGTCATTTGTGAGGGTGGCCTCGAAGCATTGGCGTTTGAGCTCCGTACGCGTGCATTGTCAGACAAAGTACACAGCGGACCGAGCCTTTAAAGAGGTGGCTTTAAAGCGACCGTCGATTGGAAGCAAGTGCTACGGCCTCAGTTACACTTCATCTTTCGCTGTAACGTACACTCATAGTAGTAGTTGTGCGGATGCTCTTTTCTGTAGCCTGTGGCAGCTTCGAAACCTCTTGCGGGCTGATATCGCCACTTTCCAGGTTTGCCTGGCCGATTTCTGTTGTAGTTCCACTCTTGCTGTGAACATAGGCATGGGATTGATTTTCCTCAAGCTCAAACACAGTAGTGCTTTCAGTTTCGTCGAGAATGTCTTTCTTCGCGCTCCTTCGCTCCGAATCGGGCAGTGCGTGCCAGCTCTTCCGTCCACGGTGTTGTGCGTTGCTCGAACCCCGAGTCCCGCGTCCGTAGGTGCTGCCAAGCACTGTCTTGAAAAGAGGCTTTAAGCATGGGAGACTGGCGGCCGTGATCGCGATATTTAGCTCAGTAACGAACCATATGGTGATGTTGCGCGAGTCCCAAAGGAAATCTCCTTTCTTCCCGTAGTTGCGCGTGTATGAGACTTTGACAGCTGCTGCGATACATGCGAATAAGCCAAGGCCGAGGATGCACATGAGGGTCACTCTTGTGCGAAGATTGACGTGCAGGCGCCAGAGCATCGGAAGCGGGATCACAATAGCGAAGAGCAGGTCGGTGACGATTCCGAGCGCCGCATTTGTATATGACAGTGCCCTGATGGTGGTCGGTTCCCAGCATGTCGCATTGATGGTCGGGCCCCAAAGGATTCTGATGTCGCTACATTGGAAAATGATAGTCTATACATGGTCAGCTGATGCCAAACATTGAGGACCAGATCGAGACTATACTTACGAAGAAACATGCGATTGTGTAGAAGAGCGTGAATGCCATGATTGACCCAATCACGTATTTGTAAGTCTTTTGTGTGGCGATGCGCATCAGAGCAGCCCCGACTGCAAGCTTGGCGAAGCAGATCGCAAACAAATACATCGGCTGGTTGATAAAGTTGATGAACAACCCGTATTGA
This sequence comes from Cladosporium colombiae, assembly GCA_026122715.1. Classification (NCBI taxonomy): domain Eukaryota; kingdom Fungi; phylum Ascomycota; class Dothideomycetes; order Cladosporiales; family Cladosporiaceae; genus Cladosporium; species Cladosporium colombiae. The sequence goes on along the minus strand of JAKZFA010000008.1, from coordinate 456,159 downwards.
TATACGTCAGGCGGCACGTCGCCCCGGTGTCTGCCGGCTCCATTGTGGGCTTGCACGACTGTCAATGCAAAGCCGACGATCGAACAAGCCATCGTCAGTGTGATCATGGCGTCCTTATCCCGGTGTCAGTTGTGACTGCCACTTGACGGCGGACAAGCAACTTACATCCCATCCGCAGCTACGGATCATGGATATACGGACGTACAGCCTTGCTATAACTGTAGCTGTCGCAACAGAAGTCACGATAGCAACGGCGGCAACGATCTTAGCACTGTCATCAACTCTGGGGTCTGATATCGCTTCCATGATGGTTAGCAGCCACCGAGGCAGGACGGGTGGCTGAAGCAGGGCAATGGATAAGTAGAGAACAATCAAATGCGGTGAGAGGTACACGTCCAGGTGTAGAGCTGTGGAGGGATATGTACCTGCCTACCTGCCAACCCAATCTACATGCTCGAGATACTGCACTGCGATCGGTAGCACAGAAAGGTTCCGCTAGAGCTTACCGAAACAGACGGCTGCCCTCATCGCTCTTCAATCTCCTGATCCAAATGTCTGGTGCCGCATGAAGACGGGCGCAACTCCGCGGACTGTCCATTGAGCAGCCCAATCTCGCATATAGACTCTCGGCCTTACCAGAGGGGGAAGAGAGTAGCAAACAGTGGTATGGCCAACCCTGCTCGGCGTGTGGTCTGCATGGGGGAGGGAAGCGCCTAGTGATGGGGAGGGTGAAACCGACTGTTGCAATCCTTCGGCTTTGGCTAACGGATCTTGGTCCATATTGAAAGTATATGCAAGTTTTGTACTCTCTCGGTTAAATTAAGTTCCAATCTAAGCGCAGGGAGGCCTAGATCCAGGGCTCTCTGTGCCCTCCCCCACAGTCGGAGTGGTTGCGTTGTGGGAAGGGATCATCGGATCGCCACCGCATTATTTCTATTGCGCCATTCCATTCGCGCGAGCGAAAGATTGTTGTCTCCCACACACTTTCGATAACGTGGATGCCATGAGTCGCAATCTAAAGTTGTGGCAAAATGCAAGTGCGGCTGATGCGAATCTCGTGTTCAGCTGAGCGACAGGGCTTGCCGAACGGCCGTGCTGCCCTCAAGGGGAATTTCATTCGTCGATCAATTCTAAGCGATCCACCGGATCTATGGTAAAGTCGGATATATCACCCAGAGACTCTCCCGGCCGTACCCCAATGCGACCTCGAAGACTCGCTAATGCAGCTGCCGAGATAAGTGTAGACGGTACAGAGACCCTAAGCGTGCTGCACCGGGAAAGCAGTCTTTGATATTTCTGCTGATCGTGTCTTCGTTCTTCCCTTCTCCTTTGTTCCATTGATCTTCAGAGTTCTGTCATTCCAAGTTACTTTGCGACATCTGCACATCATGCGTTTCAGTCACGTTGCCGTAACGGCACTTCTCAGCGGGTTGACCGTTTCGGGAGCCCCAACGACTTCTGACGACACAGCCATTGCCGACTTGGCAAAGCAAGCATACGACAAGACTCAGGAACAGCTTTCTCAAGCTCAGAAGCGGTCTTCCAGAGACAGCAGCTGCTCATTGAGCAATCTTCGCGTACGCCGGGAATGGGGTACCCTTTCCAAGACCCAACGCAAGGAGTACATAAAAGCGGTCCAATGTCTGCAAGAAAAGCCAGCACGCACGCCAGCCACTGTTGCATCTGGAGCTAAGACGAGATTCGACGACTTCGTCGCCACCCACATCAACCAGACCACGACCATCCACTACACAGCAAACTTCCTCTCATGGCATAGGTACTTCACCTGGCTGTACGAGGAGGCACTGCGAAAGGAGTGCGGCTTCAAAGGCGACCAGCCATACTGGGACTGGGCCAAGACGGCTCACAGTGGTCTGTTGTCCAGCCCTATATTCGATGGCAGCGATACCTCCATGAGCGGCAATGGCGCTCACGCTTATGGCCCGAACGAGACACAAATCATCCTCGGTGCTTCTCAAGGTCTGCCACCAGTTTACCTCCCAACTGGCAACGGTGGCGGATGTGTGCAATCGGGCCCCTTCGCTAAGATGTCTGTCAATTTGGGCCCGTTCGCTCTGGACATTCCGGGAGGTGTTTCCGTTGGTCCCCCTAGCGGTAACGCATTAGATTACAACCCTCGATGCCTTAAGCGAGACTTAGTCGATGAGGTCAACCGGCGCTATGCCAACGCCTCGTCAGTGCTATCTTTGATCATCAAGTCAAAGAATGTCTACGACTTCCAGATGACTATGCAGGGTGTGCCTGGTAGCGGCGATGTAAGTATCAACTTTAAGCGACTATCATTTGGAGACAGACAATGCTAACTCCACCCTGCAGATCGGCGTTCACGGCGGCGGTCACTACACCCTCGGCGGCGATCCCGGCAACGATGTGTTCACTAGCCCCGGTGACCCTGCATTTTACCTTCACCACGGCATGATCGACCGCGTCTGGTGGATCTGGCAGATGCTGTCGCCGAACGAGCGCCAGTTCACGAACAAAGCTATTGCCGGGACGCAGACTTTCCTTGACATGCCACCCAGTGCGAACGGCACGCTCGATGATGAGATTGAGTTTGGATATGCTGCTGGTCCTGCTAGGCCGATTCGCGATCTGCTGTCGACTGTGCAGGGTCCGTTCTGCTATGTTTACTTGTAGACGCATAGTGTTAATAGAGCATTAATTGCTCATTCCTATTGCTGCTCGTTATAGAACCTGGATTTGCGCTCTTGCTCGGATCTTCTCAGCTCAACAAAGGCGAAGCAGGACCTCAGCGCAATCGCCAAAAGACGTTCAATACACCGTATCACTCTTCATGTGCCTGTTGCTTAACAGTGTCTCCAATCGTCCGTGTATCTTATTCGAACCATCCGAGTTGCATTCTACATACTTCAAGCTGCCAATTGCGTTCACAAGAAGCATTTATCTCGAAAGCGGCGAAGCCTTTATTCCATATTGGACACATTTCAACCCGGCGATTGCACATAGCCGTGCAGCCAGATGGGTAACACAACGAGGCCGTGTCAATGTCAGCTGAATGAGTAGCTGTGCGACCAGGTAACAGTTGTGCCGTCGTGTGGATCCAAGGAGCCTTCAATAATGGCCGCTGGGTACAGACCAGATGTCGGCGTTGTAGGGTGCGTACTTGGTTAACATATCCCGAGCTACAACCCAATATTGTAGCTCGGTCGGAAGAACTTCTGTACCGGAATTGCAACTGCTTGATGTGTCTCCGCTCAGGACTTTGTCGTCTCTACTAACGATCCTGAACAGAGGATGCAGTGGCAGCATGAGCAGCTGCCCTCTCGCAATGGTGATACACAATCTTCGCTTGTTCACACAGGTCCTGCATGCATACAAGTGCTGGTGTTGCTTGGTCCACACACTCTTCCCTCCTACGCCGGATGTAAGAGTTTGAAGGTGTCGGTAAAGACATTTCTGTTGCGTAGTGAATGGGTTGCGAGCCACGATGTTCAAACGCCGAATTTGCCTGGCCTCAACGTACTCATCATCCAAAGTCTCCGCGAGAATCGAGCGTAAGGACGAGATCATGCTCAAAGGAAACTCCGAGCCATCGGAGAGCACGTTTCCCACAGGGTTGAGAACAAACAAGAGCTTCGGCAGCATTGAGTGGAGTGTAGTAGGTTCAAGTTCGCTGTTGAGAGCGTCAACAAGCGCATTATCTTGGCCTCTGGCAATAACATTCGGCGTGGCTCCCGTCAGAGAAGCAGCCGTCTCAGGTGATACGCTGCTACGCTCGGTGGCCCACCCAGCCCCTTCCAGCTCCTTCAGACGGCCCTTGAGCGCGGTGCTCTCGGCCTCGACTTTCTGCAAACGCTGGCTGAGGGTGGCTCTTTCGGCATCAGATTGCTTGGCATGGCGCTCCAGGCTACCAATCTTCTGCCAGAACTGGTTGAGCTGGTTCTGCAGCTTAAGCTCGTTCTCAGCCTCGATGCGATGTTGGTCTGTCTGGTGGCGTTTGACGAGCGCGAAGCTGGGCTCTAACATGCTGAGCAGCTGTATCTTGGTTAGAAAATGCGAAGACCGAGTGAGGAACTAGTGAGCTGACCTCTGGAGAAAGAACATGAGCGTCCGTGCTCGCATTGGGAATCGCATCCTGCTGTTGGTGACCTTGATCCATGGTAGTTTGTGGCTTTCCGGTGAGCGTGGACACTCGAGTAAGGCAGAGCGACCCTGCCAATGGTATATCCGGGCTACGAATCTGTCTCAGGGGATGGAGTGAGGTTGTGACTTGATCTCAGCAGTCGAATGTTTCTCTGTGTGGTCGGTCGCCGTTTATGTTGCCGGGAAGGGTAAACACTGGCTCCAAGCGGCGCGTTGCATGAGCATGGGCGCCCGCATTAGGCAACAACGACCTACCGTACACTTCACTTTTACTTCTCCTAGCGTGGACCATGGCGATGAAAGTTCTTGTGTATAGGTACAGTCTCTTCATTGACCGTAGCTACGCCTGGCACCTTCTCCCGATGTCCCATCACACCAATCGCAGGACCTCCCGAACTGAACCATCATCTAATTCAAGACCAAGCATCCACCCAACGTTCTTCACCAGATCCAAATGCGCCTTCTCAGCAGCCTTGCCAGGCACGAAAGTCGCATGGGCATGCGGACATCCGGCATACAGATCGCACCGCGTCTTCACGCCCGCTTCCTTCAGCATCTCGTCATACAATAAGCCGTCATCTCGGAGGCAGTCCATGCCGTCTACTTGAGTGTAGGTCTTCGGCAGACCAGCTAGCGAATGAGTAGAACTCAGCGGAGACCGCCACGGTGAGTTGAAGTCCCAGCCGGTGTGCTTCTCCAGGATATCGAGAGCTGAGCTGGGCAGGATTGACGCATGTTCATTTTGCTGCTTGGACACGTACAAGTGCTTCCACTTCTCCGGGATCTGGTGGTCGCTCAGTATCGATGGGACGTTGAGCCATTGTCCAGTGAGCGGATAAGCCAGCGGCTCGACCTGCGCCTTGCGAGCGCACACTGCTGTCAGGCCTGCTCCGGCACTGGTTCCGCCCATGATGAAACCATTGCTGGGATCAGCACCCAGTTCAGGGGCGTGTGTAGCAAGCCAGACGAGATTATCCCAGGAATCCTCCCAGCTCTGCGGAAATTTGTGCTCCGGAGCTAAGCGATAAGATATGTTGACCACGACAGCAGAAAAGGCTCGCACCAATGCTCGAGCTTCTACGACCATCTGGTCGTTGTCACCAGCGATCCAGCCGCCTCCGAAAGCGAGGATAATGAGCGGGCCACCCTCGGTCGACAGAGAATCAGGCTTTCGTACTCTAGCGATGGCCTCGTAGCAGTCACGCATGGGAACAGCGATCTCTGTCTCGAGAATATCGTCTGCGGCCGGCAAGAAGGCGTTGGCAGCTGCCACAGCAGAAGCCATTCCGATCCTGAATGCTTCAACATCGCTCCAATCCACCGGAGGTGCTGGATTGGTCACGGCAAACTGCGTTGGTCAGTATGAGACAATTGCCACGGAATAGAATCGGATACCTCAAGGACTTCCGGCAATGGAACGCAAGATCGTTCGAGCTCTTGAGGTGAGAGTAGCATATTTGCGTAATGATGTTATAGTCAAAAACCAGAGTCGTTCTAGCAAGTCTTGGGTTGGTAGTTTTAGGATGAGTTGGAGCCTGCTGTTGACATGCTATAACCCGTCGCTCGATGGGCAACATATATACTCACTGTCAATGGATCCATCTGCACCGTCTGACTGCGGTGATACCAATTGAGATATGGCCCCATAGACACAAAGGTCCAGCAGTCTGAGCGAGCCAACGACTGTCTTAGCTGTACGACTATCAGTACTATCGAGGAACATACGGCCGACAGACAAGTCAATGCGCGCAGGGTTAGGGTCAAAAGTACGGCCGGAAGCCAAAGTCCTCACGCTTGAGCATGTGCCATTGGACCTGTGGGTGGATCGATAAAGTTGCTCGTGAAGCAGAAGCGATATTGCTGGGCAGCCCGAGTCAAGTGTTGCGCACCAATCAGGAGTGGGGAAAGAGGAAGAGGAACGGAGGAGAGCGCGGACTTGTGTATAAGGTTCCGGACGGGGAAAGACTAGGCTGCCTCGTCGACTTCATCGTCTGAAACTATTAGCAGCTTGTTCTCCTTGCGTGGACTTGTCACTTCTGTTCCATCCATCACAGGTCGAATCCTAGTAGTTGCTGAGGCGGTAAGTGGTACTGTAGTAGAATGACGATCTATATAATACAGCCATGTGACATCTCCGGTTGTTCCATGGGTCTGTATCGGTCTGCATCAAACAAACCCATGTCTAAGTCGCTTTCAGTGCTCAGGCAGAAATCTAATATGAACCATCTTGATATCTGACGAAAAAGCCCCAGTGCGAAAGACAATTTCATCAAAGAGTCTTTAGCAGATTCCAATGTGGCGCAAAATTCCAACTGTTACTATTGAAAGCCGACTTCAGTATGATTGACACAACGACACACGATTGGCCTACACGCCTGCACAGCCCCACGCGACATGCAGTGCGGCGGACGCCACGGCGGACGCCACGAAGTGAGATACAGACGATGCGCTGCTCGGCCTCGCCCTGAAACTGAACACTATGAGCTTAACTCCCACAACTTGTGCCCTGCGCGGCAACAGCTTTGAGTGTTGCCAACTTCCAAAAAGGTTCTCCTAAGCAATTTCCTCGATCATGAGCCACTGCGATGCGATGTCAAACGTGGCTCCTTGGTCCGACGAACGCTGGGAAGGCATCTCTGCCCACGATCATGCAAAGCTGCATACTGGGCACGTCTATAGTATGTATAACCAGCGCCATGATGCGTCGTATCATTCAATCGATATCGAAAACATGCTGACCTGATAGATATACGTAACTACCTTCAAAACGAAACGATTAGAGGAGAGGCGGAGTCACAGGCAGAAAGAGCTTGGAAGAAAGCCTTGCTCGGCTGGCTCACGTTTGCGGAGATTGGCGATCGGTCGGAGCAGGTCAAAGATGCGCACAAGGGGACGTTCAGATGGATCTTCACCCCTGGGCACCGCACTGGATTTGCGGATTGGCTACAGACTGGCACAGGCGTCTACTGGATAAGGGGCAAACCTGCGTCGGGAAAATCTACCTTGATGAAGTTTGTCACTCGCGATTCACACTTGAAGCAACTCCTGCTAGATTGGGCGGGTGAAAGTCCGCTGATCTATGGGTCACTCTATTTCTGGGTCGCTGGGATCCCATTGCAGCGCTCCTTAATTGGGCTCCATCGGACTTTGCTCGTCCAAATGTTGAAAGCCGAGGAGTCACTGTGCCGAGTCGCATTTCCGGACTAGCAGAGCCGATACAGTGAAGTAGAGCCCACGATGGAAATGCTCAAAGTTGCCATGAGCAACGTGCTTGCACGTAAGACCGTTCGTCACAAGATTTTCTTCGCCATCGACGGCCTTGACGAGTACGATTGAGACAGCGTTGGGAAAACAGAACTCACGGAACTCCTGTTAAACCTCACGCGATCTTACGCAGTAAAGCTTCTACTTTCCAGCCGGCCAGAGACTCCGTTCGAGACTGCGTTTCACAATTGTCCAACTCTCCGACTTGAATCCTTGCTTAAGCATGACATTCGGAGATACACCAAAGACCGGCTATTCTCCAACGTGACGAAAGGGAGTGGCCTTCCAAAGAAGAAGCAGAGCTCGTAGACCTCGGGAACTATATTGTCGACAATGCCGCGGGAGTCTTCTTGTGGGTTGCACTGGTTGTGAATGCTGCGCTCGATGGTATTCCCAGCTACGAGGATCTTTCGCATCGGATCACTGCCGCGAGACCTCGACCATCCTTTCACACACGTTTTGACAAAACGCATTACACCAAGACAAAGGACTCAGGCGTACAGGTATCTTCTTATTGCGTTGGAGTGGGAGAGGCATTCCCATCGTGCATATGCACAACTGGAGCTCTCGCCTTCCATAGTCGCCATAGCAACTAGAGCATCCGACTACCAGGAAGCTTGCTCGCTCGCTATGCTTCCGCTTTGCGAGACCCAAAAAGCTGTCAAGGACTTCCCGCATCGTCTCAAAGATCGGTGCCAGGGATTACTCGAAGTGCAACTCGAGCGGGAACACGGCCACGGATCGATACAATTCCTTCACAGGACTCTCTTTGCCTACTTGAACGAACGTACCGAAATCATAGACAGTCTGGCGAGAGGAGCAGGCGATCTATTCCAGGTCCATGTCGCGATAATGGCAAGTCTCGCTTGTATCGAGAGGAGGGAACCAGCGCCCAAGAGACGCAGGCCATCAAGCGTGTCAAACCACAAGCTTAAAGATTGGTGGACTAAAGAGCGTCGGCCCAAGTACATCGACACATTCTTCCTTTTCAGTGCGTCGGCAGAGGTCGCTACTCGGTGGCATACTACCGAGTTGATATCGATATTCGACCGGATCATGCTTACTCGTTTCGAGGCTATCGAGGGCAGTCTTACCACTGCCGCAGTGATCTCTGCCACGGATTTCGCTTGCAATTGGTTCGATGATGATCCATCGGGAGAGTATACACAGATTATCGACAACGATCTTTTCGGGCATGTGGTTCGCATGGGCGGTACGCTTCATCTCTCTGTCAAGCAATACGCGAATCCAAGGTTACGAGCCCTGCGCAACTCATTCCGCTGCTTTACCACGCACTGCATCTTTCTGACAGAGTCGTCCGGCGAAAGTCGGTCTTGTCTAACGTCGGTGCTGCCAAGGTGTTGCTGGAGCACGGAGTAAATTGCAACAAATGGGCAACCCCGAAATCGTAGGACTCCATCGCAAATTCTTCTACAAAGACTTCACTACACCATGTCCCCAGCGACCGTCGACGGCAACGCCGACAATGTCCCCGAAATTCTCACTCTCCTTTCACTCTCTCACGAACACGCACTGGATCGGCATGAAGTACCTTTCATCCTTGTTCCAAACGGATCCGAAGGGACCTTAGGGTTTATTCCAGTCAGTATGCCTGAACTGGTGCGGGGACGAGTGCTGGGCTGGCGATGTTGCCCGGAACGCCAGATTCGCGACTGCTTCTGTGCCAGGGCGCAAGAATGGAGGAGGCTCGCAGCTGCACTGCTGGAGCAATGCAATATTACGTCTGGAGTGACGACGCCTCGAAAGAAGATGCTCGACTGGGAGTGGCAAGACTTCAGCCTATTGGAATCTTCAGTCTCAACAAACAGGTCTAAAGAGGTCAAACCGACGTGGATTGACCAGCGGGGCCAGCCCCGGTACAGTGGGAAGAAGGTTTCCGGTGGTCTTGTACTGCAGAAGCGCCATAGATTGAGCAACGTAACAGTGGCAACGGAGGACGGTTGATGCGAATGGATCTTCACATTCAAGTGCGACTTGTGAGCTCAGTGGTTGCTACCAGTCAACGTCAAACCTTAGCTCAATGATGAAGAATGGAGCTGATCCCATATATCGGCAAATGTCTGTATGCCTGCAACCTCGTTCTAGTGAGAGTTGTGCGGTCCTCAAATTAGGATTGCCGCCTGGACCTGCCCACAACGAACGTGTGCGTAACAAGTGTATGGCGCTTCGCCTGCTGCTGATGTGCGGCCAACATGCGCCGTAGTCACAAAAGTGCCATGATATACCCGTATTGGAGAACTGGCCTGTTTCGTGCCGAGTGGGAGAGATGTACTCACTCGCTCTACAAGATTTTCTCCCTCGACAGCATTACTGTCGCCGTTTCCGCGCGATGCAAAGTTTCCAATGCCACAAGGCCCAGCCCAGCTTCTTGACAGATGGTGACATATCGGGCATTCGTTGCAGGCATGTGTGTCAGCGGGTGGCGACCAGTCGGCGACAGGAGATGCATGTGAGGAGCACGGCAGGGAACACCACAGCCAAAACGCCACCCCGCCCTTGCAGCGCTGTCAGCTCGGCCAATCGCGGGGCTTGCACTCGCTTGACCAAGGAACCTCGCACGAGATCGCCCGTCTCAGGCTCAGGCACCCTCACTGTCTTGCCTTGCTCTCCCTCCAACACACGCTCTCTCCCTCAGCCTGACTCTAGCACCACGACCGTCTCTGTCAACACTTCCCATGTTGTCGCAAACATCTACCAACCGATTATGACCCGTCCAGCGAAAGGCATGCGCTTCCTGCTAGGGAGCCACAAACATCAACACCATCATCACAACGCATAGCGCACAGCTTCTTCGCCTTGCGCCGCGCGCATACGTATTCCAGTCCGCACACATGGTCTCTCGACATCCTGCTCCCGTCTATGCAGACGCGCCACAGCCTCCACCACCGCCATCGACGCAACGAGCGTCTTCCGTGGCCTCTGGACGATCTGCGACCAGACGGCATCGACATGCGCGCACCAACCACGGCAGCCAGAACGGATATGCGCCGCAAAATGAGTTTCCCGTATTCTCTTTGACCGGCGATGTTGAGCTTGTGCTCAGCAACGCCAGCGGAAGACGAGAACACCGATATCTTCTGCACCGACTCATCTTGAGCCAGTGCTCTGGCTTCTTTGAGGCTGGCACGAGGGCCGAATGGAGTAGAGGGGGCGGTTTGGACGACATGAGAGGCGCGAATGGACTGCCGCCGATTGGTGAACAGAGTGTCGCGGGCAGTAGCAGCACACGGACGAGCAGCACCGAGCGTAGACCATCCTTCGAACCACCTAGGAAACGCTGGAAATACACGCTGGACTGGCAGTCTGCTGGCGACGATGACGTGCCTATGCTTGTGCAGGACACATCTGCACCTTCCATTTTCGGCGGACCAGACGGACCTCCAGCTGTACGCAACAAGCCCCCGACTTCGAACGAAGGCTTCTTCCGCAGCATGACCAATTTCTCGGCCTTGAACATAAACGATCGAGCACAGCAGAGCGTTCCTGCAGAACCAGGCGACGAAGTGCTTAAGGACTACGACAACCTCTTTCGCACCATATATCAGTACCCACCAGTCTTGGACAGCGTGAATATTGCAACAGCTTACACAGAATGCAAAGCCCTACTGCACCTGGCTGACATGTACGACGCTCTGGAGATTGTTGGCACCCGCGTTGATCACCACCTCCTGCGCTTTGGCGCACGCCTCTTCAAGCAGATTGCCAAGTACCCTCCTTCGTACCTCAAACTCGGCTACCTTGCACGCTCTCCGACCATATTTGCAGAGGCCCTCATCCACGTTGTTGGCCAATGGCCTCTGGCTCGACCACAACTGAATAATCAGATCGACGCCGGAGTTATGGACCTGATAGAAGACAAACACGACGAACTAGAAGATATGAAGACTCGGATCGAGATGAAACTCTGGCGCATCACGCTCACCACAAGCCGTGGCGAGCGTGTCACGCCTGCTAATGACTACCTCTCCTGGCTCGCCATGAGTCTCTTCCGCCAGTGGATTGCAGAAAACACTACCCCAGGTCCCAGCGGTATTCTGAAAGAATCCGCTCGTCCAAGCTCGAACAGTCGCAACGGAGCAAGCCGCAGCACAAGTCATGTCACTTCCCAGCGCCTCCCACCACCACCTGCCAATCCACCACCAAGTGGGCCTTTCAACACCGGCAAGATATATCGCCTCATCGGCTCTAATTCTTCTGCGTTGTATCTTCCCCACGACGAGCTGAAACGCTTTCTTAAGACTTCTAGCGAGGCCAGCAACGGCACATTGTACTCGAGGGATAATTTGAGGAGATTCGAAAGACGAGTTGAAGAAGTGAAAAACCTGGCCAGAGATGCCGTCAGGCCTGTCATGAGGAACTTCTTAGAGTTGGATTTAACTGCTTTTGGGCCTGCCGGGCTGGGATATTTGACTTGCACCAGGGTCGAGGATGCGGACTTCCCTTGGGATGATTAAAAAAGAGAATAACGGATGATGGGCTGATTTCCTCGGCAATGCAAAGGAGAAAGGGGCGTTCGTAGCCCATTTGGGCTTTGGTTTTCGTGTCTCTGCATCGCATCTGGCTTTTCTTGTTTGGCGTTTTTGATTTGCATATACCCCGTTCCCTTTCCTAATTACATACCTAAAGTCGCATCCGGCATGATGAGTACAAAACGAAATCACGACTCCCGATTCACCCAAACTGCCACATCAACAAAACTCCCATCATGATCGAAACTCCGTCCACCAGCTGCGCCCGACCATCTCCGACCCCCACCAGAACGAACACCTTCTCCCTAGATTCTGATATCCCGAAGACATCCTCAAACAGCAGACCTCACCCTCTCCTCCCACTCCCCCTCCGCCTCAACATCCTTATCCTTCTCAACATAAGAGGGCGGCGCGACCGAAACCGCGTCCGCTTCACCGTTCTTGGTAGTCACGAAGGAGGGAGACGTTGCCCTCCTGGCCCTGACGAACGCCACTCCACCCACAACAGCCAACGCCACAAACCCCACCGCCGCCAATACTGCACTCCAAAACACCGTCTGCCGCAACTGACACTCCGTCACGTACGGATTGTGCGAAGTGGACGTTGTTCCGGCGGTGCAGGGAAGGAGGGCGGAGAAGCGGGAGAGGTAGATTATGCCAAGGTAAAGGGCTGTGAAGGCTGTCGAGAGGAGGGTGGAGATTAGGTGAAAAGTGGGCGTTTTGCGGGTGGGGATGAGGGTTAGGATGAGCAGGGAGAGGGTGTAGGTTGTGGCGAGGGCGCTGGCTGCGAGGGGGTAGGTGTCGGATGGGTATTGGGCTGAGAGGTTGTAGGTCTGGGGTGGGGGTGTCAGTGTTGGCTTTGAGGGTGATTGAGGGTGGGAGGTCTTGCGTACGGCGGCTGTGGTGCTGAGGGTTGTGAGGGTGAGGATGAAAGTGGTTAGGTAGAGGGTGGCGGTCGTTTTGCGGAGGGGTTGAGGGTTGGTGGGTTTGGAGAATGCCATTGTTGAAATTGCGAATGGACAGACGGACTGGTGATGCTAAATGACTGTGGTTGTGGTCTATGGTATTGAAATGTAATGTTGCTCTGTTGAGTAGAAAAGGTGATTTGGTCAGATGGCGTGCGGGTACTTATACATTCTACAGATGTCGCTTCGAATGACGGACATACGTATTCTCGTCTGTGATTACATCTTTCCACATCGTCATGCAGGTCACTCGCAGACAGATGCTGGACTCGAGGTAGGCGCAGTATCGCTTGGCGAAGGATTATAGTGTGGTCTTTAATGCCTGTATAGTCGACCAGCCAGGTGGGGATATCTGGGACAGCTTTGCTTGCTAGTAGTGATGCAGACGAAGCGAAGGTCTGGAAGCCATGCACTACCAGAGGTCGTTAACAGCAGTCCGTCGCGCTGGAATGGCCCTCGGGACTCAGCCTGATCCTATGGATGACCTTTGCTCGTCGCATCAAAGCAGGCGTTGAGCCACATGTCTGACATTCGAGCTCACATTGCCTGCCATTCGGATGGAACAGTGATAGAGCCAGGCGCAATGCCTAGCGAGATCGAGATTCGACCCTACCCAAAGCAGCATTTCCAAGGCGTATGGAGAGACCTGAACCAGGCCGTGGCGTGGCTGGAAGAGATCGCCGGCAGCAGTCGAAGGAGTAGCTCGCAGCCAAGAGACGGCAAACGTTCAGCGTAGTCTGCTTGCAAGCTCGTACGGCGAGCCTTCGCCGTGTCACGTTTTGAGGGAGTGAGGGATCCCCTGCGGCGAAATACATGTATTGATCTGCCATGCCACATGCCACCATCTCGAGATGAGATAAGATAGATGGTTCCCCTAACCCTTGTGTTATCAAGTCGTTATCTTCTTCCCCAGACTTCAGCAAAGCCAATGGCGCCGCGCGGAAGCCCCTGGACTTTTGCTCCACGTGTTGTCCCACCGACATTTCCCACGTCCTCGCGCCGCTATAAACACCCAATTGAAGCTTCACCTTTGCTCACCGTTGCAGAATTCCTCCCTGAGTGAACGGCTTAGGGCATCCCCGCAACAGCAAAGATGGCTGCAACCAAGGGCCACCTGGCAAAGGACATCGACTTCATCAAAACCCCCGCCGCGCAGCCCTCCTCCTTCGAGAAGCAGGACTGCGGTGTGCCTACCACTGAGGTGTGTCTCGCCAGGTGGCGTCTCTCGTGTGGACGTCGCTTCTTGCATGCCACTGCAAATATCGAACTCACACTTCCTTTAGTTCCCTACCATCAACAATGCTCCTCTCCCCGCTGAGGGCCCTGGTTACGAGAGCTTCAACAACTATGTCTTGCTCAGCTTGTTCGCCATCCCCATGTTCTTGGGATGGAAGATCGGTGGTGGCTGGAAGACTATGACTTTCTTCGGCATCTTGCTCCTCTTCCCTATCTTGATCGTCATCTGGACCTGGACTTCTGGCTTCAGCCCTCGCGTTGACGACAAGGCCAAGCTCCCCAACCGCCCCATTGAATCCTACCTCACCTTCAAGACCGATGAGCTTAAGCGCAAGTACCACGGTCGCACCAAGGTCCCTCTCCAGGACTTTTCCGAGATGTACATCAACGGCGAGGTTGACGTTAACGGCGACATTCTGGATGTGCTCGAGTACCGCCACGATTGGGCTCACTTCCAGCTTACCTGGTCTTTCATGAAATTCTTGCTCGGCACCTTTGCTCGTGACGTCCTTCTTCACACCCGTGAGCAGGACATGGAGCAGATTCGTCCCAACTACGACAGCGGCAACGACCACTACGCTTGGTTCCTTGGCCCTCGCATGATCTACACCAGCGGTGTCATCTCTGACCCTACCAAGGAGGAAACCCTCGAGGAGCTCCAGGACAACAAGATGGCTGTCGTTTGCGAAAAGCTCGATCTCAAGGAGGGCGAGACCATGCTCGATATCGGCTGCGGTTGGGGTACTCTCGCCAAGTTCGCCAGTGTCAACTACGGCGCCAAGGTCACCGGTGTTACCATTGCCGAGCAGGGTGCTGCTTATGCCACTGACGCTCTTCGTACTGCCGGTATCACTTCCGAGCAGAGCAACATCCTATGCATGGATTACCGCGACATTCCTAAGCAAAAGTTCAACAAGATCTCTCAACTCGAGATGGGCGAGCACGTCGGTGTCAAGAAGCTTACCACTTTCTTCCGCCAGTGCTACGACATGCTTGAGGATGATGGTGCCATGTACGTCCAGCTCTCCGGTCTCCGTCAGGCCTGGCAATACGAGGATTTCATCTGGGGTATCTACCTGAACAAGTACATCTTCCGTGGTGCCGATGCTTCCACCCCTCTCTGGAACTACGTCCGCTCGCTCGAGAGGGCTGGCTTTGAAGTCAAGAGGTATGTTTGTTCCATTTTCGAGGGTTTTGATGCGCAAGATAGATGCTAACACTCTCTCTTTAGCGTTGACACCGTCGGTGTGCACTACTCCGCTACTCTCTGGAGATGGTACCGCAACTGGCTTGGCAATGTTGATGCCATCAAGGCCAAGTACGGTCAGCGCTGGTTCAGAGTCAGTCTTCCATTTCAATATCGATACAAGTTCTTCTCACTGACCACTTCTTGCAGATCTGGGAACTCTTCCTTGCTTGGTCTGTCATTGCTTCCCGCCAGGGCAGCGCCACCTGCTTCCAGATCATGGTCGTGAAGAACTTGAACTCCACTCACCGTATCAACGGCCACCGCACTCAGTTCGGTCTTACCGGTGCTCTTGCCGCTGCTATGAAGGCTGGCAAGGCCAGGCTCTTGAAGTAGATGCTGATGCTGTCAACGGAAGTGGTTGGGCGGCAGTCTGGGCAAATACACACAGGAACCAAATCTTCGCTGGTTTTCAGTCTGGTGCACTGATTTCGCATACGGCCGCTCTGCGTCGATTAAGCCCAGAGTGGCGGCTGAGTCCAAGTCCTTGAAGCGCGCTGCACAGTTTACTTGGAGAATCAGTCTTCAAGTCCAACCCTGTACTTGTTGGCCCGTTCCGACAACACCATCCACACCATCCACTGTGTGATACGAGACATGTTCCGTTATGCAAAAATATCATAGAATCTATACAGAAAAGTTCATATCCTGCAAGTTTCAATGCATGCTGAATACTGTATACCTTATTCCAACCAGATCTCAATCACACTGACATGCCTCAGAATTCAAAACATCCTCAGTCGGACTGATCTCACCAGCCTAGCCCAACGGTTTTGGTCCATAATCCGTCTTCTTGACCCAGGAAACGTACTATACGGACTGGTACTTTGTACAGCAGTCCTACGAGCACTTCAAGCCTCGCTAGGCCGGGAGGACAAGCAGATATGAGCTCAATGTGTCTAAATCTCCGCAAACCGCCTTCTTCCTTGCAACTTAAACCAACAACAAAACACCCTAGAACCAATCACCCTCATCCACAACAGGCTCCCCAGCATCCGACGCCGCAAGAAGCTGCTGCACCGTCCAAGGCTCGTAAGTGTACCCGGGAACAGCGTTCGTGTTTCGGAACGACGTGCCGGCCTGCAGATACTGAGCGCACGCGGCGTAGTTGGCGCGCGCGTACTGCTCCGGGTCGTGATTGACAAGCCAGTCCCCAATCATCTTGCCCATGCTCGCGGGGTTTTGGGCGACATAGTCCCAGCCGGTCTTGTGGAAGGTTTCGCGGTTGTTGAAGCCCATTTTTGCGCGCAGGAGACGCGTTCAAATCTGGTTGGGTGGGTTAACGACCGGGATGGGAGAATTTGGGTGGGCGATGCAGTGTGGACAAGTCGTCGCTTACCGAAGGTGGTTGTGAACTTTGGTTGCAAGGGTTACGCCCGAGCGGCCAGCGATCCGCAGGCACTCCGCGAGGGAAAATTCATCTTCCATGGCCATGGTCGCTCCGCTCGCTGAGGTGGGTAAGAATGGATGCGCGGCATCGCCAATCTGGACGACTCGACGAGCAGGTGATGCCCATTTTGGCTGGGGGTTGCGCCACTTCAGTTTCCAGTCCAGAACTTTTTTTCCCGGTGTGGCTTTGATGAGCTCGGTGACGAAGGGCTCCCAGGCTGCTGTTGCCTTCAGGGCTTTGCTGGTAGACGTGTCTTTCACCCAGTCTTCTTCCGAGTCGTCGCTCTCTTCCTGGGGATCTTGTCAGCAGGATTTGGCGAGACTTGATCGTCGATGTCGTCTGCATTCTACACTTACTCGTCACGTCAACAGCCAACAGATGTCTTTCTCTGACTTGTAAGTTACCATGTGAGCTCCCGGCCCGGCGTGCAAGATTCCACGATCTTTGAACCCTTCGAATTCTTTCGCAATGATCGGCTTCTCGAGCGCTTTCTCGACAGGGAACGACACCCTGTATAGCACGAACCCAGAGCTGATCGGCTGGGTCTGATCGCCAAGTACCAGGCCCCACGACTTGGTCCCAACGCCATCAGCAGCGACTACCACGTCAGCCTCGAGCCGACGACCATCACTCAAGACGACACCTCCACGATTTTCTGTCTCGAAGTACTCTGTGTCTGTACAACCAAAGTCGATCTTGATGCCGAGATTGCAAGCGTAATCGTGTAGCAACTCGTGCAATCTCGATCTGTAAATTGCCAGGGATGGGTTCTGCGGGTCGCCAACGGGAAATGTGCCGACTGTAGTCCCGTCGTACTTCTTCATGGAGATGAAGGGCGCGCCGGCTTCTCGTCGTGCGGTTTCCATGAACCCAGGCCATTGCTGAGGTGTTCGTAGCGCGGGCGCTGATATGACGACTACCTCGCCTGGAAGGACATTGAAAGCCAATGGTCAGCGGCTGATGATGGGGCGGTTCGACTTCGTGGTGCCTTCACGTTTTAGGTGGACGACTTGGGGCTGGCACTGAGCGCTTCTTACCAAAGTATTCTCCCTTGCCGCGGCGTTCGACGACACGCACATCGTGCCCTTTCCGGAAGGCCTCGATCGCGAAGCTTAACCCAGCTATGCCTCCGCCGACGACGAGGATAGACATTCCTGTTGATTCTTCTCGTTCCATGGTTGGCGAGCTGGAATTCCCGATTGATGTCTCGATTCGAAGGCTGCCTCAACCGCAACGTATACTGCATAAATACTGAGAGCCATGGCTGCTAGGGTCTTGCATTGTTCTTCACGATGTTGACGTGCGCTTGTTCGGATCTGTGTCGATGTAAAACCGACGCCACACGAGCCGGGAATGGCGCTCTGCCGAGAGCACAGAGGTCTAGTGTGCCATGTGTATGGAGCTAGGCGAAGAGTTTCTGGCCTTCTATGCATCAAGTGTTCTATGCATGTGCTCCTCCGGTAAGGCTCGGGACGGAGACACGTGAACATCCTTTGTACCTCCATCCGTACTGCGTAATTTTGCATTATTGTATATATTGGGTGGAGCCCTGATTTTATTCAATAGATTTGGTGAGGGTTACGATCGTCACTCGGGGTCTGGAATGCACTTTGAAAGCCCGATGGGGATCCACTTCGTTGTGACCCTTGGACTTTGCTTGTGATGGCCAGGGTGGTCAACAATCAACTAAGATTGCAATTTTTGATTGGATTGTATTGAACAATCAATCCAATCCTATAGGCTCTTACATAAGCAACCAATCCAATCCTTAGGCAGTGATTGATTAGATTGGTTAAAAGATTGGTAGTACCTGTGATGTAAGTGAATATACTGGTATCTACATGATTTTAATATTTTTCCTATAACTCCAACCCTGACCCTACGCATCTAGAAAAAACCCCGGACCACCGTTAGCCAATCAGAGACTCCCCTAGCCGCATCCGAGACCTCCGAGGCCTCGCGCATCGCTAATAACACGCGTGAATTCGAGTAATGCGCCTCTAATCTATTATTATTATTATCTTCACTATCTTATCTAACACCAATAACACTAACGGCAGTTCCCGCAGTGCACATACCACCAACTATTCAATCAATCCAACCAATCCGCGAAATTCACTTCAACTAATCCAATCCGGCGCTCTGATTGGCGCAACCAATCCAATCCGCGGCGCGGATTGGATTGAATTGGTTGTTGACCACCCTGGTGATGGCCTTGAAGGCCAGAGTTAGGGTTGTTTTTGCGTTGGAGTGACATCCGAAACTGGCCTGATGATGTAGGAGGAAGCTTCTCTTGGAGAGTCTGGGAGTGCACGACCTAATCTTGTATCTGCCAGGATATTGTGCAGTATTGGCTTGTGTAACGATACTGCCTGTGCGACTATACCTTCCCTTGAGCTGGGGACCCTGTTTCTAAGGTGTCTGGACTCCCCCCGGCTACCGTTCTCACCATATGGCTTTTTGCATTCTCTGTTCAAAAGCATATCATCCCTGGTCTTTTCTACCTTGCATCTCGAGCCTTGCCAGATTTAGCAGATGATATCATGCAAGATGCCAAAGAAAAAGTGAAAATTGCTGGCATCGGCGTATCGAAGTCCTATCCCAAATTGCGGCAGCTCATCTTACACCTCCCTACTGCCTCGTGCAGGCCTTGTTCGGTCCAAAATCACAAACATCTTTCGGTGTCCTCCTCGGCTTCGTCACTTCGCCCTTCTCATCACCCATCAGGAACTTCCTACACAAACCGTCCCATAGAAGATCAGCTCCTTCCTCTCTGCCTTCCGTCTCGGCCAACGCTAGCAGTTTGCCCCTCCTCGTCCCTTCGCCCATGTACTCCTCCTTCCCAACGACTCGCAATCCATTCTTTTCCACTACCATCGATTTCCCGTCCTCTTCCGTCCACGCAGGCCAGGGCTCTTCGCCTGCCACAACATACTGGGTGATCTTTTGCCGAAACTCGCCAATCACGCGCTTGTAATCCTCGTCGAGACGGTCCTCGTACGCTCCAAGCAAAGCGACGATATCCCACGTATGCGTCGCGCATTTCCGCGCGGGCAGCAAGCCTTCGAATGGATTCCCGAGATCGAAGAGCAGTAGGTAGCTCTTTCCTGGGAAACCGTGTGCTTGAGCGAGCGAGCCGGCGAAGAATCCAATGTCGGATTCAAATTGGCAGATTTTGTGGAGGGCCGTGACGTCGGAGTCTGAGGGTGTTATCTCGTAGAGGTCAAGAAGGGCTTGGGGATTGGAGAGATATGAGGAGTTGACGATGTTGATGAATTTCTGGGCGTGGTTTTTGAGGTCTGGATTCTGGATCATGAGGTTGTAGGAGATGCCACCGTCGTAGGTTGTTGAGGAGACGATCTGGGATTGAAGGTTGGGGGATTGTGGTGGGCGGGATGTCATGGTGGCCATGCTTGCTGATTCATATGGTAAGAGCTTGCTTGAGCTACACGCCTGGCCAACGTAGCCTAGATCACGGATCTTCTCGACGGGGAGGCTGATCATTTCTTCGGCCAGCTGCGAGCTGTTCTTGATTTGGGGTTTGAGACCTAACTTTTCTGCTTGCGCGAGGAAGTTTTCTTGGTGCTCTTCTGGCGACTTCACAGGCATTGTGACCAACGAGCCGCTAAATTGGATGCTGCGTTTCCAGACGTTCTCTTGACTGGAGAGATTATGGATCGTCAGGCTCATGCCGCCGGCGGACTGTCCCATGGCTGTGATGTTATCAACATCGCCGCCGAAACCTCCGATGTAACGACGGATCCATTCGAAGGCTTGTCTCTGGTCGTGCAGGCCGTTGTTCGCAGGCATTAGGTTGTCTGCTTCTGGAGAGTGAAAAAAGCCCAGAGCACCTAAGCGGTAGTTGATCGAAACGAAAATGTGCGGCGTGTTCGACCGGAGAGTTGCTTCGCACAGAGTAGTGGGCTCGTAGTATGGTCTTGTGCCGGAGCCTATGAAGAAAGCACCGCCGTGGACGAAGACGAGAACTGGTAGGCGAGAAGTGGGTGTCGCTGACTCTGGCTTGGTGATGTTGAGTTTTAGGCAGTCTTCGGACTGGTATTCTTTGTAACATTCCACAAAATCTTCTGGGAATTGATTGCCCTTGCAGTCCATCTTGGCTGAATCTAGTGGCTGAATGCTGGCGGCTGGAACGTCCGTGCCATCAAAGGCGGCGTCGCAGCACGTTTGGGGGAGTTCTTTGACGGGCGTGGCTCTGGCGAAGCGCTGTGGGACCTCGCCGTATGGAATGTTGTAGAAGTGGAACAAGTTGCCTCTTGTCAGGCCATACATTTTGCCCAATTCTGGGTGAGTGAAGATGCGACCCGTTCTCGCCATGCTGATAGCGTGTTCAAAAGACTTTAGCTAATTTAGATTCTCCGACATCATCGAACAGGTAGTTGATATGCTTGATCCTTCCCAAAGGCAGCAAACTACCAGGTTTGATGGAATGGTTGCTGGAGTGTGATCCGATTGTCTAAGGAACGTCATGTAAGACGTCGATGATGACATCACGATTTAGACCATTTCCAGGCAACGAAATACAAAATCTAAGTATACCGGTACCAATAGAAGTTAAGGTATCAGAAGTGGGTAGAGAACCTTTGAATGCTGGATAAATTATCGACTATGATTGCATTGGCAGAGTTGCTGCTAACTACTCATATCCTTTCCGCAAGGGCAGAAAGCAAAAGGAGCCTAAGTTCATTGGAGCAGTTCTATTGCCGCATTCTGAGGCATACTCCACATTTATATCACTGTGAGAGAACCTGGTACCGATTAATGGGCTTGATCCTCTTTGATCATCATGGCGGCCTTCTCCGCAATACCGTACAGCGACGAGCTCAAGTGCGCCGAAAGCTGGATGGGCAGCACACTGGCGTCCACCGCTCGCACGTTTTCAACGCCGTACACCTTCAGCCGGCTGTCCACAACACCTCCCAGCTCTTCTTTCATCATACCAAGCGTAGCAATGTAGTGCCAAACAGATGTGAACGTTTCCTTGACCCACTGCTCCCACACATCGTCGCTGGCTTCTTGTGGCACCTCGTCGAAACCAGGGAATGTTTCGCCGCTGATCAAAGAGGCAAGCGGCTCTGTCTGGAACACCTCGCGCGACTGCTTGGCTGCTGCGAGCTGAACCTCGAGGTCGAAGGGGTGGCCGAAGTAGGAGGGCTCAATTTGAGGGTGGTCCCAGGAGGAGTTCGAGGTAATATGCACGTAGCCTCGCGCAAGAACGATGAGGTTCCAGAGGTCGATTCCAACTTGGCCTGTGGCAGGTGAAGTGACGAAGAAGATCTCTGCTGCTCCGGCGTTGTCTTTCCAGAGGTTGTTGACTTGTGCTTCAAGGATCTGATGCGTTGCTGTGGCGTTTGTGACAACACCGGCGGCGGTCAAGTTGTGTGCGTACTCCTCGAGATTAGAGATGATAGAATTGTACATGCTCGCACTGTTGTCTTTGAATAGCTGGTGGACATCTGGGAAAGCGACTGCATTCGGGGGTCCGGAACCATCGAAATCGGTGCTGACTGGGTCGAACCAGAGGGTGTTTTTGGTCTGTTCTTGCATATTCTTGCCAACATTGGGAGAGGATAGCTTCAAGGGAACACCTGCAGCTGCCAGAATCTCAGGATCACCAACACCAGAAAGCTCGAGAAGCTGTGGGCTTTGCAGCGAGCCGGCGGCCAGTAGTACTTCACGCTTTGTTGTGGCTGTGTGTGTCTCGCATTGGCGGCATGGTTGGAAGCTGACGCCGTCAGCCACCATATTAGTTTCATTACGCCAATTGATAGATGTCACACGGTGTCCTGTCAAGATCAAAAAATTGCCGCGTTCCTGTGTCTGGTGCTTGGCATAGACCGTGAATGGAGATGAACGGTTCTGTGCATCGTCCGGTTCAACCATGTTCGGGATAAGAGTTGCACCAGTTGTCACACCGGCTGCAAAATCTGCGACAATCTCCAGGCCCTTCCAGACAAGAGTGGAAGCTTTCAAGGCTGGAAGTTGGATGCCTCCGAACATGCCAGATGGAAATGAGACTTGGACAGCTCCGTTGCGGCGGCCATGGAATTGTTCTTCGTACTGTGCACCTTTGGCGACCTGTTCTGGATCAGGTTCGTGGAATTGTTCGATACTGAGCATGATCTCATTCAGAGAATCGAAGGACCAAGAGTCGTCTCCGGTCAAGACTGGAAGCAAATCATACTGCGTCTTGTCGCCTTTGGTCCAGCTAGCGCCATTGAGGCTGCCACTTCCACCAAGAGTCTTACCAGCCACGAGAAGTAGACCTGTACTGTTCTGCCATGGTACCGGAGTGGATGTCAGGTTATAGTCGAGCTCGGATTCGAATGCTTCTCCGTACGTTCTCACGTCGTTCACGCGAGGGTCCTCGTGGTCGTCATGTCCATTCTCAATGACCAGGACACTGACGTCCGGGTCTTCAGAAAGCCGGCTTGCGACTACCAAGCCTGTCAAGCCTCCACCGCAGATAATGTAGTCAAATGTTCCGTTGGCGACCCGGTCAACATTTGTTGTGATTCCGTGAGCTTCGTCAGCGCGCGGTCGATGGGGCAAGGCTTCGGAGACTGTGGTCAGAAAGGCGGCCAATAATGGCAATGATGAATGCATGATGATAGATTGCGGATTGGTCTCGAGAATGAGTGAGGTGCTGGTACTGGCATTGATTGGACTCTGGGCTGCTGTGTAATTTATATGTCTTCGCCGCAGACTCTGTTACGCCGACCGTCCACATTTACAATCATGCACCCTCCAAAGGTGTCGTACTCCAGACGGCTTGGCTTGCTCTCAACAGATTGATGTGGATGTGACCAATACGCATTGTCTGCTCAATCGCATGTGCTTGGCAAGAAGCCGTCACCAAGTGCGAGATAACGGAGGTTTGTGCTGGAAGGCCCGGAGACACGTTCTATCAGCATTGGTGCGCATCGCGTGAGAGACTGTGGCAGTGCGATTAGCATTAAAGATTCGCCATTGCTGACCGTTGGTCAAGTCGGCGTTTTTCGTTGAAGGTTCAGTAGCAGCTTGGCGGTGAAAAGGGCAAGATAATAATCTGCTCATGGCTGAGCCTGTGACTTTTCCATCCTGTGGAAAACATTGCTCATATCAAACGCTATTAGCTCCATCCTCGAGGCATTGAGCACGAGATTACAGGCTTGATATATATCTTGTATCGTGGTTTTTTGATATAGATGAGATGCTGAAGGTGGGAACGGCAGGATTTGGGCGGGAAGATCTTCATGCGAAGCCTCGCCAAGTCCTAGGAGTGTCTTGTCAAGGTGAAGGACCGATGTGACCGGCAGAAATGCCATCATCACTGTTTGTATCCGGGAGTCACTCGGTCCCACCATTCTGGTCTGATACCTTGCCGGCGCTCGGCGGAGGATCTTGTGTTGCTGTCGCTCTTTCTAAGTCCTGGCATTGTTGACCCACGGCCACACGCTTGATATCCTCCTGGTCGCGGCGAGAAATAGCGACATTGTCAAGATTTTCATATGGAAGTCGTCCATTTGATATGCTACATGTACATGTACGTGTATCTGGTAGGGGGCGAGTAGACAAGGAGGAAAGTCAACAGACGAAACCAACGTCATCAAAACCCTAAGCATCAAAACTCTAAATACCTTACGTGTGTACCTTGGCATTTTGGTGCTTCCTCCTCGTAGTACGTATCTAACACGGGCGATTGAACAGCAACAGTACTGCTCGGACGCTTTCGGCCACATCAATTGGAGTCACAGCGTCTAGCAAAGTACGCAACAAGCTGTCACTGTTGCAAAGAGCGTTACACGATGTTACTGATGGTCTCACAACTACGACGTCACAGTATCGTGCGGTGATTTCTCTGTAAAATAGCAAGGGTCTTGCACGCCTCAAGAACCAAAGCCGTAGTTTGTTGATCGTTGTCTTCTGGCTATCTTATTCTTCCGGCCACTTGGGTTTCCAGATCTCGGGTGCCCCTCAAAAGTGTACACGCTAGCACTACTCTACAGGTCGATCTTTGCCATATTGCCATATTTCCTGGAAGTCTGAAAGGTAAGCTTTGCTACGATTGGCGGAAAGATCATGAGCAGCCTCCCGACCCTACATTGAATGTTGCGTTTCTCGGTATGATATAGTCCGCTGTCTAACGGAATACTGTATACGAGGATGGCAGATTTGATATAAATACCCGTGGTCATGCAATGGTTAGAAATTGTCACATTTTATTGAGAGTAAGGAACGAAGATGAGACTCAGCTCATTCGCGGTGACTATCGCTGCTTTAGCAGAAGCAGCATTTGCAGCCCAGCTGTTGATCTGCTCAGACAGCACAACTGCGAACTATGCGCTGAACGACACACTGCAAGGGTACGCTTCACGTGTGTTGCTCAGCAAATGACGAGCAAGAGACTGATGATAGACGTAGATGGGGCTACTACCTCAACAACTACACCACTCTGACAGTAACCAATCTCGCCAAGAACGGTCGCTCCACCCGATCCTTCATCAATGAAGGCCTCTGGTCGGCTCTACTCTCTGCTACCCGCGCAGGAGACTACGTGCTCATCGAAATGGGCCACAACGACGACGTTGATCCTACGACTGATGTCAAAGACAGAGGGACGCTGCCTGGGATTGGTGACGAGACGGTCACTGTCCTCACGCAGAAGGGCGTTGACGAAACCGTCCACACTTTCGGCTGGTACCTCAACAAGATGATCTCCGACGTCAAAGCCAAGAAAGCCACGCCCATCATCTCAGGCATGGTCCCTCGCAATTACTGGACTGGCAACACGCTGCAGAGCGACTGGGCGTTTGCCGACTACGCGCAACAAGTTGCCGAGGCGAGGAAAGTAGAATATGTCGACCATACTGCTTACTCGGTTGCGCTGTTTCAGAGTTTCGGACCGACAAAGGCGAAGACTTACTTTCCGAACGACAACACGCACACGAATCCGGAGGGTGCGAAGCTGAATACGCAGACTTTTGTGCAGGCTGTGAAGTGTCGTTGTGAAGGGAAGAGTAAGCTTACGAAGTACTTGAACAAGGCTGCGAAGGCGATCAAGGCTCCAGAGTGCCAGCCCTGCTGAGTACAGTTCGGGTTTGGATATTGCGATACGTGCGTAAGGTTGACGACAGGGCTTAGATCGTATTTCTCATTGTCAATGTTAGTCGAGACGGCCTCCAGAGGCCCTGATACATGCTTCATTGCACGCTCGTAAGAACGAGAGTTACGAGAGGTCTTTGCCATCACCTATCAGTCCCAAAAGCCTCCTTGACCCTCTTTGCTGCCTCCACAACTCCGTCCGGCACATCAACATGCCCAATGAATCCTCTACCCTTCGGGCCATAGCCAATTTCGTCATCGTTCAGCCTCGTGACTTCGCCAACCAACAACTCGCAGAACCTTCGCTTCTCCCACAGATCTTCTGGTCTTAGCCGTAGCTCCTCTCGCAATTCGCAATTCGCATTTACCACATACTCAAGCTTGCCATTGTCCATGCGTGTCTTCGGCACAAAAACCGGACAAGCCTTGAAATTCGGCCGCTCAGCCGCAGGTAAATCTTCGTATGCTTTCTCGAAACTCGCCACAGTGCGCAGCGACATTGTAGGGTCTTGAACCACGATGCAAGACAGCGGGCCAGTGATGCCATGTTTGTCGAGGACCTTGCGCGTCTCGACCGCATTGGCGCCGCAATTTGTCGAGCGGTCTTCTATGAGGACTTCGGGGCCGCCGTGATCGACCTTGGAAATGTTGAAAGAGTGACTGAAAATTCTTTGCAGCACGTGCGACTCTGGCAGGCCGGCAATATTACCCTTGTCTTGTATTCTGCGGTATTCCGGGTGGCGGGCTACGGCTTCGTAAATCAATTTAGTGGAGTGGCCGATCCCACCGACGAGGACGAGGGTTCTAGCGAGTGATGGCCGATCTTGTATAGTCTGGAAGACATATGACGCTTGACATAGGACGGAGGACGCACAGATTATGATGCAGTCTACTGGGTCGCAGGTCGAGAGAGATGGAATTTGGTTGTGGGCGAGAAAGGCAGCGATGCTGTTGACGTCGTATGATAGGTCTTGTGCGTGTCTAGATAAACCCATTTCCGATGATTGGTGTGAGGATGTAGCTAAATTGTAGTCCTACATGTTGAGTTTCGATGGAATGATGACAATGGAAGGGTCTAGGGTTGCCACGTTGCCCGGACGAACACTCCGTGAAGGTCGCAAATCCAAGCATTCGTGGAAACAAGAAATCTATCAAGACAATTAAATTCACATTAATATATTCATCAAAAGACTGCCATTTCATGAAACTGCCAGATATCATGTCATATCTGAGTAATCCAAGAAACCCCACCTCATCAATGTAAGAACCTCTCAAAACGCCCATGGCCCGACGGCGTCACATCCAAACTTCAGCCCTGTCTCCTCCGCACCCACACCGCTCTGACCCTCTCGAGACCAGCCATTTGTGCTTCCGCCTCGTTCTCCGTCTCATCCCTGTTGTAAACATTGCGCTCACGTATTCCAGGAGTCCCAGTCAGGGGGACCACGTGACTTCCCGGAGCATTCGTCGGATAAGTATTGCGATATGCCCGCCTCTCAGGAATCGCATGGCACGGGGCGACGAGGACTTGTCCCACGCAAAATGCTTCGCGATGTGCGCTGGGGTCTGAGCGGTTGCGTGCGCGTCGAGATGAGCGGGCAATATCTGCTGGCGTTTGAGGCTGGAGACGAGCCGGTGTTGCGTCGTTGTAGACTGGCACTTTTGGGGTTGTGGATATTGCAGTCGGAGGAGCGGGAGGCGATGTGCTATCGGTGGCATTCACCAGACTTATGGTGGAGCGACAAGGTGGAGATGCTGCCGTTGCTGGAGACGCAGTCGGATGTGGTATGGGCGTGCTTAGCTGCATGGGCGGGCTAGGCAAGGTAATGTGAGATGGCGAGGCTAGCAGTCGCGGCGACACTGCATCTCTGATTGCAGTGCGAGGACCGGATGGCAGCTCTGGCGGCGGAAGCTCCTCATGGATGGTTGCGCTATTGCTTTCGAACGGGTTGCCGTTGAGCAGGCTGACACGTTTCTCTGCAGGTTTGGGTGCTGGACCTAAAGCGGTCGACAATCTGCTGAGCTCTGCTGTGAGGTCGTCTAGTGGCGATGATCGAAACCTCAAGAACTCGGTCGCTGCATCATCTGATATGCTCAAGAATGATATGCCACTGGCAGCGCTGACTATGCTGGGAATGCGACTAGAAGGAACTTCTGGCGTGCCAGATGTGTTAGTGGCTTGTTCTTCCGGCGATGATGTGACAGGAGCTATCTGCGGCGTAGTAACTACAGACGTTGAAGATTCACGCCTTTCGCGCTCTGGGCCGTTGCGATTGTTCGGCAAGAGAAGCGGATACCGATCTAGATTCGGCAGAGGTAAAGCACTATTCTCGCTCGAGCGGCGGGCTCGTGAGACAATCGCATTCGAACGCGGACGGCGACGTCTGGTCTCGGAGATGGGCGCATTGGCTTGAGGCCGCCGCTCATTGTCTGGGCTGGCATTCTGCTCGGAAGGCGTGCGAAGGCGCAAGGTAGAAGGCCCTGTGGTCTCGCTCGGAGTCGTTACAGTGTCTTGCGCAAATGTTGTCGAGCCGAAGCGTACGCGCGGTGTGAAGACTGCTGCGCCCGGATCGAGGTCTGTACTGGGTTGAATTGTCGGCACATCATGGCCATAGTGCCGCTGAGAAGTATCTGGCGCAGCATTGCGGACTGATGTATGTCCTATTGTATCCGCCTGCAGTCGTGTCTCTATATCTTGGCTTGTTGTTTTGAAGCGGCGAGTGTGTCCACCGGGCGGCCGGCGTGGACTGGTATGTGGCGAGGATTCCGAAGGATCACTACCAGGCAGTTCACGGAAGACTCGACGCCCTGCATGTACGGGTGCTGACAGTGAAGTCGTAGGCTGCGGTCTTTGGAGTCGCGTCTGTCTAGTGTCATTTGCACCATCGTAATTGGCGACCGCGTGATGCGAGGGTGAAGTCTGACGTCTTCGATGTCGAAAGGAAGTATCCCACTCAGCATCAAGCTTAGGAAGGCTCAGTCTTGGAGGCGGTGATGGCGACGTCCGAGGCGAACCGACTTTGACAGGCTCAATGTCAGGCGTTATTGCCGATTGACTGGCGTGCTGCAGATGAGGTCGAAGAACCAGCGCAGACGCTTCTCTGGTGGGAATTGCATCGCGAGGGCACTTCGCAGTCTCTTCGCCTGATCGTGGTGGCGAGTACGGTGCTGAAGTCGATACATGCTGTGCGACGATGCCATCTTCCGCATGGGCGGCTGCGATGATAGTCGGCAGTCGTGGACCTGTGCTTAGTCTTGCTTTGCCTTTGACCACGTCGGAGAAAGCCCTTTGTCGATTTGATATGCGCTCGTCCAACTCGTTCACGTCGGCAGGTGTGAGTTGGATCTGAGAGGGCTTGCAGTGAAGCATTTCGTTCTCTTGGCTTGGATGCTGATGAGCACTCATACATACGGTGCCCGAGCGAAGAGCCGAATGGATCCACAACGTTTCACACGAGTTGATATACATAGATAAACAATGCCCAAGGAGAAGGCGTTCCTCGCGCAAAGCATCGACGGGAAAGTGCAGCAACGTAACACGCGGAGGGGAAGTCGCAATTGTCGACATATGGCAGGACAAGTTTAGCAACTGCACACGCTCTCGTTGTAATACGAAAGCATCAATTCTACCAGAAACATGAAAACAGAAGTCGATGTGAAACTCGCGCTTTTAACCATCTTGTTATGTCGAACGGCGATGCTGAGATGTACTGCAGACTTACGAGGCGAATGCCGCGTGAATGTCTTCGACGCTGTCAGCGGAAAAGCGCCGAACGTGCCATCGGGAAAGAAAGAATGTCTTGTACAAAAGATCGATACCACCGTCATTCGGCTCCTGGCCATTATTTCGCATTGAGTCATGGAAGCCACCCAGTCTCAACTCATATGCGAGCCACTTTCTAAATTACAGTCCTCATGCACTCAATCCATCGTCGGCGAGTCGCACTTACCCCTGCTGTCCTCCAACGCTTGTCTCTTCGCCCAGATGTCGCGGACCTTCGCGTAGTTGGCTCCGTATCTGTTGATGACGAGCTGTAACTGCTTCGAGTATGCCTCAAAAGCCTTCTCGAGATGCTTCAGCGGATGGTTGAGTACGTCGTATCCTGCAGCTCAACAAGTGGGACAGTACCGGTGTCTGGCACTGCGGTCGCCTCTCCTCCAATAGCCTGTGTGCCAGTCTCCCACTGAGCCCCATCTGTATCAGTCAGCTTAAGTTCCCGCGGTCTGACTTTGAGACGTCGCTACTTACGCATTGCCCAGTCTGTCGTCTCTGACGCCAATCGCTGCGAGGCCATTGGCGAAATTTGTGAGATTGGTAATGTCTCCATCGAGTTGAAGATGCTCTTGCTGCTCTTCTTTGTGAGTGTGTACATCTCCAGCGATGGAACGTTTGGCGGACAACCCGTCGATGCGTCTTGGCTTAGCTGGCTCTATAAACTGCAAAGTCGTGCGCAAAGCAGCAAGTGCCTGCCTTTGCTGGTCGTCCGCGGGAGCAGTTTGGCCAGGTGGTATGACGCAGGAAGCACAGCCACAGATGAAGTTCCAGATGCTGTCAAGCTCGGCAACTCTTTGTTGGCGAGAGGATAAAACGAATTTAAGCTCCGTCAGGTAGCAAATAGTGATCTCTTGATCCCGGCCGATCTTTGTCAAAGCATGTACGACGCCTTGTCCACGACCTCGTTCACGCTCCGCGTCCCAGTGAAATACGGCGTTTGGTGTGCAAGCATGATTGATGCGGTAGATGTGATCGAAGACGTCAAAGATGATCGTTTCGACGCCTGCGTTGTCCATTGCGGTTCTCTCGAAGGCGTTTGTATGTGCTCTATTCAACTGCTCCCATTCTGGCACGGTCAGAGCGTCGCCGGTGCCTTTTTCAGTTATCAGTTGAACTGCGTCCTTGGTACGACACATATGCAACCGGTCAAAGTTCACCCGCCTGTTCGATGGTGCCTTATCGTACTCGTAAGTCAGCTGTTTGGCGCCCGAGTAGTTGCCGGCACTCCAGAATTCATTCTCGTTGAAGCGCTCTTGTCGTCCGACAGGAATCTCAAGCAGTGGAGCTTCCACCAAGATCAATGTGCCGCGTGCGATGGGTTCTGCAGCAACCATGTGACTGCCATTTGGACCTTGCGTTTCGATTCTGTACTTCGGCGGCATACTGATGATGAGAGAGGATCCGGTGTGTGATTCTTGGCTGTGTGTGGAGGATCACAGCGCTTGAGATTTTTGTTCTACGGTTCTCAAGTAAGGAACCCGTCTGCGCGTATAAGCCTTTTTGCGCAAAGCTTGCCAATCCTACGGGTATCTCGAAACACTGCCGGGATCATGAGCGCTTGAGACAAGCATTAAGACTGACTTAGAAAAGCTCAACATAACCGTGTTCCAGGCTTTGTCTCCACGCTTTTATTTGGCGGATTATTCACCCCGTGACAAAGCGAGGGTAAGCCGTCTTTCTGTTTATTAGCATTGATATCGAATTGTCCTTCGCGGCATCGACCGTGCCAGGATGCATTATGGACAACTGGGTAGATAGGTCTCTTGTTTGCGACAAGTAGGTGATGTTGGAATTCTGGGGTCCATTCGTATTCATGGTAGTATATTCGAGGGCTGGCGGTTGTCAAGTAGACGCACAACGTGAACTCGGCTGAGCACATGTCATACGTACATTCCTGGTATCACGACCCGCTTGAAGTGTTCCTTAAAAGGCTCGTTCCTTCTTCCGCAACACTTTGCCTCCGTGAGCTCCTCGCCCGATCCAACAGTCCAGGAAGCACCAGCCCATAATGCCAGCACAATCCAGCTATAAATCCAACAGCATCATTCTTGAAAGCCAAACATCCAGCCGCTGTAACCAGCATGACCATCCACCTCTCTCTTCCTTCTTTCTCCACAATAGCCCGCTTCTCCTCCCAAGCCCTTCTGTCTTCGGCCTGCTCTCTCTGAGCTCTTGCCCACAGATCCGAGGAATCGCTTACGCTCTGGCCTACCTTTGCCAACTCAACACCAGCAGCGAGAACCATGACGCCGAGTAAGCTTTTGGGAAAGCGCTGGAGTAATGGCACGACGGCTTCGCCAGCGAATAGCCCGAGGAGCAGTTTCACGCTGCCCAGGATGATGATGCTCGCACCGCTGCGTGCGCCGAAGCGATATTGGCCTGCTAGCCCACCAGAGCCGTGGCACACGGGCATAGCGCCGAACCAGCAGCCGACCAAGTTGGACAAGGCCACAGATAGTCCAAGCGACGTAGTGCTAGGAGGTGTCGGAAATGTAGGGAAGAGCGAGGCAGACAAAGACGTCACTGCCAGAATGCTGTTAAGCGTGGTGAGCGGTAGTTGAGGAAGTCCAGCTGATAGAGCTGATGGTAGCCATGTCTTTCCGGAGGGTATGAACGGCTGCGGATTCCAGAATGCTGCACTGTGAGACGGTAAAGGGGTAGCCGAGAGTTGTGATGCCGCTAGGACCAGACCTAACAGGAAGACGAGCAGAGCATACGGGAGGCGCGGAACAAGCGCTGCTACAACAAGGAGCAGGAACGCCGCCATAGCCCAAATTCTATTGTCCAAAGCTGGTGTATGCCATGCGAGCGGCTGTATGAGTGTGGAACCGGCGCTGATAGCAAGACTCAAGCCAGCGCCAACTTGGATGCCTTTGACAACAGGTACGGGCACTACACGATGTAGCCAGTGGAGAAGTCCCGTGACGCTGAGGATAAGAACAGCAGCGGATACCACGATACCAGCAGCAACAATCTCATCCTTGGTGAACTTCTGGCTGATGGCAACGGCTGCGATAGCTTTCATAGGTTGCACGGGTAAAGGTACGCCGAACAGCACGCCGGTAGCGATGTTGGCCAGGCCAGAGAAGACCAGCGTACTAGCTAAATCGATGGAACCACCAACACTGAGAGCGATCATCAACGGGAGCAGAGTGCCCAGGTCGCCAAGAGATCCCGATAGTTCCGCAAGAGGTGCATCGCGCAAGGTACGGAAATTGTGCTTCGCAACCGCCTGCAGGTGCAGGCGAAACGCCATGTCGAGGATTTTTGAGCTTCAGAAGAGGCTGCTGGCTCTGGTTTTAGGGCACGGCAGATAGAAAGATTGATAAGTATATGGTATGCTATGAGTAAACCTTAAAGTAGGAGGTGTGAGCGACATACAGCGGGTGACGTTGGTCAGATGAGCTGTCAGTAGTCGGGCCGGCATCAACACAAGACCCCACATCTCTCGCCGTGAGCGGTGAACATACGATGGAAAGCAACGTGCAACCACCTATATACAATGCCACATCTGCTATGCTCAAATGCTCCTCCGGAGGCGGTCAAGGGTGTATTGGTCAACCGGTAGACACCCACCTGCGAAAGGCTTTGGAGCTCACGAGCCATGTGCTACCAAGAACACCAGCCACACGAATCGCACATCTGATTGTCAACAGCTACAGCAACCCTAACATCATTCTCGATTGAGAATAGTGCAGCATGTCAGGTTTCCACGTGTTGCACGCTTCATATAGGCAACGCAACCATAAAAGGCAGATTATTGTCAGTTTTCGGATGGCCTCGTACCTGATAAGGGCACACGCTGAAACGCTGAGGCTGCATGCACTCGAGTGGGTCTTGAATGCATCGAAACATACTCGTGTCGACACATAAGCTTGCTACTAAATGTACTCTGATGCACACGACAGCTTAGCATGAGCATTGAGCCTCCACCCATCTCTGTGTGCAGCACAAGAATGTTCTCACCAGGCCCTATGTGGTAGTTGCTGCCAGTAACGATCTGATCAGAATTCGTATCTTCGGGTAACAATGTTCAGTGATCATTACAGTAATCAAGATTACACAGCGGCTTGCATGTCAGCCCTACAGGTCTACTTGACGATAGCGCATCCTCCGGAAGATACACGCCGACTCAGCTCGCGCGTAGACAGAGCGTCTCACGTAGAAGGCACTCTCCGAGGTTAGGCATGCATGCATGTCGGAGAAAACTCGTAAGATACCCTCGAGCTTACAAAGCGATGCACTTATCCAACGACCCAGATTCCATGCATCAAGATTCAGATCGCTACTGCTTCAAGGAGTAGTATGCGGCCTCGTGCGCAAGGTACAGCGAAGGAGCCGTGGGGGTTTAGTGATCTCTTTTCTCGCAGGCAGATCCTGACAGTTGAGGTAGGCCAAGGTATGCACAATGCGCACGCGCGTAGTCACAGCAGTCAGCCATGGAACAGCTCCACCAGCTTCACGTGGCCGCACTCCTTCCACCCCAGGCTAGGCTAGAACGCCTCGAGAAGGCCTTAGCTGCCTGGAGATTGATTAGAAGACGGCCAGCAAAAGCTTCGAGGATTACATGCCAAACAGCGAGCGATCACCGCGAGCGACGGTGTCGATACGCGCACTGCTCCCGATGTTCTTCACCTGTGCCTGGTGGCTCGGATCTCTGGGCGCGCCCTGCTTCCGCCAGCCCTCCGCAACCAGCTCGAGAACTCAAATCGAGTGATTGCCGTCACCAGGAAAATTCAGCGCTATGGGCAACGTCATATCCGCAGCGATTCCGTGAGCTTCTACGTTCTGTCCTTCCACCAGCACCAGCGCCCGCGAGCGCCCACTACGACCACGCCAGGCGCGCGGTGGACAGCGGTGTCGCGCCCGCATGAAGCACGCTTGCCGCTTGCGTGTGCAGCTGCCGAGATGGGACCTCGCGCTAGGAACCATCGACGTCTGATCGAGGCGCCCCATCAAATCAACGTTTTGTAATCATTGAGCATGCGATGCGCTTTCTAATCGTGAAGGGGCAAGAAGGCAAGCCAGAGACTGCTCCCGCGAGACCTCTGTGTCAGGGACGTTCACATCCTGGCCCTAACGTCATCGCTTGCAGTTTCCATGGCTCTACTATATAGCATGTCGCAGCCCATTGCTCTTTCCTTTTGATTCCCCCGTTCAGATTCACCACAACCCAACAACTTCACCATAACTCCTTCGTCTTACCAGCCTTAACGACTTACGACCATCCATCTGATACCCCACATACCCACACAACAAAACACCAAGATGCCTTCATTCACCGTCTACAAGGGCTCCGAGTCCGGCAAGGTCGTCAAGGCCACCACCGAGAAGCCCGCCCTCAAGGGCGACCAGGTCCTCCTCAAGGTCACCGCCTCCGGTCTCTGCGGTACTGACCTCCACTACAACCATGCCGACATGGGTCTCGGCCACGAGGGTGTCGGTATCGTCGAGGAGCTCGGCCCCAACTGCACCATCCTCAAGAAGGGTGACCGCGTCGGCTGGGGTTACGAGCACGACTCTTGCGGCAGCTGCCAGCAGTGCCTCCGCGGCAACGAGACCTTCTGCGCCAAGCGTGTCATGTACGGTTTCGCCGACCTCGACCAGGGCAGCATGGCTGAGGGCGCCGTCTGGCGCGAGTCTTTCCTCTTCAAGATCCCCGATGACATGACCGACGAGGTTGCCGCTCCCCTTATGTGCGGTGGTGCCACCGTCTTCAACGCTCTCCACATGTACAACGTCCTCCCCACCGACGTCGTTGGTGTCATGGGTGTCGGTGGCCTCGGTCACCTCGCCATCCAGTACGCCGCCAAGATGGGCTGCCGCGTCGTTGTCTTCTCCGGCACCGACAGCAAGAAGGAAGAGGCCATGAGACTTGGTGCCTCCGAGTTCGTCGCCATGAAGGACGTCAAGGAGCTCAAGACCGAGCGTCCCATCAACGCCCTCCTCGTCACAACCTCCGCCCAGCCCGACTGGAAGCTCATCATGCCCGTCCTCGCTCCCTGTGCCACCATCTTCCCCCTCAGTGTCGCCGGCGGTGACTTCTCCATCCCCTACATGGACTTCCTCGTCAACGGTCTTACCGTCCAGGCTTCCCTCGTCGCCTCCAGGTACATCCAGAACCGCATGCTCGAGTTCTCCGCCCAGCACAAGATTGAGCCGATCATCGAGAAGTTCCCTCTCACTGAGGAGGGTTGCAACCAGGCCATTGAGAAGCTCGGTGCCGGTAACATGCGCTACCGTGGTGTCCTCCTCCGTCAGTAGATGGAGATGGCACGATGAAAAGTTGTTGTTTTGAAGTATTAGCGGGCCTAGTGTAATACCTCTTTCAGATATGGGATAAAATAATAGATCTTATGACCAGAACTATAATTCTTTCATCTGTTCGTTTCGTTCAGTCAAATTATTCCAGTAATGACGCCGGTAGCTCGAAAGTCTTGTGAATGTGTCCCTTCATAGTAGTTTCGCCATCTTCCGGCGGCTGCAGGCCAGACGGGTTGTCCATAGGAGGAGGATCGGAGTCGATCAAGATAGTGACCTGAAAAAGAATTAGTCCACCATGTCAGACACAGAGTCGAGTATTTTTTACCGCCTCGTCTATGCAGCGGAAATCAACACCTACTGGTCCATCATTGACCAGTCCCACGTCCATCATCGCTCCGAACACGCCGTCCTTGACACGGTCCTCGCGGTAAAGGGAGCGGACCTGGCCAATGAAGCTGCTGTATAGCTCCCTGCCTAGGGTTGGCGTGGCCGCTTTGTGAAAGCTGGGCTTGTTCCCTTTCTTCGTCGACGCGAGGAGGGTGAATTGCGAGACTGAGAAGCGGAAGATAAGGTTAGCATATTACGAGACGGGAGGCAGATTATTCATCAATGGATGGCACCATGATGGCCGAACATGACGCGAGAATGGGACACTAGAGCGTGGCCGGGAGGGAAACGCACCACAGAGCACTTCGCCCTCAATATCCTGGACATTGCAATTCCACTTCTTGCCGTCTTCGCCGTCCCATAGCTTTGCTTTGAGGACTTTGCTGGCCATAGATTGCGCTTCTTTGACTGTGTCTTCTTTGCTGAGGGCGGCGAAGACCAGCAGGCCTTTGCCAATGGTCGAGACGAGCTCGCCGTCGACAGTGACTGACGCCGATTTCACTCTTTGGATAACGGCTATTTGGTGTCAGAGATATTCTGTGGTAGAAGGCCGCGCCGATGTCTCACTCTTCATGTTGGATTGCTAGACAAGACCTTTGGCTGGGGTCTACAGTCC
The DNA here is from genome assembly GCA_026122715.1 of Cladosporium colombiae. Taxonomy (NCBI): domain Eukaryota; kingdom Fungi; phylum Ascomycota; class Dothideomycetes; order Cladosporiales; family Cladosporiaceae; genus Cladosporium; species Cladosporium colombiae. The sequence goes on along the minus strand of JAKZFA010000008.1, from coordinate 419,299 downwards.
GTGGGTGGCGAATGGTTGGCTCGTGCTTGAATGTGTATTTTGCAGCCAGTAGGTCGTGTTGGTGCAAGAGAAGCGTTTAATGAAACAACGTGGTGTTTGGTATCAGTTCATGAATCGGGAAACCAACTACTTGCATACGAGAGGGAAACAGGTGTTGGATGCGATGCTCGTCTTGGCTGCTCCAAACCTACTCCGCCGGCGCGGAAGCGCGTTAGACACTCCCGCTGCACACTACCTCACACGGTCCCGTCCACCGGAGCTACACCAAACACCTCTCTCCGCAACCACCTTTACCGCCCGCCGTCCCTCCTGTCGCACGAAACATCGCCTCCATCCATCTGGCCCTCCTACCACCACACATCGCACATCCTCAAGCCCGCCGACTGCGGCCCGCACAGCGCATTTGCTCCAGATAAGGTTGAACACCGAACACACCACGCCGCCGGCCACCTGTCACCATGGCCGCACGCAAGCTCCAGCAGGAGATCGACAAGGTGCGGCTGCCAATGTGATGTATCTGCGGGACGCGCGCGCTGACAATGCAACAGGAGACGAAGCGCATAGCGGAGGGCGTCGTAGCGTTTCAGGGCATTCACGAGAAGCTCGTGCTGTCAACAAATTCCTCGCAGAAGGAGAAGCTCGAAGACTCATTGAAGAAGGAGATCAAGAAGCTCCAGCGATCACGAGACAAGGTGAAGGCATGGATAAGCTCCAATGAGATCAAGGACAAGAAACCACTGATGGACCAACGGAAGCTGATCGAGACGGTATGAGTATCTGCGACGTTTGAGACGGTGTTAGCATGGCTACTGACCGAATGCGACAGCAAATGGAAACATTTAAAGCGGTCGAGAAGGAAATGAAAACCAAAGCTTTCTCGAAAGAGGGCTTGTCGGCAGCCGCGAAACTAGATCCACGAGAGAAGGAAAAAGTCGAGATGTGTAATTTCCTGGGAGACATGGTCGACGAATTGAGCCGACAAATCGAGAGCGCGGAAGCTGAGCAGGACACGGTGCAAGCAACCATGAAAAAGAGCAAGAAGGACACCGCGAAACACGACCGTCTGGCGGAGCTTGAGCGCATCCTTGAGCGACATAAATGGCACGTGAGCAAGCTCGAAATCCTCCTACGGACGGTGGAGAACGGGTCTGCGGAAGTCGACCAGGTGAAGGATATCGAGGACGGGATCCGGTACTACGTTGAGCAGAACCAGGAGGTCGATTTCATGGAGGACGACAGCTTGTACGACGATTTCAACCTTAACGAGGAGGAGGACTTCTACGGCGTCGGCGGTGACAACGACAAGATGTCGAGTCAAGATGCGCAGAGCACAACAGACGAGCCAGCGGATATTGATCAACAAAGGAGTAGTAGTATCAGCGGGAAGGGCAAGTCGACATCGATATCAGATACTCCTGCGCCTGCTCGGAGACCAAGCGTGCAGATGAAGTCACCATTACCTGCGCTCTCGACATTACATTCCAGCTTACCTGGAAATGCGAATGGCAAGGCAGAGCCCAGTATGAAGCCTGCCCCATTACCTACCATTCCTACAGGACAACCTCTCAAATACGCATCTGCTGCTGCCGCCGCTGCGGCGAGCGACAAGAGTGGTGTCGGTATCGCACCTCTACCACCACCACCCGGTTTGAGCAGGACAAGCGAGACGAGCTCTCCATCGGTGCCAGCATCACAACCTGCCGCCACCACTCCTTCGCCTTCACAGCCACCTTCACAACCTGCGAGAGCGCAAGAGCCTCCAGCAAAGCAGCCATCACCTGCGCCGCCAGTCGAGGAGCCAAAGCCAGTCGAACCTGCACCAGTCAAGCCATCGCCAGCAGCGCCCAAGGCACAACCTACGAAAGCAAAGGCGTCGAAGGCTGCGAAAGCAGCGCCTACGCCGGATTCTGGTGTTGCAGGAATCGCAAAGACAAACGGACAGCCCGCTCAGCCTGCCCCAGAAGAGGAAGACGAGGAGTCAATTTACCACCTTCCATCATCACTCTCAGACCTGCTGGAATCATTCGAGGAGACGAAGAAGCGTGCGATGTCCGACTCGGTCGATCTCAACATGCTCCACGCATCGCGCGTGAACTGTCCCATACCATTGGATGCTGAGAAGCCCAATCACTACAAGCCACAATCGCCTTACGCTTACACCCCGTCGCACTACCCTCAGGAGCCTCTAGGCATCTTCGATGATCCCAGGCTCTACAGCAGGATTGACACCGACAGCTTGTTCTACGCCTTCTATTACAAGCAAGGAACCTACCAACAATATCTGGCGGCCAAGGCTCTCAAGAGCCAGAGCTGGCGCTTCCACAAGCAGTACCAGACATGGTTCCAGAGACACGAAGAGCCCAAGACCATCACAGAGGAGTTCGAGCAAGGCACATATCGTTTCTTTGATTACGAAAGCACTTGGTAAGTCCACGTCAACCTTGATCCGCTCGCCCCTCCTAATCAGCCGCTAACACCATTTCCCAGGATGAACCGCAGAAAGGCCGACTTCAAGTTTGCCTACAAGTTCCTCGAGGACGACTTGTAAAAATAACACAAGGCGACGAGTCAAAAATAGGGGCCAGGCGCCTTGGAATTTGATGCGTTCGTTGTAAGATTACTAGACTAGCGTCCGGGCAACATTCGTTTTTTTGTCGGGGCCGGCTCTAGGCATATAATCAATCGAACATGCTTTCGAGGGCGCCCTTTTGCGGCTGCAGAGGACGCTTATGATCATATTGACACGGTTCAGATTCGTTGTGAAACTCTCTCTCATTTGCCTTGTTCCTAACGTGTCTCTTCCCAAGACCCTGCTAAGCCTGTCCATGCAATCGTTTGAGCTTTGCCTGCCTTGCTTGTAAGCCACATTTCGCGTACGCTCGCCGGAGCAGCAGCAACTGCTCAGCTGAACCTTGAGGCGCAGACGAGGCTCGGCTACCTCGCGCCTTGTTGATAGATATTGCTCGGCGCAGAGGATTTCATAGAGGATAAAACATACGATGTTGTTATGACACTTGACTACTTGTCGTCAAATTAACGTTGGAAATCGTCACCTCTGTGATCATGTACGGTGGGTGGGCTTGCGATCCGCTGCGGATTTGACGTGTTAGATCATGCATTCTCGAAGGTCAGTCCTAGGGCACTATGAAACGAGTTGCTCGCACAGGTTGCACAGGTAAACAATCGTCGCAATCGGTCTTTACAGGAGGAATGCCTCAATACGAAAGATTTGTGAACAACGCTATCCGTGTGACGCTACAGTTGTGGCATCGGATGGAAAACAGTAGGCCCAAAAACCGTGTCCAACGCAAAACTCAACTGTCCATTCGGAGAGGCCTCACTGATGCCTGAAATTATTGCTGCAACGGATCTTCTCGAGGCCGCCCATGTGGCTGACGATCGCACTCTCACAGCCCTCTTTCGCGATATTGGGAGGCCGCCTGTTCGGGCCGCGTTGGTTTTGCTCCGCCTGAACGTGGCTGGCGTGAGTGAGCGCCTTGTGATAATTTACCTGGGACAAGGACGAGTGGCCAATCTAACAAGGGGCTCGGTAAGTCAGGCTCCTATTGTGAAGGCACTTTGGGCAAGGCAAATCTGATAGTGAGACGACAGCTTGCGATATGGGCGTATATAAATGTAGTCTCTGCTTGTTTGCTGTGCTCACCAGACCTTGCTCGACAACCGGCAACCATTCACCATGGCTTCGCATTACCCTTCGTACCCTCACGGCTATCCGACAAGCTATGGCCCTCAGCGTAGTAGTGATGCTCAATACAGCGGTCCGTCGACGGGCCAATTACCTCTTGCTACTTACGGCGCGCCGTCTCAGACCAGAGCTGCCTACGGCAGACCGATACCGATGGCCCAATATGGCATCAATAGTCGATCGTACCCTGTCACCCGTGACCAAAGTAGTCAGTACAACGCGAAATCTAGTATCGATAGCCCAGCGTACTCGTCGCAAGGTATGTCGAGGGGTTACTCGTCGCAGTCGACTAGCACGAGCGGCAGTGTCCCGAGTCCTCAAAGCACTACAGCAGCGCCAAAAGAGTAGGTCCAATACGTTCGAGTCAAGCAGCCAGTAGCTTTTGCTGAATCCGATTACAGGAAACCATGGATTTGCCTTCACCCTGGCTGCCTCAGAGATGATGGACAGCTGTGGACCTTTGCTCGTAAAGACGATTTCAATCGCCATGTGCAGAGGCACTCGCCATTTCGTCCATTGTATGACTGTCCAATCATAGGGTGTCGTCGCGTTGGTCAGAATGGACTTCCAAGGCCTGACAAGCTAACCGGGCACCTTCGTGAGACACACAGGATCAGACAGTAATCCCGTAAAGCCTCCCGGTGAGAGCTGACTATCTGCCTTTTGAGCACAACTAGATGGATGGGTGAATAGTTCGGTGGCAACCTCCTCTCCTAGGTCCTTACTCGAGTCTCGCAACTGGAGATGGACACCATATAGACCCAGCATATTTTCCGAGCCAATGAATGAGATCGTTCGTCCATGCCTGTCCCGCAAGCACGTCTAGCACAGCGTACACCGCACTTGTCTCGTCTTCGGTTCACTTCATCGTAGACTGCTTGCCAGAAGTCGCGTCGCGGGTAAGAGAATTCTGGCTATCGCGATAGTGGTGGCACGGGCCTCTTGTAGATTTGCCTGGCGCAGGAAAAAAGTAAAGCTGGGGCAGGTGCAGCGGGCCTCGCAGCTTTGAAGATGCCCTGTCGCATTGCTGCTCACTGCGAGATGAAATGAAGTTGTATGCAAGTGAGGACGACTTCATCCGCGACTCTTCTCCAGCGAAAATCAACTACCTCAACAAGCGCCTGAAGAACAAGAAGCGTCCCGTCTACCCAGCGCTTATGTCTGGTGGCCTGCCGTCGCCCGAACAAGAAAATATGGTCGCGCAAACACAGAAGAAGAGGAAGGAGGATGTGAAGAAGAAGGACGACAAGAAGAAGAGAAAGCTCGAAGACGATGTTGTCCCTCAGACTAACGGCGATACCGTCGCCGCCGCCGCGCCTGCTGTGAACGGCGACTCTGCTGCTAGCGAGCCTGCGTCCAAGAAATCAAAGAAGGAGCACAAGAAGGAGAAGAAGCAAAAGAGCGAGGCTGTCGCAAAGGATTCGCAAAAGGATCGCAAGGAAGAGGTCGAAGAGGAGGAGCAGGTCAACGAGGAACTCAAGGATGTCGCCGCCGAGACCGATGCTGCCGATGTCGAGGCAGCAGACGACTTTGAAGAGTTTGCTTCTGGCGACGAGGAAGCAGAGGACGACGATGAGAAGCCCAAGGCCAACGGTGATCTTGGAGAAGCGTCCGACCTACCTTCAGCCCTCGGCGTTTCATTGCCCAACACAGACGCCAACCCGCAGAAGTTCACCGAGCTGAACCTGTCTGAGCGAACAATGAAGGCGATCAACGACATGCCATACGACACAATGACCGAGATCCAAGCGCGTGCGATTCCACCTGCGCTTGCTGGTAGGGATGTGCTTGGTGCTGCGAAGACCGGATCTGGCAAGACTCTGTCTTTCTTGATTCCTGCAGTTGAGATGCTCCACTCGCTCCGCTTCAAGCCGAGAAACGGAACCGGTGTCATTGTTGTCTCGCCCACAAGAGAACTTGCGCTCCAGATCTTTGGTGTCGCACGAGAGCTCATGGAGCACCACTCACAGACCTACGGTATTGTCATCGGCGGTGCCAACAGGAGAGCAGAGGCTGAGAAGCTGGCCAAGGGTGTCAACCTTTTGATCGCTACTCCTGGACGACTTCTTGATCACCTGCAAAACACCCAGGGCTTTGTGTTCAAGAACATCAAGGCTCTTGTTATCGATGAAGCGGATCGTATTCTGGAAGTCGGTTTCGAGGACGAAATGAAGCAGATCATCAAGATTCTGCCCAAGGAGGAACGTCAGACCATGCTGTTCTCCGCTACACAGACAACCAAGGTCGAGGATCTTGCCAGGATATCGCTGAGAGCCGGACCTCTGTACATCAACGTCGACCACAAGCAGGAGCACAGCACTGTCGCTGGTCTGGAGCAGGGCTACGTCGTTTGTGAGAGTGATATGCGTTTCAAGCTGCTGTTCACCTTCCTCAAAAAGCACCCCAAGAAGAAGATCATTGTCTTCTTCAGCAGTTGCAACTGTGTGAAGTACTACTCTGAGCTCCTCAACTACATCGACCTGCCTGTTCTCGACCTCCACGGCAAGCAAAAGCAGCAAAAGCGCACCAACACATTCTTCGAATTCTGCAACGCAAAGACCGGAACATTGATCTGCACAGACGTTGCTGCTCGTGGTCTCGATATTCCTGCCGTTGACTGGATTGTCCAGTTCGACCCTCCTGATGACCCCAGAGACTACATTCACCGTGTTGGTCGTACCGCCCGTGGTGCCAACGGCAAGGGCAAGAGTTTGATGTTCCTGCAGCCCAACGAGGTCGGTTTCCTGAGCCACCTCAAGGAGGCGAAGGTCCCTCTTGTCGAGTTCGAGCTTCCTCCCAAGAAGATTTTGGACATCCAGAGCCAGCTCGAGATGCTCATTGGCAAGAACTACTACTTGAACAAGGTGAGTCAAGCCGTGAATTCCCACTGATATTTTATGCACCATAGTCAGCTAACATGACTTCCTCACAGTCCGCTAAGGATGGATACCGTTCTTACCTCCAGGCCTATGCATCTCACAGCTTGCGCAGTGTCTTCAACATCAACAGCCTTGACCTTGTCAAGGTCGCCAAATCTTTCGGTTTCCCTACCCCTCCACGCGTCGACATCGCTCTCGGTGCCAGTATGAAGAAGGGCAACGAGGGACGTCGTGCATACGGCAGTCAGCCCAAGGCCAACAGCTTCCGCAAAAAGTACTGAGCGTGGCAACACACCCCTCTCACATGGCATGGTCCGGCGCAGGCTTGCAAGGCATTTTGATTTCAATCCACCGATGTGTAAAAATGAGCGATGGCGTTTTTCTTTGATTTATGGCTCATTCTTCTTGTGTATTCTGGATGGACGGGGTTGTCTAAAAAGAATGGAGACCACATACTATTTTCCTGGCGCCCGAGGGGCTCTGAGATAGACAAAATGCTATACTTTAATCTCACATGACAGCTAAAAGATTGCGTTTTCGGTCCACATATTACCCGTGAAAGTATAACACCCGGTCATGCCACGCGATATGTAGGAGCCAACCTTATTGAAATGCTATGTCATTATACCACTCCCAATGTGCCCCACATCACCTCTCTCAGCTGGTCCACTGTTACTCATGCATTCAGCCGGCGCGAAACGTAAACGCAAACAAGTTGACTCTTGGCAATCGACCTCAGCTCATATCAACCCATATCGAATCATATCAAAGCGACTTTATCCCAATGCTACAACCGCACCGTCTCCTCCAACTCCCAGCATTCCACACCAATCTCATCAAATCGACAACAACCATGGACACCACCAACAAAGAAATCATCTTCTACGACATCGCCTCCAACAACCCCCTCCGAACCTTCGCCCCAAACCCATGGAAAACCCGCTACGCCCTCAACCACAAGAAACTCCCCTACAGAACCAAACCCATCGACATGCCCGACATCCACTCCGTGCGCGAACAACTCGGCGTCCCCGCCAACCGGACCCTCCCCAACGGCTCCCCGTACCACACCTTGCCACTCATCCACGACCAACCCGCCAACGCCTACGTCGGCGACACCTTCGAGATCGCCCTGCACCTCGACAAAACCTACCCGGACGCTCCACCGCTGTTCCGGCCCGGCACGGTGGGCCTGACCGCGGCGCTGAACAACCGCGTCGACGACCTCTTCACCAAGTACGTCGCGCTCAGCGACGTCATGCCCTTCCCCGAAGCCAGCAGAGAGAAGATCCACGGCATCTTCGCCGCGCGCTTCGGCCTCGCTAACCTCGAAGACATGGCGCTCAGCGCCGAAGCCCGCGCAGCGCTGTTCGTGGGTTTCGAGAACGCGCTGGGCGAGTTCGCGAAGGCGTACGCGCACACGGGCGGGACTACCGACACGGTGTGGTCGGCGACGGGGACGGCGGCGGCGCAGGCGCAGAGGAAAGGGAGGGAGGAGGTTGGGCCGTGGTTGGATGGCGAGGAGCCTGTCTACGCGGATTTTATTGTGGGGGCTTGGTTGGCGATGATGGCGGAGTGTATGCCTGCGGGGGATTGGGAGCGGGTGAGGGGATGGCATGGGGGGCTTTGGGGGAGGATTCATGATGCGCTTGAGCCGTTGAGGGAGATGCGTTGAGGGGTGAGGTTTGTTTGTGGTATGTTATGCATGGCATTGAGGAAGGTGGAAGTCATGGGAAAAGGTAAAAGCATTATTTAAGTGCATGAAGATGTGCCGTAAGGGCACAAACTATCCGTTGCTGTGGATGTTAACATCGCTTATGCTACACCGTGCAGTGTTTGTTCCTTGTAAATGCTGTGAATCTCTCACTGCACAGCCAAAAGAAAAATCAGAAGTGAAAAGAAGAATCGGAGCTATGACATGGGAGGATGTAAGCAAAGGAGCTTCGACATCGTCTGAATAGGCTCCTTGAGTAGAAAGTGATTTGATCACTCGTGCAAGTAGCTGCATGAATCTCCCTTCTTGCACTTGCCATCCTGATAGTACTTGCAGGCCTTTGTCTTGTACCAAGGGTTCTCTGGGCGTTGCTTGTCTTTGCCAGTCGTGGTTCCATTGCTACCAGCCTGCTGTTGTTGTTGTTGTTGTGTGGGCTGCTGCTGGTATTGCTCGGTAGGGGCGGCGAAAGGCATAGGGAAGTTTGGTGGGAATTGGAATGCAGGAGGTGCTGGCGCAGGTGCAGCCTGTGCATTGTTGCTCGTGTTGAGAGCTGCAAGGATGGCAGAGATGTCCGGCTCTCCATTGGGACGGGATGCAGGAGCCTGTTGCTGGGGCTGTGCGTAACTTGGCTGTTGGAAGTTGTACATAGGCTGTTGGGTTTGAGGCGGAGCCGCTGTCTGAGGCTGGAACTGCTTGAGGATAGCATTCAGATCGAATGGTGCAGCAGGTTGCTGCTGTTGCTGCTGGACCGGCAATGGTGCCGGTGGCTGATGTTGTTGTGTTGGCAGGGGCACGTGTTGGGCAGCCATGTACTGTGAGAACGCAGCGATGTCGAAGGCTGGTACAGATCCTGCCGGAGCCTGACTAGGCAGAACAGGCACAGGCTTCTGTGCAATCTTCTTCGCATTGCGCGAACGTGCCCGGGCAGCAAACATCTCAGGAGGTGCGCCAAACTCTTTGACCGGTCCTCCCTGTTCTCCGTTGAAAGGATCAGCCGGCTCTCTAGGATTGGGCGGAATATCGCTTGAGCTGGAGTATATGACAATGAGATTATCCCTCTCATATTGCTCACGGATAGCGCGCTCGCGAGAATCTGGTTGAAGCTGTCCGCCACCATATGGGGCATATTGGCGGTCACGCTCATCCTTGTCGACAGTGGAGAAGTCGACTTCGGACGGTGTGTTGAAGGCGACAAACTTGGTGTTGTCGTCTTCGGCCACATCCTCCTCTTCATCAACGTCCATCATGTCGGCGTGCTGCTTCAGCATCCTGCCTTCACCGCCGACATCCTTGACGTCGCGCATTTGGCTAGCGTCGTGGTCTAGCTCCTCGGCGGGATCGTGGCTGAAGTAGCGCACCTCGACAAGATCCTGTGCCTCCTTCCAACGGACTCCTGCGGCTCCTCTGGCGAGTCTCGCCGCACGTTTGGCTTTCCTCTCGGGACTCTCGTTGTCTCTCGAAGCATCAGGCTTGGGCTCGGCTTTCTTTGGCTCTTCTTTCGGCTTGGCAAGGTTGGCGAGCTCTGCAGCCAGGTTGAAAGCAGGCTTGACTGGTGCCGCGGCAGCTCTCTGTGCGGCAGGTCTGGCTGCTGTCTTGTCGGAAGTGGCTGTGCCAGGTTTCTTGCCAGCACTTTGGAGCCCATTGAAAAATCCAGAAGGCTTTGCCTGTACAGTCTTGGTCTTTGTAGTGGTCGTGGAAGCTGTAGTCGTGGCGGGCTTAGCGGAATCTGCTGGCTTCTTCACAGCAGCCAAACTCTTTGGCGTGACCTTGTTTCCGTTTGTGGTAGCCGGAGTGACAGCTGCTTTCTTTGCAGGTGCGGCGGGGGCTGCGTTGCCGGCAGCAGTAGATGATCTCTTGACACCAGCGCTGGGTTCGGAAGCTGGTTTGGTCGAAGTGCTTTTACTGTTGGCGGTGGCACCTTCGAGGACCTTTTTCGCGTAGTACTTGGTTTTCGCGTCGCCACCTTTCACATAGCGTGGTAGTATTTTCCCAAGGAAAGTCTTGTCGAGCTTTTCTTCTGTTATCGATGTCGTGATGGAAAGTATCTCGAGAATCAGACGAGAGACTGGTCCGTTAACATCTTCGGCCTTGAATCGATCCAAGAGGAACTGGTAGCAAAGGTAGAGGAACGACTGATTTTCGGAGAACCTTAAAAGGATTGAAGTTAGTCAGGTGCAAATTTGAGTGAAAATAGAAGTTACGAAGTGGTGGGGAAATGGCAATTGAGCATCTGGTGATAGAAGTGGCAGCGTGGCGTAGCTATGAAACTTGTTCTGGAGAACAGCTGTTGGGTCACAAGATCTGCAGCGTTCCGGATCTAGGCCAGTACTACAAAGCACTCGTGACATTGATAAACACTAGACATCTGTGAGGACTTCTCTCAGTTGCAAGGTACAGGCCATGCGCCCAGCCGATCGTGACTTGCGAGCTGTGATACAGGTATCGTGCACACGCTGTCACACTATAACACATGTGGTATGCTACGTGACGGGGAAGTTAGTAGACTCACAATTCGATGATACTTTTGAAGCCATGCTTCAGCGCTGCACGGAACGCTACTTCGAGCATATCCCGTTGGTCCTTCACTCTGCCTTTGAGTAAAGCAAGGTCACCAACACGCTTCTTTGCTTCGGCATCCAGTACAGCCTGCGTATCGGCCTTCCAACGGTCTCTGATCGTCTTGGCGACTTCCCAAAAATCACCAAGACCCTTGCGAATGCTGCTGGCATCGATGGTCTTGCGCTTGTTGCGCCAGAGAGCCTTGATAGTATCGTACTCGACAGCTCCTTTGGCACTCTCGTCGGGTCTCTTGCTTGGGAGGGGTGCACCAGCAAGGTCATCGTCATCTTCATCGGAATATAGTGAGACGTCTGATTCCGAGTCAGAATCACTGTCGGATTCGTACTTGATGCCGTCATTGCTTTGAGCGGGTGATGCGGCATTCGTTGGGCGCGACACGGTGGCAGAGGCACTGAGTGAAGTCTTTGAAGCGAGCTTGGCCAACAACTTCGGATTGTCTTTGGCTTGACGCTTCAACTCGTTGCGTGAGCATCGCTTAGTGTATCCCGGAAGAGCTGTGGATCGGTTGACAGGGAACTCGTGCGGCTGCTTGCCCATGTTTGCAAACATGGTCAATCGCTCGGAATTCGTGGCTTTGACAAGTGTTGAGAAATCGATCGTGGAAAAGCGACCGTTCTGCTCACCAGCCGGAATTGCCTGCATGAGGGCAGTCTGATATGCAGCAGGCTGGCTTTGGGCAACTGGGTTGATCGGTTGCTTCTGTGGCAGAGATGGGGTGTTGTAGACTACCTGTGGACTTTCGTGTGAGACTGATGTTCGCCTTTGGTCGACCGGAGCCAGATTCTGAGGAGTGGCAGCAGCAGCATGGTTCGAGGATGCAACATTGTATTGCTGTGGCTGTTGTGGCTGTTGCTGGGTCTGGTGCTGATGCTGATGTTGCTGCTGGAACGTAGGGTTGATGCTCTGTTGTGTAATGTGTTGAGCGTACGCCTGTTGCTGGTTGAAGTTGGTGAAGTTGGGGTTGCCGAACGCAGTGTAATTGTTGGTCTGTGCGAACGGCGCAGGACTATGCAGCGGAGAGCGTCCATAGACGTTGGACTGGGCGTGGAAGTTGTTTGGTGTATTTGATGCAGCAATATGTGAAGCCGGTTGAGGCCAGCTTGGCGCATTATGAGTGGAGGCGGCACGTGACCCGGGCTGCTGATAGGCGCTGGCGTGTAAGCCCCAGCTAGCATCGTTAAAAGCCTGATCAGAGGTGGCGGGGAACAGATTGTCATCAAAAGAGAGATGCTGGCCGTCGCCGAACACGTTTGCGTTGACGAGGCCGTCGTTGGGGATCTGATCCATGATTGATGGCAACGCGCGATCCAACGCTGGCGTGTGTGAATGGTGTAGCAGTAGTAGTACGACCGTACTTCCTCTCTAAGGCGCTAGGCCGGATTCACGCGTCTTGCTTGCGGCAAGGCCCGGCGTGCGCTGATTGGCTGTGGTGAGCTGGCTGCTGATTCCGACTGGCCGCAACAGGGGAGCCTGAAGGCCACAGACGCGCTGTTCGATGATGATGATGATGATCGCGGCCACGCTCGAAAGGCGCTCGCTCGCAGGCAGGCTCACGTAAAGACTTGGAGGAGTAGCAGTAGCAGTAGCAGTAGTAGTGGTAGCAGCAGAAGTGACAGTGTGTACACAGCGCGGCTTAAAATGCCTGTGTCTGACTGATTCCTCCTCTCACGCGAACGCAGGGCTGCCGGGCGCAATCAGGCCTGCAGCGACGCGCTCTCTCTGCTACAACTCAACAAACACGCTCGGCCGGTGGCAAAGCACGTCCGACCACTGTGGTCCAGATTTATCAGAGAGCACACGGGGAGAAAGAACACGGGCTGCCGGTGATGGCGCGCACGCGTGGTGTTGTAGATGGTGATGGGGGGTTTGGGGGGGATGTTATGGTGGTGGAGAGAGAGTCACGCTCGCAGACAGCGCTGCTTTGATCGAGCCCGGGAGATTCAGCCTTGGCGCGGCAGGCGCAGCGGGACTTCCGCCGGCGCTAAACTGCATCGGGCAGTCAACACCTGGACTAGTCGCTGGCTGGACTGTGGGGAGGTGACGGCGAGGTGGAAAGTAAAGAGAGGACAACATTCGTTGCCTTGGACGAATACTATATAACGACAGGCACATGCGTTAGCACAGCTGCGCATTCCCTTTCCCTCCAACCATGTCTACCACGGCCAACACCCTCCGCGACCGTCAAGTAGGTCAGTACCGGGCGGTGGAGCCTGCCAGCAACAAGCAATGCTAACGACATACCAACAGCCTCCATCCAGCGCATCCTCAACCTGAACCACATCCCGCAAGAATCCGAGCTTCACCACGACGCATCCGCCGCCAACGGCCTGATCCCACACTCTGCGCCCATCCTCAACTCGGAGGGCGAGCCCATATGGAAGGTGCTTGTGTTCGACGACCTAGGCCGGGATGTGATTAGCAGCGTGCTGCGCGTAAATGACCTGCGCGCTTGGGGAGTCACAATACACTTGAACATCAAGCAAAAGCGACATGCCATTGGCGATGTTCCGGTGCTATACCTTGTACAGCCAACTGCGGCCAACCTCGAATACATCACACAGGATCTCAAGAATGGCCTATACTCGCCGGCCTACATCAACTTCCTGACCTCAATACCCAGACCGCTGCTGGAGGATTTCGCGGCGCAGACAGCGGAGGCAGGAACGGCTGAGAGCATCGGCCAGGTATACGATCAATACCTCAACTTTATTGTCAGCGAACCGAACCTCTTCAGTCTGGGCATGGGCAAGGAGTCGTACTGGACCATGAACAGCGCGCAAACGACCGACGAGGCAATCGACGAGAACATCGACAGGATCGTGTCTGGCCTGTTCAGCGTGGCGGTAACTATGGGAACGATCCCCATCATCAGATGCCCCAAGGGTGGTGCAGCCGAGATGATCGCTGCGAAACTCGACCGCAAACTGCGCGACCACATCCTCAACGCCAAGGACAACTTGTTCTCCGGCAAGACATCTGCTGGCGGTGCAGCGGCTGCCTCGAGACCAGTACTAATCATCGTTGATCGCAACATCGATCTCGTCCCTATGCTCTCACACTCCTGGACTTACCAGTCACTAATTCATGACGTTATGAAAATGAACCTCAACCGCATTACTGTTGAGACACCTGTCGACGACGCAGACGAGTCAAAGGGCACCACCAAAAGGAGCTACGATCTTACGCAAAATGACTTTTTCTGGAACAAGAATGCTAGTGTGCCTTTCCCGCAGGTTGCTGAGGATATTGACGCCGAGCTCACGAGATATCGCGACGATGCTGCTGAAGTCACAAGAAAGACTGGCGCGAATTCCATCGAGGATCTGCAAAACGACACGACTGCATCTGCCCAACACCTCAAGGCAGCCATAACACTTCTGCCAGAGCTTAGGGAGCGCAAGGCATTGCTTGATATGCACATGAACATCGCCACATCTCTGCTTCAGGGTATCAAGGACCGCCAGCTCGACAACTTCTTCCAGCTTGAGGAGGACATCAAGAAGCAGACCAAGGCGCAAATGCTCGAATTGATCAAGGACGCAGACAAGGGCAAAGAGCCCACAGATAAGCTCCGTATCTTCATCATATGGTTCCTCAGCACCGAGCAAGAAGTCTCACGTGCTGATATCGAGCGCTTCGAGGAGGCGCTGAAGAGCATCGGCGTCGACATCCTTCCCCTCACATATATCAGACGGTTAGCATTTTTCCTCCTTCATTACGCACGAATCAACATACTAACACCAACACCACAGCGTCCGCGAACTAACCCGCATGACCATGCTGTCATCCGCCCCAACCCAACAACAACCCCAGCAATCCGGCGGCACAACAGACCTCTTCCGCGGCTTCACCTCCATCTCCTCCCGCCTCACCGACCGCTTCCAAGCCGCCGGCCTCGGCGCCAACTTCGACAGCCTCATCTCCGGCGTGAAAAACTTCCTCCCGGCCAACAAAGACCTCACCCTCACCAAAATCACCGAGTCCCTCATGGACCCCCAGAACGCTTCCACCTCCGCCCTGCAGAAGACCGAAGGCTTCCTGTACTTCGACCCGCGCAGCGCAAACGCCCGCGGCACCATGCCCGCGAGCTCGAAAGGCGACGGGACCGCGCAACAGGGCGGCGGCAGCCGCGGTATCGAGGCGAGCTTTGGCCAGAGGAGGCAGGGCTTCAGCGATGCTATCGTGTTCACTGTCGGCGGCGGCAGCATGGACGAGTACGGCAATTTGCAGGACTGGGCGAAGAGGACTAGTGGCGCGGGACAGGGCGCTGGGGCGACGGCCGGTGCTGGCGGCGCTGCGAGCGCGCTGGGCAGGAAGAAGGTTGTGTATGGTAGCACGGAGTTGATGAACGCGAGCGACTTCCTCGATGTGCTCGGTAGGTTGGGCAAGGAGAGTGGGTAGCCAGCTATGCTTTCCGTGTGTTTGGGAGACGACATGGATCATTAACCCCGGGACGTTGCCACACATTCAAAGCACCAGAAATGAACATTACAATTTGCGCATTTTCACGAACAACGCACGTTAGAAAAGAAAAAAAACGTGAGCCCGGAATGCCTGATCGGGACGATGTGAACTCATGATATATAGGTAGTGCGTGCGTACGGATGATATTGGCAAAATGACCCGACCAGCCGAGGCTAGAAATAGGTTTTTTTTATAAGAAAAATCAGGAGAGTGCCATCATCGCCGGGCCCTCGTCCGCATCGCCGCATTCAATCATACTCATCTCCATCGTCATCCTCGACGATCACAGGCAGCGAGTCAAACACAACCTCGTTCCGCTCGTAGTGCGTCAAGAACCCGCCCTGCAGCAAACGCTTCAGCGCATTCAACCGCGCGAGCTTCCACCACTTGTCGATCAGCATCTTGCCGCCGCCGTGGATCGAAACTCTCAGTCTCGAACCGTACTCCCGCCCGTCTTCGTCCAGAGCGGTGGAATAGCGCGGCCCGCGCGTGGGCTTCTCGACGGTGTTGAGGACGTCTTGGAAGGCGTGGTGGATGGCTTTGCGGTCTTTCTTCGACATGCGCTTGGACGAGGCGCGCGTCAGCTGCTCGAGCGAGCGCAGCAGGTTGTGCTGCTGTCTGTAGACGGTGTAGCGCTTGATCATGCGCTCGCCGCCGCCCGTGCGGCGCAGTTCTTCCAGCTCTTCTTCGTCCGCGGAGTCGTCGTCGGACTCGGCTTCGGTGTAGGACTTCTCGAACAGCAGCGCGATGTTTTCGCCCGCGGCGATCTGCACGCGCGATTCGCTGCTTTCAAGCTGGTCTACGAAGGTTTCCATCGCGGGCTCGGTGGCGTCTTCCATGTCGTCGAGCTGGGTCGCGAGGAAGCCCCATTCTTCCAGCGCGGCGGTGACGATTTCCGCGTTGTCGGGTTCTTCGATGCTGGCGCCGTCGGAGGAGACGATCTCGAGGAAGAACTCCATGATCTCCTCCGTCTCTTCTGTGCTGGCGCCGCCGTAGAAGGTGGCGACGCTCATGGCGTGGATGGCGGCCACTTTGACTGCTGGGTGCTGCGAGTCGGAGATCGCGGATTTGATTGGGTTGGCGACGGCGTCGTAGATGGTGTCGCTTGGGACGGTGATGATCATGAGAGCGATTGCTTTCAGGCCAAGGGCGATTTCGCGCTCGGATTGGCCTGCTTTGACGCATTTGAGGACTGCGGGTAAAAGGTCGCTCATCCTCGACTGGATCTCAGGCTTGGAATAGTGACGAATCAGATCCGTGGTGAAGGCGTTCAAGGTCAGTTCTCTGCCCTCAGTCGAGCTGCGCTTCTTGTCGAGGATCTGCTCGATGCGCTGGTAGAGGTCGGCTGTAAGGGCATCTTGAGGTGTGTCGTCAGCGCCTTCAGAGAGGAGCTCATCGATGCTGCTGTTGCCCCAGTCGCTCGCCTCGCTTTCGTCGTCGGAAACATTACGAGAGGGAGCAGCGGATCCCACGCGCGAGTGAGTGGGAGATGTAGGCTTGCTGCCTGCCGGTGTGTGGGCTTTGGATGCTGCCTTGCGCGAGGTAGTTTTCTTGCTCTCCAGGAGCACCTGCTTGCGTAGGTCGTGCATGGCGGCGTGTCGGCCTTTTTGTTATGAGGCCAGAGAGATGTGTGGTCGGGCAGTTGCCCAGTGGCTGTTGCTGAGTTGCGCTCTTTAGATTATTCTGCTAGCGTAGCAGGGGAGATGTTGGGATCACTGTATGGGAATATGAGATCTGTCGTTGTGGCAAAGGTAGATGCAGTGTGAGAACATGGACGGACGGCCACGCTGGTTATGCTGCTGGTGGTGGGCTAGTGGGAGGTGTTGTCGGGAGGAAGAGGAAGAGAAGAGTCATTTGGCCAGGCACAAACGCAGGAAATAAGGCAAGCGAGAGCGGTGGACGGGGTTAGCAGCCAGAACCACCGGATCAGGTCGACATGCAGCGCAACAATGTCACATGTTCCCACCCACGAGGCACTGAGGCACTTTCTGCGGCCTCTTTGGGCAGCCACACGCCTGCTCCAACTTGTTTGCGCTTCACTTTTTAGGCGGGGGATATGAGGTCATGCGGGAAGTTGATTGCCAGGGTGTATATGTCAGTATCTGCCGCGTATACATGGGCACAGAGACCCTCCTGGAATGCAGGCGAGGCAGGCTCAGTTATAGTGATGCCCCGCGATGCTAAAGCGCTCGAGGCTGAGAGTGCGAGGCTCTGGAAGCTTCGACGAAAGCAGTTGCAACTGCGACAATTTAGAGCCAAGTGAAGTCCAATCTTTCCTTCGTAGCCTGCTCTCGCTCGTGCTATACCATTGCCCTCTCACTCACCAATCCAATCCATCACACACTCCACATCCAACATGGCTGACTCCCGCTCCCGTGTCTGGTTCGACATCACCATTGGTGGTGCTCCCACCGGCCGCGTCGTCTTCGAGCTTTACAACGATGTCGTCCCCAAGACTGCAGACAACTTCCGCTCCCTCTGCACTGGCGAGAAGGGCGTCGGCCAGGCCGGCAAGCCTCTCCACTACAAGGGCAGCTCCTTCCACCGTGTCATAAAGTCTTTCATGATCCAGGGCGGTGACTTCACCGCTGGCAATGGCACTGGCGGAGAGAGCATCTACGGCGAGAAGTTCGAGGACGAGAACTTTGAGCTCAAGCACGAGAAGCCTTTCCTCCTCAGCATGGCCAACGCTGGTCCCGGCACCAACGGCAGCCAGTTCTTCGTGACCACTGTGCCCACACCCCATCTGGACGGAAAGCACGTGGTCTTCGGTGAGGTTATCAGCGGCAAGAGCGTGGTCAGGCAGGTCGAGAATGCGCCTGTTGGCGACCAGGACAAGCCCACCAGGGATTGCGTGATCGCAGACTGCGGTGAGGTGCCTGCGGGCGTCTCCCTCGAGGACTTCACACGCAAGGAGCCCGACGCTACTGGCGACGCCTACGAGGACTTCCCCGACGATCAGTTGAAGGAGGGCGAGGAGTGGAAGGGCACCGACATTGTCAAGATCGCCGACGAGCTCAAGGGCATGGGCAACAAGGCTTTCAAGAGCGGCGACCTGAAGCTCGGTCTGAGCAAGTACCAAAAGGCCATCCGCTACCTGCAAGAGTACCCTGCAGCCAACGAGGGTGACCCTGCAGAGCTCGGCTCGCAACTCCAGAAGCTGCGCATCAGCCTTCACACCAACTCTGCCCTGCTCCAGTACAAGCTCAAGCAATACGACGACTCCACCCGCTCCGCCGACTACGCCTTGGCTATCGAGAGCATCACCGACGCCGAGAAGGCCAAGGCACTTTTCAGAAAGGGTGTGGTTGCAAAGGAACAGAAGAACGAGGAGGATGCCACCAAGTTCCTCGAAGAGGCTGGCAAGCTTGCGCCTTCAGACGCGGGCATCAAGAACGAGCTGGCCGCTGTGAAGAAGTCGGCTGCCGACAGGAAGGCCAAGGAGAGGAAGGCGTACTCGAAGATGTTTGAATAGACGCATACATGGGTGTGTGAATTGATACCCACACAGGGAACTACGAGGCACGTTGATACGGTGGTGCTTTCTGCTGCGTTCAGCGAAGCTACCAAAATGCATGGAAATACGATCTTACGATACCATTGTCTCTTTGCACGGATGATTTGATGTTCATTTCTCAGTGAGTTTGCTGCAATCGCATGTGCGGAGCGGTGAAATACTTGTGCGCTCACTCGAATTGCCCCTTCCACTTTCATGTGCAAGCACGCCTGCTGCCTTCTCATGCTAAAAGCTTCACATTCGAAATAGCCTCTGTGGCATGAAAGAACCAATCCTTGCCCTCTAGACGCACTCACCAAACACCCAGGCTCGCTCGAATGACATCACAGCAACCACCATGTCTTCTACCCTCGAGCAACAAGAACAGAGTCAGCAGCACCGCGCCTTTACTTCACACGATGCGGATGTCTCCGACACCCTCCAAGTCAAGACGCCATCTTTTTCCCAGGTAAAAGACGAGTATCACGCGCTGACCACCCAAACGGCCAACCTCGACTTGGAAGACCAAGATGACGGCCCCAACCTGTCAAGCAAGGATGACAAGGACACCTGGAGCGACGAAGACGCTCCTTCCGAGGCAGACGACGAAAACTCGGAGCCTCAACCTGCGCACGCAACCACCACTGCCCCCCAGGATGGCATGCAGGCGGATCAGAACAAATCCACCGAGGACGTGAAGAACGCAGACGACGCCGCCACCCCGAAAGATAGCAATCCCGAAGACCAAGACGACGAGACCAACACTCCACGCTTTCAGACCTACGTCAACCTCCACAACGAAGTAAGCATCTCCTGAGAATTGACCTCCGTCACAAGAAATCCTCATTAACACCTCCCAGATGATGACCTCCAAAACCGCCCTCACCACCGACACCATCGAGCTCGTCAACTACTACAACCACGCCTCCCGCCTCGCCCGCATTCTCCTCTCATCGCATGAGAAGCACGGCGATCTGCCGCTCGCCGTACACGCCCAGGCGTGCTTGGTGCTCGGGTGTTCAGACGAGGACGACTGCTACGAGCGGATGGAGGATGCGGTTTGGTTGCTCAATCGCGCTATGGAGGAGGGTGCTTTGGAGAAGGAGCAGGGCGGGGCTATGATCGAGACCTGTGAGGTCGTTATGGGGATGCGTGGGCAGAGGATTGGTGTGGGCGACGATGAGGACGATGAGGATGAGGACGACGAGAGCAGCCAGGCAGAGAACGACCTTATCGACAAGAGCAAGGGCGAGAGCGCTGATGGCGGTGAGGACTACGGGAAGAACGATGCGTTGCCTTGAGTCGATGGTTTCAGTTGATCAGAGACCCGCTGTCACAGGTCATCTGACAGATGGAGAACGGTGATCGATTGCACGGATACACCAAGTCTGCCAGTGATAGATTTTGCCAATACATGCATATGCAAGCGTGAAACTATGCAGTACATTTCCCGTTGTCCTCGGTTGACTGACTCTCGAGCGCAACGTTGTTCTGGGTATGATGATCGATCTCGCAGGTTGACGCGCTTCCTCAACAACAACAACATCATACCGACCTCACAGTGTCATGACACCGCACATAACATAGTACAACAACTGTGCGACGAACGATCAGTAATTCACAATCAACAAGAGAACCATGGATCATACTATCATCGAAAAATAAGCACTTGTCGAACCCCAACCCGAACCCTCAAAGCGGACGCTGGATCACCAATATTTGAACATGAATCGAATCTGCCACGAACGACATGCACCTCTAGCCCAGCGACCTTTGCTACACCTTAAATCTTCTGACTGAAAATTTTCGCCTAGAGAGCGGCGTCAAACTGAATCTGGCGATCCAGAACACGCACATCAGCCGAGGCGCGGGCGTATCACCTGTGCTCAATCGCTGAGATTGGTATAACTGCGATTAACAGCTAGGTCTCGATGTGACATGATTGGGGCAACATCGGCTAGTGCGGCAGAAGGATACATCGATTGATACGTGTCATGGGGACAGAATGTTGGCGCGGAGACGAAACTAGAACGTTGACTACGGATCCGATAGACCCCAACCCTAACCCTCAGCTCTCGCTTGGCGTTACCGGCATCGGTATGCGTAGGTCCACGTGCAAGTGGTCGCTACGTCGTCACATATACTTGACTTTGATCCCCGATAGATTTTTATGGGCCGACCAAGGCGATATGTCCGGGCAGTTGACAGACAATCCTAGACTTGCTCATACTGAAGTTGATTAGGCATTGCTATGCCCACAGGCCCACGTCTCCGAAAGACGATGACGGCGGAGCTTGGGAGGGAGTGGTTCTGGCATGTAAGGATCCATTCACTTGGATCTTCACAGTGCTACACTTCGGTCTCATCCTTGCTCTGTCGTACAAGGACTTCTTCCTATCGATTGTGGCAACGCTGGGCTACTCCGATCTGATGACCTATCTCATCCAAGCGCCGCCCTACATTTTCGCATACATCGCGACTGTCGTGATCTCCTGGAGTGCTGGCACGAGCGTATACCCTCTCGAGGCAGACAGAGCTATCGGAGATAGAACAGAGGACTCTAGAGCTCTGGAATGTCTACGCTTTGCCACCAAGAGCCGTACACGAGAGCCTGGTTGAAGCTTTCACTGAGAATTGCTACCCATGGATGCCGATACTTGAGCCCAATGACTTGCCGATAAGAGACGCCTCCAACACGTCCCTTCTCCTATCTCAGGCTGTCTATCTAGCTGCCAGCCGAGTGACCTCGTCAGCTTCGGTAGAAGCATTCTCATCGTCAGCGGAGTTCTACCAGCGAGCAAAGGCTTTGTATTGGGTAGGCCATGAGAAAACACCTTTGACGGTCATAAAGGCGATCACCATGCTACATTGGTTCACGCCAGATGGTCCAGCTCATGTGTCTTACGACACGAGTGAGTATTGGCTGAAAATAGGAGTTGGTCTTGCCCACCAGATTGGCCTCCACAAAGAACCCCCGGCTGGTCCGAAAAAGGCAATCAGACGAAGGATGTGGTGGACCCTTGTGGTAAGTGCTCCTCCATGAATGTCTCGTATCGCGCTGGTGAGATTGGGATCCATTGTTCTAGATCCAAGGATATACTGACCTCAGCCAGGTACGAGACTCGCTTATCTCCGTTTCGCGTGGGAGACCTCGGGCAATACACCTTGAGGACGCCAATGTTTCTATGCCCACTTTGGAAGACTTTGCCGAATCCCCAGCTACTGGAGAACTATTCATCGCATATGTCGAAATTTGTCGGACATTAGGCGATCTAGTACAAGGTTGTCTAAGGAAGAGACTCACCCCAAGTGACCGCTCCGGAGTGGAAGCTGCACTGTTTCGCTGGACAAGGATGTTGCCTCTGCATCTATGCCGTATCTGGCCTGCATCATCGTCATGTCTCGATCTGGATCTCTAAATAATGGCATTTCACCTGCTGCAACATTTGCCGCGTCTTTCTTGGCTGGAATCTACGAAGACCTCTTGGCCCGAAGTCTAGTGAGCAGACTGGCTCCGACATTCACGACATTTGGCTTCATGGCCGGCCTTGTGCTTATATCACTAAGACCGTATCCGAGACTCTGGGCTACCGCGCAGATAGATCTGGCTATCATACAAAATGCCTTGCAAGAGCTCTCCTCCCGCTGGAGATCTGCAATAGGCGCGTCCAAGGTGATACAAAAGGCGCTCCAGTCCGAGGTACCGAATGGCCAGTTTCAACATATGCAACTAACCCCTCTGAGCCGGGATGAGGTTCCGTTGTTCGAAGGATTTCCGTTGGAACTCTGTCGAATGTGGTCTGTATACGAGAATGAAAAGGCATCCCAAAGTGTGGATCTCAATTTCGGAGCTACGTATACGAGACACACGGATCCGATGGCCGAAGTAATACTTGGCCTCCACAGTCAGCAGGCGTCCAATGTGACTGTCGGACTGGATTTCGCGCCGCACGATGCATTCTTGAGTGAACCTTCGTTTGAGGGAATTCCAGACTATTTTTGGGGCGACTGAGGTTTGTAATGAATGAGGTGCAATGGACGACTTTTGCAGCGATAAACCGACCATTGTCAGAAACCTTTATGAGCTTCTTGTACCGACTGTTAAGCGTCTACCCAAAGGATGTATTTGGATGGTTCGGATGGTTCGTCCGTGAAGCGAACATTATCCTTGAGAGCCTTCATGCAGCTACCTGTTAGATCTTCTTCCCGGGCTGCTATTACCTTGCATCATTCTGATCATCATAATCGTAGCTCTCGAAGCCTCCGACACCGGTGGTGTTGTGAGAAGACATGTCCGGGAAAACAGTAAATACCGACGGCCTAGCAGTATTGCCGAACACCGAGAATGGCCGTTCAGACCAAAGCAAAGATGATATATCGAGCACCACGCAATGAAACAACTGCGAACAATCAACGCCAGAAAACAGCGGAAAGTCCTGTCAGCGCAAGCAAAGATGCTCAAAGATGAGATTCCTCCATTCGTCCACCTTTCGCTGGAACGCCGCGAGCAAGTGTTCATCATCACCCTCCAGCGGGGCGGCGAAAATCGGCTGAACACAACCATTTGCAACGAAGTCATCAAAGCCTTCCACTACATTCAGAGAGCTCTGGGCCCCGACGCAGAAGGTGCTGTGATTACTCGCGGGCACAATGCCAAATTCTGGTGCACCGGTGTCGATCAGGATGAGCGAGATTCCAATCCTTTCGCCAACTCCGACGGTTTCTTCCCGATGATCCACACCATCCTCGACTTCCCGTTCCCTACCATAGCTCTGCTTACGGGACACACGTTTGGTGGGGCTTGTCCGTTCGCGCTCAGCCATGACTACCGCGTCATGAACAGCGAGCGGGGATTCATATCGATGGTGCGTCGCATACCGACCCTTGCATCACGGAAGCCCCTTTCTGATTAGTTTCTAGCCTCCTGTAAACCTCGGTATGCATTTCGAAGGCATGGGCACGCTCCTGAGACTTAAGCTCGGCCCTCAAATCGCACGCAAAATGCTTTTACAGGCGCACAAATGGACCGGCAAAGAGGCATTTGCTGATGGCATTGTCGACGCGATCGCTCAGCCAGAAGGAATGCTGGATGCTGCCATGGCTCTAGCGAGGCAGTGGGCACCAAAAGCGAAAGCTGGCGTGTATGGTGTGCTGCGAGGAGAGTTATACGGAGAGGCGACGAGGTCGTTCGCTCTGATCAGTCATGTGCATTCAAGAGAAACAAATAGACGTGCTTTGATGAAATTATAGCACTCGGTCATCGACGCTACGGATTAGGAGTGGGCAGCTTCATTAACAACTAGGCCTGGCAAATCAAATACTGGAGTCACAAAATTCGGAAAGACGTGGAATCGAAACTGTCATGCTTTGATCGCTAGCATTTCTCTGATGGAAAAATCGCTCGAGTTCACAGCTTGTGCCTTTTTGCTCCAGTCCTGATCTTCTCAAACTCCCTCTGGGTCATCCCTGCTACTGTACGTCGAAGTCCGCCAAATAGCTCAGCAACCACAGAGCTGTCAATATCGCGCCTCATAGGTGCAGCGATCAGTGCCTTGGTTTCGACCAAGCTCGAAGAAACGAGATGCTCTCCCATGATGTCACCAATATGATCGAGCACGAGTGCCCGGAACTTGGCGTCCTCGTGTTGGCTACACTCGAAGATCTGGTTCACGAAGCCGCATGCGAGCAAGTCGGCGGCAGGCACTTTCCTGCTCGTCAGCAATGCTTCGTTGGCTTTGCCGATGCCCATTCGGCGGGCAAAACCGACTGATGCACCGCCCTCGGCGATTAAACCCAGGCTCGAGAACGGCGTCAGAAGGTATGTGTGCGGTACACAATAAATGAAATCCGAAAAAGATATAAGCGCCGCCGCGATTCCGACCACAGGCCCATTCAAAGCGGTCACGAGGATCTTTGAGTGCGAGTAAAAGGCTTGTGTGATGTTGAGATTATTGGCGACGGTCTCCCGCAAGCCGTGTCGTCACAAATCCGTTCCTGGTGCAGTCAGACGACTGACTGATACATCGGCGCCTCTGTTGTGAGCGTGTCAGTTGTGCGAGCTTTGACGGTCAACGGTGCCATACATACGCGCTGAAGAAGCGTCCTTTGCCAATAAGCAAGGTGACCGACACTTCATCGTGTGAGTCGACATCTCGTAGACATTGTGAGAGCTGGTAGAAGCCTTCCTTGGGCAGTGCATTGAGTTTCTCCGGTCGATTTATCTCGATGATTGCGATGCGGCCACAGAATTCGACATTGATCCATCGGTTCGATTCGCCTGCTTCAATCATGACTACACGGCGGAGTACCAGGAAAAGTCTTGATATTGGACGGAAGGCTGTCTGCTGGCTATGTTGCTGCATTTGTTGCTCGACATAGCCAATCGCCAGTGCACCACCTCGGCAAACCTGAGCATGTCAGCCACTGCGAGTTAGCTCGTGGGCCGGCGTTTTCGGTCATTTCTTCGGCATTTTGGGTGACACCGCTCATAGGAGAGTATGCAACGGGTTCTTGCGGAAGCCTTCTTTGCGATATGGCCTTTCGGTAGTGGTATAAGCATTACAAATGAGATGCACAGGCTGAGTCGAGCTTGAGTATAGCCTGACCACGAAACCAGCCTCGCTATCAACATGAAATGCCCTACGAAGAGCACTTCGAAGGATGGATACATCGGCAGTGAGGACACTGACACTGCTCACCTGGAGAATAAGTCAGACCAGGTCGTGTTGCGCAAGCATCTACATGTCCGCAGACAAAGAGCAGCCAACGCATGCACGGAGTGCCATTCAAGAAAAGTGAGGTGTGACGTCTCACGCTTCGGCTTGCCGTGCACGAACTGCAGGACAGATTCAAAGGTCTGCACGATCAAGAAAAGCAGACGTGGAGCCAAAAGCCACAAGCTTGAAGGGTAAGGCTCCTTTCCCATCACGGTTGTTCGAAGTGCTAAGCAGAAGGTAGCTCGCAGGACACCATTCGCAGCGATGGAGACCTGTGCGTGAAGAATGCCAGCAATCAGAGCGTAAGCTGCACGACATGTTATACTAGGACTTGTCATTCCGAGCTGATAACTGTATCAGTATTCTTGTTCACACTCAGGACCAGTATCATCTTGCAAGCCTCATGAACGGCGTAAGCGACCCCTGGAGTATCAGCACCTTGTACCATTGCAATTGCCTTCCACCCCGGACGCAGGGGATCTCCGAGACGCATGTGCAGCGCTCCTCATAGCTGCAAAGCAGCTGCTCGAGAAGGCACAAGAGCTTGCAGCCAGCAACCAGCGGGGGGACAGCATCTCGACCCCAGTCGGCGTGCCTTCTTCTGTCTACGATGTTGACCAGAATTCGTCACCGAAAAGTCTTGCGAGCCCGAGTCAAGCATCTTCGACGCCTGCTGATTGCATGACAATGTGGCATGGCGGAACCGATGCGCTGTCGCTAGAGCGATGGAGTGGATGCGATTTGAGCCACCCGGAAGATGACGCCGATGCTCAGTACGCGTTGTTGGACAGCGCAAGCGGTGATGCTGGACAGTCGCACGGCGATGTAGGCTGGCCTGAATTGCAGGACGACGATTGGCCTTGCTTTCCCGGATGAAGTGTGTACATGCATGTTTACATCAACCGAAGCAGGCCTGTGTCCAGATATCGCGTTGCAAGTTCCATTCCGGGCCATCCGTTGCATCCATGGATTGCTGCCACTAAGATACCTGACCTACATAGGCTAAGACAGAATGCTCAATTCAACCAACACGTGCTTAGATATACTGCGGGCGCTCGAACGTGCTAAACCCAATCGTCGTTCGACCTTCGACCTCCGCTCGACACCTCACTTGGGGTTGTCAAGCTCTGCCGTACCGATTTTTGTAGTACCGAAATGCTAGCTCAACCCTCGAACCCCATCACGGCCTCGCGGGGGAACTTTCCTGCGACCACGTATAGCGAGCAGGGACCATCGCTCGCCGAGGACAAGGCGGGCTCGCATCAATGGTCTCTGAATCACCGAAATGCCGGCCTGGAGATAATACCGAGCCATCACCGTCCTGTCTTCGAGCGTCCGACATGAGTCCTCGGCCCGCGGACATCCACGGCAGGTGATCGTACGCGAGAAGCTGAGCATATATCGATTGATCTTCGAAGCAGTGAATCGAATGGCATCTCGTCGAAGCACACGTCTATTGCAATACACGTCGTACAGAGAACAATGCAGGACAACAATCCCGATCGCAGCGACCTAGTGCCTCCTCACCGGGGTCCCAACGTCCTGCCAAACAGCCTTCTGTTTGGAAAATTGCTACGGCATGCTCGTCGCGAGCGAGTTGCTCTGAGGGATCTCGGCCTCGATGTTGAGAAAACATATGGCTGAGCAGGACGGATTAGACGAAGACGGCGGTGTGTCTTTTGACGGTAGATATTGACCTTGCGCAGCGACCTTCTTGATGCCGTCCTTTCATTCCGAGAAGTGGTCGATGCAGCCTTGCCGGAGACTGCGAGGCAGTCGTTGGATCGGGGCGAGGAAGTGTACATCGGTGTGCTCGCGGCGGGCGGTTGGGAGTGTAAGCAGTTTGTCGTGTCAAGCCCATTTCGGAGTTCATAGCTGATGCTAAAGGTGATATAGTTACTGTCGCAACACTCGCTGTGATGGCTCTAGGCGCCGCTGTGGTCCCAATGTGTAAGTCTGCAGCCACTAGGTGAGATTTAACGGCCTCCGGCTGACTATTCAAAGTCCCCTCTGCACCAGTCGAAGAATTGATCTACTTCGTCCGGAAATCCCGACAAGTGGCAATCCTGTGCAGTGTGTCCACCGCCACGCTCGGCCGAGAGGTTGCAGGCCAGATCTTATCGACTGGCCATATCCTTGCAATGGTCCCAATCCTACCCAATTTGCCTGGAATCCCTACTCGCTCTTCGCTCGATATTTGCATGTCATCAGACCCTCCCTTGGACGACCGAGCCCCAGGCCTGGTCATTTTCACTTCGGGAACGACCGGTAGGCCAAAAGGTGTAGTCCACCGCCGGTCGTACGCACGCGAGACTGCGCTCGCAATCGGCGAAGGCTACGACGTGGACCACAACGACGTCCTGCTACACCTTCTACCCGTCCATCACACCACAGGGCCAGGAACCTCGTTCTTCCCCTTCCTCTGCGCCGGCGCATGCATCGAGTTCCGCGGAGCAGGCAGCTTCGATGCCGCGTGGGTCTGGGAGCGCTGGCTGCGAGGCGGCCTGACAGTGCTGTCCGCCGTGCCTACCATCCTCATGCGCCTGAAATGGCACTTCGAGCGCGTGATCGCCCGCCTGCCCGCAGAGCAACAGCAGTCGTACGTAGCAGCAGCCCAGCAGTTCCGCGCGCTCCTGTGCGGCTCGAGCGCCCTGCAAGACAACGTGCAGGACTTCTGGACCTCGATGCGCCAAGGCTCCCCGGTCCTCACCAGGTACGGCGCGACCGAGTTCCCGGGCTGCCTCAAAGTGCCCGCCGACATGGACCACACGCCGCTGCCTCGCAGCTGCGTTGGCACGCCCGTGCCGGGACTCGCGGTCAAGCTGTCTGACGGCGACGTGGGCGAGCTGCTGGTCAAGTCGCCGTACAGGTTCGCCAAGTACCTGGACGACCGCGGCGCGACGCTGGCGGCGCACGACAGCGAGGGCTGGTTCCGGACGGGCGACATCGCACGGCGCGACGCGCGCGGGTTCTACACCATCGTCGGCCGCGCGTCGGTCGACATCATCAAGTCCGGTGGCTACAAGATCTCGGCGCTGGACGTCGAGCGCGCGTGTCTGTCGCTGCCGTACGTGGCGGAGGCGATGGTCGCCGGCGTGGAAGACGAAGAGTTCGGACAGCTGGTCGGCGCGCTCGTTGCGGTCAAAGCAGCAGCAGGAGCTTCGCGACACGAGGGAGAAGCAGTAACATCTGCTGCTGCTGGCTTGACGCTCGAGCAGCTGCGGTCAGACCTGCGCGCGAAGCTGGCGGGCTACAAGCTGCCGACCGTCCTGCGAGTAGTCGAGGGCGAGCTGCCCAAAGGCGGCACCGGCAAAGTGCAGAAGAAAGTGCTTGGTCCTCAGGCCTTCCCGGCAGGATACGAAGCCATTCCCGAGGTGCAAGTGTGGAGGCATAGGGAAAGGAACCAAGGGCAAGCGCAGGCTCGCCTTTGATCGCAGAGTCGATCGCAATCTTTTCCTTCCTCCCCTTGTTCTTTCGTTCTCTTTCCCTGCTCGCGGTCTTCACGATCTTGGGATCGGGATTCTCATCGTTGTCAGACTCTTGAGTGGAGTGCGTATGGCCATTTATCATCGGACGAAAGTAGCGAATCTTGAGGCCTTCGTCTCATCAACCTCGCTAGGCATGGCGAAAGACAGAGAGCGGGCCGTAGCGTCAGTGATACCATATGACCAACACAAGAAAGTGACATAGCGGCGAAGTTGATCAGCAGGTTTCTCACTCGTCTTGCGTCCATAAATTCCCACTCTTGTCTAAATCTATGTTTTGTCCTCAAACAATCCCACAACAACAAACAGGTCCAGCAGTCCGTGTGGGCTGCTCCATGTCCGACTGCGCCGCTTATCATGATACAATGGCAGGCTACCTGTTCTCCTGCCGTCAGAAAAACGCCCTTTCCCGCAAAACACCCAAGCACGCCGTATTACACCCGTACGCGAAAAGAAGTCTTCTTTCAAGAGGTCTTGTGTTACAGAAAACATGAAAATGCTGCAAACTCCGCTAAAATGTTGTCAAAAACAAACGCTTGCTTGATAAAGATCACAGGCGGAGAAACACGTCCCCCCGCTTCTCCTCTTCGTATTCATCCAGTCGTCGGTCGTCTTCAGCGTGTCGGAACCGCATCACCTTCCCGGAGCTCCAAGGTATGGACTGATACGAAGACGAGCCGGCTGTTCAGCACTTGAGCCAGCGAGCCCGTCCGTCTGTCCGCTAATTTCGAGATACGATGCGAGGCCCAGCTTTAGTAAGTCGAGACTCTCGATACTCCTGAGCCGTGAGCTCCAGTGACTGGTCCGAAGATCGACGAGACGCAAAAGCGTCTTCGCGGAATCCAGACGCCCGATAGGCAAACTCCACTGGTGGCGATATCGAATGGCGCGGAAGCAATGATGTAACTCATGCTGACCACTCGGTGGCATCCGCAGCAACATGTGGTTGAATCTAGCCTCCGATGTGGCGCTCCTTCTCGGGCTTCCAGGTGCCTATTCTCACGTTAGTATGTAGAAGTGCGCGCTAGATCGCTTTCAAACTCACCTTCGAAGTTGTGCTTGACCATGGCCATAGGGTCATCGTCCTCTCCAGCACCCATCTGGCCAACACCTGGTGAGAAGGCAGTGATGGGAAGTACAACCACATCACCGACCTTCTTCGCCTGCTTGATGCCTGTGAATTGCTCCCATGTGATGTTGCCCTTGCTTGTAGCCATGTCAAAGTACTCCGGGTTGTTGAAAAACTTGAAGATCGCATCGGTCCACAAGGCGGGTCCAGTGAATTCGACGACGCTCTTCATGTGACTCTTGTCGAGTTGTCCGCTGGCTTTCCTGCGCAAAGTCTCTTCTGTAATGGATGCGACAACGTCGACCAAGACTGGGTGACCAGGCTTGGCCTGAATGGTCCACTGACAGAATTGGATGCGACGCGAATACCAATCGTGCCAATCGGGGCGGTCGGGATCGGCTTCGATGCCCACGACCAGACCGTATGTGCTGCGAGGTACCTCTGTTGGAACCCACTCAACAGCAGACTTGAGGGCTGTGGTGTCAATGTCGCTGTAGATACCGCCGCGCGCCAGGAGAATGAGATAGCGGAAGAAGTCGGCCTTGAGCACAGGCTGAGGTAGCGCCTCGTATGCCTCCTGGACCTCAGGGATGCTGGCGTAGAAATGGCGGATGAGGTGGGATGCCACGGAATCGGTAATGACCTCGTGAACGAAAGAAGGGTGCAGCTCCGACCAAGAGGCCTCAGCAGGGCGGAATTCCTCGCCGAATTTGCCGTCTGCAGGTGTGTACTTCCAGGTTTGCCAAATGTAGGCCGGGAACTTGCTTTCGGAATCGTATGGGAAAATGTACGACAATTGCTTCCTCAGAGGCTCCGCGTTCAATTGGCCCAAAGGCACCTGAGGCTTGGGCTTCCTGACCAGAGCTCTTCCTCCGTTATCGCCATCCCACTCCTTGGTGGAAGGCGCGGGTTTGATGGGTTGTTCCTCGACAGCATTCTCAGGCGGCTCCATCTGAATCTTCTTATTATCCGAGTAGCTGCCCGTGGGCTTTGGCGAGTTATGTACCACGAGCGGTGCGGGATCCGAGTTGTGTGTGTTTTTGAGAAGGATGAAGAAGGTGAGGACGACACACGCTACCACGAGAGCGCGCTTGAAGGTGAGCATGGTGGCTCGAGGATGTGTGTGTTGGGACAGCCGTCGTGGCAGTTGTGGGTGAGATCGAGTCGCAAGAAGTGTGGCAGGAGGGTACAACGGCGGTGTTGGAGGCCGATGTTGACAGTCGTAGTGCGTGGATGCGAGAGGCTAGTAGACAGATTGTTCGAGAACGGTCCTGTTGGCAGCACTCATTATTAGAGGGTCAATGGCGCGTGGTTGGTGTCAGGCTGGCGGGATGTTTGCTTGGGGAGGAGGGATGCGAGAGAGAGGGAGATGGATGAATGGGCCGTCCAGGCCATGTGCACTCTCTGCTTGCTGCTTGGGTGGAGATTTGGGTGAAAGCATGTGCTTGTCGAGTGGGAAGTGGAGTTGCAACGGGATAGACGTACGGCGATCGATGCGCAGTGAAAGTATGCGCTATCAGCTGGATCCGGCCGGCGCGGCTGGGTCAAAGTGCAGATGCAAGAATAGAGCAGGGCCGCGCTGAAGAAGAGCCTTGCGTGGCGGCTGAAGAGGAGACGACGAGAGCAGACGAAAGGACGAGGGAAAGGTGGGTGTGTATGTGGCAGTGGTGCATGGGTGTGGAAGGGTTGTGGTATTGCTGCACAACACTCTCTCTCTCACAGACGGTGCCTGTGCCTGGACGCGCTACGGCTTCAGCTGGCAAAAATGATGGACGACCAAGGGACGACGACGACGATGATGGCACATGCAAACCAAACTAGTGCGAGACTGCCAGCCCACCGGCCTTGCCCTACCACGCCTGACGCGGCGTCCAGGCCTACTACCACTCTGCTGTACCAATGGCCGGCTCGTTGCGCAGCACGGCCTCGCCTGCCTCTATCTATGGCTATGGCGCAACGCCTAACACCCGCCCGCGACCTGCCCTTCTTACCCTGGCGGTGGTGGTGCGGTGGTGTTCTCGTACTACCTGCCTACCAGCGGAACGACAGCACGCAATCCCTACCGCTCCGTCAGCACTTGCTCGTATCGGCTATCTCCCTCACCAAGCCACCCGCGCGAATAGCCTCGCGCACCCGCCATCCGCCTGGCAAGGCCATGCGGTAAATGGTAGCTAGTCTAATCACTCTCTGATAGTGCTGAGAGCACAGAGCCTCAGCGAACACGAGAGACGACGAGCCTCGAGAATGCATGTGCATGTGCATGTGCATGGGCATGGGCGCTAGGACGACAACATCCAAATGCCCGCCGGCGAAGCAGCAGCAGCAGGTGTCTGCTAGACTGTGCTGCTACTGCTCCATGGCCACGCGTTGTCGCAGACGGCACACACGGGCGTAACGGGCGCTGCAAACTGGCCGCGTGCAGGCAGCCTGTCGGAGGACGCCATTTGCCTTCCACTCCCACTCTCTCTGCCGGATCGGCACTCGCTAGCGTCGGCTTCGTGTGCTTCTCCAGGCTCGTTGCGCCCGCTGCGAGACAAGATGCGTATGCATGTATCGCTGCTGGCTCGACGCAAGACATGCTCTCCTGACGAACACCCGCCGCTGAAGATCACCTCGTTGCTATGCATTCATGTCATGTAAACACCGGATCACCTGGACAGTATGAAATGTACGGCGTCATGCCTGAGCACCACCTGAACGTAGACAGCCGCCGATATCGTCATCCCGATATCTGTGGCTCGTCGTCACCATTGTACACTACCTACCCTGTTACATCCAAAGCCAAGCCCCTTCTTCTCAGATAGATAGATGGATCAACACCTCTCTCAAGCCCTCCGGGCCAGACTCGACTCCCGCTCGCTCGCTCGCTTGCCCGCCTCGGCACATAGCTCGCTGCAAAGCCACAGCATCATGCATGCATGCACGCGTTGATGCACTACACACGAATTGCACAAGGGAGCTGTTGCCAAAACCCATCGGTAAGGTAGGCGGTTGTCCGATCCCTCCACTCTGCACCGAAAGGCGGACAGGCAAGATAGCCTTCAGAATACCAATCAACCGCACCGTAGCGTGGGGCAGGCAGCTGCCGAGTGTCCGATCAATTGCGATCTCGAGACGCCGGAGCCGCTTCCAAGCCAAGGATGCGCGGTGTTTCATGTTCTTCTTCTCTCTTTCCCCTTGTTTGACGTTTCGTTCGTCGGGTGCTCTCTTAGTAGTAGGTCTTCCACGCGTTCACGTCGGGCTGTTCCATGTAGAACGATTGTCCTCGTCAGTTTCTCTTCTCCACCAAAGGGGTGCCAAATCTTCCAGAACGCGTGGAGATGCAATGCTTTAGGAGGTAGTCGGTAGGTTAAATACGTAGGCTCGGAAGGCTGTCCCAGGCTCTTGCAGGCTATACGCGCTCTCACCTCCCGTATATGTCGAAAGATCTGCATACCTTTACTTTACCTACGCACCCCATACGTCGCCACCCTACTCTTACTTTCCCCTCACAGCTTCGAAGACTGCCCTCCCGCCTTCTCAGTAGCCTTCCCACTACAGTGGTCACCACCTCACGAAACTTCTCAACCGCCGGCCGCGGTCCCCAAACACACGTGCAGCTACAAGCAGCTGGCTCTGCAGTCAGCAACCTACCGTTTTGTCAAAGCTCCCTTCCCGCCCCAACGCGAAACAAAATAGACTTCTACCGTTCCCATGCGTCCCATCCGTCCCTAACCCCCCATCACCCAAACTCAGCTATACCGTCCACTGGTACCAGGCACAACCCAGCGACCAAGGCAGACTTGGAGGCCTGGCCATTTCTTTGACCGAGGTAATTAGTGACCCGCGTCATGACTCCAAGCATCATGCAGAGCGACCCTTGACAAAAGCTTTGTTTGTGTGTGTCCAGGCGACTGCAAAGGACGACGTGACGCGCCGGTGACATTGCACGCATGCATGCATGCATGCATCTATGCGTAACGTGGAGGTGAGACTTCAAAGGTGACAGACAGAACATACATGTACGTTGTGCGCCACGCAGAGCAATGCAATGCAAGATCTCATCAATTCCTTTTATCTTCCGCCCTTTTTGAGGAAAGAAGCAAAAAAAGAAAGGAAGAAAGAAGAAACAAGCAATGGATGCGTGTGTTATAGTCACTCGCATGAAAGAACACCCCGTCACACTTCTACACAGCTTCTGTCATTTTTAGGTTGTATGGACATCTACAGCGACGCCAGCGATCATCGAGGCAAGACAGAGTCAACCTCTTTTTGTGATTGCAAGACATTCATGTTATATTCATACAACCACATACACACACTCACTCACACACAGAAGACGACAAATAGTTGGCCCTCTTCCTTTTCTTGCTCGAATCACCCTCGCTTCCCGTCTGTGTTCGCAAGAACGAGGCTCATACGCACGGCTCGACCTTCACGTGAAAATGGTCGCGCGAGGCGAATGGTCACATTTTCAAGGTTTGAGTGAACAACTTTCTGTTTGACATTCATTTACCCAGCAGCCTATCGAGCAGAGGGACTCTGAGGTCTGCCCCAGAAGTCCAAAGAGGCGATCACGTCTTCGCCTAGCTCGTCTTCGTACGCGAATAAGATCTGTAAAAAAAAAGAAAAGTCAGCAAAACTGTTGCCTTCCAAATTATAGTCACTCCACATGAAGAAGGGGCAGGAAAAAAAAAACTCACCTCTCTAGAACTCGAGTGCAAGAATCGGATGTTCTTGTGCGTCTGGATGCACACCAAGCCACCCGTGTCGCTCTGCCGGATCTCGATGAACTCGGGCTCGAACGCCAGAATGTACTTCTCGCCCCACGTGGCGAATGCGTTGGGCGCGCCCTCCCATAAGATCTTCCAGTCGCCGCGAGCGCGCCAGCCGTTCTTGTTGACGTAGAAGGAGAAGTCCGTGTAGCACAGCAGGAACTCAGACGTGTTGCGCTCGATGTAGATGGGCTTGACGCCGCCTTCGCGCCGGGCGACGAAGTCGAGCGATGTGTCTGCTTGGTCGAGCAGGGATTGGGTTTCGAGGGTTTCGAGGGAGACGATTTCGAAGCCCTTGGCACCGCCGACGCAGAGCTTTGAGCGCAGGAAGTGGATGCTGTTGCTTTCCATGGGGATGTAGAATTCCTTGTGCGGCTTGAGGACCTCCTGTCCGGAGGCGAGCATCTTGGCTAGTCCAGACTTCTTCTTGCCCTTGGTCATCGAGTCCATGGGTTGGTAGACCTTGACGGTGGAGCTGAGAGAGCTGGACTTCACGCAACACACAAGCGTCTGCCCGTTGCAAGTGCCAGCATTGATGTAGTTGGCGTGACAGATCTTGCGACCCTTCTTTGATGGACCTGCGATGCTCTCGTCCGTGTCAAGTGCGTCCAGAGAATATGAGTACACAACCTTGTCTGTGAGCACAATGAGGATCTGATGTTGTTCTAGAACCTCAATCTGTGTGACGAGTCGTGCCTCCAAAACCTTCTTGGGCTTCTGTGAAGCATCCTTTGGCCTGCGGTCGGACACGTACACGCCGTAGTCTGTGCCGATGACGAGCTTGCGGCCGCCGTCGATCGGTCTGCAGCAGTTAATCCTTACCGATGAGAAGAAGCCCTCATTCAGTTTGCTCATAGTGAAGATCTTGTGCCTCTCTGAAAGCTTCTCCTTCTGCTCAAGGATGAGTTTCATCCATTTCTCACGTTGGATCTGAGTGGTGCAGAAAAGCGTGAGTTCATAGCCTCCCTTGCCCAAGCCCTTGAAAGTGATAGGGTATCCCTGCTCGTTGGGAGTTGCGCGTTGAGCAGCAACCCGGCCAACACCAGGAATCATGCTTGAGGAAGGTCGCTTCGAGATGCCCATCTTGGGTAGAACGGTATCCATTTCCTTGATCTGCAAGAGCTCGAGAGGTATAGGCTTGCGGTAGACCTTCATTTCTTCTCGCTTGTTGACCATCTTCGATCTGACTAGGAGCACCGCATGATCGAAGAGGTATGCCGTGATGTCTGCTGTTTCCGACGTTGGCGTCTTCTTCAAAGTGCTCTTGAAGATCAATTGGCGGCTCTCTTCCGTCAGCTTCAGGTCCATGTGTGGGATAGCGCCCCACTTCAGCTGTGAGTTCAAGCTCATCAGGTTGAAGTGGTTCTCAGCCTTGCCGGACTCCTCGTTAACCTTGGCCAAAACGTCCTTGATCATCGTAATCGCCTTGGGGATATCCTGCTTATCAGGACTGTCCTCTGCAGTTCGCTTGAGAACATTCTCCAATAGCAAGGGGTATCTTGCCAGTCTCGTAGTAGGCTTCGTAAGATATCCGTTGAGCTCGAGTTTGCGAGATTCCTTCAGGCGTTCGGTTTCATCAACGAAGCGTTGGAATAGGTGGTTCGACGTCTTTTCCCTTTCGAACTCAAACTTGCCAAAGAGTTGGTTTGCACCATATTTGATGAATGGAGTAAATTGTTGCACATATTCCAAAAAGATGTCTCCAATGTTTCGCACAACTGGCGACTGTTGTTGTCGACGGGTCAATGCACTCGCTAAACGCGAATTGACGCTGTGCACCTCCTGACAGTTGGAGAAGACTGTACGGATAAACTTCTCGCGTCTGTGCTCTGGAATCGGCGACAGCTCCGGCATACGCAATGGCTTGATCCAGAAGTCACGCAAGTATTCGAGATCCTTTACGAAGTCGCGCTCGGTATACATAAGCTCGGAGATGACTTCCTGTCGGTTCTTCTCGTCGTCGGAGACACTGTTTGCCACTTCCTTTGACACCGAGTTGATCCACAGCTTTTGCTCGCTCTCTGCTTCATCGTGAAGACTTGACCTTGACGTTTCACGTTTCAGACCAGGCGTTTGTTTGAGGTTCAGTCTTTGCTGTTGTTCCAGCCTTCTCGGGCAAGCAATGGAATAACACAGATTGTCGCGGTTGCAGGTTGGCGAATAGCATTCTGTGAGAAGGGTGAAGACGCCATTCACTTCTGGTTGTTCGTCTGTGAGAGTCTCTTTGAACTGGTAGATCTCGTTCGGGGAGTCGCGTAATCGGTGGGAGTAAGCCACTTCGTGGAAATACTTTTGCGCATCCAAAGATCGGCCAAGAAGAAGAGCCAAATTGCGATCCGATGTTCTGATGATGTACGCGATGAGTTCCACGGCTTCGTAGCCCGTGAAAGCATTCTGATAGACCAGACCGTCTTTTTCTCTCTCACTAATAGCCACTCGTTCGCGGAACGCTTGTGCAACATTTGACAACATTGCTCCGTACACAAGTGATGGTCGTTTTTGTGCGACCATGGTGCTCCCTTGGGTCATTTGGCTGTTGGACCGCTGAGCTCCAGCACCAGCAGGCCTTGGAGATTGGTGATCGCCGGGTGAAATTATGGTAGAAGCCATCGACATCGTCCTAGATCCAGCGCTACCGTTGCTTTGGTGTTTTCCTTCGGTGTGCGGGGCGCCTGGAATTCGCTCAGGGTGGTAGCCATTTGTGAGGGTGGATTCTGAATGCATAGTATCGCCAGACTCTCTCCTTCGGTTCGGAATAACTCTTCCACTCATAGTCTGCGTGTAGTCCTGATCTCTTGAATATGAAGACATGGACATTGTCCGCTCATCGCCCGTTCGCTCTGGAACCACTCTTCCTTGCGCAGTAGTCCGGGCCAGGTGATTCTGTGGCTGATACGGCTGCTGTCGGAATGCATTGGCAGGTGCTTGGCCATAACCATTACCGCCTCCAGGAGGTTGATACGCTGGGCGCGGGTTCGATGCAAGCGACTGGGTGCGGTAGCTGTCGGTGTTCAAAGCCGGACCGCCTGGCGGGTATGGTCTCTGTGTGAATGAGCGTTGGTAAGGTGCGCCTATTGGAGGACCGCGGGGATCCATTCGCTGTGGCTGGTTGTAGGGAGCGCGGTCAGGTCGGACTGGCTGAGGCATATTCTGGCCCGGAGGAATGGGCCGTCTTTGTGGTGGGTTGTGTAGTTGCCCCGGTCCATTGGGGTATCCTGGGCCATCCATTGGTCGCGGTGGAGGGTAGCCGTTTGGCTGCTGTCCTGGCCGTATGGGCGGCGCGCGAGGCATGTAGCCAGAAACGGAGCCTGACATCGTGTTTGCTCGCTCCTGGGGAATCTGTGGCGGCGGTCCACCCATCATCGTCTGACTCCTCCCTGATGGCGGCGGCCCACCGAAGATGTTGGAGAAGGCGGCATCACGCTGGGCAGAAGAAGAGGAGCCCGGGCCGTTTGAAGACTGGCGACCGTAGTCGCGGCCCTGCTGGGACTGATATTGTGCCATGTCGCGTGTCCAGAGGTCGTGGCGGCGAACACTCTACCAGAACGGCATCCGGGCCTCGCCCGGGATGAGAAAGCCCAGTTGGCAGGCGAGTGGTCGACGGCCTGGACTGGCTACCAGGGTCCTGCAAAAGCGGCGGGAGAAGTGGTGCGAATGGCAGCGCAGGAGCAGCAGTCGCTTGGTGGGGAGGAGAAGGTCGCGGCGCGGTGTTGAGGGGTGGCGGCGGCGGCGGCGGTGGTGAGGCGACGGCTCACAGGGCGGGCAGGTGATTGCTCTGGCGTGGGCGGGCGTAAGGCGTGGACGGAGGATGCAGATGCGTGCGTGTGAGACCGCCGTGGTGCTTCAAGGTTGTGTGTCTCGCACGGCAGATGCACGGCAGAGCCAATCAGCTGGCCCAGCGGATACTTTACAGCCGGGCTTCGTGGCGTTTGCGAGAGAGAGCATCCAGCTTCAGAGAGAGCGTGGGCGAGGCTGCGTTTGAAGAAGCGACCGGCAAGAAACAATGTGAGACGAAGCGGCCATGCACACTTTTCTGGTTGCAGCTGTAGTCTGCACGTATAGTCGTATCGCAGCTGACAGTCTGGCCCTTATGATCGCCCTTCCTTCGGCGATGTCGTACTGCATCGCTTCACTGCGATCACGTGTCTCGAGACCTCCAGGCTGGCTGGCTGGCTGGCTGGCGGCTAGCGCACCCGTGCGTCGCGGACCTCCCGCGTGCGTGCTGCTGGAGTTGCCTCTCTCGAGCTGGCTGCCCATCATCGACCGCGACATATCATCGCCGTGATCACCAAGCCGAGCACCGCTGCTCACCATCAAACCTCACATCATGTCGTCTGACGAGTACGCACCCAAGTTTGCGCCCTTCTTGGGCATGGTAAGGCAGCCTGATCGCCGCGCAACATCTAGAACCATGAGCTAACATCACCCGAGGCCGGTATTGCGTTCGCTGTATGTCCTCCATGTCCACCCGACTCGCCTGGCCGCACGATGCGAAAGAAAACATACTAATATTACCGCGTACAGATGATCTTTGGATGTACGTCACAAGAGCTGGAAGATTAAAGATCCGATGGTGTGGTTGCTAAGACGCGGAACAGGCATAGGAGCAGCATACGGCACAGCCAAGTCTGGCATCGGTATCGCAGGTGTCGGTACCTTCAGATCCGACCTTATCATGAAGGTGCGCGGAAAGGAAATTGGCGGATGGGACAATGGCTAACAACAGCAGTCCCTCATCCCAGTCGTCATGTCTGGTATCATTGCTGTGTATGCCCTGGTGGTTGCAGTCCTTATCGCCGGAAACATGAAGCCCCCACCTGAGATGCAGTACAGTCTGTTCAACGGGTTCATGCACTTGGCTTGCGGTCTTAGTGTTGGATTGACTGGACTGGCGGCTGGCTACGCCATCGGTATCGTTGGTGACTCGGTATGTGGATTTACCACTGGTCGCAAGACTGGATTCAGGAATGGGCTTAGTTTTTGACCTTTCGCAGGGCGTTCGCGCGTACATGCAGCAATCGCGTATCTTCGTCGGCATGGTCCTGATCTTG
The DNA here is from genome assembly GCA_026122715.1 of Cladosporium colombiae. Taxonomy (NCBI): domain Eukaryota; kingdom Fungi; phylum Ascomycota; class Dothideomycetes; order Cladosporiales; family Cladosporiaceae; genus Cladosporium; species Cladosporium colombiae. The sequence goes on along the minus strand of JAKZFA010000008.1, from coordinate 379,385 downwards.
ATTTTCGGCGAGGTCCTCGGTCTTTACGGGTATGTCTTGTTTCTTAGAGGGCAAGCAATGGTGAAATACTAACGATAACACAGACTGATTGTGTCACTCATTTTGAACACCCGCGCACAAGGTTAAGCCATTTCGATCGACAAGACACCAAATCTAAGAAGGAAATGAACAGCCCTTGCCACTCGAAGGCGTCCGCCGAGGATATCAGTGCCTGGATGCGATTACATACTTGCATCTCGCCAGCGCCAACGATTACAGGCTCCTAAAGGGATGCCCGTGCTGTACCGATCGAGAGTGCCTGGTAGCAGCGTGTAGAAGTTAGCAGTGTCTGAAGGCAGCGGTGGAGCATGGTACCGGAGTTTTTGACACAGATATTAGACCGGGCGCAGCGTTTGTACATTACCTCAATATCGCTTTATAACACCAATAACTGTGGAAAAATATGTTGACCAGGCTCGAAACCACCCCCTTATCAAATCCTTGGCCTGCAAGTCAGTATGGGTACGCATAGTCTCAACAGAAGCCGTGTTATGATTGAAAGGAGACGAACGGCAAACAAGCATCTCAGTGGTTATTATGCTGGTGCCATCTTTCCAAGCATCGAAACGACCACACTTGCTATCGAGACAGCATGTGAAGACTCGCGTTGAGCTTCCTCTGAGCCGACAAGCTACATATGCAACAGCATAGAACTTCTGAACGTAGTGCGCAAAACAAACTGGCATGTTTTGTCGGCCTATCTGACGTTGCTAGACGCCGAAGTAGTCGTTCTCGCCATCGCGATAAGTGGAAACACCTATATCACCTATAGCCGCTCACTGAATCGCAAGCAACAAACTCCCGATGCTCGTCCATTCAATCCCGAGCAGTCTCAGGTGCTGACATCACCGCTCGATCCTCAACCAGACATGGAGACGGAGACACCTCGCAAAGACCCACAGAGCACATGGCATGATGCCTGCCTCAGCAGTTTCCCACGACCTCTGATTGTCTACATGTTGCGATATATGGTTAGATGGCTAGCGAGACTGTCGGAAATATATCATGTTTGATAGCATGTCTTCCTGTTCAGTCTCACCCTAAAAAAAGCCTCGTGCGGAAACAAGCTCTTCGGCAGGGCTGCAGCGTGCTGTTCTGCGGCGTTTCTTCGCAGATTTCGAGCTACGTCAGAATGCGTCTGGCGTCTAGCCCGCTATCACCACCAGACCAGCAGCACCCCGCGGCGGAGAATCTGACGGGTCCTCATGCTTGCATTGCACTGTGTGGTATTCGAGAGAGCTGCCTCGTCTTCTGTTGTGATTCACGTACTACCCACTGCCCAAACATATCGCCCTTGTCATTCACTCCGAACAGACGCCCTCCAAAACCAAATCTCGGACTCGGACTGCGGCTGAACGAGTCTGTACCACAAAGCATTGAGCGACACACACTGATCGGAGCCGTGCATACAAGCTCATACCCTTCTCTCGCCAATCTGTCCCCTCTTGAAGACATGAAGGAGACTTGAACCTCTCAACAACATACACACTCCATCTTGTTTGCGCGAACAAAACCACCCCACGACCGCTCTATACACAAAACAATCCCCGCCGCCTTGCACCAGTCATGGCTCCTGGACTCGTCGACAAGATGGCTTCGCGCCTCCACCGCATGAGCCACAGCAGTTCGGAAGGAAAGAGCGAGAGCAAAGAAGTTTTCACAGCCCGCGAAGAGGAGAAGGCAAGATTGGCATCGTGGCAAGCCGACACCAAACCTCTAGAGGTCTCCGAGATCATCGTGGACCCGCAGACAAAGCCTGTTGGCCACTCGTCCAAACTGCTCCGCAAAGACGATTTCGAACTCATAAAGACGCTCGGCACTGGCACATTCGCGCGCGTGTGGCTGACCAAGTTCGCTGGGCGCAAGAGCACTGAGAAGAACCAAGTATTCGCACTGAAGGTGCTACGAAAGGTGGATGTCATTCGACTGAAGCAGGTGGAGCATGTACGCAACGAGCGCAATGTGCTTGCTGCTGTGGCAGGGCATCCCTTCATCACAACTATGATTGCGAGTTTCCAGGATGCCGATACTCTGTACATGTTACTCGACTACTGCCCTGGAGGCGAAGTCTTCTCATATCTGCGGAGAGCTAGACGGTTCAATGAGCCTACGAGTCAATTTTACGCGGCAGAAATCTGCCTGATCTTGGAGTTCCTGCACGACAAGGAAGGCGTTGCGTACAGAGATTTGAAACCAGAGAACATTTTGATTGACTCAGAAGGCCACTTGAAGCTCGTGGACTTTGGCTTTGCAAAGAGGATTGAGAACCGTGCGTGCCCCGAAGATGATCCTATGACGGACCCGACTGACTTCTCCTCTACAGGAGAAACATATACACTCTGCGGCACTCCCGAGTACCTCGCGCCCGAAGTCATCAAGAACACCGGCCACGGCACGGCTGTGGACTGGTGGGCTTTTGGCATTCTGATCTACGAGTTCCTGGTTGGTCAACCACCATTCTGGGACCAGAACCCAATGAAGATCTACGAACAAATCGTCGAGGGCAAGGTCCGCTACCCATCTGCAATGGGCGAGGATGCCCGTGATTTGATCGGTGGTCTCTGCACAGTGGACGTCAGCAAGAGGCTGGGACACACATCTGGCGGCGCTTCCACGATCAAGGCGCATCCCTGGTTCAAGAATATTGACTGGAATGCGCTGTACCACCGCGAGATGCAGGGCCCCATTGTGCCGCACCTGAAGAGTGCAGACGACACGAGGAACTTTGACGAGTACGACGCCGAGCCAGTGCACAGGGACCAGTACACCCAAGTAAGCAAGAAACCTTGCAGTTGATCTTCAAGGTTGCTTTGAGCTAATGTATCCGTGCTGCAGGAACAAAAAGACAAGTACGACAGCATGTTCGCCGACTTCTAGATACGTCCCTGCGAAGTAACCAATAATGCCCGGCGCTAAGGAGGTGGATGAACGTGAACATATGCATGTGCCTTGCGCGCGAGAGAGAGAGAGACAAGAGCCAGGCGTTCAGGGAGCAAACTAAAGGCTTATCCGAGTTAGGTTTCTGGTCGGCCGCAAGGGTCAGCGCCATATATATTTTGGGGTAGCATGATTTGATGGTCTCTGTGTTAGTGGGGGTTGTGCTGTGCTGTTTCGCCGACTGTTTGGAATCTCACGATCTTTGCGCTGTGACGGGAATCGGAGGGATCAAGATATGTTGAGCGTCGCTGATGTTTTACGTCATGTAGCATGATCCATATAATGACTGTTATCACGCGTTGGGTCCCAATATATTCATGCAGCCAGCGATGTTTCGGTTGGTTGGTTGTCAAAGCTCCACTGCGGGCTCTCCTCATCCTTGATCCGATTGTGGAGGCGGCTTGATGCGGTTGGAGCTGGAGCTGGAGCTGGAGTGGGTTAACCGTGCTCGCCGTGAGCACAGCTGTTTGCCGAGGTGATGATCATCGTGGTCTCGCATGACCTGCAGGTTGTCGATGTTATTCCCAATGCCCGCAGCTATGGCAGCCACCGCCATTTTGCTGGTCTCTCGCAGGGTGCTGCTGTCACGACTCCATCATCATGCTTCCCAGGACGCTGGCTAAGCGCCAGCTCCTCAATCGCAGAACATTACTCTCTATATCGTCCCAATGCCCTCGAAGGACCCTCTTGACAACCTCCCATGACCGTGGCCCATCAGAACCAGCCTTAATCGAGCAAACAATCCCTCAGCACTTCGCTTCCATAGTTTCACAATTCGGTGACCGTAACGCCGTCGTCTCCCGCCACCAGAACGCCATCCTCACATACTCTGCCCTCGACGAGCAAAGCAACAGCATCTCCCGCGGCCTGCAGTCTCTGGGCGTGAAGAAAGGCGACCGCGTGGCTGTCTCCCTGGGCAACAACATCGAATTCGCAAGCTTGACTTATGCGTGCTTCAAACTGGGCGCCGTCCTCGTGCCGCTCAATCCCAGCTTCAACTCGCAGCAGGTCGTTTCTGCGCTGAGCCATTTGGACGCAACGCACTTGGTCATCGGCACCGAGACGAACTTGAGCCGGAAGCCGCCTAGGAACAATGGCGAGCTGTTGAGGCAGATATGTCCTGGCGTGGATGGGCCTGGGAAGGTGGAGTCGGAAGCTGTGCCTTCTCTGAGGCAGATCGTGTTGGTGGACAATTCTGCCGGACGGGTTGATGCGAAGAGCATGAGGGCTGCGGTGTCTTTTGGGGATTTATTGGATGGATCGAAGCAGGCGCTGCCGGACCAAGGGCTGCATAGGGATGATGTGGTGAATATACAATTTACGTCGGGCACGACGTCGATGCCGAAGGCGGCGTGTCTGTCCCATCGGTCGATTCTGAACAATGGGCTTCAGATTGGAGATCGCATGCTGTTGACTGAGAAGGACGTGATATGCTGTCCGCCACCTCTTTTCCATTGCTTTGGATGCATTCTGGGCTACATGGCGAGCGCTACACATGGATCCTCGATTGTCTTCCCTACCGAAGCTTTCGACCCTCTGGCTTCTCTCAAGGCTGTGCAGGAATACAAGGCGACCGCTCTATACGGCGTGGCTACGATGTTCCTCGCAGAACTTGAATTGCTAGCCAATGGAACTGTCGCTCACGAAGGCTTCCAACACCTTCGCACAGGTATTGCGGCTGGCAGCTCAGTGCCTGCAGAGCTCATGCGGAAGCTGCACAAGATCCTCAATCTAGACGAGCTTACTATCTGCTACGGCATGACCGAGACTTCGCCCGTCAGTCTGATGACGCGCACAAACGATCCGATCCAGAAACGAATCGACACTGTTGGACGCCTACTGCCGCATGTTGAGGCGAAAGTCGTTGATGTGCTCGACAAGACCAAGACACTGCCGATCGGCGAGCGTGGGGAGCTTGCAGTCTCTGGTTATCTAGTGATGAAAGAATATTGGGGCGACCCGGTTAAAACGCAGGAAGCTCTAATACCAGATGAAGATCACCCAGGAAAAGTATGGATGCTCACTGGAGATGAGGCGAGGATGGACGAGGAGGGCTACGTGTCGATCACAGGCCGCATCAAAGACCTCATTATCCGAGGCGGAGAAAATATCTCACCACTTGAGATCGAGAACAGCCTGCTAGCGCACAGCGACGTGCAGGAAGTGAGCGTCGTTGGCTTACCTGACGAAAAGTACGGCGAGGTTGTCGCTGCATTCACCGTACGGCGGAAGGGCAGCGATCTCAGCGCGAAGGATGTCAGAGATTGGGTTAGAGAGAAACTCAGTGGCCATCTGGTGCCCAAATATGTCTTCTGGGTCGATGACTTCCCCAAGACTGCTTCGAACAAAATCCAGAAATTCAAACTGCAAGGGTTGGGTGTGCAGCTGCTGAAAGAGGGCGGAGGTCTGCAGTAGCTTTTGCTAGCTTATATCATCAGGAATTGCGAGGCGTGCATGCGTGTATCGGAAGCTGGGGGAAGCTCTGATGCAACAGGGCAGGGCGCAGGGTGCATGAGACACGGCGTTATTCGCCTCAGATACATGTTTGGATGGCATGATCTGAGGGGCAAACAATCGAGCCAATGTCGTTCTCCGAGAAATACAGAGAGAACCAATGCTTCCCGCGTTTGCACAACCGAGCAGTCGACGAATCATCCAAAAGCTCCATTCCTATTCAAATACACTCTATGCACTGCCTCACTGGTCCCCCGAGCTCCTTCATCGATTTCAATTCACCACTTCGTCTTCGTGAAACAGCTACCACATACTGCAAGACCATGGAATCCAGGAACCTAATCGAAGAGCTCCCGATGCACGACCCCTCCATCATCGAAGAGGCGAAGGCTCTCATTGAGAAGCTGAACACCATGACGCAAGCCTCATCCACACGCACAAGGCATGAGCTCCCATCGGTCGAACCCACTACTACTGAGAATCACGACGACGATGACGACAACGCTAGCGAGCTCAGCGGCTACTCAATGCTTACGCCTTCCACCGCTTCCAAGACGGGGCGTGATGACGAGGAACTGCTGTTGGACCAGCGACTTCATGTCGAAGAGCCGGTCGATCTCGGTGGGGAGGCGCATGCTCCAAAGTTTGATATCGACCGTCTCGTCTCCGAAGCCATTGAAGAGAGCATGGCCTTCAAGCAGACACAAGAGGACGATACTAACGTCTTCCAGACTGAGAGTAAGCCGAGCAATGGGAAACGCAAGCTTGTCGGCATCGTCACCACTTTCGAACAAGCTGTCGACTTTGACAACGGCCAGACTGCCGTTCGCTTCGTCGCCGATCACCTGGGCATCAGTCTAGGGCCGGAAGCCAAAGAGATTCGCGTATTGTCCATTGAAGGCGACGGCCACCTCGAGGTCTCGACCCCTCCTCACCCTGAGCCTCCTCTTGAGGGCACTTGTCCTAGCCACGATGCCGTCGATTTAGTCGCCCAGATCCACCGTGTTGATACAAGCCGCACCCAGGAGGACACTTTGCATGCAACCGCCTCGAAAGTGTCGAGTCACCATTCGTCATTCTTCCCGCCTCACCTTGAGACGTTTGCTGTCGCACCCTTGCTGAGCGATAAGGAGATGTTGACATTCCATCGCACGGAGCTTGCCAAAGCTCGTACCCTTCAAGCACTCGTCGGTTCCAGCAATACTGCGGATCCTGGCAATTTTCTCAACATGAACGGTCATGATGCAGGGAAGAGTGCGACCGCAGCTGGGAATACCAAGCTTCCAACGCTATCCCAACTCATCGACATTGCTAAAGCTAAGATCCACCGAGAACTCACCACTCCTGAGCGTCTCGACGCGCCAGACAGCTCGAAACAGATCAGCACCAAGCAGAAAGAAGTCAAGACTAAGAAGACCAAGAAGATCAAGTCGACAACGAAGAAGTGCACCTCTACCTTGGCATATGAGAGATTCCTGGTCGGCACTGCTTCGGTTCTGCTGTTTGTGGTCATTTCCCTTGTTTTCTGCCTTGCTGGCATGAGTACTGCGCGCCGCGGGCATTTTATGGGTCTCTGGCTGGGATCTTGAAGCGATTCGAGACCGCAAGGGTGAATTCTGCCAGGGCACGAGTGCCCTTCAATCGTTTGCAAGAGGAGCACGGTGATGGATGAGTAGGTGCGCACATGATAGACACTCCATAGCAGCATGTATCATATGGATGCTGGAGCTACAGCTTCTGGTCCCACAGCTCTTCTCATATGTGCGTCCGTTCAGACAAGCATTGGTGCAAATGGCGGGGCATGCAACATATTATTGCATAACATGCAGGAAGCTCTGTGTGATGTGATACAGCTTCAGCCAATGCTGTGTGCACTGCGTGCATTGGGAGGGGTCGAGCAGGTAGCTATGTCGAGACAGCTCTTGAGGCAATAAAAGACACATTTTGTCCTGCTGCGGAGCTTTCCTGTTGTCATTGTCGTTCTACAAAAGGACCACCTCGAGGGTACACAAGATCTCATTCCGGTACCATGGCAGCGGAGCAACCGCTCCCGTACGATCTCCACGATTCAAACGATTTGGGACGCTTCACCCATGTCGCTCCATCTACACTTACTGATTCCGAACATGAGGTGATCATTGAGGTAGATTCTGAATCCGACGTACCATGCTCGAAGGCACGGAAAGATCGTAGTACTGCGAGCTTGCCCGTTAATGGCCGCAAGAAGGGCCCAATTGGCAAGAAGAAAGCTCCGCTGAACGAAGATCCCATCATTCCTCTTCTGTCTGAGGATCTGCTCTATCATCTGATGGATCAAAATAAGATCCTAATGGATCAGAACAAAGTTCTCACGCAGCGACTGGAGCCCTCAGACCCATTCGCAGCTGCCTTGTCCAAAGATGGAAACCCGCTCGTGTACGAGCAGCCTCTGATGCCAGAGATGGTGCACCCCATGAGTGCTCCACCATGCCCAGAGCCATTCCTACCGGACTTTGCCCAACCCGTGAAGCGCAAGCCGAAAGACGTCAAAGAAGACAAATTCTACGCGCAGTGCAAAGAGCTCTGGGACGTCCTTCCGCGCGTCCTTCGCGTGCTTGAAGCCGCAGCCCCACCACCACCGCCGCCACCTCCGCCGCCACCGACCGCCAAGGTCGTGGAGTATGACCCTTGGGGTGTCCCGTATCCCGATGCGTTCAATGGCATGACACTTACCCAGGTGATGCCACTTTACGAACCTGGCGCCTCGGAAGAAGAGAAATCGTTCGCCACCAGCAAGGACAACTTCTTGAGGGGAATCCTCGAAGCCGAAAGGAAATTCGGAGTCAGCAACAAGGCCAAGAAGTCTGGCAAGAAGGCCAAGCCGAAGACTGACAATACGAAGTTGAAGTTTCTCGATAGGGACAATTTGATGCTGTGGGCTTGGAAGGCGCTTGACTTGTTGCAGAAATTCTTGGTTGTCTTTGTCATGATCCAGTTGTCGTCGCTCGTCGGTGGTGATGTGTTCGGTTTTTTTAAGAAGAGCCCGAAGAATAGTTCTTGGCTGGGTTTCTGATCATACCGCAAGACCTGTTTCTGGTCTTCCTGAACAAGCATTCTCTTGAGATATTGCGTGTTTGATCCGTTGGGCCGTCATTCATGACGGGTGGAAATGCACGGTTGGCGATCGGTCTCAAAAGTTGTGCTCGCATCTTGCTTCATGTTCTCGACAGTATCAGTCAGTCATTGAATATATTTATCAAACAGCCGAGTCAGCAGAAAAAATGACAAGTTAATAAAGAAGTTGAAGTCGCCTGATCTCTATGCACTTGTACCGCCTGCAGTCTTACCTTTAATGTAATAAGAAATAGGACGTGCGAGCTCAAACGCCTACTCTCGGCAAAATAGGCTCTCCCGAAGTATATGCACTACAGCATGAATTTGCGAAGCTGTGTCCACGATCTTACACGTCGCTGATGGGTAAGCTCAGAGGATAACGATGTCCGTCTCGAGCAATTCGGACCACCGTGGAGGTTTTGTAAGGAAGTTGGTGTGACGCGAGCTGCGGAGCCAGAAGAAGCGCACGCCAAGCACCAACCACCAATGTCGCAACACAACGCCTCCAAACCTTCAGTCTTTTATCAAACATCAGTACTTTTCCGAGATGGATAGGCAAGACGCTTCTCGCGGCTCACATTATTCTCCCAGCGCTTCGTATGAAGGACGGCAACATTCGACTCTTGCTGGAAAGTCCGAAATAGCAGTTCCCCGCCTCAGTACTGGTGATGCTCTGGGCAATGACTGTGATGACGAGCAAGAAGACGGATCCGGTCTGTCAGACTACTCTCCTCGAGAATATGACCCTGCCAATAGCGGACACTTCGACAGCGGCGAAGAGCGATCGCGCTCTCCCACATCACCTCGATACTCGCATTCTGGATCTCGCCACGACGTCTCGAACTATTCTCCTTGCGAAGAACACTACGAAAGTACATCTGATCATGCTCTTCGCAAGGTAGGGCGACCCGTAAAGCGACAGGGTTCGTCCAAAACAGATACCGCCGATGGCTCCATGGAATTGCAGCCTGCAAACGAAAAGACTACAAAAAATATAGCAACATGCGGGACTCCCGGCACGCACCCAGACGGAGCAGTCGACATTCAACCTGGTGGTGGCCTTGATGGCTGTGACCTGTGGGCTCGAGGGCGGAATCCTGCTACAAGGAAACATAAGCGCAAGCGAGCTTCCGCGGAGCTCGTTCAGTGCTTGATCACACAAAATCACAGTTTGTCCGAGCGACTCGGAAAAGTTGAGACTGCGCTGGCTCTGATGCAGAGTCAGATCAGACTACATGAGAAGCCTGAGACTTCTGCTACTGGGATCCATAATGCGCAAATCCAGCATGGAAGCGTCGCTACAGATAATTCCGAGACGGAGATGACCGAGAGTGTTTTGCGAAGTGAACGCCTAAAGCTTGCGCGGGACATTTGCATGATAGTGTGCCTGGTAGCGGTTATCATAGTCTTGCTCAAGCTCCCAAGATTGCTAGATGCCGTCGTGTGCCTCGTGGACCAAAATACGGAGTCTCTGCGGTTCGAGCGTTTGGTTAAGCGCAATGCTGGTCAATAACACCTCATTTGATTGGTGACGGATATGCAAGAGCTGTATAGCTATAGCTTGGCCAAAATCAGCCGTGCCAGCGCAGACCGGTAAAGGCTCAGCTCAGGCTGCTTCGGAACTTACACCGAGGCTCCAGAAGACCATGAGTCCACGCTGTCAGTGCTTTGGCCTGCTGGGCTTTCCAAATCCTTCTTTCCGGGTATTACCCTTGCGCACCATGAGCACCAGCTGCGGTTCAGGCCGCCTTGTTCTCTGCTCAGGTACCTTCCCGTGCTTCTTTCATCCTCATAGTGTTTTACCGCTTGACCGACGCACACCTTCTCTTTCACCTTTGTCTTCAATTGCCCTCCGATACCGACCATCTCTTGCATCATGTAGCTGCAGCCTCTGGGTTCATGACCAGGTGACTCCGATGCTTCTGCAGCCAATTCTTCAGCACCGCATTCGTACTCTCGATACACGTCTTGTGCTGCTAAGCAGTTCTGGCGTCGGCCACATTCGACACCTTCGTTTCCTTCGCCCAAACCAGCGCCAATGCCTCCACATGCAGAGTATCGGATGCGCCAGTTCACGCTACGTTGATGGTTCGTATCTGCTTGGCGCGATTCGAGACCGCATGGTTGGCAGAGCCAGACCGTCGTCGGGCAGTTGCAAGGCGTACGGGCAAAAGCTGAGTCCGTAAAGGTTTGGACGGAACTGATGATTGGAGTCAGTCAGACCCATCAAACGGCCCCACGACACATTGCATACGTATTAGTCTCGCAGTCGTCCGACGTAACACTCGTGAGCCTACTGAATGGCGACTTCATGCACACTCTGCATAGCCTACGATGTCTGCCTTTAAGGTCTCGGGGATGTGGCGGCTTGGCTATACAATTCTGTATTGGAGATTAGCGACCTATACACTATCAGGTAGGATAATATGGCTCTGTCATACTCGACACACGATCTTACTGCATTTCCTGCACTCTCCGACCATGTCACGGGCGCAGGGGCCTACTTTGCCGCTTGTGATGCGCCGCGATGCCTGCTTTGCATGATAGATGTTCGAATCACCAGAATCATAGCATGCAGTTCCAGCTCTCTCAGAAGAGTCTGGATTCTCGTTGACGCAGCGCAAGGTGAGAGTCTTCAGCATGGTGCGGTACTGAAGTAAGTTCGCACGGAACTGGCGACATGTTCGTGACAGATCATGTAGCGCATTCAGATCTAGTAGGCTTGCTAACTGCGAGACGATGCTGTGGGATCGGTCAGTGGCCGTATTTCAGAAGTACAATGTACCCATGTACACGGAGGGATAACGGCAGTGACAGAGCTGAACAATGAGACCCCGAGAGAGTTGATGCGCCTTGGTGCTACCAGACCGACAAGCTTGGGTATACTCACGGATAGCAGCTCAAAGCTGCCGAGAAGCCATTGATGTTCGGATTGTACCTGCCATCATCTTTGACGATAGCAAGTGGTAGCTGGAACCTAGCTTCTGGATCGGTGGTGTCTTCGTCCTCGAGGGATATTAGTCGTACCATTGTTGAGAGTTACCAGCAAGAGCGGCATCAGAGCGACAGCCCTGCGCAATTATGTGAAGATTATGCGACCAAAGTGCTGGATTCCTTTGCTACGATATCGGAGGTCGACGTTTGTTGATCATACGACAAAGGCGATGTTTGGAAACGGTGGCGATTCATGTGGCGGGGTCGAGGTCGGGTGGGTCCTTGGTCGGCCGCGTGCCTCATCCTCTCAGCCCTGTCGCCCTGTATTCATCATGCGCAGCAGTGGAACATACTGCAATACTTCAGAACTTGATGGAAATAGTTTCGTTGCAAGGCACAGTTACGTGAGTGTTCGCATGTGGACGATGGGCCGACATTCTCATTTTCTACCGTATTAGAGATGAAAGCACCTACCAGTGGCATGGCATGGCTGTATGTCCTCTTGCGAGCTTACAGAACAAAATAACACACATTTCAGCATGTCATTAGCTCCAGTCACTATGCTAGTGCTCAAGAATCCACATATGCTTTCAAGATGTATGTAGTGATCTCTTGCGTACGCGCCGACAACGGAGTTCAAGGCATCACGGAACGTTGTCGGGCAGAACTGTGCATTTGCAACAATCGACCATGCGAGATCCTGGATGGCAGTACATTCTACGTTTCCAAAGGAAGACCGCGTGTCTATGATCATAGACTTATGCGATCATGCAGAAGGTGCCTCATTTGAACTCGCATGCTGTGCCTCCGATTTCACTGAAGACTCAAGCAATATCCGACTAGAAATAGTGTCGTGACGCTTGTGGATGTGTAATTGGACAAGTCATTTCTACGAGTTTAGCATGATGTTAGCTAATTGTGTAACATATCTGGTTGTTCATGGAATCTGTCTTGTCTCGCTGGCACCGATACCGCGGTTTGCGGTTCGTTCTTGCACAGCACGTGTCTCGACAGCAAGGATTTTGACGATCCAAATTTAGCTTGCGACGGTGACGCCTCCTCCTGCAGATGCCAACATTCCCGCCGTCTCACGCACCTCAGCCGCTCTCAAACAAGTAATCGAGTACCGAACCTCATCTGCCGCGTTGCAGGTTATGCTACACCGCCTGAGACAACTGGAATGTCACATTCATGTAGGCGCCTGCCACGTCTTTCTTGGTTTACGAACGAATGCGATAGGTAGGCAAGTAAGTACCGACTCTGCGTGCATGGATTAGTTGCCCTGCAGGCTCATCTCGTCTCCGCCTGATGGCAACCATGCAACCGAGGGTCATATTTTCCTCCAATCATCACCTTTCGCAAACACACACTGCTGTCCATCGCGAAGTGCGTTTCAGCCTACAGAATCCTTCGCTATTGCCGTTCCTGGTCGAGCTGGTCCAGGCCAGCTCCCTTTTACACACTACAGGCAGATGATGACAAAATAGAATACGCTATACCGTATCTGTCATACGGCGGGTCCTTCGAAAGCAGCCCTGGCGAATCTCGCGTGCCCGCAATACGCACGAGAGGTAACTCTCTGGTTATTGGCAGATGTCGCGTCATCTATCTCTGCCATGTGGACATCCGCATGGCACCATGATTTCTAAAGAGACCAAGACACCGTCTCTTCATCGCTACAGGTTGTTGCTTTTCTTAATTGTGCTCATGCCGGCATCCACACCAGCACCCTAGCCGGAGCAGCCCACGAACTTTATCATCGCTCACGAAGTGTTGAGCATCATTTCTGTATGCAGGGTCGACATCGCCCTACCATAGCCTTGCGTACCTGGATGTTGGGTCTAAACTTGGGACATGCAAACAGCCACAACATTGCCTCCTAATTGACCCCGACTGTAATGACACCCGCCACTCTTAGAGATTTGGGCACTGGCTGGCTACCTCCAGACACCACTTGATGGAATACCCGAAGCTTGGTCGAACCCTCTTGGACGCTAAAATTTACATATACCAATATGACACCCACGCCCGCTGAGTCCGAGATTGAGGACCTCAACAAGTATCCTTCCCCGGAAAAAGCGCATCATCAATCGAGAAAGCGTCCGCTAGAAGAAGACGCCGCTCTGGATACTACTAACTGCGGTCTCTCTAGCAGGGAACGTGATGCCCACACGTCCAGAGGCACGGTGCTGCAGTCGACCTCACCAACTGGCAGCGCTCGTCGCACCAGGACTGGCCGAGTCAGCAAAGCTGCGAAAGGAATGCCGGTCCACCACTGCGATTGTGGCAAGACCTACACACGCGCAGAACATCTCAGACGGCACCAGCAGAACCATGAGCCCGGAGCTTTCCCATGCGACGTCCTGGGATGTGATCGAACATTTTCCAGGGAGGATCTCTTGATCAGACACAAAGCGAAACACAACGAGCCTTCCAATTCTTCGAAACCATCGGTGTCGAACATCGCGCATACCTCATCCCGGATTGATGACACCGTGCCTTCTTTGCCTTATACCAGTACCGGTACGTCTCAGGAAGCAGAACCAAGTGAAGGTTCGAATTCGCGTTGGTCATCGCTGTCGACCGGCGTGACGGTCCGCAAAGAACATACACCTGCCACAGGTTTCCACCCACAAAATTTTACAGCTGATGCCGGCACTCGGCTTTTTGGACAAGGCGTGCAATCCGAATGGTTCACGAGCCTCCAGACGCTCCAGCATTCAGCAAACGGTTTACAATCTACAGGACTCATGCTTGATCAATGTGAACTATCACCGCTCGCTCTTGACACCAACCAGATGTGGATGACAGGGGCTACAAGCTTAGGTGCTTCTCGTTCGCCTATATCACCTGATTCCTTGGCACCAACATCAAACTGGAGAGGCCCAAGTCCAGGCTACGCCCAACTCCGCACACCTGCCTCGGAATACTCCATATCCAACACTTACAGTGACACTGATCTATCGAGAAACTCGTCTTTGGGACAATTGCCTGGAAGTGGCACTGCGCTCCTGCCGGCATACCGCGATTTCCTTGAACAGGACGAGTTAGTGACACCAATCTCAGCGCCACACAACTTTGGTGCACGTCAACTTCACCATCACGTTGACAACGAGCAGCGCTACCTCGAAGCCTACTGGCGTCTGGTACACCCAGTCTGGCCTATCATACACAGGCCCACATTCGATGTGTCGTACACATCGCCACTGCTTCGATCCGCAATGCTCACCATGGGAGCCTGCATGACAGGTGACCAGATTGATGCAGCAAATGCTTGTATTCTACACAAAAGGTGCTTGAAAGTGATCAAGAAGCGCACTGTCAGCAACTCGCATTCATACCGCATCTGTGATATGCAAGCAATTCTGATGGTAGAGCTCTTCTGGACATACAAGTCCCGTCGTCCACCGCTACAGTCATCGAAACATTTCCAGGACAATTACTGCGCACTTGCCAGGAGCTATGGCGCGGACGCTTCGGGTGCATACTTCCCGAGCTTCGACGCTTCGGACTTCTCGCAAGACTTGTCCACCGTAACACTCGAGTCTGAGAGCAGGCAACGTCTGCTCGCTGCTTACTACATCTTAGACCAAGAGCAATCCACACTTTTCGGGCGCCGCAGTACCGATGTCCCCGATTTCTTACCTGCAAGTCTAGGCCTGCCACAGCCTTTGCATATCTGGGATTCGGATCTCCCGCTCCACAATGATCTCTACAATCAAGCCGACGGTTGGCAATACGAGAGACTTGGTAATCTCGGTCAAGATGCGTCGTCAACATCTGCTGGAGACCAGTTGGACATTTTCGCGGCATCGCTCGCTCTTGCGTACTCTAGTGATACAAAACGAGTTGATCCAGCTGGGCTGCAGAACATATCATCAGATCTCGATCTGCACACACCACCCTCGAACTCTCCACATATAGATCTGGCGCGGCAGACCTTCGCGCTCTGCAACAGCGTCCCGATACGCGCTCTCCTAGCCGTGGCTGGTGAGAGCTGGGTGATGGCTGAGAAGCTTAACTTGTATGCAGAGTACAAGGCCTACCAAGAGGATTTCAAACTCTGGACAACTACATCAGCCCAAGACGCATTCGCACACGCTCTCAAGATCATACATTTACACAGGGTTCATCCCAAGACGACGTGTCTTTACCATGAGTGGTCATTACACCTTGCTTCACTCGTTGTGTGGGCATGCACACATGCGCGTCGCTTGCCGAACAAGCCGCTTCGATTATTGGTCCCCTTGTCCACCGATGTCGAAGCAGCGGTACATGTCCATGAGCTCGACAAAGCCATGAAAAATGTGATGCAGGCTGGCACAGATGGTCAGCTGATGTGGGACGATGCAAAACGTGTTGTGACATGGGCTAAGTCACGAATTGAGAAGACTGGCAGTGTGAGATTCTGTGGAGTGGTGAGTAGCGCTGTGGATGTTTTGAAGGCACTCATGGCTAGGGGCGATGAAGATGGTTGGTTCTGAGATCATGACGGCATGTTGGTCTATAAACAGAGAAAGCGAAACAAGCTGGGTGTGATTAGTCGCGAACCTGTGGCATTTTAGTGAAAATCTGTCCAACTAAATTCCGAACACGACCCCAAAAATATCCAGTGTACCCACCGAACATATCACTACCTCCCACCAGCCTGTAAGGATCGCCCACGCAACACCTCATGATAGCGTCCTCGACTTGCTCTGGGGGTCAAGGTACGGCTTCTCGCCAATACCAACCGCACGGTGACCCAGACGGTCGCCGAGAGTGGCATAGTCGTTGGTGGCGCTGTGGAATACGCTGCGGTTGTCCCAGATCGCTGCTTCAAGTTAGCACATTGATCTCGTCTGATCACCAACAAGATACTCACCAAGATCGTTTGGTTGCTTCCATTTGAAGCGTACTTGCAAGTCATGGTTCTGCTCGATGACGCGGTAGAAACTATCCAGCAATTCCTTGCTCTCACGTGCGGAAAGCTCATTGATTCTTTGTGGGAAGTTGCCGATCGCGTAAATCGATTTCCAGCCTGTCACCGGGTTGGTTCGTACCACCGGGTGCACGGCCAGAAGATCGCGACCGACGTTCTCAGGGTGTCCACGAGCCTCCTCGTAAATTCGGTTCGCAGGGTTGGCAGCTTCAGCTCTGAGGAATCCTTCGCCTGAGAATGTGGCGGTAAGACCCTCGAAGAACTTCTGGTACGCATCGCTGTATCGATCGTAGATCTCATAGCCAGAGGCCCACAGAGTGTCGCCGCCTGTTGACGGGAGCTGGGTGAGGCGCAGACTCGTTTAGTCTGCCGGGTACTGCTCGAATTGGATGTCACTATGCCACGAAGCAGCACCTCCCCTGCGGTCGTCACGATCCTTTACGCCGTTATCGTAGACTTTGAAAGCCTTGGACGAAATTGTGCTGATTTCGCGGTCGTTGGTGCCGAACTCGTGCGAGCTGTTGAGTAATGGGTGAATGTGCAGTGTTGATTCTGATGGTTTTCCACTGAGTTCGCCGAGACGCTGGGCAAGCACTTTCTGAAGGTCGTCGGTGAGGTTATCCTGTGCTCGAAAGAATACAACGCCGCGCTGAGAGACTACGGGATGACAGTGTCCTGGTGATCGTACAGGCTAGAAGCGACGTACTGGTAATGGCAAGGTCACGGATCAATTCATCGGAGTTCTCGGCGTTGAGAACGTCGTTGACCAAGTCCACGTTGGCGTATTCACGTCCAATAACTGGAGTGCTTTCTACATGTTCAAATCGATCGAAGGCTCCCGAGGGTGATAGAGGCTCCCGAGCTTGCTTAGCATGGTCACCAGCCTGCAGGGCGATGTCAGGCTGCTCAACGGTTGTGGTGGTGGTAGTTGTCGACATCGGTGCAGACGAACAAAGCTCCAAGGCACGTCCGATTGCAGTATAAGTTATGATTGAGCTGCGTAAAGTATATTGTAGCAAGTTGAAAATGTATTACTGGTGAACTGGCCAATTGTCGTCCTATAACTAGTTGCTCGAAGGTGTATTCGTCCCAACTTCTCCGCTAACTCCACAAGTGGGCATGAAGCGACTTAAGCACACAATATTGGCTCAGGATCACACCATAAGAAGCGATAACGACGCGCTCGTTGGCATTGGGCGCATGACATGTTTTATACAGGATTGCGATGCCGGCGGCCCTTCAATAAAGCTCACCGGCTGTAATACTCCACTTAAGATTGGTCTCAGAGCTTTCGCCATCGCAACCGCCCT
This sequence comes from Cladosporium colombiae, assembly GCA_026122715.1. NCBI lineage: Eukaryota > Fungi > Ascomycota > Dothideomycetes > Cladosporiales > Cladosporiaceae > Cladosporium > Cladosporium colombiae. The sequence goes on along the minus strand of JAKZFA010000008.1, from coordinate 361,697 downwards.
CCGCAGTTAGACACCGCCTGCCGCAAATCGGAAGCCTAATCAGAACCGCTGTCACTATAAAGGTCCGCTGTCACTATTTCGGCACGCTATTTGCCGGCGCGGCACCTTCGTTGGTTGCAACATTTGTAGTTAACGTTCAGCATGTAGTGCTACCACGTGGCGCAAACGCCTGCACAAGCAAGGCCTATCGAGTGTACCTTCTACAAACATCCGTAGGAACTTGGCATTACCAGATGTCTCTTTCGTCGATCAGGGACTTCAAATACATATCCTCTATGCAACCTGGCTTTTACTATCGGCTATTCGGACGCGTCGGCTCCATGGGCCTAAGTCGCAAAGAATGCGAGCAGCAGCTTGGTGATCTAGAGCAGGACATGCACAGTCACAAGGCAATGCCACCTCTAGTAATTGCATTTCGAACGAGCTCGAAACCGCCAATAGCACCTCTTCTGTATGACTCGGGCTGAGTCTACCAGCATCATAATTACCGACGGCATCGCGGATGAAGGGCGAAAATCTATTCTTTCTCAAACTCTGGTTTCGGGGGCAGTTGAACAAGTTTTGCCTACAGAAATTAGGCCGTAGTTCCATCTGGTAAATGTTCCAAGAGCGCTAGATCTACAGGTACTCTCGAGTCGCTTTTCGGATGGCTCTGGAAAATTGTCGCTATCGAATCACTAGTATACAATGTCTACCTGGACATCAGGAACTCACCGCATCGGCAGATTTCGTTCACACTCACTCCTAACCTATCACCATAATGCTCCCTATAGCTACGATCTTCCTACTCGCGCGGCACATGAGCTTCAACGCCGCATATCCAAGACCATGGCTGTTGTCTTCCTCGGGATGCGAGATGGAGGTCGAATTTGCCAGCATTGCCATGTCGTGCCATAAGGGCATCTGACTTAGTGAAACATGGGTTGGATGTGGCGTCTTCTGATCAGGTAAGGATTCCGTGTCTGATACTGCAGTCGAGCTGGCTGATGGAATGTCTGACCGTTCATCGATGTTGAGAATGGAGTCGTCACCACAGCCGAATTGATCGGAAAGACCAGTATCGTCGTCGGATCTGTCCAAGACGGTGTGCGTGGTGGGTTCGACGATCGAGCCGTCACGACAGTGTCCGCCTCGACCTGCAATACTGCGGGCATCGTTGCTCTCGGGAGAACCTCTCTGCGAGATAGGATCAGTAAATCACGAAATACCCAAATAATACCGATGCTGTACATACAGTATTGACATGTCCTGGGTAAGCCATGGCTCCAAGGAAGACAGTAGAAGCTAGGATCAGAGGAATCTGCATGATGAATATGCTTGTCGGATGACTGGAATGAGTATGGCAATGTTCGTTGTTGTCATTGGACTCTTCTGCCACTTATACAACCAACACAAAGCACAGACACCCAGCGCTCAAACACGCGGCAAGTCGAGTATCATCAGCTTCGCTAACCAGACATGCCCTCTTGGGCATAGCACTACATCCACAGACTTCTTCCCAGCTCAGTCCATGTGGCAGACAGCAGCGTTCACACATGCAGCGAGCCGAGTGCTATGGCTACCATCGACAGACATACTCTCTTGGGTATAGCGTCATTTCGGTAACTCGTTCTTTGCGCTACACACAAGAAGGATCTCGTGTGGCGTAGACTACGTTAACGATTGGGCACCTTACCGACAACCTGGTCGTGCCCAGGATGACGGAACTTAGGCTCGAGAAAGGTCCGCTTTATTGGCCGGACCGCGTGCCCCTGAAGCTCGCAGATCCGCTAACCCAATAGGGTATGTCTGCAACGGCGCCGGTTGTCTTGTTGATACCACTCAAGAACAAAAGTCTCGAGTGCAAACCATCTTGGCATCTCGCATCAGGTATGTCTGTCTTGAGCCCAGATCTAGCACATCAAAATGCATGGTCATTATCCGCGTGATCTTCTGCTCCTCTCCGACCCCAAATTGTGCAGCGAGGATCATAAACTATTGGTCACCGTTGAGGTCTTGTCATGTATAAATAAGTCGCAGGCAACCTCACAAAACCTTTGCAGTGGTGATCTGGCCGGAAGTTCGATTGTTATATTGGTGTGCATTATGAGCCGTTGTAGAATTCCAGACCTCCCAAGAAAAGTCTCTCCTCCGACCTTGATGGAGTTCCTCGCGTCGCGATGATCTGAGAATGTGGCTGCCGCTCTGCGACTTCTTCCATGATCGCAGAAAGGGCTGACCAGACAACCTGAGTATGTGTCGGGTGCCAATCTTCTACCCATGGCCATCTATGCAGTTGCTCCGAGAAGTCTTCGTGGCATCGAATGTCCAGCAAGTTCAAGACTGGACGAAAAAGAGAGACAAGACATTTTCGGTAAGAATGAGCGTGATCAGGAACAGATGCAGCCATTGTAAACAGAACCCATAGCAAGGATTCAGCGCTTCCGAAGTCAAACCATTGTGCGGTAATGTTCTGACAGGTATCCAGAATGCTGCAAGCTCTTGATACAACGGCCACGTGGGACTCACGCCTTTGAGGGGTCCAAAAACGACACGCCATCCAGAGGTGTAGTTGTATAGTCAATAGTACAAGCTCCACTGCAGGAGCACTGCATTCTCGCGGGTCGTTCTCGGATACTTGTGACTGTATCGTTCGAAGAGAGTATTCCAGATCGTATATCTGGCCAAATGGTGGGATTTCTGACGCGCCAAATTTATTAGGATGGCGACACAGAGCATGAAGCCTGTCGAAGAGGTCGAATGCAATCTCGTGTGTAAAGAATGCTGCCTGCGGACAATGTGCTGCATTCTCAGAGGCCAAACAAGCAATCTGTGGGGAACGATTCGAGGTATCGCGTCGCAAAGGCGGCGGGATATGGTGTGGTATGATCGGTGCCCGGCCAGTCAACAAGGCATGTCTTAGATCTACCCAAGCGCAATGAAGCCATGCATACGTCGGCATTTTCGAGACACAGATGAGATCACGAACTGCCTCGAGATGGGTTTTAGCAGCAGCAAAATTCCCATCTCTCACATCCATGTAAGCCAGAAGAGCAACAGCGACCATAGTCAGGGGATCTGACCCACAGTGCGACTGGCGCAGATCATTGCTGATGTGCCAAATCGTGCGCCCTTTCTGCTCAAGATAGGCGGAATTAGAAGGCCGCTTTGCCAGAGTGACCTCTTTATGAAGAGCGAAAGCTCCAATTGCAGCGAACATTGGCTTGTTCGCTCGCGCCGAGTCCCAAAGTGCGTTCGTCCAGTGCGTCTGGGCGTGATCGAAGTGAATACTTCGAGCCCCGTCAAGCTGACTATGGAAGTACCATTGACCGATACTCTGAACATCCTCTCCGTTTGGGCCTAATATGGTCATGCCAATGGGCGCCGAAATTGTCGAGTGGTGTGGATAGGGCACACTCACGTGACCTGAGTAAACAACGCTCGAGCTTATCCGATCATCTGTCTCTGGGTCTTCTTCCGAAATCACCACATCTAGTCGTTTGTCGGTCAACGTGGTTCTGTCAGCCAGATCCTTATAAAGCTGTGGTTCCGCGCTGCCTGCAGGTGGGAGGCGTTTGCTCTTCCTGCGGTTATATTGCAACGTGTGCGCATGAATCAGCGCCTTCTTTGCGCGACTGTGACGGCCATTGGCAGCTTCATGTGAAACAAATACCAGTTCCGACATAGAGCTGTCTGTCCGATGCTTTATGCATGGCCATGTAAAATGTGAAGCTGAGAAAGGAGGTTCTCCTGGCCAGCATCAGCCGGCTGATGTTCTCGGAATCCAGCCCCGCACAAGGAGTATAGACTATCTTGCGTATATGTACTTTCGGGCTTGATCGAGTTCGACCTTTGTCAAGCCTGTACTCCTGTATCAACTGTCTAATATCCTCGCAAGAATTGCATGTATGCAAATATGCTCATGCCGAGACTCCTCTGTACATAGGCTTGACGACGTCGTTCAGCCTCTTTCCGTAATAATCGCAAAGCAATATCACATGTCTCTCGACTCGATCACAAGGCATCCGCATAGTTCTTTGCTGCGATTGCCCGATACCGCGCGAGGTCGCTTGAATCCATAGAGTTCTTTGTCACCTCTGTTCTCGCGCAATATGTAAGAAATAAATTCAGACAACAAGCGTAATTGTCTCAACGACCGCCAAAAGGTCGATACCCGCTCTGGCATTCTCCCTGACCATGATTATTGCTCTTGCATTTACTATATTGCTTTTCTTCGCAGCCGGCAAAACGACGGTGCTCGCGACGCCTCGAGGAATCGATGAAATGAACCAGTACGGTTACTGTTCTCAAGGACTTGTATTCCCGCGAAGCAAGGCTCAATGCATTGCGGACTTCTTTGAAGACCGCAAGGTTGGCTATGTGGACATGTTGACCGGGGAGTATGCAGACGAACATGCCGAGTTTCTGTGGGCCTTGGACACCGCCGGTATTTCAGTACATTGTTCGCAAGAGGTTCAAAGGCGACGATTTTGGCGAGGCTTCGAAGAATAGCTTGCCAGTTGCCGCAAAGATATGGAACTTCTAGTATGAGCTTCATGATCCAGGGGAGCTTCGAAGAGAACACGCGATTGTGGTGGGTTCTTGAGAGAGCGACTGATACCAAACTGGTAGAAATGACAATCACGTATCCCAATTGCATTCGAAAGACGTCACGTTGCGCTCTGCGAATGACGCGTCCTTATCCATATTGGCGCACCTGATATTCTTGAGCTCATCGCTCAAAGTTCTCCCGATCATCACTGTGACATGAGTATCTACGGGCAGCACGTAGTGGCGAGAAAGCTCCCAGATCAAGAGCTCCAACGTCGCTCTCATGTCCCGTGGCATCCCCAATCGATCCAGGCAGCTCATCCACAGCGTCGTTAGCCTTCGTTTCGAAGAAACCAACAATCGAACACACCGCCAGTGGTAGGAGAATCGAAGCTTTGTGTTGGATGAAGTCGTCTTCGTGTCCCATGACGGACATGTCCAGATAAAACACTTCTGTGAAGTCTTGCCTTCTGTAAGTGTCATGCCAAGCTGCCATGCTCTGATTGCCTGGCATACAGGCCTGGATGCTCCAATTGCTGGATTGACCTCCAATGTAGCCCAGACTAGCTTCTGACGGCAAAATTGCGTTGGCATAATGTACATAGAAGAAGTTTGGCATTTCGCCACAGCCAACATGCATATCTGCTCGTGGGAGCGTCTCCCACCTCACTGTCGAATTGATACGAAGGATGTACTGCTTGATCACTCCGGCGTGGTATCCGACAGGCAGTTGAGCCAGAAACGGGGCCGACAATGCTGAGAAGTTGCCAAGAGAGATCGTTTCGAGCACACATCTCTCCGTGCGACTACCATTCGAGGACGAGCGACCAATGTCTTCTTGCCATAGACGAGGCTGGTGTGTTTTGTTTGACGTTGATTCCAAAGCATTGCGAGTGAGGATAGTGGCCAAGCTCGGCTGGTTGGGATCTGTTATGTCGAATTTGTCCGGAATGTCGACGATGCGGGACATTTCCATCCTATCGGACTGTGGAAGTGTTGGAGTCTTGATTGTCTCTCGAGTCAACAGTATGGTTTGCAAGGGCGTTAGACAGGCACCTTGTCTTCGTTAGTCCATTGGAAATATGACAGTACGTAGTCCGAAAAACGTAGCAAGAAAGCCACCTCCACAAGTGCTCACCTAACAAGTTCAGTAAAAGCGCACCCATCAGCAACGAGGAACTGAGCTGCTTGCCCCGTCCGGAGAGCAATTTGTCGATTCTCGTCGGGTCGGTCCAGCCTACTTTGTCAGCCAGCGTCATCGTCTGGCACAAAGTCAACTTTCGCTGCTGTGTCTTTGCTTGCGCAAAGACAATCGCCGCCGCAGAACAGACCGCCGAAGTGAGCGGGATAGTCAAAACACCAACAACTGGCTGCTGTACAGTTCGAGCAGCGCGGTAGATTTCCTCGCTCTTGATGAATCTCGCCTGAAGGCGAGAGATATCTTGCTCTCGGGTATCGAAGCCGTAGCGTTTCGCCGTAGGTGGTTTGAAGGTGAGAATACAGATCAAGATCCAGACAGTCAGTGCTAGACTAGGGTAGATGAAGACCATCCGAACAATGTAGCTGGATCTCGGTAGCGTGACACCTGAGTCCTTCGGGACATTTCTTTCTACTTGGCTGGGTGGCGGATGGTGATTGCTATTGTACGACGCTTCAGCCGTAGATGTACGCCTATCTTCCGATGGCAGCAAGGCAACGCGCTCCTCCCAATCCTCCATGATGGCTTCTTGCAGGATCTGAGTGTTATGCAACGAAGTTTGAGATCTGTTAGGATGCCATGTCTCACTGTCGGCAGGTGCTGGTGCTATCTGATCGCACCACATTTGCGAATGATTCACGGACAGACTCTGTGGCGGCGAGTCTCGAGAGTCCATAAGAGCGCTATCGCGCCCGGACAGCTCTGTAGACGGCACACGGCCAGCCATGACAAAGAGAGCGTTCGCTGAATATTATAAGAGTGCCGGGACAGGCGAGGGTGGAAACGTGCTTTCAATCAAAGCCAGTTCTTCCATTTCGTTGTCTGTCACAAACCAAAGCGATCTGAGGCCGACTATCGAGGCCGTTCAGTGCTAGGCAGTGCAACATGCAACATGCAGGAACTCAGGCCCATGTGTGGTACGGGAAACATGCGTGGCTTTTGACCGGTCTGCCCAATAGTGCAAGGATCGTCTGCTCTACTTGAGTGGCAGCATCCTTCGGGCAAAAGCGTAGATAAGGAGTTTCTTCATCGTGCGCAGAGGCTGAGCGAAGTGAGAACTCAAAGTGTGAATCAATTATAGTATGTACTATATTGTGAATCCGAAATGCTAAGGAGATGCGGCAAAGCCTTAGCAATACGGAGGGACTGTGTGCTGCCACGCCAAGCAGATGAAATCTGATACAATATAGTCAATACGAAGATCATATCGATGACGAGGGAACACGCATGAGACCAACAACCACATTGACCGACGCCCCAAATTGCACATGGAATGGTTCTGAACCAAAGTAATTGACGATATATTTTCTAAACAAACCAAAGCTAATCAGAACCCACGTCTAGATCAACAACCACCCATGCTTTCCTTCGTCGGCAAAGGGATGAAGGAAAAGCCAAATCCATACATCCATTCAGGCTCGGGTACGTCGATGAAAAACCAAAACGACAGTTGGTATCATGAGGTGTAAAAGAAGAAAAAATGCCAAATTTGATACAACAAATCTAGAACAAGATCAAGCTGAGTATGAAAGAAAATGATGAAATGTGTGGTATCGTTCTCGTTTCTCAAACAAAACACTCGCTCGCATACATGCTAAGTGGGTGATATGGTATCGAAAAACCGCATCGAATCGAAAGACCTTTTGAAGAAGGAAAAAGGTTTCTGATGAAATTTTGAAGATGTTAGAATGAAGAAGAAAGACAGAGAAACAGGAGAACGTAAAGGAAACAGTGAGGTTAAAAGAAAAAGATTTCCCTTGCCCGTCGGGGCGCAATACCATGCATCGTCTATGATTCCTCCACATCTCAGAATTTCCCATCTTCTTTCTTCCCGTCTCTGAGTGGCAGATATCTTGCTGTTTGTTTGGTACGTTCAGTCGTAGTAAGGATCACAATGGACGAACTCAGTTCCAGCCCAAGCTGTTCTCGCTCATGACCGGCGCAGAGATGCCCTGCTCTCGTACGCTGCGGCCGTTGGAGCTGTGGCCGCTATTGCGGCTACCTCTCGTTCCGCCGCTACCGTTGCTGCGACCAGCTGAAGAGGCTGTCACAGCCGCGGATGCGCGCCCAACCCCACTGTTGTGGCCGTTTGCACCAGACATGAAGTAACCACCCATGCCACCGCTGCCTGTCAGGTGAGAGCCACGTTGTGACATCTCAGGCTGAGAAGCGGGGACGGAGGGAGTACGAGCGTGGCGCGCACGCTTGTTCTTGTAACGGCGAGCGACATAGACCATGGCTGCAGCGTAGAGAGCTGCACCCGCGCAGGCACCGACACCGATGCCGACACTGGTGCCACGAATGGGCTGAGAAGAGCCGGAGTCGCCACCGATGGGAGCGCCGTCACCGTTGGAGGCAGAGGTCGTCGCAGCGGGATTCTTGTCGGAAGTAGCGCTACCGTCGAGGCTTGCACCGGGCTGTACGGAGAAGCTTGGGTTGATCATAGACATCAGAGTACGGATCGAAGCGGTCGGGTTGCCATAAATGTTGCTGACAGGGGTGTGAAGGTCGAGCTGCAGCTGGTCAACGAGATCGGCGGGGATATAGGCTTGTGCGAGTGTGGTCATGTAGCCAAGCTCCTTAGAAGTGTCATAAGGCGTCAGTGCGTTCATCTTGACATCCTTCGGGTCAATGCTCAGACCATAGGCGATACCCTGGGGCAAGAATGCGAAGATCTGGCTGACCGCGGTGGAGCTGCCAGCGACGAAACCGTAGTTCAATCCATAGTTGAAACCGATCTGCACAAGCGTACCGTTAGATGGTTGCTCTGGCATGCCACCGGGAGGCTGGATCAGGCGAGGCATGTTGGTAGGGAAACCGGTAGGCGCGGTCGTGGATGTGCCGTCCGAAGCCAAGGTGCTGCTTTGCTCATCGCCATCAGTGGCGGTTGGAGGGGTCGTGGTCGTCGGTGCGAAAGTGAGCTGGGTTGGAATGTCTACGGTAGTGGCATCATTGGTACCAGTTGGGATGATGCTGTGGGGAGCCTCCGTGCTTGTTGGGAGAGGCGTTGTCACGGGAGCAGACTCAGACTCGGTTGGAATTGGAACAGGAACAACAGCGGTTGTTGATTCGGTAGAGGATGTGGCGGAAATTGCGCTCCCAGTTCCACTGGTGATGGCAGACTCAGCTGCACCAGACTTAGTCGATGACGTGGAAGATTCCGATGCTCCAGCGGTGGCTGAGGAGTCCGTAGTAGTGGATGCCTCAGATGCTCCCGAGGTGGTGGTGGATGCATCAGTGGCTCCCGAGGTGGTTGTCGCGGTATCAGAAGCTCCCGAAGTTGTCGACGCGCTGGATTCGGTCGAAGTAGCTGAAGCGGTTCCGGATGTAGCATCACCAGATGCAGTGGTCTTGGTCATGCTCTCGTCTCCCGAGGTCGTGATTGGCACTGGCACAATGGGCACGGTAGTGCTGCTCGCCTCAGAAGCTGTCTCGGTGGAGTTGCTTGAAGAAACACTGGAGGGGCTCAGCGTAGGTGCGTCAGTAGACTGCTCGACAGCGGTAGCGGACACGCTGCCAGTCGACGACGCATCACTTGCGGTAGCAGAACTAGAGATGCCAGTGCCGACCGAGGTGTCGGTAGCGCTGGTAGTGACAGGCACAGGAATGGCGGTGGTGCCGTCAGTTCCTGTAGACGTGCTAAGGCTGTAGATGGGAGACGAGCTCTCGGAACCATCAGTAGAGACAGGCACAGGGATGACCGTGGTTCCTAACGAGCCGGTAATGGTAGATGATGTTGTCTCTAGGCCGGATGTCGTGCTGGCTGGGACGGCAGTGGCAGAGGTCTCGTCAGTAACGACGCCGGAGGTAAGCGACACAGGTGCGGTGCCAGTCGATGGGGCAATTCCGGTCGAAGCAGTCTCGATATCAGTGGCATTGGTCTCTGATCCAACGGAAGACGCCGGGGTGCTAATGACTGAGTTTGTGGCGACAGCTGAAGCGGCACTCTCGGTGGTGAAGTGGCTGGACAGACCAGAGTCCAAGGAGGAAGCTGCACTCGACAAGATGCTGGAGAAACCAGAGGCAAGAGACTCAGTTACTGCAGCGTCGGTGGCAGTGGCCGCAACGCTAGACAACTCAGAGCCCAGCGAAGAAGCCAAGCTTGACAGAGCTGAGGATGCTGCATCAGTGATAGGTGCAGTCGTGAAAGCGGTAGGGCTACCACTGGCCTCAGAGAGAAGAGATGACTCGGCGGAGGAAACCGCGCTGGCGAAATCGGATGCAGCCGACGACACTACGCCCGAAGCGGCAGCAGTGTTGGAAGCTGCAAGCGAAGTGCCTGTAGAGTCTTCTGTCGGGGTCGGGATGGGAATGGGCAAAATGCCAGCGGAGGTCGATGACTCAGTGCCGTTCGTGGCGAGTGCGCCCTCGGAGGATGCGGTCTCAGTACCAAGCAACTCAGATGCAACGGAGCCAATAAGACCAGGAGTGGCGGTGTTCTCTGGGGCAGTGGTGGGCTGGGCCGAAGTGTTGTTGTCGGTCTCAGGGACGGTCAACGACGATTCAGGGATTGTTGCGTTGTCGGCGCCGGATGTGGCATCAGTCAAGGCTGCGGAAGATGTAGTAGTGGAGCTGCCCTCGATGATAGTCGAAAGACCGACAGTAATGGCTCCCAGGGATGGAGACTCCGAAGCATCGATTTCGCCAGCATTGCCTCCGGATGAGCTAGCGCCGGTAGGAGATGGTTCAGCAGAAGGCAGTACACCGATAGTGCCAATGTTTTCAGCAGACGCGGAGCGGGTAGAAATAATCGCAGTCGAGCTGGCAGTAGGAGAAGGCTGCTCGACGGGACGACCGCCGCCAGTCTGGCCAACGAAGGGCCCACGGGTCTGAGAGTCAGACTCAGACTCAGACTCGGCAGGGGTGCTAGCAATAGTGGGCGTGGCAACATCGCTGGACACCTGGCCGGTAGATCCAACAACATCGCTTGCGTCAGAGCTTGCAACAGTAGGCTGAATAGTACTGCTTGGAGCGACTCCAGTGGGAGCAGCGAACAGGCGAGGGTTGGAGGAAGAGCTGCTGGGCGTGGGCAGCACGATGGTGTCAGGCACTGGTCCAGTGGAAACGACTGAGCTAGCAGCACTGCTGAAAGTAGGCGAAAGAGGGCTGTTAGGCATCTCACCGGTCGGTGCGGCGACCTTAGTGCGGTCATTGCCAGTGCTTGCGACGGAGGAAGGCTCAGAGAAAGTTGGCGATGCCTCCTCAGTCTCAGGCAGACGACCGGTCGAAGCAACAAAGGTAGATTCAGCAGGAGTCGACGAACTGGGAGTTGAAGAGGCGAAAGTTGGCGAGGGCTCCTCAGTCTTAGGCAATTGACCAGTGGATACAACGAAAGTAGAGCTAGCAGGAGCTGACGAGCTGGCGCTTGAGGAAGCAGTGGGCTGGGGCTCGTTTGAAGGAACGCCAGCAGATGAAGGGCGTGCGGACCTTGCCTCAGATGCCGTGGGGAACACGATCTCCTCACTGCTAGGAAGACCGGCTGAAGGCTGCCTGGAAGGACGCTCACTGGAGCTGGGTGCGGTTGGCTGCACTTCACTGCTCGGGACCGGACCAACAGATGGAACATATGTAGAGCTTGTTGTCACATCCGAGCTAGGAGGAGTCGGCTGCACCTCACTTGTTGGCGCAGGTCCAACAGACGGGCTTGACTCAACATAGGTAGAGCTTGTCGACTCGCTCGATCTAGGTGCGGTCGGCTGCACCTCACTAGTGGGCGCCGGTCCAACTGATGGCTGTTGCACGAATGGCTCAATGAACTGGGAGCTGCTGCTGCTGCTGGGGATGAAGCTAGACGATGAAGGCTCCGCAAAGCTGGAAGCAGTTGGCTCCACAATAATATCGGGCAATCCACTAGAAGGCGTGCTGGAAGTAGTGGTCTCTTCAGTTGTAGGCTCAAACTCCTCGCTGGTAGTGGTGGGTTCGGACTCCTCGCTCGTGGTGGTCGAAGATGTCGTCACAGGAGCAGAGCTGGGAGCAGTCGGCTCCACAATTGTGTCAGGCAGACCAGTCGATGGCTGCGTAGACTCAGCTGGAGTGGTGGGTTGCACAATGCTCTCAGGGAATCCTTGTGAAGGCACATCGGATGTAGTCGTTGTGAAGCCTTCATCGAATGGATTCTGGTCATCGCCGCCGAATGGGCTCTCTTCATTGCCGTCAAATGGGTTCTCGTCGTCGCCGGATGAGTTTGTCGTCGCTGGCGTACTGGAAGTGGTCGACGAAGCGGGAATGGATGAAGAAGTCTGGGTGTTTGTGATCGTCACGGTGTGCGTGCCGGTGAGTCCAGGTAATGTGGGCTCAATGGTAGTCACATGCTCCGTTTGGTCAGGTGTATCCCAGGGCTCGTCGGCGCTCAAACTTGAGAGGAACGATGCCCAGTCAAAGTAGGGAGTCTCCGAAGGCTCCTCGCTGGTTGTCTCAGGTATGAGTTCAGATGTTGTAGAAGGCTCTACTGCGGTTGCTGAGGAGTTGGTGTAGGCACGTCTCATCTGTCTAAAAGGGTGGAATCCAGGTCGCTCTTCGTATTGACGAGCGGGCGCAGCCTCCGCTGTTGTGAAAGGGCCATGAGCAGACATGACTGCGAGGGCGGCGGCCCACGCAGCTGAAGAAGTCCTCATGGTGAAGAATTAGTGGTGCTGGTTGGTTTCTAGTCACAGTTGTGGTGTGTGGCCTGCTTGACATTAGACTTGACGTGGCAAAGTGGCAAATATCGCGCGCCGGCTTACCGTCGGGGTTGGATATAAACGAGTGTACTTGACGATTCGCCAAAGAATGAATGAACGCTTGCTTGTCGAGGGAAGCTGATGTACGATAATCCACGTGGGAACCTATGACATGCTAGGCGGGTGGGTGTTGCTAAATGAGCGTGGGCGTATCGCGTGAAGCGTTTCGCGTGGTGAGGCGAATGCAAATGTCGAAGTACAGAGGGTGTGCAGAAGATAGACAGGCTCGGCCGGAGTGAGATTGTCCAATTTCGAGAGGAGCAGCGTTCTTCGAGCCAGTCAAAGAAACGCGCGTGGTCCGAGCCAGGAGAAACAAAGAGTGAAGAGAGGTGTAGATTTGTCTTTCAGACGTCGCAAGCCAGACTCAGCCAATGGCAAGACAGTGTGTCGCTTTGAGGGAGAGATGGCGAGGCTGACAGCGCGACAATGTCCAGACAGTAGGCGTGTGCGGGAAGGAGCGACTGGGTGCGCGCGTGGTATATTTCTACGCTCGACTGCGGTACACGAATCGCCAGCTATTACGAGGCCGTGGGAAAAGGAGCAAGTCGCGAGGAGGAGAAGAGGTAGTCGAAAAGATGTTGCTGCAGACAAGCGAGTGTGGACGGATCTGGTCGAACCGGTTGGAAAGGCAGGCAGGCAAGGCGGAGGGCGCGAAAGGGGTGGCGGTCGGTCGGTCGGTCGCACGCGGCGGAGGGAAGGGAGGAGGTAGGAGGCTGCGGTGTGTTGGCGGTGTCGCAGTGGTGGCCGGCCGAGGGAGACTGGTCGATGGCGGCGGCGGTGGTGAGTGGGCGGTGGTGGGAGGGCACAGTCGTGGAGCAGTGCAGACAGTGCAGTTCTCACGAGCGCAGGAGAGTCGCAGTGCAGCAACGGCGCGCCGTCGTCTGAGGCCTTCAGGTCGCTCGCGGGCTGGTCGAGGGGTGGGTAGGGGTGGTGCGTGTGTTGCAGGGCAGGGCAGGGCGGCGCAACGGGCGGGCGAGCGTGGAGCAGCAGTGCAGCAGCAGGCTAGCAGCGACAGGCACACGCAAAGGGCAAAAGGCAAAGCAAAGCACGCACGCAGGGTCAGGGCAAGCGGCTCGCTGGTGGTGGCATGGAGGCATGCACACTGCAGACACAAGTCCATTCACACGCTCACGTAGCAGGCTAGTTGGGGTTTGGCAGTGCAATTTCTCGCATGCAGGGCGATTGGCTGTTTCATCTGCAGCGCCCGTCGATAGTCGGCGCATCCCTGTCGTGCCCGTCCTTGCAGCGCTGCCAAAACAGCCACCAGATGAGAGTCTCCGCCCGGGACAAGGCTCGTAAATAGCAAGGCGTACCGCGTACCATGCACTACTGCTGAACTGCTGCTCCCAACTGCCTGCTGCTGCTAAGCCTGCTATACGGGGCCCGCCCGATACGGCCACGGAGGCGGCGCGCCATACACAATAATATCCTGTGCAGCCCGTATGCACGTAGCCGCCTTCTTCACCAGCGCAGACGACATACCCATCTGCGCTGTCATCACCACCACGCGCGTTGCAGCGCACGTGTGAGAGCACAGCCATACCACCCGCCTCGGTATATCCAGGCCTTGTCGTCCTAGCCGGCTTCAAAGTGCTACACGTCCCGTCCGCCTCGCCCTGCTGCTGCGAGAACGCGAACGAGCGCCACGGCCGCATACGTGCCCATGCCGCGACCAGGGCCCTAGCCGTGCAGACACTGGTCTTACGCTGGCGCTCAGGAACGGCTCCACCATCCTCGATTTCCCCAATATCCGCAACGCCGCTAGCCTCTCTAGCTCGAGGGCTATGTAGCAACTTTAATTTGAAGGATGCCCGCGCTCCCCTCTCGCCGCCAGCCCGCTCAACAACCCGCCAGCCCGACGTTTTCGCAAACCATCCCATTTCATCATCGCTGCCCCTCAAGGGAAATGGACGCAGTTCGAGACCGGATCTTCACCCGGGTTTCACCAGCGAGAGAAGAACGAGGCGAACGTTGTTCGGAAGCCATCCGCTGCGAGAGAGAAGAACAAGATCGCTCGGCATCCGTCGCCGTTGTTCAATCTGCGCTGCGCTGCGCTTTTCTCGTCCTGCTGCTTTTGCTCTCGCACCCGACGCGTAAGCCTTCCTTCCCTGCAGCGTGGAGATCCGTCCGCAGATGCAGCGTGTGGGAAGTGATCGCGAGCCGCGTCCGGCTTGGTGATCGTGCAGCCACATGTACATGTACCTGTCCCAAGTACACACAGCAGACCAGCCTACCGCTGCTGACCCAACATTTCCAAGAAAAAAAGGCCTCTGCGTGGTGGTGTGCACGTTGAACAGATCATCCTTCGTGGTGATCACCATCTCCACCCGTTGACGTAGACCTGGGTCTCGACCGCCCATCAATCGTGGACATCGTCGAAAACACACTCGTCAGGCCACCTCTCTTTAACTACTGCCGTCCGATCGTCTTTCCGGTGGTAAGCATCTATCTGCAGCGTACTGTATGTCAGACTGTGGGAAGGAAGATCTCAGCTCTGCTATGCGGTTAGGCATGTGCTATTTTGCGTTTACCTCCCTACATGACTACAGAAACTTCTGTTCTTGGAGTAAGGTTCGTCGGCAGCAAATGCTCACCGGCATGGTGGCTTGAGATCCACCGGTGTTACTTTGCGGACTTGACTGACATGACACGATCGAGCGAGCAGCTGACTTGTCACTGCGGATGTTCGCCCGCGTCGTCGAGCAGCTCGTAGCTTCTCCTTGCTTTCATCATCGAGGTGATGCAATTGCATTCTTGGCATGGTGAGCAAGATCTCAAAGTCAAATTGGAGTATCTGGTACTATTATCGCACTCGGGATCCTCACGCGGCATTGCCCGGTCTTGTGCATGCACAACAAGGAACCGGCCTCCCAGCACATTCGACGATATCAACGCGAAACATCCAGACACGTGGCAATCCTAAGCCGTGCGGAGCTCTTATCAAACGTTGTTACCATTGCTGAACCGCCTATGTTGGGGGAAAGAACTGCGCACATTGATGAAGATGAAGAAGCAAGTCTAGCTGGTACCTGTACTGACGAGAAAAGTAGAACAAATACCCTCCCACATACTAACATTGGCACAATTTCCTCCAATCTCCTCACCAGCCCTAGAACCCAACTCAGCACTCATCAACAATCTAAGCGTAGTTGACCTTGACAGAGTATCCGTTGGTAGTGAACACCGCGTTGCTGCCCAGAGTAGGCTCGGTGCCGGCACCGACGCTCTTGAGGTACTGGGAGGAAGGCAGGCCCTGGTTCTTGATGAGGTAGGTGTAGAACAGGTTGATGTCGGCGTTGAAGCTCTTGAGCTGCTTGCCGTCGGCGGGCAGGAAGGAGAAGACGGTCATGTCGCCGTTGGGGCCCTTGTACACGTTCCACTTCTGGCCGGCGATGGTGGTGGTGGCGAGGACCTTGGCGTTGCCTTGGGCGTCCCAGCTGCTGTTGTGGTTGTTAGTATTTTCAATTGTCTGATGAAGGCGCTCGCGTTGCTAAGATGTGAGGAATGGCTTACCTGGCGATAGGACCAGCGTTGATGTTCGCCAGCCAGATCATCATCTCGTACTTCTCCTTTCCACCAGGAGCATCGCTGGTGAAAAGATCATAAGCGACATCCGCCACAAGGTTGCTACCAGAGTAACTCCAGCTCCAAGCCGAAGGGATACTCTTGATCTTCGAGATGGGCACCTGGTTGGTCTTGACGACGACGTTGGGGAAGCTCTTGATGCTGTTCTTGCCGCCGGCCCACGACCAGGAGGAGTGCCACTTGATGATGGAACCGCTCTTGCTGTCGAGCGTGGTGCACTGGGAGCCAGAAGTGGCGGCGCCCTTGCCCCAGAGGTTGTTGTAGAGGGTGTAGTCGCCGGTCACGACGTTGTCCCAGTCGCCGCACATGTCGGCGCGGCGGGTGAGGGCCGCTGGGGTGGGAGAGGCGGCGGCCAGAACGGCCATGGTGCTGGCGAGGGTGGCGAGTGTGAACTTCATCTTGAGAGAATGCTGTGGTTGTTTTTGCTGTGTTTGGTGATAACAAGGGTATATTTGAATGGAAGCGTGTGTTTCAAAAGAGTGACTTAATATTGAAAATGATTGGTTTGTCGGTGGTCCAAAGGAATCTTCCAAAGAATTTGTTCTCGAAGAAACAAGAACAATATTTATTCCACCACTTCAAACCCAGCCCTCACTCCAACCCATGGACATTGCGACTCGGAGTACTATACTATACAATAGTGTATCAATTTTCCCGGATCAACAGGCACCATTACTTGGTCTGACACGGAGCGTGCTCAGAAAGCTTGTAAACGAACCGCACGTCTTGAAACCATCGCGCGACTAGTTCGCTAAGCTCGCGGCAACAGCCTTCCGAAGTGCTTGTTAGGGCTGCTAGAACCGCTTTTAGCAACGAGATAGCTAGAGAAGCTTTTGGGAGCAATATGTATAGTGGTTTTTCTTTCGAGGGGGTCTTGAATTGATTGTGTTCTGGCTGGGTCCTGAACTTGTGGTGATGCTCTTTGGTGGAATGGAATCATTAATGTGCCATGTGAGAGTCCTTTAGGGCGCTGTCTCCGAATGGCTTTCACCGAAAGGGCCGAAATATCGTGTGATGTATTGTACGTAAAGAGAGGAGGTACGACAGACACATCGTGGCCAGCGACCCAGCCAGTGGTAATTAGATGTATAGTACTTTGCCCCAAAGTGAAGGCTTGTGCAGCCCCCGAGTACTAAAATTGAATGTCCACACTGCCTCGGTTGTCCACCGACAAAGGAGAACACCCTTTATCGATCACAACCGTCATGTGTTGACCTTCCCAGCTGACAATCAATGAATGGAATCACAGGATCCATGGATCACACATGTGCCACGTCGCCGGGTCAATTCTTGGTCCAGATCAGTGACACCGCATGCTTCTCTGAACTCGCAACTGCAATTGCAGTTTTCAGCCTCTGGTGCTTTCTGCTTCCCGTGTGGTTGCGTATGACAGCATGCTCCGACAGCCCGGTCGCACGCAGGCGCGGGTTCTTGATCCGTGGCTTGTCATTGTACAGCGGCAGAGCTATCCCTTGCTTGCGTGATTGTTGCACGACAGATACCTGCTTGGGACGTTTTCGTGTTTGGGGTGTGAGACGCATGTTGCTGGGTGCATGGCGTATGTTTCCGGGTTGTTGGAATCGTTGATAGGTGCATGTATCTCAACCAAAGACATCAAGCTTGTCAGTTGGCGTTATGTGATGAATGTGACAGAAAAGAAAAAAGTTCACGGCCGTCTCGTGATCGGTCTTTCTGCTTCAAACTTACCTTCGTCTGTGTCAGCAAAAGAATTGAACGTATACACGAACCTCAAGCCAGGAAAGACTCTCGAGCTCGTCTCCAGTTGGTACTGTAAGCCATCGTACGCCCTGCTGCCTCAAGTGAATACGGGCATCCGAAAGGAGGTATATGCATGTGTACATGTACAATCAAAAGTGCACATGTGGGCGACCAGACATCAACCAAATTGACCCCAAACCCTAAGATAACCCTAAGTACATCGATTTTGTTGGAGCTTCAATGCTTCCACGCAAACCTCCATCTACAAACACCGACACCATCACCACCTTCAGGGTCACAGTTCCTGGAATTCCACGGCACCTAGCCAGCTCAACAAAGTCGTAGTCCTTCGAGCCGACTTCGCAACCATGTCTCTCTGGCAATCCTACCGCGCCCTCGCTCCACGCACGCGTCTGTTCATCGGCGGTGGCATCATGGCTTATGCAGCATTCGGCCTACTGGCTTCCGACCAGGCTGAACAACTTTTGGGCTGGACGGCGACAGAGGAGGACCGCAAGCGCCTGAAGGAAGAGATGCCGAAAGTGCACGTTGTGGACAGGTTCAACAAGTGAGAGGATGGACAAGGGAGCTGAGCTTCAGGAATTGTCAGAGATATCTGGAGGTCTGGTCTATGTCCAAGGACACACATGCACTACTGGAGATGGATTCGGTCGACAACGATCAAGACGCCTGTGGACTGGATCTCGCGAATACGGCGTTCAACACATCAGCAACATAACGGCCATGGAAACTCGGCGCGCCGATCTCCAGCGATCCACATTGGAGCCTGGGTCGTATCAGGACAAATTCGTTCCAGTCTGGTTTGAAGGGATTCAGTCTGGCTTGAAGAAAATATCGCAATGGACAGCTTGGGTCGACTGGGTACAGCGGGCTTTTTCACTGGGCATGACCATCCGCTGTGCTACTGTGTTTTATGACGGAGACAAACAAAGAACACACCAACATTAATTTACTTGGAGACGCACGGCTTGTATCGCCGTACTGCTTCGTAGAACGAGCACCGAGCGCAGAATCGCGCATCAAGGCAGTGGAGAAAGAGTCAAGAAATGCAAGCTGCAACCATCCCAGCCTAAGCTCGACGGGATAGGCGTGTGTATTCGACGACAGCACCAAGACGATGCAAGATTGTATTCTCGCTGAGAGGCTGTGATCGTCTCTCTTGTCTGATCTTGTTGAGCACAAGCCCTCGTACCTTGCGCCTGAGCATATTGTCTGCATCTCGTGTCATAGTGCGAAAGACTTCGGCCTCAAAATAACTACGCTACTCACGATATGCTGTCATCTGAAGCGTCTCGATATTCCTGCGCCTTGTCCTACCCATGTCTTGGCCTTCCTCTGTGAAAGTGATTAGATACGTGTTACTGCATGCGGATGGTGCGCCTCATCACAGTGCCAGAGAATCCTATTGGTCCCGGCCAATTTGTTGCTGTATAATTGCCAAGCTATAATCGAGGATAGCATTGGATCTCAAACTCTGATCAAAAGCCCCAACTTTTGGGTCTCGGAGTACTGGCGGTAGCGACGGCGGTAATCTGGTGCGTCAGAGTTCTGGGACGCACCACGCAAATCGTGATGGTCTCAGTGACATTGTGGCTTGTTTTAGCGAGCACCACTTGATCCAATGTCACGTGTCGTTGGTGATGTGAAGCTGTGACTGGCTGAGGTTTGTGCGCTGGGCTGCGACACTGTATAAATACTCCGATAGCACTTGATCCAAGCTGCCGTGCTCCTGGAATCTTGGTGATTTGCTCAGACACTGATGGCTCAGAGATCTCATGGATGGGATGGATGTTCTTCTTATCTTATTGCATACCATCTGCCCGGCCAGAGCGCTCGGCAACGGTTCTGCGTCTTCATTCGATTTCGCCAAAGTGCGACCCCCAATGCCCTACTGTGCCACTTCACCTGACCCGCTCCGAACAAAAATGTGCCCCGAGAACCATTGCGATGATGATGTCTCTTCTTGAACTGGTCAATGGAAAAATCTCCCTACTCCTTGAACTCAATGTCTTGAGACCGTCGTCAAGCCGGTCCCGCGTCCAAGAACCTTCATCAACGAGCAACCTCATCGACCAAGATGTTCATCCACCATCGACTATTGTGCTCCGTTCTTCTCTTCAAATTCACTAGCGGGACAGCTCTGGAAAGCTAACTGCTCAGCTCTTTGTTCAGGTCATTTTCTTCGAAGCTGACACGTCACGGTGGTCAAGCAGAGGGCTGTCGAACACAGGCTGCCTTACGTTGTGGCTCTGAGCCGATCGAGTGAAGCCAGCACAGCTACATGCTCGCTACCCGCGGCCAACGTGGCACATATGTGTCATTGGAATGTCTAAACTTGTATGTCAGTGAGGCCAGACAGGCTCGAGGTCGGAAAAAGGATCCTACTGATCTCTGGAGATTGGAGCGACTCACCGTTGGAGAGACGGCTGACAAGACTTGTTCTGACCCCCTTCACAACTTACATTGGTTGTTTTCGAAGCACTTTAGAGACTGCAAGCTCTTTGGAAGTCAGCGACGGCGCATGAACGATGACCCTACCTCTCACCGTTCTCGAGTGGAAGCAGCACTCCGCACCGAATCTCGAATTCCCAAGGTGTTGATCTCCGGATGGTATTGCGCCATGATTGAGTTGCTTGGGAGGGAGGCGCGGCTGGCAATGTGTCTTGTCGAGGCTGTTGCAGCATCAGGAATGTCCTAGCTCAATGCTAAGCGCCGTACCGATCAAGCGAGCAGGCATGATGTCCTCGTGCCGACACCTACATGGAATAAACGAGAGTGCATATGCAAGACGGCTGATGGTGTAGCTGCTCAGCTGTGGTGCCGCAGCCTCGCTCATGGTCTTAATGTGCTCCGGCCCGCCTCTCGGTCTTACCTGGTTCTCAATACTACAGCGCGAGTACATTGAACTTGAGAGAGTTGTACAGGCCTACGATTCAAGACAGCTATCGACGTCACCGTTTCGACCCAACCACGACCATGTTCCTAACTCGAGGCGGGTTGCTTGGCTCGAATGGGCGGCCGCAGTCACGACTAGGTCTAAGCCCTCGAAGTTCGTCTCGAGCTCCACCGCCGTTTGACACCTCACAACTCGACTCCGATTTCCATCAATAACACAATCATTATTATACTACCATACATCACACTCGTTGATACATCGTTAGCGATCTTGCTAGATTTGCAGCGGGCCACGAGGTTTTTACCAGCGCTACAACGCCGGGGGAAATCAGCAAGAGGAAGTCGATTGCTAGATAAAAGCATCACCTCACACCTACAGTAACCCAAATTAGGGTGTGCCATTATCACAACGTGACAGGAAGGCTCTGTGTGACGATGCCGGACAATCTCATGAATGGCTTGCTCCTCGGTGCATCCGGCGGCTTTGATAACGATGAAGCTATCCGCTACCTAGAGGTTCGTCCCCCGGCTGCGGTATAAGCAACTTGACGTTGACTTTGAACAGGCGGGCGCTGATCTGGCGTACAACGAAAGCGATTTGCCCGACACCCGCCATCACCATGCACAGGGACTTCCGCGCAACGCCTCGGCATACCAGACTGAGATGGCTCGAGCGAATCCGCATCGATTCTCTCATCTCACTGTATCTCGGGACGGTTCCTCGGCTCTGGAAGGCTCGCTCGACTCAAACGCATTCGAGAACGTTCATTATGGCAACTCGGACGTGGAAGTTGGCCAGTCTTTCGGTCAGGTCAGACCACAGACCACAGCGTGGGAGGGTTGCGGACCCATGGATACTAGATTTCTTGATCAGTACATGCCAGATATGCCCATTCTGCATCAATCGATGCAGGGAGCTCTGCCGAACGTCTTATGGCCACCGGAGCAGCACCAAGGTCATGAGCAGGCAGGCCGCGCAATGTCGGGCCCTGCGTTCCATCACCTGGGAACGTTCCCAGCGATACAACAGAGCCAGACTGTTCATGATTCCACGGGAGGCTCTCATGCTACCCTCATGAACATGTACAGGGTTCCAGGTGGCGGCTCTCATGGTGTGGACACAGGAGTTAATCGCTTGGACCAGGATCTTTCGAGCATCCAGTTGCAGAAAGTCAAGGCTACTCCCGTCAAGTCTCTCGTCTGTCCCATCTGCAAACGGAAATCCAAGAACAGGCCTGCTCTTAGGTATGTTAGCCGGACTTCTTGTCAACGGATCGAGAAGCTAACTTACCCACCAGACATCACCTTGAAATCCATGATCCAGCTAAGACCAGCAAGTACAAATGCGACAACAGAGACTGCAACAACAGATGTTGCGAGTATGCCTCCCGGTACCCAAAGGACGTACGCAGACACAAACTCGTCCACAACAAACCGGATTTCGCCAAATATGTCTGCCATGAGCCAGGTTGCGATGGCAAGTTCGATCGCAACGACAACCTGCTGCGTCACATTCGGTTAGTGCATCCAGACTCTGCATCTGCTCAACCCACTGGCGCAACGGCCAACTCTCGCCTTGGTAGCAATGTGTCCTCTCCAGTGGATGTCCATTTGGTTGCCGGTGGATCCATGAATGGCCCGCGCGCAACGCTGCTGGAACCATTCGACTCAATGGTCGATCACTCTGCTGGAGCCTCGCTCAACAACTTCGGCTTTGTCGTCGACCGCACCTCGTCGTTCTCATCGCCACAGACTGTTGGCTCTTCATTCAATGGATTCTTGGATCCGCGTTTCATGTCGCCCGGGACGGCGTCCGACTCTTTCTGCTTCTCGGAAACAGAATCGCCGCGTCCAAAGTGAGCGCCTCACTACTCCACTGTCGACTTTACGCGTCTTTTGAGATGCACTCTTTTTTCACGTCGTAGTCGTCAAGAAAAGGACTTTGGTTTCCGAACTTTGGCTGATCGTAGGATGTGATGCGGCATTTCTCCTTGCCTCTCGGCGGCCGTGTCTTTTTGATCGACGAGAGAGGTGTCATGCAATGGGTTTATTGGAATGATGAAAGTGTAGATGTCATGGCAGTCGCGCAATAGAGGAGTGGTCTTCAAAAGTGATTCAACTTCAAGGCGGAGAGCATGTTAATACTGTACTTGCCACTGCAGGCCGCGGTTCCGTAGATCTCATCTCGCCCCACTCCTTCATCTCACCCTCCATCGGTACCGAAATACCACAATAAGCATAAGTCTTGTCACTTGACCCTGGGAGCGATCTTCCGGTGGCGGTCTAATCGTAGGCGAGCAATGCCAACAACATGCTCCTCGCATGAGGTACCTATGGTGTTCGCCGTACACATGCCGCCGCGAACAGGCACCATCATCCTCGTACCCGCGACGTCGGATCGTGATGACTTGCAGATGCTGACTCGATAAGGTGAGGAGTGCACGTTCATAACGCCACGTGATGCACAACGCCCCACACAAGCGCTTAGCCGACCTCAACTACATAACAGCAACAATCGCTCGTGCCGCCGAAGTCTGGCCCACACTTCGCTTCCGCCATAACTCGCTTAGTATGGCTTGAAGAAGCAAGCCCATGGTGTCCACTGGTTTCAATAGTCAACAAAGCCCATTCACGGCTGAGCCGCTAGAATTCCTTCGTTCAAAGGAGGATATTGCCATTGCCGCCTCTTCCGGATGTACAGCCTGGGCTTGAACTTGTTCTCAGGACTGGAGTTGTCTCGCAGTATGCAGCAAAGGAGTGTTACATGCATTTACCTCGAGTCGCTGGACCGTGGTATCTATAACTCCGAGATTAAATGCGTTTCAATGCCGTAGGATACCCCTCAGCCAAGTACTGAAAGCATACGTATTTTCATGGATATCAACATTGATATTGTGCTATCGGGTGGGCTGTGCCAGAGCGTTGTGACAGAACATATGCTTTATGGAAACTTGCGCTGGCGACGTTGCTACGAAGTAGGCGAGATTCGGTTCAAATTCGAGTCTGAGGGCTTGCGGTCGTCTGCTCTGCTGACTTTATCGAACATCAAGTAGCCCTTCATCTTTGTTACGTGATGGTGGTGACTTTATCACATTCTCCAGGCAGTCGAGAATGCCTGTAGGTTTCTCCATAATTGCTCCTTCCCCGTGGACCGTGCAGAATGGTAAGGGATTGGGATGACTTCATGAGCTCTGGCTGCAATGTATCCACCAGATCATCAACTATCGTTGCGCTCCCCTCTTGTTTGTTCAGTGGGATCTCAGCCTTGTCCTCAAGACGCTATGCTTCGCCCACACATAGCCACCATCACCTGGTCATTAGTCCAAGCAGGCGAACAATAGTGCATGCACGTGCGGGCTGTGCAAGAAAGTGGAGGGTCAGTCCGCACAGATAGGTGCTCGTGCGGCCGGTTGATCTTCTTCAAGCATCCCAGCAGCCTCGCATCCATTCTTACATCTCTGTGCTGCTCATACAAATGTCGCTCTTGTTGCAGTGAAGCATTGCACAAAATCACAAGCAGTCCGAGTCCCTCCATACCGTCAAAGCCAGCGCAGCCAACATCATGGGCTTCTCAGCGCCGCTAGGCCGGAGGCCGACCACCCAAGCTTGGGTGACCCAACTTCCGTCGTACACGCATCGCTCGCCGTCAACGTGAACATCTCGCGACTTCTTTTATCCAAGGAAACATCGTCGTCGGCAGAGTCGAAGACTGTTGTATTGTTTATTGTTGCACTACATCACGTCAACAACCTCCACTCGTTCAGCGTTCATCGACAGGCCGCTACATGGTACATGTGTGGATCATCGGAGTCCACGTGACACAAGATATGAGCACTCACAATGTGTCCGACACTTTCGCCAACGACGACACCATCGTCGACTACGTCGGCGGAGGAGCCGGTCAACAGGCGGAACAAGTGGGAACCATCACGGATCACAGAACAAGCCGGGTACGCGAGGTGTGACAGTTTCCCGGCATCGATCTAGTAGTGATGTTACTGACAGCTCCAGGTTCATGACAGGGACGTGCTTGAAGGCTTTCACAACAGCACAGACTTTGCAGACCTCCGTTCAGAGCTGTACGATGTCGAACACTACGACCTGAACGCAGGTGACGCTTGCATCGTCGAGACTCGGTCGGCGCCTTGGGATCCTGGTCGAATCTCCAATACTGCTTATCAGGGTACATACAGACATGCGCCGTCAGTTTTGCCGACCTTGACATTTGATGCGACGGGACGCGCGCATGGGTATGCCAGTCCAGGGGACGAAGTTGATGAACGCTTTGAAGCACAGCATGCGCATAGCTCTACCAACGGCATCAACCAATGGGAGGATTTCTCGAACGGCCAGGAGTCGCCGGAAGGGTCGTACATTGAACATGGGGTCGAGAGTGCTCCAACCTCTTCGCCGCCGCCAAGTGTATGGTCCTCCAGTGGCAGACAATATCTGTCACCAGCTACACAGAGTTCGCAACACGCTCCACAGGCAGAAACGACTGGCAGCGAAGGTCCCGCCACTAGGTCAACAACAAGATCAGTCCAGTCGACGCAACCTAGGGTTCCCAGCTTCCAGAAGCCGTCCAAGTCCACCGCATCCAAAGAGCTCAGCCCTTCATCTGACGAAGTCAGTGTAGGTCCGTCCAACATTGCCGATGTAACAGGTCTCCATGTGTGCTTCCCTTGTGATAAGATCTTCTCGTCACGATCAGGCCTCAGGTGAGCGCTGCATGAATTCCGCCGATGGCTATTGACTGACAATGTTGCAGGCACCACAGGGAAACCCATGACGAAGTCAAGATGAACGCCCACAGTTGTCCGGTGTGTCAGCATGGATTCAGATACCCGAAAGACATGAAGCGACACCAGAAAACACACAAGAAAGACAGAGAAGGGCATCCTTGCCCCAAAGCAGATTGCTTCAAGACCTTCACGCGCAAAGACAACCTCAAGCGTCATTTGAACATGACACTCCATGGATAGTTGTGTCGCCGACGATCCTGTGCGGCCTTGCACAGCAGCCAGAACAAGCTCTCGATCGAGTGCATAGCCAATGAGTAATGCCAATGAGTAAAGCCAATGAAGCTACGAATTCCAGAAATCAGAGCCTTCCTATGATAGTCTTTCGCATGTCTGTAGTCCGATGTCAGGAACCGAATCGTGCCTTCCTTTCGCTGTGAATACATTGCGCTTCCAAGGCACAAGCACCCACAACTGTAGACGCTTACGGTGCTCTTTATACATGTACTCGGAGTCGTCCGGGCCTGGTCATTCGGTTTCTGTCCTTCCATATCAGATCTCCAAGTTGAGCCATGAGCGGGATTGGACGCATTGCAGTGTCAAGTTTGTTGTCTCAGTGTTCAATATTGCGCCATAGATGGGTCCGGACGCTTAGAAAAAGGCTTGCGTCGCGGAAATGCCTCTGCCAACAGCCGTTCGGTCAAGACTACCACGGCGAGTCAGACTCCGCGGACGTGCTAGCGACCTCGCGCGACGACTGTCCGCTGCCTGAAGGCTTTTAGCTTGGCTCGCAGAATGCTACGGTCTTCAGAGACAAAACAATACCATGGCACTCTGCTTGGGCCTACAACACTTTCGACAGTCATCTCCAAGCAAACGATTCGCTTACCCCGAAAACCCAGACAGATGTGAACGGCGAGTGCGATCCACACAGCTCCATGAGCAGGTCCGCGATCCAATCAAACAGAACGCCAAATGATGCCCCGACTGCAATTATGGATGTCAGCATCCAAAAACCGACGCGTCATCGGGATACACACTTACCAGGTCATGAAAAGCATCAGCATCCTTGTGCCCCAGAAAGTTGTTCGTGGCTTTACACCCGTAAGGACAATGCGATGCGTCATGCGAAAAAGAAACTGACGCCTCAGGAGGAGTGACGGAGCAAACACGACGGAGTCCGTGTTGGCCGACAAGTTTCCCCAAGTTTCCCCAAGATGTGCGTGTGTAATGGTGTTGAGAATCTCGGAGCGAGTCCTATTCAGGCAGGGCTTCGAATGCCTGCAGATGGGAGTAATATTACCGAGCATTGGGGTTTTATTTCGCCATAGTCCAGCATGTAAAGCAGCATCAGATTGCACATTAGATACGACGATACCTGGGCCCCTTCATCAAAAGCTGTGCAATGGACCGAGCAGTCATATCGCCAGCGAGCCGGTAGTGGAAGCGTCGCATCACCGCCTGCTCCATCCTTCTCATGAACTCACTTGACGTGATGCATGCGTTGGTACTAATGGCGTTCCCTCCAAGGCACTTACGATTCTTGGTAGATGCATGCTCTGCCGCTTCGTGCGGGTAATCTCTGGTGAACCATTCTCTCGATGCAGGTGCGGCTGGCGAAAAGTAATCTAGGCTGCCTGAGTAGGGTACTCCAGATGGCAATCATGATTCATTCCGTTCCTTTTTTGTTTCTTACCGACTTTCGTGTTTATAGGACTCACAGTCAACAATAATATGGCTTGCATGATGCAGGTGATACTTCGAAAGCAACAAGCCACAGCGCCCGGGACGGGACGATCAAATGTCAGTGCGAGGATGTGATATCCCTCGCATGTTCACTCCATAAGCAATAGCGAGTCGATTGATGGTCAAGCAGACCTGCTCACACATTCGGTAGTTGCGCAAACGCCTCAACTTGTTCAGCTCGGTGTGTGTGAGGTACGTTCTTGACGTTATACCGTTGTGGGAGTTCTGAGACCAGGCCTAAAGCAGCATCTCTTCACGCCTGCAAATGTGGTCTTCTGATTGGTCAATATGCGATCGAACCCTTCTTCCGATAGCGCGGCTTTGAGTCAAGGCGCAAGGCTCACTCGCCGTCATGATTGCCCACTATCGCTATCATCCCGTCTTGCGCGCCAGGCTCCTGTCGTCTCGTCTCACCCGACACGTCTCCCTGCTTGTCTGCATCGCCATCTAGTTTGCTAGATCTCTACACCACACCTCCCGAATCGCCACATCATTCCTCTTTGTCCTCGCTCCAGCCTTATCGGTCGCATCGCAAGCATGGACGCCACCAGCATGACCCCCACCAAGAACCCCCACGCCACGCCCATGGACATCAACATCGACGAGCGCGTCGAGGCCTGGACCGTCGAGCAGGCCGCCGACGTCCTCAAGGCGACTTCCATCTCAACGCCGCGTCTGTCCCGCGGCCGCTCGGTCACCCTAGACATCGCGCTCGACGATGACCTGCACCAAGCCTCTTCGCCACTCCAGACCCGCGAGCGCACCGAGCCCTCCCACACCGTGTACAAGCGCCGCGAACCCATCCGCCGAGACAGTCTGAACCGCCGCAATGCTGTGTTAAAGGGAAAAGAAGGCTCGAGAAGGCGTCAGCGCTGGGAGAACGACCGCTTGCTGAGCAACCCGCATGCGGAGCCGCCTTTGCCTAGCGATTGGGCAGTGTGCCCTACCCACAATGTGCACAGCGTACCCTACTTCCTTGCGCCACTTTGGGATGCTGAGTTCGCAAAGAAGGCTGCTGCTCGCAAGGCTGCTGCCGTCGAGAGGACACAACCTGCCAGTAGAGAAGAGGCGGCTGCGCAAAAGGTCACTCGCGATCTGCGCGCAAAGCTGAAGCGTGCGCAAGGTGCAAAGGGTTTGTTGCAGGATCTGGAGCTGGAGGTGCGCGGTTTCGTGCAGCAGTGGGAAGAGAAGCAGAGGCAATTGGAGAAGGAAGGGCTCATCGAGGAGACGGATAGCGAGGATGACGAGATTGTCTTTGTGGGCCGTAATGGTACCATGAGCGATGAGAAGAAGCAGTCAAAGCAGGAAGGCGCTTTGATGAAGGACAAGCTCATATTCCAGAGTCTTGTCGACGATCATGGTGCTAGCTTTGGGTATGTCTTGCATCATCTCGCTTTGCGAGTGCTCACTCTGTTTGCTGACTTTGCTTTTAGTCGTTACCTCGTCCACGCCATCGGCATATATTACGGTCTGAAAACATGGTCTGTCACAACCGACGGGCGGAGAGAGGCGTATGTTGGCCTGAAGGAGGATCCCTTGACTAGGCGACCCGAACCTCTCAAGAGCGAATTGCCTAGGCCACTATGGGCCGTTGTGTAATCTTTGTAGGTGTTTGAGTAAGACGATAAGGTGTAATCAACTTTTTATTCCGTGCATAGGCATTGAAAGCCTGCACAGCGACAACACATCCCAGACATCCATACGCAGGTCTAAAAGCCACCAGTCTCAACCCATGCTCACTCCCCTTTGAGAAGCTCCTCAACACCTCCCTCCAGTTCAAGGACCCACCTCACAAACCCACCCAGTTTCGCCTCAATCCCCTCGATCCTCTCCACGGCAGCATCGTAAATTTTATGCAGCTCTGTCAATTTTCGCTCGCTCTGCCCCAAGAGATCCTCTTTGAGCTGCTTGATCATCGGCGTTTTGCTTCTCCGCCATGCGCTGCGCTCGTGGCCCAGCGACGTGAGGGTGTCGCTGAGAGTGCGGAGCAGAGAAAGGAGGGCGCCGCGCTCCTCGTTGGTGTTGGTGGTGGTGGTGGTGTCTTCGGCTTTCTTCCATGCCTCGTGCTGGCTGTGGATGCAGCTTATGAGGAAGCTGAGATCGGAGATTGAGGACTCGAGGCGTTTGGGCCAGCGGCCGGTGGCGAGGGTTGAGATTGAGCAGAGTTGGCACATGGTGGTTGTGCTGTCGGTTGGTTGCTTCTTGGATCAATATTTGGTTGTTTTTGTGGTGTCGGATCTTTGTGGGATTGTATGCTGTGCCGTTGGATGGTCGCCACCTTCAGTGGTGTCGCAACGCGTTGGCAAGCAGTGATGTGCCACAGTGAAAGCGAATCTGGGTAAAAGCTGCAATCAACGAACAGTGAAGGGTGCCAATATGCCGTGCCCGCACCACCAGAAAACAACACTTGCTTACAAAACTCTCAGCGGTATAACGATGATTCCAACAATATTGTCGCCTGTCGACGCACCTAGGCACTCGGGACCCTCCGCTCGCATGTCGATGTGTTCGCTTATTCATAGCTTGCGAGATATTCTCCTGGGCTGTACATGCTACCTGCAAAGCCGGTGCCTGACAGTGCTTGCGCACGTGCCGGCTTGGCAGTCGCTCGGGGAAGTGAGGTCAGCTTTCGAGAGTATTGTCCCCACATCTCTGGGGTGGCAATACGGCGCAGCCACAACATGACCGTGTATTACCATTAAGACAGGTATTGCGTTGTCGTCTGAGATCTCCTTCTAGGCTTTCACTTCATCTGATAATGCATCTCTTGCCGTCCACTGAGATTTCGTCTCTTCCTCACATTCCAGACCGCCACATCTGACAAACTGTACTCCTGAAGATACCATCAAGATCGACTGATCAACCACTATATCTCCAGAGTATATCTCTAGAGCGATCCACCAAGCCCTGTCACCATGGCCGAAAATACGACCACCACAACCAACACCGCCCAGCAGCTCACCATGTCCCCGGCCCAGCCCACTAGCCGTCTCCACGGCCTGCCCCAGGAGCTGAAAGAACTGGTCTTCTCCTTCGCAGTCGCCCTATCAATGCCGATCCCGGCCCGCGTCCATCTCAGAGACGTCGAGATCGATGCCGATGCCGATGACGACTCCGACACCACCTCCAACTCCACCCGGGATAGCAGCACCAGCTCCGCAACCTTCACAACCCTCGTCAAAGTCACCCCTCGTCAACCCGCCCTCTGCAGAATCGACACCGGAACCCGCCCCACCGTCCTCCGCATCTTCTACACGCAAAACACCTTCCTCTTCCGCGCGCACGCCTACGACGAAGCCCCCGCCGCGCAACTGGCTCGACGCCATCGCCCTCAACTTTGCGCCCGAAGCCCGGCTGATCCGCCGCGTGCTACTCGAGATGAACACCGCCAAAACCTGCGGCGTGCAGCCGCAGCGGCGCCTGTTCCTGACCAGCGGGCTGCAAGGCTTAAGGGCACCGCAGCAGCACCTCTACCGCATGCTCGTCTCGCAGCGGCCTGGGGACGGGGGCGTGCGCGTGTGCTTCGGCGCTGACCTCGCCGTGATGTGCAGCTGCGCGATGCGCACGGCGGGGCTGATCAGGCCCGGTCCGCGGGAGCGGAGGAGTTTTCTCCTGGACGAAGGTGAGATGAGCTCGGCGCTGGATTTCGCGCAAGATGTCGAGGGCGATATTGTGCTGGGCAACGAGTGCCAGTATCACTTCTGCCACGAGAAGGCTAGCTCCAAGTGTGTCGACTGCGGGCTACGGGTGCACAATCGGGAGCCGCTGGGGGCGTATTTGCTGGACAGGGTGCGGAGGTAGCGGAGAGGCAAAGAAGGGAGGTGGAGAGGGAGGCGGCGAGGCTGGCGAGAGAGAGGGAGCGGGCGGAGTTGCGAGCTAGACTGAAGGCTGAGGCAGCGGAGAGAGCAACTGTGTTGGATGCTGCGGCGGCGGAGAGAGCGGCTAGGAGTGAGGCTGAGAGAGCGACCATGACGGCGGAGATGGCAGAGGGTGCAGCCAAAGTACTGGCGGACTTGAGGGCGCTGAATAAGGTCATGCATAAGAAGAAGAAGAAGAAGAAGAAGAAGAAGAAGAAGAAGAAGCAGTCGCGCCGGCGAGCTGGGTGTTCCGTGATGTAACAGAAGGGAAGGTCGACCAAGGGCGTCAAAAGGGTATCTGAATCTGATATTTCCCGAAGATTGGAAGTTCGTTACAGCGACGAGCTCCGTTGGGACGATACGTCGGGTGCTTGGTTAATCACTAAGATTGATGTTAGCGTTCTGTTCTTCTGTAACCCTCTCGATGAAATCGTCCTGTTGGAGATTGTCCATCTAGACGAATGGAAACCACAGTCCCAATTCCATCAATGATACCTATAGTGTTAGTCACAAAAACGCAATGAAAACGAACTTGAGAACGAGAGGTACGCGATGATCAAAAGGAAGACAAAAAGATCCAGCCAGTAATGTAATGTATGTCCTTTAGTACCAGTATGTCATCTCTTCTCGTTAAGAGAAGAAGGAAGCATTGTAGAACACGCGAAGGAAACCCATCCCGACCATCTTTGTATCGTCGTCGACATGAACAAGATAATAATAAGAAGAAGAAAACGGATTAGAGAAGAAGAAGAAGAAGAACGAGTAAACAACAAAAGGAAATTCGTCACGTGAGTGCTGTACCAAAGTCCCATCCGTCTGTCCTTCTCTGCCTCCCCTTGACACAATCTCCCAATCTCCCAACCCAAAATAATCACCGGGGAAAAAAACGCCGTCGCCATGTTTCTCGTAGCCAATGCCCGCTATTTTATATCGCGACTTTTGTCTTTGCAAGTGTAGTACAAGGGCAGTAAAGCAAGGTGGGAAGAAAAAACAAAGCGGTATGCGAAGTTTGGTATCTTCTTCATCTCTTCTCTTCCCAAAAGTTGAAAACGCCAGCGAAAAGTAAGCATTTCTTCGTTCAAGTGTGTTGCATCACTTCGGCGCGGAAGCGTCTATTTTCCACAGTGTGCAACGTGCGATGTCGTGTCCAATTTCAAGGAGGGTCGTCGCTTGCTTTTGCCATTGGTATTGGCATTGCCGTTGCTGGTAGGCTCCTAGTTGTAGGCAGTCGGCGATGCGGCGCCGGGAGCAGCAGGTGCGTTAGCGTGACCGCTACCGTCACGCATGGCGTCAAGGGTGCGAGGGAAGTAAGGCTCCACGCCCCAGTTGCGCAGGTACGCGCCAGTCTTCTCAATGCGCTTGATCTCGCGCTGGACACCCCAGCCGTCGCCTTCCTCGGCGAAGCGACCACGAACAACGCCAACCATGGCGTCGTCGAGGCGGGCGTAGAAGGAGCGGCGCTCGGCCAAGTCTTCTTCGTCACCGTTCTCAAGTCCGCCGTGGGAGTTGAGGTTGCCGCCCAGCTTGAGCAGCAAGTCGAAAGCGTAGCGCGGACCGCTTGGGAGACCAGACAGACGTGTTATGTCGGGCAGGAACTTGAGCATGCAAGCGCTGAACGACGGGGTGGGAAGAGAGTCGTTCAAGTCGTCTTGTAGGCGGTGAAGGTCAAAGTTGACAATGGTGATCTTGCGATCGAGCTGTGCATTGAGGGTCGCAGCGGCGTGGGTGGGAGAGTTGGCGTGCGAGGACTGGTCCATCTGGTGGGCTATGCTTGCAGGAACATCTGAGTGATTGTTAGCTTGTGTACATAGTATCAACAGATCTCACGTCTCAACTAACCAGGCCTAAGACCGCGCTTATCAATCCAGGCGTGAATGTCGTTGCGCTGCGCCTCCAGCTGATCGATGTACGCCCTCAAATCCGCAATCTCATTCTCAAGATTATCGACCTTGTCATTGTACGGCTTGAGCGCAGTGTTGAAAGCCTGCGTCAGGAGATCAGGCAAAGGCTCGGCCTTCGCAGAAGGAGGAGGAGGGCCGTCGAAGCCGCCGTGACCCTGGCCGTAGCCATTGGTCTGGCCTCTGTGGCTGCCCGAAGAAGTCATGGGCGGCGAAGCGTATTGGCTGTCTTGGGGCGCGGACTGTTGGCGGGTGGTGTTGTACATGCTAGCGTCCTTGCTGAGCGGGCGGGTGTCGTCGATGGAGCGCGAGGAGGGCGGCAGGGCGTCGGGGTCTTGCTGGGCGTACTTCTCGTCGTAAGCGCTGT
Organism: Cladosporium colombiae; assembly: GCA_026122715.1. NCBI lineage: Eukaryota > Fungi > Ascomycota > Dothideomycetes > Cladosporiales > Cladosporiaceae > Cladosporium > Cladosporium colombiae. Next base: position 328,423 of record JAKZFA010000008.1, on the reverse strand, counting down.
TGGCCTTGCTGTCGTTGCGGTAGTCGTCGACGTAGGACTGGCTGTTGCTCCGGGACCTGCTGAGGCGCTTGAAGAACATGGTCTGTGGAGGGAAGAGGAGGAGGAGGAGGGAGTGAGGAGGAGTTGGAGCTTGATGAGGACTCGAGAGGCGGGCGGGAGGAATATGGGAGGCTCGGTTGGAGGGTGGTCAGGTCAGGCGCGCGGCGCGTAGTAGTAGAGACAGGATAAGGTAGGGTAAGGTAAGGTAGATGGTGTGTGCAGCAGTTCACAGTAAACGGGAAGCTAAAGCAGGACAGGGCCAAGCGCAGCTGAACAGTAGCGAAGTGCGTGTTGTTGGCGGTGGCGCGCGCGAGCAGCGATCGATAGCAAGAATAGTGGGCAATAACGCGATGGCTGGGGGAGGATGCGATCAATCAATCAATGGGATGCGATGCGATGCGATAGTGAGATGGTGGTATGGGCGGCGTGCTAATGGACTGCAAAGCATCGACCTCCCAGCCTCCACGAGGCAAGCAAGCGCTCGCTCGCACGGCCGACTTGAACACTTGCACCGTCACCCATCACACATGCGCACTGCATTTGACCATCGTCATCCACGTCTGGCGGTGAGCATCCTCAAACCCGCCATCCCAGAACATTCTCTGCAGTCGCTATGCATCTCTCCTGCAATAGCAAAAAAAGAAAAACCACCGCCAAACCCAATTCTCCGTCAACAAATCCAGGTACATCTCGGTACTCTTGCTCCCCGTGGCACAGTGGGGCCGGATGTGCTGTAGGGCTAAACACTTAGCGCGTATCCCATCCGATACACTAACCCAGCCTCTCTGCTGCCCGTTTCACCTCCCAACGCGGAGTGACCTCCTAGAAACCGGAGCAATCACCACGCCGCCTTGCTCGAGCACGCCCTTCCAACCCATGCAACATGCAACGACGAGCAGAGAGCACGACATCCATCGGGTACGATTGCGAAGAAGCCGACAGAGATGAAAAAACGTGCCACCCAGGTTGTCGGGAAAGAGAAGAAGAAGCTCGGATTTGGTGCACCCTCGTCATCTACCTATCTACCCCGTCCAAGAAAAAAAAAAAGGACAAGAGTCCATCCTGTCTGTGAAGCATGCCGAGTGGCTCAAACAAATGCTAGAAGTAAAATAATAAATATGCCTGTGGACCGAATAAAACCATAGTCCTTTTTTCCGTAATGTGTTCCCGGTTGAATGGGGTATCTTCGCTTTTTCATCCATCATCATCGTTAACAACAAATATTTTTCAGAACGCCTTTGATAAAAAGCATATTAATGCCTTTTTTCGGGGAGGCTAGACACCACAAGACAGAAACAAGTCTCGCGTGAGTCATCAGCCTCCCCTATTACTCGAGCCGTGGCGTGTTGAAGTGGTGCTCCTTGTTGAAGAAGCACCTCGCCATTATTCCGACTTCGGCTCGAGTTCCAGTTGAAATTGGGAAAACGCCTCGCTTGCTTTGGGGGACTTTGTCGAAAGTCCAAATAGAAACTCCAGGTTAATAACAGAAATTTTTGCTCCGCCCTCCTCTTGCAGCCTGGATGGCTGATGTATCGTTTATGTTGGGTTTAGTTTTTGGCCTCACCGTTCGTCTTGGCAGAGGCGGCTGCATCGCTTGCGCCGTTCACTGCATTGTTGAGGTCGGGAACGCCTTCGAGCTCAGGCTTAGGTCCAGCGTCGTCAAGAGTCGAGCCGCCGTTCAGCTTAGTCTCGCTGTGGCCATTGGTGGTGGCAGCAGGCTTGCTGTCAAGTCCAGAAACACGCAAGCCGTCAAACAGAGGGAAGATGCCAGTGGTGTTGCGGAAGTCATTGTGCACAATGTTGACCAGGTACCAGCTTTCAGTAATCTCAGTGATGAGCTTCCTGCTGGGTGTGTCCTCATTGTAGCACTTCGACCACTGGGAGCCAAGGTGGTAGAACTCGTCACGCCAGGCCAAGAAACTGACAGTCTCCACGATGGTCGGCTGCACAATTTCCTTGCCGGGGAAGACACCCCATGTGACAGCGTTCGGGCCCCCATCAGTGGGTGCGTTGGTGCGGAGCTCGCCAGTGTTGTTGACGGCGTAGTAGGTGATGTCATCGTCCCTGTTCATGCGAGAAATGACAGTGTCAATCAGCTCTGGGCTGACGAGGACTTCAAGGTAGGCCTTCTGGTACACGTAACCGTTCTTCGGGCCCCAACCATAGTCAGGGTGGGAAGACTTGACACCGTCAACTGCTGGCTGCGAGTTGATGGTCAAGAGACCACGGCTGTTCAAGTCAATCAGGCTGCTTGTCAGCACGTTGGCCTCACTGCTGATTGAGCTTTCAGACCAAGGAAGGGACTCAACCTTGCCGCTCATGTACCTGACGAACAGGTCCGCAATATCCTGGAGGCTACTCGGCTCGCCCCAGATCTTGCGGTTCTGCTCGTTGGTGCCCTTCAGACCCACACCGTAGGCGTCCAACTCACCGAAAGCAGGAGATCTGGAATCACCCCAGCGACCGTTGGGGAATTCGTCCCAGTCTTGAGTACGAGCGACATAGCTTCTGTTGCGGTTGCGCCAGAAGATAGGACGCACGTTCTCGTCGCGGCGGTTGAGGCCGAGAGACTGTCTCCAAGGCAGCGGCTTGATGTCCGGGTGGTGAGTGTCTGTAGGCGGGGTCACAGCGAGCTCCTCCAGAACCATGCGAGTGGCAGCAGCGAGGTTCATGGTGTAGAAGTGCAAGTGGAGGGTGACGCCGCTGTCGAGGATCTTGCGGCAAAACTCTGCAATAAGGTCCTTGCCAACTTCACGAACAGCCACATCATCGTTCTTGATGGGCTCGAGCTTCTCGTGCCAGTGAGGTGGTACATGGCACTTCGTCCAGTTCGCTCTGCGGAGGAATGAGGCGTGGGTGTGGATGGGCATGATACCAGGAATGATGACCACGCTCTCCGGGATACCAGCTGCGCGGCACTTCTTCACCCACTCGATGAAGATGTCGGCGTCGTAGCACATCTGAGTGATGATGAAAGTGCTGCCAGCGTCGACCTTCTCCTTGAGGTAAGGAATGTGCTCGTCCGCTCCAGTCTCCTCATCACATCCCTCTGGGTAGCCAGCAACGCCAATGTCGAAGTGGTCACCGTACTGCTCCTTGATGTACTTGACCAAATCCCTGGCGTATCTGAAGCCACCCTCTGCCTGCACCCACTTCTCCTCCTCTCTGGGTGGGTCGCCCCTCAAGGCCAAGATGTTGGTGCATCCAGCGTTGTAGGCCTCCTTCAGTGCTTCGTCGATCTTGCTGCGCTCCATGTCGGTGCACGTGAGATGCATGCAGGTCTCCAGGCCGTATGTAGTCTGAGCAACTCTCACAATCTCGCAAGTGAGCTGTGAGAAGCGGCCGCCGGCGCCCCAGGTGACATCAATGAAGGTCGGTCCGAAGCCATGCATGCGGTCCATGCGGTCGTAGAGGTTCTGGACACCCTGGGCGGTCTTGGGCGGGAAGAACTCGAAGGAGTATGTAGGGGTGTGGTTGGCGCGGGACGCCAGAAGCTTCTTAGAGATGTGCATGATTGCGGGTGTTGATTGGTTCTTAGTGTGGTGTGTTCAATAAGTGATGGGGTGTGTTTGTGTTCTGGGAGAGGTCAGTCCAGTCCAAATTGCCTCCGGTCGATGCCGTGGCGAACAATGACAAGCATTGCGGCCACAGCACGTCTACACAGAAGTCACGCACCTAGTCTAACTGTAATGTCTGTGTTTGCTCAGGCCGAGGTGCTAAGCAGAGAGTGTGCTTGTTTGTATATGTTCAGGTAAGATTGTTGTCTTGGTGGATGCGTGCTGGGGCGTCTAGTGTCTATCTAGATCTGCGAGTAGCGCTTGTGGTCTGCGAGCTCCTGTTCGTTGTACAAGGACATGATAATGCAGGGTGGGAGAATGGGAGTGGGAGGTAAGAGGATCAGTCGTGCATATTCCTGCAGGTTGCGAATAAAAGCGCTCTCTCGGCGGAGTAACCAAGTGGTGTCGTCGTCCCGCTCTCCGATGCAGGAGAGCCAGGGCCGGCCATTTTTTAGTCTACACAATTACCCCGCGCCAGGGTGCTTTATTGATTGCATTGGGTAATGGAAATCTGTCCCAGCCGTTGAGCCCGCCTGGAGACTGGAGACGAGCGGACGCCTCCGAGAGCAGTAACCCGGGTGCCTTCACATCGGACAGAGTGGGCACCTACGCTCTCTTGGGATGCGAGCACTGGATACATATTAGGCACACGCCATGTAAGTGAACCATCGTCTGCTGATTCTCTCCCCAACACACCACCCTCCCTCCAAAAAGAACTCCCCCTCTCCAAGCCATGGCGCCCGTTCCTGCCCAGCGCGAGAAGCGCATCGTCGGCACCAGCCTGAAGATGTACTTTGACCTCCCCAGCACAGCCGCCTACATCTCCTCTGTCGCCGCTCTCTCAGGCGCTGCCGAATCCGCCAACCTCGACCTCTTCGTGATCCCCGACTTCGTCTCGCTCGTCGACGCCAAATCCCGCCTCGCCGAAACCTCGATCCAGCTTGGCGCCCAGGACAGCTACAGCGAGGACAAGGGCGCATACACAGGCGAGGTCAGCCCACTGACGCTCAGCCAGGCCGGTGTCAAGATCGTTGAAATTGGGCACGCCGAGCGGAGGAGGCTGTTCGGCGAGACGGACGAGGATGTTGCGAAGAAGGCAGAGGCGGTTGTGAGGAACGGCATGGTGCCACTCGTGTGTATCGGCGAGAAGACGAAAGGCAGCGTGGCTTCGGAGGCTGTTGGGCTGGCGGTCAGAGAGTGTCAGCCACAGATCAAGGCCGCCCTGTCTAGACTGCCGGATGATGCGGATGTCATTTTGGCGTACGAGCCTGTGTGGGCTATTGGTGCCAGCGAACCTGCCGCTGCGGATCACGTTGTTGCTGTGACACAGAATCTGCGGGGGCTGGTTGCGAGCAGGAAAGGCAGGACGCGTATCTTGTATGGAGGCTCAGCCGGACCGGGTACATTCCAGAAGCTGAAGGATGGTGTGGATGGTCTGTTCTTGGGGAGATTTGCGCATGATGTGAAGAACCTCGAGAAGGTCATCCAGGAGATGAACGAGCCTTGAGGTAATGACGATACAACTATGGAACGATTTTATGCGAGCACCATGCATCAGCTGTTGGTGTGTGGTACGAATTATATACACACAGGTTGCTAGGACTGTCCGCGTTTGGTTTTCGAGGAGAAACGCTACCTCTATGACTTTATCCGGCCTGTATAGATCACATTACCACCCAAGACAGACATCCTCATTTACAGCGTCGATGTTCGATCGACGTATAGTTTTTCCCCTGCGTCGCGTATGCCTCATGGTATCGAAGGCTCGAGAACTCATACAACTCAGCCCTCAACTAAGACAGACATATAGTTCTACCAAACAATAATGTAAATTCTTGTAAGCATTCAGCGTTATCAAGGTCACTGACCGGATAGTGGCGTTTTCAAGCTCGCCTTGGCTTTGGAGCTTGTCTTCCTGAGAGGTGGAGCCTCGGCTATCGCAAAAAATGACATGCTCACGGATCGTATCAAAACGATATCAACGCAATGCGTGTCAGGAAAAGAACATATCGTGCGCTGTGACAAGCTATCGAATGCTTCCAGTAATGCTTTTCCATGACATTCGCCCCTCCAACGAGTGGTCTTGTGAAGATACATTGAGGAGGACAATGACGACCCGTCCCACTCTTCCGACGCAGGCCGCATAACACCTCGGGGCGGCCAATCGTTCTACAGTTGCAGAGTTCAAGGGATCGCTTACCCTCGTAGACAATGCTTAGCGCGCGAGCGTACTGCTTGGGTCCACGCTAAGAAGGTGATCACCGCTGTCCATGCTTCCCAGTTGTGCTTCTTTCTTGCTCTTCACCATTGCATAAACGTACAGCAGCCGTCTGCTTCTACTGAATCAACAGGAACTTGCCCTACGAGCTGTCATGTACTTTGTGGCCAAGTTCTTCTGCCTCTTGCTCAAAGCTATCAGATAATTGATCTGATATGTAAGTCTGCCGATAGTCAATGGTTGCAGTCGCATAATCTTCAAGGCTAATCAGCACCCAGATAACCAATTCAAATCGCATACTCATCCCTCCAACCCAATCAAAAAGCCGCCGCCAACATGTCCGACCATGGAGGTCTCCACACCGCTGACGACGCGATGCTGGCGATGCTTGGTAAAAAGCAAGTCCTCAAGCGTCGATTCTCATTCTTCACACTCTTCGGTTTTGCCGTCTGTGAGCTGATCACATGGGAGACGGTGCTCGCACTCTTCTCGCAATCCTTCGAGAACGGCGGGCCTGCAGGAGCAGTCTACGGGTTCATCATCGCTTGGTCTTCGACTTTGTCTGTGTACACTGTAATCTCCGAGCTGGCCAGTATGGCTCCGATCGCAGGAGGACAGTACTATTGGGTTTACATGCTCGCGCCACCAGAATGGAAGACAGTCTGCAGCTACATCATCGGCTGGCTCACTTCGCTAGCCTGGATCGCGACCGTCGCAACGGAGACTCTATTCGCGGGCACCATGGTCCAAGGTGTCATCGCACTGGATTACCCGGACTATGAAATTGAGCGATGGCACGGTACGCTTCTGACTTGGGCAGTCATCTGTGGCTGCATCTTTGTCAATGTGGTAATTCCAGCATGGCTCCCGCGATTCGAGGTGTTCATCCTCGTTTTCCATATTGCTGGATTCTTCGCCATCTTGGTCACTCTTCTTGTCATGACGCCTGAGCTTGGGTCGAATGCTAGCGTCTGGCTTACTAGTCTTAATGAAGGCGGATGGCCAACTCAAGGCGTGTCTTACTGTGTTGGATTCCTCGGAAATGTGGCCACTTTTGTAGGCGCTGATGCAAGTGTTCATCTTGCCGAGGAGGTGTCAAACGCTGCTGTCAACATCCCAAAAGCAATCATCGGCGCCATGCTTATCAATGGGACTGTTGGATTTGCCATGATGGTCACGATCCTCTACTGCCTCGGAGACGTAGATTCAGTGCTGAACTCTCGCACCGATTTCCCCTTCATCCAGATCTTCTTCAACAGTGTCGGCAATGTCGCTGGTGCTACCGTGATGGCTGCGGTAGTTCTGACTCTGACGTGGGCATGCTCCATTGGCATCACAACAACGGCTTCTCGCATGACCTGGTCTTTCGCTCGCGACAACGGCTTGCCAATGTCTCGCTACCTCGCGAGAGTCAGCCACCGTACAAAAGTTCCTGTGACTGCTGCACTGACTGTGACTGGTATCGCAGCACTGCTCACCTTGATCTACATTGGATCGGACACCGCTTTCAACGATGTTATTTCGCTCACCATCACCGGTTTCTATGGCTCCTATCTTGTGCCAGCTGCCTTTTTACTGTACCACCGTATCAAGGGCAACATCCTGCCTCAAGGAACGGCGATCGATAGCCTAACCTCGACTCAAACAGCGAAACCCGCTACGACAAGCACCAGCGCATCACCAAGCGCAGCAAAAGGCCACGATCCATCTCCCGGGCAAGACGTCGATTCTGACGATGAAATCACTAGTGTCATCAACGCAAGACTGATATGGGGACCTTTCCACCTTCCCAGAATTTTCGGCATCATCAACAACCTCTACGCCTGCTGCTATATGGTGTTTGTGATTTTCTGGTCCGTGTGGCCACCATCGACTCCGGTCACGGCGTCGACGATGAACTACAGTGTGGTGGTTACTGGTGGAGTGATGATCTTGAGTGGAGTTTGGTATTATGTCAGAGCGAAGGATGTGTATAAAGGACCATTGATTGATAGTGAGGTGGCCGAGGTTATGAGAGGAGGGAGTGTTGCCAATTGAGGCTAGCAGGGCGGGTTTCTGCATTCTTAGTGTATGTGAAGAAACCTGGCTCGTACGGGTATGGACAGCGCACCGGACAAGAGTAGATATAGGCGTGTATTGAAAACCAAACAAAAATGTTCCGACTTGAACAGCTGGATAGGCAACGATATATCCCAGCTTCGAGATGTCGCAAAGAATTACTGCACGAAACACATGGGTTCGAAATCCGGTGTTAGAATGTCAAATGAATAAGCCTGTAGTGCGAGCGATTGAAGATCTATCCTTTGACAAGTGACCACCATACATATGGTGGTCGGTTGCAAGTGACAAGGGCCTCAGTCAGGGGTCGTGGTTTCCGTTTCCCTCTGTGGCTGCCTCAGGCGCCAGGGTCTGACTAGCAGCATACAACAGCTGGTCGCTCGCAGCGGGCCAGCCAACATTGAATTCGAAGGGGAGGAGTAGTTGCATAGTCAACCACATAACCACTTTTCACTTTGAACAACTCTTTCCATTCTTGCTGCATCTGATTCAGCTCACGCGAAACTTGCGGCTGATTTGATTGTTACACCCGCACAAGCCCCCTTGCGTGCCCGCTCGGCGAGAGTCGCCCACCATGAGACTCGACGTCAAGGCAAGATATACCTAAGGAAGCACTTTGCGACCGCCAGAATGCCGACTAACGTTGCGCTTGATATACAGAGGCAGCTCTTTGCTCGCAGTGAGAGAGTCAAAGGCATTGACTTCCACCCTACCGAGCCATGGGTGAGCTACTATTTACTCCGATTACACCGACCGCCTGCTAACGGCCAACGAGATCCTCACCACCCTCTACAGTGGCCACGTTTACATCTGGTCCTACGAGACCCAGTCGATCATTAAGACCTTCGAACTCACCGATGTCCCCGTACGAGCAGGTCGCTTCATTGCGCGCAAGAACTGGATTGTATGCGGTAGTGATGACTTCCAGCTGCGGGTCTACAACTACAACACAAGCGAGAAGATCACATCTTTCGAGGCGCACCCCGATTACATCCGCGCGATCGTGGTCCACCCTACGCAGCCTTTCGTGCTGACGGCCAGTGATGACATGACAATCAAGCTGTGGGATTGGGAGAAGGGCTGGAAGTGCGTGCAGGTATTCGAGGGACACAGCCACTACGTTATGGGCCTTGCGATCAACCCTAAGGACACAAACACGTTCGCCTCGGCATGTTTGGACAGGACGGTCAAGATCTGGAACCTTGGATCTGGAACACCCAACTTCACACTCGAAGCACATGAGACCAAGGGTGTGAACTATGTGGATTACTACCCGCAATCTGACAAGCCGTACATTCTCACCACCTCCGATGATAGGACAGTCAAGATTTGGGATTACACAAGCAAGGCGTTGATTGCGACTCTGGAGGGCCACTCAAGCAACGTCTCATTTGCTTGCTACCACCCTGAATTGCCCGTCATCATCTCCGGATCTGAGGATGGAACGATCAAGATCTGGCACGCCAACACCTACCGCCTGGAGCAGACACTCAGCTATGGCCTCGAGCGTGCATGGTGTGTCTCATATCAGCGCGGCAGGCAGGGTATTGCCATGGGTTTCGATGATGGTGCAGTTGTGGTGAAGATGGGTCGCGAGGAGCCTGCTGTGAGCATGGACGGCTCAGGAAAGGTCATCTGGGCACGCCACTCCGAGATCTTGACAACAGTCATCAAGGGTGGAGACAAGACATTGAAGGACGGCGAGGCGATCACACTCCCATCCAAGGACCTTGGATCGACCGAGCTCTACCCTCAGACTCTCCTTCACAGCCCCAACGGACGTTTCGTCGCTGTTTGCGGTGACGGCGAGTACATCATCTACACTGCGCTCGCACTTCGCAACCAAGCATTCGGTGCAGCTCTCGACTTCGCCTGGGCATCCAAGGAGAACGACAAGGACTACGCCATCAGGGAATCACAATACAGCGTGAAGATCTTCCGCAACTTCAAGCCCAAGGGCGGCGACGGTACTGTCAACATTGGCTTCACTGCTGAGGGTCTTTCTGGTGGCAACTTGCTTGGTGTCAAGGGCCAGGGTGGCATTGGCTTTTTTGACTGGGAGACTGGCAAGCTTGTCCGCAGAATTGAAGTAGAGCCAAGGAGCGTCTACTGGTCAGAGTCCGGCGAGCTGGTCTGTCTTGCTTGTGAGGATACTTTCTATGTTCTGCGTTACTCGAGAGAGCAGTACATTGCTGCTCTCCAGGCTGGCACTCTGGACGAAGATGGTGCTGAGGACGCTTTCGAAGTCATCTGTGAAATCAACGAGAGGTACGTTTTGTGTCTAATGCAGTTTTCTAGTGCGAACAAAACTGACAAACTTCCAGCGTCCGAACGGGTCAATGGGTTGGCGACTGCTTCGTCTACACCAACACCCCCAACCGCCTCAACTACATTGTTGGCGACCAGGTCTACACCATCTCACACTTCGACCAGCCCACATACGTTCTCGGATACCTGCCCAGAGATGGACGCATCTACGTCTGCGACAAGGATGTTGCCGTCACTTCATTTGCCCTTTCACTTGGTGTGATCGAGTACCAGACTTTGGTTCTTCGTGGCGACCTCGATGCAGCCAGCGAAATGCTGCCCGACATTCCCGAGGACCAGAAGAACAAGATCGCCCGCTTCCTTGAAGGCCAAGGCTACAAGGACCAGGCTCTCGAGATCGCCACAGACTCCGAGCACCGCTTTGAGCTTGCTCTTGGCCTTGGCCAGCTGCAGATTGCTTTGGAGCTCGCTCGCGAGGCCGATGTCGAGCACAAGTGGAAGACCATCGGTGATGCCGCCCTCACCGCATGGGATCTTGCGCTCGCAGTGGAATGCTTCAAGCACGCCCGAGATCTCTCCTCACTGCTCCTACTCTACACCTCGTCAGCAGATGCTTCCGGCCTCCGCGAGTTGGCCACACAAGCGAAAGAAGCTGGTCTGCACAACATCGCTTTCACAGCACTTTGGCAACTTAGCGACGTCGACGGCTGTATTGACCTCCTCCTTGACACTCACCGCGTTGCTGAGGCCGTGATGTTCGCACAAACCTACAAGCCTTCACGTTGCCCCGCAGTCGTCGCTCAATGGAAGAAGGAGCTCGACACCGCCGGTAAGGGCAAAGTCGCCCGCCTTCTCGGTGTGCCCGGTGAGGACGACATGTTCCCTGAGTGGGACGAGTCGCTACGCCTGGAGAAGGAAGGTCACGGCCAACAAAGCCTGATCGACGTTACAGAAGACGATGAAGCTCCCGCTAGCCCCGAGGAGGAGGACGAGGAAGAAGATGATGACGAGAAGACCGAGGAGGCTGCCGCGGCGCCTCTGGTTGAGACGGAGGCATAGATATCTTACGGCCAAAAAGGCGTTGGAGGCGCCTGTTTCAGTTAGACCATACTTTTTGCTGTACTAACCGTGTTACGAGAAACGTGCAAGATGTTAGAGCTCATTGGGAAGGGCTAGATGTGATAACAAGGCTTGCGAGTTTGAGAATATTATCGTCACTTGTGGTTGATTCCATTGGTATGCACCTCCGTGTCTTAAGATGAATGTCTGATATCTGCTCAGAGCTGCAACCGGAGAGCACAGTAATTGACCGAATTACCAATGGACGAGGTGCAAACCATTGTGCATGACTATCAAAGGACAATTGCCGCGTAAACGATTCTCTTGTCGTGTCGATATAATGATGGCCATCAAGGTCAAAAGCCAGTCGCGAATCGTATTCTGGCAGACGGAACGCTGGAACTGCCAAGTCAGGGTCAGCATCAGTGCTCTCTGGGGGAGACTTGACCCTACAAAGTATTGACACGTGCTGCTTTCAACTCCTTGCATACACATCAATTGTACGACTTCCCTTTGGACGCATTTTTCTGTTTTCATGATGGTCGGCCGTTTCTCCTTCTTCGTGCGCGTCTTGCTTGCATTTTACACCTCGCTCGCCGCTGCAAAGGCTGCCCAGGAGCCTCTCGTTCAGCAGGGGTATCGCGTCGGCGAGAAGATCCCCGTGAGCTGCTTGAATCGGACCATGTATGTTTACGCAATTGCCTGAAAGGTTTGTTGAACGATTGTGTTGACGCGGATATCAGCGACACTGGCGAACATATCACCGACGCTGCAGGCCAGCTTTCTTACATCCCGTTCCCGACTTGCAACGAAACCGGCCGCCCTCTGGAGCTCCTCTTTGGCATAGAGAAGGAGATCAACTGCACGATCGACTTCATCGACGACCCTTTCTTCCACTTGCTGGAGTTCTACGTCCACAACGATGCACCTTTGACCTGCCGCATACCGACCAAGCCTCTCCCGCCCAGCGCATTGAAAGATGAGTTCGAGAAGGGTACCACGGAGGAAACAGACGGACAGGGCAGCTTGAGCGATATCTACACGCCTATGGTCGTCGCGCTGGCAGGCACACTCCAGCTCAGCCACTTGCACGTTGCCACAAGCATGAATGTGTTGGTTCACGCGGCGCCCAAGTCAGTCTCGCCGGGAACGATTGCGGCTGCGACTGCGTACAGCATTTCTCGCGAACCGCCTACCAGGATCGTCATTGGCGATCCTTTGCCGTTGAAATTCAGCGTGAGATGGTACCCTACCACTCAGTTGCCGAGTGGCTGGACTGGTGTTGGAGGACATTTGACTTTCAGTACGTTAGTGTACTGCATGCTCAGCGCGTTGGCGAGTGCTGCTATTTGCGTGACTTACTTCAGGGGCGTGGAGCTGCCGCGAAGGCTGAAGAGTCATGGAAAGGATCGATTGGGTGGTATGGAGAGGGGAGGACTCGGAGGGTATGGCCTCAGTGCTGGAGGTGGAAATGGGTATGGATATGGCATTGGTAAGAGAGATTGAAATGAACGATGATTGTCACGTGCAATGTCAAACTCGAACGCATGCATCGCACTCCAAGAACCACCGGTGACCGTCTGTTTCCTTCGCTTGCACCGCTTTTTGGATCCCAACAAAGCTTTACTTCTTAAACAGCTCCTCAAGCAGACACCTGGCTCCACAATTTCCTATAAAATCCAAACACATTGAGCACAAACAACTCGTCCGAAGCAACCGTCGACCATACCGTCACACAAACGAATGAGCCGTCTCTAAGCTTCCTCTACGATGGCAACGACAAACAGACTGGATGCCAGCGGGCTGCTGTACGAGGGCAGCGACTTCGGAAAGTGGCGGGATGCTCTGCGGTCATATTTCGCTCAACACTTCCCTGATCTCTCTTGGTCATGCAACTGGGGGTTTCCCTACCCGCCGTCCAGCCGGCAGAGGGAGATCTGCGACAGTATCTGGTGGCAGGTGAGTCCTTGCGTAAGATATCGGGTGCCCGAGGAATCTCGTAAGAGTATGGGACGATTGTTTTCGGCTCTTCGCGCGACTGCTCGGCCCTTCCGCTTCATGGACTTGCCTGCAGAAATAAGATGTAGCATTTATCAGCTCGAGCTGCCTGCGAAGACTCATACGCAGACCTTGACATTGTTGAAACGCAGATCTGGTCGATCTTCGCCAGCATTTGAGTACAATGGTGTTTCCTTCCTCGAGCCTCGAATCCTTGCAACAAGTCGTCAAATACGCGCGGAAGCCCTGCCTTTATACTACAAGGATTCCAATGTCGAATTGATGTTCAGAAACCGCGTGTTCAATGGAAGATTGATCAGCAAACTACGACGGACTGGACCAAAGAATGCTGACCGAGTCTGCGGAATCAATGCATGGGCGGCAACAATCAAACCAGACAGTATGAGACTTCTCCGAAAAATCTCTGTGCAACTGCCACTTGTCACTGTGTGTTCCCCTAAAGGGCGCGAGGACATGCTGCGTTTCAGCCTCAGTATAAGCAACGGCAAGCCTGAGGTTCATGTCATGCCACATGTGTGGCTCAAGCCTATCTCGCAAGAATTGCTGCGCAACCATGCAAGTGTGGTTAGCAATCTCGCACATGTACTAAAGTTGGAGGGCGAGGCTCTGATCATGGTCCTCATGAGTCGCCCGGATATTTGGGATCATCTGGAGCTGGCATCTGACTGACTGTAAGCTAATGGTGATGTCTTGCATGGTCTTTTTCCAATAAGCTAATGAAATGCATAGGTGCTACCAAATGGGCAGATCACATAATTCGAAAAAGGACATGCCAATGCCTACTGAGATCTCCGGGTTTGCACACTATGAGCACAGGCTTCTTTATTTATGTTCCTTTCTGATGGTATGAGAGTGACCGCCCGAAGTGCGGTCACTATACGTGCGGTATCCCAGATAAGAGCATTAGAGCTTCTCACCACCCAATGGCACCTCAACCACCTGATCACTCCCCTTATAAGGCGGAATATCAAACCCATACTTCTCTGCAATCTCCTTACTCAGAAATCTTCCACCCACAAAATGCCTTCCCTTAAACCACTTGACCAACGGCTTCGGTGCACTTAGTGAGATCAGAGCATCAGGGTTGTAACCTTTGCCCGGCCCATCGCTTGGAGGTCCATCCTCGATTTTCCAGCTCGAAGGAGCATCGACCGCCAGCACCGGGACCTTGCTCTCAGCCAGTGCCTTGATTACGCCTGGAAACGGCTCCCTCACCTCGCCACTGAACGAGAATCCAAAGATCGCATCGATAACGTAGTCGCTCTTTCCCATCGCGCTTGCGAAATCGTCCGTGAATGGCACTTTTAGTTGCTCCAGTTGCTTTCGTAGACGTCCGTAGAGTTCGTTCTTCGATTGCTTAGGATAAAACACGCTTGGCTTGTACCCGAAGTGGTGGAGATGCCTTGCTGCGACCAGTCCGTCGCCGCCGTTGTTTCCTGGACCGCAAGCGACGAGGACATTTGGCGACTTGCTGGGTGGGGAGAGAATGTACAGTGCTTGGCTGACTGACAGGCCGGCGAGTTCCATGAGCTGGTCGAGGGAGAATGCACCGCTGGACATGAGCTCTCCGTCGAGCGCAGCTGCTGCTTTTGGGCCTAGAGTGCGGAGAGCCATTGTGGAGGCGGTGTTTGGTTGGAATCGATGCTACCGGTGCTCAGAGCAATTGTCGAATGTGATAGATTGGCGGGCAGTGCCGAGTTGTTTTGTTGACCATTTTGGTGATGCGTCTATGAAGCTCGAGCACGAGCGGGCTGATGAAGCGATGACGTCCAGCTCCGCTCTCAAATCCAATCAATTGTGCAAGATAAACCTCACATACAACCTGAAATACTACATGTAAATTACAATTTACGAGCAAGAGCATCGGCTCAGGTATACAAAGAAGACAACAGTTTGAAGAGCCTTTTTACCAGTGCTTGCCTACTCCCGGCGCACCTAGACGGCTAATTGTGTGAACATAAGATACATGTAGCTGCTGTATTACCCGCTGTTGTGATTTACATATGAACACGCTTGCGGAAACGCTTCAAGTCTAAGAACGCTTCGACTTCTTCATCTCCTCCCTCATCTCGCTCTTGATCCTCGTCATGGTTCCGACACCGCCGTACATCATCGCAGTGTAGACCTGGCAGACACTTGCTCCAGCGTTGAGGATCTGCAGACACTGCTCTCCGTTGGTGATACCACCAGTGGCGAAGATGACCTTCTGAGCGTCAGAGTTGGGTGCCTTCCTCTCGACCTTTGATGAGGAAGATGCTGCCTTGCTGACAGTCGCGTCTGCGACGGCCTCGGACGCTTGTCCGTGAACAGCAGAAGAGTCGAGCGGGTTCTCTGGCAGCTTGATGAGGGGCTGTTTGCTCTCTGCTTCGGCTTCCGGAGTCGAAGGCTTCAAGCGTTGAGCATCGCGCTGGGTACTGGCTTCAGCAGGGCTGATTGGTTTGGTTGCAGGCGCGGGCTTCTCCTCCTTCTTGGCTGGCTTGTCTTCGGGAGGACCTTGGTCGAGAGCTGCACGGTAGCGCTTGACAAGGGCGAGTGTCCTGTCAAACATCTGCGGGCCAGAGTATCCGCCCATCTCAGTGAGAATCTTCTCCTCCTTGGCGGGCATGATGAAGCCTTTGGGAATAGGATCAGGGCGCTTCTTGGTGGTGTTGCCGACAATCACACCGTCGACCCCGGATGCCCAGACAGCGGAGCAGATACCCTCGATCTGCGCTTCCGACTCCTCATCCGGACTGACCTTGACCATGACGGCGGGCTTCGTCTTGCGATCGGTGCTCTTCGCAGCGTCAACCACGGCGGTGAGAATAGCTGTGAGAGGTGCAGTGGCCTGGAGGTCACGGAGACCTGGGGTGTTGGGCGAAGAAACATTGACAACCATGATATCGGCATACTTCGCAAGACGCTCAACGCAGTAGACGTAGTCACTAGCCACGGCTGCAATGTCGGCATCTGGTGTAGTCTTGTTCTTGGCGACTTGCACAGCAAGCAGCTTTCCAGGCATGAGACTACCAGGAGGAACATCCGCCTCGCCATTCAGCACTGAGGTCTCGCCATCAGGACCAAGACCCAGACCATAGTTGTTTGCGAACTCTCTGACACGTTGACGCAGGTGCATCGCGACATTGTCGGCACCAGCGCTGTTAAGGCCATAGCGGTTGATCAGAGCATTCTGCGAAGGCAGTCTGAACACTCTGGGCTTAGGGTTACCCTCTTGCGACAAAGGAGTCACACCTCCGACTTCCACGATAGCTGGACCGAGTGCAAACAGAGCATCTGGTACTTCCGCATCCTTGTCAATTCCAGCACTCGTTCCGACCGGGTTATCAAGCGTGTGGCCGAACACTTCCACGCGCAAATCACCGAGCTCTTGATCGTCTGTGCTTCGTTCCCTGATGTTAAGGCCAAGCTTGTGGAGGACCTTCATGTAGTTCACACCTGCGTGGTGGGCATCCTCAGCATCCCAATGAATTGTGCGCATCGCAGGTACAACGAGCCATTGGTGTATGCTTGCGCGCGTGTCCGTGACGTAGAGGTAGCCGAAGCTGAGGACCACAAGCAGGCCTGTGCCATAAATGAGGTTCTTTGGGCGCGTTCCAGCAGACTTCACGTCCTTCGCAGCGGTAGATGCGTATCGCTGCTGAGTCTTAAGCGCATCCTTGGAAGAGAGTCCGCGGTGGACTGGTCGCGATTGGAGAGAGAAGTTTCGCTGCGCATGTTGCTGTGTTTGGCGCCATTGGAGCTGACCGAGGCACCTTCCAGACCTTGTCAGCCGTGCGGACGAGCTGAGCAGTCTCTGAGAGAATGACATGTTTGCCTGGTCGGTTGTAGGACTTGTAGCTCTATCTGAGCCTAGATGTTGCTCGACTCGCCAGGCTTCCGAACCCTTAGGGTGCTGTCTCGCTTAGGGTTTGGGGTAGGTTGTCCAGGACGTCATTTTCCATAAATGTAAATCATTGACATTGAACACGTCTAACAACTCAAGTATAGCTATGTCCATTTGATGGCTTGATCATGATTCATTGATCTTGTCTCTCTTGTCATGCGAGGTCGGGGGGGGGCTTGGTGTCCGTTGTTTTGGTCATCACAAGAGACGAGTTCATGAAACGTCGGTTGAACGCTGGTGATTTGGACCTTATGTTATGCATTGGCAAATATACACAACGATCGACTAAATAATACGGTCATATACACGTTCTTACATCAACGCATGAATCGGATTGATCACAGATCTTTTCGCGTGTCCTGCAAGTGCGAAGGTGCATTCTCAGCGACTTCATCACACAGCATGTCAACGAGCCCTTGAGAACGACCAGCTTCCTCAGAGATCTTCTCGTCACAGGCAGCCACATCTTCCTCAATAACATATCCTCTATAATTCTCCACAACTTTAACACCAGGCTATTCATCAACTGCTGCTTCCAGACGCGGCCAATCCGAACAGATCTTCGCAGAATAAGGTATTTCGACGGTGTAATTGGCGAGCGACACCGCACTGCTCGCAAGATCGTAGAATGTAACAACCTGAGCCTGTCTAGCCTTTTCTTCGAGGAGAGCACATAGATCGTCGGTACAGACCAATACGATGGCTCCTTCATCCTCGATCACGTATCCGCCATATTTTTCGTCAAGCATGCAATGGCTCCATTTGGTGTATACCTCCTCAACCAAGGACGTCCAGTCTGGGCAGATGTGACCTGATGCTGGTATCGGGACGGTGTAGTGATTGGTCAACATATGTACTGTAAACCGACCAGTGAACAGAGATGATGGTGGGCGTGTCGAGCAGCATATTCCAAATCCACGTAGGCCAAAATATGTCGTCTGAGCAACTATAGCTCTGACGCTCTCATTGGTGCTCTGCAATACCACTGACGTTGGGTTGCACTAGAGGTGCATGATCCATCAGTGGATTCACGCCTCACCACTGCATCTTGAGCGAACAGATCGACGAGGTCGGTCTAGACTGTCGACGCCGCGTTGCACGCCAGGTATAATGATCCCGATGACGAGAGAACGCAGCACTTGACACAAATTCCATCGCGATCCGATGCAGTAGAAGTGCTGGCATCGTTTCGGAGTGGACTTGTATGCAACAAGTGCGTGGTTGAACGACCAGACCTGCTGAAATACAGTTACGTTCCGGATGTATACCGACTAATCTCGACCAGATTCAGCTAGAATGAGCATTTCTCACAGTGTTTCGGTTTCTTGCAATCAGCACGCACGTTGTGATTTTCCAATGGTTGAGAACATGAATTAAACGACAGGCTTATCAGCGTGAGCGATTTCTCGTCTGAGCGATTTGTCAAATTCGCTCACAGGCAGTCCCAACAACTCGATGTTGATATGGCGTGCTGACCATGGCATATCCATAATTAATCTCATAACATTTCGAGCGAGAGAAGGAAACAAGCGCGACATTTCAGCACGAGCGAAGATGACTAAACGCAAGTGGTAGGCGTGAGGGTCTCGGTGGGCGTTGCGCTGTTAGCAATGTAGGGCAGAAATGGCTGCGGTGGACACCGCACCCGATGTTCTTCGGATTCGCAACAATAGCGGCCATCTGCTCAATGCAGACAATCTACAGATAACGTGGGCCGGCCAAGCTCGTTCCAGACGGCGTCACACAAGAAAGGTAAACAGGCATACAGCAGCCAGCAGGATGAGTTCGCAACGCTTCCTCACGATCATTGGAAACCCCAACCCAAGACCAATGACGGAGTTCGTGGCCGAGAGTTGCAAGACAACCCTTTCAGCCCAGCCCAGCCCAGTCCGTCGTACTCGCCCTGAGGGTTCGGACCATACCGACGTCCATCCAAAATACTTTTTTGCTCAAAAAACGATTCTGCCCTCAGCAGTCTCCGTGCCTGGGCGCTTCCGTCATGCGGAGGCATTGCGGATCCCGAAAGGCTAATAGACAGGCGCCGCGGAGCCTAGCACGGCGGTGGCTCGGCTCTCGCTGTCCTCTTCTGAAGCGTCGAGCCCTCACCCTTCCTCCTTGGAGCGTTGCAAGCTCGCACGTGCTGGCAGCGCTGGCCTGGCCGCGCGCTCCGCATATCTCCAGAGAGCAGGCAAAGCATGTGAAAGCTTGGTGGGCGAGAAGGAGTCGCTTCGCTGCGTGCTGACGCCGACCGCCGACTTTGCTGGCATCGCCCGGGTGCGAGATTCTCCACACGCTACCCTGCAAGCACGTGAAAGGCGTCAGGTACGCGACGGTACTTTCTCTTGTCTGTGGAAGCTGGGGTGCGGTAAAACCGAAAGACCAAGACATGTACAAGTGATTCAAGAGCCGGCCTTCGGGCCTTCCAGAAGAAGCATGCGCACGCCACTGCGCCGCGTTTTCTCTGCAAAGAAGGGCGCCTCTGAACCTTCAAAGTCCCCAAGGGTCGCGGCGGCGACGGCGGGAAAGTTCATCAAGGTTGTCAGTCGGCGCTTGGTGTTGTTGGTGAGGTGCGTCTCCGCTGGGGGGCCATTGAGCTGGTACCCGGTGACGTGGGATGGCGGCGGACCCGCGACCCCAACGTACCTTGAGGTATCCACACCCGGGTACACACGGATTGGAGTGGTCTCATAATCTCGCCAAGGTCTCGGAGGACTCAGGAGCGCGTCCGTCGTCTGGCGACACGTGACCCGCTGTGGTGCGCCGAGGAGAGAGCGAGTGTGGGACTCGCACACGAGCCACAGGGCTGTCTTGCGCGCACGGCAAGCCACCGCGGCTGACTGACAGGAGGTGCAAGGAGGAATGCTCGGTGAGATAGGATGTGTGAGATGAGTCTCAGGTCTACCTTGTTCTCAACGCAGTCGAGCGTGTCAGGGAGAGGTCTAGATGGATTCGCGGTGCCGCCTGTCTGCCTGCCTTTCTTCGCTACACATCTTGGCTCTCCAGGTCTCCAGATCCTTTCGCGGAGACATGGAAATAGTATCCCACGGAGGCAGTAGCATCTGGGGTATCCGCGGCTCGTTCCCTTCCCTCTCCACAGATCGTCGCCTTGGGAAAGGGAAGCACGGCAGGCGGGAGAAGAGTGAGAGAAGATCACGTATTCGGCCCTAAGTGGGTTTGTGTGGACTATCTCGCGTCTCGGAAATTCCACCAACAAATTGGCATCCAAGAGGACAAGTGTTATCGGCCGTTAGCGATAGATCAGGGCGTCCAGTCGAGTATTATAAGCGAGTGCTCGCTACATTACGCTTTCAGTGATTATTGCTGCTGGCGAACCATTTAGGCTGTGGGACACTCCTGAAGTCGCCAGAATACTGGTCGGGCCTATTCCTCCACAGAGCGTGGGGGTTCCAGAAGCTCTTCCCATCCACAAATCGTGATAGTCACCAACACCGCCACTACTCTTGGTTTAACTCCAGCGGAGACGACGGCGCGACACCCCATGTGGAGGAGGCGCGGTCTGGGCATCGTTGTAGCACAGTCGTGATCTGTCGCGGCTTGCCTGGCCGACCCTCTTGACTAGGCAGTAATTTCAATGGTTTGTGAGGATTGGCAAACGGACTCGATTGATCGACTCAGACGCCTGATCGACCGACCGTATGACATGTCAATGCGTGGTCTGGCCTTCTCGTCGGTCACAGTTCCTTTCAGAGCGACGGGGAGCGATGGGAATCGCTAATGGCTATACCCACATGAAAGAGGGACATATTCGTAGATATCTGATGCGGAGTTCACGGCAAGAAAGGACATTATGTCAAACGCTGAAGAAGCCATTTCTCCAGCCTGTACAACCACACTAGCCACTGATATGGCTTCACATCTTGTGCAACGTTTCTCCAGGCCCAGCCGGCTCCGCGCGGAGCACTACTAGACAGTGGAGAAGTATGGGTGAAGCGCGTGTGATAACCCAGGGGATGATGGTCTGGTGTCACGACAGGTAGGTGGATAGGTCGCTGTCCCGTATCGAAAGAGATTACGTGCCGTGGTCCCAAGACATCTAAGTGGGTTGCATGTGGACGAGAGGCTCTGTGGGACAAACGGATGCTGTTGATCGTCACTGCAACAGTGCAGCCCATACCAGAAGGCGCTCATGCCACGAGAACGACAACACCGCGTGACTATTGTATAGCAGGCAACACCCCACGAGCAAAGCACGTTTGCACGCCTTCATCCCACCTCCTTACGGGCTGATGGCTGCGAGCATGGAGGAAGGCCAGCTTGGCCAGAGCCGCTGAGACGTCACGAAGACGAAACACGTGCTTGGATCCTTATCTTTGACAACGTGCCAACGCCCAGCACAGCCTGTGGTAGGGCGACCGGTCCGAAAAAGGTTCTGATTGTGGGATCATAGGGGCGTGATGTGGCGTTTGATGCCGGCATGATATACCTCGTCGCCGTGTCCAGAGCAGGTCAGCACGGTGAATAACGACTATGGCGGACCAGCTCGTGGGATATATCCAGTAGTTCTTCACATGCCCAATCTTGGTGATTCTTCGGCGAAAAAACCATAGCAGACAAGGTGCCGAGAAACTACCTCTCGTTCGTCGTCCGCCCCAGAGCATTCACTCCACGGCAGACCCGCTTTTCTCTCCAGCCCGCAAGAGAAATCGCATGCTATCGGTGCCTTCGCGGTGCGGCGATACCCACCGGAAGCAGAATACAATACTGGCGGGCTCGCGCGCTGCTCTGCCCTCGAGCACACCCTCCTGCTGCCTCTCGCCCTCACCACAAGCCGCCGAGCAGATATTTTTTCTTGCGCGCCCAACACAGTCACTGAGACCGACGCCGCCCACTGCCATCGCACTCTCTCGCCATTATCATTGTGCCGCATCTGCCACATCCGACTCGCGGTGCAAGGATCTGCAGCAGCGCCCACCCACTCACCCGGCACAGTGACTCTGGGGAAGCGTGCGTCGCCCGGGCATACAGCCAGCCAGCAATCCATCCCTTTACAGCAGCAGCAGCAGCAAGGCAAAGCCAGCGCAGCGCCACGCCGGGCCCTCTTTCGAAACAGCCACAGCCACCACCGCAGCAGACAGTGCTAGCTAGCAGCCGGCACGCACACGCCCGCACACGCACGCACGCGCACGCACACGCCCGCACGCACGAACGACGCAGGAACAGCCGGGAGACGGACTCGCTCGCTCGCCCAAATCGATCCCCAGCTCTTATCGTCCGTTCGTCATCCCAAGGGCACCTCGAAAACTGTGGGCCCAGAGAAAGGCTAAATTTTTGCGTGAGCCTGAGCCTGCCGCCTCTTGAAAGCCCTCCGCACTCCGCTCGCTTGTCCTCTCCCCCACGCTCGCGCATCACTTCTACCTTACCGCCCGCCAGCCAGCCAGCCAGCCTTTTCGCGCCGCCCTCTCCGCCTGCCTCATGCTCTCGAACCTGCTGAATCCCGAGCGCAGTCCTCAGCCGCCCTCACTGCACCAGCCTGCCTCCTCCACGCCCACGCCCACCACCGACTCAGCCGCCGCCGCCGCCCAGCAACTCCTCCAGCAGCAGCAGCACAGCGCGCCCGCGTCGCAGACTTCCTCTGGCCTGTCCTCGCAGCAGCCCAGCCAGCCCAACAGCCAGCCCGGCACGCCTATGGCCGCCGCTGCCATGACCATGCCGACAATGGGAGCAAACATGCAAAACTCAGACGAAAACCGCCCCGATCTGCCGCGCCCTTACAAGTGTCCGCTGTGCGACAAGGCCTTCCACCGCCTCGAGCACCAGACCCGCCACATCAGGACGCACACGGGCGAAAAGCCGCACGCCTGCCAATTCCCTGGCTGCACCAAGCGCTTCAGCAGATCGGACGAATTGACGCGTCACTCGCGCATCCACAACAACCCCAACTCTCGTCGCGGCAACAAGCAACATGTCGCAGCCGCTGCCGCAGCCGCCGCAGTCCAGGCTGGCATGTACGACAACCCTGCGCTGCAGCAGCTTAACCAGATCAACCAGATGAACCACATGAACCAGCTCAACCAAATGAACCAGATGGGTCAGATGGGCCAGCTTAGCCAGCTCCAACAGTTCAATGGCATGAACGGTATGCACGGCATGAACACCATGAGTCCCATGCAGATGCAGCAACTTCAGCAACTCCAGCAGCTTCAGCAAATGCAGCAAATGCAACAGCAACAACAAGCAGCACAACAAGCCGCCCAGCAACAGCAGCAGCAGCAGCAGCAGCAGCAGCAGCAGCAGCAACAACAACAGCAGCAGCACCAGCCGAGCCCTGTTAACAGCATGCCTCCGCCCCAGAAGACACCTCAATCTGCGCCTGGCTCTCAGATCAGCTCGCCCAATGTTTCACCTCCTCATTCGTACGCGGCGACGTACACCAGCAACCCCGGCTCCTACATGACCCGCAACAACAGCGGTGACCTCAGTCCAGCTGCTAATGGCGGCTACTCGAGTCCTGGAGCCATCAACTTGCTAGCTACTGCTGCCTCGCAAGTCGAGCGTGAGAACAACACCCAGATCCCCAACCAGCACCTGAACCTTCCGTCTTCGAGGACTCCTTACCACGTCAATCCTTACAGCCAAAACCGCATGCCGTCCCTTTCATCATACCACTACTCATCAAATCCGACATCCCAACCCATGTCACGTTCGCACTCCCACGACGACGACGATCAGTACGCTCACCGCATGACGAAGAAGTCAAGACCGAGCTCTCCGCAGTCAACAGCGCCTCCGTCGCCATCATTCTCCCAGGAGTCAATTTCACCAACGCCCGACCACACTCCTCTGGCCACACCTTCGCACTCTCCTAGACTGCGTCCTCAGTTCTTCCACAACGGTGTGCAGCTCCCAACTCTGCACCACCTTTCCCTCGCCCACCAACCGCCGCCCGCGCTTGCGCCCGTCGAGCCTTCAGCTGATGGTCAACAGCCGTACGTTCCCGCTCAACACAGCGGTCTACGAATCAGTGAAATCATGGAGGCCGGCGACGGATCTCAACGGAAGCTACCGGTCCCGATGGTCTCGACTCCCAAGTACGAAGGCAACACCAAAATCAACGAGCTCGTCAATCCCAGTAGTGGCAACAACAGCGGACAAAACAGCGGTCAAAATAGTGGACAGAACAGCGGTCAGAACAGTGCCCGCGCCACTCCCGAGAGGACATGAAAATTTCTGCCCAACACCAACTTCGGCGCGGGAATCGCGCTTGTCTGGCGTACGCATCTGATTGTTTGCCACACCATGATTGATCACGGCCGCTTTCGATGATTTTTCGAGTTTTCATTTTCGGTTTTCTTTTTTTGCGACTGCGAGGAGTTCTAGCGACTATAGACTGGGGTACGGCGCTTTACGGCGAAAGAAGTAAAAGCTGAGGCGCACGACGCGCATACTGCAGCTAGGTCAGAGCGAACGGCGGTGGAGGGCACACACGGGGTTCGAAAGGTTAGAACGGATGCAAATTAGGAAGTGTGGGAGTTATGCTCGGCTGTGTCCAAGCAGTGAGCTCCCAAGGATACCAGCGTTTGGAGTTTGTCCAGGACGAGTTTTATCTCGTGTCTGTTGAACTGAGGGATTTTGCGAGACTTGATCGCTTTTCACCGACATTGCTATTCAGCCTCTTTGTTCTTTTGTGGTTCTGCTTGCGCTCTCAAATCGTTGACACACGGAGAGCGTGTAATACTAGCTGATAGAACACTTTGATTCATCAAACACCCATCTCTTATCTATTTTGCGACCCAACTCCCATGTCTCTCAATTCAGTGTGTTTTGACCAAGGTTCTGACGTGTGCCTCAAGCTTTCCGCACTGCACACAAACACAATCACCACAACCTTGCCCCTCTCACACAGACTGCCTCACGGAGGTAACGCACCTCGCTCTTACTCTCGGCTTAGCAGCCAGGACAGGACCCCGTCATCTGATTACAACATCGCTCCCCATCACGATCCCGCCAACGCCCCTCGAAGGAAATCGTTACCTCATAGTCGCGAACCTTCACCCCCAGATCGGCCGGCCGGGGAAATAGAAAAAACCACGACGTCAACAACCACGATTTCATCATCTCGTAACATCATCAAGCGTTTTCTTCTCAAACCCTCTCGGTCCATATTTCCCTCGCTGGCTCGAGCCATCCGCGCGACCGACACCTCAATCCCCGAGGTGGCCCCCTCTCACTTCATCATCGGTTGTGGAGTAGTGTTCCAAACGATCGTAGGGTTTGCGTGTCGTGCCAAGAGAGCGTTGCATGCTCCCCGGCCCGATATCTGAGATCGTCCCTTGTTCTCGCACTTTTCGCTACGGACGCATGCAGGCAATAATTCTGTGGATAGGATTTGTGTGGAGGCGTGGGGTTCTGGGGTACGCGTTCGACTTTTTTGCGCTCCTTCGGTGCCTGCGGTATCGTTTGTTTGCTTGTGCCGACTGTGGTTTTTGTCGTCGCTTCTCGCCTGTTATGAGGAATCTGACTACTAGACCGATTGGCTTGATCGTTTATAAGGATTCTCAAATGCTACTGTACAAACGCGCGCAACACTCGAGTGATCTACAATTGCGTATTGGAGTCATGTGCATCTTGCTGAACATCGGGTGTTCTCGCAGAACACTGAAACCCACTTCCCTAACTCATACGCGCCCGTGTCGAGGCCCACGTCTCATTCAACGAGGCAGTAGTACCTTAGTGGAACGGCTGCGTCACGCTCAGCACGGAAACGCGAGGTGGAGAACATGGTTTGTTGATGTGTTTGGGCAGTCCCTCCTATCTTCTGCATCCGCCTGCCCTTCGCAGCAATAGATGTGCAGATGATCTGTGGAGAACAACAGGACCTGGTCGTGATCCTCACCCTGCCGGCGCACCCCAGAGACGGCTCCGCAAAAGGCTCCCACGCACTTCGTTTGCTGCTGCTGCTGCTGCTTTGGTAAGGACAGGCGATGATTCAGTGCTGAATAACAACACTACCACTAGCACCATGCGGTGTCAAGAACCAACAAAGACGAAACGCGTTCCACACTCATTCGAATACGACAACCCCAATCCATGCATCCTCTCATCCTTTTCCCCACGGGCGATCCGCCCCATCCCACATTTCGCCGCAGCGGTGTGTGAAACGCAGCCCCCGAATTCGCGTCTCACTGGTTGGCAAGAAACGTGCTCGCAACGTGTGTCCGCGTGCGTTGCGCAGCGTGTTCGTGCTTCCCCAGCAAACGGTGGATGATTGGAGAAGAATCAGGCGTCCACCCACACACAGGGCGTACACGCATCCTCAACACTCTGCACGCGGGAATGTGTTGAGGGACTGTTCTTCCAGCCGAGCTGCGAGTTTGGGCAGAGATCGTGTCACGATTGCGTGCCCTGAGTGGCTTGGTGGTGACGACGGTGAGACTTGTGATGATTCGATAGTCTAGTCAGCACGCCATCTTTCATTATCGGATTGATGGTTGCAAGTCGTGACGGGCTAGTCGTGCTGAGAGCACATGTCAGCATCGGAAACAAAAGCAATAGAGTTGTGTGCCCTTTTCGAAGCCCTATTGAGGTTTGTCCCGAGATTCGAGGCCACAGCTGCGCACATGCCCTGCTATCAACCGGCGGATAATAATACATCCCGTGTTGCAATGCACTCCATCAACGGAAGGGACCACGGTCCGCCATCCAGGCCCAGACCTCACACAAGCTGGAAGGTTACCGAACTGAAGCACATGCCCATCGCAAATAATCCTTGCGCATCGGTGGATGGCGTAAAAAAAAGGAAGCGAGTCGATTATCCGAGTGGCTTCGGCCAAGTACCGACACGGAAGTACAACGATGACTGATACCGGAAAGCGTGGGGGAACGCATTGCAGTGGCTTGACTACTGTTCACGGAAAAAAGTGCTTATATCCCCCCTGTTGCCCGACCAAGGGGACTCGTCTCGCTACCCCGGATCTGGAGTGCCGTTGGGGTTATCTGGGCGTGTGGAGTGGCCGTCGGAAAGTGGAGGGGAATCCGAGGAAGTGTGGCTTGAGTGTGTGCCTTGTTTGTTGGCAATATATTAATACAGCCGGCTAGGCTCGAAGTGGTATTGCGGCTGATTCGAGTTGGCAGGGATAGGGGACGCTGTTGTTGTTATCTTGGTGGATTCGTAGATAAAAACTAGAGGAACTTCCCGGTCGATATCGCCTGTCCGACGGTGAAGTCATATGGTTGACGAAAGATACCGCCTGCGTGTATGGACACGGAGAGATTCGCCATGTCACTTATTTGATCCGATGGCTGACTACGAAGATGCTTTGATCAGGTGGGAGATCGAGAACATACGTGGATCGCCGTTTTTGAACTGTGTATCCGCGAATCTATGTGAACGACGACTGTCTCATTGCAGCTAACTTGTCTGCATGCGTCGGGCACTCACAACCTCCGATCAAAGCTAGAGCACAGCAAAATGGTGGACTGCGGTCTTGTGCCCTCCTCCGATTGAAGCTAGAGTAAAGCAAAAGGGTATACTGCGCTCTCGTCTCCTGATTACCTCACCATCTTCATCGCTTCTTCCCAGGCGTACCTTGCAGTACTGCTGCACCGCTGGTCCTCATCTCGGACATCGCCACACGCGTCAGAGCACACTTCTTGCTCACAGCCGTTTCACGCACCTCGATCTTGTCTTCGAAAGCACGTGCAGCCTTGCGCTTCTCTCTCCGCACATCTTTAAGCCTTTTGATGGTTTCGCCGAAACGATCCAGGAACCAATCTCCAGCCTCCTCCCACTCGTCAATGTTGAGGCTGGCAAAGAATTGGCCTTGCGTCTGTGCTTCTGCGCCATTGAGGTGCATCAGCTTGTCAGTCAAGACCGCTGTATCGGGCAGACCAGGAACAACGAATGGTTGAGCGTGTGGACTGCGGTCGAAAGGCTCGCCTTTCAAGGACACATAATCCTTGTTGTAGAGCTCTTCCAGGTCGTAGTCGAGCGGCTCATCACTTGCCGTTTGTGGCCCAAGCTGCTCATTTGGATTCTCCTCGGTGAAAGCGTCAGACGCCGGGCGTTGATCAGACATCAGGGCTTGCCCGGCGGCCGAATCGTGAAGGTCGTGGTAGTTCTGAACTTCGGGAACTGGTGGCTGTCGCCCATTCTGTTGGGAAAACGCCTCTGTTGGTACCAGATGATCATTCGCAGCAGGGTCTGCTTGCCCGGTAGCTTGTTTGCCAGGCTCTTGTAGTGGGCGAGCAGCGTCTGCCTTGATATCGGGCGTGAGTGGCCTCGAGTTCACTACTTGCTTCTGGGTACGGAAGGTGTGAGCTGCGAATTCTTTTTTGATGGTCGCCGGTCGGCCAAATGAGAACGGGGCTGGAGCATCGACGTCTGACGGCGGCTCGGAATCGAGCTGCCTGTTGTCCTGCAGCTGTCGTGAATTGATAAGAGGTTGCCCTTGCGTGTCTGGAGCAGTAGGTAACTGGTGACGGGTAGTTGTATGCTGTAGCTGCGGCTTTTGAGCGCGACCACCATAGATGGCGCGACGAGCTGCGTGAGTAGGCAGATTGTGAAGATCGCCTGAAGCTCTGACCTCGTTTCGGTCACGGTAATCCGTGACAGATGGCACGCCAGCAGAAGTGGGAGGATAGGAGTCACCCTTGATATGGGTTTGAGCTATGGTCGAAGTGCCATTGGCTGCTTTTGCTTCTGCAGCAAGTCTCTGATACTTGCCTTCCATGGGATCTTGCGGCAGGTCTTGATCGGCTTCGGGGTCCTCATCGTAGTCCGTGCCGTCAAAAATGGCGCCAGACTGATGTCCGTTAGTGTTATGCCGTTCGTATGACCTTGAGCGCGTTTCGAAACGCTGGTCACCGCCAGACCTCTGACGGGTCGTGCTGGCGGTTGTGGAGAGGTTGTCAGCACTACTGTTGGTGGAATTCATAAATGCGATTCCCTGGTGGCGACCATGACGACCGGGCTGACTCCTCTCGCGGTGCGCAGTGTTGTTCCTTGACTTTTGCTTCCCGTCATCTTTCGTACCCGGGGTGGGGAACTTAAGGTCATTGAGATCGGTAGCCACGTCTCCATTTCTCACTTGCACGAAACCGGCCATGCCGGATGCGGGCGCCATTCTGTGTCGGCTACGATGTGAGTTGAATGCTGGTATGGTGGCTGCTTACCGCCCAGACATGCTGGCCCGCGGTGTGCTGAAGGCAAGTTGTGGTTGCGATGTCTGAGAGGTGAAGTCGAGGACGCGTCGACGTTCTGGGCTCGTTCTGGGCTAGCGCCGTGGACGAGCCATCGGTCTTCTCAGCTACAAAGGGAAGGAGCGATGGCAAAGAACTTTTGAACAGGTCCCCTCACTGAGTCGGAGGGAACATTCAATTGATTTTATTGGAGCACGAAACAAAATGAGTGAGATACAGCGACAGAACTGAGGATCGCGTTCTAGTCGCGAAGTCACATGACTCTAGTGATCATCCACTTGCATCACCTTGCTTTCAGAGCTCGAACCTATCAGTCGTCTCCTTATTCCATTGAAGTTTTGTCTTTTGTACCAGAAGAAATAATGATGACAGACACCAGCGCCAGTCACAAGAGTATCCTCGCCCTGCCAAACGAAGTAAGTCGTGCCTTGGTGCACAGCGCTCTCGCCAACGTTCGCACGGACTGACGAGGGGCACTAGATCCTGCTTAACATCTTCGACCTTTCGTCTACACGTGAACTCCTTCCTCTAACCCCAACGTGTCGACAATTCTACTCACTCATACTCCGCTTGGTACACCATCGTCTGCAAATCGCTGCTGGCCTCGATGGTCACGTCCTATTTCTCGAATGTCATCATCCATCGGCACGCTTGACGGCTCCGCCCCTGTATTGTACTCCTCTGGGTACCGAAGGTCTAGACAGCTTGTTGTTGGAGATCAAAGATGAGAAGCAATACATCGGCCAGGTCAAAAGGTTCGGAGATCTGTTCACACGGTTCCGACCAGAAAGCAATGAGCCGGAACTCAAAGTCAAACAGAGACATCCTGCAGGAGACGTTCCTGGTTCGAGAACATGGTCCGATACCACTATTAGACCTAAGGACCATGATGATAACGTAGTGCGAGATACCGTCAACGTGGATGCCCATGAGCTCTTCTCTCAGCTGACCACGGTCGTCTATCTGGGAAGGCGAGAAACTACACGCGGTCTACTTTGCTCGCTCCAGGAAGTCGCCGAAGGCACTATCCGCGTTTGGAGAGACTGGCTGTCTCGACACTGCGAATCGCGATCGTTCGCAGACAACAGCACTGTAGTAATCCACCATGACAGTAAGAGTATCGACCAGCAGAAGGCACGGGCAGACAGTGTCATCATTACGTCCCCGACGAAAGACTCCCAGGTACTCTGGATCAACACCAGAGGCGAGGACGTGGGCATCAAGTTTAAAGTGAAGAGACAACAGCAACGGGCGACCAATTTACCACTGATGTACTCAAGCGATATCGAACTTGCTGTAAGCTATGTGATCGAATTCGAAGGTGAGCGATGAGGTATCCACGCATGTGCTTGCTTGCGCCGACTGACATGTCGTAGAAATATATATCCGAACGACACACTTGCTTCTCAAGCTGGAGGAGGCCGAGAAGCAGATCAGCAATGACACCGGCAAGGCCATCGTATTTGGAACCTTCAGAAGCGCTGTGTAAATTTGTGTACTCGTGGAGAGAGGCACGGCCTTGTGGTCGTGACTACATGTCGTCACAGCGTCGAGACTATTAGCTCTGAGCTCTCACACATACGGCTGCGTGATGCGAGTGCAATGTGATTTTTCGAGGCATTCCATCATTCATGTTCTTTTGGCTCACCCAATCACACGTGTTTCGAAGCTGGGCTTTGTAATGTTGTGTTCAGCATACTGCTTTCCTTCAGTCATTATGGCAGGGAAAGAGTGCATACTACGCCTGTCAGCACTGTCGGAAGACTGCTTTTCGTTTTGATTCTGTTACAGTCGTACATTCAAATAGATCATTTAAATCTCACGGAAAATGCAATGCTGATGCACGCGGCCATATTGAGGGTTAGGGTTTCGGCCAACCTCGAGATGAGCGGACCTCCGAAGTTTGATCC
The DNA here is from genome assembly GCA_026122715.1 of Cladosporium colombiae. NCBI lineage: Eukaryota > Fungi > Ascomycota > Dothideomycetes > Cladosporiales > Cladosporiaceae > Cladosporium > Cladosporium colombiae. The sequence continues at coordinate 297,253 of JAKZFA010000008.1, read as the reverse complement.
AGTCTCCTGTTAGAGCCGACCAGCGATCGCAACAGCAACACGCGACCAGCGTACCCGACACAATGCATTGCTCCAGCCGAAGCATAATTGGAGGTCTGCTGTCAGCGACCACACAGCGCTCCGTGACGCTGCCGCCTGGATTCCTCATCCCAGCATTCTCCAGCGCTTCGCAAACCGCCAGCTTTTCCTCCTCGACCACTCGCGCAGCACGCAAGGATGGCAACCCGGCTCGCGGCATCTCCGCCATCCGTCGCACTGGATTGAACAAGAAGGTCAAGCTCTCCGTGGACTTGAAAGACCTCCCGAAGCCGGTTCTGGATCCCAAGCGCCGCTCAACTGTCCAGGTTGACGAGAACCACGGACTCTGGGAATTCTTCCACAACTCTCGCACACCCTTGCAGAACCCCGAGCAGCTGCACGCACACGGCAGAGGTTGGACGGTTCAGGAGCTTAGGTCAAAGAGCTGGGATGATCTACATAGACTGTGGTGGATGTGCGTCAAGGACATCAACAGATGCATGACCACCGAAGCGGAGAGAGTTCGCCTGGACGCTGGTTATGGACAGTACGAATTTGAGGCGAGGATGGAGGAGGTACGTTGTGCAATGTTGGCAGAGATACGGCTCGGATACTGACAATTGCACAGATTCGCCAAACACAAAAAGCGATCAAGATCTGCCTCACCGAGCGCTGGTACTCATGGGAGGAGGCTCGTATTGCTGCAATGGAGGACGAGGAGGTCGATCTCTACGCCGACACAGAGAACGGCCAACCCGCATACATCCCCAAGGAATACACTGAGGTAAGACGAAATCATTGAGGACAGTCAGCGTTGAGCACGAGCTAACATATCCAGGATGCCTTTGGTTCCACCAGCACCACACCGTCATCACTAGATGCGCCTGACGCGCACGCTCGCGAAAACATGGCCGCCGAGACTGCACGCCAGGAACTTCGCGCATGATCAAATTAGCTCGGCTCGCAATGATGTATAATATGTGTATATAGAAATATTTCAACCCATAAAGTTTTGCATTTCTATCTCCTCGGTATGGCGCGGCGCACTATTAGAGATTTGACTCACACACCATGGTTAGCACTTGAGTTGCTACAAGACAGCGTACTTCCCAAGAGCATCGCATCATGACTCTTGTGCTGCTTGGATCAGCGGTGGACTGTGGATGTTTTCCAACATACCTTGATGAATGCTAACTATTCTGTAAGGATGAACGCGAGAATAGGCGATGCTGTTTGGAGACCGGCATTTTGTGGCGGTTCATTCGGTGCTTGAATCCTGCTGGCGAGGACGAGAAGGATGCAGCCATTGACGAGATGCGCGACTACATCCTGGAGCCTCGCGCAGCCCTTGACTAGGAACAAGCGAAGGCGGGCGATGGTGAGCATACGGACGACGACGAAGTAGCGTATCAAGCCAGGCTCGAGGACTACGAAGTGCGGTTGGCTGAAGACAAAGCTCTTGCCGAAGCCGAGAACGACGATTTGGAGGTCTTGCTCGCAGCACTTGGCGGCCTCGACATCACGAGATTGCATGTCCCTATTCCACCGCGACACGGCACCTTATGTATTCCGATCAATTCCGCGCTCTCTTTCTCTCGCTGATGTGAACAGGGCGAAGGGACTGCACCTCCAACAAGCAAGGCCCCTCCTGAGCACAAAGCTCCAACATTGGAATGCACGTCGTTAACAGCGAACCGACCTTTGTGTGCACATAGCCAAACACAAATGGACGAAGGCACTGGCCGGGGCCAGGAGTCGTAGATGGTGACCACGGAAGTGCACCAACTGAAGGACCGGACCCTTTAGCACAGGACCAGGAAGATCGTGGCATACCTCACGTTGGATTCTGGAAATCTGCTGTGACTTCGTCGAATATTGTTCCAAACCCTGTACGATTTTTGCAGCGTTATGTATCGATATATCTTGTGAAGCTAATGTGAAACCAGGGACCTCACGGGAGTGAGCCGAAGCGAGCGAAGGTCTGCCCGCACTTAGTGGGGGTGGAGCCATCATTGCTCTGACCGCTCATAAACACTAGCTACACTTTCGCCTCTCCTGTTCCACCAGTTCATCTGAGCTCCAACCTGCTTTAGCAAACCCATCACAACCATGGATGAGATCGCTCCCGAATACGATGTTGTCGTCCTCGGCACTGGCCTGACCGAGTGCGTGCTGTCCGGCGTGCTCTCCGTCAAGGGCAAGAAGGTGTACGTGAACACAGGATACAACCCAGGTTAATCTCTGAGACATCATACTGACTTGAAACCTTGAAGATTACACATCGATCGCAATGATCATTATGGCGGCGAGTCTGCCTCCATCAACCTCGAGGCTCTCTTCAAGAAGTACGGCAACTACCAGGAAGGTACCGAGCCGTGGAAGAAGTACGGCAGGGTGAACGACTGGAACATCGACCTTGTTCCCAAGCTCCTGATGAGCAACGGAGAGCTCACCAACATCCTCGTTTCCACCGATGTGACAAGATACCTGGAGTTCAAGCAGATCGCTGGCAGCTATGTGCAGCAAGGAAACGGAGCCAAGGCAACCGTCGCCAAGGTGCCCTCGGACGCAGCTGAGGCGCTCAAGTCACCGCTCATGGGCTTGTTCGAGAAGAGACGCGCGAAGAACTTCTTGCAGTGGGTGGGTAACTTTGACGAGAGCAACCCGAGCACACACAATGGTACGTGATGGAGAAAGAGATGCGATGATTGGGGAGAGGCATGGGGCTGATATGGAGACCACAGGCATGAACCTTTCGCAGACAACAATGAAGCAGGTGTACGACAAGTACGGCCTCGAGCAGACTACCCGCGACTTCATCGGCCACAGCATGGCTCTTTACACAACCGACGACTACATTGAGACCAAGGGCATGGCCAAGGACTGCGTTGAGCGCATCCGCCTCTACGTGAACTCTATGGCTCGCTACGGCAAGTCACCTTACATCTACCCTCTGTACGGTCTGGGCGAGCTTCCTCAGGGCTTTGCCCGCCTCTCGGCCATCTACGGTGGAACATACATGCTCAACACCAACGTTGACGAGGTCAAATACGAGAACGGCAAGGTCTCTGGCATTCGCGCGACCATGAAGGAGCGTGGTGAGGAGGGTGACGGCATGAAGTTCGAGACCAAGTGCAGCAAGATTCTTGCGGACCCGTCTTACTTCCCGGAGAAGGCCAAGGTCGTTGGCCACCTCATCAAGGCCATTTGCATTCTCAACCACCCGATCGACAAGACCGACAACAGCGACTCTGTCCAGCTCATCCTTCCGCAGTCACAGGTTGGCCGCAAGCATGACATCTACATTGCCATGGTCTCAGGAGCACACAACGTTTGCCCCAAGGGCTACTACATCGCCATCGTCAGCACCATCGCTGAGACCGACGCGAACCACCACCTCGAGATCCAGCCCGGTCTTGATCGCCTCGGTAAGATCGAGGAGAAGTTCATGGGCCCTCCTATTCCCATTTACGAGCCTCTTGAGAGCGGCGCAAACGACAACATCTTCATCTCCAAGAGTTACGACGCATCCAGCCACTTCGAGACCACCACTGGTAAGTACATTCCGTTGTATCATTTTTGTTTTCCACCTGCTTACGTATTTTGCAGACGACGTCAAGGACATCTACCAGAGAGCCGAGGGCCACGAGCTCAAGGTCGAAGGTCTCAAGGAGGGCCAGAACCTCGTCGCCGACGAGTAGAACTACGAACATATACCCTCTCATTGGCAGTAGACAGTAGCAACTTTTGAGCACATGTTACAATAGCACGCTTGGTAGCATCGTTTCGAAGTTTGAGGAAGTGTTCGGTCCTAGTGATACGGGGTTTCTGTCATTTGTACTTAAACGTGCTCCAATGATGCTGAGGCCTGGCTGGGATTTCTCGTGTAACATCTGTTGCGATGCTCACTGATGAAGTTCTTAGACTGCACTTCGACATTATCGCGGCTTGTCATCTCAGAAGCTAGTACGCTGTTGTCGTCAATCATAGGTTCCAGAGTAGCATTGATTGCAATTGAGATGCTCGCCTAGCTACCTTACGAGCTAATATACTTAGTGACACCAACCATTCATAGCCTTGACTGCCTTTTGAGATTCTGTTCACGTCATCGCCCTGATTTCGCAGCTAGTATACTGATATTGTCAACTAAAAAGGTATAGATAGCCACACATATTGTCAAGATAGTGAGAGCGTCTTGATATCATCTTAGCAGCTAGTGTGCTGGTATCATCGATCCTGGGCGTAGAGACAGGTTTGCCCACTACCGAGATTCTATCTTGACTTCCTGCTATCTTAGGCGCTTCATGCTGATATGGTCAACTGTAAATAGGCTTGGCCTCACCTACCATTGAGTCGTTTGCCTCCCTGCCAATGAGATACTTTCCGCATCTTAAAAGTGAACCAGCGCTTATTATCAACTATATGTGTAAATCAAGCCTTACCTACCATTGAGATGCCCTTCGCATCTTTGCTGATAGCATGCTAGTACTATCGACCCTGAGAGTCGATGTAAGCTCACTTACTATTGAGATACATTTTATATTTCAAGCTCTATTATGCTAGGGACCATCAACAACAGGCAAAACCAATGCGTGGCATGCTTTTTAGACGACTTTCTCGATTTAGCATCTGGCGTATCAGCGCTAAAAACCATGGAAACAGGATTGGCCTTGCATGCCATTGAGATGCTCTTCACATCTCATAAAATGTTATACCAGTGCGATCATCCATATGAGTAAATATAACCTTGCCTGCCCTTGAGTTGGTGTCGGCATCTCAGAATCTCGTCCGCCAGTATCATTAATCGCGGGAGGATTCATGGCCTTGCCTGCCGTTGAGATACTTTCTCGCACCTGAGAAGCTAGTATAACAGGATCATTGTCCGTATGAATCGACGAAACCTCGTCTACCAAATGCCCGTCAGTCATTTTGTCATTGCTTATCACTCTGCCGATTCATAGTACGGAACTGATTGATCTGCTAGCATGATTTCCTAGCTTCCACACATCAGAAGAACTCAACGGAGAACAAGAATACAGCATGGAAATGTCCTGCATTACACGCTCTATAATAGTATTTTTACACTGCCCGCAACAGGCAAGCAAGCATCGCTGCTCTCCGTCCAACCACCACCATACGAGCACCACTCTCCGTTTAACCGAGAGTAAGAGTCTGGCCGGCCTTGCCAACAACAGCAGCCTTGACGTTCTTGCTGCCGAGAAGAGTGTACTTGTAAGGGACGGACTTGAGGGTACCAGCGGGAGCGGAGTTCTTGGCGGAGCCGAAGTCGTTGTCGTTCTCGACGGCGTAGCCCTCCTCCTTGGAGAACTGGGAGGTAAGAGGGTCCTTGATGTCGACGAAGACGTTGCTCTCGACGAGGGTCTGGGCGCCTGTTTGGGGTTTGAATTAGCAAAGGGGGTTTCTTTCTTGGCCAAATCGTTTCTCGCGCCGGGGAGGGTTCCCTTCGTAACGTACCCATTCTGGTGTTGATGGCAGTGTCTCCCACAGAGCCTCCCTCGTAGTAGGAGTTGAAGATGTGAGAAGTGCCGAAACGGATCAGGGGCATGCGGGAGTTGATGTTCTTCCAGTGGTTGTTGGCGTAGGTGACGTGGAGCTTGCCAGTGTCCTCCTCGGCGTTACTGTCGCTGTGGCTGACGAGAGAGGCCTTGTAGTGGTCGTGGAAGTAGGTGTTGCTGTCGGAAAGAAACAAACAAAGTCAGCTGACACAGCTCATGAAGTGAGGTAAACCGAAAAATCGCGATTTTTCACTTACGAGACAGTGATGTAGTCCGCAGCGTGCGAGAAGTCGGCAAGGCCATCGTAGTAGTCCTTGCCATGCGAAAGATCAGAAGAAAGATCGCAGTGGTCGATCCAGACGTTCTCGGACTTCTGGACGGCGATAGCGTCACCACCATCCTGGTAGACCTTGCTGAAGCCCATGTTCTGGATGATGACGTTCTTGGCTCCCTTGACGAGGAAACCGGCGCCGACGAGCTTGCTGTTGGCGTTCTTGCCCAGGATGGACTTGTTGCTGCCGACCTTGATCTTCTTGCTGCCTTCGATGGTGCCCTCGACGTAGATGATCGCGGCCTCGTCGTCCTTGACGGCCGCGACGAGCTCGTCGTAGCTCTTGACGGTGACCGAAGTGCCGCCAGCACCACCGGTTGTGCCGCCATTCTGGGAAGCGTAACCAACGGGACCCTCAGCAGCAGCGGCTCTGGAGGCGAGGGGAGCTGCGAGAGCAGCGAGGGGGGAAAGGGCCGCCAGGGCGCCGAGAATAGAGACCTTCATATTGAAAGATAAGAGAGAACGAGGGAATGTGGGTGAGTGTATAAAGAAGGAAGAACTGGAAAAAGGATGGAATGGTATAAGAGAACGAACAGTTTAACTTTTGGCGGATGTAGACGATCCTAAATACCTTGGTTACCTCTGGAAATCGCATCGACCAAGTCCATTAGGTCTTCTTGGAGCCCTACTGGGCTATCCGATCGTGTAACTGTCCATCTCGACAAAGTCTCGGCATGTTGCCCGTTCGAAGAGGGCAGGTGGGAACCCCATAGAGTTCTCAAGCACGCGACGTAGTGTATGCGCCGAGTAATGCGAACCAAATGCTTGAGCGGCATCGTGTCATTGTATCGGGATAGCCTATACCAGAAGAATCCAGGGTTACGAGTATACGACGTCGCCAGTTGCGTTGGACAGATTGGTCTGGTCTATAGCGATGAGATGTCGTCAATCTATCTCGAACCGGTAGCGCTTCGCACTGTTCAGCTCGTTAACGTTGAAGTCTTGGCTCTAACAAGGGCACACCAGGCGTACCTCCTAGAGAAGCTCGCTCCAGGTCGTGGGCTGCTGTATCAGCATTCCGCGATGAATACCCGAGTTATGTTACTATGTACGCTGAGTATGTAATTGCGACTCCGCTGAAGTGCTCCAGGGGAAGCGAATATCCTGGAGAAGATCACGGAGTATCCCAGCTTCCGAAGTCGACTTGTTATTAAGCGCCTATGATGATTCCCAACGAGAAACTGGTAAAGGGGCATTGCTATTATTGCACAACAGGCGAAAGCAGCTGTGATCGAGTCAGGTCTGAGTAAGAAAGAGATGCTTCTGTAAACCAATCCCTGAGCCGATACTGTTCTCTTGATGTCAGTAGTGTTCATTTTTTTGCGCGGCGTCAGATTTGATGAACAGCCGGTTCATGTTCGAGTGACTCTTGCGCGCATCAGATATTTGGTAGGAGATGTTGAACGACCAAAAAATCCTGCGCCCAAAATCACACTAAAAAATCAGAGTGAAAGAGAATATGAAGAAATTGACATGAACATATAGAAAGTGGAATTAAAATTTAACCGAATCTCGCAAAAGTATTCACACCACGAGTAAAATTCCCCACCCATTCCCAATCACAAGACACCTTGCGAAGAACGAGCATGAACAACAATCATCATAATATAAGAAAAGAAAAAGCGTCCCCAAACACCCCTGCCCCAGTACATCAATAGTACACAAGCTCCAAAAGAAAATGCGATGCATTTCCAAACTCCGTCAAATCAATATTTCTCTCCTTTCATCATCGTGTATGCGAGGTCGCTTAAGCCTTGGACAGGCGAGCGAGGACCTCCTCCTTCTCGGCGACGGGGAGCATGCTGAGAACTTGCATGACACCGGCGAGACCGCCGTCCTTGTTGCTGCGCATGAGAGCGGCGACGTCGTAAGCGACAGCATCGCCCTTCATCTTCTCGATGCGCTCGGAGATGCTCTTGCGGTTCTCCTCGTACCAGACAGCGACGTTCATGTCGTCGGTGCCGAAGGCAGGGAGCTGGGACCAGGCCTCGAGGGTCTTGAGGCTGGTGGTGCGCGAGGCGGATAGCTCGCGGGGCGAGGCAGCCGCCATGCGCTTGAGGACGTACTCCTCGTTCAATCTGCGGCGCAGACGCCAGTAGAAGAAGCGACGAGCGTTGGACCAGACGAGCTCGGAGCGAATGGTGTCCTTGGCCTTCATGCGGCCAGCACGGTCGTGGAGGTCGGCGTACTGCAGGCTGATCTGCTGGTAGACAGGAAGCAAGAGAGTCTCGCGCTCCGTCATCTTGTTCTTGATCTCAGTCTGCTGCTCGGCAGTGAGATCCTTCTGCAGCGAGCGGCGCTTGAGGTCGCCGTAGGTCTGGTCAAGACGAGCCATGGTCTCGAGCTGCTTGTCCTTGCGGAACTTGATACCGACAATACCCTCGGGCTCAAGCACACCACCACGGGCCTCCTCGTCAGCGTACATCTCCATGAACTGCGGGTTGATCGTGGGGTCGACGACGACCCATGAACCACCACGGAGCTCACCGAAGGGAGGAATGTAGACGAAGACAGGCTGCTCGTACTTGACGAGAGCGTCGACAATATACGAACCGTACTTGAGGACCTCGTTGTACATGTCACGCTGACCACCAGAGAAACCACGCCAGTTGGCAAGGATCATGAGCGGCAGCTGCTCACCGTTGTTGAAGTCACGGATGGCCTGAGCAGTCTTGAAGGCGGAGTTGGGGTACCAGACACCACCAGCCTCGTTGGAGACCTGCTCAATGGAGTCGGGGTTGGCAGGGTCAGCAGGAGAGACGTTCTCGACAGAGCGAGTCTCAACACCGATGACACCAACAGGAATACCACCAAGGCGGGCACGACCAGTGACGACGGTACGGGCCCAGCCGCCAAGAGACTCCTTGAAGGAGTCCTTGTCGAAGAGACCGGAAAGGAAGCCGTCCTCAGTCTCCTGACCAGCGATCAAGTGGCGCACATCGTAAGGAGCCTTCTGGGGAGGGTAGAAGGTGATGTCACGGTCCCAAGAGTCGGCCGACGGGGAGATTGGCACAGGGTTGCCCTTCTTGTCGGGAACGAAGGACATCCAGTTGACAATCTTAGAGACACCCTCGAAGTCGTCGTTGGCAGTCATGTGGGAGACACCGTTCTTGTACATGATTTGGGTGCCACCGAGCTGCAAGTTGGAGGTGTAGACCTCACGGCCCAAGAGCTTGTTGATGGCAGGAGCACCAGTAAGGATGATGGGCTGGCCCTCAACCTGGATGGCACGCTGTCCAAGACGAACGAGGTAGGCACCGATACCGACGGAACGGCAAGTGACAAGGGTAATGGTGAAGATGTCCTCGTAGGCGCGGGAAGTCTCACCAGCAATGAGACCAGAGCCCTTCAGACACTCCACACCAAGACCCTCTTCCTGACCGATGATGGTGACGACCTGGTGACGGACCTCGCCTTCAACATTGATCTCCTTGGTGATGACAGACTTCAGCGCACCGTCCTCGAAACGAGCCTTCTTCTCGGGAGTAAGGTAGAGGTACTCGAAGCCAGCCTCAGGGCGGCTCGGGTCTCTCCATGCAACAGAGAAGTGAGGGATCAGCTCCTCAGCCATACCGATGCGAGCACCGGAGTTGGCAGACAGGTAGATACGCGGGATACCAAGCTTGCGAGCGAGCTCAGAGCACTTGTGGAAGAACTTGTCTTCGGCGGGACCGAAGGAGCCGATCTTGAAGGTGATGTCGTTGGAGATGATGATGAAACGACGACCACGGGGGTACTCAGGAGTCTTCGCAGTGATGAGCCAACCGACCATGCCAATAGTGTTGGTGCCTGGTTCGCGGTTGACTTCGGCAAGGTTGTCAGAGTCGTCAAGGACAAGCTCGCTGTACTCGATGCACTCGCCAGAGACGGGCTTCTTGTCCTTGAGAGCAGGGTGCTGGGCGACAGTAGCGTTCCAGCTGTTCTCGATAGCCTGGCGGAAGAGCTCAGGGAAGTCGTAAACGTACTGGGTGCCCATGATGTGAGCCTTGTAACGCTTGGGCTGGAGAGCGCCCTTGGTCTCGTAGGCAGAACCAACGGGACGCAGGTGCATGGAGCCAATCTTGGTGGTGCCGCCAATGCTGTGGAAGAGCCAGTCGCCCTTGTCGGACTTACGCTCCTCGTAGAGCTCGACCTGAACGATGTAACCCGAGGTGTTGGTGATGATGACACGGAGCGGGTAAGGAGCACCAGTACTGGGGTCAGTGCAGACAATGCGGATCTCAGCACCAGTAACACGAAGTCTCCAGGCGCGACGACCAAAGCGGTCAAGGAAAGTAGCCAGCGCCTCCTCAACCTCCTTGGGGTCAAGAGGGAAGACAGCGGAGAAGTTGATGAAGATGTGGTTCATGTCGGAGTTGTTGTTACCAACAATCTCCATGGCGTCCAAGATGTCAGTCATGAGACGGTCGGCCTCAGAGATCATGTACTCTGCGGTAGGGATATCCTCGCGCAGGCGGCCAGGCCTGACAACGGCACGGGTGAAGAAGCGCTTGTCGTTCTCGTTGGTCTTGCCAACAGCCTCGTACATGTGGATGTTACGGTTCTCAGTGAAGACGGGCTTGATGTTGAACTTGGACAGACGGCTGAGCTCAAGCTGGAACGCAAGAGCGGGCTCGCTGTGACGAATGCTGGTGTCTTCCTCGTAGGCGGGTCCACGGAAAGTGAAGTAGCCAGGGTAGGTGCCATCCTGGTGACCGCAGATGAATGTCAGGCGGCGCACGCGACGGGCAAGAAGCTCCTGCTTGTAGTCCTGGACGATAGTCTGCAGGCGAGCCAGGATCTCCTTGTCGTCAAGGCTCTCGGCATCGCGGATAGCGACGTTGCACACGGCGGAGAGCTCATCGTCGTGCTCGGGGTGAGCGACGTTAGTGGGTGCTCTGCGCTTGGAGAGGTCGGTGGAAAGAGTGTTGCTCTCCTTACGAGCGGTCTTCTGACCAGCGAGAGGGAAGACCTCAAGAGCCTTCATGAGAACCTCATCAATGTCATCGAGGTATTCCACAGGGACAACGGCACCCTTCCTGGTGGGCTCACCACCCTGGGTCTGGCGGTTGAGGTAGCTCATGTCGCTGATAGAGTGGACCCTGGACATGCTGCCGGCGGCAGGGGTGCCAGGAGTAGACGGGTGAGACGACTCGATCGGCAGACCGAACTCAGACTCGCCAACCTTGCGGAGAGCAAAGTCCCAAGTGAGGACGTAGGGAGCGTCGCCATCGACAACGTAGTCAATGGACTTGAGTTGGTAGGCACGGTAGGCGCGGCGAGTGTACACCTCGAGCGCGGCGAGCGAGACCCAGGGATCGGAGTGGGTGAAAAAGTGGGGCAGCACATCGAAGACGGTGTACTTGGAGTCTACAACCTCCTTGATCACATCGAAGTTCGGCTCACGGTGCTCCCATCCGCTCTCGCCGTAGCGAGACTCGAGGACGGCAGAGCGCAGGATGTGCTCCATCTGGGCCGTACGCTCCTCAAGCGTGGGCATAGCGCACTGGATCATGAGCTCACGAGCCTTGAGGGCGACCTTACCGGTGGCGCGGCCCTCGAGGTCGGCAAGCTTCTGAAGGTGAGGGCGGAAGTACTTGGCGACGTTGCCAACGTTGGGCTGGTTAGGCCTGTACGTCTGGAGGATCTCAACCAGGAGGTTGTTCTTTGCGCTGACCCTGGTGTGGGACAGGACGATTTGCACAACGTTGATGAGCTTCTCCTTGTTCGCGTCACGAAGAGCAAGAATGACCTCTTCGTCACGGCTTTGGCGGGCAGAGAAGATGCTCTCAACATCGTAGTACTGATCGAACAACTTGGTCATGGTGACAAGCTCGTGAGCCTTCAGGCCATCGTTGTAGCTGACCATGATGTCAAGCAGAGGTGCGAGGGCAGTGCGCAGAAGGTCGGCATCACCAGCAGAGACGGTCTCCTCGCAGAAACGCTGGAAGGCCTTCTGCAATGGCTTGGCAGGGAACTCAGAGCCGCGCGAGTGAGCACGCTTGACAATATCCTCGAGAGTAGAGTCAAGCTTTGCGGGCATACGCGAGTGCAGAGCAGAAGCCTGTGCGCTCCACTCGCCGTAGGGCAGCTCGGGGTCACGGAGGACGGTGATGAGGTCCTTCAGAGTGCTCTTCATGACCATCTGGTTGTCGTAACCCTGAAGAATGTTCTGAAGCACTCCCATGGCGTATGCGAACTTTTGCGGGGGTTTCTCACCGAGGACGCTGGGAGCACCAACATCGGGGATGGGGTCGAGGAATGGCTGAGCAGACTTGACCTTGGTTGGGTCATCAAGAGCCAAGATACCAAGGATGTCACCAGCCTCGAGGGAAGCGCCGGGCTGCTTGATGAGGTTGACGAGACCGTCCTCCTGAGCGATGAGGGGCATGTACATCTTCATAACCTCGACCTCAGCGAAGGGCTGTCCCTTGCTGACGTGCTGGCCGTTCTCGACGGTGTACTTGACGAGCTTACCGGGAGAGGGAGTGCGGAGCTGAGTAGGGTCGTTCTCCTGCTCGAGCAAGCAGGTCTTTCCATCAACGGACATACGGATGGCACCGACCTCCTCTCTCCAGTAGACGCTGTGCGAGCGGCCACCGAGAAGAACGAGAAGACCACCGTCAGAAAGGGCGCGGACACCGACCAGGGTCTTGCTGCCGTTGAGGAAGAGGGTGTAGCTGTCAGTGCTGGAGCGGGTGACAGTGAACTTGTACTTCATGCCATCGTAGATGAACTCGACAGGGAAGACAGTCTTGAGCACCTCCTTGCTCGGGACCTGACCCTTCTCGAGACCGGCGCGGTATTCGGCGGTGCAAGCCTCGCTAGCGACGTGAGACTTGGTCACGGCTCCGCAAATGATAGCAACAATCTGGTCGGGCCTCTCAGCAGTGAGCTTCTTGCTGATCAGCTCATCGAGCCAGCCAGTTGTGATGGTGTTCTCTGAGAAAGCGGGAGTCTCCAACAGCTTAATCAGGTATTCCACAGTGGTCTTGAAGTCACCACGAATGCTCAGCTCTTTCAATGCGACAACCATGTGCTTGCGCGATGCCTGTCTGTTCTCGCCGTATGCGAAAATGTGACCGAACTGGGAGTCGGAGAAGTTGTGGATAGAGGAGGCAGCACCGACGGAGAAGTAACCCCAGACGTTAGAGCTAGATCTGAAGTTCAACTCGTGCATGGTACCGGAGGAAGGCTTGAAGCCCTCACCAGGGTCCTCGGAAGTGATACGGCAAGCAGTGCAGTGACCCTTAGGCTGAGGCCTGCGCTGCTGGAGAGCAGAGCCCTCCTTCTCGAAACCGAAGTCGATCTCTGTGGTAGTGTGGGGATCGGCACCGTAGAGCAAGCGAATGTCACGGATGCGGTGAAGAGGAATACCCATGGCAATCTGGAGCTGGGCGGCGGGAACGTTAACGCCAGTGACCATCTCAGTGGTTGGGTGCTCGACTTGAAGACGAGGGTTAAGCTCCAAGAAGTAGAACTTGTCGTCGGAGTGAGAGTAGAGGTATTCGACGGTACCGGCTGAGACGTAACCGACAAGCTTGCCGAGAGAGACAGCAGCCTTCTCCATTGCTGAGAAAGTGGCCTGGCCTGCAATGGTGACAGGAGCCTCCTCAATAATCTTCTGATGTCTGCGCTGAACAGAGCAGTCACGACCGAAGAGCGAGATGTTGTTGCCGTACTGATCGGACAGAAGCTGGACCTCCAAGTGGCGAGCGTTGCCCGCGAGCTTCATGATGAAGATGGGAGAGCCGGGAATTTCGCTGGCGGCGGCATTGTATAGCGCCTCGAAGTTTGATTCGTCGTGAACCATGCGAATACCCTTTCCTCCACCGCCCTCAGATGCCTTCACCATGACAGGGAAGCCAATCTTCTTGGCGGCTGCCAGACCCTCTGCAACAGACTTGACGCAACCTTGTTGGTAGACGGAGTCCTCGACTGTGACGATGTTGTTCTCGTCAACAACGACCTGATCGACGCCAGTACCAGACCAGGGAATACAGGGCACGTTGGCGTGCTGAGCAACGATTGTGGAAGAAATCTTGTCACCAAGTGATCGCATAGCTGAGCCGGGCGGGCCAATGAAGATGATCTTCTTGGGCGAGGCGGCGAGCGATTCTGGGAGCCTGGGGTTCTCGGATGCGTGGCCCCTGTGCTGCTGTTAGCCAGCCATTCCCCGAGTTGTCCATGTTCATGCTCTTTCTCGTCTCATCAAAAAACTTACCATCCTGCCCAGACTGCGTGAACGTTCATGCGCTCGGCAACGTCAACGATGAGCTCGACGTTGGCGTAGTTGTTGTTGTTGGTGCCACCGGGGACCTCGACGTACTTGTCCGCCATGCGGATGTAGTCTGCGTTGGCCGCCAGGTCCTCGGGTGTGGCCATGACGGTGAACTGGATGGCGCGCTCATCGCCCAATGTCTCGTATGCCCACTTCCGCACGGAGCGGATCTCTTTGACGGCGGCGATACCGTTATTCGCAATCAGAACCTGCCGAGCGTGTCAGAGTTGGTTTTCCATCTCGAAAAGCTCCTCCAAGCTCGGGAGGCATCCAAACTTACGCTGGAGATGACTGTGTGACCATCGCTCGCGGCGACAAAGTCCTTGACCTTGCTGGGAGGGGCCTTGGACAGCTCGCTGCCGCCGATGAAATGCGAGGCGAGGTTGAATTTGGCAGCGTAGCTGCTGGGAGCACCATTGGCGTGGCCATTGGGCTTAGATGAAGCTCCGCTCACTGCGTCGGCCATCTTTGCAATAACAGAGGTCATGAAAGAGGTGTGCGGGAAATGTGCCGAGTGCGCGGGGAGAAAAGAAAGGCGCGCGAAACAGCCGGAGCCGGAAGGAGTGTGAGTGTGACCGTCAGGTGGTGATGGAGGCGGTGACGCGGGAGATGGAAGAAGCGCTGGGAGGGGGGTATCTTAATAAGGGGTGTGCGGATGGGTGGTGTGAGAGAGCACTGAGGCAGAGCAAAAGGTCGGACGCTTCTTTTTCGGAGTTGCTCTAGCAAGGGCCGTGGGGCTCCAACAGTTTTGCGGAGGAGAGTGGTGTGTGTATTAGATCGGCGGGATTTGAACCAGCAGCACACGCAGGGCGAGGGTGGCGTGGATGTATGGTTGTATGCAAGTGAAGGAGGAACAGTGCAGTACACAGGCAGGAATACAACACCGCAGCAGAGGAGAGCAGTAGCAAGAGCAGCAGGATCAATGGGACTCGGGGGTGGTGAGACGTCTGCTGGTATATTATTATGTTGACCGACCAGCTGCACCACCCAGGCAAGCTTCCACATCCCAGCCAGCCAGCCAGCAAGCCCGAAAAGCACAGACGTCGGCCCCCCATCGCCCTTCCACGGACGAACTAGTCGACACAACTGCTCGCGTTGCTATCAGCGTTGGGTGAGACGTCTCTCAGCCATGCATGACACCCCGATCCTGCCCATCCCGAGCGCCTGCTGAGCCTCATCGCCTGCCCGCTGGGGAGGTGATAGCTAGGCCAGCTAGGTCAGCCTTCTCGAGCACCAAGCGGTTGGGGGCCGTCGACTGTGGGGTGGTGATGCAGGGCGCTCTCCAGCTGCAGGCAGTATATGCACGATCCCCGGAGCCTTTGGCCATGATACTGCTCAACGAACTATGTCCTCATGCGTCGTCGTCAACTGTCCTGGGCAGTTCTGATATCTCATCGCTCCCATGCCCGCCACCTGATCGTCCCCGGCTAGCTGTCACAACTGTCCCCCCTTCAAACCCATCACGCCAGCTGGCATTTCCATTCTCTTCCATCCGCACAAATCGGCCCTGAGCTGTCAGCACGGATGTCCGGGACTCAGCAGTGATGTGCCCGCGATCCGTCGCGCTACCTCGATTTAGTCGCACCACACACACGCACAGCCAGAGCAGCAAAGCGGTCTAACTTTAGCTATAGCGAGTGCTGTACGACTGGTCATCGACCGACCGACCGCCTCACGTTATAACATCCACCATCATCGATGTCGCGCGTCTGCTACGGCATCATTCGTGTCGTCGTCCATCAAGGTAATTAATCATTCAATTTTCATCATCACCATCAACCCAAAATACAGCTCTGTCATGTCGTCACGCAGCCAACTGTCAAGTCTTACCCAAAAAATTGGATCAGCCGCACATCGATTTTCCAAAGAGTTAGTTACATATTCTCCGAACCACGCGCTGGTGATTCCCATTCGGCTCTCCAAGAAATTCGCCGGGATCAAGCACGTCCGCCCTGCCGCCACACACCACATCCCGCAAACCCGCTGCTGCTAGTCTTCCAAGAAATCGATGCGCTCACGACGGTACGGCTATGTAAGTCTCCGAACTCTCTAGCACTACCTGTTCCTGTCGTGGCAGAAAAGTGAAAAAAGCCGACGGCACGCTGACATGTTCGATGCGGAGCATTCTCATGAGTATGTAATTTGGCCATCCATAGAGATGTTCGGCTTTTTTGTAACCGGAGGCGATGGCCGGCGACGGGCCTTGGCATCTTCTTCCATGTCTCCGATATTCCCTGTTCTCAACAATACCACCTGTAGCGATCTTCGATCTTTCTTCAAAGACAGACTTTCAAGCAAGACACGGCATTTGGGTAAATTTTGACTCTGGCGTTGTCACGGGCTGGGTGAGACATCTCAACGGGCGTTGACGCAACACAACGGCATTTCAAGGTTGCATAAGGTTCAACACTTTTGAAACGAGACAGCATGTAAGCAGTTGATGTTTCTTCATTCGGCCTCTGTTTAGCAATTAGCGGCCATCGTGGTTGTGATGAGAAGGGAGTGAAGTCCGACGGGAGCAGTTGCCTTGAAATTTGAGACTGGACGTTCCTTCCTGGCTTCGTTTCGTACTTGAAGGCGCTGCTTGCCTCGATCGTCGGGTCTGGTATTTTGCTCTACGATCGCGGGGATTGTTGCATACATTTAATCGTTCGGTCTTTCTCTTATGCTGATACCTGATCAAACCTCATCAGATCTAACATGGTGTGACGTCGAGACGCTTCATCGTATTCTCACTCGACTCGCGATGTCTTCACACCATAGATGCTTATAGAAGCGCACACTCAAGAGTGCTTGCCATCGAAAAGCTCATGCATCCATACGATCATACGTATCGTCCATAAGCAAATACCCAGACACATCTTCTCAGAACAGAAAGTGTAGTCCAGCGAGATACTCTGAGCATTTCAAACCATGAATGACAGCACAATGAGCGAGTACCTACGAGCATCTCTTCAAGAATATCATTGGCATCCAACGGAGATCCTTCAGCCTTCCACGGTACAATCGGAGCACATCAGGTATCAACTGAGAGCATGTGCTTAATATCAGCATTGACGCCCCACTTAGACACTAGCGACCGCCTTCCACTAAGACGTTCTTCATTGAGCTACTGCCCAAAATCCTCTTTCCAAGCATATCATTAAACATCCACCGAGATGCGCAGTATATCTCGTAGAGCGCACCTAGCTTATATGTCAATACCTAAGCGGTTGTTCTCATTGTTAGTTCTGATATCCCGCAGAGATATCAACGATGACTTTGTATCACAACAATATCCTTTGAGCTAACACCCAAAGGCGTCTCTTCAAGAATATTATTGACTTCCACCGAGAGACTTCAAAGATCTCACCGAATGTTCGCAGCACATGTGGTAGTATCTTCGAGGATGTTCTCAATATCGTCGTTGGCCTTTCGTTGAGATACCAACGATCACTTTCTGTCAAGACCATTCTCTCTGAGCCGATAAATAGAAGCGTCTCTTCGGAAAAATCATTGGCTTCCATCGAGAAACGCTTGCGATCTCACAGGATATCCGTGACACACATGGTGATACCTAGAACCATGAACTCAATACCGTTCTTGGTCTTCCTTCGATAGACCGTCGATGACATTGTAACGAGGGGACTTTCCTTTGAGCTCATATCATCAGCGATGTTGCCATCTGAATGGTGTCGTACCGGTAAGATGATTTGTATCCTTCGCAGCAATTCGATTTTGTGTACGCTGACATCGAGAGCAATATTGCGAAACGAGTAGCATGGTGCCAGTGAGACGCTCTTGTCTCCTCAGTAGTGAACGATCATCCTGTAAGGTATCATCGGCTGACCTGTAAACATTCAAGTGGCGCGGTTCCATTGAGATGTATGGCATCTTTCATTGTGATCTATATTTCTTGTATGCTGGTATCGGAAGACCTATAAATATCCAAGCGGCGTGATTCCATTGAGATACATTGAACCTTTCGCAGCAGTGCAATTTTCTCGTAAGGTAATATCCAAGGACCTGTAACGATACCATATGCCGCGATCCATTGAGATAGCGACAATGGCCAGTTCAAAAAGATTCACTCATGAGCTGCTACCATACACTTCATACTCATGTGAGGCACAGTGACAACATTGAGACGCTCGTAACAGCCAGCTGCATGCAGCACGGCCTTTCAGATTCATAAAAAACAACAAATGGTGCTATCTGACTCTCCCGACCCTTCACCTCCCCACCCTCCCCACCGAGACATCATCCTCCTCCCCTCTCCCTCCTCTCCACCATCACCACCCACCATCTACTCGCTACTCGAATCCTCAACCCTGGCCGCCGAGATCTTCGGACGGCCAGGGCGCCTCCTCCTCTTCTGCTTCCCCTCATCCCCACCCGCACTCCCGCTGGGAGCAACATGCTCCGCTGCTGCTGTCAACGGCTCCGGAGCCGTTTGTGGCGCTGTGTCCGCCGAGATGTCGTCTGCTTTGCGCTTCTTTGGCGGCGCTCTCTCTGGTGCAGGCTCGGGCTCAGGCTCGGGCGCGGACGGCGGGACAGCAGTCTTCTTGATGGACTTCTTCTTCGGCTTTTTCGGGCTGATGCCCGTGCCGGCGGCGTGCTTCCCAAAGCCGCCGGAAGGGCGCTGCGTGCAGCCATCGACCTTGATCGGCTCTGCCATCTTCATCATGGCTGAGATGGCGTCGGGCGAATAGCCCATGGCTGCGAGGTCCTCGGACATGCTCTCCTTGGACACGGGGTCGACTTGCGTGCCCCAGAGGAACGGCTTCAGCTTCTGAGCCTCGAGGTACTTCTCGAGATCATGGTCGATGATCTCCTGCTTGCTCTTCGACTTGCCGTTGGAGTTGGCGAGGACTTTGCCGTTGGAGAATTTCTGCATGCGCAGGTGAGAAGTCGGGTCGATCTCCTGGGCGGCCTTGGTGGATTTGTTGGCCTTGGTGTCGTCGGAAGCAGCGTTGGCGGAGTTGGCCTGCTGCGACGTGCTGTTCTGCTGCTCTTTGGCCTTCACGGCGCGAGTGGGGCGGCCATTGGAGCCCTGGTTGGATGTGGTGGCCTGCACCGCGGAAGAAGAGGTCTTGGGAGACATGATGATTTTTGATTGAAGAATTGTTGGGTGGAAGAAACTCAATTGGCTGGCCAGCAGACGGATTGGATGTGGTTGTAGATGGTCCTGAGAAGGTGGTTTGTGAATGTGTTGAAGTAAGTAGCTGGATGAGAGATGTTTGGAAAGCGTGAAGATGTGTCGGAGAGGTTGTGAAGGCGAGATAATACTTATACCTCTGTGGGTGGCTGGAAGCACTTGCTCGACCCTCAATAAGAACAATGGTAGAGTGAAGGTGGTGCAGCGTTATTGTTGCCTGCGATTGTTACGGACGCAAAGATGGAACACGGAGTTGACTTGGCCGTGTGCAAGCTTGCGAGCTTAGTAAAGTGACAATAGCAATTGTGGAGTGGATGTATTGTGCATTTGGCAATGGCGTCGTGGATGAGCAAAGCACAATAGCAGTCACTGTGTCGCTTGATTAATTAGAGGTTGATGCTGTGGGTTGTGTGGATGATGTCGGTTGAGGTCGACTCGGTGTCAAGGAGGAAGTGTGTATGTGCGAGAGAGAAAAAAGGATTAGCTGGTTCGGCCCAGAGTATCGGCAACGTGGCAGTGGACTTGTACACTTCGCAATGCCGCCGCGGATGGCAAAAATTACGATGCCAGATACTGTATGTTTGTTGAGTACGAGGCTGGTGTTGTGGGGAGTGTGCTTGCTATGGGTCGAGTTGGTGTCGTGGAGGAATTGTGTAAAAGAGAGAGGGAAAGACGTGCTGGCTTCGCCCAGATCAGCTGTGTGGCAAGAACCTTGTGCACTTCGCAATGGCGCTGTGCATAAGCAGACGGCAATGTCGGGAAGTGTACCGCTTGAATGCTTAGAGATTGTTGTCGTGAGCAGTGTGGTTGGTGGTGGTGGATTTGGTGTATGGACGAAGTGAGAGAGGGCAGCATAAGCTAGCTCCGCCCAACGCACCAGCAGCGTGACAGTGCACCCAGGCATGTGAGAGGCAATCAAGTAGAAGATATTGAAAATGCTACTCTACCTAAGAGTACAACAAAGACCTTGATCACCATCGTACACTGACATTGGATTGCCACCTTCGCATCGCATCTTGCCGGTCGTGCAACAACTTTGTCGTGCATGAACTGAGCAGCCTGTCGTACTACTCCGACACGAAGTCTCGAATGGGCGAAGACTGACGACCACATCATGGGTGTCGTCATGACGTTGCGGGCCATTCGATCAATGTCCGCGATATGGAACATAGCCGTAGTGCAACAAGACTCTACGATGTGACCCGATTGCCAGCGCGGCATCAGGGCATGCACGAAGGACTGAGCACTACAGCATTGTAGAACGGGCATTGACAGAATCGAATGAACTTACAAGAGGCCCTGTCTCGCGGACAACAAGTTAAGCCATCACCCAATCACACTTTCTCAGTAATCCAGATGGCTCCCCTGCAGCCCGCGCGAATAACACCAGTCAAGAGCTCGTAAGGGTTGGCCTCCTTAGCATCGTTCTCGACAGCATGGTCAAGATGCTCGAGCTCCTCGTCTCTGATCTTCTTCACATTCTTTACCAAGCTGGTAAGCTCTTCACCAACTTCCTCGCCCCGATCCTCCATTTCTTGCACCCATTGGAGGAATACCCGCACTTGCTCGTTGTAATGGTCTCCAATCTCCGTCTCAACAGCTTCTGTACATGCCATGGCAGCCTCTCGCCCCATCACACCCGTACCCCAGCCCAAAACAGTAGCCGCAGCTTGCCAGACAGGATACATGGCGGTCGGTCGAATGCGATGGCGTGCAAGGAGATGGTTGAAGGTTTTGAAGTGTCCAGCTTCTTGGTCGTACATGTGCTTCATCAATGGTCGAAGGTGTGGGTGTGCCTTTGCGATTGGAGGTGTTTGTGCCGTGTAGATGAGGGTTGCAGCCAGTTCGCCGGCATGGTTCACGCGAAGAGCCTTGTCAAGAAATTCTTGTTGGACCTTTGTCAGAGGCTTGGACCGCTTGGCCTTTGGTGTTCCTCCTTGAATAGCTTCAGGTTCGGGTTCTCCGGGTGGCGATGCATATAATGAATGACTTGTGCTGAAGGATTGTCTGGCATGTAACTGGAAAGCACGAGGCGACAAACGTGCTTTCGTTGCAGATCGCAGATGCAATGGCCGTGTGAGGGATGCCATCTTGATGTTGAGAAGACAATGTGTTTGTTGGTATATCGAAAAGAGATTGCCCCGAACAAATCAACGGATTAAAGAGAAATGAAGGCTGAAGAAGATTGAAGTCTGCACCAGAACAGTTGCTTTGGTGAAGTTGGAGTGAAGTTCGTCATCGACGCCTCCCGCCGCGCAGCCAATCAACGCGGACTCAGCCACGAGCGCGCTTTGAGGTTCTGGGGCTCACTCTCTCACTCTTCGTTTGTTCTCCACGGGTGAGGTCAAAAGGTCAACCTGACAAACTCTGATGCCTCTTCTATTGTCGCTTTGAGCACAATACCCAGCCACCGGACCCTTCTGCTTGAGTCCACTCACATCTACCAATTTTTTCCAAACATCTGCAACCATACACCAGCGAGACTTTCCACGATACATAAGAACCAATAATCCAGGAGACGCAACCACGAAGAACGCCCTTACCGTATACCATCTACGCGCAATACCAACATCTGACGCGCCATAATTTCTGGCATAACACCTGCCTTTGAGACAAAAACACCATCCATACATCACATCTACGACCACCACAGAATGTCTGACAACGAATTGGACGCTGAGCTTCTCGCCCTTGCCGGCAGCGACAGCAGCGACGAGGAGGGAGAGGCCGAGGTCGAGCAGTTCGACAACCGCTCGCCTTCACCCGAGGCCGCAAAGCAGAGTGTCGAGAAGAGCGCAGACAATGGCCCGCGCAGAGGTGTGGCTCAGAAAGTAAGGGCAAAGCGCGGCAGCAAGGCGCGCAGACGCCAGGACAGCGAGGATGAGGATGCGGATGCGTAAGTCTCTCACTGGAGTGAAGTATGAGCTGTGTAGGGGAACTCATTTGAAGCTTGAGCTTGCGTTTGCATTTGCACTCACAGCACCATCTGAACCTCCAGGATCAGAGCATGCATACTAATTTGCCTTTCAGATCGCCTGGCTCCCCAGTCTCTGACAACTCGCGCGACATGGGCCAATCCGACTCAGAAGGCGACGCCGAGGGCGAAGTGTCCGACGACGAGGCGCCACTCTACCCCGTTGAGGGCCAATTCACATCCGCCTCCGACAAGGCTCACATCCTCGGTCTGCCAGAAATCGAGCGCGAAGAAATTCTCGCAGAACGAGCATCAAATGTCACTCGCAGACAGCAGGACCTTCAACTCAAACGTGCCTTGGCTGCCACCCGCGAGAAGGCTAGGAGCCACAACAAGCGCAAGGCAAACGATGACCTCGACGATGGCATGAGAAAGAGCAGCAAGGCCAAGACTGAGAAGCGCTCAGCACTAGACGACTACAAGCGGGCACGCGAGCAGCGAGAGGCCGGAAAGACCAGAGTTGATTCTCGTCGCGATCCAAGAGACGACCGCTCAGTTTCTTACGCCTCTGACCGCGACGCTGACGGCGAGAGCGAAGTCGAGTGGGCTGAGCCTTCTTCCGAGTACAAGCGTGACGAGCCTCCGGCGGACATTCGTGACTTCAACCGAGCACATGTCGGCAGGAGCAATTTCGCCAAGGTCTGCTTCTATCCCAACTTCGAGAATGCGGTCAAGGGCTGCTTTGCTCGAGTCAGCGTTGGCCCTGACAGGCAAACCGGACAAAATGTGTACCGCATGGCACAAATCAAGGGTATGTGGTTACAAAATTGACACGCGAGCGCACGCTAACGTAGACACAGGCTTCACAGAGGGCAAGCCCTACAAACTCACAACTTCCAACGGCAGACAGTTCACCACTGATCAGTATGCGCTGGTCGCTCACGGATCTTCGGAAAGACCATGGCCTTTCCTCGCCTGCTCTGACAGCAAGATGACAGACGCAGAGTTCGACCGCTACCTTTCGACTCTCGAGAAGGACGGCCTGCGCGCGCCCTCTCGGAAGTTCATCAACGCAAAGCTTGACGACATTCACGCTCTGCTGAACCACAACTGGACCGAAGCCGACATCCAGGCCAAAATCAGTAAACAAAGCGCCATGGAGAAGAAGTATGACCCCGCAAACGCAGTCAATCTCCAGCGCGAGAAAATCAACAAGCGTAGAGCCAGGGCACAAGAAGACGATGATGCAGACGAAGTGGCGAAGTGTGACGCCGAGCTCGCAGATCTGGAGAACCACAACGCGAGCAACGGCTCACGGTCGCAGCCTAGAGAGCTGCCTTCCAAGCCCAAGCAGAAGCAAATGGAGCACGAACGTCTGCAAAAACTCAATATTGAGACCCGCCGCGCGAACGCAGAAGCCATCCGCAAGGCTCTCGTCAAAGACCACAAGAAGGTCTTGGACGCCCGCAACAAGGCTATCGCAGAGGCAAAGGCCAAAAAGGCCGCTGAGGCAAAGGCAGCTGAGGAGGCTGCATCAGGCTCCAAGTCAGATTTGTTCGGAGAGGCTAGTGACGTCTCCAGGCTTGGGACGCCTGCGAACGGAACACCCAAGAGAAGCCGCACCTCAACCCCTGCTGTTAGCAGTCTGAGCAAGAAGCCCGCCGGGCCCATCGGTGCCATCAAGGGCAAGCCGAAAATGGACGACGACATCATCGGCAGCATGGATCTGGGGATCGACATCGAGATCTGAGAGTGTTTCGAGAGCTGTTGAGATAGCGGTTGGAGTTGTTATGATATTGAAGCGTTTTTGATCGAAGCGTATGAAGCCGAGCTAAAAAGCAGATGAAGAAAAGCTCACTGAACAAGGGTATTTGTAAAACGAGAGACTGTTGCATTAGACGATCGAAAACAGACACTGAATTGCAATCAAAGTGTCTGCCTTTCACACAGCTTTTTGTTCATTGACTTCTAACCCATTCATTCTTTCTCCCGTCGCTGAGGAGCTCAAAACTCAGTGTTCTTGAAAGCTTCTGCGATTCTTCCACAAAGTAGTGTTCGTCAGTGCTACCTACAAACGCCAGCGGACACCGCAAAGGGCTGAACGTCAGACTCAAACGCCACATCGGATTTTGCTGTCTCCATGCAGGACGACTATTGGGTACATCGGATAATCTACAACTTCGCGAAAGTGGGCTTTGTCTTCTTGATGCCAGCCAGCATGGACTTCGTCACGTCGTCTGACTGTATCATGCCCATGTTGTATGCCGCAACGTAGTTCAGTCCTGTTCACAACATCGTTAGCCTCTGTTCATGTATACGAACGACCCCGAAATTCATGTAACTCACCGTCCTGCACCGAGTGATCCCGCGAGAAATTCAAAACTTCCTTCGTAGCCTGCACAGCAATCGGGCTCTTCTCGCCAATCGACTTCGCCAACGCCAGCGCCTTCTCCAGCGTCTGCTCCCTCGAATCGAAGACCCCCGACACCAGACCCACGCGCAGCGCCTCTTCGGCGCCAAACTCTCGAGCGGTAAAGCTGACCTCCTTCACCCAGCTCATCGGCAAATTGGCCTTAGGCAGGCGTGTGAGCGTTCCAACATCAGCAGCCAGTCCAATATCAACTTCCTTGACCGCGAAGCGCACATCCTTCGAGCAGAACCGCACATCACAGCACGTCGTAATATCCAGCGCGATACCGTATGAAATCCCATGCAGCACAGCAATCACAGGCTTCTCGCACTGCTCCACAAGCGACACGCTGTTCTGGAACTGCAGGATATGGCGACGCAGCAGGACTGCTTTGCGGGCAGTGTCGACACCAGGCTGGCCATCTGTGCCGGACAGTGGGCCGGATTCTGAAGCTGCTTGCACATCGAGGCCAGCGGTGAAGGCTCGTGGGCCGTTGCCGCTTAGGACGACGGCGCGGACGTCCGGGTCTGAGGAGAGTTGCTTGAAGATGGCGCCGAGGGAGTGCACCATGGGCTCTGTGAAGGCATTGAGTTTTTCGGCGCGGTCGATTTGGACGTGGGCTACGTAGGGGGAAGGAAAGGACAGGTTGAAATATTGTTGCTTGGGGTAGTCGGATGGGGCCATATTTGGGCGAGGTTTGTGGGTTGAGTTGGTGGTTGTGGATACTTTGGGTGAGCGATATGGAGCTGTGTTTGGATTGGATGCTGAAGTTTTGTTCTGGGAAGTGACTTTATAGTTAGGAAGGTTTACGCGCGTAGACAGAATGGTATATGGTATTTAGATGGCGGCCTTGTTAGTTAGGCGAGGTCATTGTCCAGCATGAGCTGATGAGCTGAACAAGCCGAGGCACAACTTTGGTTCACGCGAACCTGAAGGCTGGAGCTTCATGATTGGCTACTGGGATGAGTTGCAAAGCATATTCGGCGTTCAAATATAATTTCCAGCGTATGCTGGCAGTGTCAAGATTCTCTCGAATGCGGCATCATCTGGAGCCGTTGCCTCCCTTGCAGTGTCAACGTGTCTGTACCACAACACATCCCACTTTATCCGACATCATGCACATGTTCCAACCCTGGCAAGCTCCCCTGCAGTCGGCTCAGCTCGAGAGCTGTACAAAACCGGTCGTGTGATGTCGTATGCCTATCCTGCTCTCGCTGAGAGCTGGACCTGGAAGAGCCACAGAATATCTTTTATAGGGTGGTAACCTCAAGCTCATAAGCACCCTCCAATACAACCATCTAAGCTACAGCCACAACCAAGATACCAAACATATAGACTTCAGGATGTCAGTCCCTAAGAAGCTTCCTCGCACCGGCGAGCACGAGTTTCCCGCTCTCTTCACAATCGAGAACTCCTCGCGTCACGAGTGTACGAAACCGCCCATCACGAACAGCTGACAATAAAGACCCACACGACCATTAAACTAACAACTCCACACAATCAGTCATCCTCGTGAACCCAGGCATCGACCTCCACGAACTGATTTCCAACATCGATCACCTGATAACCACGTCACCGAACGCAGCCGAGTTCATGGGCAAGTACCGCAGCAAAGACATCAGCGAGACTGTCCGAGAAATCACGGTCAAATGGGCTGCGGAAGGTAGAGATAGTAGGGTTTTCGTGAAGGAGACGCTGCTGACAGAGGAGAATATCGAGCCGGTGTTGAGGATGATGGCCGTGGGGGTTGGGAAGGATGTTTTTGATGTTAAGGTGAAGATACAGGAGAGGAAGACTGAGGAGAAGAAAGCGGTGGAGAGGAAGGCGGTGGATTGGCTGAAAGGAGGAGGGAAGAAGTAGATTTTGTTTCGGGTGTTTGTTCGATCTGTCAGTGTTTGAAGGGGGATGTGTATGAGCTTCTTTGTCTTCTTCCCTTTGATGTCTGTCCTTCTGCGGAGCAGACATCGCGTTCCCAGTCTACAAACGAATTGAACCACGACTTGAGAGACTGCACGAGAAGCACGCGCAGATGTTGGCAGTAACACAATTGTGGTCGCATCCTCTGATCGCCAGCCTGATCTGCAACGGCGTACAAGGCTTACAACGGCGACAACATGTCGCCACGGTCAAGACACGTGAGAGTCTCTTTCGGCTTCAGCTTCAGCTGCTGTGCGATGTTGGCTTCGGGTGCCGGCAAGGAGTCTGCTGGGACAGTGTCACCAGTGTTCACGTACGCATTTGACTCTTACATATTTCTGCAACTTGATATGCTCATGGCAGGGCTGCTGATCTATCCATATATGTAGTACCCGCTATTGGGAGCACAGTACATGGCTGCAAAGGACAGAAACCACTGTGCGTGTTGGAAGCTCAGGTGTTACCTCGGTTGAATTGCAATTGGCGATGGACGTAGCTGAAGTTTGTTGGTTCTGATCGAAGGAGTCTCATATGGAGAGCAGCATTTCTAGGAGTAAGAACAAATGTGACAAGTGTGTGCGATGCGCTCTCCATTCTCGCGCGAAAGCCGATACCAACAATTTGATGATATGAGGCCGGCAGTTCACATGTCAGGCCGCTGTATTCTCATTAGACTCCCATACTAAGACTTTCAGCAAACTGAACCTGGACAGACTGTAAGCTTCCATCAGGCATCAGGCCCGAAGCGGGCGACACGGAATCGACCAGAACCGCTATCCGATCATCGAGTCTTGTTATTCCCAGGCGAGTAGACGCGTGCGGCCCGGAAAGCATGCCGGCTGTTATCGTGCGACGAAGGATGATGGTAATGTGACTTGCTCCAGCGATAATAATCCTCTTGAGTCTGCCGCCGTCTCGGTGTTGTTACCGGCAGGCTGCAGTTCGCTTCCTGTGATACCGCTAGTCTGATGCCGCGCGCAGCAGGCAGGCAGGCAGCCAGCCAGCCAAGGCACGCCTGCCTCTGCCGTCAGCCGTCAGCATCACCTAGGATGCGAGGCTTAATTTCATCTCTTTGCGCTTGCATGTACAGCAACGCATGATTGATTAATACTGCACGCTGCGGCGGTCAACACACGGTCAACCGCTTTTAAGCGGCTGCGACGATCTGTCTGTCCATCTGTACCACGCCCGACATGTGGCTGTCCCTCAGATTTCCTGACAAAGCGACTTTGCTCAGCCATCCGTCAATCACCATCCTTCGATATAGGCTCTGCGCAACGGTATCCCCAGCCGAGAAGAAGTTCGAGAGCGAGCTGCGGGGTTGGAGAGACCACAGACCATGGCGAACCACAGGCCTCCGTGCGAGCGACAGGGATCTTGGTGAACCGGTCGCGAACCCAGAACCGCGGCGTGGCTATCCACCATCGCTACAAGCGTGTTACAGCCCTGCGAATGAGAGCGTGGCGGTGGCACGGCGGCCCTTCCACGCACATACGACATACGGATCGATAGGTTCGGTCCGCGAGCGCACTATCACTACGAGCACGACTACTGGCAGATGCGGACATGGACGGGCCAGCGTGGGCTTGGAGAGGCATCCTGGCCAGAGCAAGCGCAACGAACGCAACTGTGGCACAACGGTGCCCAATCATGCAGCGCAGAGAGATACTCTGCGGGCAGAGTTTGGGCGGCCCAACTCTGTCTGTCTCACGCGTTGTCGTCGGTCGGGCAGCTCGTGACAGTTGCACGTCTAGGCAATTAATGCCGCACCACCAGCGTGCGAGGGCAGGACGAGCAGCGCGGCGACATGTGAATCCTGCGGCGCAGACAGCGAGGCCAGCACGACATGGCACATCTACATACATGCGTGCAGGTCGCTGCGGTACCGCGACGGCGTCTCGTTGGCGCGAGTGTGGCTGCAGGAGGTGCCGGGCGGGCGCGGCATTCGCCTGGGGGCCCAGACGCCTGAGGAGAGCGTGGAGCGAGCGTGAAAGTGCTCCACGTCTTTGCTCTGCGACGCGTGTGAATGGGCGC
Organism: Cladosporium colombiae; assembly: GCA_026122715.1. Taxonomy (NCBI): domain Eukaryota; kingdom Fungi; phylum Ascomycota; class Dothideomycetes; order Cladosporiales; family Cladosporiaceae; genus Cladosporium; species Cladosporium colombiae. The sequence goes on along the minus strand of JAKZFA010000008.1, from coordinate 268,716 downwards.
GACGGCAATGGCCATGCTCGCATGTTGGCAGCCGTCAGCACAATTGCCAGAACTCGCAGACTCGCATCGCTGAACAATGCCTGCCGTGACGTGACCATTAGAGCAGACTCGGGCAGAGCACCGCACGCCGACCAGCCCTCGCACCAGTCGCAGGCCCGTAGTTGCATAACATTTGGAACTGATCGGTCTCTCCGCCACCGCGTAGTCTCGAGTGATCCGATTTCCCAACCCCAGACTAGATCCCCATCCATCCACCATCCACACTCTCGCGCCCCGCTGGCGTCCTTGGTCGTCTCTCTCCGGCCTGCCCTGCCCTGTCCTGCCTTGTCACTTCGACTCCCAAGCACTACTCTCACTCCTTCTCTGCTGAACCACGACTGCTACCTCCACCACCATCACCACCCACTGCCAGACCAGACTGCAGCCAACGTGCGTCGCCTCATTGCCTCGCCAATCGCGCACCCGCTCTCCGGCACATCGCTCGTCCGGTGGCTTGACAGCGCAGCCCACCCTCGCATCCCACCGCATCGCTGACTGGCCCTCTGCCGCCTGCTCGCCGTGGTCGCGACTCGACCAACTTTCACGCCAGACACCACCTGCTGCCTTCGCGACTCTTGCGACTTCGTTTTTCACGCCTGTCTTGCTCTTGCTCGGCTTACGCGCTGCACACTCCTCTCGCAGCGCCTGCGCGACACGTTTGCGATCGCTTCCTGATTGGCTCCAGAGCTTGGGCGCATTCGCACCTTCCCACCCTCGCGCGACCTCTCATTGCAACCTACGCCGGTGATCAAGACACTGCTGTCTTGCGGTCGGATTGCCTCGCCGCATATACCATCCCGCGCGTGAGATCCTTCACCTCACCAATCTGCCCTTGAAGCTTAAAAGCACAGCCAAACCCAATAGCACACAACATTACAGCTTACGCTCCGAGACTTGCACACCACAATCCAGCAAGTAAACCTTGTTGCCAATTGAAGGCACGCGGTTAGCTAGAAAGAAAAGTTCACATTACCCAGCATGCTGCAGGATAATAGCTTTGGCTCCAGCACTACATCACCACCAAAAGTTCCGTACTCGTTAGACCACCTGGGCTCCAACGCGTCGAGGTCCGCATACGCCTCACAACCCCACGCAGTCCCACGCCAATCTGAACGCCAACCGTCTGATCGATCGCTCGACTCACATCCTCCTACTTTGAGCGCCAGCAACTCCGATCCCTCACAGTTCCTGACAGAACCTAGCACGATGTCTACAGTTCTGATCCGCAAGTTGCCGCGCAACACTGGCACTGATGCGGTCAACGGCATGCTCCTATTCTCTACAGATCTGATCGGTACCGACATTATCCGTTCGCCTTATCCTGAAGATCTACTGTACACAACTGCCGTGGCACGCTTCAAGTCGTCGGCTGGCGCGTACGAAGCACAGGCCAAACTTCAAGGCAAGTCTGTCACCACAAGAGATGCGCCCATCATCGTCGAGATTCAAAATCCGATCTCATCTGAACGACGCGCCACGATCGACGGCATAATCCCTCGACAACAGACCGGCTCGACTTCATCGGCCAGTTCACAAGGAGCACCACCACCCGGCAGGTCACGGTATGGGAGCACTTTCCAGTCCTCTGATAAGATCTCACCGCCATTGCCCATGCCCGAATCGGCTGGTAACGGCAACGGCAACGGTCACATCCAGAGTCTGTTTTCACCGACATCACCCATGACAAATGGTTTCGGCGACCGTACTCGCGTTTCTGGCAAGTCTGTCATCAACAACGATGACTTTGACGATGATGAGACTAAGGAGCTACTGAATGACCCCTTGGCTTACGCCAAAAGTGGACAGCAGCTGCGCCGATCAAGTCAAGCGCAGATACCAGGATTGTCTCACTTCGCCCGCCTGTCTGTAAGCACGAGCCAGAACGGCAACCATGGCAACTTCGTGCCATCTTCTACCACTCCGACAAATGCACAAAGGGCAACGCAAGCTTTGCAGCCACCGCACTCGCCTACGAATATCACACACATGAATCCAGCCAGACCATACAATATGAACATGTCCAGGCCTTCATATCCGCCGATCAACCCGGCGGATCAGAACCCGCCGTGTAACACCCTCTATGTTGGCAACCTGCCCATGGACACCTCTGAAGATGAGCTCAAGACCATTTTCTCCAAATCTCGTGGCTACAAGCGCCTGTGTTTCCGTGTCAAGTCAAATGGTCCTATGTGCTTCGTCGAGTATGACGATACCACCTATGCCACCATAGCACTCAACGAGCTCTATGGCTATCCTCTGCACAACAGCGTCAAGGGCGGCATTCGCCTGAGTTACTCGAAGAACCCCCTTGGTGTCCGCTCAGGTCAATCAAACGGCATGGCTCCCAACGGTGGGTACTCACATCACCTTGGTATGGGCGCACCTGGATATGCCAACAACAGTAACGGCAACGGCAACTTCAAGGCAGCTCCAGGTCCACCTCCAGGCATCATCAGCCCTCCAGGGTTCTCTTCGGGCAATAACAACTATGCTCGTTCATCCCAGCAGGAGACTGCAACCATGTCTCCGTCAACTCATCACATGATCTTCAACGATCCCTTTGGACTACCTGGAACTTTGGCGCAGCAGCAATATCCCGAGCAAATGAACACTCGCAATTTCTCCGGTGGTCTACCTCCTAGCATCAGCGGCAAGTATGGACGCGACAGCCGTGGTAGCATCAGCGGTTTTTCGATGGGACGGTAAATAATGTCTATTTCGACATCATCCGCATTGACAGCATGCATACCTGCAAATAATTGGATCTAATATTGTCTTCTGTTCCTACATGGAGCTTTCGGACTTCTGAAGCTTCGTAAAAGCTGATATACGACACCACGTTTTTATGGATGCCTTTTTGGAAAGGGGCTGAGTCGGGTCTTCTCGACCCGGTCCCTACTTCCCAACACATGCACACACTTACTATCTTCTTCAACATCTATTGCTTTTTCTAATGGATCTGGCGCATATCTGGCGACAAATCTACGGACAACGGAAAGAAAAAGGACGGACACACCACGAGTTCCCACGCACGCACCCAGCCTCACCCAAAGATTCCCCACCCCTTTTTTTGCGCATGGCCGAACAGACAGGACATACAATCATCGATACCCACTACGTTTTGGGCATTTTTGGAACAGACACCTGGACCAACGGAGCCAGGGCTTGCGATTTGCTTTGCTTTTTATTGTTTTGTTGGAAATTGTCGTCGGCGACGATGACACTACTGAGACGGACGGCGTACTGGTCGTTGTTCTTATCCTTTTTTGTGCTTTAATCTTTTTGGACTTCAGAATTTGAATTTGAATTTGCTGCGTTTTACAGTTCCTACCCACCCCTTTTCCGAACAAGTAAATCACCTGACTTGCGCTGACTTTGTCGTCTGTCTCTGTAACAATCTCCTGCCACTGCAACTGATGCGGGCGGAATCGCTCTTGCGCTTCCAGCGCAACGGGACTCTCGGGGGGGCGAAAGACGAGGGAAAGATCGAGCGGATCGGGGGTTCCAACCCCTAAGCTATTTTGTGGATGATTAACCACTTCGGGGCTTGCCTGGTGGATCGGATGCGGGACGGGGTTCTTTCTACTGAGGCTCTCTGTTTTTTCTTTTCTTTTCGGGAAATCGGAGAAAATGCACAACTACTACTACTACTACTACCTTTTGCGTGTATGGATGGGAGAGCAGTATTTGGGAGCCAGAGGCGGTGGGTCTTGGGGGCGGGGGAGAAGATACGGTGCTTTGCCTGGCTGGGTTGCTGCATTTCCTTTGGTTGGAATGGGTGCACTGGATGCGAGGAAGGAGGGGTTTTTGGAAATGGGGAATTATTTTTTTAACTTGCGGGATGAGTGGAGAGGTGGAGGGGAGGGCACAGGAGGGTACTTTGTTTAGGGTGTTCTGGGGGGTGAGAGGTTGGGATATCTAGGTATTGTGTTTCTTTTGAGAGGAAATGGTTGGGTTTTCATTACTTCTTTTGGAAGCTGTGCATTTTTTTTCTTCTTCTTCACGTTGTTGCTTGGTGATGAGAGTAGGTGTATGTATGAGTTTTGTTACAATTGGGGGGTTTTGTGCGTTTGCTTGTAGATTGAGTTCGAGCGGAACTCTTGTTGTTGTGATGTGCTATCGTGTATATGCTACGAACCCTGTCTGGACTGACAGTCCTCCACTGCGTGTGTGGCCATCAGCTTCCTACCGCACCCTTCTGCCGGTTCAAAACGATATCACCGAATATCGCCTTTCACTTTCGCAACGTCGTGATCATGGCCTGGTACGATTCCGGATGACGTTGCGTGATGCGGTCTACTGCAGGACGCATAGGTCTGCATTGCGGCACTGCGCTCCCGTCCAGACTCTGGCGCCACTGTGAGTCCCGATTGACGTTGCTGGAAACATAGGCATGCCGTCTTGCGACACGAGCGTTCCCCGAATGACGATAATTTGCGCTCCAGATGGTGTGATAGATTCGTGAGAGATGCTGTTCACTGGTTGTGGACAGCTCAGGCCTCGATCAATTTCTCATCTCCAGAGTCCGTAGCCGCCCACGGCAGACTTCCACAGCTTGATGGTGCCGTCCTCGCTGCCTGTAGCGTACAGCTTGCCATCCGGGCTGAAACCGGTCGTCCAAACAGGCCCGTGGTGTCCCTTGCCAGTCTCGACCTCCTGCTGCGCATCGTAGTCCCAAACGTGCACCCAAGTGTCCGTCGCACAGCCCGTGACGAAGCGGCGAGCGGGGCCGTTAAGTGCAACGGAAGCCACCTCACGGTCTGTAGCAATGTGGCTGAGCAGCTGACCGGGCTGCGAACCGGAGAAGAAGTAGATGTTCTTGCCTGCGGCGACCGCGATGGTGCCGTCGGGGTTGTTGTCCAGGCCGGCGTTCAACTCACATGAAGCGGGCGCTGCGGCGAGGGGGAAGGTAGCGACGGCGCGGCCGGTGCGGAGGTCGTACCAGCGTAGGTTCTTGTCTTCGCAGGCGGTGACGAGGAAGTTGGGATCGCGGGTCCAGATGATGGATTTGATGGAGCCTTGGTGGTCGCCGGCACCAATCTCGTAGGAAGGGCAGTCGGCGCCTCTGATGGGAGCGTCAGGGTTGGAAGGAGCGTTTGTCGCGCTGGAGATGTCGAAGACACGCAGCTTCTTGTCCTGGCCGCCTGTTGCGAGCACACCAGGACGCTGGCCTGGAGGGAAGGCCACGGCGCGCACGATGTGAGGGTGGTCGAGGGTCACGAGGGTCTCGCCTGTGAAAGTGTCCCAGACCTTCGCGCTGAAGTCGGCGCTGCCGGTCGCTGCGAGGGTGGCGTCTTCGGAGAGCCTTGCGCTCCAAACAGCGCCCTTGTGTCCGATGAACGTTCCGATCCAGTCGCCAGTCAAGCCGTCGCGCAGCATGGGGTTCTGGTCCTTGCATGCGGAGATCATGTAGTACTGCGGACTGGTGGAGGCGGTGTTGAGGGCGGTGGAGAAGCCCAGGTGGGTGATGGGTCTCGAGTGGCCGTGGCAGGTCAGCGGGACAGTCTGGGTGGTGCCTGATGTGATGACCTTGCTCTCATCCTGGCGCTTGAAGGCGAAGTCGGCCATTGTATCGGGAAGGTTTTGTAGCAGCGGATTGCTTTGGGTAATGGTGTTTGTATGGGATGCAAAGATGCGAGGTTTATTTCTTCGTGACTTCGTGAGGCGTTATGTTGTGATTGTTCTCGTGAGCGAGTGCTGTGTCTTGCCGTGTCGTTGTGTTTGTGTGTGTGTGTGTGTGTGTTTGTGTGTGATGCGATGTGATAACCCAAGTGCCAACTCCTGTCAACCAGAACCAAGGAAATGTATGAATGCTGTTGCTGCGGAAAGCGAAGAGGAAGAGCGATATGGAGAGTGCGCAAGGTGTGTGCGGGCCAAAGCAAAGCAGGGGCAAAGAGAAAGACAAGGAGCTGCCCCTCCTCCGTCCGTGGTCTGGGTAATTTGACGGGGGCGTAAATCTAAGTACGGCTTGCTCCACTGACTGCAACATGATCATCCTGGAGTGAAGATCAAATGTGGTATTATTGATAAAACATGTTGGTAGTCATGTGGTTCTTGTGCAGATCTGGCGAATCCCTCGACATCAAGCATGCCATATTTCCACCATCTCGCTTACTCCAGATGGCAGATGCAGACATACGACGCTTTGCCTTTGGACCCTCGCGCCACTGTTGTCAGCCGGGAGGGTTTATTATGACGACCTTTGGGCATCGTGGCAATCGACCTGCTTTCATTCCTGGTCAGGTACAGGGGTGCTGCAAGGATACCACTTTGAGGGAAAGCGCTCGAGACAGTATGATGAAGAGAATCAAGACGACACACGATCAAGCTAAACACGACGGTTGTCTGCACACTAGCAATAAGCGATCCTTATGCACCCGTGAATGGAGAGTCCCCATCATCGTTAGTCTCTCTCGTGTGTGCAGATCTCCGCCACCGGTCATCGAGCCGCATGAATATTGGCATTTCTTCATCCGCCGGGCAATGTAGCTGTTGGTGGAATATCGTCCATTCGAAGACGGTGTGTACTGCAATATCCGACCCGATCGTAAATGGTCGATCGCATTGTTATGTTGTTTGTGTTTCCATCTGCGCTGCGTGACTCGTGACTTGCAGGGCTTCTTCACAAGTGCGCGTGCTTGCGTGGTTGGCAAGGGCGACGCCCGAACTTTGTGATGCCATCCAAGTCAATAGCCACACCCCGTCTCAGAGCCCCACCACCCGACTATTGCACTGCTACTAACAACAACACCACCACCACAGCCGCCGCCGCCGCCGCCCTCACCCGCCATTCCCACGACACCGACAACGACACCGACGACGACGATCACCTCCATACCCGACCTCACCCCATACATCGAATCCACGAGTGACGCGCCCCACGACTCACCGCACCCGCCCCTGGACCTGGACTTCCACCTGCATCGGCCCTCTGCACCACCACAACAAGCCCTCGCCTCGTAGGCGCAAACATCACACTTCCCCTGGCACTTGACCAGACCCCAGGGTTAGGTGCTACGACCCTATACGACCCTCTCTCGGACCCTCGAGACATGCGCCGTTAGGAACGCGCGCAACTGTCCTCGCCCATGTCGTCTTCTCCTCTTCGCCCGGGCGCAAGCCGGGACGAGGAGCTCGAATATTACAAACGCCAGTACGAACAGCTCGAGGCCGACCTCACAGACTTCCAGGCTTCCAGCAAAGAACTAGAGGACCAGCTTGAGAAGGACGTCGACGCCGCCGAGAAGAATGAGCGCAAATTGAGACAGCAAGTGGAGAAACTCAATTTCGAGGTCGAGGAGTGGAAGGCGAAACACAAGCAGGCGAAAACTGAAGCGAACAGTGCTCAGAATGCGCTGCAGAAAGAAATCACGACTATACGAGAGCAACACCGCAACCTCGCCCTAAAGCTCAGGGACATCGAGGTCACAAATGACGACTATGAACGCCAGGCGCGAAACACGACAAGCAGTTTGGAAGACCTGGAGCAGAAGCTCAATGTTTCCATTGAGCGGGGAGTGCTGATGGAAGAGGAGATCAAGACCGGCGAGCGGGAGAGAGAGGGACTGAGGGTAGAGACGCAGAGACTGAGAGATGAACTGGGCGATCTGAAAGTGGAAAGTGAGATTCGACTGGAGAAGCTACGCCGTGCAGAAGCCACCATTGAGTCTCTCAGATCGCGGAAACCAAGCACCCTCGCAGTGGAGAGCCTTCGCACGAGAAGTCCAGGCAGCGAGGTTAGCGTAGTGACACCGACCTCACCAACAGCATCCACGCCGCCTCCACGATCAGATTCCGCCTCAGACGCACCGACTCCTCCCTCACCTCCGCTTTCAGATGCTCCGGCGAGTGTCAAACTAGAGACCAAGACTCCGGTTTCTGCGAAGCGTCGGTCCTTCGTACCCGATGCGTCTGCCACACCAAGGCCTTCGTTGTATGGAGCAAGGACACTGTCGAGACACACGAGAGGCCCTTCATTGGCAGCAGGCAGCATCTCGTCGGTTTCAGACGCCAAATCTGCGAAGCCCTCGTGGCCGCGCACAAGCTTCCAGCCCACGGTCATGGCGCGTTCCGAATCTCTGAACCAGATGAAGAGTCTCCGCAGTCGCATGCAAAAGATCGAAGAGCGCGTCCACTCGGCCCGATCGAAGCTTCCGCCTCACAGCACACCACGAAGCTCTCCTCGGACAGGAAGCGGTGCCTCCATGCCATCGTCAGTAACACTTCGACGCACCAGCAAACGACCCTCTGCGATCAGCGCCTCCATCACCTCGAACACAGGGTCAGAAGACTCTGGCCCACTTAGCAGTCGTCGCGAAAGCCATGTCAAACGTCTATCCTATGGCATCCCAAGGCCAGCGTCTACTGCGCCAGGCGAGCGTCCACCATCATCACTGGCCAGTGACCGCCCTCCATCTACATCATCCTACCAGCGACCTAGCAGCCGTATCGGCAATGCTCGCCCTGGAAGCCGCTCCGGTGCAGACACACCACTGAGTGGAAACTTCCGCGACATTCCTGCACCAAGCACCACCTTCACACATCGCCCGCGCAGCTCCATCGGTGGGCCTTCATATGGTTCTCTTCACAGCTCTAGTGGTCCTGTCTCACCCCACAAGAGTCTTCACCGATCAGCGCAAAGCATCTCCGAACACACACGGCGACAGCAACCAGATGGTGACGACCCAGCTGCCCGGCGCGTGTCTGGCCTTCCACCTCCTGGCCATGCGCGGAAGCAGAGCTTGCAAATGCGGCCCCCACCACCATTGGCACCGCGTCCACCCAGCCGCAAAGCCGTGGAAGCGCACGACGACGACCTAGGAGAGACATATTGATTTTCCGCGCGGAGTGGATCGGCGTTAACTCTATCGCTTGGCTTCTCTGCGACCTCAGCGACTATAACGCATGCATAGAAAGGATCCGGCGCTGGGATGTAAGGGACTTCGGGCTACGGGACGGCTGGTACTGGTCAATGGGCTGGATGTTCTTTTTTTTTTGCTCTCCTTCTTTTCTCCTCTTCCTTTCTTCCTTTACTCGTGTTGATATTTTACTTGCTGACTGGTTTGGCTTGAGCTTACACTGGCTGTTTGTGCATGAGAGAGAGAGACAAGGAGGGAGAGAGGGATATACGTGATAAGAGTACATATATACGCATATATGCTACGGCGAGAAGAATGAATGGTCCTTTCCGCGCGTGTGCACGCATGCGCGTGAATGGACTATCTTATGACTGAACCTCTGTGCTTGCTCGCGCGACTGTCCTGTCTACCAGCTCGCGCTAAGTGATAATTTTGGACGCTCAAGGCTGGTCGCTGCCCAAGCATTGACTTCGATCGCTTCCTGCGGCTCATCTCATCTCGCACTCGCACCAGAGCGGTAGTGCTGCCTTCTGACATTCGCATGTGACCGGACTGCACGCCGACCGACCGAGACGAAGTCGTTGGCGAATTTCTTGACGCGCCGTCACCGAGCCAATCTCTTCTCCCTTCCTGCCGAGGAGACGGATCTCCAAATGATTGCGGAAACGCGGTGCTGCTTTTTTCTTTGCGGCCGTTTTCCCTTTATTCTCCATCTTGGTATCCGATGTTGTCGTTGTTGTTGTTGTTTGTCGTCGTTGTCGTTGTCTCCTCTTCCTCTTCCATGTCCTCTTTCTTCCCTGTGGCCCCGACCCGATCTTTTTTTGGCTGAGCGAACAATTTCTGTCTGGCATGCGGAAACAATTTACTTTCCTCGGGGGTTTCTATTTTAATTTTCTTTCCTTTTTTTTTCTTCTTTTTTCTTGGTGTTTGATATCGTTGTCCTCGTCTAGTCTTCTCTTCTAGCTGGTGTGGGTTGTCGGTCTCTCGATCGGGGAGTATGTTGGGCTTTGTTTGCTCGCCTTGCTTTACTTTGCTTTGCTGGCTTTTGCTGGCTTCGTCTTTCTGGTGTTTGAACTCGATGGGGATGTGTTCGGTGGGTGCATGCCCGTTCGTAGGTGTGCTCGGAGCATGGACACCGGTCTTCGTCGATCGTGGAGGTTTTGGCGCCTGGCGCATTGGGCTTCGACTCGGTGATCTGGTTCGGTGTTCGATCGTGTGTTCGGGGGGAAACGGCGTGGGCGTTGCGCAGAGTATGGAGGGAAGGGTTCTGCTTTCGAAGGCTGGACTCGCTGGTTGATGATTTGAGGCTGCTTGGGAGCGGGTTTGTCAGGTCTTCGTTGATGGGTGATAGCTTTGTCGAGACTCAACACGCTCTCCCTTCTGCATATCCGATCCGGTCGCGCCGGGGTTGGCGGCTGGAGGACTCTGGTCCGTCTTTGGTGATCTGGGATGTCGTTCGTTCGTGTGCTAGGCGAGGACATGGCGTAGGCATGCGAGGGCACGGAAGGGAGTTTTGCTATTGAAGGGTAGAGTGTGAGGCTGCTTGGACGTGGGCTGGTTAGTATATGCGCTTAGACGATGGTTTGATTCGAGACCCACAGGGTTTTCCTTTGAGGTGACAGAATTGAGTCGATCGTGGTGCATGGATGTACGAGGGCTGAGAGCGTTGGACGTGCATTGTTCAAAGGCCAGCCTATATGGATGGATAAGTGGGTGTACTCTTCATCGATCCTGACACGCTCTTCCTTCGTCGTGGCTCAAGGCAGTCTTTAAGCGAGTGCGCATGAGCGTATTCGGGCGCCAGTATGTCAGTCGATAGTCTGCATGGATGGTCGGGTGTCGTCTGCGTAGATCCTGGCGTGCTCTTCCTTCATCGTGGCTGGAACCAGGCTTTGCGCAAGGTCGCACAAGGAGGCTTGGGGACCAATTCATCAATAGAAGGTCTACATTGGCAGTGTGTATCATCTTGGTTCTTCCTCGATCCCGATTCGCTCCGCTCTCGTAAAGAGTCTTACTTTCCAAGGCCGCAGGTTGAGGTCAACTAGACGACTGGATTGCCAGTCTGTGTCGGTGGACTTGAATTGACCCTTACGACTCCCTTGTCAAGGCTCGAGGCGCGAGGTCGCTCAATGTGTGGTATCGAGGCCGCGTATCAAGGTCCCATCTGTGGTCTGCATGGCCGCCTATGTGCTTTGTAGCGCAGCATCTGCTGTCTTTGTGTCGCGGCAGGATTGTCTTCTGGCGGAGCATCAAGCCATTGTATCCAGTGTATCAGATTGCGCCTTCTTCTCGCGATAGCAAGCCTTGCGGCGGTCGTCGCTTGAGCATTTGTCGTAGTTGCGCATCGGGTTTCGAGGCTGTTCGGTCGTTGTGAGGCCCGGAAGGCTCGATGAACGGTGAGGATTGGGTGCGCCTTGGGCGTATGAGGCGAGAGTTAGGGGCTGACATGCGGTGAATCTGCTGGCATGTAAGAAGGTTCTCGGAGTCAGGTGGTTCGAAAAGATGGTTGTGTTTTGGATGCAGCAAGTGACAGGTTCGAGGTCGATGGGCGCGTTGGCGACGAGACTGCTGTCTTGGACCGATACGCTCTCATTGCCCGGGTGAGCAAGGACTGTTCGGTTCACTATTGGTGCAGTACACTACAGGGGCCTCATGTACTCTAAAAGATCGAAGCAGGCTCGATTGCGCACGCGAATGTTATACCGATCCTATGCGAGCCTGATGAGCGGCGCATCCGACTCGCTCCCATGTCCAGACTTGTCCGTCTCTTTCTGTTCAACGTTTTGCGGGTCCGGTGTTGAACGGTTTGGGTTCCTAGCACACCGACTCCTGTCGATAGTCTTTCGATGCTTCGAACATCTGGTTGAGTGGATAGAGGGCAAGGGGAGGGTGCGCATACAGAATCATGAATGCTTTCACAGAGCTGGAACGCCGGATTACAGGTCAATTCACACGGAGGCACAGCGCTTGCGATACTTTTGACGCTGCTGCCCAAACCTTCGATATATAGATGCTGATTCAGCACCGTTTGCGTCGTCTGTCAGGTTTCGTTTTACTCAGACAGTTTGGCTCACAGCATCCAGATGCTGGGACACCAAAGCCAGACAATCAAGGCAACGACTCATCAAAGACTACTGACCAGGAGCAGAAATACAATAGCCCGTGCATGGCTCTCGCGTCGAGCATGCATCACGCGTCATCAGTGGCGTCCTTTTCGACGTGAGCTTGTCCCACGGGGTACGGTACCATTTCTCTGCATTACTCCTGAGAAAGGATACGAGAGCGCACAGATCGATCAGTTCCTTGCATACGCAAGAATTTAGATTCAGAAGTCGGAGGATCACCACTTCTCACCTAGATATCTTCAAAGGAACTAAATGGACCATTGTCGTGTTCCTTGCTGACTTAACAAGGAGGACCCAACTCCGCCTCCATCTCACTGAAGAACAGTGGAAGAAACGCTTGTGGCGGACCTGCGTCCGTAGATAGTGGAAGTAACCCGCTGTAATCAAGAGTTTCTGGGAAGCGTGTCAGACTTTAGCGGAGAGTGCGCCTAGCTCCATGTCATGTTCAGGGACGAGTCTTGCCAGTGGTGCCGAGCTGTGAATGGTAATTTGTGGGAATTTCCGAATGCCAGCTTGGCATTACACTGGACAACATGCAGTGTATGAAGCATGAACAGGGGTCGATTGGTATCTGTACCCTGCATAAACGTCAACAGTGACTGCGATTGCAAAGTTAGCGGTTGCACTCATGCCAGCCACCATGCACACGTAACCTTAGCAAAGTGCAGATCCATTGTACGCTGTCCTGAAGGTCGCCCCTGACATCAAGGCCATACAGAGAAACGGTGGTTGTGTTTCCTGCCGCCTGCTTTGAGTTCAAGCCGCATTGAAGATCGTTCTCCAGATACGGAAGCTTGTGAAACGGAGTTGTTGTGTCGCGTGCAGCTATTGCCAGCCGCCTCCCAGAATTCCAGTAGCTATTCTTACACGCAGAATTCACGACGGTCGAGCTAGTTGAGTGCTACTGTTCTTGAAGAATTTGTTGAATCCAATCATGCGATGGGGTATCGTAGTCCGCAATCTTTTATCATAGAGACCAAAACACCCCTCACACATCTGGAGCCCAAGTCTAGAAACATGCACGCCCAACCCTCAGATGTACTCAGCTAGTGACTACGGCTACCGCGCAGGATTTCAAGAGCAGGCTCAAGGTGTGTGACGGATTTCAAGCAGTGAAGTCGGTAGAAAGGAAAGTGTTGAAGCTCAAATCCGGACGTTTCTCCGGCATCCTGCTATAGTCTTGATTGCACCGCTAGAAGGGATTATAACCCGGCAGCGAGAGAACAGGGAAAGTTCATCTTTGTGTTCTGCCTTTTCGCGGCCAGATTCTGAAAGGATGAGAGAAGCAGATGGATAGTGTTAGGGCTTTTCAGGGCTGTTTTGACAGTGTTGGTAGGCGGCAGTTGCCCGCTCGCCTCGCACCTCGTGGCTAAACGGGTATGTGTGTAACGGACATGATCGACGCACGCATGCCACAATGCCGTAGGTTGAGAGGAGCGGTCTCCGGTGCCTGTCATAACGGCTCGACTTGGCGCGATGGGTAGACGCAGCTGTAATGCAGGTCGCGCTCTACTCGGAGCTTGGCCACGACGGCCGGACCTACCCATTTTGTCCGTGAACGGGAGCAAGCAGCAAGGGAGGTTCTCCAGGTAAGACCCGAGGACTCGTAGGCTTGTGGCGTCTTGTCGATCTGTCTGTGGCGTGTGCATCACATGGAGATCCAGGTGGACCCGACTCCCCGATCACTTTCCCATCGAGATGCCCATCGCAGGCCGCGCATGCCGGATTTTCGCACCTGGGCACTAAGGGTAGCCCGACGCCCCGAAAGTCCGATCAAGAGCACATATGATTCTAATGCACATCCCAAGACGCCCGTGGCAGGGAACGTGGCATTGAAAGTTGCAAACTTGCTTGCCCTGGTCCATAAAACAAAGTAACCACAAAGACTGTTGCTTTGCTCTTTCGAGATCGTCTATGCACAAGGCTATGTGGTGCTGCGATACTTGAGAAACGCCGCCAAAGCTGGTTTCTCGAAATCTGTCGGAAGTGTCCGGGGGTTCGTTCACGGAATATATGCTGATGTAGAGCTTCCCTACTGAGAGTTTTATTCAACAAGCTTCCGTCTTGTTCGCAGATAACAATTAGTGCTGGGTATTAACTTATCAACGTCGCTGATAAATTTAGCTATAGAGCCTCTTCAAGAGCATAGATAGGCTGAGAGCCGCTGTGAAAGAGCTTAATATAATATTTGGTCTTCTTCTGAAACGGTCCGCAGGTTCTTTGGTAGGTGTGTGTAAACATGTCGGGAACGAATGCGGTCTCGATCGTTCCTCCTTGGTCCGTGTGCTGGTGGCAAGCTTGGCCAATCAAAATGACGAAAGTTCTCCGGAGGTTCTACCGCCACTTCTGAGTGGACGAAGGAATAAACCACAATCTACCAGCAAGAGACCGCACTTCGGAATCTTCAGTCTGCTTGAAACACGAGATGTACTCATGAAAAATCAATTTTGATGTCGCGCGATCAGAAAGTATCCCGAGACAGATCGTATGCATGGAACTCCTACACCCGGAATTTTCTTTGAACATTGCATTAGATTTTGCGCAGACCTTCACGAGATTCATGCTTGCTACAGACTAAGAGGCGTTGCCCTAACGTAAACCGGCGTGTATCAATGTGATAACATGGCCAACAGCTCCTCAGAATGCCAATCATACTATACACCATTCCGGAATATCCGAGGACATGCATCATGCTTAACGGACCCTGCGCCGTGGAAATGGCGACGAGATGTCATCTCGACTATTGCCGAAGGTACATTCCCCGCCCAACTTCCTTTACGCTCAAATTGTCTGGCGAATCACGGTGCATCAGCTGTCCTTCTACGCCGATGGCGTGTTTTTTGCGGCACGAGACATCTCGTAATTGTGAGCATCCAGCACTTTCGGCTACCTGAAGAGGGATTGATCCTCTGATGCTTATCCTTGCCACTGTCAAACATCAGGTGGAACTGCACACGGGCGTGCTGAGGCGTTTCTTTTGGGTGCTACATACTCCCAGCCTACATTCAAGCCTGGCCACGATTTAAAATCTACGTAGTATCTATCGGAGGAGGTGACGAACAAGTTACGCAGGTGTGGAGAAAGCGAGAGCGGCGAAATTGCCCGCCCAGCCTCACTCCTCACAGCACATCTCGATCAGGTTGAGATCGGGGAGTAAAGATCCTACCTCAGTGCGAGTGTCTCCACTAAGTGCTAAAAGCCAACAAGGCAAAGCGGCAATCATGGACAAACGATAAAGAGACACGTTAGTTGCCACTAATGCTGGGAAATCCAGTGCTCAGGGGAATTTCATCTTCCCAAGCGTCAAATATCGACTTTTTCCATGAATTGAGAGTTGAAGAGATTTAGAAGACCATGAAGTCAACAATCAATCATGTCTGATAAGTGATGTAACGTCTTATTGTACAAGACTTACGTGCTGGTGATTGGCCCAAAGCCGACTGGGTGCGGCTGGGTGGCCTTGCCGGCTTCTTGGGCATTTGTGTCAGCTTGAATCCCGTAGAACTTGTGACTTTCGGACTGGTTGCCGCCACCCTTGAGTCCCAATCGAGTGGCTGATTCGGTGGGGATGGTCGCCGCCGCGACCTGTACTGGCGTTCGACTATATCGCAGTTCAAGCTTATACATTAGTGTTTGGCAATTCGTGATAATCACATTGTCAAGTGTATTTCGGCCACACCAGCTCCACCCTTCATAACAATTTCGAATAACTTTTCCTCGCCATTTTCGACTAGCTTGGTTGGCTATCCTTTCGGCTCTGCAGACACTGTTCAACGAACGTCGGCAGAGCGTATCGCCGACTAGAACTGCACACAATCATACACCAACAACGTGTGTCTCATCGAGCCTGCGATCGCGCGACTCCAGGGGCAAAGTACTGTCTTCGACAGCTTTGCGACCAGTCAACAGCATACCAGATCAGCGACATGATTGCATCATAGTCGCTGCCAGCCACTACAAGTATCACACTCGTGATTCTACACCACCGATCAGCAGCTTCCGAGAGGTCAGATATACACGAGACACCGCCGAGACACGACTTTGATGTTTCCAGGTACAGCGGCAGGGGGCGATGGTGGCCGACAGAACGCTGCGCCAAATCACCCTCACAAATCACCCGAGCGGCCTCGCGGTGGGAAGTCAAGGCGCACACTAATCGAGAGCGCGTGCACAGCTTGTCAGAGGCGAAAGTCACGAGTGAGTGTAGCCCGCAGCAGTGTGTATAAGACTAAACGTATGTGTACTGACTTTTATCCCAGTGTGATGGAATACGGTAAGTCTCAACTACGCACAGGGTACCTTAGCTTGTTGAAATCTGTTCTGATCCCGTCCCAACAGCCCAGCGTGTTCACGGTGCCAGGCACTACACACAGAATGCGGCTACAACGCTGAACAAGGCGAGAGTCGATGGTCAGCCCTGCGTCGCCGTAATCAGACACTCCAGACCGAGCGCGAAGAAGCGCGAAACTTTATCTCTCAGATACAGTCGAGACCTGAGTCGGAGGCCCACGAGTTGGTCCATCAACTGCGAAACCATGCACACGCTAGCAACCTGGGCGCATTCATCCACGATGCTGTCAGCGCTATATCTTCTCATGACTCTCAGCAGCAACATCAGCAGCAGGGTCAGGGACAGAGTACACAGCAGGCGCAGCGTCTCTACTATGGACAGCAAAGCCATCACCACGACCCAGCACAAGAACAACAATTTCCACATACAGCACAATCACATACACAGCAGCTGCGTCCGACACAAGGAAATGATCAGGGCTTCTTTGCCCAGCCCGTCTATACCTCGCATTCATCGCCTACGGTCGGGCCACAACTTCCCCCTCTGCGATCTTTAGTCGAGGTCCCAGCGGGCGGCCATAACTCAGCACAGCTACCTCAACAATTTCCACATTTTCCACAGAGAAACATGAGTCTGGGATGAAACGGGTCAAGCGGCTCGTACAGCTTATTGTCTTCGTCCGATGGATACGGCGGTCAATCTCTATCGCCGAAGGAGCTCCCCCATTCAAGTCAACACAACGATCACACGTATGTTACAATCGCATCATTGGAGCACAGCGCACAAGGCAGAGAGCGGGAGCAAGGGCGCCAAATACATTATTGATATGGGTGCTTGGAAAACATGGATTTGGAAGAGATGGTCCCAGAATACGATGAAAGAGTAGAATGGGCGCATCAGCCACGAACATCACAGGGGTATGATACCAGCACAACGTACTTCGTAACACTGGGAAGTGAGGTTCCTACCAAGTTGGGGCCAGCCTCACACATGGCACAGTGCCTTCGGACCTGACTCCGATTGACCTATGCTTTGTCTCCCTTGGGTCTGTTCACTTCATCAACTCGTGTGGTGATCAAAAGATTCTTGCAAGGCATGCTCTGGCGGACATAGTAGTACAGGCGATCACACGCTGTTTGATGATATGTATCTGGGCTCTGTAGACATAAAAGTGCTCCGTCGAGGCAGATGTTGGCAATTGACTCACAGTCCCGGGCCTTCACAAGCCCATCACACCTACACGTATCCAGTGTTGCGAACACAGTTGAGAAAGCAGAGCGAAGTCTGCGGGAACATTATTGATTCGAGCGACATGAATTGCAGCGATACGCGTGGTTCTATCGAGCTGACAAAGAAACATCACAGTCTCTGACGGCGCTTACCACAGTCTGTTCGACAGTCCTCTGGGAGCATTTGAGACGGCAGATTGCTCACAGGGCTCCTTTCTGGTCACGAGTACTTTGGGTTCAAGGAGTTTGAACCCACAAAAGAGAAGCATATAAGCATGCCCGGTAGATTAAAATCAGGAGAGGCAGTTGGGACAACATCAGATGATTCATATCACGTATATTCGTAAAAGCAGGGCAAGCACAGAGCCTTGTTTGACGAGGCCATCGAACAACGTTGGGAGGTACGCCGAGTCCACGTCTCGGTTGGTGAGGATGTCGAGGACCATGAAGTACGCATGGCTTTCGTCGTTTGCTCCCGTCACGATCCAGCTTAGTCGACCCGGCTGTCCGCAACTCACTCAGGCGTACCCCCTGAAGCAAGACGCCTGACGACGAAGAGCTCGGAGATCATGGATACCACCTTTGGAGAATTAGAAACTGTGCACGATTTTACGAACCATTTGACGTTCTTCTTGGCTCTCTTGGAGAGCGATTGCACCCACTTGACAAGCGCCATACATGTCACTATTGAAAGACATACGGTAGCTGTCGTGGTCTGGCAAGATGAGGCATGAGTGTGTCTGGGTGACGGTAGCTTCCTGAAGGCCCCCTTGTGCACTGCAGTGGTCGTGAATCTCATGGATGATACAATGTATTGTGTACTGTTCAAGCTAGTTATCCTCCTTGCACTCGAAGTCACAGGATTCCATAAAAGCGTCTGCCTGCAGTATGCCATGCTGCTACGCATGGAAGCACAACATGACTTTGCACTGTTGGCCATTGCTGTATTGTCCTTCCATCTTACGGTCGTAGAAGTTGCAGGTGTTGATGTGCATACACTGCTCAAAATCTCAGAAGCAAAGATTCCGTGTAGACGCCAACGTCAATGCGCGAGGAATTGCAATTTGAGTGGTGGGAAAATGATGATAAACGATGTCAGAAGTAGACCAAGATTATGTACATACAGAAACATTCAATACATAAACGAATAGCTGCAAAGCTACAAACTCCCCATTGTGACACTGTCCAACGCCTTCGCTGCAAACAAATTTCACATCCCTCCTAGAAACCAAAGCTGTCCAAGATACTACTAGACTCGGGCTCCTTGAACTGTGTCGGCGTCTTCTTCTCTCCTTCAGACGGTGTCTTCCCAGTCTGTTCTTTCTTCGCTTTGAGCTTCGCCATGAGCTCTGCCGCTTTCGCTTCTCGATCAGCCTTGGCCTTCTCGGCTGGAGACTGTAGCGATAGGGACTCGAAGTCGTCCAGGAGCGATTTGGGCGCCGATGTAGCCTTCGGCGAATCGAACTCGTCCAGCATGGATTTCGGTGCTTCGCTCTTCGTTCGCGGGGCTTCGAAGCCATCGAGCATTCTGGGAGCGGCCGCTGGCTCGTCATGGACACCACTTGTGTCTTCCACACCGTTGCCATTCGTGCTACTGTCATTTGGTGGCAGCGTCCCTACTGGCTTGAAGTGCCAAGTGCTGACGAGCTCCAGAGCTAGAAGCCAAAGTCCCATCTTACGCAAGATTCTGGCCGCGCGAAGAACGGCTCGATACTCATGTTGTTCTCCTCCTGGGGAAGGCGACTTCTCTATTTGTCCTGTGCGGCCACGCTTCGCTGGCTTATCGCGGAGATGCTGGTACAGCTTGAGTGTGAGTGGATCGTCTTGTTGCCAATGCCTAGGCTTGCGATCCGCGTCATCGACTTCGAATTTGTCGATGGGAAGAACAAGAGATTGTGCTGCAAGATGAGTGTGGCCCATGATTTCATGCACCCAAGTCAGTAGCCAGCGGTCGCCCGCTTTGCGGGCCTCTGGTAGTACACGCTCCTCCATGAACTTCGTCAGCTCCGGACTTCCATCATCGCAGTAGACACGTGCCACAGCAATGGCCAGTGGAAGATCTTGGCACTGACCAGCTAGGATACGTATGGCGCTGGCGGGATCATTAGCTAGCAGGAAGAATGCTGCGGCGTACTCGAAGCGCCGCTTGCCCATTAGTGCGTATGCATTCTTTCTGGCAGCAGTTCGGTTCTCCTCCAGAGTGAAGTCACGCTTTAGGAAGTTGGACGTAGTCTTTTGCTCTTTGTTGCCCGCTGCTACTCGCCACAGCGCCAATAAAGTGGCTTTCTTCTTCATCGCAAGGAAGTATAATGACGCTCTGGTCGGATCAGGAGGGTAGGTCGACCTGAACGCGGTCTGCGCTAGCGAATCGAAGATCTGCTCAAGAGAAGCGAGACCTGATCCCTCAGACTGTGCAGCCCGTATAGCGTGAAGCCAGGCCGGTATACCAAGTTTGCGAACAGTCGGCCAATCTAGCTTTCCTTTGTAGTAAGTGTGGAGAGCTTCGAGAAGCGGCTGCTGAGTTTCCGAGTGATAGGCGAAGACGATTTCACGCCAATTCATGGTCGGCACGACTGGCGTTGGAGCTTCGTCATCATTAGTCGCGTTTCCATTGGCATCTTTTGGTTGCTGGACTCTCTTGCTTTCAAGCTCAAGGACATGCAGTTTCCAGCTGAAAAGATAACGGAACCCACTCTCATCCAGCGAACCTATATGTTCTTGCATGTAGATTATGGTGTTCAGCATTATTTTCAGCCGCTCTTGTTCAGCGTCTGAGGTCTTGGGAAGGTCGATATCCTCGAGCTGCTGCTTGAGACTGCTGACGATGTCGGTGTCCAACAAGAAATTGTCAGGGTGCGTCTGTCCCGCGGCCAAAGTTTCCGGTGTCGCGTCGAGCAAGGGGTCAAGCTGGTCACCTTGGGTGTAAAAACGAAGAGTGCGCTCCAGCCTTCTCAGAACACCAGCTGCAGCATGCATCTGACCGCGTAGACTAAGCTGCTGCAGAAAGTGAGGGTGCCACGAGACCAGTGGTGTTCTCAGTGCTTGCAACAGTGTTTGTGACTTGATATCCGCGGAAGCACTGAGGTCCAAGCGGTCTCGTAGTTCAGGAACGACCTCTGCACCAGTGACGATGCCATCGCTGCGAAGAAGAGCATTGCCGGCCGCGATCACTAGTTCGACATTTGGCAACCAAGCAACAGCATTTATTGAAGGTCCAATGCCTGAGATCGAAATGCGCTTCAAATGATGCCATGTGTGTTGCTCTGCGGAGTGCGGCGGCTCATAGCGAGCTTGTGCCAGGATCTCGACGCCGTCGTCAAATGCGACTGCCAATGCATTGGTCGCATCTCCCATGTTGTGAGAAGCTGCAGTCGTACATGCATTCAGGCAGACCGAGCGTACCTGTTGGTCGAATTCCTGTCGATGCTCCACGTAGCCATCTTTCAAGTCGATCACAACAATGCTGTGGCCATCTTCAGATACCACAGCCGCGACATCGCTTGTAGAATCGAGCAGACAGGAGTCATTGAAGCCCAGTGGGAAAGATAGTGATGTTTCCATCGATGCGGAACCTTCCTTGTGTAACGCTGTCGCAGGCACATCTCTGCGAGACACGAAGCCATCACAGCTTGCACCAACAAGGCGAAGCCAGCCGGACTTTCGAGGATGTGGAACCACTTGAACTTCTTTCCATTTATCACTTTTTTTGGGAAAGCCGTCTAAGATAGGCAAAGTCTTGCGTTCGCCAATCTTCAATTGAATTTGGAAGTGATTGGACGGGTCGCTGATAGAGATTGTGACGTACGATCCAGTCTGATCGCAAAGTATGAGCTCATGGCGAGACAACGAACCTTTTGCGGTGACATTGTGCAGTCTAAGCGTTTGTGATAGCGAGTGTGCAGCATTTGCGTAAGGCTCATTTGAGGCTCCTAACACGAAGACTGTATTTGCATCTACGCACAACGTAGTGGCTCCATCATCAAGCAAGCAAGCTTCCAGAACTTCTGGGCGTCCTTCTCCGTTTGTGTTTGACTCATAATGCTCGAGCGTCTGTATTCCCGAAGCATCAGAAGTGAATCGGGTCACCGCGCCTCCGTGCGACCAAGCAAGAAGATTTGGCGTAGAGGTGCCGATTCGCAAGCCTTGTATGGATCCTCGACCCCCTGACCATGTTGTGATGCGAGTAAGACGGTCCGAACCTCGAGTGGCAGGGCTGAAGAACTGCTCAACACCGCCTTGCCACCAGCCGAGAACTCCGTCCAAAGTGTGCACGATAATGTTGATCTGGTCGCCATCGAACCAGGTCTCAAATCGAGCATTTGTACCCATAGGAAGCTTCAGATCCAGATCCTCGGTGTGAGCAATATGATAAGCCTGTTTTGAGTTTCCCGAAGGTGTACTAGGTCTACGTCTGTGGCCAATTGTCTGGAGTCCCCAAGCTGACATGCGTCCAAAACCATCGAGCGTCACAACTGCGTCCGGTTGCCTGGAGTTTATTTCCTTGATGTGCTCGAGGGAGTGCGTGACTTTCCCGACATGATGGCTCGAAATTGCTGCGGTGATAGCACCCGAAAGGGCGCCAGACGGTAGTATGAAAGCATACCTGGCTGGCTTTGACGCAGCACCGCCCTTGGAGCCGAGTAATGGAGAATGCGGGATCGCACCCACCAGGTCGATCGAAGTTTGGAGAACCATCACTTCCAGATCGTGTTGTCCGCCAGTCTTCCAGATGCGAAGCATGCCATCCGCGCAAAATGTATATAGGACTTCCTGATCCTCCTCATTACGAATGCCATAAGCCTTAGCCCGCGCGTCATCGGATTCCTCCGCATCTTCCTCAAGCTTTGGCGCGTCTGGTGCCCGCCATTCGATGTGTGTCACCGGTCCCGGATGCGGCAAGTAGGCATAGTCGAACAATCCTTCCTCAAATGAAAGCCTGCGCCAAATCTTGACCAGGCGATCCCTTGGGCCATGTGATGCGATCAAACTCGCACTGGGACTAAACGCTGCTACCTGCAGTTGAGACGGTATACTCTTACTCCAAAGGCCATGCCTCTCTTCCACATGTCCCTTGTCGACCGGTGATCTTACAGGTGTGCCATCGCGACTTGTGGGTAGGACCGAGAACAGCGAAAGAAGCTTCGAGCCCCCGACTAGGAGTTCTCCATCGCTGCCCCAACTTAAAGATCGTGTCTCGTCGCTCGCGTCTTCTCGCTTCAGCAGCAACACTTTCCTCCATGTAACGTGGTTCCAGTTGTCCGTATGCGCTTCCAGTACCCAAACGTTCGCTGCAGACGCCGCTGCTATCCTCGCGCATTGATCATTCTCTGCTCTTACTGCCACTAGCTCCTCATCGAATGAAATGGCCTGGACAAGGTCGGTCGCAGAGCGCAAGATGTTGAGTTGCTTGCCGGAGATGTAAACAATGTAGCGCTTCCAGCGGAACGTAAATGTGGTGAGAGACTGAAGCGACTGTGTTGGCGCGCCCGGCAAAATCTGGGCGAAAGAAGATGGCATATTGCTTCCCGGCGAAAGGGAAGGCATGTGTGGTGGTTGCTACCGGGTCGTGGGAATCATTGTGTATTTGTGGTGTGGTGTATACTGTATACTTTCAGGAGGAGGCACCGGCGAGTCGCAAGCGGAAGACGAAGAAAGGCCTCAAGGCACTTTTGAGAAGGACGGCCGGAGATGAAGATACGTGTCGACGGAACAGAGCTATAGCGTCGGTCCTAGCTGTCTTGTGAATTACTAGTAGCTACATGTGAGTTGCTACATACGCAGCGACCCCAACGCGGTCATCTGCTTGCGGCAACGTGCTGGCTAGGATGACGCTTGCTGTAACGGCCAAGCGGCTTGTGCCGCGCGGATACAGTACCTAAAGCTTCGAGATTCCTCTCCCTTCGTCCTGCATCGTTATCACTTCTCGGTAGCACTTGTGCATAAGGACAATCCGAATGCCATTGCTGATGCATCAAGCCTCGACTCCAAGCACAGCGGTGCATGTATTATTTCGTAGTCGAAAGTCTTGGTCTGTGGCTCACACCACAGACAGATGTCTCATCAATAGCAGCTGAGGAGACACAGCCCGCCTGGGATCGAACTCAGGGCAGTCGATCTGTCTATCGCAAGCCACGTCGCGACGAAGCGTGTATCAGTCGATGCTATACATGTTCTTGCCACCAACACCCAATTCAAAACACTATATCACTGGCCAGTGCTAGGGTTCACGAGTTGGGACAAAGGATTGTGCCCATTACGAGCTTACGCAGGACCGGACATAAGCTGGCGAGGCTGGTCCGCTGCAAAGCTCGAGGCGCGAAGGATTGCACTACACAGCCTCTGCCCGCCTGGCAACCATAGAGACTGCGTCAACCGATTGACCCCTGCCTATGTGCCAGGTTGTCCTGCATAATTTATCCCTGATCCTCCACAGGATCCAGTCCGTAATTAAATTGAAGGCCTTAGCTGAGTGTCTCGTGTCTGGCACATACGATACTTCGACTGCTTGTTGTCTGTCTGTTCAGGAGCCAGAATTTTTTTGTTGGTACGGGCGACACAGGTTTGATGTACTAGTAGCCCGGTACAGACTCTAACCTACAGGAACTCTACCCGCTTCGATTCATTATCCAACAATGTTGCTTCGACTTGCCGTCGCGGCTCTTGGGGGTGCTCGCACTGTGTGGGCTGCTGATGGTAAGTACCGTAGTGGGGAAAGAAAGGTCATCGCCATATCACACACCTGACATTTCTCAGATACCGATTTGACAAGCACCGTGACTCTGCAGAGCTTTGTCACTCTGACCGCTACAACTAATGCACTGGGCGACTTGATTATGCAAGGTCTCGGCGGCGAGACTACCACGATATCCACAGCACAGGCGCTGCCCCCTCCTGCTACAATCGCTGCCCCATTTCCGACGAACAATGCGACCGCTACGATCGGCTGGGAAGCGTGTCAGACTAGCCAGGTGTCCTGGAGCGAAGCTTGGACGAGTGCATACCAACCCGAAACCGTCACCACGACAGAAACCAACACGCTACGTAAAAGCACAATCACGTTCAATGTGAGCTTTGGAATCGCCGACGTTTATACGACCATCGAAGGCATACCGCATGCCCGTAGCGAGTTGAAAGTCACTTCCATCAGCCAGTTTGTGGAGTATGTGTTCCTCCGTTCCGAAAGATTTGTACTGACTGTCTCAGCACTTATTTCGAAATCGGCAAACGTACGTCTACGACAACCGAAACTCTCAACGCTACCTTTTTGAATCCATCGCCTACTTGCACCATCGCGCCATCGAAATGCACGAACCTCTGGGAATCTTACCTCGATGAGCAAGGCATGCCTACAACGTTCGAGAATGCGACTGAGCCTGCCATCACGCCAATGCCTACACAGCGACCACGTTGCTCAGTGGGCAACGTAACAAACATATGCGAAACAACGGCTCCGGCCTCCTGCATCTTCTCGGCTAGGAAGGTAGATCTCTACGTAAGCTCCTGGTCATGCGAAAATTCCACATCCTGTGCTATACTAACTTCTATGAAGTACTGGCCTGTGATTACGGCGGCACCGAACGCTTCTCTGCCACTGCCGAACCCGACTGAAATCGCAACCCAAGTGGTCGGAAATGTCACAATGACTTCACCCTCTGTGTACATGATCTTCGACCACCTTCAAGCCCTGTCAATGACAGATCTGGACCGTTCATGCTCGAAAAGCTCACCGCTGGGCGCTACAAGCTCATTTGCTACGCCCGGTGGTGGTGCTGCATTCGAATTGACGGGTGGCCCTTACGTAGATGCTGTGGTCTCCTTGGACCCAACAAGCCTGAGTTCTCTGGTCAGAGATCTGGGACCGGTCAACACAGCCAGTGTGGTCAGCGAGATAGCACACGGCGGCCCGAGTTACTATCACTGGATTAACGCCGTCAGAGGGACCGGACAGAATTTCGACCAGCAGCGTGGCTTTTCCACCAGCGTCCTCGCAAAGCCCGTTGATTTCCACAACCTAGCCGTTCCCAAAGCGGAGGCTTATTACATGAACATCAACGGGGCACCAGGATGCAACAGAATGGGCGAACACCCGCAATGTAGCACAATATTCGATGGAGACTACAGGGCGCAGCTTCTGGTGCCCCACCAAGTCCGTTCCTTGAGGCCCGAGTGGGCTGATTGCTTTGACCCTCTTTATGGTGCTCTTGATCCTCCTATCGCTCTAACGCCAGCTGCGGCTATCAAAGCACCCACCAAACCAGCTTCCCCTACCACAGAACCGACAACGGAAGCGTCTGCTGCTCCAACACCTGAAGACCCGACAAAAGAGCCTGAGGAGACTCCTGCTGCACCTGGTCCAACGATTCCTTTCAAACCCAGTCCTACCACTCCGCCTCCTCAAGAAACTCCTTCTGCTATCCCTGATACGAAGCCCGATGAGGATTCCCACAGTGAGCCCCCGTCTGACGACAAACCAGCGCCAGGGGACGAGCCTGCATCCAATGACAAGCCCGCGCCTGACGAGAAGCCAGCATCTGAGGATGAGCCTGCAACCAATGACAAACCCGACAAGCCTGCATCCAACGACAAGCCTGTATCCAACGATAAGCCTGTATCCAACGACAACCCTGCATCCAACGACAAGCCCGCGCCTGGTGACGAGCCTGCATCTCAAGAAAAGCCTACGGGCAACGACAAGCCTGCTTCTGATGATACTTCTGCGTCCAATGACACCCCGAAAGCCAATGATAAGCCTGCATCCAACGATCAGCCAGCATCCGACGACAAACCCGCCTCTGATCCCAGTAAGGAGGATTCGCCATCGAACACGGATTCTTCTGGGCAGTCCTCAAATAATGATTCGGATCTTTCACAAAGTGAAGGAGATGACAAGAAGCCTCAGAATGCATTGGATGTGCTCAATGATCCCCCGCAGAATGATGCAGCGAAAGAAATCGGTGTTTCCGAATCAGGTGGAAGCGATGAGTCTGCCGACGGGCAGTCTAGTGGCGACGGCAACGCGAGCGACCAAGGAGACGGCGAAGCAGCTGGCTCAGGTGACAACGATTCATCATCTACGCAAGTGGTGGAAATCGACGGCACAAAACACACTGTCGTAGCACAGGACGGTGCGCCGGTCATTGATGGTACGACGCTGGCAGCGGATGGGCCCCCTAAGACTATCGATGGCCAAGTTGTTAGTGCCGTCGACGGAGGCGTGGTCGTTGGCACTCAGACCGTGCGCCTGGAAAGCAGCCCAACGGAAAGTCCCGAAGATGTCCAGAAAGTGACCTTCACAGCGAACAGCCAAACCTTCACAGCAGCGCCAGGCAGTACCAATGGCGAAATCATAATTGACGGAGCGACTATATCGGCAGGGCATGCAGCCGTTACTGTGGACGGCGCTGCCATCAGTGCAGGATCAGATGGTTTTGTCGTCGATGGGTCTACTGTGAGCTACGCGGACATCACCGGCTCCAGTCATCCAGCGGTTGTCACACTCGGATCTGATGTCGCCACAGCATCGAGGATATCTTCCGGTGTCTTCGCTATCGGTACCGTGACATTGACAGCGGGCGAGTCCGGCACGACACTCTCAGGACACACTATCTCGGCGGGGCCTTCGGGGATCATAGTCGATGGCGGTTCGTCTTCGACCAGTGCGACTCGTACACAGGGTTTACAGGATCCTCAAGACACAGGAAGCTCGTCATCCGGCCCTCAGTCAGATGTTCCGTCCGCAGCAGAGAGTGGAGCGACGAAGCCTGATGTTTTCAGGTGGGCGATTCTAGCAGTTTGTAGCTTCGTTTTGGTTCTCTAGTCAAAGATTTTCGTACAAGTCAAGCCTATGTATAGATAATGGTATTGGTATCATTCTACAATAATGCAGATCATATGAAAACACATTCTGGAGTTGATCCCTTGCTATGCGTCTCGTCATTGAAGAGCCGGGACAAATGTACTGCTCGTTTTAGGCTGGTCAACGCATCAATACGCACGGTGCTCGGGTGTACGCAAACGACCCAATTGGGTTAATAGGCTTGTCTCAGCATGAATGAAGCGCAATTGCTCATAGACTTGACAGGATATAGATTGCCTCATATCAATGCATGAGGTTCGGCAAAGTTTGATGGTACATTATGAGTGTTCTACCGAACTGGAGAGTAAGATTAAATTATGCTTCAGATATTCGCTAAGTTCGTGATTGAAACAATTTGCTTTTGTGTTACCCTCCCACTTGCTGCTATCCACGCTTTGCGTCTAGAAAAGCACACCCTTGGTCTGTTTCCTGTCGAGCTTGATGTCCTTGATGACAAACATCCAGATCAGGGAAAGAGCCATCACAGCAGTGCCGCAAATAACCATGTGCTGCTGGGCAACGGAGTATGCTTTTTCAATCGCAAGACGGGTCTCAGTGCCCTTGGGATAGCTAAGCTGTACTTCAAGGTCCTCGTAGATGCTTTCCCAATCGGGGAGAGCATCTGCTGGCAAGTAGCGTTGCAGCGCACCGGGAAGAGTGCCTTGCCAGATTGCAGCACTGACCGATCCACCAACGGAGCCACCAATGTTGCCGAACACACCCAGGAATGCCAGTGATCCAGCCACGTTCTGGTGGTCCGAGGCCGCGAGGACAGCGACTTGCTGCACAATAATCATAGCGCCACCAGCGAATGCGAGGAAGATCTGGCACATGATAAGGTAACCAACAGGCTGATCGGGCTTGCGGAAGTAGATCATGAGGCCTTGGCCGAGCATGTAGAGGGGAACGGCCCAGTACAACATCCAGCGGAAGCGGCTTGTCTTCTTGATCGCGAAGCCAACCGCGAAGAGGAAGAGTCCGGACACGACGTCGAAAATCGAGGAAATGTAACCGGCGGTTTGAAGAGACTGGCCGCTATTGACCTGCAGGAATGAGGTGTAGTACAGGTACCAGCAGTAGTATGAGATCTGGTAGCAGACGTCGAGCGCGCAAGCGCCCATGACAGTGCGCGAGCGTAGGATCTCCCACTGAAGGAATGGCACGGGAGCAAGGAACTTCTCGTTGAGAGCAAAGGCGATGATGCAAACGACGCCCAAGACAAGCATGGCAATTATGTAATCTTGGCTCCATCCGTTGGCTGAGGACCCAGCGAGGTTGAAGGGAATCAAGGTCAGAACAAGGCCTGCGAGCAGAAGGAACGTACCAAGAGCTGAAACTAATTGTTAGCATGCTGCGATGACTACCATGCTGGCTGTGGCGGGTAGGAACTTACCATCGAACTCAATAATGTAGTGCTTGACGCTTTCAGGGAACGACCTGTTGCTCGCCGGAGGTGCAGGCGGCAGCAGACCTTGAAGCTTCGCCTGGTTGCGAGCGTACTTCATGATGAGAACCAACGGAACCGCAAAGGCTGGAAGGATGATGGCAAACGCGCCATACGCCCAGCGCCAGTTGTTCTCGTAAAATCTTGCTGCAGCTGTCGGGCCGGCGTAGGCGGTGATGATGTATGGCGACGAAGTGAAAGCATATGCGAGGCCACGATCGCGCAGGGTAGAAGTGTCTGCGGTGATGACATCGATCGCAAATGTCATTCCGGTGAAACCAATGCTGTAGAAGACTTGTGACGCGCAGTAAACGCCGATGCCCCTGCAAGAAGCAGCCAGGATCAGACCAAGTGTTGCGAAACCAGCCATCAGCGCGAATCCGACGGAACGATCCCAGAGGTTGAGAATCTTTGCAAGAGGCATGTAGGTAGCAGCTCCCATGATGCTCGACACCACCTGGATGAGCGGAACCAGGGAATGGGCCTCGAACTCACTCGTAATGTACGGAGCGAGATTACCAGTGATGCTTTGATTAAATCCGTTTACGAAGTACAAAAGCCACATTCTGTTGTGTGTTAGTGACCACAATCACAGCTCGTAGCGCCAGTCGACTTACAATATGTAGGCAGTCGCAAGTGTCTTCTTTGTCCAGGCCAAGGTGACCGCTTCAACCATCTTGACACCATGTTGGGCGCGATCGTCAGGAACCTCATCGCTGTCCCTGTCGTTGATGCTCTCCTTGGGGTTCTTTGCATCCGAAGGGAATCTGCTCTCGACATCAACAGGAGAGTCCCGATCGTGGTCCTTGACAAGGCCAATACCAGACGAAGATGGTTGGATATGTGACATCTTGGCTGTAAGAACCAAGCTTCCTCTGCAGGAAAGACAAGAGATGCTGCGTGGTGACCAAGACAAAGCACAAGAAGCGGCACGGCGATCTTCACCTCTTAAAGACCCATCTCGACAGCGACTCGAGCGCACCCTCCACGAGCATAGGCTTCGACGCTAAAATCCCTTGCAGGCGAAGGATGGGTCCATTTGGAGGCGCTCGCCAAATGATGCCAGGATCTGATAAGAGGATCTATGATTTCCCAGCAACAGGGCCCTTGCTTGTGCCAACGAAGAAGAGCTCGGAACCCTACCTCCTATGCCAGCGGGTCTGAGTGGGGCAAGTCGTGTGGGTGAAGGGCTTTAGTGGACGGAAATCGCCTATACGTTGGGTAGGCGACCCACTAGCCAAGCAGATCTCGTTCATGTTTTCTTGGAACATTCAAGGCTTCCGATATATGGTACGTTAATTATCCGAGTCTCTGGGACTGAACGGGACCATGAAGGTAGTGGAAGTCCGCCCTAGCGCCGCCTGACCGAGGTCGGCAATTTGCACAGAAACACTCGAGGATACCTGGTGCATATGCCACGAGGCATCATCACCTAAGCTTCCGGCAGGGCGTGGCGCTATGGAACGCAGGCTGCCAGGCATTGAAGGCATACATCGATCGCAGGCTCGAGAATGGAGCAGCTGTCATGACCAGTCCACGGAGCGTGTGGACAGCACATGGCTGCTGTGAGCTGACACCTTCAGCATGGCCGGAGGAATCGTCCCATTTTCTTCGGGAAAAACAGGTTGCAGAGCTCATAGGGCTGGAACAGCCAAGAAATCGAAGAGCGTCTCGCCGGAGCCTTGCTCTCGTCGAGCCAAAGAGCCGAGCGCAAAAGGCGAGGCTTGCCGTCAATCGACGAGTCGGTTGCCATCACAGCCCCGTTTCGACGCACCAACACAAGGCGCCGTTCGCTCAATCTAATCAGATCGAGGCTAGTTCGCCCACGAATGCAAGCACAGCAAGGTTTGCACGCACACAGCGCACGTGCGACGATGAAATAAAGTTATCAATCAGATAATCGCTCATTGCTTTGGCCTTGGCCTGCCGAGCTTTCGCCTACAAGATGCTTGGTGCCCTGATTTGATCCATTCTCTCCGGCAGGGTCTGTGGGTTGTCCAGATCAATGCGTTGCCGGACTCCATCATGACCCCGGCCGGTCTTCGAAGTGTCTGCCAAGCATGCGATCAATCGTCTCGGGTTGTATGCATCATGTTTGCCACCTTCTACGGAGGATTGCGAATTCTACAGGTCTCGCGGGGCGTGCAGATCGAGAACACGTAGGATCTTGCGAGCGCGAACGAGGTGCTCCAAATGCTCTGCGAAGGCTTCAATTATGCTGCCATTTCGACTACAGCCAAGCTGGTATAGCTTGTCTAGATTTCGTACAAGAGTATTGATCAACGAGTGCAGGTGCCAGCAACATGCATACATGTACGTGTATGTAGTTGCAAGCAAAGACGCAGGCCATCGGGGTTAGCAGGGTTAGTGTCTATATCCTTCCAATCGTTGTTCAAGCACGTATAGCGAGATACAGTCTGCCAACTTATTTGCATCTGTCTTCTGGCGCCGATGGCAGTTTGAGAAGAAGATTGGAGCTGCGGAAGGCTCCTTGAGGTCGTGATCGAGTTGCTTATGAGGTTTTTCTTTATACACTGAAGCCAACATTCATCAGATGGAGTTGAACCATATAGACCACGACACGACATGACAAGAGCTGTTATCAATCACAATAAGGCGATTTCTTATGCACATTCTCATTAAGACCGAACGTCACAGGACATGGCTTTAATTTGGTATTGGAATTGAAATTCATCCATCATCATCATCGTCGTCCACAACATGACATGCACGCAATCAATAAACACTGCCTCTCAAACTTTTGTCCTTCGCCTCAAGCACCTCCAGATCTTCATCATCTTCACCGTCTTCAGGCTCATCACCCAAAGCATCAGCACGCTTTCCGCTTCCCATTCCGCTCTCATTTGCCCAGCGCTCGAGATCCTCTTCAGTGGGCTTCCGCCGAAGAGCTTTCTTTGTGCCAGCCATTCTAGCACTACCACTACTGTGGGCCGAGGTATTGGCTAGAATGGAGGTAGGATCGAAATAATCGCCGCCATCACGTTCATGGTCGCTTGAGTTTCTTTCGTGTGGCGTCTCAATCCCGTCGGTGTAATGTTCTGCGAACATCTGAGCTGGCGTCTTGCCTGGTCGTATGGGCAAGGTACGTGTGTTTGTTGGTGAGACAGAAAGCTCGTCCAATGGCGCAGCATCTTCTTGGTGAGCGATGGGATGATCTTCGCCCGCATATGACGACTTTCCATCATCCACTGGCTGGGGCGTTGGATCTTCTGCAAGGCCTTGAAGCTTACGTCGTCTCGGATATTTGTCGTGCTTGTGATCGCATCCAGCTACACAGCCACCCCACTTCCTGGCTGGTGGAGGTGTTGATATTGCTTGGTTATTAGGCAGGAATTGTGACACAGTATTTCGACGCTTGGGATCGATGATAGGTGATTGTGGCTGATGTGATTCGTCACGAGATGACTGTTCTTTGGCGGCTTCGATCGCTCGTTGCTTTTTCAACTCTGACCATGTTCGGAGCTCTGATTTGAGCAGAAACTTTCCGTTGTCGATGTCTTTGTCCATAATTATGAACTCGCAATGATTGACGTTGCGGAGATCCTCGAAGTACTCGACGGACCAGTGATACCTGCGTTGTTTTAGCGCGGCCCAAATACCATCTCTTCTATGTGTAGCGACGCACCATTTCATCAAGAACACTCTTGTCATCAGGCCATGCGTGACTAAAACACAAACGCTTGGGAAGTCTGCCTCTCCGAAGCTTCGCCAGAGGCTCTCATTGAACCCACTCACTCGATCGTATGCATCCGCCGCACTCTCTCCGTTCGGAATGCGGTAAAAGAAGTGTCCATAATCTGCGCGCTCTTGCCACATACGTTCCATCTCGCCACTGCATGGCTGGAAGTTACCGAAGTCTTGCTCTCGTAGTCTGGGTTCTTCGTAGACCTTGATGGCATTACGGGAGAAGGGCGATGGTGCGTCGGTCTCTGCGGAGGGCGATGTGAGGGTTCGTAGAATGCCTTCTGTTGTCTCGCGTGTCCGACGATAGGGCGATGTGTAAAATTGCAATGTGTCGTCTGGTCTCAAGAGGGAACGTAATCGGCGGCCAGCGTCTTCTGCCTGGGGTGGTTAGTTAATGACTGCTCCGTTGGTCGGCCGCGATGGTATATGAAGGAAGGCATCTACCTGGACCCAACCATCTTCTGTGAGCTTGACACGATGATCAGGTATGAGCTGATGGATCTCGCGGTTCTTGTTGCCCTCGCTTTGCGCGTGGCGGATGAGGATGATCATCTACATGGCTTTGTTAATTAAAGACCAGCGATATACGTCGTCCGTTAAAACGCACGCGAGGTTTGCCCATGGTAGCTGCTGATATCTGAAGATCGTGTAATCTCTTTCTCTATGCAGCAGAGTGTTGGTGAATGGTTTACATGTACAGCGGTAACAACGGCGTGCATGGTCAGCAACTGCCCCCAACCAACCAGCGCAATCTGACATCATCAATTTGGCTTACTGTTCTTCCCGGCCCACCGTAACCTGCGGTGCTTTTGCATGTGAACGCGAATGCCGCTGCGACAACATTTACATCAAACCGCGCACGCTACTGCAAGACCTCCAACACACATACCACCGCAATGTCTGAAAACATTTCTCAGTCGGTGCCTACTTCAAAAGGCCATCGCCCACACAAAAAAGCTCGCCTGTCGCCAACCTCTAATCAAAGCGCACAACTCGAAGCTCTATTCGCCAACCCTGATCGCGAGATCAAGATACCCTCAGGCCCTCAAGCCGCCGTAGCTCAAGCGCCACCCGAAATTGTTGCAAACGTGCAAGGTTCAAGTGCCGGTGCTGGCTCAGGCGAATTCCATGTCTACAAAGCGAGTCGCAGAAGGGAATATGAGCGCTTGAGGATCATGGATGAGGAAGTCGAGAAGGAGGAAGCAGATAGGGCGTGGGAGGAGAAGCGCGCCAAGGCGAGAGAGGAGGAGGAGGAGAAGGTGAGAAAGAACCGAGAAAAGAGAGAGAAAGCCAAGGCGAGGAAAGCAAAGAAGGGCAAGGGCGGCGGCCCAGAGATTGATGGCGAAGAGGGCGCATCTGCAAATGGGGATGCTGTTGTTAAGAAGAGACTTGGACCGGCCAAGATTGCAGCAGCGCCAGTCGGTGGTGAAGAAGAAGTTGCACAGGGTGCAGGAGGAGACGCAACCCAGAGTGCTGAGGAGATGGGCATCACAATTCACGAAGACGACTGAGCTCCGAATGGACGTTATATGCTCGTCCGAACACCATCGGTGGAAGACAGTCGCCTCCACTTCACTCATGCCTCTCGTTGCAGGTTTTGGTCCCCGAGCGCAATTGCGTCTTATGCACTCAGTCGTGCGCGTCCTGCGAAACCGCAGCACAATGCGACAATGGTATCCGGGAATCTTTTTGGGACATCGATTGCTGGCAGCCCTTTTCACGCCTTGTCCAATCTCCCGACCGAGAAGCGGAAAATAAATTTTTGCGAAGCTGGACGTTGGTAAATCAACTGTCCACTCTCAATATGTACGATGCATACTCTTGGCCAAAAGCCCCACGTGAGCCAACCATGCAATAAGGGACGGCCAAGAACAAATACCAGAAGTACCGCTGTCTGACAACATGGCAGCCGTGCCGACTACTTGGAAAGATAGGAGTATAATACCATTACGAAATAATCTTCTAACCGAGCCTGTGTTCCAGCAGGCAAAAATCGTCAACGTCCAAGAAAGAAATCGTCGCCTGCGAAGGCGCAAGATATTACTAAGGAAATCGCGTAAGGCGTGGCTGTGCGAGACCACACCTGCAAGAGATAGCATCGAATGGCAGACATGCACCTTCGATGCAACTCTTCAGTTAATCAAGTCTCCGGTCGAGCTCGAAAGGTCCGCTGCGGAGTTGCCTCCATTGTTGAGTAGGTTGTTGGCGCCTCCTGCCATCAAACTGTTGGTGCCGCCTGCAGCGCCTGAGAGGAGGTCGCCTACTCCAGCCTGGTTATTGATGTTTAGTCGATGGCATGAGAATCATGCTTGGAAGATCAGGCTGACTTACTCCAACTGCAGGCTCTGGTGAGCGGCTCACGAGGTCGCCACTGGAGCTTGAAAGATCAGAAGCAGAGTTTCCAGCGCTGTTGAGTGCGTTGTTGGCACCACCTTCCATCAGATTGTTGGTACCGCTTGCGGTGTTTGAGAAAAGGTCGCCTGCGCCAGCCTGTTGACGAACCGTCAGACAATGTTATTGTATGATCAATTACCATTGTTGCTCAACTCACTCCGACTCCAGGCTCTGGTGCGCGGCTTACGAGATCGCCACTAGAATTCGAAAGGTCTGAAACAGAGTTGCCACCACTGTTGAGCGCATTGTTGGTACCGCCTGTCATCAGTGTGTTTGTACCACCCGCCACACCTGACAGCACATCTCCAGTACCAGCCTGCAATGGTTGTTAACAAAGTTTGGCGAACAAGATAAAACATGCTTACTCCGGCTCCTGAAGAGCGCTCCACGAGGCCACTGCTGGATTTTGAGAGTTCGGTGACAGGGTTGCTTCCTTCGCCGAGGACACTGTTGGCGCTACCTGGAAACAGGCTCTCGGTACCACCTGTAGCCCCAGAGAGGACATCTGCACTACCGACCTGTCGATAAGAGAATTCCATTAGTATCCTCGACGTATGATGGTGAGTATTAGGCACTGGATGGCTTACGCCGGCTTGGGGCACGGGCAAAGCAGTGGTCGCCGCAATGAGCGACGAAAAGAGAATTGCGAACTGCATTTTGTGAGGTTATATCTTTGAAAAGAGTGTATAAAGTGAGAGACTAGAGTTGGGCAGTGAATGAGTGACAATGGTGGACTGATGCTGATCTGATCCAAACGAGTACGGATTCCATTCTTATAGGAAACATCAGCTCTATTTCGCAATGCTTTCACAATATAGACATGCAAGCGCTTCGGCGGCAAATTGCAGTGTACAAACAAGGTAATCCCAAGTGTGATCTCGCGATTGAATATATGTTGGTATTTTTTAAGATAGTGTTGGGATAGCGCTTATGGTGAGATAGAGTCCCGATTCGCATATATCACATGGTATCAGCAACTGGTCGGTGGCCGTGTGCAATTGTCCGTAGCGGTGGTTGGCTGAGTACATCTTACGATCATGGTTTGTGCACGATCAAGCCATTCTCGTACTGCAAGCGACGTGGCCATGTTATGCCGCCTTGGATATAGCTCGCGGCTAGTTGTGGTGATATAATGTGAGACATATGAGTAGTCTGCTATTCTTGCAATGTGATAGCGGAATGTGCACTTTTCCAGACCGCAGATCACAAGGGGTGGTCGTTGCTAGATCCGAGCGGAGGGTTCATGCGGGCTTGGTCCGCAACCTAGTTCATGCATCCGACAACCACCCCGACAACGCCTTTGCATATCCTCAAGTAGTGCTGTCGTTTGCAGTATCCGGTCAAGGAGAGGCTGTATTGTCTCATCGGCTTGACCGCATTGTGTCTTTCATTGTCGGCTCGGACCTTCGGCATTGCACGCCACGCCACACCCGAGCGCCCGGTGCTATGTGCCCTTCTGTCGGTCAAAAAAGATCAGGGGCGGGCATTACTGGGATTAGGTAAAGAATCGAGGACGTTTCGTCACTGCTGGCGGATGTTATGCTCACATCTCAGCGGCCTGTGGCTTTCAGGAGCCGATGGATTATGCCAACCACCTCATGGCATGGCCATTGGTGTATTGAAAATACAGGAGGCTTACCAAACGGCAGCTTGGCACATTCGCATGTTGAATCCACGATCGAGCTATACGCTGCAGAGAATGGCGCGTTCAGCGCACGCCTTTAGGAAGCCCCACAACTCCACATTGCTGGAGATCACTCCTGTAGGCGGCATATGCGTGCATCAGTAGTGTGTACAGCATGCCACTTCAGCACAGGCTTGAGCGAGGGTCTCGGGAGGGATCTGCCAGACGTGATACTATGCAGCATTCGATTCGGCGGTCTTACGACCTCCACATTATGTGGCGACCACGATGGCGCAAGATCGAAGACTGCAGGCAGAGATATATGTTCAAGCATGCAAGTAGGTGAACGCTTCTTATCTCTCACCAACTACCGGACACTCAGTACGATGCCTGCCCTGAAGTCTTATCTCTGGTGGGCCATGCCGCCGACGGCATTCTTGAGCCTCGCATCTCTACTGACGTATCTTGTATTCCGTCTCGTTTATCTTGCCACGGCTGAGCAGGTTCAACGGAACCACTCCGAGGATGCCACATTCAACAGATTGCGGACTCTGGCGCTTCCATGGATCTTCTTTGTTCTGGAGTTGATCATTCTGCGTAAGCTTTCTTTACACAGCAGTAGCACAATGCATGCTCCAAGACACTGACTCGCTCTCCTCACTTCGCAGTACCAAATGCCGTCCCATACTTCATCCGAATCCTTGCTATCAAGCCCGAAGTGCGAGAGAAACGATACCTAGTTGGCGACGATGTTCCTAACATCGATGTACTCATCACCGCTTGCAACGAGGACCTGGCGGTGGTCATGGACACCGTGAGAGCCGCCTGCGTTCTGGACTATCCTGCGGACAGATATCGTATCTTCGTTTGCGATGACGGCGCTTCTACTGGCCTACGGAACGCAATCGAGTCCTATGCTGTCCACTTCCCACAGCTACATTATACAGCGCGTGTCAAAGGCGCTGTGGCAGACTATAAAGCTGGCAACCTCAACCATGGTCTCACATATTCCGCGTCGGTGGACCCGCTATCGTTCTCATGGCTCCCAAGGCTGTAAGTGCCTGATTTGATCGCTATTTCGATCATGAATACTCATCTTCGCATGCAGGATTTCGCCAAAGTCTGATGAGACTCTATCTTCGTAAGTACAGCAGCTCGTTAAGAGGCTCGGTTGTGGTACTGACTTTCTACTACAGAGCCACATCTTCACCAGCTCCAGACGAGAAGAGGATTGTGTGAGTATAAACTGTGTCGACCGCCACAGAAGATACGTGCTGACATGATATTCTTAGACACAAATCTTCGACAGCATCCGACTTGACTTTGGCTGAAGACGACGAGAGCCGCGAAAGACCTAGAGTTAGATCCATTGCATCATACAGCATGCGTAGAAGTACTGTCGACTTGGGTATGGGATGCGCTTCCTATGCTTACATGGAGAATGCTCCGTGGGGTCAGTATGTGGCTGCGTTGGACGCCGACATGATTCCAATGCCACATTGGCTGCGCTCGCTCGTGCCACACATCGAAGACAACGCAGACTGTGCGATGGTGTGTCCGCCGCAGGTATGTGTTTATCTTGAAAGATCAGATCTCGGGCATGCCTTACTGACATCTTGCCCAAGACCTTCTACGATATCCCCGTCAACGATCCTCTAACACAAACCATGTCACACTTCGCCGGTATGAATGAGTCCATCAATGACGCTTTGGGCAATGCAAACTGTCTAGGCTCTGGTTACATCATGCGACGAACTGCTCTTCAGGCAATTGGAGGCTTCCCAACAGAATCACTGTCAGAAGATATGTGCTGCTCGGCCACGTTGCTAGGTGCTGGGTGGAAGACTGCTTTCATACCCGAAGCAGTGCAATACGGCTCTGTACCTGACTCATATCTGGGCCATATCAAGCAACGAACGAGATGGGTAAGTCAAGGTTCCCAAAGCCAGCAACCACATGGTAATAGCTTTGGCGACGCGTCAAGGCGTTGCAAAACTCTTGAACGAATCTTATACTGACCATCGGGTTTCTAGTGGGTTGGCCACATTCAGACAGCTAAGCTCTTCAAACTTCGCATGGGCGCTCGCGCGAAGGACATGAACTTCAAGCAAAGGCTGGCAGGCTTTGCTTTCGACCTCCGCCAACTTGTCCAAATCCCAATTGCTCTCAGCTATCTCATCATACCCTTCGTCCTACTGTCCGGTAGTCCCTTGGTCTTTTGGGCGACAGGTGCTCAATTGAAGATGCTCATCCGCCTTGTCTGCATATGGAGCGCAACACACTGGATGCACAACGGCGTGATGGGCGGGCTGGCCGCGGCGGGAAACGAATTCACGACTTACGACATTCGCATGGCTTCATATGATGCTGAGATGGAGCAGTGGCTCAGCCCTTGTAAGTTTCCTTTAAATCCGCTTGCTTCTCAGCGATCATGTGACATATTGACTGACTCCGACAGACTACTTCATCGCTTTCATGCGGTCCTTCATCCTTCCTAAGGCCTTAGGAGGTGAGGTCACCGGGTTCAAGGCTTCAGGGAGCATCTCTAGCGACCTAGAAGAACGTCGTGCCGGATCTCGCGCACCGCTGCTCCGGAGGCTGAGAGTCACACTCTTCTCTCAATACGCCGTTATACATGCGATTTTCATCCTCGCATGCCTCATTGGCTTTGCACTCAATCTTGCACGCGCCTTTAGCCCAGCAGACATCCCAAACCTGTGGGATACTGCGACTCTCACTACCATGCACGACAGACTTGTATTC
The DNA here is from genome assembly GCA_026122715.1 of Cladosporium colombiae. Classification (NCBI taxonomy): domain Eukaryota; kingdom Fungi; phylum Ascomycota; class Dothideomycetes; order Cladosporiales; family Cladosporiaceae; genus Cladosporium; species Cladosporium colombiae. The sequence goes on along the minus strand of JAKZFA010000008.1, from coordinate 229,388 downwards.
TTCGTCACACGTCTGGGCTGGCCGCCGCTGTTCTGGATGCAGTTCATCGCTTCTGCTCTCACACCCATCATTTATGCGGTCTGGCCGCCTACGCAGCCGGACCGCGAAGAGCTACTTGATCGGGACGAGAAGACTGGTGTGGCATATCCGAAGATCGAAGCGAGAAACTCCAGGAGGACGCCCACAGGCGCATGGAGATATGGACGCGCTACGATTGCAATGTTGTACACATTTGCGCTCTTCGTGGCAAACGAGGTCATCACGATTTGATACGAACCGCATATGACCGTTGATTTGTTCTTCAAGCCCAGTGTTCTCGTCAAATAATGAGATCATTTTCATACAGAGTTTGATAAGAGTTTCCGGATAGCTACGACACCTCTTCTCTATAGGGGCCAAATATATCCAGATGCCGGAGTACATTCATGAGAGCATGCCACTTATGCGTTTCACCGACGTTATTCTTCGAAGGAATCGGCTTGGACTTTCCCAATAATTTCCAGGGACGCACGTGGGCAAACCCGCCGTCTCGCGGTTCTCCGCTCATTGCCAAGAGGACTGCAGACATACCTTCCACCTTTTTAAGTCTCCTCTCGACCTCTTCCAACGAGCGCGGCTTGGTCACTTCTTGTCTAGCGAGGTCCAGAAGCATTGCTGCAGTTCCTGCCGCAATGGGCGTGGCATACGAGGTCCCGCTTCGGCGTTCGACACATTCCTCACCCTCTTTCTGGACACCTTTCGTAGGTTTGTGGTTTGCGCCAAGGATAGTGATGTTCTCTCCAGGAAACATGAAACTCGTCTCGAGTTTGGAAGAACGGGGGTTGAATTTAGACTTTGCGCCCAATCCCGAGCAAGAATAGACGCAATACACAGCGTGCTTGGAAGCAGGATAAACTCCGGTATCCGGTGCCAAATCGCCATCGTTCGAAGCTGCTGCGAAGAGCAGGATACCTTTACTTCTCGCAAGATCAATCTGCTTGTCCACTTCCTCCTGCTCGCATTCCCATCCAAACGACATGCTGATGATGTCAACCTCATTTGCTATTGACCAAGCAATAGCCGCGGCGACATGCTCAGCTTTCTGGCCTGTCTTGCCGGGCCTCACAACATTTGCCACATAGAGCTCTGCGTTTGGGGCGGTCTGCATGAGCAATGATGCACACCATGTACCATGAAGCGCCTTTGTATTATCAGTGTACGGCGAGTCCCCGCCCGTGAAATCCTTGTAGGTGACATGTCCACGTTTGACTCTCCGGAGACCTTGATCAGATACGGGTAAATTAACGTTATCGCTCGCAGAAGCAAATCCAGAGTCGAGAACTGCCACGCGCACTAGCTTATGACCTGGACTCTTGGGCACGCCGTTGCTGAGGAGGGTATGCGAGTAGAAGCGGAGCCAATAGAACCACTGATCGGCATCATTGGCGTCTGGAGGCAAAGCATACAGGTTGCCGGTGCTTCGGGTCCCTTGAGAAGGGCTTTGCGTTGCATTTTCCACCGTACCACTCTCCTTTGGAACAACAGTGGATCTCGTTGGTATGGTCACAAGCGATTGTGAACTTGACGAAGACGCAATCGCATTTTGTGTGTCATTATTTGAGAGCGAAGGCTCTTCCGGCCAAGAGCCTGGTGTCGTAATCTTCAACTCTGGTACTTGATGCTTCTTGCTTTGCACACTCGAATGGGCTCTGTCGGGCTTCGGTTCGAAACCAGAGTCGGTGGCTTTGAAAATCTGAGCCACTCTCTTCTCGGGAAGGTCTTTCGATTCGCGAGGTATTTCTGTCGGACTCGACGCTAATTGCTTGTCTCTGGGGGTCGTCGTCTGCAGAGAAGACGAGTCGGACTTGGTACGTCTTGCACTTGGCGGTTTTGCGGCGCCCATTTTCAATCCAGAGCTAGATGGTGGCACAGATGAGAACGAGGATCGCGCCGACCTGTTCCGCGTCAATGCTACATCCGAGTTTCCAGTCTTCTTGGAGGATACCAAAGACTGATCAGATCTAGTCCGTCTGGCCTTGTGGCTGATAGTCGAGACAGTCAGTGTCGACGCACAATCTGTCGACTTGGCAGCCAGGACGGAACGGGATGCCGGCAGGGAAATACCAGCATCTTTCTTATCCGTACGATCACTGCTGCTCCACGTTCTACTTGTAGAAGTTGCTGTCTCGAATCGGGTGGCTATCCTGCTGTCCCGACGCTTTTGCGAGGCAGCTTCATCACTCGTCTTCGGGCGGGTGGCTCCGACTGTAAGTTGAAGTTCAACTCGAGATTCAGTGGTTAAAGCTTGCCTGCTGGCCTTCGAACTAGTAGCACTATCCCTACTCACCGGGATCGCACTTCTAGCGATACCCATGTCGAGGTCATCAGTGGCTTCGACGCAGGCGGCGACGTATCTGTCAACACTCTTAGACAACTCAACCAATTTACGCCTCTGCTTATCAGACAAGTGCATGAGAGCCTGTTCCACCTCCAGAAACAGTTTCTTCGACTTCTTGTACCGTTTCAGGTGATACAGGGTGCTTGCGTAGTCGTGCTGCAATCGAAGACGCCCAGCCTCTCCAGACAGCTTCACGTCCGTCTCCATTTCCTGGATGAGTTGCTCGTATATGTCTTGAGCCTGGGCATATCTACCCAGCTTGAACAAAGCAGAAGCGAGACTAGTCCTAGTCTGCTTCAGCATCGCACCGCCGTCATCTACGACCATCCCATCCACGATTCGTTTGTACAGGGAGATAGCCTCTTGGAGCTTCGGGATTTGGGCTTGGCCATGCTCTGATGCAGCTGTGAGAGCACGCGCAAGATTATAACGTATGCGGGTTGTGAGGCTGTGATCAACCCCGTAATCCGCGGAAGCCTCCAAGTCCTCCAGAGTCTTGCGATTGTACCTCGTAGCATCCCCATATCTTTCCAAGCGGTGGCAACACGTGGCGAGCGCCTCACGAACATCGAATAAAGTCTCTGGAGGCATCTCGAACTCTCCGCGCTCGAGTAAATCCTTATAGAGTCGCAGAGCTCGTTTGAAGTTGCTGGCTTCGTATTCTTGCTGCGCTTCGCGGTACAGCTCACGAAGATCGACTTTGTCTGTGGGCGTCTCCATGTCTGAGTGAGCGCGTTTCTACCAGATCTCAGGCTCAATATACAGCGACTGTCAAAGATCATACAAACGTGTGTCATCGCAGCTTCCCTAGTGAAAGGCTGACGACGGTTCTTGGGTGATTACGGGACGCGAGGGCAGCCGAAGCGAGATCAGCCGCACCCCATCTCGGCGGCCAGCTCGTTAATGAACTGCACTAGAGAATGCACAAACCCCGCTCGCATATATCGGTCTTGAGGTACTTGGTTGCGCAGCCCTCGGAGGCTGGGGACTGATACTGTGGGCTATATCTTGTGGTGTAAATTGCATGTGATGCGCTTCTAGGCTCTTGGGATGCGCGAAGTATACCCTGGGTCCATCGTAGCTACCACAACGCATTTATTGCCGTCGAACACAGCACTCATCGGAGCCTATTCCTGTCAGATGATCAGTCAATGTATCTTGCTGGACTGGTACGCACCGGAATCTTGAAACCAACACGATTCACCAGAACATGGCCCTCTACAACACCCGAATGGGCGACCATCGCTAAAGGAGATTATGGAAACGCGTCTGCAACCAAGCACGGTATTGCGCACCGATCTACGCAACCAAAGACAACCGAGGACACAGGTCTTCGGCGTGAGGAAGTTGGTGGCATCATCATCGGTGTCTGTGTCAGCTTGATCCTGCTCATGGTGTTGTTCTGCTGTTGCCGTCGCCGGCATCGATCATGGTCTTCAGACACATCTTCTGACTGGTCTGCTCCTCCTATGCAGTCCACTTCTCAGCCGCCAGCACCCACGCATCCGCGACCGCCAAAGACAGCTCAACTCGCAACACCAAATCCCGCATCATTGCGCACAACATCACGCCCACCACCTGAGCAAGAAAAGCCACCATCCGCGTTTGTAGCTCCGGGAAAGACCCAGCGACCGCGCCCCATCATTCCCACTTTGGCATACAATGCATACGACAAGGCGAAATACAAATTCATCGCCGAAAGGAAAGATGGACGAAGATACGCCCAGGGAGGTACTGGAATCGCGACAGACAGGCCCAGAAAAGTAGCATGGGCACGACCGTTGCGCCGTGAGCTCTCACCTGAGGGTATCAACAAGCTGCAAGACTAGTGCGCAACATCTTGGACAACCTTGTTGCTGATGAGATGCGTTCTAGCCTGCTGATCTGTACTTGGACGGAAGCCTTGCCAATAGTATGTGTCGGTGCGCGCCTAGCATGCATTAGCCCAGCCCTGACTGCAGCCTGCCCTTGTTACTGCGGCGCGACGGCTGCGGTAGCCGAGATAGCAGGGGTGTATAAGGATAAGCCGGCTGCCATAATCTCCAGTGTCTCGGTCTTTCCACTGCTCTCTAGCAAGTCCTCATACGATGCCTACAGCGGCCAAGTCGGTCTGGTTCCTACCACGTACCCGCGATCGGCCTGTCATCTCATCGATGCGGCTGGGCGACATCATCGAGTCCTCCTGGTCACCCGAAGAAGCGCTCAACGATGAGCCACCGCCTGCGATCAAATAAGGGCTGCTACGCCGCCAAATAGAAGAATCATGCTCATGGACGAAAGAGACCGAAATGTCCTATGGCGGAGGAGTTTTTGCGAGCTTCTTGCAGGTCGTCCTCGGTATCGGTGGCGATGTAGACGGCACGAGGACAAACAAGCAGCTCGACCTCTACGAAGCAGATTGCATGGTTACAGAAGAATTTTTGCCCGACAAGCAGTATCTCAAACAATGTATCGAGGATCCTGGCATACGAGACATGTTTGTCGGCCCAGGTCGAAAGTCGAAATTATACATGGTGACCGGCCTGAAAATCGCATATGGCGCCAGAAAGGCAGCAGAAATGATGAGAGAGCAAGGTATACTCGCACGGATCGGTGTAGATGCTTCTTCATTGGGAGCACCAGTAGCTGTGGGCCCTCAGGGTCACTGGTCATCTCGCGTTACCGAATCGCTGACCGCCAACAAATCCGACTTTGTCTTCGCCTTCAAGCTGCGAAGACCGAAGTTCAAGAAAGGCGAGTTAACGGGTCGGGCGTTCGATCGAGGGGCACAATACGATCTGACAAAAGAGGTTAACGACTCCGACAGTGACGAGGAAGATGTAGATGTGGAAGACTTCGACATCGAGGACGCGGACGACGCCTCGACCGAGGAATTCATGATGCAGAGTAAGCAGATCATATCAAATAACAGCAGTGCAGAAAAAATTCGACTTTTCTTCCCTTGAGAAAGCCTTTCGCAATTGTGCGGATGCATTGTATACGTCGAGAGTAGTGCCCTGTTCTCGCGCGCGTCATTGTGAGCTCGTGTCAGTCGGGGATTGTCGTGCAGAGAATTTGCAGCTTCGAAGAGCTCTCGTGTCTGATACTTGTGAATGCGAGGCTGACTGCGTGTGTGATCGTGTACATGTAGAAGTTTAGGGAGACCGCGCTCAGATCATTCCTCACGCCTCCAGAACCGGTATCTCTCCTCATGATCTGCCCGGACACCAGCTCTTCGGATGTTTATGATGTGTTTTGTATCCAGGAAAGCAAATGGACCTCGCTTACGATACCGAGGCTCCAGCATGTGGATATCAAGAATGGTACGAGCGGGTGTCGTGATGTTGTTGGAGCAATGTGCAAAGGCCACTCCGAGCCGTGTTCCTTGCAGCTCCACATTTCACCTTCCTAAACAGTGTTCATCCGGTTTCCTTGGCAAATCCTTCCTCCGCTCTACGCGAGCCGATACACAGGATACACTCCAATTGCACACCGTTGTCCTTCGCTACTCTTGCAATCGTCTGTCGCTATCATGCACGCCAAGTATTTGCCCAGAAAGCCTAGAGTGATGAAGCAGGTATTGGCAGGGCTTATGCCTGCGAGCTTCTTCATCTAGAAAGGCGAGGGGACACTTTGGTGCATGATAAGACCGAAATGATCTTGATAGATGAGATTATTGACAATGCGCTACAAGGGAGATAGGTCACGCAAGGTCACGCGAGGCATGTCTCGGAATGCCAGGGCAAAAAGACGCGATGGTCAAGTATAAAATGCTCGCTTGCTCGTCTTCGATAAGACATCCGGTCGCTACTTCATTCTTACAGCTTCATTGCTAGAGATACAAGATCATCGTCAATATGAAGGTCACAGTTGCGGTTGCTGCTCTTGCCGCTGCGGCGTCGGCTACAGAGCTCCGGGGACGTCAGGCTGGGCACAACGACAAGCCCTGCAAGAAGAGGCCTGATGTTACTTCGGTACGCCTTTGCCAGCTTCAGGTCATCAAATCAGCATATCACTAATTATCTCGCAGAGGAAGCTCGAGTCCGACATCACCTCGAAGAAGCTGCTGAGAGGTGCTCAGCAACTTCAGGACTTCGCCTACAGCTACCCTGACCGTAACAGGATTATGGGTGGCAAGGCCCACAACGACACCGTCAACTGGTTGAAGAAGGAGCTCGAGTCCACCTCGTACTACGATGTCACTCTCCAACCCTTCTCCAACTTTGTCCAGATTAGCGGCGCGGTTAACAGCTTCTCCATTGGCGGACAGGCCGTCAATGGCACTCTTTTCGAGTATTCCAACTCGACTGCTGGCGTCGTTACTGCACCCTTGGTCGCCGTCAGCAACTTCGGATGCGAAGCATCTGACTACCCGGCTGACCTTTCCGGCAACATCGCCCTTATCTCCCGAGGTAGCTGTGACTTCGGCCTGAAGTCTGCTCTCGCCGGTGGCGCCGGTGCCGTCGCTGCTGTCATCTACAACAACGTCGCCGCCACCGTCTCCGGCACTCTCGGCCCCCCTCCTCGCGAAGAAGGCCCCTATGTCGCCACTGTCGGCATTTCTCAGGCGCAGGGTCAGGCCTACCTCTCCCAGCTTTCCTCTGGTACTGAGTTGACTGCCTCTCTGGACGTCTTGACTGACATCCAGATCATCACCACCAACAACGTCTTGGCCACCAGCAAGTGCGGTGACAAGAATAACCAGCTCGCTCTTGGTGCCCACACTGACTCTGTCGGTGCCGGACCTGGTATCAACGACGACGGCAGCGGTACCGTCGGTATCCTCAACGTTGCAAAGGCACTCGCCAAGTACAACGTGAAGAACGCCGTCACCTTCGGCTTCTGGTCCGGCGAGGAATCCGGCCTCCTCGGCTCGACCTACTTCGTCGAGAGCCTCACTCCCGAGGAGTCGCTCAAGATCCGCGCCTACCTCAACTTCGACATGATCGCCTCCCCCAACTACGTCCACCAGATCTACGACGGCGACGGAAGCGCCTACGGCCTCACCGGCCCGGACGGCAGCGATGACATCGAGGAGTTCTTCGAGAAGTACTTCGTCCGCGCCGGCGTCCCGTCCAACGCCACCGAATTCAACGGCCGTTCCGACTACGGTCCTTTCCTTGACGCCAACATTCCTGCCGGCGGAACCACCACCGGTGCTGACGAAGTCAAGACCGAGGAGGAGCAGAAGATCTGGGGCGGTGTTGCCGGCGAGATCCTCGACCAGAACTACCACCAGGCCGGCGACACCGTCGACAACCTCAACCAGGAGGCCTGGCTGCTGCACGCTCGCGGTATCGCCGCTGCTGTTGCCAAGTACGCTACTTCGTGGGAGGGCTTCCCGGCTCGCACTCCTGTGTCTAACACTACCACCAAGAGGAGCGTGTCTGAGGTTCGCAAGACTGTTGGTGGTGTCAAGCGCTCGCTGCAGCTTTACTGAAGCTGTGCCGAGAACTGTCCAAAAATGCCTTGATGATGACGTGTAGATGAAAATAGATAATTGCAAAATGAAAATCAGAAGTATTCCACCCGTTCGCTCATGATTTTGTGATGATGATCTTTTCCATTACCTTCCAAGTACGTCCGCACAAGTTTATATACGACCTAAGCATAAGCGTCAGAGATAGTTCCACTCCTAGTTCTATGTACTAGTATCGTACTGAATGAACACATTAGAGAATACAATAAACGCCAGAAAAGGAGTTCCACAATCTATCAGTTTGACATCAGACCGTTCTCAATGTTGGAAGCCCGTACACAAACTTTGCCGTAGTTGCTATAGGTATTTACCTTACTCTGTGAGGTATAGGCGAATACCAAATACCATGTGCAGTACCCGCGATCCTGCGATGGAGATTCGACGATATTTGGACTGCTCTGGGACATATCTAAATCATTTTGCGTTTGCCTTGGGTCCACACACGCGACAACACACTAAACATTTCTACCAATGCACGCATGGTCATGCGCCGAAGCATTGGCCATCTACAACCATGTCATTTTCCTGGAGTCCCCAGTTCTAATTGCTCCTCATGGCCTCGGCTGCAGCGTTCCCAAGACACTTCAACCAGCTAAGCCGGCGATGTCCTTGAACCGCCCATCGGCTTAAAGGCAACCAGCCATTGTGCCTCTCACAGCCATATAGCAAAAAGACACGCCTACTCCCTCAGCAGCCAGGCCATGTAGGTAGCAGCTCGCCATTGCCGATTGCCAGTAGATCGCCCACATCCTCCACAATGTCGACCCCGTCCAAGCTCCGCGCCCTGCGAAGCACCACCGCCGCCCTCCACCCCAAACGCACCATCCGGCACACGAGCACAAACACTGCTCCGGCCACAGAGCCCCTGCGCTCCATCCTGATCGCCAACCGCGGCGAGATCGCCCTACGCGTCAACCGCACCGCCTCACAAACCGGCATCCGCACTACGACCCTCTACACTGACCCAGACAGACTCTCCCAGCACGCTCTGTCCTCGCCCTTCGCCATCAACCTCGGCAGCACAGACCAGTACCTCAATGGCCAGCGTATCATCCAGCTCGCGAAAGAGAATGGTTGCGAGGCGATCCACCCGGGCTACGGCTTCCTCAGCGAGAACGCGGGTTTCGCGAAAGCGTGCGAGGAGGCCGGTGTGAAGTTCATCGGGCCGCCGTACAAGGCGATTGAGGATATGGGAGACAAGAGCAGGAGTAAGGAGATTATGATTGCTGCGGGCGTACCGTGTATCCCTGGGTATCATGGCAAGGAACAAGACGCTGCGTATTTGGCTGAGCAGGCACAGAAGATCGGCTACCCGGTGCTGCTCAAGGCTGTCAAGGGCGGTGGAGGTAAGGGCATGAGGATTGCGAGATCGGCGGATGAGTTCGCGCAGCAGTTGGACAGTGCGAAGAGCGAGGCGAGGAGCTCGTTTGGAGACGATGTCATGCTTGTGGAGAAGTACATCACCACACCGAGACACATTGAAGTGCAGGTGTTTGCGGACAAGCACGGCAACTGTGTTGCGCTCGGAGAGCGAGACTGCAGTGTTCAGAGACGACACCAGAAGATTCTCGAGGAGTCGCCTGCGCCTAATCTCGACGAGAGCGTGAGGCAGGATATCTGGGAGAAGGCGAGGAAGGCCGCTTTGGCGGTTGGATACGAGGGTGCTGGCACAGTGGAGTTCATCTTCGACAACGATACGGGAGAGTTCTTCTTCATGGAGATGAACACGCGATTGCAGGTCGAGCATCCTGTCACGGAGATGGTGACTGGGGAAGATCTGGTCAGATGGCAGATCATTGTAGCCGAGGGCGGTAAGCTACCTCTCACACAAGAAGAGGTCGAGCAGCGGATCAAGAGCAGAGGGCATGCCATTGAGGCACGAATCTACGCTGAAGATCCAAGCATGAACTTCATGCCATCTACGGGCAAGCTCTTGCACCTTCGCACACCCGAACTGACAGACAGCGTGCGCATCGATGCTGGTTTCGTCGAGGGCGACGAGGTGTCTAGCCACTACGACCCCATGATCGCCAAACTCATCGTCAGCGGTCCGGACAGGAAGAGTGCTCTGCAGAAGCTCGTAGCAGCGCTGGAAGCCTACGAGATCGCAGGCCCGATCACAAACATCGAGTTCCTCAAGCGCTGCTCACAGAGCCCGGCATTCGTAGCCGGCGAGGTAGAAACAGGCTACATCCAAAAGCACCACGACGAGCTCTTCGCCAAACAAGATATTCCCACAGAAGTCTGGACACAAGCCGCCGTCGGCCTCTACGAAGCAGAACTCGCCTCTCGCCCAAAATCACAACATTCTGCCCAAGCAGTGGGCTTCAACAACGCCCCCCAACCACGAGCCTTCCACCTCACCGCCCCCTCCACAGACCCAAACGCCAAACCCTCCACCCCCACCGCCGTCCTCGTCACAAAGACAGGCGCCACCACCTTCTCCGTCTCCGTCAACAACGGCCCGCAAACCCACCTGACCTCAACCTACTCCCCCCAAACCCGCACCCTCACCTCCTTCTTCCCTCACACCCGCGCCGCAACAACACTCGTCCGCGAACCCAACACCCCCAACCTCACCCTCTTCCAGCACGGCCTGCAGTACAACCTCGCCCTCGCGCAGCCCGCCTGGCACGCCAAAGCACTGGGCACCAAAGACGCTGCGAACTCTGTCCGCGCGCCGATGCCGTGCAAGGTGCTGCGCGTGGAGGTCAAGGCTGGCGACGAGGTGGTCAAGAACCAGCCGTTGGTTATCATCGAAAGCATGAAGATGGAGACTGTGATTCGCAGCCCGGTGGACGGGAAGGTGAGCAAGATCGTGCATGGCGCGGGAGAGATGTGCAAGGCCGGGACGGCGTTGGTGGAGTTTGAGGGTGAGGGGGAGGAGTGAGTGGGAGTGTGGTGTGATGTGCGATGGGATTTGCGATGGGATGTGCGATAATGGCTGGGCCTTCGGCGGAGGATGGTTTGACACCTTCCGATTTGTGACTTGACTTGGTTTGATTTGCAGCAGGCGTTTTTGAAACTTGATAAAAAGAGACAAAGATGATCCGCGGTTGGGATGATTAGACGAGTGAATGCTATTGGTAGTTTACTGCTACCTAAGACCTACCGTATCTATTGCTTGGCAATGCGTGTTTCACAAGTGTGATGATTTCATCAGATCGGCTTTGTTTTCATCAGCATGCAAGTTGCGTTGATCAGTTTGAATCATATCGTGCCGAAGTCGGACGTTGACGAGCAGGCGGCAGCAATGCCAATTGATTCGCACACGCATGAACGGTGGCTGTGTCGTCGCTGGACAACAAATCGTACACTGGAGTCTTCTCCGTCCAAGGGTCATTCAGGCAACGACGAGAGCGAAGCCGCGTCTCACCGCCGCAGACGCGTAACGGACTCCGTTGGTTTGATCGAGGCCTGCACGCGAAAAGATCAAGTTGCAAAAGCTTGGCTTCTGGGGGTGTGGCATTCCCGAGTTCGATCATGCATGTCAGTCTGCCCGACAACGACTTTGGAGTCTTGGTATTGGCAAAGTCTGTCGTCGGGCTTTGTCGGACGTTGGTTTGCTGCTGTGCTGGGTGATGCACGGTAGGAGGCGTTCCTGCGTTCACGCGGTTGGGTGGGATGTGAGGGATGGGAGATATGCTTGCATTTGCTTGGTGAAACCGTGCTTTGCGGTCAGCAAGCAAACAACTTTCCCCCCCATTGTGTTTTGCCAATGCTTGGAAAGTGGTCGATCACTGATTGTAACGGGTGGGTGGTAGGTCTGATGCTTTTGTGGTGTGAGCGGGAGTGTGGTCTAGATTTACGTTGCACAGGGGGAGAAAAGCAAAGCAAAGCAAAAGCATTGGGAAATATTGGTGATGGTGATGAAGAGTGATGCTTTCGGAGAGGTGAGATTGGATAGTGCATCCGTTTGGGTGCTCGGGACGGAGTCTGGGCTCCCGCTCGCGCTCTGCGTCGGCTTCTTACGCTCCTCTCCTGGCCGCTGAGATACCTTATTCATATCCCGACGCAAACCTAAATGTGAAATAGTGATCATTGCACGACGACAACAACGCCTCAGCTCTCCGCAAATGCTAATGGGCGAGTGCATGATTAGCCTGCCTCTTCCCCAGACTCCCCGTCCCCAGAGATGGCGGAGTCGGAGCAGGAGGTGATGAGGTGAGGGACATACGGGCTGCCAAGGGCGGAGCGTGAGACAAGACTGGGCTCGGCGAACACCGACCGGAGAGTAGTCGTTGCGCTTGTAGGACTTTGGCAGGAAAATGCCAGCGGGCGTGCGACGACAGCGCGGCGGGCGGCGGGTGATGAGAGCGTGTCGTTGCGAGGGGATGCAGGCACGGCTGGCTAGCAGCACGCGAACGAACTCCACTGGGGACTTTGTTCGAGTCAGGAAGGCGCGATGGATGGGAAAGCGGTTGTGTAAGTGAATAATGATAATGTGTGTGAGCCCTTGTTCTTGACTTCTCTCGAGGGGCCCTCGGGCGTCATCGTTTGTGTCAGCTGTGCTAGGAAGGGCCCTGGCGCTGCATTAATTATTGTCCGAAGCCCGTGAGGCTGGACGTGATGCCCGCCGGCGTAGGCGTGAGCACAGGCGGGCAGAGTGCAGCATTCATTCCACCCGATTGTTCATCCGTGGATCGCGATTCGGGCGGAGATGCTGCTGATGACGCTGGCGGTGGTGTTTGTTGGGCCCGTCGGGGCGCATTGCCTCGCATCTCTCGGGTCAGGCCTGCCGAGCGCGAATGCCAGTGCAGCGCAAATGTGCAAAGAAATGTTGCTTAGACGCTGAGAGAGAGAGGGAGGGAGGGAGAGACGGAGGGCTGACGCTTTCGCCGACGTGTGTGCGAGTTGCGTGTTGGGTGTGGAAGAGAGGAGGACATGGGCGTTTCCCTTTTGCTGTTGTCGTCTCTTTTCTAGTTCACTCTACTCTACTACCTTGCCTTGTTTCTATTCTCCTCCTCTACTACTCTGTTGCTACCGTCACCGCTCCACTCCTCAGCCAACACAGCAAGACGCGCCTCGCCCTGCTCCCTCTACACACGTACGCCTCCGATTGTTAGCCTCTTCTAGCTCCCTCTTTTTCGAAACACCCCACGGCGCAGAGCAAGCATCAGTCTGTGCAATACCAAGCCCTTGGCTCTCAGAGATCGCTGCTGCATCATCTTGCTTATACGCCGTCACCTCCACACCCCGACGGCCGACTACGCTCGTGCACCTGGCGCCATCACTGGCCTCTATTTCTTGTTATTACTGTTCGGCGGCCACTTCTTGACGGTGCTGCTGCTGCTGCTGCTGCTGCTGCTGTTGCAATCCGTCTCCGACCCCTCCTCGCACCCTTCACATTGATCGGCTATCAGCACGCTTTCTTCACGCCTCAGACCGCGCAACTCCCGTGGAGCCAATCACGCCACCCGATAAGGGCAACGACGCCAGAGCCCCGCGCCCGCTAAACCAAAGCCGCCGTCTCATCGCCCCGATAATAATTATTCTTATTCCTAACCTTGCACACTGCTGCTGCTGTGCCTCTGCCAGCCGGAGCTGCTGCACTACTGCACTGCTGCACTGCCAGGGCCTCACCACTGCTATTCCCTGCCACCATCGCGCCGCTCACCCACATCGCGCCGGCACACCACCTGCAGCTGTGGCGTCTTCTGGAAGCCTTCCGCGCAAGGCCCTGTCAAGCGAGCAAGCGAGCCCGGCAAGGCACTACTTACTTGCCTGCCTCGCTCGCCCTCCCCTGCGACAGGTGACGTTGGACGGCGCGAGTTGAGCCCGTATACCCGCATCCTTCTCCTCCCTCATCGTCTTTGTGCGACTGCAGCCCAGTCCTGCGGGTGCACCTAACTGCCACCTGCTGCTGCTAATCGCTGCAAGTAATTCGCGCAGCCTCTGACCAAGGCACCTGCCACGCACTCGGTTTGCATTCCACGTAAATTCATACAGAGTATCAGCCCTGGCCACCAATAGCGCGCGAGCGCACCCTTACTTGCGCCATCCTCTCAGCTGGACATCGTCACCATGCCGGCCATTCTTCAACGCGCCAGCACTGGATTCGTTTCCAAGAGCGACTCACCCCGGCCTGCATTGGATCACAAACCAACAAACCGTTTGAGCAGTTTCCTAGGCAAAATTCGGCCTGGTCACCACAAAGATCGCAATAGCGATGACTCTCAGACCAGCTCTGCTTCTAGCACCATCACAAACAACAATGACCCGCCTCGAAGCACGCCTGTCAAGAGGGCGACCTTCCCTCCGTCATCCCCCAAAGAGACTCCTTCACCCGTAGCCAGAAAATCTGTCCCCCCACAAAAGGAAAATCTGGCCGACTCTGGTGTTTATTATCCACAGCAAACTTCTTCACGTCAGGAAATCTCTCCACAGCCGCAGAAAAGTGCAATGCGGCGTAACGACTCTGGTGGCGAAGCTGCGCACGACTCTGGAATGTCTGGGATCGAGCGCGCCATAACCAATGGCTCAGTGGAGACCTCCAAGACGACCGAGTCACGAGCTGGATCAACAGCACGTATCCGCTTCGCTCAAAACAACGATGAATTCGATGCCGACGGAGCTTACAGGCCACGTCCTAGGAGGAACAGCTCTACTGGCACCCGAGGAAGACGATCCAGCATCTACTACCGCGAGCACGAGGACGGCGATTATGAGGAAGGTGTCGACGCTGGTGTTGGTTCGAAGGCTCGACGTCTTTCTTTGTATATTCCGGACCAATTAATTGTTGATGAGTGCCGACTAGAGGAGCATTTCAATGGGTTTGCCCGCATGAACAAGAAGAAAATTGGCGAAGGGGGCGCTGCTGAAGTCCAGATCATGAAATCGAAGACTGCTGGGCCTGATGCGAAAGTGTTTGCTGTCAAGGAGTTCCGATCGTGGGACGAAGAAGAGGAAACCAAAGAGGACTACGTTCGGAAGATCAAGTCCGAATATGCCATCTCGAAATCTTGCGATCATCCTAATATTGTGGCGACCTTCCACTTATGCAGATCTGGTCAGAACTGGTTCCACGTCATGCAGTACTGTGACCTTGGAGATCTTTGCGACCTGATTGCAAAGAGATACATGTCAGACGAAATGAAAGACTGCATGTTCAAGCAACTTGTCCGGGGTGTCGACTATCTTCACTCTAGCGGCATTGCTCACCGCGATCTCAAATCCGAGAACCTCCTGGTCACACATGAAGGTTGCCTCAAGATCGCCGACTTCGGTACGAGCGAAGTGTTTTGCGGAACTCACCCAGGCGCTCGTAATTGCCGACGACCTAGCTTAGTCGACCAAGAAGCACCGGTCAGGCTGTGCAAGCCCGGCTTGGTTGGATCGAAACCCTACATGGCACCCGAAATCATCGAACGCGGGCAAGACTACGACCCTCGCTGCGTCGACGTCTGGAGCTGCGCCATTGTCTACCTTTCTCTCCACTTCATCGGAACGCCATGGGAAGTTGCGTCTATGGATAACAGCAAGTATGCGACATTCAGGCGTAGCTGGGACGAGTGGCTTGAGAGACGTCCGGGCAATGAAGGAATGATTGGCAGGGAAGGTTCTTTGCCCGCAATTGCCACGCAGTCCAAGAAGTACCAGGTGCACTCGCCGGGCGCCATGAACATGATTTTCGGCATGCTTCACCCGGACCCTGCCAGACGTTGGAAGATCCACGACGCTGTTGAAGTCGTCAGCGACCGTGACCCTAAGAAGGGCGGACCCTGGCCTTGCTGTCAACAATCGGGATACTCGGACGATATCAAGATGCGCGAGAAGAAGGTGATGCACAACCACGTGCCACCAGACAAGAAGGACAAGAGGGGCAACTTCAAAGGATAGAATGATTTCCGGAAGCCCATGACCCTTTTCGTCGCGGAAGTGCAAAGCTCTTGTCGCAGAACCCTCCGCATCTTGCATTCCTCGAGGTCATGAACACTGCCGAGAATTGTTCTCGACGATACCCACACAAAAGGCCAACATCCCCAGCCTACGCGCCACGATCTATCTCTGTCGTAACACAGTTTTCCTTCTTTCTATTTCTTTCTTCTTTGGTGGGCTTTTTTTTGACTATTGTTGTTGTTGAGGTGTGTCTGCAGAAAATTTAGCGAATGCATTGGGATGGGGTTTTGTCTGTCGGAGCCGGGTACTCTTGGGCAAAAGCAACAGGTGCCGGTTTTCTCTTTCTTCTTCTCTTCTTTTTTTTTGGGAGGGAGGTCCTGGGGGCTTCTTTCTTCTGGCTTATGGGCGGTGGCGGTGAAGCCTTGATGGGACCTTTTTTTTCTCTGTTAGACCTCCTTTTTGACTTATTATGATCACGGATTATACGAGATCCATATCTTACGCACATATTGACTGTCAATGACTATCATTGCTACTGCCTCTGCTGTTGTTTGTGATCTGTTGGATGTGCTGAAAGTGTAGTGTTTGTAGTTTTGGTGAGAGAAGGTGTTCACGGACAATAGACGCAGTGGTATCTTGTGATGACTGATGGAGCATTGAACCAGACTTGAGGGCTCCTATGACAAGAACCGCAGTGATCAAGTATAAAACAATCATACGAAAGCGTACATAGCTTTTTCCTTCTCAACATAGCTACAACAAATACAAAAGGCTCACGGTAAAAGTAGCTGCGTAGCTTGAAGAGCAAATGACAAAACAGTCTCGTCTCTCTCTCTCTCTCTCCTTACTCTTCTAATACAAACTCCAGATCTTTCCCGGTAGCACCTCCCTCATGATCTTCCAGTGCCTGCTCGCGCTCTCTTCCTGCTCCGCCTTCCAATCGCCCACCGCCTCCTCGACGAGAATCTCCTCGTCAGCCTTCTCCGTGCCGCGCAGCGGGAACTCCACAGCGTACTCCGCCCGCGGGTACATGTGCTGCCTCCTGCTAATGCTGCCCAAGAAATCCGCGTGCGTCGGCTGGCGGAACGACACGGGCCCGGGAATCTGGCCGTTGTGGCAGAAGACGATGTAGTTTGCGAAATTGGTGCCTTGCACCTTTTCCTCGAGCTTCTCCGGCGGAGAGTCGCGGTACAAGGCGCAGTTGCGGTCGAAGGCGAGATCGATGGTGTTGAGGACTTTGGCGGTGAGGGGCAGGTCGAGGTCGCCGGCGTAGTTGAGGGCTGCGACGCCGGTGGGTTTGAGGAGGGAGCGCAGGTTCGAGAGGAAATCTGCTGTGAAGAGCGGGAGGGGCTCGGCGCCGCCGGTGAAGACGTCGTGGATTATGTAGTCGTATTGGGTGACAGGGGGGAGCTCGGCGACGGCTTCTTCGGAGGGGTTGTTGCTGGCGTCGTCGGTTTCGGTGTTGGGGTGGGCTTGCGAGTTGATCCAGCCGATGGCGTCGGAGAGGACGGCTGTGTGGCCTGTGGGGAGGTCGAAGTACTTGGTGGCCATGCTGTGGACTACAGGGTCGAGTTCAACGATGGTGGTATTGATGCCGTGGCCGATGAAGGCTTTGGGCGCCGTGCCGATTCCCAGACCGATGATCAGAGCTTGTGCTTCAGAGTCTTTGATTTGTGGCTCGGTTTCCATCAAGCGGACAGCTTCGAGCATGTGGAAGGCTGCGTAGATCGACTCCGACATCTTCCAGCCTTGGGCACGGCGCTCCTTGGTGAGCTGCCATTCGCCACCCAGAAGGCTGTGGTCGCAGCGCATGACACGGTAGTTGGCCTGGGAGTTCTCCAGGACACTGATGTAGCCGGTGTTGCTCCATTGGCGGTCCAGAAGAGTCCAGTTTTGAGCGTTGAGTGAAGTGTCCAGTGCGATGGTTGAGAATGGACCACTTCCGTAGGGGCTGACGATTGCAAGGATGGTCGCGATTGAGACCGTTGCGGTGATGATGGCGCGGCGGTCGGTCAAAGCAAAGAGCATATACAATCCAATAATCAACTGCGCGTTGAATGGGTTGAGGAACGACCAAGTGGCGATGAATTTGGAGACGGTTTCCGGGAGGAACCAGTCGAGGGCCATGAACATGCTCAGAGACGGAATGCCACCGAAAAGATGTGACACAGGGTTCGTTGCTTGCTCAGCCGGGTTGGTGCCATCGTAAGCAGCAGCGGCAGCATAGATCATGGGCAGGATGACAGAGTGGCAGCTAAGCAAGCTGCTCACGACAGGCCCCCATGTCAAGCCCAAGCTGTCGCTGAACTGGAAAGAGATGCAGGTGAGTACTGGTGCACACACTGCCCAGAGAGGCAGGAATTGTGAATACGCAGTACCTTGAGGACGCCAGTACCACTGAGTAGTCCAGCCAATCAAAGCAGTGGCTGCAATCGCTGCTTGGTGGTTCACGCTGGAGGGTATGCTTCCGTAGACCGGAGTTAGAGATAGTTGGGAGACTCTGGATGTGACGGCGGCCAGAACAATCATGAACGTTCCAACACCCATGTCTCTGAAGCCATCTGGAATCTTGAACTCTGGAGGAGCCGGTTTGTTAGGATCTGCGGGCGCATCTTTGAGCCATCCGCCAGGCTGTGCCTCTTCTGGGGTCTTCTTAGGAGGCATCCCGGTTGATCGTCGTAAGTTCCAAGTCCAGTGGGAGGCGACTATTAGAATACGTTATCCAGATTGGACCTTGTAGAGAAGGACCAATCGCGCTTGGCTCTTTCCCACGAGTGTATAGTACAAAATATAAGGAGATAGGATAGTGGCGTAAGGAGGGGACAAGTATGAAGTGAATATCTGCTTGGCAATTCGGCCAGCTAGCCGGTTTCGAATTGATAAGGCAAGCGAGGACTCGGCGTTCCAAGGGATTTAGTCAAGGTTACAGCAACCGGGTTTACATTGTGATCACGGACGTATGTTCGAAATGGAAGCGTGTATATGTTCATCAGGACATTGGCATCGAGAAGCATGCATAGGCAGTATGCAGATCGCTTGCCGTCCACGTCGGTGTCAAGTAGAGGACGAGCATCCGGAGTTTGTTCGGCTGTTGCTGTGCCAGACCTCCGAGAAACAACAGTGGGGATGACTTCATGCACCAATATGTGCGCACGAGCAGTATGCATATACTTCCAAAGGCTAAGGTTCCAATACTCTTTTTGGATCCTCAGACCAACTGAGTTTACCTACCCGAAGCCCCAATCATGCCGAAAAAGCAAGCAGTGTATGGCAAGCGCACGCAAACAACAAGCACAACAACAAACATTTTCGCCAGCCCAGACAACACCAGAAGAAAGGCGGTGGAGACAATTCAAGTCTTGACCGACCATGAAATCAAGGATAGGAAGCTACAGGCAGCACAAGTGCACAGCATAGAGTCACCATCGCGACTTAGGAAGGCTTTGGGTGAATTAAATGGCAATGCGGTCTTACATGTGGAGGTGCCGCTAGGAAAGGATGTGGAAAAAGTCAAGAAGAAGAAGTCTATGAAAAAGCGGTCAAAGGGTGAAGAAAGTGTGAAGGGAAAATGTTTGGAGGCTTCCATTGTGGTGAAAGAAGTGGTACAGGATGTGGACGCGGACGTTAAACGGGACTCAGCCGTTACGGCGGACGCAAAAGGCCTGCAGGAAGTCGTGATCCCGACTGAGGAACAAAACGAAGCGGAAGAGGTCGCGGCACAAAAAATTCAGACACCGATAATCGAACCGTTGACAGAGGATCAACCAACAATGGCGCCACAGGCAATCGAGGCCTCCGATTGTTACTCACAACACTGCTCATCATTATTGGAGCTCACCGCATACCCAGTCTCTTCATTCTCAGAATGGGCCAATGATCTCAGCGAGGATTTCTCGTTAGTCAAGATAGCAGAAGCCTCGTTCGGAGAGGTGTACCGCCTGTCGCTGCAACCAGAGGCCGCCGAAGACACAGATCTACCCCTTTCGAAGAACGACGAGTCGGTGCTCAAAGTCATTGCACTTACACAGCCGACGGAAACTCTGCCCAAAAGCAAGCGCGATCACGAGCGAGCACTCAAGAAAGCAGAGAATATGTCCAAACCCGATGATGTCGCCAGCGAGCTCAAACTGCTCCAGCGACTTTCAGACATCCCTGGCTTCACCAACTTCAGAGACCTACGAGTGCTTAAAGGTAGTCCACCCGCGCCATTCGCGGCTGCTTTCACAGCGTTTAACGAATCTCAAAAAGCCGCAAAGAAGGAACTTAGCATCTTCCCTGACCCGGCAAAGAAGGCGAGCTACTCGAAAGACCAGCTCTGGGCTGTGATCGAGATGCAAGATGCAGGCACGGATCTTGAGAAACTCGTCGCCCAAGGTATCAGCAGCAACATCTGGGTTGTGTGGGATATCTTCTGGCAAGTCGTCCTCGCCCTCGCCAAGGGTGAAGAAGAAGCCGAGTTCGAGCACCGTGATCTTCATCTCGGCAACATTTGTGTACGCACACCAGAAACGGTTGATGAAGCGAAAATCGATCCTTCGAAGAGCTTGGGTTTCACTACTTTCGAAGCAACACTCATCGACTACACAATTTCTCGTGCCTGCATGGTCCCTGCTTCTATGGCTTCCGCGCATACAGGGGCTCAAGATGATTCAATCGCCTACATCGACCTCGCCAACGACCCCCATCTCTTCTACGGGGACAGCGCCGAAGAATACCAGTACGACATCTACCGCTACATGCGCGGCAGTATCTACTACTCCTCTCCGTACGCCAGCTTCCCCAACGATGGAACTTCCACCGCAGAGCAAGCAGAAAACGAAGAAAACGAAAACGAAGGAGACGAAGAACCCCAGCTCCCAACACCACCCTCAGCCGAAGAAATGGCCACCATCGAGCGTGACACAGGCCGCTCATGGCGGCAGTTCCACCCCCAGACCAACCTTTGCTGGCTGCACTACGTGCTCTTCATGCTGCTGGAGCAAATGTCCTGGCCGTCCAGCGTCAAAGCGCCGAGCAAGAAGAACAAGCCTGAAGCGCACGCGCGGTGGAAGAAGGCGAGGGAGCTTGAAAATGCGCTGCTGCGGGTCCAAGAGGCGCTTGATCCGGGTTGGCTCGGTGAGGAAGAGAGTCTGGGGCGGTCCGGAGAGATTGTTGCGTGGGCTGTTGAGGAGGGCTGGTTGCGTGTGGAGGATGTCGTGGGCGATGATGGGGAGTTTGAGGACTTTGGCGAGGAGGCTGAGGAGGTACAAGATGACGATGAGCTGGCGAAGCAGTTGGAGGGACTTGCTTTGCAGCCTGCTGAAATGGACGCAGAGGTGTCTGAGCCTGAGAAGGTCGAGGCCAAGGAGAAAAAGAGTAAGAGAAAGACGAAGGCTAAGAAGGCGAACGAGGTTACGAAATCGGGCTCAAAGGCTCGATGTGCATTCTCATAGGTTCTAGGCTGCATTGCATTTGCACGCCGTGGCCTCTGGGTCAAAGGCAGCATACGATCTAATGTGGCGTTGGGGACGGTGGTAGTTTGGTCTTTTGAATACCCGGTACATGTTGGCTTTTCTGACATCCGAATAATGAATGCTTATCTTTACAATTAATTCTTTGATCCGTCGAGTCTTGCAGAGCAGCTCATATCCCTTACTCGATCATGTCGATGTCGTCGTCCCCAACAGCAGCAGGAGCCGAAGTGGCTGCAGGCGCGGCTCCGCCGCCATTCTGCTGTTGAGCAGTGCCGTTGTTGTTCTCAGCAGCCGCGCCGCCATTGCCACCGAAGTAGTCCTCCATCTCAGCATCCAGCTCCTCTGCGGTCTTCTTAGGCCGAGGGCCGGATCTGCCGCCCTCCTTCTTGCCTCTGCCACCATCGCGTCCATTCTCCTCCCTCCTCGCGCCGGGCCTGCGGCCACCGCGCTCTCTTCCTCCACCGCGGCGGCCCGGCAAGGGCGATCGTGAGTCGCGTCCTCCAGGCTCGTAGCGATCCACACCCTCGGGCACACGCAGACCCCTGCGAGGCGGGCTGTAGCTGCGGTCGTCGCGACGGCCGCCACCTCCTCTCCTTCTCGGTACGTCTTCGCTGCTGTCGATGCGCTCGAACATGCTCCTGCTGGGCTTCTCGATGCGGTCGAAGAGGGAACCGCGGTCTGCTGCGGCGAGCGCACGGCGGGGTGCAGATGATAGTAGTGTGAGGCGAATGGGCTGGCCGTTGGCGTTGGCGCCGTCGAACTCGCGGACGGCGTCGCGAGCGTCGCGGGGATCTTCGTAGGTGACGAATGCGGTGCCCTGAGAGCGGTCGGAGCGGTCGTAGAGGAGACGGGCAGAAAGGACTGGGCCGATGCGGTTGAAGAGCTCCTGGGGTGGCTGTTAGGTCAAGGTTTCGCAGTGTTGAGTTGTGAGCGCGCTTACGGTGATGTCGTCTTCTGTGAGCTCGTAGTGGAGGTTGTCTACGCGGACCTTACCAGTGTCGCTGGAAACGATTCAGCAATCATTCGTCTTCGAGGTCTCTGTACATGATCTTACTCGTCGGGTGCGCGCCTGGCCGGCGCTCTTCTGTCGTACGCCTCGTCATCTTCGTAGCCTCCACGGCGACGGCCTCCGCGGTCTTCTTCGTAGCGATCGTGTACCCAGTCGCTGGTCCGAGATCAGCAGTTGTCCAATGCACCACCATTTCCAATAATCCTTACCCGTCAATGTCGGATCTCTCGTCGCGTCTGTTCTGTAAGCCCGGAGGTCGGAGTCAGTTCGTGTTCGCGTTCTTGTCCGTCTTCGTGAGTCCGCCGCCGCTGGTCGATATCGCAGGCTCGAGCGGCATGGAAGTGATGCGCCGGAGCTGGAGGATGTCGCGCGCGAACGTGGATCGTACGGTTCAAGGAGGAGGGAGTTGCGGCACCTGTTACTTGTCAGCCGTTGCTTCCAGCATGCGTCCCTTCCTTGCTTTGACCCCTACCTTTCTGACGCCGTCTCTGGGGCCTTCGTCTCTGTCTCTGTCTCTACGAGGTCCTCTGGGAGGAGCAGGGGCGCGTCTATCGGATCTGCGACCAGCGCCACCGCCGCCGCGCTGCTAGAAGGACAATGAGCATTGGTACAAGCGATTGTAGTGGCATGTCTTTGCCTTACCGGGCGCTCAGATATGATCTCGTCCAGGCTGCGGTCCATGATGAAGTCTGGTCGAGTCCAGATTGGGTGAGATTTTGTGAAGATGGAGAGTGTGAAAGAACAAGTATTGGGATTGGTGTTGTCTCTTGAGCAGGCAATGCCAAAGAGTGCACACGAGTCGAGGCTCGTCAAGTCGCGATGCCGCCGCCTTGTCACCAGCGAAGGTCGCCCGGGGAAGTTCATCATGCCAAGCGTGAGGCTCTCCCTTCTCCGTCACTTCCAACCGTCGTCTGAGGCTCTCATTGACTCGACAAGGTACTTATCAACGTACCGCAAACTCATCCCCACTTCGTCATCGGCTTGTTCTTGTTCAGGGGACAATGAAGGCGTCTTCACTTCGCATGCAGCGCTTCCTTCTGACAAGACAACATCCATTCCGCCATGGGCTCACATACATACATATACCTGCTCCGAACGGCCAGCAAACGCCATGGTTTCTTGTCCTTCAGGAAATCTTGTCTGGTCATCTTACTTCGGTTCGCTCCAGTCTAATCACGTGAAGCTGCTAGCAGAACCTGTGATTTTGCCACGATTCGAGTAAATGGCAATCGAAGGCAATTTCACAACGCCTCATTACAGCCTTTCTAGATGCGAGAACATCGGGCAGAGCAAAAAGATTCTCTTTGCAAGTTGCAACATGGCATTCTCTGAGGGTACATGTACCACCATCCGGGTAGTACGGCTCAGACCATCTTACTTGAGCCTGGAAAGTCACAATCATCTGTCAGCCTGTCTCAAGCACAACCCTGTCCACGGAGTCCCAGAGTAGGAGCTTAAGGCATTTTCTTGTTCTTTCTTCACAAACTTTAGATCTTTTATGCTAAAAGCAAGCGCAGAAGTCGTAGCCCACCTCTCATAGGATGGTCATAGTTCAATATTCTTACAGTTCCTCACGCACGCTGGTCGCTAATAGGCGCGAAAGGAAGTTCATTTGAACCGACATACATATGTAGTGTTCAACTTGGTGAGACACGATGAAGCTCAGCGTGACCCCCATTGCTGACGACTTTTTGATGCTTTGATCGCGAGCAAGAGGATGTGGCGATGCTCGAACCTTGGAAGCGATGCGCAAGCCAAATGGCGACCCAGAAGTTTACGTGCGACTGTACTCTCTTGCCACGGAGTCTAATATGTAGATATATGAGCATCGAATGCTCGACTTGGGATGATACGTTTGGATGTCGTCGTTTGGTAAGCAGGTCTCCAATATGCACTCTCCTTATGTTATTGTAGATATCTCATACCTACAGACTCACTGTTTCGCTTCTCAATCTTCGCATCGTTCACTTGCCCTACTGTCACTGATTTTCTGCCTCAAGCTACGCGAGTCTTGCAGTGTGCTCATGGTAGATATGCTCGTGTTCTAAGTGCCGAATGTTGCTGTGTAGAGTACACTACCATGATTCAGTAGCGAATCTGTGCTCTGCTGACAGTGAACGACCTAGTGATGTTAAGAACACATCCAAAAGCTACTTTTGGACCCTTCGTTCGTAATTGGCGTGGCCGGCGTCACCGACCGAGAGCAAAAGTTGCTATTTTTGGAAACGCTCTTCTGCCACCCTAGTTTAGCAGTACGCGCAAGTGACCACGAATCGCCCTCGCGCTATTCGAAGGTAACATTCCGAATCTTCTCAATGAACGCAGTGGCGAGCGGTGTTTTGGCGAGCACACGAATGGTCACTCCGAGCAGTCGCATCACCCTATCATCACAGCGGCAAACAGAGGCCGTTTCAGCAGCGAGTGCCCCTTGCCTGTCATCACGTCTCACGTCGACTTCACTCCATCCAATAGGGCAGTATGCAGCCACCATTCTCGCTCTTTGTCTTATGATAACGGGTGGAACATGCAGATTCTGATACTAGACGAGGTCGCAGTCGTCAGGCCTCGGCGCAAACATCAGCATTCCATTCGTCTCCACGTGGTGACCGTGTGACACGAACAAAGAGCTCCGCCTCACTTGGGAACCGGCCCGGCCGCTCGCTATTTGTTCAGGCGGCCGTAACTGGAGTGACCCAGCCACGCGTTTGACTATCCTCACTCTCGCCCAGTGGCGACGTAGTACTACTAGTGCGGGACCCTTCCTGCTATGTTCAGGCCTCGTTCCTGCATTAGGCTGTCGCTAGAACATGTCCTATGGGACGCTTGTGCTTCTGTCAAGACATGTGGCTAGCTAGCCCTACGAGCTCGTGAACATCCATTTGCGTCGCAGACGAGACCGTATTCCTCGTTTGCATGTGATCCGTGCCCCGGTGACGAACGCATTCCGTTTGCGTTGCGAAGCTGTCGCCCTGCTATATGAACACTAACCGCGAGCCTTGTGTTTCGAACAGTCACTCGTCAACACCAACTCCCTCTGCGTCACTCACCCCACCATCCACTACTTACTTGCTCACATACTCCCTTGCTCTTACCACCCACATCTCCTCATCACCGCACCCTAAACCCAACACATCCAACCTCACCATCACTATGCGCTTCACTCAGGCGCTGGCCACGGCCATCGTCGCCGCACTCCCCGTCGCCTATGCTCAGACCTTCACCTCGTGCAACCCGATGGAGAAGACCTGTCCCAAGGACGTTGCTCTCAACTCCGCCACCTTCAAGTCTGACTTCGCAACTGGCTCGGAGGCCGAGGCCAGCTGGTCCAAGGC
Source organism: Cladosporium colombiae (assembly GCA_026122715.1). Taxonomy (NCBI): domain Eukaryota; kingdom Fungi; phylum Ascomycota; class Dothideomycetes; order Cladosporiales; family Cladosporiaceae; genus Cladosporium; species Cladosporium colombiae. Next base: position 203,920 of record JAKZFA010000008.1, on the reverse strand, counting down.
GGCCTACACCACTATCAACTACGTCGACCAGGGCGCACAGTTCCGCATCGCCAAGCAAGGTCAGGCGCCGACCATCGAAACCAACTTCTACTTCTTCTTCGGCCGTGTCGATGTCACCATGAAGCCCGCTCCTGGCCAGGGCATCGTCAGCTCCATCGTCCTCGAGAGCGATGACCTCGACGAAGTCGACTGGGAGTTCCTCGGTGGTTTTGACAACAAGGTCCAGACCAACTTCTTCGGCAAGGGCAACACTACTTCCTACGATCGCATGATCGAGTACAATGTCGCAACCCCTCAGGAGACTTGGCACACCTACTCCCTCGACTGGACTGCTGAGAGGCTCCAGTGGATTATTGACGGTACCGTCGTCCGCGAGCTTAAGTACACTGACCCTGTTGCACTCGGTGGCAAGGTAAATAGACTGCATCCCACTTTTTAGTTCCCTCACTTACTGACTACGAACAGACTTACCCTCAAACCCCGATGCAACTTAAGCTGGGTTCCTGGGCCGCTGGCGGAGAGGGTGTCCCCGAGGGTACCGTCGAGTGGGCTGGCGGCAAGACCGACTTCAGCCAGGGTCCCTTCGACATGTACGTCAAGGAAGTGAGCATCACGAACTACAACCCTGCGGACAGTTACGAGTACGGCGACAAGTCCGGCAGCTGGCAGAGCATCAAGATCAACAAGGATGGCTCTTCGTCAAGCACAGGCGGTTCCGGCTCATCCACTACCTCCACTTCCTCCAGCGAGCCCGAGTCTACTACTACCAGTGTGATCGCATCTAACACAACCGCCCCGGAGACGACCTCGACTGCCGATGAAATCGAGACGACCTACACTTCTTCGGCCAGCGTTCAGCCTCTGGACCAGCACACCGAGGCCGCCAACTCGGTCACTCTGACCGGCTCGATGTACTCCACCAATACTGCTTCCGCATCCGCCTTGAACTCGGCCATCGACGCTTCCACCATGCAGACTGCCGTCAGCGTGACCACTCAGGCCCCGGACTCGACTCCAACCGGCTCCGTCACTGGCTACGGTAACGCGACCGAGAGCAGCAACTCCACCTCCCACGGAGGCCCTTCTACGAGCGCACCCAGCCCCGCCGAGCAGAGTACCAACGCTGGTGCCTCGCTCAAGGGCAGTGTCGCCCTCGGCTCAGTCGTTGGCCTCGCTCTGGGTGTCATCATGCTCTAAGCGAAAAGCATCAACGTTTCGCTTGAACGATTGCGACGAAGATAAAACGGAGTATATACCCAGTGGAGTTTGGTGGCTTTTCGTGTTTTCTACTACTCACTTGTAATATCACCCATAGCGAAGCGTGCATCCTGCGATAGCTGATACCCAGCATCAGCTCCAGGCCATTAGATCGCGTAGATAGCCTTTCAAACAATGCTTGTGAATACAAGCTGTATCATAACATCGTCGCCATGCCAGTGAAGAACTCCCACGTACTTCAGACCCCAAGCAAAAGTCCACCCGCGACCATCAGCGCCGCAGCAGCCGTATTCCTCGCCCCAGCGCCCCCCGTACTAGTCGAACCCTTCCCACTCCCACTCGCAGTAAATGCAACACCCACCGTCGCCGTCTCAATCACGGTACGATTCCCCACTCCCACATTCGTAGTATATGTCACCCCGTACTTCGTCGCCGCTTCCCTAGCCTTCTTGGAGTAGTCCGTGATGGGATTGAGGCTGACTTTCGTGACGCAAGAAGTCTGAGTCGTTGTGATGATCACGTTAGCCGGGATGTGCGCGCCTACGCAGCAATAGGCTTTGCTGCGGTCACCGTGCGGCATGTCGACGACGCCGGGGCAGCAGATGGATTCGCTGTTGACGTGCCATTGGAAATCGGGGATGGCACAGACATCGAGGTCGGCGGATGGGGTGGTGGTTGGTGCGGTAGAGGCGGTGGCGAGGGTCTGGGTGGTGTTAGAGGAGAGGTTTGGGGGATGTTCATGGTAGTTTGATGATTTGAAGGTTACTTACTGCAATACTGGCGAGAAGTGCTTGGAAAAGGCTAGGTTTGGTCAACATGTTGGCTGTTGATGATACTTTTTCCTACTTTGAGTTGTCTTATTGAGGATGTGAATATCGAGGGCGCAACGATCACGAGTTGTTCCTTGGAAGGGAGGCGGTCGGTACGAAGTCTTCTGACTGCGTTCTGTGCATGGCAGCGATGGGCCTCATATAGTCTTCTCACAACACCACTTTCTGCGCAGGAATGTTACTTGGACGGTCGCTCCTCCTAGTCGGCGTTCTTTACAAGACCGCACATCGCTCGTATAACTTCTGCCGGTTTACCTAATCCAGGCCGTCCGCTGATGGTAGTATCAATCCTACAGGACAGAGTTAAAATAGTGATAAGTTTGGCGGTACGCTTCTCGCAGCGTTAGGAGGTAGTACGTTTCCAGACACGATCGCGACACTAAGATGTGAACAGCCACGAATCGACGTTCCCGAAAGAGCCCTTCGTGACCGCTGACTTTGCCCGTTCAGCGTTGACCATTTGATCGACACGTTATTCGGAAACCGACCGGGAAGCGAAGGCTAACTCAGCCGCAAAGCTTTCTCCAAGTGGTTTCCATCGCGCTTGGGACAGCACTAGATAGATGCTACTCTGCGATTCACACGATCAGAATTGCATGGAAAGATCGAAGTCGAGATCCTTACCGAGTATTGGACTGTTATAGCACATTGCTAGAGTTTGCCAATAGAAGCTTACTTGAATGAAAATGGGAATAAATTGACCCAACCATTAAAACAGGATTCTAGCCTCCTAGGAGATTGTTAAGTGCTTGTATCTTCGAGAGAATTTCACCTAGTTAGATCAAACGGCAGCGTATGCCAATGGCGAAGTAGCTAGATGCAGATACTGTACATAATGCAGTACCTAAGAGCAGGCTAAAGTGCTAAAAAATGAGGAGCATAAAAGAGTTTGGCTGCAGAGGCAGGGTATCAGTGAGAGATATGGATTTTGTTGGTATGATCAATGAAAGGAGGTAGGCGATAGCCGACACGGAGCTTGCTCGCTAATGCAAGAATGTGAATAGGCGAGCCTTCAGCGCTGAAAAGCGGCGGTAGGATGCCAATCACAGAGCGAGCTCCGTCGAAGGGTTCAGGGAGTATCATGGGATTTGCGTGTGCTTGTCATGCTGACAACACACATATGCGCATGTTCCGGTGCATCATATCATTCATGAGAAAATGACCACATGCGATCGATCGATACGCAATAGTGTTGTTGTTTCATCAGTCGTGCGCGTGAGGGCGGTAAAAGAATGACGAGGAACAAGGTTCAGACGATTGGGCGATCCCGAGCGCCTTAGCTCATTGCCCTTGCTCTTTCGGATCCGTTTCCGCCAGCCGATGCTTCCGCAGCGTGTCAACGCATGCGACCGACGCGATCGTTGCCAGGATTAGATGCAGCCAGACCGGCGACATGCGAGTCTTGCGTGTTCCGCTATGATCGAGCAGCGTACTCACAGTCCCAGTCCGAGCTCTCTATTGGAGGAACTCGAACGTGGGCGATCTTCGATGTCGCTAAGTCAGCCAGAACCACGTCACTCTTTTGTCCAGGAGCAAGGTTCAACATGATGCCATGGCGCTCTAGATACCGATGTGGAGAAAGCCATGTTTTGGGCAAGCTCTCGATGCGCTGGCTGATGGTCTCAGTAGTTTGCTAGCATCATTCAGTCCTAAGAGGATACTCGAAATGAGAACCCAGCTCGCAGTCTTTCCTCGACGCGGAGCACCGCCTGCTTCACGTGCCACGCGACATCAGGAACTCCATTCACTACAGGTGAAGCTTGAAGCTTGCAGCTGACACGGGTGCTTGGTTGGCTGTGATGTCAAGCTGTTTTCCCCGAAGCTTCCACAATCCTTACCTCTCATGCTCTGTACCCTCTCACGCCCGCATCCGAAGCTTCCGCGATGCTCTAGAGCAGGCCGTCATCAGGCGAAATCCGCGGTACGAACGTTGAACAAAACCATTGGCAAGTGTTCGATCGGTTTGCTTTCTTTTGTTCATCAAGCTGCTACTACGGCGTTGCCCTCCACTCTCCATTTCTCAACCTCCCCGAATCTTTCATTTTAACCACACCAGGACGAATACTCAACAATCAGTGCAATGGCGTCCGAAGTGGCCCAGAGCACGCTCACCGACGGCCAGGACCAATGGTCTGTCTACAACAAGACGCGCTCGACCGTCACTGGCGAGCCCTTGAGCAAAGATGAACTGGACAAGCTCACTCGGTACTTTCACGCCACTCTGTATCTTTGTCTCGGTATGCTCTACCTCAAGGAGAACCCCCTTCTCCAGGAGCCATTGAAGAAGGAGCACATCAAGCCACGTTTGTTGGGCCACTGGGGCAGTGATGCCGGGCAATCTTTCACGTAAGCCATGATTTCTGAGAAATGAGCCCATCAATTTCTGACTTGTTGCAGATACATCCACTTCAACCGAATGATCAAGAAGTACGATCTCGATGCCTTTGTCATTTCTGGTCCGGGCCACGGTGCTCCAGGCTTGATCTCAAACTTCTACCTGGAAGGCGTCTGGAGCGAGACCTATAGTAACACACCCGAGAACAAGGAGGGCCTCCAGCGGTTCTTCAAGCAATTCTCTTTCCCTGGCGGACATGGAAGTCATATGACACCAGAGGTGAGTTCTCTACCCTTCTTGCAGTTGTCATTGTAGGGACACCGATCACTCGGAAGCTTTGGAGTTGACTTCAAATGCTGGAAGCAACAAATGGGTTGGTCCATTTACTGAAATCGATGACAACAGGTAGTTGGAAGCATCCACGAGGGTGGTGAGCTCGGTTACTCACTCTCGCACGCCTTCGGTGCTGTCTTCGATCACCCCAAGACCATTGCTCTTACGATTGTCGGAGATGGCGAGAGCGAGACAGGCCCACTAGCTACAAGCTGGCACAGCAACAAGTTCCTCAACCCTATCAAGGATGGTGCTGTTCTTCCCATCCTTCACCTCAACGGCTACAAGATCAATAACCCGACCGTACTCGCGCGAATTGAAGAGGAGGAGCTGCTTTCACTGATGCGAGGATACGGATGGACGCCTTATGTTGTTGCTGGCCATGACCTCGAGAGCATGCATCAGGCCATGGCTGCCACCATGGAGACTTGCGTGAAAGAAATCTTGCACCACCAGAAGACGGCGCGTGAGTCTGGCAAGGCGTACCGACCTAGGTGGCCTATGATCATCCTCAGGTCAGCAAAGGGCTGGACTGCACCACGCAAGAATGACGAAGGCCGCTTCCTTGAGGGCTTCTGGCGTGCTCACCAAGTCCCGCTTACTAAGGTGCTCAGTGATCCCGAGCAGCTGAAGATGCTTGAGGACTGGATGCACTCCTATCAACCGAACAAGCTTTTCGGCAAGGAAGGCAAACTCATTCCTGAATTGAGGGAACTTGCGCCTGCAAAGGGAAAGCGTATGTCTGAGAACCCGATTACGAACGGTGGTCTCCTTCGTCGTCCGCTTCGTCTCAAAAACTTCCGAGACTTCGCACTGAAGGTCGACAAGCCTGGTGTCACTACTGGCCCAAGCATGGGCACGTTCGCTGACTTCTTGTTCACGGTCGTCCGCGATAATCAAGAAACCTTCCGAGTCATGGGACCCGATGAGACTGAGAGCAACAAGCTCGGCAAGATCTACGAGGCGGGTAAGAAGGTCTGGATCAACGGGTACCTACCGGAGGACGAAGATGGCGGCAATCTGAGCCCAGAAGGAAGAGTCATGGAGATGCTTTCGGAGCACACTGTAGAAGGCTGGTTGGAAGGCTACATTCTGAGTGGTCGTCACGGACTTTTGAACTCGTATGAGCCGTTCGTTCACATCATCGATTCGATGGTGAACCAGCACGCCAAGTGGATCGAGAAGAGTCTTGAGGTGTCCTGGCGCCAGGCAGTCTCCTCTCTCAACATCTTACTTACCAGCACTGTGTGGCGTCAAGATCACAATGGCTTCACCCATCAGGTATGTCAAATCTTATAGTTTTGGCGAACAAGGACATGAGCACTAACTTTACTTTATAGGATCCTGGTTTCCTTTCCGTCATTGTGGACAAGTCGCCTGAGGTTGTTCGCATCTACTTGCCGCCTGATGCGAACTGCTTGCTCAGCACCATGGACCACTGCTTCCGCTCTACAAACTACGTCAACGTGGTTGTAGCAGACAAGCAGAACCATCTCCAGTTCCTCCCTATGGAAGACGCTGTCGCCCACTGCACCAAGGGAATCGGTATTTGGGACTGGGCTTCGAATGACAGTGGAGCAGAGCCGGATGTGGTCATGGCCTCCTGTGGTGATGTGATGACACAGGAAGCGCTTGCCGCGACTGCATTGCTGCGCACACACTTCCCCGACCTCAAGATTCGATTTGTCAACGTGGTTGATCTATTCAAGCTCATCCCCAACGGCTATCATCCCCATGGTCTGACAGACAGAGAGTACGGCGCCCTCTTCACCAACAACAAGCCAGTTGTGTTTGCGTTCCACTCCTACCCTTGGCTGGTGCACCGTCTGACCTACAACCGCCCGGGCCAGCATCTCCTCCACGTTCGTGGCTACAAGGAGAAGGGCAACATCAACACCCCGCTTGAGCTCGCAATCAGGAACGAAGCAGACCGTTTCTCGCTGGCGATCCTGGCAATTGACAACATGGGCGAGAGACTTGGCAACCAGGGTGCAGGCGCACGCGAAAAGCTCGTTGAACAGAGAATCAGGGCTAAAAACTACGCTTATGAGACTGGCTTGGATGTCGAGGAGTTCACCAACTGGACTTGGCCGTTTTGAGGGCAGCCTCATCTCGCCATGACAGCATGAAGATACGAAATTCGAAAGTAGGAATTAGGACAGGGACTCGACGATATTAATTCAATTTTTCTTTTTTGAAACATGACTTCGCGGCCGATATCCCACGATGTAGCTGGTAATATTCATGATCTTTTCACATGCAAGCACTGTAACATCCAGTCGAATCTGTGTATCCCAGTGACGTGCAATTGACGTGGTTTCGCTTCGACCGAATCTCGGTGTTCGATCACCGCTCATGCAAGGCCAGGTTCGACGAACGCTCCTCAATCACACCACCAATTTTTGCTGATATGCATGAATACTTCCGTCGCTCGCTGAATTAAATACAATCATGGCTTGAAACTGATTGCAGGGTTGATCTTGAAACATTTGGCACGAAGCTTGTGGTACAAGGTTCTCGCTATCGGTACTCCAATTTCTCTCTTCCGGGTGCCAACCTCCGCCGTCTCCCGGGCATAAACCCTTACACCTATGTACCGAGCAGTTTCCATGCCATCGGTAATTCCACGCTAGAAGACCAGAGCAACAGTGTTTGGAACGGTTTCTGGGGCTTTTTGGACTCGGAAGGATCATACATAGTGTGTCGCCGCCGTAAGAAGTGATGACAGACTACTTTGACAGTGGCCGCGAGCGGGAGTTCAATACGTATGTATATGCCATGCCATGTTGCGCTGACAACTGAATACTCAAGCTGACTAAACGTGCACCTCGCAGATACTATGATGCTTATCGCGCTCTTTCGATTTCTGATCCTCCCTATACAGATCTTTATGACGCTGAAGCTGCAGCAAGGCATGAGCCAAAATTGGCTCCAGATCCTACGATCACCGCATTCTGTCAGCTTGGGGCACTTCGCTTAAACACGAAGAGGTGTATGGTGTTTTTCTTTGACCAGACTAATGGATATGTCCTTGCCGAATCAACGCAGTCACATCACAGCGGACATGCTGGCGAACTTTGGCTGGGCAATACCATCATTCCACGGTTAGTAAACCACGACCTCCGATGGGTAGGGTAAAGCTGACCATGCGCGCAGAGGTCTCTCGGTTTGTGAACACACCATCAATATTCCGGAAGGAAACAAGGGGTCAAATCGCCACCACAAGAATGCTGGCGAAGTTCATGTTATCAACAATTTCCTCGAAGACCAAAGATTCTGTGATCGGCCGTATGTGACACAGGCTCCCCATGCACGCTTTTATGCTGGAGTGCCGATCAAAACCCCAAATGGAGCTCGCATCGGAGCCTATTGTGTCCTCGACGATAAGCCGCGGGACGGTGTCAGTGACGATGATGTGGATTTCCTGAAGCACATGGCAGATTTGGTCATGCGCCACCTGGGCAAATTGCGCGAGAGTGCAGAGTTTGGAAGAGGCGCCAAAATGCTTGTTGGGCTTGGAGTCATTGCACATCAAGATGACGGGAACACTGCAAACACCCTACCAATCGAGGGTGTTGCAGACAGGGTTGAAGGCTCAAGATCGCGGCGTGGTGCAAAAACTGCGATGCCGACGAGATCGCCCTCACCTCCCAGTAGCTATACACCAATGTTGTCCGAGTATGCCTCAGACTTTGTTGCGGATACGGATAGTCTGTCCAAGAAACGGCTGAAGTCCCTCAAGCAGCAGGGTCAGCATTCGTCGGGCCTAACTTCAGCCACCGAAACAACTGCGAATCAGACACCACCAGACACCGTGGATTCGACACTAGAGAGTTCGAGGCAGCCGCCGCCACTCACACGAGCACGCCCTTCTGACGAGTCAAGCTCGAGTTATCACACAGATGGCCATGACTCCAGGAACACTCTGGATGAACAAATAAGGCAAATCTTCCAGAGAGCGAGCGCATTGTTGTTGGATGCCGTGAAGAGCGACGGAGTAATATTTCTGGACGCCACCGCCGCAAGATCCTCGAACAACGACGTTACCAGCCGTCGCTTTACCGGCCAAAGTGTATCTTCGACGGAGGAATCTGACAACTCCGCCAGCTCCAATGCCCCCAGGACAGTGACGTCTGGTGTCAAATGCGATGTTCTAGGACACTCTGAGGTGGATGATCGAGGAGGGGCTCCATTGTTTGAGAACATGATCACTGAGCGTTTCTTGACAAGCCTAATGCGGAGATACCCCAAAGGGAAGACGTGGACATTCGATGCCAACGGGCAGGAATCTTCTGAAACATTCCTTCAGGATCTGGCTGGAAGCGTGCCTGAACCAGGAAATTCTACTTCGGCAACACTTTCGAGGACACTTCGAGAAACTCCTAAATTGCAGAGACTTTTCAGTCTCGGTCTGCGGACACTTTGCTTCGCCCCGATGTGGGATCCGGTAAGAGAGCGCTGGTACGCGGCCGCGCTCACCTGGTCTAAATCACCACAGCATGGGTTTTCCAAGGCCAGCGAACTAAGCTACTTGAACGCTTTCTGCGATGTGACCATGGCCGAGGTCTTGCGCATCGAATCCAAGCAAGAGGCTAAATCCAGAGCAGCATTGATGTCTAGCTTCAGCCATGACTTGCGGAGTCCTCTTCATGTACGTCCGATTTGACTGTTGATCTATGGTCTCAAGCTAATTTACCCTTCTCGCTAGGGCATCCTAGGCAGCATCGATCTTCTCAAAGGATCAGCAACGCTTGATTGGTCACTTATCGAGCAGGTGCAGAAGTGCAGCCTCAATCTCGTTGATGTGATCGACCATCTTCTCGATTTTGCACAGATCAACAATAAGGCGACCCTAAGAAGAACATCCGACCATCAGCGCGAGATCACAGCTGGGAAAGCTCCAGCACGGAACGCAACTTCAAATTGCGCGTCACTAAGCAGTACCACTGAAGCCATTGTCGATTCAGTCTTTTACTCACACTACTTCACGAGGCATGACCGGACACAACCACACGTTGACCTTGTGATAGATCTTACGCCGGAGTCAGATATCAGTTGTATGATCTCTGTGGGTGCGTGGAAGCGACTTTGTACCAATATTGTCAACAACGCTCTCAAGTACACCCCCAGCGGCCACGTCAAAGTATCCCTTGATGTGTCGACTCGTGAGACTGGAGGGAAGCAAGCGGTCTTGACAGTCTCTGACACTGGTGTCGGCATGTCACCAGAATTCTTGCAGGAACGTCTCTTCAAGTCGTTTGCCCAGGAAGACACCTTCGCGATGGGCACTGGTTTGGGAATGAGTCTGGTCGCTGAGCTGATCAAGGAATTCGGTGGGGAGATCGAAGTCACTAGTAAAAAAGGATCGGGGACTACTATGACCGTAACGATTCCGTTGGAGGTACCACAAGATGTTACCACAAAAGCAGTGAGCTTCGATGACGATCTTTCGGACTTACGCGTGTTCTACCGTGAGCCTGACGAAATAGAGGATGGCGCGGCCAGAAACCGTCATGTATTGGTTGACGCGGCAAAGCGAACTTTGAGCAATATCGGCGTTGCAGTCAGTTCTTCCGGTGCTAACAGCATCTTCGCGGTCCTGGAAGAGCATTTCAAGCAGTCGCCAAGCGATATACAGACTGCCAAGCACCTCTGGCTGGTTCTTTGCGACTCATTCGCTTCAGCAACACGTCTTCGCGAGCGCTTCCAAGGAGCGAATGTCGAGTTTGTACCTCAACCGTATGGGCCTGGAAGACTTTCCTCAGCACTTCAAACTTTGCGCAATAGTCTTTCAGAAGGAACGGAACGCAGCACGGTGCCCACGTCGCCGCCTCTTGAGGCCACCAGTTCGGACTCGTCTTCTTCTTTCAAGTATCGAAGGAATCGCTCTTTGTCGGCACTGCCCGCTGCACTTGACGAGTCTCTTGAACATCTGACTTTGTCATCGCCAAAATCAAACACGGTGAAGGCTAAAGCTCGCGAAATTGCGGCAGATGGCAATAACCAGTTGACGCTACATGCCACTAACTCTGCCATTGAGAACACTGTGGCAGGTGGTAGTGATATGTCAATATCTGTACCAGATACAGAGTCCTCTCCAGCGCCTGGTCCACTCCTGCTGCTCCTCGTCGACGACAACGTAAGTGCAGTAACTCTTAATGATGTAATGATTGAACAGCACTGACATCGCTCCAGCCTATCAACTTGAAGCTCCTCTCAATGGTCGCCGACCGCAACAATTATCCCCGGCTACTCGCGACAAACGGCCAAGAAGCCGTGGATGCTTATGTATCGCGAAAAAAAGCGAGTCCGCCAATAAAACTGGGAAACAAAGCGCTCTCTCGCATTCCAAACAAAAGACCAGATGTCGTGCTCCTTGATTTGAATATGCCGGTGATGAACGGCTTCGAAGCAGCCCGGCAGATACGACAATTCGAGAAGCAAACCGGCGCGCCTCCTGCTGTGATCATCGCAATTACGGGACTAGGCGACGACATAGCGAGAGCAAAAGCCTATCAGCATGGTTTCAATTTCTTCATGTCGAAGCCGGTTAGACCGAAAGATGTTACGGATATGCTGCAGTCGATTATACAGACAAAGAGTCAGGACAGTCAAAAGAAATTCGGAGTTGGAGGATGAGCGGCTCGGCGGGCCAGGACGGGGAACGACCAGCCTGAGTACACGCTCGACAGGACGACATGACGAAGCAATGGCATGATACGTTACGGATGGCTGGAGGCAGAAGAAGTCAACGCCAGTCGATACAGCGGCTGCGTCCAAATTCCTTATGGCACGTTTATGATCGCCGCGAGACAGAGCAAATGATCATTATATTTCTCACTATGAAGACAAAATAGACACGAATCACACGCACTTTGACGTAGGTCAAGAAGCTGCACTATACATACCAGACGGTTCTCCACCACCCAAGCAAAGATTTGTATACCGCGACCGCAATCGCAATCTTAATAAACTTCTGTGCTACACGTGAAATATGCCTCCGCCGCAGCCCGCACCTCAGCACCACCAATGACAGATCCCATCACAGCCAAGCCTGCCGTTGAGATAGTGAGAGTTCGTATACAGACTTTGAGCGTGGCGATTGTTTCGTATCATGTCGCGAAATTGGCTCAAAACAACTCGCGATGACTTCTGTGGCCAGGGGTAATCTACCTCAAAAATGCTCAGAGCTGGACATATTTGAACGCTCACGCCCATGCTGCTCCAGAGGGTGATTTCAGTTCATACTTGTTCGATTCACTTTACAAGGACTGGTGTCACTTCTCAGGCATGCGATGCTCTGGTACGGAGTCCATGTCCTGGAGTTGTGGTGGCCATGATGACCATCGGCATCTCGATTGCAATATGGACTCACTATGACATACACATCAACGACACATATGGATACTAAGGACACGATACAGAACGGATGGGAAGGCACATGAGATGGTAACAAGATATAACGTTCAACCAACTTTCAAAATTGTGTTGTTACATAACGTTTGTGGTATTGGCGTCAGTAGAACCAGCAAACTGCATATCAGAAGAGGACGGGACTCGCCGTCGGATCCGCCAAACCCCGAGAGAAACTAAAAAAGGATGGAAAACAAGACCCCATGCGCGAAATGCAAGCAAAAGGTATCGTCTATGAAGGGGGAGCCCTGCCCCCTAGATGCTGCCCCACAGCCATGAGAGTGAAGAAGAAGATGAAGAAAAGATTCGTGCCATCGTGGCGTAGCCGGGTGCTTTTCTGTTGGACGCACTGCATTTAGTTGAGGCCGTGGCGGCGGTGAGCGTGACGGCGGTAGTGCGCGGGGGCAGCAGTCTCGTAGACCTGGTCGTAGACGGTGGTGTAGGCCTCGACGGTCTGGTAGACGGTCTCGTAAACGACGTTGCCCTGGTCGTTGTTCTGGGGAGCGGGCATGGTGACGAGGGTGGTGGCCTGGGGCTGCTCGGCGGGAGGAGCGGGCTTGCTCTCAGCGGCAGGGGTGGGCTGAGGAGCAGAGTAGGCAGGAGCAGAGTAGGCGGGAGCCTTCTCCTTCTGCTTGTAAGAGTCGGGAGAGGGAGCGGCGGCAGAGGAGCTAGGGGCAGCAGAAGAGGCCTCGTCGTTCTTGGAGTCATCGTTGGAGGAGCTGGAGCCGGCGCCAGATGATGAGCCATAGTCGAGACCGCTGTTGGAGGAGGCAGGGGTCTTGATCACGTCGAGGACAGGGGTGATGTTCTTGCCCTTGTCGGCAGGGCCGTTGCCACCACCGTTGTAGCAGATCTGCTGGTTGGCCTTGCACTTCTTCTCCCAGACCTTGCAGTTCTCAGAGCCGGCGGAAGAAGCATCGTCGTAGCACTCGTCAAGCTTGGCCCAGCAGTCCTTGTCGGCCTTCCAGCAGCCCTCCTCATCGCTGAAGTCGGGGAGCTCAGTGCCACACCAGTTGCCGTTGCTCAGAACGCAGTCGGAGGGGGCAACACCGTTGACCTGCTTCTGGCTGCGGAGGGCGGCACCGGACTCAACGGACTTGTAGACCTTGGGGCCAGGGATGGTGAAAGGCTTAAGGGGCTTATCGAAGGCGTTGTACTGGTTGCCGGGGTCGGACATGCTGGTGTAGCCGGGGATGGAGACAGTCTCGGCAGGGCCGGCAGAGCCAGTGGACTCAAGGAAGATCTGGGCGCAGCCAACGTAGTACTCGGGCTGGTTCTTGACGGCGATGTTGTGGAGGGCGAGGAGCTCAGGGCGGACAAGGTAGTCACCACCGGCAAGGGAGTCGGGGATGGTGACGGAGATGCGGCCAGCGTTGCCAATCATCTTCTGGGTGCACCACTTGCCAGAGCTCTCATCGTAGCCCTCGTCCCAAAGCTTGAACCATCCATCACCAGCGGCGGTGTCCTTGGTGGCGTCGTCAACCTTCTTGAGGTAGACGGAGCAAGGGCCCATGTGGCCCATGTCGAGAGGGCCCCTGGAGTAGTCCTCAGGCCACTGGCGGTACTCGAAGGAGAGCTGGTGACCACCAGTGATAGGGCAGGTGCGGCGCACAGGCTGGGTGCCATCCTTACCGCAAGCCATATCCTTGGAGCCAAGGTCGATGACGGGGTCAACAGCGCCAACGGGGTCGAGAGGAGCACGAACACAGGTTCCGGAGCCCTGGCCTTGACCGTCAATGTAGATTTCGGACATGACGGTGTGGGCGGTCGCGCCGGCCGCCAGGGCCAGAGTTGCAGCGGTGTACTTCATGATGTCTGGTTTCGATATGTTGTATGGAGATTTCTGGAGCAGTGTTGGGGTCGTTGAACAGCCTTCTCAGTATAGATAGTGCGCGGAAAATGAATGGACGCGATAAACGCTTGGTGTTGCTGAAAAGAGAGTGTGGTTGCGAACGACTGAGAAAGACGGCGGTTGCAATAACGAAATGGGCACGACGGGGCGGAAGACAGTAGATATAAATCAGGGGAGCCATCTGGCAAAGTCTAAACGGCGGGCACGGCGTGAGGTGCAGATGGTGAAACACTCGGCGGAGCCATCAAGCGCTGAGACCGGGGCCAAACCCAGGAACGCACAAGCCGTGATGGCCAGGAACCCGCGTACCGTGGTTGGCTGAGAAGCATCGCCTCCTGCCTACGCCCATGTTGTCGACCGGGAGCCTCTCGCGGCAAACGCATCGACGGAATACGAGACTCCACCGCAATTTCACAAGCAAAGCTTGGCGCATACTCGCGCCGCTGCCCTCTAAGCCCTTTCTCGTAACACGACACGCCTGCAGAGATTTGGTATCCACAGACGCCTTCTGGACCTGAAACGATTCATGCCCCCATGTGTTGGCGCGTGGAATTCCTCGCAGCGTCTGATGCCCCCCTGTGCCAGTCGATCATGACCGAATGTAGCCTCGCATCCATTACGGCGTCTAGGGAGTCTGCGACAGGGAGACCGTGACGGAGGCTGGCATGTCTTTCAATCACGCGTCCTTTGCCGGCGACGGCTCCCCGTGTCTTGCAACGTGGACTGCAGCATGTAGGCGTACAGCAGCGATCACAATCATACACCATGTGCTTCCAACCTCAAATCGCTAAACCTGACTCGTCCCAACACAAATGACGCCAATATCAACGACATCGATGCTTGCATAAAACACAGACCCGTCTTGGGCGTCAGCCTTGCAACCCATGTTCCGGGTGACGACGGGGCGTGCTCAACGGCAGAAGATTGGCTCATAAACAAGCAAGTCCTTCGGCGTTTCGGAAGTCGATACTATATTATACAATCCTACCCAGGCTCAGCTGGCTGGGGTACTGCTGGGTCTAGGCTTCGAAATGTCCTGGGGAGGAATCCAGGACATTTAATACAATTTCCGCGCATTGCCAGGCATCGGACTAAAAAGTGTCACGTCCATCGCGTGCATATGAAGCAAGCACTGGGCCACGGCAACGCCGCGCGTTCACTTTGAAGATGTCTGAGGCATTTCTAGCGGTTTGGAAGTGGGCAGCGTCTGCTGCTTCAAGGCTTGAGGAGATTCAAAAGGGCATGGCTTTGACCGTTTCACAGCTTTGCTGCGAGACGACAGATTTCCCATCGAACACGGCCAAACGGCTCACCAAAACATCGGTGCTGGCAAGCAGCACGTTGCAATTTCCGCAGGCTGAGGATTCCTCATGCTGAAACCGAGGATGACAAGTGCAACAGTCGTCAAGCACTTCGGAGTACTGCATGTAGTGGGCTGTCTCGCGGTCTAAGTTCAAACACCGTATGAGCCTTTCAGTGGCAGAACGAGCAGTACGGATTTTGAAGCCAGACCGCGAGGCTGTCAACATCCACGCCGCCTGAGCAATGCCAAAAAGGTCGTGGCGAAGTGCTGTCACAATTTCCATCATCTTGACACGAGGCTGGGCGCTTTCTGGCGTCTGGCAACTTTCGGTATCGCCTCGCTGACTGCAGACTGAGCATCTCGGCCATTGAGTGATGGCATTGAGTCGCGTGCGTGTTCTCATCACGTATCTCTCTTGTCGAACCTCTCTTGTCGAACCTCTCTCAGGACTTTACCGAGATTCAATATCAAATTCAGAAGTTTAGATGCACCTACGTGATATTCTGGAACGCTGCAACAAGTCTTTTTCAATCTACTAATCCTGTTCGCGGGCATTGGATGCGTGGTCAAAACGCTGGCCGACTGTTCGTGGTCTCCAGACAGGCGTCCACCTCTAGTAGAGTTACAACATCATATCACGTACCCAGGAACCACGTGCTACATACAACTCGATCTCTGAAGCTCACGCCATGACATAGTACACATGGCAAATAACTCGTGTCGGCTCTACCGAGGTTACGACACCACAATACCATATGCTTCTGGGTGATCATCTTACAGAGTTAGTATGATCACCATGTGAATTAAGTTTTTTCGTATCTCGTCAGGGCAGCGACTTCAGGCTCATGGCATTGGTTTTAGGCGTCTCAAAAACGAGGTACAACTCCCAATGTGCCCTTCGCTTATACCGTACCTGGCAGGTCAAAGGCCGACACGACCGAGGATATCTCATATGGCTGTTCATCCGACCCCCGCAGAAAGTTAATCCACCGCTTCCCAAGACTACCCCAAGAAGATACCCCCGCGTGCTGATCGTGCGATATTAGCCTGAATCGTCCATTGGTAGTGATCACCTGCTACCAGATGGCACCCAAGAGGTACAACCCTAGGCGATGACGAGCATTGCCATGGTTTATGCGGCCAGAAGACGTTGCTCGCCAAACTAGGACTCCACATTACCATACAACCGGAATAATTAGAAGACGCTCGTGCTATGTCGGCGTTTGCAGTATAAAATACATAGCATGGCCCAGTAAGCCATATTTGCGGTAGCAGTATCTCCAAATCAGGAGTCCTCTCGGTCAATATGTTGGCGGCACTTCTACTTCTACCTCTTGGTCTGGTTGCCGCAGAAGATGGCTTGGCTGCCTGGCTTCGCTATGCTCCGGTCCCCAATGCTGAGCAATATCACGAGTTGATTCCTTCAACTATTCATGCTCTGAACACCTCGGAAGTCAGTCCGGTCTACACCGCTGGAGAGGAGCTGCGACATGGCATCAGCAGCATGTTCGGCAGCGACTGCGAAGTCAAGCACAAGGGTGCCAATGGCTCAGCAGACTTGATCGTGGGAACTGTCGACGCTTACTCCAAGCTGGGTGGCAAGACTGAACATGTTCCGGAACTCATCGAGGATGGTTTCTACTTGGACACTACTGGCGAGCAAGTCCTCATTCTGGGACAGAACGAGCGTGGCGCCATCTATGGCGCTTTCGAATACCTCAGCCTGCTGGGACAAGGAAACGTCACCGAAGTCGCCTTTGCTTCCAACCCCGACGCACCTGTCCGCTGGATCAACCAATGGGACAACTTGAGAGATGGCGGCACTCACGGTTCAGTCGAGCGTGGTTACGGCGGTGACTCCATCTTCTTCTGGGACGGCGTCGTTCGCGAGGATCTCACCCGCGCGGCCCAGTACGCTCGCATTCTATCTTCCATCGGCATCAACGCCGTTGTCATCAACAACGTCAATGCCAACGAGACCATTCTGAACGACACCAACTTGGACGGTGTTGCAAGGATCGCAGACGCTTTCCGCCCGTACGGTGTTCGCCTTGCGATGTCTATGTACTTTGCCTCGCCTAAAGCTCTTGGTTCTCTGGACACTTTCAACCCTCTCGACGCAAAGGTCCAGTCGTGGTGGAACAACATTACCGACGTCATCTATGAGAAGATCCCCGACTTCGCGGGATACTTGGTCAAGGCCAACTCAGAGGGACAGCCGGGCCCAATTACCTACAACAGGACGCTCGCTGAGGGTGCCAATATGGTGAGTGCATAATTTGGGTGCTTTTGACATAGCTCCGCAGGCATGCTAACTTTTGACCACCAGTTCGCCCGTGCTTTGGCTCCTCATGACGGAACCATCTTCTTCCGTGCCTTTGTATACGACCACGAGAACCTGAACGAGACCAACTGGAAGGCCGACCGTGCCAATGCTGCTGTCGAGTTCTTCGAAGGTCTTGACACCGAATTCGACCACAACGTCGTGGTACAAATCAAGCATGGCCCCATCGACTTCCAGGTCCGCGAGCCAGTATCACCACTGTTCACACACCTCAGGCAGACGCCCACTGTCAACGAATTGCAGATTACCCAGGAGTATCTCGGCCAGCAAGCTCACCTCGTCTACCTGGCTCCTTACTGGAAGGAGATCCTCGACTTCGATCTTCGCGTTGACAACCAGAGCTCTCCACTTTATGACATTCTCGGTGGTAGACGCTTCGGTACAAACCGCGGAGGATACGCTGGTGTCGCCAACGTCGGCACGAACACGACATGGTTGGGCTCTCACTTGGCCATGAGCAACTTGTACGCCTTCGGCAAGCTGGCCTGGAACCCTCACAACGACCCTTCGGAGATCCTCGACTCCTGGACCAGACTCACTTTCAGCCACGACCAGGAAGTCGTCGACACCATCAACCACATGTCCATGGTCTCGTGGCCCATGTACGAGAACTACACCGGAAACCTCGGCATCCAGACTCTGACCGACATCCTCAATGGCCACTACGGCCCCAACCCATTGTCTCAAGACGGCAACCCCTGGGGACAATGGACACGCACTGATGGACACGGCGTCGGCATGGACCGCACCACCTGGAACGGCACCGGATTTGCTGGCCAATACCCGCCCCAAGTCACCGCCGAGTACGACACCATCGAAGCAGTCCCAGACAACCTCCTCCTCTGGTTCCACCACGTCGCCTACGACCACGTCCTCAAATCCGGTAAGACCGTGATCCAGCACTTCTACGACGCCCACTACGACGGCGCCGCCGTCGCCCAGACTTTCCAACACCACTGGGCCACGCTCAAAGACAAGATCGACCAGGAGCGCTACGAGCACGTGCTCTTCCGCCTCGTCTACCAAGCCGGCCACAGCCTGGTGTGGCGCGACAGCATCGTCGACCTGTACTTCAACCGCAGCCAGATCGCCGACGAGCACAACCGGGTGGACCACCACCCGTGGCGCCTCGAAGCCGAGGACATGGAGCTCGACGGCTACGAGCGCTACGCTGTCAATCCTTTCTACTCTGCTTCCGAGAGCTGGGCGATTGTCACTTCCGATAACACGACCACGGGTACTGCTTCCACTAAGGTTCCTTTCGAGAGTGGGACCTACGATGTCGCGGTCGTGTACTACGACCAAGCTATCGGAAACGCGACTTGGGAGCTGTGGCTTGACGAGACTCAGGTTGGAAAGTGGCACGGCGATCTTGAGTATGTTCTCGGCAAGGCACCGACCTTTTACATTGATGGTCAGACCGCAACGAGAATTACTTTCGAGGGTGTCGAGGTTGAGAAGGGCCAGGAGTTGAAGATTGTTGGTCACCCGGATGGACAGGAGCCTGCGCCTGTGGACTATGTTGTCTTCTTGCCGGAGGGCGTTATTGACTAGCTGGGGTCAGTCTCGGTAGTCAATTAATATGCGGAAATAATTGTATTCTGTGTCGTAATTCAGATGTCAGTGACCAAGCTGTCTAAAATCCATGTTGGTGACGCAGAAAAAATAGCATTGGATGCAGTCCATTTGATGTGTCGAGGAGCCATGCGCAAGACTTCTTTCTTCCGGACCATTCATGAAGGACTTGTGTCCACTTCACATTCAAGATAACAGCTACACGTAGTAATCGAAGATGATCCATGCTCATGTACTTCAATCACGAATGCAACGTACATGTACTTGTGGTAAAGAAGGGTTAGGGTTGGAGGCGAGGCCTGATGCCTTTTCGCAAAACACAACCTCATGCGGTACATTATCCGTAGAGGAAGCTTGACCAAGTTAGATGTATTCATCCCAAGACACTAAGATCGTTTGTTTCGCTTCAGGCACTTTCCTACATTGCAAGCACGAGAGGACCGAACATCAATAGCATTCACAAGGAAGTCACAAAAGCCGACGCCGACTTCAAACCCCAGAGACAGCCCACCACCACCACCACGTCCAATCCGCACTCAAACCCCTCCCCAATGTCTTCGATAGAAGAAGAAAACGACATGGTCCCACCAGCCACCACCTCAGCCCTGAGGTACGAGCTACTGGCGAAATGCTCCGTACGTATGCGCTCACCGTAGCAGAACTCAACTCACTCGCGCAAAAGCACCAATGGCTAACGAAAAGCTTCAATTCACAGACGACCCGCGCGCGAGCAGCAACGCTGCACCTCCCACATGGCCCCGTGCCGCTGCCGATTTTCATGCCCGTGGCCACGCAGGCTTCGCTCAAGGGCCTGACGCCGAAGCAGCTTGAGGAGACGGGGTGTAGGCTGTGTTTGAACAATACTTATCATTTGTACGCGGAACTGCTCCGATCGCAAGCTGGACGGGAAGATGAATGTATACAACGCTGGACACCACGGACTGACGCTATGTGCGAAGGGGATTGAAGCCTGGACAAAAGACGCTCGATGCCGTGGGCGGCGCGCATAAGCTGCAGTCCTGGCCGCATAATATCTTGACAGGTACTTGAAGAGTGGTTCTTGCTTTTTGCTGTGTTGCATATGTTGGACTGACATATGAGTAGACAGTGGAGGGTACGTTTCCCCCGTCTATGCCATTACGAAGAAGAAACAACAGCTGATAACCCACCCTCCTCCAGCTTCCAAATGGTCTCCCTCCTCCAACTCGCCCAAGTCACAGAAGAAGGCGTCCGCTTCCTGAGCCCTCACGACAAATCGCCCATGTACGCCCGAAGCCCTCTACTGAACCCGACCACGCTCGACTACTACTACTAACACCCACCCAGGCTTCTAACCCCCGAGCATTCCATCTCCCTCCAGAACAGTATCGGCTCCGACATAATCATGCAACTCGACGACGTCATCGCCACAACCTCCCCCGACCACGCCCGCATCCACGAAGCAACCCACCGCTCCATCCGCTGGCTCGACCGCTGCATAGCCGCGCACGCCAACCCCAGCACGCAAAACCTCTTCTGCATCATCCAAGGCGGCCTCGACCTGGCCCTGCGCCGCGAATGCACCACCGCCATGCTCGCCCGCGACACGCCCGGCATCGCCATCGGCGGCCTGAGCGGCGGCGAAGCTAAAGAAGAGTACTGCAAAGTCGTGTCGACGTGCACGGAGATGCTGCCGGAGCGCAAGCCGCGGTACGTCATGGGCGTGGGCTTCCCGGACGACCTGGTCGTGTCCGTCGCTCTCGGCGCAGACATGTTCGACTGCGTGTGGCCGACGCGCACCGCACGCTTCGGCAACGCGGTCACAGGCAGCGGCCTCCTGAACCTACGCAACCAGATCTTCGCCGAAGACTTCGGGCCGGTGGAGGACGGGTGCGGGTGCATGATTTGCCGCTCGCCGGGCGAAGGCGGGCTGGGGATCACGCGGGCGTTCATCTATCACACTGCGGCGAAAGAGACGGCGGGGGCGCATTTGCTGAGCATTCACAATGTGCATTTCCTGCTGGATTTGATGCGGAGAGTAAGGGAGGCGATTTTGGAGGATGGGTATCCGGAATTTTTGAAGGGGTATTTTGGGAAGATGTATGGTGGGGAAAAGGAGAAGTATCCCGGCTGGGCGGTGGAGGCGTTGAGGGGGGTCGGGGTGGATTTGATGAGTGAGTGATGTTGAACGATGCTGAATGATGGATTCGAGAGGGTGGAAGGCATGCGTTCGAAAAAATGTCTGGAGGACGATTCGCAGTTTTCAGAAGACGATCGAAGGCAATGATCGTCTTCGGTGTGTGGCAAGGCGGGTTCAGGTAAGCACATACACCTCAAGGCCTCATCAATGGCTGCTCGAGATGGATCAATTCGACGATGACTCGAACCGAGAGGCCCAGGCCGTTGATCGTATTTGTTCGTCTAATACTCGTCACTATCATCGGTGATGTCCTTCACCATATCGAACCAGCCTCCACCGCCAAACTGCGCACTGCTCTTGCCCCTGTTCTTGAACCCGAACGTCTCGTAATAAGGAATCATCTCCTCGTGCGCAATCAACGCAGCCTTGTCAGCAACATCCTGCTTCGCAAGCCTGTCAAGGTACGCTTTCATCAGCGTCGACCCCAGACCCTTGCGCTGGTAATCGGGCAAGACGGCGAGAGAGTGGATGGCGACGGTACGACCGTGCGATTTGTGGCCTAGCGAGGGGTCGTTGGGGTCGTCGGAGGGAATGCCCATGTCTTTGTCGGTGACGGTCAGGCCGGTGGTCATGGTGGCGACGATGTGCCCGAGCAGGACGGATTTGCGCTGCGGCGCGCCGGTGTAGACTGGCGATGCGGTGGCGGCGGTGGGGATGTCATTGCCTTCGTGGGAGGTGTAGATGCCGAGGGAGAGTTCCGAACATTTTCCTAGGCGGTATTGGAACTAAGAAAGAGAGAGAGGTTCGGGTCAGAGATAGTTTGTGGAATCTCAGCTGGGATGTAATGTGTGTGTGTGTGTGGCGATGGATGGATGTGCACGATGGATGCACAGGCTGGAACGTGAGGTTGTACTGGTCGGGGAACGAGCCGCTGGGTTGATGCAAGCAAGGTGTTCTTTTGCGTGGGCGGACAAAGGTGCATGAGCGGGAAGGGAACTGTGGTTGCACATGCTCATGCAGACGGGAGTGAATGTTTGGAAAGGAGCATCACGTGTGCTTTCCCAAAGAGGTATGAGGCCACTTCAGGCCGACACAGCGCTAGGGGAAAGTAGGAGGCCAACGCATACAGCAAATGCGTGACACGTGAAATGTCACAATGTGGTAGGATGTGGCAGGACACCTGCAACCGGCAGATGTATCATGATGAGAGGAAGAAAACGGTTGGCTCACCTTTTCTCTGGTGGCGCGTTCCTGAGGCGGAAAGGCGGCTTCCTCGAGTATCACGCAGCTCTCGACGTCGTTCAAGGTGAGGGTCTGTGTGTAGGGATGTAGGTCGTCGCGCTTGGAGTTTTTCTGGGCCTGCTCGGCGAACATGTTGCCCTGTCGAGGTTTGTCGGGTTGCTGCTGCTGCTGCTGCTGCTGCTGTTCTGAGTCGGAGTCGGGCTTGCTGGTGCGGTCCAGTGGGCTCATGCTGGAGATTGCGTCGTCCTTGGCGAGCTCGGTAAGGTCACGAGGCATGGCTTGATAAGGTCGGGTATTTGAGTTGGCTGGCTGGGATGGGATGCTCAGGTATGCAAGTGCGGGGATGGAGCTGCAAGAGGATGACGGAGTGATATTGTGGAAGATGGATTTGGCTAAGAATGGACGGAGGGCGGGTGGAGATCCAATGGGAGCCCAAGGTCGTACAGATGAAGTGTCTGTGGTTTCGCGAGAAGGGCAAGGCTCGGTGGGAGTGGAGAGTGGGGTGTGTCGGTAATGTTGGTGATGGACGTTGGCAGACGCACGACATATAACTGTACTTAAGCGCGAAGCAATGGCGTCACAAGGGAACGAGGGCAGAATTGTGAAGACAGCACGGGGACGAGGGAACACGGCTAGTGAGGACAGGGTCTGACAGGGCCTGGGTTGGGGCTGTTGATTGTTTTCGTGTACCCATCTTTAGTGCTCGTGGAGAGAGAGAGAGAGAGAGAGAGAGAGAGAGAGAGAGAGAGAGAGAGAGAGAGAGATGCGATCATGCTCTCTCGTTATTAGATCAAACAAGAATGACGATGAGCTCGGCTGGCGGCGGGGCTCCCTGTCAAACGGTGGAAGAGGGAGCCTCCGGGCGTTTTTGGTGGGGGGCGAGCTGTCTAGCTTAGTTGTCTAGTTGTTGATTAGATTAGTCGAGGGCGAAGATGATGCTACCGCCGCCGTCTGCACATCAAGGGTGCGTGCAGGGCACCAACAAACCCGGCGGCCGGGTTGCGACAGGCAGACAGGCAGGCGTGAAGTACGAACAGCAGCAGCAGCAGCAGCAGCAGTGATGGATCATTGACCGCTTCTCTCGCACCCTGCCTGGTGCCTGCGTGCTGGAGTGTCTGCTGTATGATGTGCTGTTCGCTCGCTGGGAGTGTCTACTGCATGTGCTGTTCACTCTGAGTGGCATGGCATCATCGTCGGCCTTTCGCCCTTCACAACTCTTCTCATCCGTTCGACTGCCTTCTGCTGCCTCACTTCCCTCGCCGCATTCTTAGTCATGTGTAGAGGCTACCTCGCTTGCTAGCACCAGCCATCCACCAGTAGTCGCATCCGTCGCCGCCGCCGCCGCCACCACCACCACCACCTCCAACTGACTACTCCTCCCCCTCCACTCCTCCCACACTCACTTCCCTCACTCCGCCCACCCTCTCACAAGCGCCACAAACAATCGACCTGCTCTGCTGCTTCTAGACGACTCGCCCGTACACACAGCTCCACCCTCACGCCCGCTTCTATCAACTCGCTGCTCGGGTGTCACTCTCGCCAAAGTCGGCAGCCAGACGTCGACCTGTCACTCCGCTGCAAACACTCACCATTCGAGCGACGTGCATGCGAGCTATCACCACGCAAGGCACACACCACACCAACCCGCCACTCCACTCCCATCAAGCCCTCTCAACACCGCCAACATGTGAGTACAGTCCCCGACAACCCTCGTCCTCTTCCACCCGCCTCACCGGCCCGCCGTCTCACTGTCAGACCCGTCCTGTGCCACCGCAACAAACGAACTGACCTTTTGTGTTTGTTCTGCCCAGGCCGCGAGTCACCATATCTATCACTGCGCCCAACCATGCCCTCGATCAGGAGCTCCTCAACCTCGACCTCCCGCCTGGTCTCACCATTCTCGACCTCAAGGCCTTCGTCAACGCCGAGACCGACTTCCCTCAAGACCAACAACAATTCTACCTCAACAACGCTGTCCTACAGCCCGATTCAAAAACGCTAGAAGAGGCGGGAGTGAAGGATGATGATATGATTGTGTTGTTGACCCGCCCACCTCAACAACGGCAACAGCAACAACAACAACGGCGACCGCAGCAGCAACAGCAGCAACAGCAACAGAACAACATGGGTGCACAACAGAGAGGCTCGCCGGCCGACATCGAGAGGACAAGGCTGAGCATATTAGGCAATGCAAACGCCATGGCTCAGGTTAGAGAGCAGAGGCCCGCTCTAGCCGAAGCAATCAACGACAGCAATCGTTTCCGCGAGGTCTGGATCGAGATGATGCGCGAGGATGAACGTAGGGAGGGTGAGCGCATGGAACAGATGCGACTGCTCAACGAGGATCCATTCAACGTCGAGGCGCAGAGGAAGATTGAGGAGATGATCAGGCAGCAGTCGGTACAGGACAACCTGCAGCACGCATACGAACACAACCCAGAGGGTAAGTGATGTTCGTCTTCTTGCAGTGCGTACATTGGCTGACATCACTCTCAACCAGTCTTCGGCCGCGTAACAATGCTCTACATCAACGTCGAAGTCAACCGCCACCCAGTCAAAGCCTTTGTCGATTCCGGTGCTCAGACAACCATCATGTCACCATCCTGTGCTGAAGAGTGTGGCATCATGCGTCTAATTGACAAACGCTACTCGGGTGTCGCCCGTGGTGTCGGAACCGCCAACATCATCGGCCGTGTGCACTCAGCCGACATCAAGATTGGCGCCGCAGTTATGCCCTGCTCCTTCACAGTCATGGAGGGCAAAGACGTCGATCTCCTCCTCGGCCTCGATATGCTCAAGCGCTTCCAAGCCGTCATCGACCTCGCCCAGAACAAGCTCATCTTCGGCCAGGGCAACGAAGTCCCCTTCCTAGGCGAAGCCGACATCCCCAAATCTCTCGAAGAAGCGCAAGCCAACGAGCCCACCGTCCCTGGTCCCAACGGCACAGCAGTCGGCGCGGAGACAGGAACAGTGAAACCAGAACCTTCATCGTCGAGCGGCAAGGGCAACTTCAAAGGCCAAGGTCAGACTCTCTCGCCCGCTTCGTCATCGTCCAAGGCGCCAGCTACTGCTTCGTCCGCAGGTAGCAGCGGCAGCAAACACAAGAAGGAAGACATAGATCAGCTGGTGAATCTCGGATTCTCCGAGGCGGAGGCCATCAACGCGCTGAACGCGTGTGACGGCAACGTGGAGTACGCTGCGGGCCTGCTGTTCCAGGGTTGAAGCGAAGTAACGGTCTTTTTGAAAGAGAGATCTCATGAAGTCGAGGTTTCCACACTCTTCGTTTCCCACAGCCGAAACTTTATGGACAGACAGACAGAAAGACAGCAGATAGCGTTTTATGATACACCCACCCGACCGGACCAAAACGAACATTCTTTTCCCTCTGTGCCCAATGTCAGTATATCACAGAAAACACCGAGCGTTCATCTGTCCATGAATGACTCTGTGACATTTACATTGACCCCCTCCATCATCACGGCGATGACTCCCTGCATTGTTTATTCGAGCCGGATCGCGATACTTCCAACCAGTCACCGAAACCTCTCGATGAGGAGTAGGAGGATCTCCGATAATCATCGACAATCCCAGTGGACGAAAAATCGATGTACATTACCCAAAACAGACGGTGTGTATATCTCTCCTCGACCCCTTTTTTTTCCAACGCCATTGCTGCTCATAGCGAGGGAGAGAGAGAGAGAGAGAGAGAAAAGAGGGCTCAAGCGAAGGCATGGGAAACGAGCGGAATGCAAAAGGTGGTTTGGTCGATGGGATGGAATGGTGGATATGTGATGAGGTATGGATAAGAAAACAAAGTCGGACCATCGCTTCGAGGGCGCAAAAAAAAAAAAAGAAAAAAACAGCAAGCGCCTGCGTAATGGAGAAAACGGACAAGGGAATAAGAAACTCCCTCGCCGAA
Source organism: Cladosporium colombiae (assembly GCA_026122715.1). NCBI lineage: Eukaryota > Fungi > Ascomycota > Dothideomycetes > Cladosporiales > Cladosporiaceae > Cladosporium > Cladosporium colombiae. The sequence goes on along the minus strand of JAKZFA010000008.1, from coordinate 177,437 downwards.
CCTTTCAACGTGTTTTGATTCCGGCATCGTCGCTCCGTCACATGTGATACTCTCTCCCATTCGACGATTTTTTGGCGAAGAGACCAGAACAGGACAGGAAGGGGGGAAAAAACCTCCGGCTCGTTGCCAACCTAGCCAAAGGGGAAGGGAAGAGAGAGAAAGAAAAGAAAGAAAGAAAAAAATGGACCACATCGAAAGGACAGGAATCGCCGATCAAGCCATCTCGACAGAAGGCCAGAACAACCTCCCCTTCCGCCCAACCCTCATCTCGAAGATCCCCTCCTCGCACGCCGCCCACAGCGTCCTGCCATCCCCGCTCATCGCCAGCCCGGCCGTCCTAACGCCCATCTCGCGACCTGTAATCCCTCCGACGCGCATCCTCCGCAGCACGGCTTCATACCCATCTGGGAACGCCGCAAGACGCGATATCGTCGCCGTAGCATTGGCACCCGTGGCGTAGGCGTTCGGCGGCTGCGTGCCGTCGGGGACAAGAGAGCGCCAGCGGTCACGCTGCGTGACGAGATTGCGGGCGCGGGCGGCGCGCTCTGCTTGGAGTTCGGAGGCGATTTCGGTGGCGGTGGGGCGGGAAGGGGGTGTTGCGCGGGTTGTGTTGGCGGTCGCGGTGGATTCGAAGAGAGGGCCGCGGGCGAGGCTCATGGCGTCTTCAATTGTGCGCCAGGGGTTGTTTGTGGATTCGGGGTCTGGGTTGGATGGGGCGGAGGGACGGGATGTGCTGTTTGATGAGGAAGAGGCGGTGGTGGGTGGGGAGAGGATGACGGAGGCCCGACGGCGAGGTTGGCGGGGGTTGTGGTTTGGGCGGGTGGCGGAAGAGGATTCGCTCGTGGTGGTCTCGCTGCTTCTGGCGTCGAGGGTTGGGAGGTTGTGTCGACTGGAGGAATCGGCGTCACCAGGCACTTGGATTGGAGTGAGGCGGTGTTCTTCCGCTGCTTCTATTGAGAGCTCCGGTCGGGGGTTTGCGTTCATTCTTGCCAGCTCTGGGAAGTCTGTGTAAAGCGTCGAGACGTCACCAGAAGTCCTCGTAGCAGCACTGTCCGGGTTTGGTGTGTTCGAAGAGCTTGATCTGGCACCGCTGCCGAATATGTCTGAGGAAGTGTAGTTGACACCTCTCGCAACGCCAGTCTGACTTCTCGCCTCTTCTCTCTGTCTTGTCGTCCGCAACGTATTCAGTATCTCTTGTTCTCTGGCAGTAAGTCCTTGTGGGTCATCATCAAGAGCAGCTCGAGATCCTGAAGTCCCTCGCGAATTGGCCAGTTCCTGCCTGTGTTGTCTCTGCCGGCGTCTTGCTTCAATATACTCCGTAGCAAAATTGACTGCAGTGTTGCTATCCTGGGATTGAGCGTCGCGATACCGCCTGAGGAAATCTCTCTCCAGCTGATCCAGAGTTCTCGTGACAGCATCTTGTGGCGGGCTCGGCTCGTCTTGGGGAGGCAAGTCCTCATACTCAAGCTTTGCTAGGCCCTCCTCTCTCGGGTCGAGCGTAATCACCTGTTTTCTTTTCAAACCTGTGCGCAGATCGCCAATGCAGACTCGTCCCTGATCTTCCGCCCAGATAAGGAAGTCCCATGGATCCGGGGAGAATAACATACTCCTGACAGCACCCGGATGTGGTTGTGGAATGTCCGGCCGTGATCCAGGTATAACAGCAATAATCGCATCCTCATCCTCCAGCTCCGGGTCCGACAAAGTTTCCACGTCCAGCACTGTGATGTACCCTCCTTCCGATCCAAGTGCGACAAGCCGCCCATTTGGACTCCAGGCAGTGGTGAAATATCCCATAGTCGACTCGCTAGACGATACGTGCAAGCTCACCACATTCGTGAGTCTCCACTCCAGGCTTCCGCTGTTCAAGCGGTTGTGAGGTTTCGGGATCTGCGGAGGCGTGTCCTTGATGTCTCGCTGGAAGAAGTATGCCTGGTTAAGGTCTCCAACAGCGACCAGCTTGGTTCCGTCTGGGGAGACTGTCGCGTGGTTCATAGCAAACGGCAAGTCCAGTACGCAGGTTTCCAATCGCTGTGGGAGGCTGTACACCCGCACCGTCTTATCGTTGTTGGTGAGCACCGCCACGATGTCGTCGAGATGTGCTTCCTCGTCTTGTATCCGGTGTATCGATATCGAGTTGACGATCTCCTCGCCAATCCGCTCAACCTTCACAGTCGCACCTCGCCGGGCAGTGGTGCTTCCGCCCAAGGCACTCCCGCTTGCCCACGATCCGCCGACGTCTAACCGCTCGTCAACCTCGCTAGTCCGAGATCCCGACCCATCCACTTTGATTGCAGCGAAGTGTCCCTCTTCCTCTCCACCTACACACACCCAGCCGTATCCAGAAGACGTACATCGCGCCTCAAAAGGCAGCGTGGCAATGAGTCTGCGCTTCCGTGTCGCAGTGAACAGGCAGTAGACGTCATGGCCAGAGGCGTAGTATAGGCGATCGGGCTCGGGGTTGGAGATGTAGTGGCGAAGCTGCCAGTGCCTGCTCGCAGAAGCGCATCAGCAATAGCTCAACGCCGGCTTCTCACTGCCACCACCATCACAGGCCGCATCCTGGCGCATTTCCCGACACTGGGTCCTGGCGAGGACTCACGATACAGGTATGCGCAATGGGTAGAACGATTTCTCCTTTGATACAAAGTCGTCCGCATCCGGGTATCTGTAGAAGCAGAAACGGCAGTTGTCAGCAGTTGCTCCTGCGCATCAGCCAGGGTTCCATGCGGCAGGGCATACGTGATATTCTCAATCGCCATCCTCGCTTCTGCAGTGTGTTCGTCCTGGGGTATCGGCACGCGACTGGCGTCGATCTCTACCAAGTCTGGGATCGAGCTCTCGTCGTCGTGGTCGCTGTCGTTGTCGCGCTGGATGATGTCGTGGCCGTTGCGGCCCGAATTGTTCTCGAAGAGGTAGAGTAGAGATAATGCCGCGAATGGGTTGCTACGTCAGAAGCAGTTCAGCGCCTTTCTCTTTGGTCGCTTGGCTCTTGTCAGACAGAAGCCGAAGTGAAGAAGTCGATGTGCACGTGCGCGGAGGTGGTATGAAGGTCGTGAAGAAGCGTTTGGTGGAAGGGTGCAGGTGGGAGCACCGATGGAAGGAAATGGGCCGAAGAAGATGCGGTATTGGGTGCAGAGCTAGCAATGTTTGCGTAGTGAATAAGAACAAAGGCAGGTGATATGGCAATGGTAGTAAGAGGAGTGATGGATCGATGGATCGTCTCGCGTGGGGTGCTGCTCGAAAGGACAAAGACGAAGGGTCATCCTACGTCAAGCTTCGAACGCCGTGATCCGGGGAACCTGGTAGCTCGTCCATGAAGGCTCGTGCATGCGCTCGTGTCTCGTATCTGCGGTCATTGAGGGGTCTGTACCGTACGGGATTAAGTTCGCAATGAGGTTCCCATAACAGTGTACCAGCGGCAAGTGTACCTCCCAAGCAGCAGCTCTCATATCAGGAAGCTGCGGCTGGCCTGTGATCGCACATGCAACTACATTCACAAGCACTCGAGACACACAGGACAAGCACACGCAACGGTGAAAAACTGGAATGTTGATGGCTATCTTCCGCTCATCGGTAAAGGAAACACTTAAAACAGCAAGCAGACCCTGTGCCATGATGCACCTGTTCCGCCACGAGTTGATATCGTTCAACTCCTTGGGCACCCATAACTCCATGCTTTCGTAAATCATGCTAATCATCAAAGTAAGGAAAGCGCCTTCCGCGGCGTTCTTCGAGATGGACCTTAGGCGTTCAGTGACAGATCAATCTTGATCGCAGCAGGCAAGGCCGACGCGAGCGACCCCAACTAAGAGCTCTCACCTTTCTCACCTTGCACCTTCTTCACCTTCTCGGCCACGGCGGCGAAGAGTGGGTGGTCCTCCTCGAGGCCAGTCAGCTCCTTGGTCGCCGTAGTGGCGTCCAACTCCTTCAGCTTCTTGGCAAGCTCGACCGACGCCTCGTCACCCTCGACGTTCTGGAAGCGCAAGAGCATCTCGATACCACCGAGGAGGTTGTCGTACTTCTCGCCAGCCTCGGCCAGAAGCGCGGCAGGCCCGATGAAACGCTCCTTGCGGCTGATCTTGCGTAGTGGGTCACGGCCGACACGGTCGACAACGTCCTTGAGAGTCGGGTTGGAGATGCGCTTGACAATCGCCTGGACGTATTCGGCCTGCTCCTCTTTGCTGATGTGGGAGTGCTTGGTGCAGATCAGGTGAGCAGTCTCCTTGAGGGTGTTCTGTACAATGTCGTGGAGCTCCTTGTCAGCGAGCACCTCGTGGACGTACTTGAAGCCGCGGTTATGGCCGTAGTAGGCTGCAGTAGCGTGACCGGTGTTGACAGTGAACAGCTTGCGCTCGATGTAGGGCTGGAGGTCTTCGACGAAGTGAACACCCTGGATGGCGGGAGGGTTACCGTCGAAAGGCTTCTCCTCGACACACCACTCGTAGAACTTCTCGATGAGGACGTTCATGCCAGAGCCCTCAGGCTGCACCGGCACAATGCGGTCAATGGCCGAGTTGGCGAAGCGAGCCTTGGGAGCGATGTTGGCCTTGGTCTCATCGGAGAGCTTGCCCTCGATGAAGCCACGGAGAGTGTCAGTGGCACCAATGGCGTTCTCGCAAGCGATGACGGCAAGTGGGTTGCTCTCCTTGCGAGCCTCGATGCCCTTGGCGATGGGCTCAGCGATGAACTTGAGGATGTTGGGGCCGACGGCACAAGTGACAACGTCAGCGGTGGCGATCTCGTGGACGACTTCGTCCATGCTGTACTTGGAGTTCAATGCACGGTAGTTGTCGATGGTGAACTTCTTCTCGCCGTCATCGCCAATCTCGGTGACTTCGTAGCTCGGGGTCTTTTGGAGAGTCTCAATAAGATTGTCCATGACATCCACGAACACGACCTCGAAACCGGAATTGTGCAGGAATTCGGCAACGAAGCCACGCCCGATGTTGCCGCCGCCAAAGTGAACGCCCTTCTTGCCGGCCATTGTGGAGTGGCGTGGGGTGTTGGTGTTTGTTTGATGGAACTATTGGGAGGGTGGTGTCAGCTTGAGAGAACTGTCTGAGCAGGCAAAAACAGTATTCTGGTATGAGTTTTCACCTGCGTTGTGACAAACGTGTGGAACGGAGTGAATGGGGTACTTGGGTCTAGCAACTTACGTTTCTTGGAGTGTGAGTGCGAGTTAGATTCTGTGATAGCGTAGAGGGAGTGCTATCAGTGATAGGTAACAATGTGCAAGGCCGAGCGTATGAGGGCAGCAAGAGTGGGAGTGAGGAGTGTTGGTGGTGGTTGTGTGTAAGGAGGAAGAAGAAGAAACCAGGAAGTGAAGTCAACAACAAGAACAGAAGAATCACAGATCGGCGTGAGCTGCGCAAGGTACCTACGGTAGCACGCAGCTATTGGCAGGTGGGGCACAGAAGCAGGCGTGCTATGAGGAAGGAACCAACGGAGGGCGAGGACGTCACTGACAGCCGGCCAGGCGCGGGGCTTCAGGACATGACACGCATGGGCGTAAGGTATGGTGGAACAGACATGCGCATAGCTCCAGACTCCAGACATTGGGTCATGTCGCATCACTGGGCACCTAAACTACATGCAGGCGACACGGTCCGACTGCGATCCGGTGGCGCTGTCCCGTCGCACTGAATGGATGGCATGGAGGTACAAGCGCCCAAGTAGCCCTCTCGTAGCTGTATACCAAGTCACGGATGCGCAGCAGCAGCAGCAGTGGTAGCAGGTATGCATATGCCGCACTTCTGCATGAGGGCGCTCGGCGGCGGCCGGTCCGCACTATTGCCAGGGCACAGAAAGAGGATGACATCCATGGACCACCACATGTTAGCCAAACCCCAAGCCCCATCATCATCACGAATCCGCAGCCACGCTCCAACCTCCCTCCGCTCCGTGCGGCCGAAACAGCCAGAAGTCACTCGCGCCTACTCGCCTGCAATAATCTGTCCAACGGATAGGCATCGCGCGATCGCGGCCATTATTCTCTCAAGCACCGTAGGGTCAGCCTAAGCAGCCCTAGACTGATATCGCGGGCATCGCTATTGCATGAGAAGAGAGATAAACGATCGCAACACGCGCGCTTGTCTGACTCATCTCCGTCCAAGTCCGTCTCTTCATATGCCTCTCCGCTCCACTCCTTCGGGAGGAAACGTGCCAACTTCGGTTCGTCGTCGTTTGTTCGTTCGCGTGCTCGACATTTAGTGTGCATATCCGTGAAGACATCAGAGGACAGAACGGAAAGGTGGGCGTCGGGCGTTCATGCAACGCCGTTCCTAGCGGAATCCTTGCTCTCCTCAGGTCGTTCTCGCCCCCATGGGAAAAGTCCACAATTTCTCCACGAGGCTGTTCGGCTGCTTGCTCGGCGCAACTGTTGTCGCTGGGTGGATATTCGGCGCTTACAGATATATTGATCAGCTGTGATTTGAGCTTGCGTGAGAGCTGTGGAGAGGATACGATAATGCTTCCACTTTAGTTCAAAATTACGAATTGCATTAAAAACATTACTACCAAAGGTGGATAAGGAAAAGTCACTCGGAATCCCACACTCTCCAAACTGAACCGACGGGGTATCCTCCAGATGAATCACAACATAATAGAAACCAAAGACACACATTTCGTCGCTCGCTCTCGCTTCTAGTACGAACTCCCTCCCTCACGCTCTCACGCCGAACTCCTTACTGGCCTCTCAGCGGCGGGCCAGCAGTACGGACTTATGGAGCTAGACCGCGAGCCTCCACACACTCTTCCTTCCACATCTCCAACATCGTTTTCTTAAGCGTGAATAGCCTGCTGAACATGAGGGTACACCTTAACCATGTTCTGGTACAGCTGTGGGTGCTCACGCATCATGACCTCAGGATCCCACGCAGCGGCCACAAAGATAGTCTCAATGCCACTCTGCAGCGGTGTGGTGAAGCAGTTGGTGATTTGCAGACCGATGAGGAAAGCATAGGCAACGACGACGGGAGTGAAAGCGCCGTTGGCGTTGTAGGCCGGGTCGGTGAAGACGAGGTAGAGGTAGGCGAGGCTGTTGAGAGAGAGAGCAGATTGTTAGCTGTGTCAAGATGTTCATGTGGAGGGTGTGCAAACTTACAAGGCGCAGATGTAGGCAACGAAGGTTGAACCCATGGTGAAGACGGGACCTGTCAGGCACTCGTTGACCAGCGCATCCATTCCACGATCCTTAATCATGGTCCAGGTAGCCTTTGCGCTCTGGATGTAGCTCTTGCCGTACAGGGCCATGTAGCTGAACGCGTAGCGATTGATGAACTGCACAGCCCATTCCAAGATGCTAATCAGGCAGCCCAAAATGCAAAAGCCGATCTGGCCAACGAGGTTGCCATCACCAGCTGCCTGGTTGCGGGCCACAGAGCAGAGCTGACGCAGGAACTGAATGATGGCGACGATGAGAGATCCGAAGGAGATGCTGCCGAAGCTGTAGGTGAGGGCGCGACGAGCGGCACCGCGGGTGGCACCCTTGGCTGGGTTGTTGGGGCTGAAGTACCATGCGCCGAAGACGCCGGAGATGATAACATGTGTGGCATTCTTGATCCATTCGGTAATCCAGTAGGCGGCGAAGGTGATGAATACGAGCAGACCAATGACCTTTCCTGAGCCGCAGCCTCCTGCGCCTTGACTGCATGCCGGGTTGTTCCCTGGTTCATATTTGACATAGACTGCTACCATGGTCACCGAGAACCACGCACCGAAGGCTGCTGCCGTCAAACCGCTGAGGAAAGAGATGAGGTAGACGTGGCCGTAAGTCTTGGAGACATCTATTGCTGTCTGCAGCATCAGGACCGAGAATGGGATTCTTGGGATCCAGGAAATGAAGCAGATGACGGTGAAGATGCCGAAGACGAGGAACACAATACCGCCGCTCCAGTATTTCCTGGAAAGCATGTAGATAGCCGTGGCGAAGCAGGAGATGATGTTAAGAATTCCAGTGATCCAGATGAACTGCTTGGTGAACTCTATTCGATCGTCAGTACACATGCATCGAGTGCAGTCCGTAGAGTGATCATCACTCACTGCGCGCCACCCAAACATATCCATAACCCAACACCAAAGCCACGCCCAAACAGAACATGAAAAGCACAATGGTGTTCGTAGTCAAGCCAAACTCGTTGTTCGAGTCGTAGATACCACCGCCATTGAAGCCCTTGGTCGCAGCGTAGCCCTGAATAGAGATAGCGCTGACAACAACATAGCCAGCGCAAACCAGGATGAACAGAATGCCCGCCCAGAGGTCATTCCACTTGGGCTTCTCGATCTTGAACGCCTCTTCGAACTGCGGCTTCTGGTCTCCATTGTACTGCTGGCCGTAGTTGGGAGGCGGAGGCATACCACCACCACCGTAGTGCTGTTGCTGCGGCGGTGGAGGCCCGTATCCGTTTTGCTGCTGAGGAGCACCGTATCCATAGCCGTGTTGCTGAGGAGGAGGCTGGTTCATCTGGTATCCATTGTTGCCTCCATAATATTGCGACGCTTCGCCCTGGTTCGCCATGGCTGTTGGGAGGGATCTATCTGTTTGCGCGAACAGGTATATATGCTTTTATTGACGTGAGCTGGAGGTATTGGTGGCGCGATACGCAATGCGCCTGGCGATCAATGGGTTCTCAAAAGTGCGATGTGCGCGTCAGTCGCAAACAGAGCGAGAGGGCGAGGTCACAGCGGGTAAACAAGAAGATTGCGACACCAGAAACAGTGCAGGGCGAAAGCTACGACAGCTCTTTCTGTGCGCAATCGACCGTTGGAGCTCGAGGCACAAACCTAAGCTGCCAACCCGTCACGCCGTGCCGCCCAGCGCAGCATCACACACAGCCTCTCGGCCGCTCTTTTGTCGCTGGAAACTCAACTTCCGTCATGAGACATGAAAGACGTCGATCTGCGCACGTTGATTCGCCAGACCGACGATCGTAAGGCGACGCACAGGTCGAGCGTTGCCGTCTTGGTGCCGCCAAATCTCGGTAAAGACGGGCAGGGCGGGCATCCTGCTGTAAGGCTGCGATTTCCTTTTTGCTTTTGGCGAGGATCGAGTAGTCATGATGATACTACGCCATACGCGCATCCAGGGCTGATGACACTTGTTGTGTGCTCTTCACTTCACAATACATCATCACATGGATTTGCATAGATGATACTGCGAGGGTCTTCGATGAAATCGCTCGGGGCGAACTGAGCTGTCAACACGCCTCGCGCTATTCGTACAAGGTCAGGGGCACACGCACCTTGTTTTCTACCCCCACGATGGCGTCGCCTAGACCCTGCGATCTTTGCTCGTTAGGACATCTCAATGACAAATTACGTGTATAGCAAATAACGCAGAATACGAGTGTATCGATGGAAATAATCCATGGAACCTGAAAGACATGCTCGCCTCGCATGTACGCGATCGAACAGACGTAAAGTAACCTTCGGATGGCAGAAAGTATAGCACACCAGCGCTAGAGATCGTGTATGAGATGCAAGAATCGTCGGTAAGTGGCAAGGATCGATACCTTTGACTTGTGCTTTATAACAGTAGCACAAAGACTACAGAGATACTTGTTGCCAGACGTCTAGTGTTTCGATGGCGACTGTCAAATTCAAAACACCGAGATACGACCTTGAGCGTGTAGGGGGTGCATAGACATACAACTTGAAGCACGATGAAATTGTGTTCCATACTTCTCATCATCAGAAGTCGTGCATGACACCACGAGATACACCGAAGGATGATAAGCTCGAACAATGACAACTATAAGATGTCTGAAGAGAGGAGAGGATATCATACACATTCCACTTGCAAACTTGCAAGTCAAATCATGAGGTATAAACTAAAACAGACCAATGCTACGCCACCCAAAGATACCAAATGTATACTTTGCCGTTGCCCGCCCCGGTTGCGTTCCTAACGCCATCGCACAACACTCCCAACGTATATATCTCTTTCATGGGGGACGATCGATGTAATAAAAACAGATTTGAAGGACTCCCTCACCAAGCCGAAGGGGCAAGTGTGAGGGTGGAGTATAGATACATGGAGCGCATAATGCGCTCTGTTAAAAGTACAGCGTGGGTGTGCGCTTTTTGAGGTGGTGGTATGCAAAAACAAACGCTGGAATATAGTAACACAAAACAACAGTCAAAGGTATCAAGCTAGAAGACATGAGACAGTTTAAGGCTTCTTCTCGCCCTCACCGTCCTGCTTCTGCTCGCCCTGCTGCTGCTGCTGCTCGGAAGAGTTGGACTCGGCCTTGGCCTTGTGCATCTTGTCGAACAGGGTCAAAGAGGCCTGCTGGAGCTCGTCGGTCTTGGCCTTCATCTCCTCAGCAGAGACCTCGCCCTCGCCAGCCTGGCTCTTGGCGATCAGCTCACGAAGAGAGGTGATCTTCTCGCGGATGGCCTCAGCCTCGGTCTTGTCGATGCGGTCCTCGAACTCCTTGAGGGCCTTCTCGGTGTCGTTGGTGACAGAGTCGGAGCGGTTGGCGGCCTCAATGGCGGCCTTGCGGTCCTTGTCCTGGCCAGCGTACTTCTCGGCATCGTTGACCATGCCCTGGATCTCCTCCTCGCTCAAACCGGAGCCGGAGGCAATGGTGATGGACTGGTCCTTGTTGGTGGACTTGTCCTTGGCGCCAATGTGGATGATAGAGTCGGCGTCAATGTCGAAGGTGACCTCGATCTGGGGGACACCACGGTGGGCAGGGGGAATGCCGACAAGCTGGAAGTTGCCGAGGAGCTTGTTGTCGCGGACAAGCTCACGCTCACCCTGGTAGACCTTGATCTCGACAGCGGACTGGAAGTCGGCAGCAGTGGAGAAGGTCTGGGACTTCTTGGTGGGGATGGTGGTGTTGCGGTTGATCAGACGGGTGAAGACACCGCCAAGGGTCTCGATACCGAGAGACAGGGGGGTGACATCGAGAAGGAGGAGGTCAGTGACCTGGCCAGAAAGGACACCACCCTGGATGGCGGCACCGATGGCGACAGCCTCGTCAGGGTTGACGGACTTGGCGGGGTCACGGCCGAAGATGCTCTTGACGGTCTCGGTGACCTTGGGCATGCGGGTCATGCCACCGACAAGGATGACATCCTGGATGTCCTTGGACTGGAGGTTGGCGTCCTTGAGAGCCTTGCGAACAGGGTCAACAGTCCTGGAGACGAGAGGCTCGACGAGGCCCTCGAGCTGGGCGCGGGTCATCTTGGTGTTGATGTGCTTGGGGCCAGAGGCGTCGGCAGTGATGAAGGGAAGGTTGATGTCAGTCTGGAGGGAAGAAGACAGCTCAATCTTGGCCTTCTCAGCAGCCTCACGAATACGCTGGATAGCCATGCGGTCGCCGGAGAGGTCAATACCCTGCTCGGTCTTGAACTGCTTGACGAGGTGACGGACAAGGGTGATATCGAAGTCCTCACCACCGAGGTGGGTGTCACCGTTGGTGGACTTGACCTCGAAGACACCGCTGGAGATCTCGAGGATGGAGATATCGAAAGTACCTCCACCAAGATCATAGACAGCGACAACGCGGTCGTCCTTCTCAAGACCGTAGGCGAGAGCGGCGGCGGTAGGCTCGTTGATGACACGCATGACGTTAAGACCGGAAATCTGACCGGCGTCCTTGGTGGCCTGACGCTGCTGGTCGTTGAAGTAGGCAGGGACAGTGACGACGGCGTTCTTCAGGGGCTTGCCAACGAAGGCCTCAGCGGTCTCCTTCATCTTTCCGAGGACGAAACCACCAATCTGAGAAGGAGAGTACTTCTGGCCCTGGGCCTCGAGCCATGCGTCGCCGTTGCTGTGCTGGACGATCTTGTAGGGGACCTGCTGGATATCGCGCTGGACCTCAGCGTCGGAGAACTTGCGACCGATCAGACGCTTGGTGGCGAAGAGGGTGTTCTCGGGGTTGACGACGGCCTGACGCTTGGCGGCGATACCGACAAGACGCTCGCCCTCCTTGGTGAAACCGACGACGGAAGGGGTTGTGCGGGCACCTGATGTACTGTTAGCCTCCAATTCATCGCATCTTCTCAATTGCGCGCGTGTCCGTACCTTCTGAGTTCTCGATGATTCTGGGGTTCATGCCCTCCATGAGCGCGACAGCGGAGTTGGTGGTACCGAGATCGATACCGATCACGGGGCCCTTGACCTTCTCATCGCTGTCGATCTTCTCGGAGTATGACCTCCTGAATGATGAGTTGATGGGGGCTCTGTATGCGGAAGAACGAAGGGTGGAGGTGGCGCGCGGCGCAGCCTATTGATGATGAGTTAGCGATGACGCGAAAGCAGATTTTGAGATGCGACTCGGTGACTTACGTTGCGCATGAATCTGGAGGACAGCATATTGAAGGGCAACTGCTGAAGAAAGGAATACAAATACAGTGACCGGCTCACAATAAATGAAATGGGTATTGGAGATGGAGAGGGTGATTAAGGGGTGGTGTAGATGGAGGATGAGTTGATGGAAGAGACGCGGAAAAGTTCTCAAGGAGTACATGTATGGTTGCCAGCCAGACAGGTGATGGTCCGTGCTAAGCCGAATGCGCTTGCTTCGAGAAGCTGCCATTTTGATGTCCGCAATTCTCCGAGTATATATTTGTGTGGCGACAAATGGATGAGGAAATCAATATCTACCATCAATCCTGGATACAACTGATGACTTCGCCGCCTTCACATCCACCTGTGAGATCCCATGATGCTGCGATGGGGAGTGGCGACACTCCTTCAAGTACTGAATCATCACTCGTTCATTTCCGCGCGTGAGATGACATGCACGCCCGAGGCAGGGAATCGCATGCGTGCGATTATTGCTTGTTTTAGAGTGATGCATCGTGCGCTCTTGAGATGCCATCTTATTAGCTCATTCTATGCTACCACTTCCTGTTCAGACGAAACGGTGAACCTTTCGTTGTCACGTGCAGACGAAACGGTGAACCTTTCGTTGTCACGTGCACAGTTGTCTAGATTCAACCTCTGCGTTGGCTCACCAGCGACAGGGCAAGTAGTATTCACTTTGAAGCTAGATCACCAGCATGATTTCCGTCTTGCAGCACGCCTATGACTTCAAGATAGAGATTCAATTACGCACTCGCATTATTGGGAGTGTTGCGTTCCCTTGTGCTCGTGCTAGATACCGAGATGACATGTCTTGCGAAACAGGATCAGGCCCGGTGTATCCGGTACATCACCATCCACGTTATTCCTTTCTCGGCTTACACGAAACGAGAAGTGGTTTGCAATATTCCCTGCGTAGGCGAAGCGACGGCAATATACCCGACTTAAATAGCACTGATCTCGACCATAAATGTATCGTCCAGATACCCTACTACTTAGTGGCTGTCGAATGATCATAAACACACATGTGCATGCATGCACGTCGTATCGTCAGGTCGAGCCTAACCCCAAACCCTAGGCCCTCACATGCACATAAAATGTCCGGTGTCCATGAACTGTTCTTCTGCTCCCACTGCATTGATGGGGTCGAGAAATAGCCCGAATACGAGACTGTCATGACTTGTGAAGGTCTCATAGCTTATATTGGAGGCAACATGTATAGTCTCGTATAGTTATGACTGCTCTCAATGTGTTTTTGGTTGCACGAGCTTGTGAGAGTATAATGCTTGACAGTATTGCTGTCACTTTGCTTAGTATTTACCAAGTTGTGAACCTTTTCATATCGTCTATTGAAGCCATCCGAAAGCATGTGCAGTGAATGTTCTCGTGAGGAAATAGGTATCGAGAAAATGCATACCTTATCATTATTGACGACAAGATGAACCCATCAAATCTTATCAACTCCAGTCTGATCAGCGCAGCACAGCCTCTCGAGCCTCAAGCGTCATCGCGACCAACAAAGCCGGAGCACGCTAAACCAAACCCCGGCCACCTCGTGATCGTGATGGCAACGTCTAAGCGCCAGCCGAGCCAACATACGCCACTCTCTCAAGCACACCGTACGACCTCCACTGAGAGACTCCACACATCCAAACACACCACAAGATGAAGCTCCTTACCATTGCCTCCGCGATCCTCGCGACTGCATCTGCCAGCTCCCTGTTCGGCGGCCCCGAGGTCACCTTTGACGACTCGCTTTCCGTTCCTGGCAAGAACCCGTTGAACCACTGCGACAACCCCCAGGATGACATCCTCGACCTCAAGAGCGTCGACCTGAACCCTAACCCACCCAAGGCGTAAGTACCCGAGTCGCCGCAACACCTATGTACACATGCGCTAACTCAAACACACAGCGGCCAAACCCTCAGCATCGTCGCTCGCGGTGACCTCTCGGAAGACATCGAAGATGGCGCCAAGGTGCACCTGCAAGTCAAGTACGGCCTGATCACCATCATCAGGCAGGACGCCGACCTCTGCAGCCAAGTCAAGAACGTCGATCTCGAGTGCCCGCTCAAGAAGGGCGAGACCGCCTTGACCAAGGACGTCGAGCTCCCCAAGCAGATCCCGCCCGGAAAGTACACCGTTCTCGCCGATGTCAAAACCAAGGACGACAAGAAGGTCACCTGCTTGACCGCGACCGTCGAGTTCCACAGAGACGGCAGCGTCCAGGTGCACAGCAAGAAGGGCAGCAACAACAAGCAGGATATCTAGATCACTAGGCGCAAGCTACTTCACGAGACAATTTCACTTCGAGCATGACTGAAGCGTTCAGTTTTAGCGTTGTTATTATCTGGCGCATGGACGAGGGTGTATGTGTGTGCAGAGAATGGATGGCTTGGTTGTCCGCGAGGTAATGTCTCGTTGTCCATACTAGGCACTCTGCGCATTTGGGTATCCTGTCTATACTGCCAACCAGCACTCTCTTGTCATTGTCTTCCACCAGTGATTATGCTTGAATGCTCGCGTTTGTATCCTCGTCATGTAACAACAATCGCACTGCAAATACACTCTGACGTTCCAATCGACTTTGTATTCATTCCTTCACCGCTTCTATTCACCGAACAGCTTCCTCACTCTCTTCATGACGCTGTCCTTCTCGGGGTCGTACGGGTGGTCCTTGGAAGGGATCTCGAGCAAGCTTGGGAAAGCCTCGTTGTACTGGTCGACGCGGGGTCTTATGCGCTCGGCGATCTGCATATTGTGTCAGTACGTCTTCAGCCTCTGCTACTGTGTTCTGGCTGAGACGGGTCATGCGACAACGTACGTGTTGGTTAATCAGTACAATCGCAATGTCCTTCCTCTGCTTGGTGAACTGGTCGAATGCTTCCTCGATAGCGGCTTGCTCAGTTTTGGCATCGACAACAAGGTAGTTTTTCTGCGAGTCCGGAGCTTCGGTGACATGCTATGAAAGACGTCAGTCTCCTTGGGTATCTTCATAGCGCAAGCGCAAGTGGTAACCTACTCCGACACCAGCCAGCAAGATGCCGGTCACTGTGTCCTATGTTATGTTAGCAGGTTGAGCGCACTCTGGTACTCAGATAGGTGAGTACGAACCTCATCTCCGATCACCGCCAGGAATTGTCGGTCTTTGTACGCTGACTGAGGCAACGCCATGATTGCTGTATGCACAAGATGTGGTGCTTGAGGTTGCCTGACGTATGGCTGGCACAGCACTGCTGTGGTGGTTGCTCCAAGCCCGGAGATCAGTCGGCTTCTCGGGAGCAGCGCACGTAGGAAGTCGGCTTGCAGAAGCAGCAACGAAATGCTTCACTCGAAGAGAGAACAATGCATGACATACACATAAGATTTCTTCAAAACTTACCGCTGGTTGGTGTGTTGAACTTCAGCAGGTCATGTGAGAAGGTTTGGTGGGCATTTCCTAGGATATCCTCTTCAGACGAGTTCTTCCCCCGGCTTGACCGCTCTGCTCAACCATCAAGTCATTACGACTGCTCTCCCTAAGAACGAACCGGTGCTGTCGTTCAGAGTTGCCGTTACTTCGACGGTACCAAATACACTGTTTGATATAGGTGGATTATAGCATACTAAGCATTTAGATGCAGCCATGATCGACCATCTTACAGCAATATTTGGTCAACAAGTAGAAGATCCGTCAGAAGGTAAGGCCACAAATATCAATCAATTATTACAGAATAATCCTGACCATGTATACAGAAACGTTCGATCTCTTCGCCCAGCCTCCGAACTCTGGTGATCTGGGCATGATAGATCCCAAGGCTGCATCCATCGACCTCACCATTCAAGGTCGTGACTTTACTCTCACCCAATCGCCAGGCTTACTCCAGTCTAACCGCGAGGGAGGCACTACAGGCGCCGCAATCTGGGCAACTTCGGTCCGGTTCGCCCAATGGATCTCATCGCCTGATAATGTCCTGTTCAAGCACGGTCTCTTAGGTGCATCAAGCAGCGTACTTGAGCTTGGATCTGGTATCTCTGGCCTCGTGGGCTGTGTCCTCGCTCCTCAAGTCCAGCATGTCATTCTGACAGACCAACAATACACCCTCAAGTTATTGAAGGATAACGTGAACGCCAACGTAACCGCAAACACTAGCAAAGGCAAAGGTCCCACGAAGCGAACCAACCAGGACTACTCAGGCGCCAACATCGCCGTCGAATCTTTGGACTGGGAAACGGATGCGATTGCACCATTCCTCGCTAACAATGGCCTGACGACTGGTGCTGACGTCGTACTGGCTTCCGATTGCATCTATAACTACGCTCTGATAGAGCCCTTCACACAGGCTTGTGCCGATGTATGCCGAGTCCGGCAACAAAGTTCCGAGACCGACGAATCGACGCCGACCGTATGCGTTGTCGCGCAGCATCTGCGTCAGCCCGACGTGTTTGAGGAGTGGGCTGAGGTCTGGATGCGCAAGTTTCACACCTGGAGGATACCCACCGAGATGCTTGGTGAGGCTCTTTGTGAAGGCAGTGGCTTTGCTGTGCACGTTGGAGTCTTGAAGTGAGCATGGCAGAGTTTCGTTCTTCGCTAGGCGAAGCGCTTGCCTTAGCTTGAAGGTACGTCTTCTACTTTATCACCCAAAGCCAGCGCATCCCGCACCTTCATTTATGATTGAGAATCATTGAAAAGTAAATCCTACATCTGTGAAGGTACTATCAAAGGCCTGTCTGACATCGTTCAATTGACTGCCATTGAAGAACACATGACCATGGTCGGAGCCCAAGCTGACGAAGTCTATACACAGTTTCTGTCACGATGAGCCCACTTCAATAAGACTTCCGCTGTACTAATCAGCCCACACGACTCCATCCATTACGCCATGTCGTCACAATGGAGTTTCGAAGCCAATATCTTCGATCAATTCGCGACATATTCGCCCACTAGCGATAATCGGACTGTCTTCGGCTGTCAAGACAGTGCTGCTCTAATGGAGCAACAGTTGCGAAGCCGGCTACACAAGTACCACGCTTCAGTGCCACCAATGGACACATGCATACCCGTCTGCAGTCCACGCACAGATGAGCAAATAGAGTTGTAACGACAGGTGCACTGTAACCATGGATCTGATCTAGCGTGAGGCGAAGTGCTTTTCATCTTGCATCCCCGGTGCATAGCGTTCTCACATGCTATGGGCCCACAGATTACTTCTTCCCGTGGCTGCCTTCAAAACAGTGGGCGCAGCGTCTTTATTGACGTACGCATATGTGGAGGCGGAGAAGCTTCTCGTCTACGAGCATATATGATTTTCTGGCGCCGCCTATGGGTGGATTCGAGTTGCTACCCTGGCGACCGAGGACGAATCCACCGAGGTGCATAGTCGGCCACTCGTGACCTGCATTGGGTTCATGACCGGTGCGAACAGCTGCTGTGTGGGGCGTTTTCCTTGCTGCTTGTCAATGTCGTGCAGAGAACGTGTTCGTGATGAAGATAAATTGTGGGTTAGATGTACATATGACATAGGCCAACAATAAACGTGAGGTATAACAATACGCACTGCCCACGCCGTGTGTTGGCGGAGAGCTGAGCTATCGTACATCCTTGCCTGGGCACGCCACGGCTCACGTCGCATATAAGTTAAGGCATCAATCAGCCATCCAATCCTTGAGGTGAGGCTCGATCCCTGCAGCGTGGTTCAGCCACGCTTCGTGTCACAAGTCTACTTGTGGATCAACCACTAGTCCTGCGGCCCAACAGCCGGCTATAGAACGGCGCAACTCAGAAGGCTGGCGTAAGGCGAGAGTGTGCCGTGTTGGATGCAGTGCTGAGCCCATTCTCTGCTTCCTTGTTCCTTCGCTAAGCGAATGGCGATTATGAGGTAGGAGCAGGTAGACATAGATTAGGTACATAGAGCCTTGCTATTCATCCAAGCGTGCATCTGCATGAGAGGAAGAACGCTGCGCTGCTCCGCAATCACCCTACACACAGACACACAACACTCCCTCTTACGTCCTTCAGCGTCCCACTCCAACCTCACCTGTGTGCTCTCCACATGTCAGCGGTCCCTCTGATCGTCTGAGACCACCCTTGCGCCCGTTCGCACGCCGCTGTTGTGTCTGCTAGGCTTTGGCCTCGTGCGGGCAGTTCATTGGACACCGTAACGCAGCAAGCGCCAAACCGGCCCACCTTCAAACGCGAAGCCCAGCCAGGCAGGCTGTTGGTGAGGGCTACTATCCGCGAGTCACGTGTAGCACACCATCAACAGGACCGGACTGCATCTCCTTATTGTTGCACATACCGCTGCGCCAGGCGACCGCGAATACAGCCCATTTCTATACCTGGCGCGCACTGCTTATGGATCCCTGCGTCTCCCGCTGTGCAACAAACCAGCCTCGCGTACCACCCTAACAGCGCCCGGACGAGAACCACTGCATCCATCCCCAGCTGTTGCATCACCCGATCATATGGCAGTCTAGCTGGTCTACAAGCCCTGCAATAACACTGTTGCTGTACCCTTGTACACGCTCCGCCGGCTCTGTGAGTGGCCATCGCGCATCCTGTCGCATCGATGCCTCAACTCCCATTCGCCAGACACGCTCAGTTGGAAGCCGAGGACGATATGGTCGCAGTTGAACCACTGCCTGCGCCTATCACTGGAGCCGCACCGCAGAAGTTACCCAGGAGACAGTCGATACTCAACTCACTCAAGAAGGGGTTGAGGAGGAATCATGACTTGCCGGAGGTCACAGCAATATCAATACCAGACAAGCAAGAGGGAGGACCGCCTTTGTTAAGACGACGCTCAAGTAATCCAGAGCTGAGGCCGAAGGTGTCAAGACGAGCCATCGCGAGTTTGCCGAGGCAGCAAACGTTGAAGAGAAGTGAGAGCGAGAAGAGAGGGAAGCTCTTGGAGGTCCCGTCGGGAGACTTTGAGAAGAGACAAGATGGTGTTGCGCAAAAGCGAGGGTGGAGCGCGGGCGCGTTCAGAAGGCAAAGGTCACCGAGACCAGGACCTATACCTTCAGCTTCCGCACCAGAGGTCTCAGCACAAGGAACAAATGAACCATACGGCACAATAGCCACACAACTCTCACAGAACGACAACACACAACAAAGTGGCTCAGCACCCAGCGATATGTCCTCACATGGATACTTCGATCGCAGGCACGAGTCAACGAGCGACGCCGACGCGACAGAATACGACCATAACGAAGCAGACGAGACCAACGACCCCGCTGCTCTGCAGGCAGAGTACGCCCGTCGATGGATATTGAACTTGAGCATGTCTTTCCGCGACAAGTCAGAACGTGAGAAGTTCTTCGTTACGTACGCAGAAACACCCACAAAGTGGCGGCGTCTGACGATATCGCTGGATTACCGCACAGCACCTCCAGGTTCATTAGAAGCAGACCTCAAGAGCCTGCATTACCAGCGAGACAAAAGCTTTCGCGTCTTCGAAGCTATCAGGGAAAGCCTCGATGACATTCAATACTACGAAACCGTGACGAACCTTAAGCTGGAAACCACAGAAGAAGATTGTCAGCTGCACATCCATGTACGCGAGGATGCCAATGAGATTGTGCAGTTCCCTGCTGCTTCCCTCATGGACCATGTGCGTTGCCCACGCTACCGTGAAAGTGAAGTCGAGTTTGATTCACATCTCTCAGGCTTTGTTTACAAGGTCCGAGCCGATGGACAACTACTCATCAAGAAAGAGATACCTGGTCCCGACACCGTTGACGAATTCCTCTACGAAGTAAATGCCCTGGATGCGTTGTATGGTGCCAACAGTGTCGTTCAGCTTCGCGGCCTGATCACAGATGAAGACGGGTCCATTGTGAAAGGCCTACTAATTTCCTATGCGTCCCGTGGCGCGCTTGTGGATACAATTTACGACTTTGGCGGTGAGCTACCTTGGCACAAGCGGGAGAAATGGGCCCGCCAAATTGTTGAGGGCCTATCAAATATTCACGAAGCAGGTTATGTGCAGGGCGACTTTACCTTGTCAAACATCGTTATCGACGATGACGAAAATGCTCAGATCATCGACATCAACCGCCGTGGCTGTCCAGTCGGCTGGGAGCCTCCTGAGTTGAGCAGACTGATTGAATCTGGCCAGCGAATCGCCATGCATATCAGCGTGAAGACTGATCTCTTCCAGCTCGGCATGGTGTTGTGGGCACTCGCCGCTGAGTGCGATGAACCCGAACGCTCTCGACCTCTGGTCCCGCTCGGATCAGAATTTCCCAGCTACTACTGCCAGATCGTCGATTCATGTCTCGAGGCTCGTCCTCAAGGCAGGATGTCAGCTTCGCAACTTCTCGCCAAGTTTCCAAGGGACGCTGGCCGTCCACCAAGTCAGCGCCCAAGCGTAGATTTCAGCTTACAACCACACATTCTAGGCGGAGACTTGAAAGCCTCTGATCCGAGTGTTGCAACTTCCCACCGCTCCGACAAGGAGTACATTGATCCAAACATGGCTGTGACTCTCGACGAAGTCCAACGCCAGCGCCAACGCCGTGTCGATTCTGCCAAGGCGGGCTTCACGGATCAAGTAACATATCTTGACCCCAACTCAAATCCAGCAAGTACGAGCTACCAGTTCGAGAGCAATGGAAGCTGGGTCATAGGACAGAGTCGCGGCCGTAGCCCAGTTTCGAGCAGAAGAAGGCGCAGTTCTCCATATGGCCGCACAGCAACTAGCGTCACGAGTCTGTCGTTGTCTCCCGACCGCCGCTCCGGTAGGAGCGCAAAGGTGTACTGTGACGACCTCGAAGATGAGCCATCATCATATCCTGCACAGCTGGACGAACGTTATTTTACATCTGAGCCAGAAAGCCGCTCTCCGCGGTGCCCCACACCTCCTACCAACAGGCGCATTACGAGATTGCGGCGTGATCAGTCGCCAGAATTCAGACCGCCCATGCATCAGGATTCTGGCTTTGATGAACAGATGATTCACGACCTTCACCTGGAAGATGACTCCGAGTCTTCTGACAAGTCTACAGAATCTGAAGGCGAGATGGACTCCGAGGACGAGATGCCACAGCTGCAGCCCATGGGCGCGCGAGCTAAGCAGTCTACCGCATCGCTCGCGACTGTGAATAGGTCTACTGTCAGATGAGAACTGGTGAAAACCTTGTTGACTGTGACCAGAAGGGTAATAGGGATGGCAGCGAATTGCTTTGCGAGCATCACAACTCTCGTGAATGGTGGGCACTGCGTGCCACTCTCCGCGGTATGCGATCGGAAGTTCTCACGGACGCACGATGCCATTACTGCCATAACTTGAAACCACGCTCTGTCGGCGGCCTCGCGCTATAAGCAAGAGATGTTCTGCTGTAGAAGTAGATACGTGTGCAACGATGGGCGACGATAATGCTCGTCGTTCTGCAACCCCTTCGCTAGTGAAGACGCGAAGGAACAATCATGATGACACGATTACGAACAAGGCTGGGAGAAGGGGTGGAGCTCAGGCGTTGGCTCCTGGCTGGATGAAAGGAGTGAACCGGTTTATACGGAGAGGGCATGATTAGGTCGTACCCCATATATCACTCTTTCGGTAGTCATGAACACGTGCTCCAATGATAAATAACCACCTGCATATACCGTTTAGAGCCCCGTTCGTGTCGTATTATATATCTGCTGTCTACACCAAGGTATGGCTCTAACCAATGATGTTAACGAATCAACGTACTCGATTGCCATATATTGTCTACAATATATGGCACACGAGTGAATATCTAGCCGTATGTTTGGGTCATGAAGGATAATTTCGGTCATATTCGGCTCAAGCTCGCGTCCATGACGAGCATCATAAACAAAGTGACGATTTGCTTTGACAACCACAACTTTCACTAGCGACGCAAATCATGCTCCCCGTCAGCGCGACAACTTGATCAAAAAGGCCAGTGGATGCGTACGGCGATGAACCACCACCCACATTAATAATAATATGCCACCCCTCGTGCGCCGCCGCCCGCTCCTCGAGCGCATCAAAGCATACCTCGACCCTGGCGACTTTCTACTATGGCTCTCCGAAGAGCTGAACGACGATGCGCATGAGGACTTGCTGAACAGTTGGGCGACACCGATTGGGATTACGCTCAACTTTCTGTTCATTCTGGCTAGAGGCTCGAGCAACCCGGGAGATTCAAGAGGAAGTGATGATGTGTTTGGCGATATCGATGGAAAGAGAGGAAGCGGATGGTTTGCATGGCTCGTGAGTATACCGGAATACGTATTGCTCTACAGCAGCTGGTCCAAGGCTGACTGGAGTCATACAGGCGACCTTCCTCGTGCATACCTTGACGATTGTATGCTGCCTCAACACCTTCTACACTTTCTTCCGCAAGCGACACTACCGCCTTTTCGAACAACCTGTCGACCTTCCGCCTAATACACCATCAGCACAGCGCGTGCGCGTCGACAGCTCGCCGGCGTCTTCATCGCCCTTGAGCTACGTCAAGAAGACTTTTGCTGCAGCAACGGCATCGTCTCGCGCATACCCAGACCCGGAGAGGGAAGTTTGGGAGGTTTCTGTTTGGGATCCGAAACCTTTCCACTTGACCACGTTCACACTTTTTTCACCAGGCCATGTCCTGCTTTACTATGCGCTGCTTCCGACAGCACCTTTGGACCCGAGGCCTTCTGTCACAGTTGTGTTGGCAGTGCTTTTTGGAACCGTCCTGTCTCTTCAGCTCGGCTTCATGAAGACTTCTTTCGTGCAGCAGGCGAAGGACTCTGCCCTCATTCATGGCGAGGTCATGAATGAGTACGACACGAAATTTGTTCACCCATTCCTCACACGACCTGTCCGTGACGTCGGTACCCAGTCTCGTGAGAGCTCCTTGACACCCAGAGGTACCAAGGTCCGCGAGGTTGACCTTTACACACCCACAACCTTAATCAACAGAGGCTTCAAAACGAACCCGAACCCCAACTACAGTGGCCAGTATGATCCAGACGACCTTGCTCACAAGCCAGAGCCGCGTCGCGAATCGAACCATGGCTTGCCCAGGAGTGCCACCACTCCTGCCCTTGCCACTCCAAAGAACTACGTCAGCAGCTACACACAGTTGTCGACTGCACAGTCATCCTCTGACTACTCATCTCCCCTCAAGCCCCGTCACGAGCGTCCTCGTGAGTCTGTCGTCCCTAAGGGAGATGGTGGAAATATGGGTGTTCACAGCCACGCCAATTCTCCACTGAGAAAGGCCACAAGCAGCAGCTACCTCAGGAACGATGATGCTGCCAGGCGAGCTGGAAGTCCGCTGAAGCGTATGAGTACTCCTGGTGGAGGCGAAACTACAAGGGACGAGAGACGAAGGCAGACCGGTAGATTCTAGTGTATGATAAGTGTAATCTCCTAGACGATTTCAGCTCGTTCTCAACAATTGGTACTTTTATCTACATCAAGGATATAAAACTGCGGTCACACGCCCTCTCCAAGTATGCCCCGCGAAACTCATACGCTATAGAACACAAACACATGCAAACAGATCAAGTGTTTTCGTCATCTGTCAGTTCGATGACTTCAGGATTGGTTCGCAGCCACGCTTCTGGCCAACTCACAATCACTGGTTCTTGCTGAGATTTGGCGAAAAACACTAAGCCGTTGACCCCTTTTTGGAATCTTAGGTGCATCATGGCTGACTTCTTTTCAGTGTGAACGCTCAAAGACAAGTGGCGTGTACGGATCCGGAGGTCTTCATCCTCCCTGTAACTCCAAGCCGTGAAAATTGTAGTATTCTGATGACAAGGCCCAACGAATATTGCTTTCAGTTCGTTGGTTTCGTGGATAGCTGCGAGGTAGAGGGGTTGTCTTTCTTGGATCGCCCTACAGACTTCTCTGGCCATCACATCTTTGTATCGCTTCACAACTTGTTTTCGATCTAGAGGTGGCGAGTATCGGGACTTCATATCTTCCTCGAGGTATTTGCTCAGCTCTTTCCTCAGTCCTGCGCTGTGCTTCACTCGTCTGAGCATCTTGATGAGCTCGAATAAGTAGGAACGTTGCCTGTCATCCAGCCCATCCTTCCAGCTTCTTTGAGAATACCGTCTTGACAACGGTTTCCAGTTGTAAGTGCACACTTTGGTCTGTACGCTCCAAAGATAACCCGTTGATCGTATTCCCGAACGGACTAATTCGGGATCAGGCAGCCGGCAATTCTTCAGCCACGTTAATTCTCGGGCACCAACTGGGGGATCGAATTTATTGAAAGAGACATGATCGAGGTAATCGTCGAGACCCATTGTGGTTGGCGAAGCCAGATTCTCTCTACCGTTAGCGATGATTTCTCCGTTGAGAACGATCATCGCTAAGGTGCAAAGGTTGAGACTGTATGAGGTTTTTGTCATCTCGAGGGCATTGAATCGCGTCGCGTAGTCGCATGAATTGGCTGCAATCGACAATTTGTCAAAATGCTTACTGATACAACGCTTGTGTACGTCGGCAATGACTCTGAAAGACATGGCTTTACCATGCGCAAATCTCGTCAAATCGTAGAGTATGTTGTATTTGCCGAAAACCTCGAG
Organism: Cladosporium colombiae; assembly: GCA_026122715.1. Taxonomy (NCBI): domain Eukaryota; kingdom Fungi; phylum Ascomycota; class Dothideomycetes; order Cladosporiales; family Cladosporiaceae; genus Cladosporium; species Cladosporium colombiae. The sequence goes on along the minus strand of JAKZFA010000008.1, from coordinate 152,604 downwards.
CAACTCCTTACTTTTTTGTTGCCAATGCTTTGATCGGAGTTTTCCCAATGCGAGCAAAAAGATCGTTGCTGCTCCCCGGAAGTCCGTGGCCTGAAAGTGGATTTCCCCTTCGATAAAGTCGTCGTCATTCTCTCCATCTCGGAACAACTTTCTCTTCGGATTTTCCAGCTCTGGATTGTGACGAATGAGTATATCCATATTGGTCCCTGCGAGATATTCTTCCTGGAAAATCCAGGCCCTTGTCCACCATTGATCTCGTGCGAACAACTGTAGCAAGCCCACCACCTCTTCGATCTTACGGCTGTCACAAGTCGCCTCGAAGCCGCTTTCCGATGCCAGCTTGCCCTCAAGTAGCTCATAAAGTAGACTGATGTCGCGTTCAGAGTCCAATACTGTCGACATCAGTCCGACTGCAAACTTGCTCCAGCTGTAGACAAGGTCCATGGAGTTTATAGCCAGTTGCTTTTCGTCATCATTCTCTTGATTGATACAATCTTGATCAACCCATAAGTGTGGGCTTCTCTTGTAGTTGGCATACTTTATCGCTCTTTCGAGAACGATGTTGCGCGTACGACTTGGCCGTGGATGCGTTCGATGCTGTGTGACGGTGTATCCGCCAGCATCGCTCTTTTCATAGTCTGACATAGAATCGCAAGAGTATGATACGGCGACATAGTTTCGCCTGAGCCCTATGTCTGTCTCCGGAATGCACCTCAGGGCCATATTGCGGCGGTCACGAGAATCTTGTTGTGGAACGGTCAGACACTTCAGATTGGCCGCCCACCCGAGAGTTTTCTCGTTAAGCATTTTTTGGCCTTGGAGCTCCAACAATATGCTCACGAGCGATCGTCCAGAAAGCTCCTCTGGTTGACAACATGGTTTCGAAACGTGGTTTGGCATCGCTAGGAAGGGTACTTGTCGGATGTGTACGACTGAGGACAGATGTGAAGTAAGTGGAGTCCATCAAGAAGATCTAGCACTTTTGAACGCGACGAGAAACGCGTCTTAAATGATGCCCAACCTCACCGGTCGTCGCGGGCCGCTGTACATGTTCGCTTGAGTACTGTAGCATGTCCACCAACCACATTTGCCGCCCATGCATGAGCGCGGCGTTCACACCCAGCGCTTAAAGTTTTGTATGGGCAGATCGACTGGCACTCTGTGTGCACAGATGATATACCTCAATATCAACAGCGTTAGCTACAGAGAGCTCCAGAGCGGTGCATTCGGCCTACCAGATTGTAGACATAGAAGCTGCTGTTTCATAGCCCCTGCTGTACGCGAGCACCCACTGAGAACTGTAGGTTGTGAACAGAGTATGCTGACCGCTGCGATGTGCTTGAAAAAGCTCTACTACCTCGGAGGGTAGCACGTTAGTGCCCTCGTTGATATGGACCGGAGGGATCGCCTAGCGTTGATATGTTGAACAATAGAGGCTACGGCTAGCCTCAGTATTCTCCAAGGATCCCGGCCTTGTAGACTGCATCTTGTCACGAACGGTGCCAATTGCCTTACCCTATAACTCAGCTATTGACCATTGAGCACCAGAAACGATACATAGGAGGCGAAAAGTACGTAGTGTGGAAGGAGCACAAACCACATTACCAAAGAACAAAATTCACCCTCGGGAGTTGGAAGTTGTCCGCAACCGAATGAATACTTGATGCCGTTCTCGTTTATCGTTCGCCTGCCCTTTCCATTGAGTAGTCTGACGTTCTTCTCAATCACTTCCTACCAAAAGCTAACTATAATCTCATCGAACAAGTACACATCATTACTCTCGATGAACCTTCCATCCTTTATCACTGATTGATCATTTTGTAGCTCCACACGATGGTCAAAGCTTGTTATTCAGGTATCACAGCGATGTCGTCATCACAATTATTCAACGGCCTGATGGTTTAGTGGTATAATTCGCCCTTCGGGTATTCATGCCCAGACGCCGTCAAACGCGTCTTGAGTATGGGCGAGGTCCCTGGTTCGATTCCTGGTTAGGCCCACGAAGCATTGTACTTTTTGCTTTTCGCCATTCATCCGTCCACCATCCCCTTTGAGAGAGCCATGGGAAGACAGACCTCACTGATTGATTGATACATCGACGTTTTGGAGTTGGGATGGTATCTTGGAGTATGTGGTAGGAAATGGGAAAGCTAGATTTTGCCCGGACTGTCCTTTCGACTCGAGAAGAGCAGTGGATGGGTCCGAGGTCTGTTTGGCTGTCTTGCTATCTGCGGTGGTTGTGAGCCTGCATGACACTGCCGGTGGTTAGTCGCGATGCTATCTATAGTCCGATGCCTATGCCGTTTGCAGCATCTCAATGGCAAGGGCATCCACCACGATCTTCCACGTTCGACGATACGACGACACTATTTTGGCAAGGAAGCAACGTCGTTCCCGCCATCTCGTTGGCTACCTCGCGTTCTCTGACAGCCATGGCGTGTGATACAAGCGTGACAATGAAGTGAGATGGGACAGCCCGTTGCCAGGAGTTGCTTATCAAGCTTCGTTTCAAGAGATATCGGAAGTATGCCCAGATATTCATTATCTATCGACAGAAAAAGGAAAAGAAAGAAGAAAGAGAAAAGAGAGAAGGACGAAAGTCAAATCAATCAATCAACCAGTCAGTCGTCTCGCAAAGCACAACGTCTTCACTGTGACCCAAGTGGAAGGGGAAAGGTCCTGTCCGTGTTATCCCTTTCCCCAGTCTCCGTCTCCATTGCCTATGCATAGCCTCCATGCATTAATGCCATGCTCGTCGTCCATGTAAAAGCAGGTGTACAACGCGGCGTCGGCTCACGTTGAGGCAGCCTCAGCCGCCGTCTCACTGAAACGGCCCTGCCACTCTCTAATTCCGACCGTCAATTGCTCTGCCATCTCCATAGCTTCTAGCTCGCCTTCAGCACGGGATCCTGGACTTCTCTCGCTGCCCAGACGAGCGCGGTCGGCTGCAACTTCAGACCTCGCACGGTGAATGAACATGATCATGAAGTCGAGGTTCTTGGCCATGCCGGAGATTGTGAGCTCCGCAGGTTCGGTAGTTTTCGCGGCACCATTGAGGAGAGCGTTTTTCTTGCCCTTGCCCCACCTACCACCGCCCTTGCCGTTGCCGTTTGTGTTGCCATTGCTTGTGACGGATGGTAATGGAAGGTCAGGTGTGGATGTGCTGTTGCTTTCGCCATTGCCGTTTGCAAGGGCGTGTTCGTCGCCGCTGCTTGTGTGGCTGTTGTTGCCGCGCTTTTTGTTGTGTGGACTTGAGGTTCCGTTGCCAGCAGATGTGGGAGCTTCGCCGCGGTGTTTCGTATATTGGTTGTTGCCCAGACGTTTCACTTTGCGGCTTGCCACTTTCTTGTTTGATACCTTCTCTTGCGTTGTTGGTGGTGGGCTTTCGGGTTGTGAGGATGGAGGAGGTGATGGGTTTGAGTTGGAACCGCCTAGTTTGGGTACGTCATCCGTGTCGTCTGTAGTTGATTCTGTCAGGGATGTCTTAGGTTGCTTGAGCTCGGCAATTGAGGACTCACCCTCTTGTCTTCTGCGCCCTGCTCTCGCTTGTCGCCGCCCAGCTGCTTCTGCACGAGCTCTCTCACGCTCGTTATCCTTCTCCCGTTGTTCGAATTGCCGCGCTGTCATGGCAGCGTCGGCTTTGGCTTTCTTAGAGCGCCCAGCGAAACTGCCATCTTCGCCATCTTCATCTGACTCGTCTTCAATGGCTAGATTTCGTGAGAGCGATGGTCCGGATTCTGACGCCCGCCGCGCACGCTTCACCTCTTGTTTGGTGCTGGTTCGATGTCAGTTCTGAGCTTCCCATGCTACAACCGATTGTACTCACTCTTCGCTGCTCTCGTCCCGGCTTCTCTTCCCTCCGCGCCTACCAGCTTCGCGAGCGCTCTCCTCAATGGCCCGTTGTATTTGCTCTGCTTCCTCGTCGTGTTCCCTGCTTCTGATTGTGCCTCTTCTCTTGCCCGAAATAGGGTCAATGCTTCCTCTAGAAATCTCACTGCGCTCTTTTCGTGCTTTCTCGTCGCTCTTGCTGCCGAAGCTCTCTCGCCGGAGCTTGGAAGTTACAGGGATGTACAGAGAGTACCGTTGTCTGTTCAAGGCTTGTTTAGCAGCTGCGCGCTCTGTGGACCCGGTGTGATACCGCGCCATGATGAAGTGTTTGTGGGAAGGTGTGGTGGTGTAGTGACATCAGAGCGTGTTCTCCGAGCAAGTAGAGGCATCGCTGTGGCTCACGCGGCGTGATTTTAGTGCTCGTGAAATGCGGTGCTCAGGTGAGGCAGACTCGGTGCCAACTCATGTGGCCGCCTGAAGCTGCCTGGAGTTGACACTGGAACGTGCCACACGACTGATCAAGCAGCGTCGAGTGCCATGCGGAGCGGTGCAGTGTGGAAACGACTGGAAAAAAGCGCAACATACCCTCTGCTGTCGACGTGCACCTCGTGGTGCTTCGGCCTGCACTCCTCGCAGTAGTACTTGTCAGGACTCTGCGCTTCGTCAAAAATGCCGACGCAGCCTCCATGCTGCCACACGCTGCAGCCATCGCACTGGATAAAGAGCCCGCCGGCGTCGTCGGCTTGCGCCTCTGACGCACCATAGGCCTCACTCAGCGGCGGACCCGGATATTCCTGCTGGCCGCAAAGACATCTCGTCACCTCCTCTTCGTCTTCGGCTGCTTCTTCATCGGCGTCTTGGGCGGCGTTGAGGAGGTCGGGTTCGGCGGCGGGGTGGGCGCGCTTGCTGCGACGGGGCGGTTCGCTCATTTCTTCGCTGGAGCGCGATTGTGGTGTGGATGATTTCGGGTGGCTGATGCTGCCGCGAGTACTACGGTCTCGCCGGGCGGAGGGGATGGAGGAGGAGGATGTGGTGGAAATGGCCGGATGCGCTGCGCGGGCGGACCGGCGGATTGGAGAGGGCATTGCAGAGCCCAAACCAATTGTTAGTGGCTATGAGCACTTGGGAAGCGCAGGAGAGCTGCCTGCAGCCTTGATGGTGTCTGGTAGCAGGACGAGCAGGGTGGGCGCCGCGACGGTGGTCTGGCGATGGGTGGTGTAGCGATCTTGGACAAGCTCTGATCGCTGGCGCAAAAGAGGATGTGACGTCGGGGACAGTGATGGTGACGGGAGCAGGATGGATTGCAATGCGAACGGATGCAGATTGAGGGGTGGGAGAGTGGGTGGTGGTAGTGGTGGGTGGGTGGTGGTGCTGGCGGAGTTGCGCAGATCATGCAGCAGCTGCACTGCAATTCACCCAGGGCGGGCTTGCTGCTGCGCGCGAGCCGACTAAGTGCAGCAGCGAGCGAGCGAGGGCAGGCCGGCGCTGATTGGCTGATTGGCCGAGCGGCGTGGCATTGTGCGCCGGCTGTGTCGAAGGGCTGAGGGAAGGTTCGGGTGTGAAGAGAGGACAGGAGAAAGGGAGGGTCTCGATACTTGCCATATTATCGGCGGCTTGCCGTGAGACGATGCATATCAAGTGCTTCGTGGGGGCGGTATACATGACTGCGTGCTGGTGGCAGCGAGAGTGCGTGAAATTCCGGCCAGAGTCGCATCGCTCGCTCAACGAGAGAAGAGGGGTCGTCGCATGACGAGCAGCAGTCGATGGGGAGGTGCATGGGGGCGGCGTTCATTCATCGTGCTCGCAAGAGATGTCCAAGCAGACGAAAGAGAGCATTTGCATGCAGAGGGAAAGGCGATATCTGCAGCATGATGAAGCCTCCCAGCAAGCGTGCGGTTCGGATGATTTGATCAACGGTCGAAGGTGTCCGCTGCAGTGCTGTACCTCTGGCCCGTGGTCCAAGGTCGCAGCCAACCTTCGTCATTCTCCCAGCCCAGCTTTCCCGTCGCCGATCCGCGACATCTTCGGCTATTGCGAAGAGCAGCTTCTAGAACACATGCATCTCGAGTATCGCACACTCCACTACACCATTGTACAAATATTCATGTCACGAAGACATGCGAAGGACACTCCGATATAGAACTGTCGCACGCAAAGATGCATTGACATACTTCGACGACCGAGCATCTCACCATGCCGAGACGTGCACGACCATCGCCTGTCCCCATCCACCACCCACCCACCCACTCAAGGGACAACACCTCAGTTTGGAGCCTCTACTTGCCGCTCAAGATCCATGCAGCACCACGCTAGACATGGAGCCGGCCGCTGAAGTGCTACCTGTCGCGACCTCCGAGACCTGTTCGTGACGGACACTGTCCTGAAACCCCGGCGTGCAATCAACCTTCAAATAGTGGACCTTCGGATCCTTACCGCAGCGGCTGGTAGTTCGCGATTCAACATCTCTTACAGTCTGCGCCATTGCTTGATCCTAGAACACCAATTTGGCGAGGCCAGGATGGTGGCCTTGCCTCATGTACGCACTCGCTTATGATCCTTTACCCAGAGTTCGGAGTGCCTTTCCGAGTACCAGTCCTGGATTCATAAAGTGGATGTGCCTGAAGATCTGTTTCTCTCGTCTTCACTCAGTTCGGTCATTGCTCAATGCCTTTGCTGTTCTAGACGACGCGCCCTCTCCATTCTGGTTTCCTCTCGACAGCTTGCCACTGGAGTTGGTGCGGCCCAATGCCGAATTCGCAATGGTTGCCACCATTCAACCTCAAGCTCTTGCGATCATTGTCACTTTTCCAGTGATCTCCACAATCTTCGTCGCTCTCAGAGTCCTTTTTCGGACATGGAATCGTCAATTCAAATGGGGTACGTCTCACCTTGAAGGATATGGCAGTGGCGCTATCTTGTCCATCAGATGATGCCCTATGCGTTTTCGCGTGGGTACTGGCCGTCATAAACGCAGGCATAACGTACCGCTACGCACTCGTGAGGCACACAGGCTACCATATATGGGACGTTCCTGAGCGCAGCATCGAAGTCCAGGTATCTTCTGCCAAACTCAGTATGGCTCAGCAACTGTCATACAATCCCAGCTTGTGTCTGGTGAAGGATTCCATCATTCTGTTCCTCATGAGACTAGGCGATCAGAGGAAAACGATTCGCTGCTCCCTGACTGGATTATCCATCCTCAACATCGGAAACATGGTCGCCGTTTTCTTCAGCGTCCTGACGCAATGTCTTCCGATACACATGTACTGGGATCATCCAAAAACCGACCAAATCATCAGCGATGAAGTCGCCAACTCAAACTACACCTGCTTCAACACCGAAGCCTTCATAATGTCCACCGTCAGCGTTGCCATCCTCACTGACATCCTCGTCCTCATCATCCCCATCGCCATGGTCTGGCCACTACGGCTGAACTGGCGGAAAAAGCTTGCAGTCGGCTGCGTACTATCTCTCGGATGGATCGTGGTCGTAGTCGCCCTCATACGCCTCAAGTCATTCTACGACTTCTTCCATGTTGTCAACCCGGATCCAACATATGCCCTGGGAGTCACAGTCTCCGTCGTGGAAGTCAACATTGCCATCATCCTCTCCTGCGGACCAGCTGTCAACTCGATGATCGCTCGCTTTGCTCCCAAGATCTTTGCTTCGAGGGGCGCATCGGGTCGTACTTCCGACACTGCCGGAGAGCCGTACGAATATGAGATACCATCGCGGCGTCCGAGGCGCTACGATCTACCCAGTCTGTCCATGTCGCGGAATACAGCACACGGATACCGAGAAAGAGACGACGACGACGACGGAGATAGTCAGCTTGAGATCATGAACAATGACAGCCTAGGCGCGAAGAGGGCTGGTATAATACGAGCTATGATAAGTAACGACAAGAATGGCAGAGGGCTGTATAATAGGTAGAATCATGATACATGGTTACAGAACATTAGCAATCGTTTCGCCCAGAGTTGCACGTGCGAACCGGGTTGCAATCACGAAATTTCTTCCTAGTATCATCGTCTCGTTCAAATCAGGCCCACGAGATACCGCTTTCGGAAGATATTGGAAGTAGCTCTAGCATTATACCTGAGGTACTGACGGAGCTTCCGCCGCGTGAGAATGACCGGAACGACGTAGCCACGGACGGTCCTCCGACCTCTTGCATTGGGCATCCCATTAGCGTCCGAGCCCTGCTGGTAAGCAATCATTGGACAGATACAATTTAACTTTGACCTTGCAGGTACTCGGGTAGGGCATCACTATACTTTGTGCAAGTCACGTCGGAGTTGGTGTAGCATTGCAGCTTGCGTGCATCGATCTGTGTCCCTACTGGACAGACGGGCGGTCAATGGCAACGCGATTGGATTTCTAGTTCGTAGGACGGGGCAGCGGTACAGAGGTATGAGGAATCGCTGCTTCATACTTGCATGGAAGCCAGGTAAACATACTCCCCACTGCCGACCCGGATCGAAACAATTCCTCCACACAACCATTATGATTGCATGGCTTCCTTGGGGAAGAACAAACCTCTATAGTGGTCTCGGAGCCTCAACAACCGTCTCCAACCCCCTGACCTTCACCCTGAGCCTCTCACCTTTAGCAGTTCCCCACTTATCCAGCTTCATCGCATCCGAGCTCGACCCGTCGGTCTTCGGGTACAGCTGCGCAACCCTCGCAACATCACCTTCCGTGATTCTCACCTGCCTTGGGTCCTCGCTTCCGCCCTGCCAAACAGGCCCCTTGTTGTCGACCCTCGTAAGAACCCAATTCTCAGGTTTCGTACCGTCCACATTTCCCGGAGTCATCGCGTGGCTGTTGTACATCATGATACTACCGTAATCAAACGGCTGCGAGTACTTGTACCCTTTCCACTTCTGCTTCTCGGCCTCGATGCGATGCTCCTTGCCCGGGATGAACGCCACGGCCGCGGGCAGGTAGTCCGAAGCGATCTCGTCGTCGTTGCACGTCAGCATCATCCGCGTCTCGAGGTCGTCGTCGTCTTCGAAGTACGCTCGTTCATCGGTGTCGGCTTCGCGCTCCGCTTCCGCGTAGCCCTCGAGCCTGTCGCAGTGGAATTCGAGGAAATCGTTGCGGTCGTCGCGCTGGTGTTCGTGCTGCAGGCCGATGGCGTGGCCGAGCTCGTGCATCATTGCTTGCACGGCGTCGGCGGAGGTGCCTTTGGCGTCTTGGGGATCGAGGTGGCAGAAGTCGAGTCTGTGGCGAACAGGCTTGCTGGAACTGTAGTCGTAGCCGGTGCTGGCGCTGTCGGTCGGGCAATTGGGACCGTGGTTCCAGGCTTTGTCGTTGTCTTTCGTCATATCGGTGATGACGAGGGCGTCTGGACGGACGTCCTTGCCGCTGCAGAGCAGCGCTTGTTCGTTGTCGGGAATGATCTGGAGGTTGGAGGTGAGAGTTGCGTGGGCCCATTTGGCGACTGCTTGGTTGACGATGGGCTCGAGGTTGCGCTGCGATCGGGCGTTGGCGAAACAGTATCGTACTGACTGGCTGTCGCAGACGAGGGGCCATGGGCCGAAGGAGCTTTTGGGTTCGTTGTTGTTGAGGGGTTGGATGCCGTACCATCTTTTGTGGTTGTTGGTTGTCGCGCTGGTGGCTAGTTGGGAGAGGGCGAGGAGGATTGAGAGTGCCGATGTCATGAAATTCATGCTGGCTTGCCGATCGTGGTGGGTCAATGTTGAGAAGATAGTCTTTGTTTAAAGGGTAGTGGCGGACTTGTATAGTAAGTCGAACGAATGCTTCGGAGGTTTGCTCTTTGCTTCTGATTGTCTAGATTTTGCTAGTTAGTGCATGGAAAGCCATGCATAACCGTAGCTTGCGACTGCATTCGAGAGTCCACAAGAAGCACATAGTAGCCATGTGTGTTCGACAAGTGCCCAGTCACGAGTAGTGAGCGCCAGTCCCTATATGCCACTTCTCGATTTTGGAATCACCAAATTAATATGGTAGCACCGGAATCGCGCATGATCTTGCCATTGTCGTGCGCGAAGACTTGTGCATCTTGAAAGCCGGATATTCCCACCAAAAACGTTTGGCGATCCAGAAGAGTCGTCCGCGGTCTCGTAGATTGTCACGACCCGAAAAAATCACTCACCCATCGCTTTCTCCATCTTCGCGTCCATACCGACTCGCCATCGTGCGCCGAAAGTTTTCATCGCCCAGATCGTGACGCAGCCCCAGGTGATGCAGATCAGACCCAAGCCGGTGAATAGCCATCCGTCCCCAATGGCTACCATAAGTGGCTCTGCGACAATTGTCGCAACGCATGACAACACGTTACGCACAAAATTATTGAGGGCGATCCCGTGCGAAGCTTTTCGTGGCATGAATTCGGTGAGCATTGTTGTGACCTGTTGCTTGCATTAGCATGTGGAGAGATCCAACGAACAAAGCAGACAGCTCTTACCAGCGCAAAGATCAGCATTGAGCCAACGCCAAAGAAGAAGTTTGCTATCATGGGCGCAGCGAGGTTGACGCCGTATCGCGCAGTCCAGCCGTACATGATGAGCGCCAAGGGGTACAACAGCGCACCGATCCACGCGTTTTCTTTCATGCGATCTTCAGGGATGAACTTGAGTCGTCCTCTTTCATCGAATCTGCCTGCTTTCCTCGCTTCGCGGTGCATGATATTGTCTACCCAGCGGCCACCAAAGAGCGAAGCCATGAAGTAGCCCGCGCTATTGGGTATGTACAACAGACCGACGACGATGACGCTGTAGTTGTAAGGGTCCCCAGAGAAAGTGCGCTGGACAGAAATGTTGAGCATGTACAGAGACCCAAAGGTGATGGAGGCGTATGCTACACAGATAGCCACAGCAGGGAAGCGGAGGTACAAGATTATGCGTAGCGGATCTAGGAAAACTCGGCGGAGCACCGACAAGTACGTCTTGCTCTTGATGGCGACGGATTGCGTGGTCGTAGTGCGGCCAAGTGGAGGGCGTAGCTCATTCGACGATTTCTCGGTGAGGTTGGCTTCGACATCCGCTTCCGCTGCTTGTACCAAAGGCTTGCGTGTAGCCAGAGTCTCCGGCAGACAGAACAGGATGAAAAGAATCAAGGCGCCACCAAAGATGGCAAGAGCCCATTGCGAGCTTCTCCATCCCAGCTCCTGTGTGAGAACACCTCCCAGGATAGGAGAAATCAAGGGTCCACAGAGCGGACCAAGGTAGAAAATGCCCATAGCTCTGCCTCGTTCTTTCACTTCCCACACGTCTGCGATAGTACCAGCTCCGACTGCTTGCACCGATGCCGCAGCTCCACCTGAGAGGAGACGTGTGACAATGAACATTGCAATGTTTGTCGACACAGCAGACAAGATGTTGAATATCAAGAACAGCACAAAAGAGCTGAGATAAATCGTCCGTCTCCCCAGTGTTTCGCTAAAGCTGCTCCACCAAAGCGGGAAGATACTCATGCTGAGCATGTACATCGCCACGCTCAAGTTGACGATCGTCGGTGTCGAATTGAACTCCACAGTGATGTCGCCCAGTGCAGGCAAAATGATTGAAGAGCCCATGGGCGCGGCCGCAGCTGCGACAGCTACGACAAATGTGATCATCCATTTCCTTTTTCTGGTGTAGTCGTGTGGCTCCGTCACCTCGGCAATGATGGCGAGATTGGCAAAGAGGCCGCGTCTCTGGCCACGCGGTACCACAACGGCATCCTTCTGAATCGACCTGGTAGATGATTGTGCTCGACTCCGGCTCCGGTGGGGTGTTGCCACTTGTGCGTCGTGGCCTTCATCTGATAGAGTACGGTCAGACTCGTGGGATTCTCTCGACTCTCCAGACTGTCCAGACATGACTCGTCCCCGTCGAGGCAAGTCGTCTGTTTCCTCACAAGTACCACTAGCGTTGATTTCTGTTGGCGAGTGAGGGCGTTTGGCATTATCAGTCCGCGAGGGGACCGAGGCGTCTTGGAAAGACTGTTCTGTTGTGGCAGGTGAAATGTCGCCCAGCTCCTTAGAAGGGCCATCATCCTTTTCGTCCCGCATCTTGAGTCCCACTCCAGTCTGGCCGTGATGTTGAGATTAAGTTGTGGGAGAGTTACCACGTTATCGCCATATTCCACAGGGATTTCGCCCTGGATTTGCCGATTTCCCTGAAGATATACTATATGCAATCACGCAATGACGGAACATCCAAGACACATGGAAACGAAAGAGGTGGCAAGGAAATGCAAAAAACCTACAGCATGAGAGTAGCAATCGGCACACGGCACCCAACAACGTCGTCTGCTGCGTACAACATCTCCACTCGAGAGAGGCTATCAAGGTGAGATCAGCTGTGCCGATTTGCCGTGTTCTTACACACTTGGGCGCTCTCAAGGCGCCCAACCCTGGGCACGCGAGACACGTCAAGATCTCTTCACCGAAAGCCGGCGAGAAAACCTCGGCCTGCTCTTGCATCTTGCCCGGGCGGCGCAAGAAGCTTGGCCATCTTTAGGGCGATGGCGACGATAAGGTTGCGTGCTCTCCGCAGTGGCTAGACTCGCTAGAGTAGTACAATCGTGGGGAGGTGCATGTGGACAGGTAGTCTTTATGTGAAGTTGGGCATGTCGTGATATATAATTCGTGACACGTTTGTGATACGTGTGTTGCACTATTATTTGTTGCTGACACCTGCCTGCCGAAGTTCGCAACCGCCCCTCAATCTCATCGCCCGTGCCGCGCCACAACGCCACCTCATAATACGAGATCACCAGCCTCAATACATCACACGCACGAAGGAAGCGCTACGACCCGACATAGCCAGGCACGGATCTGAACAATATCATAGTACTAGATCTGCACTACCCGAAACCAACAGCACAATGGACGACCGCGAGAAGCTCCGTCAACACTTCCAAGACCAGCCAGCTGAGGCTCACACTGGAAGATGGGATGCATTGTGGCAGCAAAAACTCACACCTTGGGATCGTGCGGAGCCAAATCCCGCACTGATCGATACACTCAACGAGAAACGTGACCTTATTGGCGCTTCGACCGAAAAGAGTGAGATTGTGCAGCGCAAGAAAGCACTCATCCCGGGCTGCGGACGCGGCTATGATGTTCTGCTCCTCGCCAGCTACGGCTACGATGCTTATGGTGCGGATGTCTCGCAGACAGCGATCGACGCATGTAATGAGCTGAACAGCGAGCAAGCCGAAGACACGGCCAAGTACCCGATCAAAGACCCTTCGATCGGTCGCGGTTCGAGGAACTTCCTCCTGGTGGACTTCTTCAATGACGACCTTCTGTCTCACACTGGCGGCAGTAAGTTCGACGTCATTTACGACTACACCTTCTTGTGTGCTATCCCTCCTCAATTGCGACCCAAGTGGTCGAAGAAGATGAGTGAACTGCTTGCACCTGGTGGAAGCCTGATTTGCTTGGAATTCCCTTTGGCGAAGTCACCTACAGCTGGTGGACCGCCACACGGGCTCAGCAGTGAGCTGTACGTGCAGCTCTTCAAGCAACCTGGCGCAGAAGTTGAGTATGCTGAAGATGGCCATGTCAAACCCAATGATAGCAAATTGGACGAGCAGAATGGCCTTACGCGTGTTGCTCACTGGCAGCCATCTCGATCACACCAAGTTGGGCAAGGAACAGACAAGGTCTCCATCTGGCAGCACGCTGGAAACAAATAGAGCCATACCAGAAAGTCATGAATGTACCTACCTCTGACATGTTCTCGCTTAGTCACACTATACATGAATATGCGCTGGCAGGCATCAACTGCAGCTCCAGACATGCTCTGAACCTTATAATGCGCCGTATCTGCAGTGTCATTAATGTGAACACCGCAAGTATACCGAACACCGTGCTATCTGACCCCGAACATCTGTCGTTATCAGGCGGTCAAGGCTCTGTGAGCCCCGATTCCGTAGCTTCAAACGGGACCACGAGGTGGTGGCGCAAGCTAAGCAAGCACAGCAAGAAGATCGTCAACCTCGGGACACGGACCTACGGTTAAGACGGCACATCAGCTAAGACACCTTCCGTGTTGAAGCTGTCATGATGACAAACCCTGAAGAATGTCCAATCTCACGCATGACATATACTACAACGACAGAACGACAAGCCAAAATAATCGATGGCCAAAGAGAAGTGGAAAAACATAGCCAAAGGCGACTGAACAATAACAAAAGCGAGCCATCTCCGCCGCTAAAAATGCGATTTGATCCGCGCACTGTCAAAAACTCAATCTCCGTTGTTTATCCCGCGTGCAGCAGCCGAGGGACCGCGCTTTAGGAAGTTTAGTACTGTACTTAGCCGAGCGGCAGGGCAAACATCCTGTGTTGCACGATGGATTGGAAAGGCTCCACTCTCTCGCAGTCATCAGAAAGAGGTAGGTAGTTGGGCGCGCCGCCGCCGCTTTCTGCGCAGATAATGTGGTGGTGATAGTCGCTCTTTCGATTGCTCCTGCCTCTCGCATGCGGAATGACTCCCAATGGTTGGTAATCGTTTCCTTTTCTCTTTTAATTATCACGCATCACTCGAACTTCCTGGCTCTCGCTACTTTGAGACAATATCGATACACTAAACGCATATTGCTACGTCCGGTCTTAACGCCGCAGATATTCCTACAGGAGAGGGGTTGCATAAGGGACTTCCACACATTGTAGCGTGTAATCAAGACCTTGAAAGAGCTGGAAACAACACAGTCGTTGCGCAACGCGTACGTTGAACGTTCATGGGAAAGAAGCCATACCACAATCGCAAACATGGATACGCCCAATAAGACACCCGACTCTGAGAAGGTCAACGACACCTCACCGAGCCCAAGAGAAAATCGTCAATCAGTAATGTCCTACGAAGAACCGCCCTCGCCAACCGCAAGCTCTCGCGACAGCATATCGTCCGTCTCCTCCCACAACTACGACCACGAGCAATACAACCGCGACTTCCCCGAAAAGACCCTCACACCACACCTCTCACGAGCATCTTCTACAAGCGCCGTAGGCGGGATCAACCCGACGTACATCACCCGCACACGAACGAACAAGAGCACCGCCACAAATGCAACGACGGACCCAGCCTTCGAAGTCGATTTCGATGAAGGCGAAAAGGGAAACCCCCAAACCTGGTCATTATGGTATAAAGGCTTCATCATCGCAGTCATGTCCTACGCCACAACCGCCGTAGTGCTCTACTCCACAAGCTACACCTCTGCCATCCCGGGTTTGATCGACGAATGGGGCATAAGCAGGAACACTGGAATCTTGGGAATGACAACGTACCTGATAGGCATGGCGTGCGGAAGTGTGGTGCTTGCGCCGTTGTCAGAGATGTACGGCCGGCGGCCGGTGTACATTATTGCGATGGCTTTGTTTGTGATTTTCGTGCTGCCGTGCGCGCTGGCGAAGAACATCGCTACGATTCTGGTGTTCCGATTCATAGGAGCGTTTTGCGCTGCGGCTATGATTTCGAATGCGCCTGGTACGGTGAATGATATCTCGGACGAGGAGCACCGAGCGTTGGCATTCTCAATTTGGAGTATAGGGCCTATGAACGGTATGTTGGAAGCTGCTCGTTACAGAGCACAGAGTGCTCCTTACTGATTGCATCTTGCAGGACCGGTGATTGGACCCGTAGTTGGTGGATTCGTGTTCCAATACATGGGCTGGAGATGGACGAACTGGATTGTTGTGATTGTCAGCGGCGTCGCCTTCATTGCCATTCTAATGATTCCCGAAACATACGCGCCTGCAATCCTTCGCGCTCGCGCCGCGAAGAAGAGAAAGGAGACGGACGACCAGCGATACTGGAGTCGATACGATGACAAAGCTGCTTTCCTGTCTTTGCTCAAGATCAACCTCAGCCGACCGTTCATCATGACGTTTACGGAACCCATCCTCATCTTCTGGGATTTGTACATCGCGCTCGTGTACGGTATTCTGTACCTCTGCTTCGTCGCATACCCGATCATCTTCAATCAGCTGCGAGGCTGGAGTCCAGGTATCGGTGGTCTGGCATTCGTCGGCATCGGCGTGGGCAGTCTCCTCGTGATCGCAGCGGAGCCACTGATCCGCAAAATGATCAACGCGCACAAGCACGATCCCGAAACCGGCCGCCCTCCACCAGAAGCCAGCGTAAGCGTTATTTGCATCGGCGCCGTCCTCTTGCCCATTGGCCAAATTTGGTTCTCGTGGACAGGAACGCCCGAATATCACTGGATTCTGCCGATTCTGGCCGGCATACCGTTCGGCGCGGGAAACTGCACGATTTTCATCTACGGCTCGAATTACCTTGTGCACTCGTATGGTATCTATGCTGCCAGTGCATTGGCAGGGAACGCTGTTTTGCGTAGCATTCTCGGCGCCACTCTACCCTTGGCTGGTCCATCGATGTACGCTGCTCTCGGACCCAATTGGGCAGGAACATTGCTCGGTTTGCTGGAAGCAGTGTGCATACCCATCCCGATCATCTTCTATCTGTACGGATCCAGGATCCGTCAGAAGAGTGCTCTGATCAGGACGATGCAGGAGGACAAGACGAAGTTCGAGAACAAGCGTGCGAAGGCCGCTGAAAAGGTTCTGGCTAGGAATGAAGCTGAGGCGGAGGCTGGTGCAGGGATGGAGACTGGAGCTGCTGTTGCTGAAGAAGTCGAAGAGGAGAGGGTCGCTGTTGATCTTGAGAAGGGATTTCAGGGGAAGATTTAATGCACGCACCCATCGTTACGATACCTTGATGGCATAGCGTGGCGTTTCCTTTAAAACTAGCATGCACATAGCATATGACAGCATACGCCATCGTTTACATGTACGACGAAGTGAACATGTCCTTAGCTTGTTCCATCCCCCGATGTGTCTGTCCACGTGCTGCATCCTTCCAAGCAATGACACCCAAGCACATGCCAAAAGCCAGACGAAACACAGTCACGATCACAGTCACAGCATCCAATTCTCGTCTTCACATGCCTCACGGCCATCGTCCGAGCCCCTAGCATAACCAAAGCCGAGGCCGCTCCTCCGCGCGATCCATCTCCCCACACTCAAGAGCCGAGCCAGCGAGCCAGCGAGCCAAACCAACGGCATCGGCACCCCGGAGTCTCTTCCTTCACGGTGACCTCACACCACCGTCCGCTCACCCGAGGCTCTCGACAAACACGAATCCTCGAAAACGCCCGTCCCTCGGGCGAGCGAAACGAAAGAGGCTTTTCTAGCAGGCTACGCAACTCGTCTGGAGAGCGGCTTGAAAGCGGCTGCCTCCGCATGACTGGTCTGCGCAATGGCTACTGGCTCGTGAATGGCGATGGGCTCGGCGGCGATCGGGCGATAGGAACGGGCAGAGCATGTCTCTGACCCTTTGCGAGGCTGTCGCTCGGCAAAGACGCTATTAAGAGTTTGGAGGACGTCGTCCCTCGGTCATCATGGATGGGTGACGTGAAAAGCGTATTGGCATTGGCAGGGTTGCGGGAACTCTGCTATTCATACATCAGCTCTTTGGCATCCTGTTGTGTCCGCTGAAAACTCTCTTCCTCTTTGCATCATCATCATCAAAAGAAGAACATTGTTTTGCTGTTGCTATTGCTATCCAATCCATTCACATATATATTTCTTCAACCTGGCAGATCAGTTGAAACAAGTGGTAGCCGCAGTCTCATCTGTACTACCAACATCATTCGCAAACATGGGTGTCACAGACGCAGAAGATCAGTACTACCAAGAGGAGGTGAAGCAGCTTAAGGAGTGGTGGACCGACTCGAGATGGAGGTACACGAAGAGGCCTTTCACAGCCGAGCAGATTGCATCGAAGAGAGGCAACTTGCCTATTCAGTACCCCAGCAATGTCATGGCGAAGAAGCTGTGGAAGATTCTGGAGCAAAAGTTCGCTGTAAGGGATCGAATGTCACCCATCGAGGATTGGGATATAAACTAATGAAATCCTGCAGAGCGGCGATGCAAGCTACACATACGGCTGTCTCGACCCAGTCATGGTCACCCAGATGGCAAAGTACCTGGATACAGTCTACGTCTCTGGCTGGCAATCTAGTTCAACAGCTTCGTCCACGGATGAGCCTGGTCCTGATCTTGCAGACTACCCATACACAACCGTTCCCAACAAGGTCGGGCACTTGTTCATGGCTCAGCTCTTCCACGACCGCAAGCAGCGTGAGGAGCGTCTTAGCTCGCCTGACAAGTCTAAAGCTCCCAACATTGACTTCTTGAGACCTCTTGTTGCGGACGCAGACACCGGTCACGGTGGTCTCACCGCTGTCATGAAGCTCACCAAGCTCTTTGTCGAGAAGGGAGCTGCTGGCATTCACATTGAGGATCAGGCGCCAGGCACCAAGAAGTGTGGACACATGGCTGGCAAGGTTTTGGTTCCTATCAGTGAACACATCAACCGTCTTGTTGCCATCCGCGCTCAGGCCGATATTATGGGTATGTCTATACCCAGATCAGGCCATCGCGCGAAACAAATAGCTAACACTTTCCAGGCACCGACCTCCTCGCTATCGCCCGTACCGACTCCGAAGCCGCCACCCTCATCACTAGCACCATCGACCCTCGCGACCATGCCTACATCCTTGGCTCCACCAACGCGGCTCTACAGCCCCTCAACGACCTCATGCTCCACGCCGAAGCCGCTGGCAAGACCGGTGCGGACCTACAAGCCGTCGAAGATGCCTGGAACGCACAAGCAGACCTCAAGCTCTTCCACGAAGCCGTTGCGGACACGATCAACGCTGGTGTTCACATCAACAAGGCCGAGATGATCGAAGAGTTCAACAAACTATCCAAGGGTAAGAGCAACGCAGAAGCGCGTGCGATTGCCAAGGGTCTCACTGGTGTTGATGTGCACTTCGACTGGGATGCTCCCAGGACCCGTGAGGGCTACTACCGTCTCCGTGGAGGTTGCCAGGCTGCTATCACCCGTGCAATCGCCTACGCACCCTATGCTGATCTGATCTGGATGGAGAGCAAGCTGCCCGACTTCAACCAGGCTAAGGAATTTGCGGATGGCGTGCACGCAGTCTGGCCCGAGCAAAAGTGAGTCCACCCTCGAAATCATCCTATAATATTACAAGAAACTAACAGATGTTTTCAGACTCGCCTACAACCTCTCCCCCTCCTTCAACTGGAAGGCTGCCATGGAGCCCGCCGACCAAGAAACCTACATCAAGCGCCTCGCCTCCATGGGTTACTGCTGGCAATTCATCACGCTCGCCGGCCTGCACTCGACGGCTCTCATCTCCAACTCTTTTGCTTCCGCGTATGCGCAGCGCGGAATGCGCGCCTACGGCGAGATTGTGCAGGAACCCGAGATGGAGCAGGGCGTGGAGGTTGTCACGCACCAGAAGTGGAGTGGTGCGAATTACGCGGATGAGCTTTTGAAGATGGTCAGTGGTGGTGTGAGCAGTACTAGTGCTATGGGCAAGGGTGTTACGGAGGATCAATTTGCTAAGAAGTGAGATGGATGCTTGTGGCAAAGAAAGCGAGCTTTGTATATTTTCTTCCGAATGATTTTTGATACGTCCGTTCTTACGGGGGCTTTCAATCACCTGCTTGTATCCCCGGAATAAGCCCTTGACCTTCTGATACGTTGCATATTGCCATGCTGCTGGACAGCCAGCCGCGCCGCTAAACTACCGACCCAGAATGCGGTGTCCAAATGAAATTAATACGATTGTAGTAATCATCTCTAGGCCTTCTTGCTGCGTACACTCGCATTGCAAATGATTGTCATCAGAATGGGGCGTTTCATGCAGGCCGTTCAATCAAGCTGATAATCGAGGGACTCGGCACCGATTGACTTAAAACATATGAGATGATGGAAAACGGTGACGACTAGTAACCAAAAGCTGATCAACGCGTGCATCCGTGTAGTTATCATTGTTGCATCGTTCGTGCATGCTGGCGTGGTTCATGAAGCCAAGTCTTCGAGAATTGGAAAGATACCATTGCAGAGCCATCCCTATTCAACATTGTGAACATCTTCACAGCCCCACATTCATAAGCTGAGACGCTCACAGCCAGGAACTCGCCCAAAAATCGAATCCGACCAAAATCGAGACAACCCCGCTTCCCAAAAAATGATATCAATACAATGTAATGGCGAAAAGCAAAAGAAATGTCTCCCCTCGCGGGATCGAACCGCGGGCCTCAAGATAACGATTACTCGTTGAACAGTTACAGTCTTGCGCTCTTCCAGCTGAGCTAAGGAGAGTTGTTAAGCGGGATTCGCTTTCTAGATGGTCGATGCGTTTTTGTCTACATTATAGAACTTCAATTACACGATGAGAAGCGTCCAAAAGAGCATTTGAAGCGTAAGTATTATCAAATTTGTTGTTCAAGAGGAGATCAGTTCCATCGGTCTGGAATAGAGCGTTCGAGAACAAGTTTTGTGATCACATCCATCGATCAAAGATCGACGATCGATTCATGACGTTCGTAGACAATATATCTTGCGCAGCTCAAAGCAACAATTTATCCGTTCTTGCATTCGATCGTTGTACAGGTCAAATTGCGTGTATCTCAATTTAGATGCACTGAAGTCACGCATCTCGAGGTCGTACTTCGGTCTTCCTCCAATCAAATTTGTGCATGTTGATTGACATTTAATTCGACTGTGATGCTTGGCTGCGTTATGCGGTCAGATTCTGTGCTCTATGCAAACTACGATTTTTCCGACGAGAGGTGCGGTTCATTGATCGATCGAAGCTCGTCGACGACGCTACCCTCCTGCAAAAACTCGTGTCCCTTGATCCTACGACGACTAAGTTGGGTAAAGTGGATATCATGTTCTGTAAATTAGATCGGGAACATCTGATGGTCTTTTGGGACCTGACATGGGCTTGCCGGCCTGGAATCAAGCAACGTCCATAACGAACTGAAACATCGTGGTACATGATTATAATTACATGTTCTTTTCCCAGAAACCTCATTAATCATATACAGCAATACAGTTACCTACACACAATGAAGTCTTTGGTTGGAGTAGAGGATCAGGGTCGTAGTGTTTAGTTCCACGCAAACCTGTCACATCGATGCATTTGAGTCCCGCTATTCTGCACAACACTATGTCGACTTTTGAACACTCATAGCAAGCGAACAAGAAAGACTGGAAGTCAAGTTTGCCATGCTAGGATGTATTATTAAATATGCGCCATCGCAAGGCGCAGTGCGGTAGACTCGGATAGAGCGGGCATTTACCGTTGCCTCAGGCGCGATCGGACTTGCGACGCGCGCCTCGCTCCTCCAAGCGCTTAGGCAGTTGGCGCAGCAGCAGCAGGAGCCATTAACAGGCGCATTCGCCGCGCAATCCTTCGAAAAACATGGCGCATCGCTGCCGTTGAGACCTCGAACTTTGCGACCTTTTTATCATATCAACCATGGCTACTCGCGATCCCTCCACGACACCCGAAGCCCGTCGCAACTCGGGCAGCGCGACCAACTCTCCTGGGAAAGATGGCCTGGAACATGTGGAACTCAGCGATCTGGACTCGAGTCCGCCGCAACTACCAATAGAGCAAGATTTGATGCAGCTGGCGAGACTGGGAGAACTGCGCGGGATACAAAAGTTATTCGACAGTGGGAGGTTTAACGCAAAATCGACAGATGAGCAGGGAATCACTGCGCTGCATGTATGTTTTGGACAATTTGGGCGAGAGAATATGAGCAGTAGGCTGATGTTGGATTCCATAGTGGGCTGCTATCAATGGTCACCATGCGTTGTGCCACTTCCTACTTCAATCCGGCGCCGATGTGAACGCGAAAGGTGGTGATGCTGAAGCCACGCCCGTTCTTTGGGCAAGCAAAAGATGTCATCTCCAGGTCATTCAATTACTACTAGCCCACGGTGCCGACCCTCTCACTCAGGATGACCAAGGCTACAACCTCTTGCACTCAGCAGTCCTCGATGGCAACGTTCTCCAACTCACACTGTTGCTGCACCAGCCCGACCTACCTGTTGACGTGGCGGATGTGCAAGGCCACACGAGCTTGATGTGGGCAGCATACAAAGGCTTTCCCACTTGTGTCGACCTGCTACTACGCTGGGGCGCCGATATCCACGCTGTAGACGACATGGGATTCACTGCACTACACTGGGCACTTGTGAAGGGATCTTATCCATGCATTCAGAAGCTTGTCGACTTCGGCAGCGATCGCTTCGCAAGAGCCAAACCTCAAGGCGAAGAGACTGAGGGTGATACTCCTGCCATGACCGCTGCAAGGATGAAGTCTGAAAGGCAGTGGCGTAAGGCATTGTTCGAATCTGGATACGACGAGAACGGCAACCCGATCGCCTTCCCAGTACCGTTCATCAAAGATAAGAAATGGTTTTTCAGTCGTGCTTTCTTCTTCTGGCCGTTCCTGCTCGGGGGACTCCAGCTTCATATGCTGGCCTACATGCTCGTCTGGATCTCGGTGCCTAGTGTACTGATTGTAGGCTACGGCTTGAACTATTTGGTACAGAGGCTATTCCGATGGGCTCCAAATGACATGAAATCGATGCACCATACGCCTTTCCTTGCTGGCATATTCGGCGCTACTCTATTCTGGGTTGGCGTGAGATGGGTTTATGCCATCCTTCCTAGTGGGTACCACCGCCGCCTACGATCTGACATGAGACTAACACCGGTACTACAGCTACCCTGTACACTAATTTCTTTCTCAACATTGCCTTTGCGGTGTTTTACAGCCTTACTGCATATTTCTACCTCATGACTATGACTGCGGACCCGGGCTATATCCCCAAGAGCAGCAGCCGCGGACAGACGAAAAAGACGATTGACGACCTAATCGAAAACGGCATCTTCAACGAGAAGCATTTCTGTACACCATGTATGATAAGGAAACCCCTGCGAAGCAAGCACTGCAGGCGTTGTGGGCGATGCGTTGCAAGGCAAGATCAGTAAGTCAAGATTGAGACATGTCGTCTTTTGAATGACTTTTGCTAACGTTCTTTATAGCCACTGTCCATGGGTGGACACGTGCGTTGGTGTGAACAACCATAAGCACTTCTTGCTCTACGTCATGAGCTTGATCGTTGGCATCGCATGCCTCATCAGGCTGACCTTCGTTTGTATGTCTTGCACAACATTATTGCTGAACCAGACCTTACGCTGACCCTTATGTAGACGTGGAAGTTCTCCCGACGCCACCGCAGTCTGAACTTCACTGCGAAATCTTGAACCCAGAGTACTGCGCCCAGTGGTCAAAAGACCCTCTGACCATCGTCACCAACATCTGGGGTGGCCTCCAATTGACTTGGACGTTCATGCTGCTCTTTGTACATCTTGTTCAGATCGCCCGCGCCCTCACTACATACGAAAGCATGCGCGGCAACACAGAAATGGGCCCTGTAATGAGCGCCGTCGCTACCGGAACGCTGAACCCCGACTCCGCACAGATCACAGCCTCAGGCGCCGGTCCAGACCCCACCGCACCCCACGGCCACTCGCACAAGAAGAAAAAGGAAGGCTGCCTTTCCACTTGGAAGAAGATGCTCGGCCTGGATGTGTTCTTCGCCATCGCGTTCAACGGCTACAACGGCTCGAAGAAGGAGAAGCAACGAAAGCGCGGCAACCCTTTCACGCGCGGCGTCTTCCGCAACTGTCAAGACTTCTGGGGCGACGGGCCCATGTTCGGGCGCAAGGAGAACGGTATGGCGCTGCTTGGTGGTCAGAAGGTCGACTACACAAGCATGTACGATGTACCGAGAGGAGGGATGAGGTATCGAGGCGGGTACGAGGAGGTTGCTGTGGATGAGGCCGAGGTGTAATGTAATTGAGGTAAACTATGCCAGAGATGCTGATTCTTGCAGTCCTCATCGATCTGAAAGTGCCAGGACGCTGTTCGAGTGGCCTGCAGTAAGAGTGATGGCTGCGCGCTATCGCTACCAATCCGTCTTGCTGTAAACTTTGTTTGCTTTCACTTGCATCTGCACGTGTCACCCCACTTAGTCGCTGTTGCACAAGCACGCGTTTGTTTCTGCATTTTCCACGACCGACGCGGCCCACTGCATTTCGCATCAACCTCTTTGCACCACCGAACCACCGTCGCCACAGCTACCTGACAGATTTTTACCACCCCACAACGCACAGTCCCGGGTGACATGATTACTTAGCCGACATGGCGTCCGCCAGGATCACCCATCGCGGTAGCTACGAACGCTACAAAACTCGCACGAATGTCTTCATCAACTGGCTCCTAAACACGGCACGTACCTGCTGCAAACTCGACAGCGTTGTCCTTGCGCTGAAAGGCCGTGCGGGAGAAAATGCGAAAAAGAATGGCCGAGAGGTTTTGCTCACGACGCGCGAGATCACCACTCTCTGCTTGAAAACCGCTGAAAAGAAAAGGGCAAAGATCCCAGACTGGCTACTTACGCTCCTGAAAGC
Source organism: Cladosporium colombiae (assembly GCA_026122715.1). Lineage (NCBI taxonomy): Eukaryota > Fungi > Ascomycota > Dothideomycetes > Cladosporiales > Cladosporiaceae > Cladosporium > Cladosporium colombiae. Next base: position 128,419 of record JAKZFA010000008.1, on the reverse strand, counting down.
CATCATCGACGGACGCACTATCGCCGCTGCGTTTCATTCCACGTTCTCGGCTACAGAAGGGACCGCGATTGAACGTTCGAACGCCGGGCACGCACATTTCATCGAGGTCCTGCAGCAAGCCCATGACATCTTCTCCTCCGTCGATAAGTCCCGCATCATCTCCCGTACCAAAAAGGCAGTTGCGTCTTCAACGACACCACTTGGGAACCAATTCGCAAATCTGGACATGGAAGACCCAGCCGAATCGCAGCTCGACCAAGATGAGCTTGACCAACTCGCTCAGAACACAACGGGCATCAACTTCCGGCTCGAGGTTGACGAGGAGCAAGACACTCTCGTCCAGCTCATGTGTTTTCTCAGCGACGCGAAACTGGTTCGCGAGGAGATCGAAACGACATTCAAGCAGTTTGTCGATGGGCATGTCACTTTGGAGGTCACTTGCCAGGTCGCCAACATTGGCTTCGGTATCATCCGCCGCGCCTGTGAGAAGTTCGTGAGCCAGCGCCCGAGCTTCGAAAATTACTCTTGCATGCTAGACTTTCTTGGGCTGCGGATGAGACGACACGAAGGTCTCGTCGTAATTCAAGCTGAGCAAGTGCCTAAAGTGCAAGACCTGGCAACATCCGGCGGGCACCAACACAGGAAACCATTGGTACCACTGGACGAGGTCACGTCTTCACTTTTGTGTGTCTCAGGGGCAGCCATCATGACAGGACTATACGATGCATCGTAGTGCTCGTCACAAAGTCAAGTCACCCACGAGATCCGGCATGGCTTTGCCAAAATTTTGCACGACGCGCTGCCAGAGCTACAAAGGCTCGACATTCGCCCCAGCAACCTCCGGCCTGAGCTTGGTCAGTGGTACAGTGACGAATTCGCCTCGGGTATGGTCAACTTCTTGTTCGGCGGTCATTCAGGTCTTCCCATGTCGTTGGCGATCATTGCACACTGCTACCGCAACATTCATGACATTCTGAGAGGCCACATGTCATGTGCCGCGCAGGCGAACGCCCGGGTCTGGGCAGAGAACAAGAAATTGATTTCGTCGTTTGACAACTTTGCGTACTGCAAAGGTTCAGAATCCCCATGCTTCTCTGGACTACAATCCAATGGAATGGGCTGGTTTGAGGCGATCAGATCGATGAAGGGTCTTGAGATGGTCGATGAACATACGGAGTTTGACCTTAGTTTCGAACCTCACACAGAATTCCAGATCAACACTGATATCGGAGCACCGATGCCCAATCACCTTGTCAAGAACCTCCCAACCGTTGGTGGCGTCATGATGTTTGAGCCTACGCTTCTCATGCACAAATTCGGTTGCTCGATCACTAACACGAACTGGGTCGTTCACTGTGCGGCTCATCTGTATGCAGCTTGTCACCACACCGGGCTTATCAGCCAAAGCTCTCGTTGGCAAGACATGGACTTTTTCCTCGAGCGCAATAAAATGTACACGCACAACGTCCCAGACTCGAACCCATGGACCATGGTCAGTCACTTCCATCTTGCATTGGGGGCACAGGGACGCGCTCTTGATAAAGTCAAAGCCAATTCCGATCAATTGACTTTCAGAAGACCGTGTGGGATCACGGCAGGCTCCAAGCTTTGTCAAGAGTACATCAACATCCTGGAGGCCCATGAGAGCAGAGGTGGAGGGCCCATCACTGTTGTCGACGCCATGCTGGAGGCTTTCACCAAAGCAGACTGCCCCAACTTGAACCTGCAAGGCAGGTACTCAACGCCCAGAGAAATAACATACACACCCAGCCAGCTCCTCGTCGCCATGAAAGACCGTCTGATCGAAGATGAACCTGTCCGTCATTTCAACATGATTGGATTTTCACAGCAATGCAGCACCTTCCTGGCAGAAGCAAGACAGCGAACGGGCATAGTCGTGGAAGCGCCGCAAAAGCCCAAGATTTTACATTCTCCTCACGACTTCACCAACGTCGTTCTCGTGGAGGCAGCAGGCGCCCTAGAAGCCGGCATCCCAGCATCGAACACCTTGCTGTCCACAGTCTCCAAAGCCCTGCAGAACACCATAGCGAACAGCGGCGACAAGTACACGAAAGCCACGTACGCAAGATCATCACGCCACCTCTCCTTCATCGAGAAGCCAATGATCAATCTCATGCGAATCCGCACTTCGGTCGAGACTCGTTTCGCCACATTTGTCCGCGAGTGCCTGAAGAAGAAAGCGGAGAACTGGATGGTCGAGGACGACACTCGTGGCGCCGCAATCTACCAAGTCAACGGTGACCCGGAGAACTTCGCGCGGCTCGTGAAGGTGTACAGCGTTCTCGAGATCTGGGATCAGAAACGTTGGGCCAACATGCCCGCTCAACCTTTGCAGATCTTGAAAGTTGGGGGATTCGACGAGGGGTTGGTAGAGGGAATGCGACGCTGGGTTCGAGCCGGCTTCGACAAAGACGCCGTGCCAATGGTCCTAATCGCACTGTTGGCAGTCAATTGCGAGCGTGCAACCGACAAGGCGAGCGAGGAAAGAATACGCGAGTCAATGGTCAGGCTTTTCCAGAGCTCTTGATGAATACTGTGTGACGGGCTCTTCGTCCGCCTGTCACTCATTTCCTCTTGGAAAAGCAAGCAAGCAAGCAGCAGCGAAAGTCGGAAAGAAACTCAAAAGATTGGCAACAACAATGCCACATTCATTCGCCCCATGACGAGTCGGCCCCGATCAAAGCACCAGATAGATATCTCATAATCAAAAGTCCCCCAAAAAATCCAAGATCAAATCGAACATATGCCCTTGATTCCAGGTCACAGATGGAAAGGAAAAAAGTCCACCAAGCAAGGAATGAAACGAGTCAGTCAAAGATCAAAGTCCAAGTCAACAACATCAGTAGAGAGGAATGGACAAAGCGCATCAAAAAAGAACATCAACATTCCATAATCGTTCAGTGTCCAAGTTAAAACATCAATCGCAAGGTGAGCGAGTTTTCCCTTTTCGGTCTTGTCCCTCGTTCCGGTTCCATGCAGTAAACCCCCGGGAACAGGCGAGAAAGAGACCGGGAAAACCCCCCCAGTTTCATCAATCAATTCCATCATGCAGTCAATCAGCCATGCCAAAACACCCGTCCATCCTTCCGTCCATCCATCGGCCAGATCAGCCCTTCTTTCTTTTCCTTCTGCCTTTCTTTCACAATCGTACCCGCGCGGTGCCGTCACCGTAATTCGTTTCGTAATTTGCCACGCGCATGCATGGGTCTTTCTGCATCCGGGCCGCAATCGTCCTCAGTCCTTGGTGTTGTCCTTCTCGTAGCTTTTCCTCTCGCACGTTCATCTTCAAGACCCCGCAACACGTACGGCAAGCGTAAGTTTCTCATTCCTCTCCACCGAAATCTCGAGGTCCTCATCACCTTCAAGTCGGTAGTACTCTCCATTCTCTTCATCTCTGTATTCGATATCGAGATCGACCTCCGCTTCGTCTTTGAACTCCAGTTTCCGTCGGTCGACGATTTTCTGGTAGAGATCTCCGAAGTTGAACTGTCCGCGCGGGGGCATGCGGATGACGACGCAGGTTTCGCGGTCGAACCAGGCTTTGACCTTGACTGGACCGGTGCTCAAGGGTGGTCCTCCGGCGGCGCGCGGGGGTTGCTGGGTGTTTGCTGGTGGTGGGTTCTGCGTGTACTCTGATGGCGAGCGGTAGTGACCTTGCTGCTGTGGAGGCGTATTTGTGGACAGAGAGGCTTGGCCGCGCTGGTGAGTGTATGGGCTGTTGGAGGCTTGGCTTTGCGAGTGTTGGTGGGTGCCAGCATTCGATCCTTGACGAGACTGCGTACGACTGTGCACAGACTGCGCGGTTTGTGAGGCATGCGAGTAGCGTTGTTGAGGTTCGGCAGATCGGGCGTGATCGTTGAGATCTACAACGGCAGGATCGACCTCGTAGTCGCCCTCGCGCGGCGCAAAGAAGTTCCTGACCAGCGAAGAGCAGATGATGTGTTGGGCCATGCCGAGAAGCTCGCGCAAGTATTGGTCCAGATTTTCTCTCCTGCCTTCGGTGATGTTGTCTGTGACGAACTTGACAGGTCCAGGCATGTAAGGGAGCGTCCTCGCCTTACCAGGCACACTGCCAGCCTCCTCGGGGAAAGCATTGATCAGGTTGATCTGCAGTTCATAAAAGTCCTCGTATATTCTCGACAAATCCCAGTGTGTGTTGTTGGTCAGTTTGCACTCAACCACAAAGTGGAATTTCTCGTCGGCGAAAATGTACTTTGGCACCGCCGCTCGGACGGGTGCAAAGAGGCCTTGCGCCTGTTGTTGCTGGAACCCGTAGTTGCTGTGAGCCCGCTGGTGACCATACCCATCCTGTGACATGGGTTGCTGCTGCTGCTGCTGCTGCTGCTGGCTTTGTAGACTCATGCGATCCATGCTTTGAGTGAGACCCTGTGCTTGTTGCTGCTGACTGCTCGAGACTGAGCCAAGAGGAATGCTAGTGTTCTTGTACTCGGCAGCCATTTTCTTCCATTCCTCCACCCGTGGGATACCAGCTTGCTGGACTGCAGCCAGAGGATCCTCGACAGGTTTTCCGGTGGTCATGTCCCGGATCTCAATGAAAGATACGGGAATCAGGCCGGGTCCACCCAGGCGAGTGATGGGCTTTGCGACGAACCATTCCGGGTTTGACTGTGCGATGACAATGATTGCCTCGCCTTCCTTGGCATCTAGCTCATCTGGGCGTTCCGCGACAAAGTCGTATGAAACAATGCCATAGACCCCGCCTTGCTTTCCAATGGACTTGCTCGATCTATGCCCAGGCATTGGCGGCATAGTCATTTCTGGTTGTGCGCCGCTGTAACCGCTGATCCTTCCTGCGCCTATGCTTCTGGCAGGCGTGTGTGCACCCTCGGCGTATCCGCTGTCGTGTGTTGCGCCGGCAGACTTTGTCGACTCTGCGCTGTCTCTCACGGTCTTGCCTACGGTGTCGAAGTATGTCACAGGAACCAGGCCGCGAGAGTTGTGGAGTGGGTTGCAAGCTTCGTACCAGTCGGTGTCGTTTTCGCGGCTGACGACGTGGAGGAAGTCGCCGGCGGAGAATGAGAGGTAGTGGGATGGTTCGCCGGCTGGTGCGTTGTAGTCGTAGAGAGCCTTGATGACCTGCGGTGGTGGGCTGTGTGTTAGCGCGCGCGGGTGGGGTAAAAAGACAGCGAGCGAGGGTTTGTGGAATGGGACGGGAATTGTTGTGATGACAGTGGGAGTATTGAGTGCAGTACCTTCTTGGGCGGTTCGATGGCAATGGCGTCTTTCTGCGGGATGGAGATCTGCACGGGTTTGGCGGAGTCGTGCTTGGAGGAGGAGTCGCTCTTTAGAGATCGTCGAAACTGTTGGAGGGCCTGATTAGCTTTAGCTTGCGGGCCAGACGAGGGAGATTGTGCGCGACCCCGGCCGGGTGGTGGTCTGAGGCACGGCTGGCACTATGGATGCGACACTCGACACGTACCTTCACCATGACTGACGTGGTAATAAGTAGAGGGCGATATGGGTGGAGCCGCGGCGTCGCAGGGCCTGGTCTGGCGCTTTTTGATGAACAGGCCGCCTGGTCGACGGAGGGGTAGAGTGGTGCGCTTGGTCGCGCGCGGGCTGACAAGCTGGCTCAACGTTTAGTTGGTGATGGTGGTGGGTGGTGGTAATGCGCGTGGCGATATGCGTGGCGAGCAGGAATGCTGGCGGTGAAGGTGTTGTTGTTGTTGGTAGAAAAGAGCGTGGTGGCGACAGTGGCGTGGGTGTCAAGGTGTCAAGTGTCTGTCTTTGTGTTGGTGGGCGCAGTCGAGTACGCAGTCGCAAGCAAGCAGGCAAGCAGGCAAGAGCCCAGTCCAAGCAGGCAAGCAAGCAAGCAAGCGAGAGCGCGCCAGGGAATGGATTGAGGGAATCCTTTGGCTGGGTATCGTAGCACAGTCGCGTGTGTGTGTACGACGAGGCTGCGCAATAATAATGGGCGGGCGTCTACTGGCTTTAGGTACATGGACCTTTCGAGCTGTCTCTCACTCTCCTCGCCCAATCTCTCCCAATCCTCGATCTTCTTCTTCGTCTTCCACACCTCACTTCCCACTAATCGCACTATCTCACCCCACACGCGGCGCGTGAGGGCTTCGTGCAGTTCGCTGGGTGCAAGGTTGCTCGCTCGCGGATCTCGGCTTGCCAGGCCTCGCAGCGAGCTGTGCACGCGACAGCCTCGTGTGTAGCGCGTTTCGTGCCCGCCAAAGGCCTAGACAATGCCGTGGTCACTGCGGCCGGCCTGAAGACCACTGTCAATTGATTGATCTGATGCCAGCTAGGATCGGCCGACGGGCACGACGAGAGAGTTGACACTTGACGTCTTCAAGCTTTCGCATGTCAATCCCATGAACATGTCATCCTAATCTACGCCCGACCTGCATGCAGGCCTCCCTTGGCTCCTATCAACAACAACAACAACAAGGCTGCCGCCCACGCGGAGAGAGGCTCTTGGCGCGCGTGGCTTGCGCAGTGGCTTGCAGCGTCGATGCTGGTGCTGATGCTGATCGCGCTCTTACCACAAAGAAAGTCGCGCGCGGTAAAGAGATAGGGCTTCTCCAAAGTATAAAGTCGCGCGGCAGATCTCGATTCGATGCGGTAATCACAAAAACATGCCCATCTCGTTTGTTTACTTGCACACATGACTGCCTTTTAATGATGTAGATTCGGAGATCATACCACAACACACGGCAATCAGTTCCCATTACTCATGCCGGCAATCCCCGGCCACGGCACATGTTCGCAAACGGGTCTTTCTCTCTGCACCTGCGCCTGCACCCACCCACACTAGACTACTGCAACGCCTCTGCATATGTAGAGAGCAAAAAATAAAAACGTTCGCTGCAGAGACAGCTAGAAAAAAAAATCCCTGCTCCCCGTGTATTCTCATTGGCTGCCTCAAACACCTGCACTATGCAAGTGCATATGCAACCAGCAAGGCGCAGTCACTACATGTCACTCGGCTCCACTTCGCGAGTGTGACAGATAGATTCCCGATCAAACGGGTACGGCAACTAATGGCTGCTTGCATGCCTCAGAGACGCATTACATACAAAGCAGCCAGCAATGCATGCAATTGCAGATGTGAGCTATAAAATTCGATCTGTATGCAGCTGCGATGGGCTGTGGGTTGGGCGGCACTGGCTGGGAGAGCTCATCTCTTGTGGGTCCGCCTGTCAGCTGGGATGTCCTGGGAGATTCATGCAGGTGCATGTCCGCGTACTGAGGTGCGAGTGGATAGAGATGTGAGATGTTACTATTAGTCTTCAGCTACGAGATGTGGTCCGAAGCCCGAGACATCCTTTATAGGCGATTCTCGACACGTGAGGTATATGTATGCTGGCGACCTAGTTGACAGCTGCTTGTTTCAGACAACGGCGTAGCGGCCAGTCGCCAGAGTAGAGAAGGTGCAGGAAACTTGCATTCGACCTTGTCTCTCTGTATCCTGCAGTACCAAATGATATGCGATCGATGTGCAAGATCGTCGCGATCCCATCAAATGTCAGACCACACTCGTAACGACTGCTCATGTTTTCCTCCAAAATCACAACTAGTAGGTTTCACCAATCATGAGGTATTTCCCAGAAAAGGTTCTCATCGACGTTGAGACTACCATGCACGCAATAGCCGACATTCTTACAAAATAACGCCATTTCCCTCCAAAAAAAGTAAGTCGTACAAGTACGAATTCATGAAACGTCACGCCGAAAGCTACGATTTCCTTTAGCCATGTCGAACATTTAAGGCGAGCATCCGACCTGTGTACGAACAAAGTACAAACAATCTCCGCTTTTTGCAACCCCAACTTCATACAGGCGGCTGTTGAGATTTGACGGCGAGCCAGTCGATAGAAGGCAAGGAGAGTGCTTGATGCTCTTCTCCGTCTTGATGTCGTCCTATTCGCGTACATCGAAGGCTATAATGCGCCGTCAGACGAGGGGCCATCGTCATAAGAGGCCTCAAGTGCACGATGTACTGCATAAGAGGAAGGCAATCGTCACAGCGATAGCGTAGCATTACTGCATCAATCAGTGCCTCTACCTTATTCTCCAACGCCAACAACTCAAACCTTGCCCTTCGCCTCTACCACCTCCACAACCAAATCTGGACGCCCTTCCACTTCCAACCGCCTCAACTCAACCGGGAACCACCACCCCGGATGACAAACATTCAACACCACCGCCGCAACCCCCACAGGAATTACCAAGCTTTCGTGCACATCGAGTAAATATCGCCGTGGTTGCAGCCATGAGATGAATACTTATACAGCCGGAAATGACCTGCTCACCAAGGTCCGGTAAATTGTGAAGAGAGGCAACCAACCGGGCGCCAGGCTCATGATGAGATCGAGCCATATGTATGCATATACCGCAAGTCAGGGCCGTTATGCCTATGTTGTAGCTTCCAGTGAGCAATGGCAAGGCTGCACATCAAGTTGCTATGTCAGCCGTGGTCAGCCGTGGCGTATGCGCTTTGCCTGTCCTGGTGGCGTATGCGAGGTGTGCGCTTGTTTGACGGCTGGGTAAGGGTGGGAGTCTACATTTTAGACTGAATATCAGCCTTGTGGTGATCATAGCAGCGATATTCTCCGTGACCTGCCGGTCAAGTCACCCTAGCATGATCAACCGCGTAATGTAGGTGCAAGCCATGCGTGTGAGGTGTACAAGGCTGTGTCAGTCGTAGATGATAGAATGTTGCGGCCATAGATATAGCTCTGATATACTGGTAGTATTGCTGGCCATGACGATGATGGCGGGCTCAGTGCAGTTCCGTGTGCAAATGCACTACTGTACAGTCGGTCCTGGGAGCTGACATAGGCAAATGAAGCACTTGCTCATCGAGGTGGCGTTGTGCGTGTCTAGGTGGCAGTGCAAGAGCTGGAATATACGTGCATTTGCTTTTGATGACTGCTGTCGCTAGAACCATAATGCACCCCTCGCAATAAATGTAGTCCAGAGACATCGAACGTGGTGGAGAAGAAGGTTGTGAAACACAGCAAGCAGACAGGAACAGGCGAGCGCAAGGCGGCCGTGTGCGCGTCAAGCTCCAGCTTCACGCGCGCTTCACTCGTGAGACTCGACATTCGTCTGGACTCTCTTCACACCTCACCTCACACTCACTCACGCGCCGCGTATTTACTATACTGTTCTTCGACATCTGTACAGCTATACAGTAGCTCATTGAATCTCGCAAAGCCAGACTCATCGCACGCGATCACCCGGCGCATCACTCGTCGCGTCAGAACCCTCACATATACACTCAGCAATGGCGGATCCCGAGGTTGTTGTCGGTACTCAGACCCCGATCGAAGATGACACCGAGATGCAGAATGTGCCTGATCTCACTGCCGACGAGACCATAAACGAGGGCGAGGATGGCGGCGACCAGGACCCGACTGGTCTCGAGGATATTGAGCCCACAATCACCGAGCGCACTGGCTTTATTGAGTGCGTGACACTTAGCATAGATCTACATTGAACTCATCCGATAACAATTGCTGCTCCAGCTACCTCCGCTCGCCTATTGTAGAACTAGTCATCGGCTCGGGTGACGTACAAACCACTCTCTCTGCCCACCAAGGCCTGCTCGTCCAGGCACCATACTTCCAGGCCGAAATTGACCGTTTCGTCGCCGGCTCGTCTCGCCGTATCGAGCTTCCCAACGATGACATCGACGCCTGCGCCGCCGTGCTCGAGTACATCTACAAGGGTGACTACTTCCCCACCGTCAGCGGCAACACCATGGAGTACGATCCGACCGTTCCCAGCCCCGATGACAGTGGCGTTGCTCTCCTTCGTCACGCACGTATCTACACCCTCGCTAAGCGCTTCGGCCTGCCTGCTCTCGCTGGCGTCGCTCACAAGAAGATCCACCTCACACAATCAACAGCCAAGGGCGAGATCGCCTACGCCCGCTTCGTGTACAAGGAGACTTCTGCCGAGGACGAGGCAATCAGGAAGCCTGTGGCCGCCTTCTGGGCCACCAGGTCCCACGTGCTCAGACACGAGGCCGAGCAAGAGTTCAAGAGGTTGTGCTTGGAGCACCCGCAGTTCGGTTTCGACGTGCTCAGCTTGGTGCTCGACATGCAAGAGAAGAGGAGCCAGCGCGCAGAGGCTTCAAGCCAGAGCGGCCGCAAGAGGCAGAGGCAGCTCTATGGCGTCGATTGATCCATATGTGGAGGTTGTGGTCATGTGGTCGTGGGATTAGCTGTGGCGCGGTAAGTGCAGTCAACGTGTAATGAGTACTGAACAGTCGAAAACTAGTGCAGATGCCGATATAATTTACTCACACGATGGGTATTTCCCCAATTAGCATGTGCTGATGCCAACGCATCCGTAGCCTTGGGTCCAAAAACTGCGTCGCTAAAGCAGGCTAACAAGTCCTTTTCCATTGAAAGGAAAGATGAAAAGCACTTCAAGTCTCATTTGACCCAAATTGTGCTATTGGGGGTATCAGAGGCCGCTGATATTCACCAAAGGACACCGCTACACAACGCTGCAATGCTCGAGCGTTCCAAATAGGCAATCCCGGGAAGCAATGTGCATTTCTCTGCAGTTCTTCCGCAAGACTCCCGGCGGCTAGAACGGAACCATTCGGAACAGAGTCCTTGAGACCGGCACGGCCTCATACTCGATATGCCACGGTCACGGCCGTTTTGGGAATGTACTTGAAGCACTTGGACTCGCCGGAGGCTGTTCCTAGTCTCTCTCAGCGAGAATCATGAAACAGTTGTCGACGGCGTCTTTGGTACCAGCACTGTCCAGCATCTGACCGTACGACGTTTTGCCTTTTGAACTTTCCCGCTGAGTACCATCGCGATTCCTATTGACAGGATGTTCCATAGCAGCCTGGATTGAGGGTATGTGTTGGGTGAGATGGATTGTTCTCCTTGGAAGCAATGATGTATTCGGTTCATGACAATCTGGATTGTAGCAGCCTGAACGGCCAAAGATTGAGGTGGAGTGAAGAGTGCATGAGCGAAACGTTCTCGCTGACGACCATGTTCATTCTTCTTGACAGACACTGAGATTGTACCTCTGACAATAGCAGAGAGCACTTTCAAAGCACATGCACGCTCCACGGCGGTCATTGTTGCTATTTTCAACGAAACCTTAGTTGGCAGCTCGCATGTTCGTCGACACGAGGTACTTTCACATGCCACCCGAGTCTTGGCTGATTAGTCAATTTCCACGTGATACGCGCAGCCTATGTTATCTGCTTCCCCTCCGTTTCCTCGCGCTCCACTTCTTCCCAACAACAAGGAGTGCAGCACCATGGCAGACGGCGCCTCCTCCCCCCTTTTCATGCCGCAAGGCACACCAGAAGGTAACACACCCCCTCCCAGGCGTGACGACGGCAGCGGCAGTGGCAATGGCAATGGCAGCGGGAATGGCAGCATCAAGTCGGATCAGGGCACACCAGAGCCCCAATCTAACCTGCAGGCATCGCTCACCTCTGGGTCCAACATGGAGCCACAGGTGAAGGACGAGCAACCTCCTAGCCCTCTGCGACAGTTCAACGCGTTTCGTGCCAGGGGCAGGCCTGCACCACCCTTCGCGCCTCTCACATCACGCGCGGAACGCAACAGACGCAAGGCTGCTGCCGAGAGCGCGACGCTCGACCACGCGACCGCAAACACGGCTCCCGAGTCTGCCGGCAGGGACACGCAGACCGCAGCCAGAGACTCGGCAGCGCAGAACAGCACGAGCGCCTCCAACACTCTCCGCGGCAATGCACCAACCCAGCCCTCCGCCCAGGCTGTAGTAGCACCTCGTCGCCAACACCCAGCGCCGCCAGCTCCTCAGACCGTCGACACGGGAGCTCTAATCGGCAACGCCCACCGCCGCCTCAACGCCCTCGCAGCCGACCTCCGCAAAGAACAGAATGACGCCTGCGAACGCGAAGAGCATCTGGCAACTCTGCTCGAGCACGCCCGCGAGATTCGTCAGCGTGCCATCCAGGACCGTAGCAACGGGCTTGTCATCATCCGAGACCGCAAGAAGAAGCTCGAGGAGCTCGAAAGGAGAATTCTCAACAACGAAACGATCGATCCTGCTGAGTTTATCGGACTGGTGGATCCGTTGAAGCTGGAGGAGCCGGTGGAACGTGGGGAGTTTGAGAGGATGAAGGTTGAGGGCAGGGGGGAGGAGCATGAGGATGGATACGAGAGTGATCCGTTTGGGTCTGGTTGAGCGTTGCTTGACCAACTACTATCGAGCTGTGAAGTAAGGAAGAAGCTGAATGAGGTGTGAATTCGGGAGGCACGTGCCAGTGTTCAACTTTGCATAGCGTATGAAAGTTGCAGGCGTTGTGCTCCAAAGCCCTAGAAATTTTCCAAGCCTTATCTTTGACTCTCACACGTCTCCGCTGTCCTTGGATGCTACTATCTCCTGGCATAGATGTCTCAGCAGTCTTACTTGCCAATGAGATGATGTTGAGATTACCTAAATGTCGTGTTGGCCTGCATGCTAATAATTCCAGGCATCAGTCATAAATCATTCGTTCGTGCCATCGAGACGATAGTGAACGTTCATTAGCATGTCAAAATTCAGCGAGCTAATGCCATTAGCTTTAGGCTCAATGAGATTCTTTCCTGCCACTGAAACGATAGTGAGCGTTCCTGAGCATATCAAAAAAGCCAGTGAGCTAACACCGTTAGCTGTAGGCTCAATCAGATTCGTTCCTGCCACCGAGACGATAAGTTAGTGAAAATCCCTGAGGGCATCGAGAGCTAGCAAGCTAATACCATCAGCCGTAGGCTTAATTTCATTCCTTCCTACCACGAAGGCAACCCCGCCCTTTCGGCGTCACGCAAGCGAATGTCATCGGTTATGAACTCAAGACTCGAAATTCACACCATGGAAATACTGTATAGAAAACTATAGCCACTGTTATACTCATCTGTCTCGCTACTATTACATCCGGTCTTCACCTCCTCTACCACACCCCTCCTCAAGCACGCTCAACACTGTTGAAGTTCTTGTACGACTTCTTCGGCCTCACGTTCAAAGAGCCCTCACACCTGATAAATCCGATGTTGACGTTGCCGTTCTGGATCTCCTGCACTTCCTGCAGCGGCACTTCGCGATAGGAGCAACGCCTCAGCACGTCAGCGGTCAGAAGCTTCTCGTGGTGGATTTGGCGGAAGTGTGCTTTGAAGCCCTTGACGCCTTCGAGCAGCTTGCCACTGCCGTACGAGCCGTTGCCGCCGCAGACGTCACAGCGCAGCTCGTAGTACTTGTCGGTGCCGTCTTCGGCGGTGGTTTTGACGACGACGAGACAGTTGGAGAGGCAGGGTGCTGTGACGTCGCGGACGCGAGTGCTGGTCTTTGAGGCCGTAGCAGCAGAGCCGTTGCCTGCCGTAGCGCTCTTCTTCTTCGCTTTCTTTGGCGTGGCGGGAGTGGCAGCCTGGGTCTGGGCAGCAGCAGCGAGAAGTTCCACCGTATTCCCGACACGACTTTTTGTGACCGGCCCAACAGTCGCTGTATTGCCAACATAGTCCTTGCCGCTTTCCACGTCGACCTTCTGCTTGCTCGAGATGAACGGAATCTTGCTGTCGCCATTGATGATTTGCTCGACTTCCTGCAGAGACACCACACGATGAGTGCAGCGCTGCAAAACGGCCTCCGCGGACGGCTTGACATCGTGGATCTGACGGAAGTGTGACTTGAAGCCACGCACACCACTGTTGAACTTGTGGTGGGCCCAGGAGCTGTTGCCCTGGCAGATATCGCAGCGGAGCTCGACGAAAGTGCCATCTTTGAGTTTGATGATCGTCGAGCTGACAGTAAGGTACTCGACGCCAGCGGAGTCAGGGGTCCAGGTCTTTTGCTCTTTCGGAGTTTTGATGCTTTTGGGCAGCAGTGGGTTGTTGCCATCGCTGTTGACAGCTTGGGATGGCGCTGAACGATCAGTGAGTTCGTCGACCGGGACGTTTGAATTTGTGTCGCTATTGGAGGCTTGAGCCTGAGCTTGAGCTGCTTGTTGAAGTTCATGGATGATTTCATTTGGAGCTTGATCGATGGGTGCTGCAAGAGGGTGGCCTAGGACATCGTCATCCCCTTGCTCTACATTCGTGTTGATGCGAATGCGGGAGTCACGCCAGGCCTGGACATCGTTGTCCGAAGCTTCTTGGAGGTCTGTGAAAATGGTCAATCATAAGGAATGCGAAAATTTGATCGGATTTTACCAACTCAGTGGAGCGAGTAGAGTAGCCAGGACATCGAATGTAGCCGCCTGCTCATCGCTCATAACAGCAAAAACGCACAGTCCCTGCAGCAGGTATCAGCACAGCCTCTGGATCGCCCGGTTGTCATTCTTGTAACTTTTTGCAAAGCGTCTACCGCCTCCTGCGCCTCATGGATGTTGTGACTCGGATTCAGATTCTCGCTCCCCTGGCCCTCGGCCGCCATGCTGGAAAGATGAATGCGCTGCTTGTTGAGCCTAAAGAACGCATGAACAAATGTGTTCTTCATGTTGCGGTCCGTAAGATCTGTGTCGTGGTCCATGGTGGCTATTTTCTGATGTATGCCGTGATTGATGTTGTAGATGGCAAGTCGCAGGTTGTAGTCGCGGTCGCAGATTGTAGTCAAAATTCTTCATCAATCACGAGCTGATTGTTTGCACGTGAAACATGTGATCGACGATTACTCATGGTATTCAAGTCAGACCTCACTTACCATTATCTCCGCTGCTCGCGGTTGATAATTTGACATGTGCTTGTGGAGTGGCTGCGTTAGTCGCCATATTAATATCTCAAGTCTCTCAGTGGCTGAAGAGCTGTCTTAGTCTAGAAGCTTGACGGCATTAGCATGCTGGCTCTTAGGACACTTTGTAATATTCCACAGTATCTCGCTTGCGAGAGTCACCGTTTAGACACCTACGGATCGTGATACTAGCATGTGAGAGCAGTGATACAATAGCAAACATTCACGTGCCTTCTCTGACGGTTATTGTCTCAGTAGTAAGTCCTGTGCATAGAATTCCTTTATACACAACAGCACGCGAACAAACGAGTGCCGCTTGCGCGTTGGATATTTGGAGCTGCTTGCTCGCGACTAGCGTTAGTCCTGAATATGATCAGCACAATAGGACTGTTTGCTTCGTCTGTTTGTCTACTTACTATTGTTAGCAGTCCGTGCTGATTGACTTGCGTGAACCAGCGTAATCCGTAGACTTTATAGATGTTGTCTCCCACTCCAAATTATTAGCAGCTAACGCAATCCCCTATCTTTATATCGACTCCAGCGAAGCATCTCTTTATACAACGACGATTTCAACATAACACCCATATATACAGCATGAACAACACTACCGATGATCAGATCCTGGAGGCTATGAAGCGGCTTGCAAACGTACTTCGTGAAGCCAAGCGCGAAGCAGGCGAGGCAGTTGTAAGCGCAGCTCGCAAGACGGAGTTGGAGGCTTGGATCGAACGCCACGAGGCTGAGATCGATGCCCGCATCATAGTAAGTAATGGAACCCCGTCGGCATCGCGGCAGGCTCTGGTATCGGAGCGGTACTTTGGAATTACTACGGTAGCGAATTGTTTAGCAATGCCATGGCTAGCAGCGAGACAGTTGGCGAACGCAAGAAACGACCTGACCGGCGGAGCAGAAGCTTTCAACCTTCATCGGTCTCGGCGTAGACCCAGAGAGAGACGTGGAGCTCGGTGGCCTCCTCAAAGCAGCGGGTAATTACAGAGTGTCCGATTCATCCAGCGAACGTGTACTAAACAAGCACAGTGGTCCCGCCATAGAGGCATCCCAGAGGCGCGCGTGAGAGACACAATCTATAAGCTGGAAGATAACGGCGGATTGAGCTGCATGATCCCTCGCGGTACAATACGACATCTCACTTGCACCCGTGGGCGTTGTGAGAACTGTGCCAAAAGATACCAGCAGCTTGAATTTTGGGATGCTCGGAGTGCGCAAGATCCTCTCAATAGTGAGCACGGCTGTGTCTATTTCCAAATGCAATGGTCTTAGCATATTGGATCCCCGAGGTATCCGATCGACTTTGATTTGTCCCCAGAACCAGATAGAAATCCAAAGACTGAAGCACAAACTCCAATATACTTACCCGACCGTACCCCAATGATAATTGTAATGAAGTGAAGTCAGAGTTGCATGCGCGGGAAGACGGCGTCGGGTTCGGCGCTTGGCGAAAGTAAGATCGGCATTCTCGAAAGAAAGTAATCGCATCGCAGCTTTGCGCCTGGCAGTTAGATTTTACACCTAATTATTTTCCATACACCGACACACTTCACGAAATGTTCGCCGTCAAAGGTTGGGCAGTCGATGCTTCTGCGCTGAAGCCGCAAACAAAGCCAATCAAATCTTCCAAGGCACAGGATGCTCTCGACAGGAAAGCTGCAAAGCACGAGGAAGCCAACGAAGGACCAAATGCCGAGCAAAAAGCAGAAAAGGCAAACCTCAAGCGCAAGAGAGAAGAAATCGCGGCTGCGAACGAGCCTGATCTAGGAAAGCAGTGGGACAAGCACGTCGAGGGGAAGGATGTCAGCAAGCCAAAGGAGAAGAAAAAGAAGGACAACAAGAAGCAAAAGCGTGACGAAAAGGATGTGGATTGTGCAGACAAGAAGGTGGGTGCGCAGGCCGAGGGAGGCGCACAGTCTGGTAACAAGAAGGATAAGAAGAAGGGCAAACAGGACAAGACAGCGACTGAGGCACGAGACGGCGCATCGAAGACCGCATCTGCAGTGGTAGCAAAACTCCCGCCAGCACCACCTGTCATGCCCTTGAAGGCTAAGCTCACCCCCATGCAAGCGGCTATGCGACAAAAGCTGATCTCTGCGCGCTTCCGTCACCTTAACGAGACTCTATACACTGCTCCTTCGGCCGATGCTCTGCAACTATTCGACGCAAATCCGGAAATGTTCGAGAACTACCACGCTGGCTTCAGACAACAAGTCGAGGTCTGGCCCCAAAATCCCGTGGACAAATTCCTGGCTACCATCCGAGCACGTGGTGTGGTAAAACAATCATACCTGAACAAGAAGGGATCAAAGTCGAAGCCTGCGAAGGGCGCAGAAAATGATGGTGGATTGGAACCTCTGCCCAGGACACACGGTACAGCAATCATTGCCGATCTTGGATGTGGCGATGCTGCGTTGTCTCACTCTTTGACCACATCCAACGAGATTTCTTCGCTCAACCTGAAGATCCACTCTTTCGACCTGCACTCGCCTTCGAGACTAGTCACAAAGGCCGACATTTCCAACCTACCGCTCGAGGACGGTTCATGCGACGTCGCAATCTTCTGTTTGGCGCTTATGGGAACCAACTGGATATCGTTCATCGAGGAAGCATACCGCATCTTGCACTGGCGAGGTGAGCTTTGGGTCGCAGAAATCAAGTCCCGTTTCGGCAGGGTAGACAAGAAGAAGAAGGTCGTCGAGCACTCCGTCGGATCAAAGAGGAAGGCGAAGGCGCTTGCACCAAAGCTGGCAGCAAAGAAGAAGGAGCAGGAAGAGGCCAACGAGGAGCAGACCCTCGCGACCGAAGTCGACGGCGTGGAGGCCCAGCAGCAACCCGCGACGGATGTCAGCGGCTTTGTCGAAGTCTTGAGACGCCGTGGCTTCGTCCTGAAGAACGGCGAGGAAAGCATTGACCTCGGCAACAAGATGTTTGTCAAGATGGAGTTCACAAAGTCTGCGGCGCCGGTCAAGGGCAAGGGTGTCTCTGAGATTCCTGAGGATCGTAAGCCTAAGCCCAACAACTTCCAGGCGAAGAGATTCATCGAGGAGCAAGAGAAGAATGATGATGTGCCTACGGACGATGAGTCAAAGGCACTGAAGCCTTGTTTGTACAAGATTCGCTAGTACATCTGCAATACTACAAGATCATATTATTGAGAAGTCTAGTCTGACTACGAAATCTCCAACCGTTGAAAACAAAACACTGTATCCCGGTCAACGTAGTGCCTGCGCTGCTGTTGAGACTACTGAGTAGCAAGACAAGTGAGCAAGACAAAACAAAAATGAAAGCAGAAAGCAAAACGCAGAACACCAGACGCCTGCCTGACTGACCATGACCTCAGGAGATCCTATTGATAACTCGTTTCCTAATGCCCCATTGCTCAAGCACTTTTGGTGGTTTTGATGTAGTTTCGATCACCGAAGGTCCCACGTCTATCATGATGTGGTCAAATTGAGAACAGTGAAGATATGAGATAAGTCAATGGGAGCATCCATGTCTAAGTCTTGCAGCTGATTGTCCCAATCGGCTTGCCAGCGGTGGTGATTCTGTGGACCAAGCGACACGAACATCCATGTTCAGGTCTTGCAGCTGGTCGTCACGATCGGCTTGCCAGCGGTGGTAATGCGGTGAACCTCGCATTGCTTAGAAGTCGTGGTAGTCGGATGGTTTTCCTTGCTGAACTCCCAGGCGACGGCCGGCCAGTGTGATTGGAGTGCGCCGGGTTGCACTCTACGAACGAGACTGAAGACTTGCACATCCAGAGCAGCATGCATAGGTGTTCGCACCCAGAAGTGCAATGCCGGCGATTAATTGATGTTGTGGATATAGGACACAGGACCTCAGCTGCTCACGCTCACGCTGGAACGCCTCAAGACTGGCGACACTGGTCATGTACTCGCCAAAAGAGTGTGCCACTGTAGTGCGCAGGAGATGGCGCGCATGGTCAATGGCACGTTCCAGTTCTGCGAGTCGGTCCGCTCGGAGGGCATTCACCTGCTCGTAGTGTTCACGCCAGGTAACGGCAGTGACTCTACTCGAGATGCATCGGGCTTCGCTGTAGGAGTCGGAGGAGCTCACATCAGGGGTATACTGAGCCGGTGAGGAATCCGACCCAATTGTTGACGACATCTGAGAACACGCGTCGTTGTCGGATGAGTCCGCTTCGTACCCACTGCCAGCCTCATCAAGCTCTGGCTGCTCAGGCAGCAGCTCCGGTAGGCTCCTGTATTGCCTCGGAGGGCTGAGGCCATTGGAGAAGTTTGACTCGCCGCTGCTGGAGGAGCTATCTGACGACCTGGACGCAAAGCTGGTTCCAAAGTCAGAGACAGCCATGGCCCAGTGTCGCTGCGGCCACTCTCCGGGCGCATTGCGCGTTCCTCGAGTTCGGTCGCTGGCAGAGTCACGCCACCAGACTCGGATGAGTCTGACGTGACCTCAAGCTCGGGTGCCGGTGCTGGCTCACGTGCCCAGCGTTCGATTGCTGGCTCCGCGTACAGCTCGTCAAAATCAGCCCTGGTCTGCGCCACTGTACGGCTAACTTTAGTCGACATGTGGTACTCTGCGAAGTAATTGCCGAGAATCCAGGCTCTGGTCCACTCCTGTGCGTTGACCGGAGTTGCCCAGGCCTTGCGAATGGCGGCGAAGGTGTTTTGTTGGCGTGCCATTGTTGTTGAGGTATTGATATATGGTTATGGTGTAGCTGAGAGGTTCTCGAGTGGGTGATGTAGGGAATTTGAGACGTGAGTGATCTCGCTGGACTGCGACGGTGGTGCCTTGGGGCTGGTGGTGTTGGTAGCAGCTTCAAGTGGTTAAGATATTGTGTCGGAGAGGTTGATGGGTCGCGTTGATAATATTGGTGCTGGTGTGTGACTATGGTCGATGATATTGACTGTAGCCTGTGAGTGGAGGGAATCTGTAGAACAATGAGAGGGTCGAAACAGCAACTGGGGAGCGGCTTATCTACTCATTCTGAACGTTGTGGACGGCTAGGAGAAAATGCACACATTCTGGTGAGTGTCCTCGCGATGGAGCCTAGTGCCCAACTCAAGGTAGTCATGGCCTCGGGGTAGATAGTCAGCGCATATGGAAACAGTCTTACCGAACGTGGAGAAACAGGTATTGAAAACAACGAGTATGGAGGCCAGTCTGTGTGGCTCGTCTGGATTTCGTAAGTGAAGCTATGGAGCATGCGCCACAAGCGCCACAGCACGGCCAATGCGACCTTGTCGTCCTGCCGCCAATGGCTACCGAGCACAACAAATTACCAACATGTGGCCTCAGCAGATGCCGTAGTGTGCAAAGACTAACCTGGTGCTTTGTCGTCCTTATCTGCGCGACATAGCCATCCGTGCTGCTGTTTCCAGCTAATCCATGGCTGAGGAGCATTTGACTTTTCGACTATCAGCGTTTGGTCCATTGGCGGGGCTTGCTGACGAGACGCATTCTGTGGTTCCGCATAACGCATTGAACCCACTGGACATTTGGCTTTTCCTAGTTCGCCTTGCAGTGGCACTCGCGACGCGCGATAGGTGCCAAAGTTGCGCAGCCGTCGGCTTCGCCAGCCTCTGTTTGAGGCTGTACGGGCAGCATATCCAAATGGTTGGGTAGAAATCTACAAGACCAGTCCGCTTCACGACCGGACATTGTCAACCTCGTCAAACTCCTCGACCTCTTCAGTGCTTTCGCTGTCATCGCTGCCGACTTCGTCACGGCTGCGAATGGCCTCCTTCACGGCACGCTTCATCTGCACCTGCTGCACGCCTCTCTGGCCGAAGAAATCCTCTGTTTGCAGGCCCCGGACAGCCTCCGATCTGATACCACGTACGTTCTCGCCGCTCTTCTTCATGTTCCTAATGTGCTCTCTTACAGGAACCATGGCTGCATCACGACATGCCTCCTTGATGTCTGAGCCACTCATACCTGCACTTGCGCGGACCAGTGCGCTCATGTCGAAAGCGGGCTTGCCGTCGATAATGGCATTGTCGAGTTTTGTCTCGGCTAAAGTGATGCCGAAAATCTGGCGCCTTTGACTTGAGTTCGGAAGGTTAACGGGGAACTTTTTGGGCATGCGTCGCAGAATAGCCTCATCGATATCCTGAATTCTGTTTGTAGCTCCGAGAATGCAAATGCGCTGGTTGCCGGCCTGCTTGGTAGAGCTGGCAAGACCATCCCAGTGTGTCATGAACTCCGCCTTGACCATGCCTGAAGCCTCGTGTTCACCGCTGCGACGTTGTCCAAGTACCGCATCGATCTCGTCAATGAAGACAATCGAAGGCTGCAGTTTACGAGCGAGAGAGAAGACAGCCGCGACCAATTTGTTGCTGTCGCCGTACCACTTTTCGGTCAAGGTAGAGATGTGCAGGTTGATGAAGCAAGCGCCGGATTCTCTGGCGAGCGCTTTCGCCAGCATTGTCTTTCCACATCCAGGAGGTCCATAGAGAAGCACACCAGAGGGTGCCGAGAGCAGAGAAGAATGTCCAGAGTACAGATGCGGCATAGTAAGGGGGTAGATTACACTCTCGGTGAGTTCCTCGATAATTCCGTCCAGTCCTCCGATGTCGTCGAATGTTACGGGGATCTCGTTCGGGCTTACGACTTCCATGGCGATTGTCTGCTCGTACTGGGACAGCACGAGATCTTGTGGCTTGACCCTCTCGTCGGATGCCGGCGTTCTCTCTTCATCATCCCAATCATCGTCCTCCTCTTGTCGTTCGCCGCCGTTGAATATGTTCTTCAGACGAGCGCTGGCTGCGAGCGCCTTCTGCTGTGCTTCTGCCTTTGCGCCGGCGTCAGGATCGAGGCGGGAGAGTATCGATCGAGCGAAGTAGAATGCTAGGAGCGGCTATGGTCATGTCAGTACCGACCATGCGCTTTGTATTCCACACTACCGTCGGCGCATCATAGTGGGACAAGTGTCGTTCTTACTGTTGCGACCATCAGGAGGACGTCGGGCAGCATCGAAGCCCATTTTCGATCGGAAGCCATGGTATGTTGGATGTGTTGTGTTGTACAGTCGGAGTCGATAACTGGTATCTAGTCACTTCTCCAGTTGCGAGATGGTTGTAAAACTTTGGTAGGGCAGTCGGTTTCAAGGTTGTCGCAGACATGTGAAGGCCCGAGGATTCCAACGTCTCGTTACGCCACAACGCCACATGGCCAGAAGCCACACTGTGGCGAACGACTCGCGTAAAGTGGAAAGTCGAAGTCGCGTCTCCTTCTCGCGCGCTTTCGAAAGGCAAGACAAATATCAAGACCAGAACAAAAGGGCAGCAAAAGTACATTCCAAGCACACCAATCAGCATGGCATCAGCAGAAATCAACGTTGGCCCAGCGAGTGGCCCCAAGGTCGACCTTCAGCCAACATCAACTACCACCAACGGGGACTCATCACCAGCACCTAACAAAAACCACGAAGAATACCAATATCTGAACCTCATCCGCGACATTCTCCATGATGGCGAGCACCGCCCTGATCGCACCGGTACAGGAACTCTAGCAGTTCCCTTCCCGCCACAGCACAAATACGCCCTCTCAAAGCCAGACGGCACGCCCATCCTTCCCCTCCTCACAACGAAGCGTGTCTTCTTCCGCGCCGTCCTCGCCGAGCTCCTCTGGTTCGTATCCGGCGACACAAGTGCCAAGACTCTACAAGATCAGAATGTCAAGATCTGGGACGGCAACGCTTCAAGGCAGTACCTAGACTCCGTTGGTCTCTCACATCGCGAAGAAGGCGATCTCGGTCCCGTGTACGGCTTCCAGTGGCGCCACTTTGGCGCAGAGTACCAAGACCGCCACGCAGACTACTCGGGCCAGGGCGTCGACCAACTGGCCGAAGTCGTCCGCAAGCTAAAGGAAAACCCGTACGACCGTAGAATCATCCTGAGCGCCTGGAATCCGGCCGATCTCAAGAAAATGGCTCTGCCTCCTTGCCACATGTTCGCGCAATTCTACGTCTCATTCCCAGCGTCAGCACCTACTAGAGCAGATGGTTCCAAGCAGGGAACGCTGCACGCTCTCCTTTACCAGCGCTCTTGCGACATGGGTCTCGGCGTACCGTTCAACATCGCTTCGTACGCTCTGCTCACACACATGCTGGCGAGGAGCTGCGACTTGCTGCCAGGAAGCTTGACACACACCATGGGCGACGCCCATGTCTATATGGACCACAGGGAGGCTCTCGAGGAGCAGATCAAGCGTGAGCCTAGAGAGTTCCCGACCCTAGAGCTTACGCCTGAGGCTGGTTGCAGCATTGATGGCTGGAAAGTGGAGGATTTCAAGGTTGTTGGCTACGAGCCTCATAAGGGCATTGCTATGAAGATGAGCGTGTGATTGGTTTTTCTTGGTATGATGTGTTTATGATGATAGACTACGTATATATGTGGCCTTGAAGGCTCTGTTTTTAGACATTTGAAGAACGATTCATTAAACATAATTCACGTCTGACATTTACCGAATGCTTGCGCAACCTCACAGACATCTCACTTCTGTCCATGCTTGCACACAACCTGACATACATACGATCAAACCTGATTCTCAGAAATGGAAATGTCAAACTCTTGAAGTCGGACCGGCACATAGCTCATTGCAATGCATATATACGTAACCACATCGCCCCTATCCATCTTTCATATCTCCAGCCCGCCCACCATAGCAGTACTGGCCTCCAGGGTCATCGCTTCTTCGAACTGGGGGAAGTGATTCTCCCAGAACCTCACGCCATCCAGGCACTGGTCACGGCAAATCGCCCCGAGATCCTCCGCCATCTCAAGCTCTTCGTTCGCGACGCCGACACTCCAGCCAAAGCGCTCAGCGGTCTCTTGTGCAGTTGTGCTGCGACCGAAGTCTTGCAACGCGGCCACTTCGCCGATCATCTGGCTCGCCAGCTCGTCTGTTACGGGCTCGCGAAGCCAGGCCAGGATGGAAGCGATGGTCTTCTCGTCTGTGCGGCTTCTCTCTTGTACTACGAGGAGACCAGACTTGAAACGTCGTAGTCGGATGGGAAGTTGCAGGGTCTCCCACATTTTGGCTGCTTTCTCGAAGTCCAGTGGAGACACGAGCTCGATACCGTTTCGCAAACGGTTAAAGACCGCCCACAGGTCGACGAGCGAGATGATCCCGCCTTCGCGGCGAAGTACGCCGCGGCGGTCGTCTGTCAGAAACTCTGCAAGGTTGCGCGAGAGCTCGGTCACGTACAGGTTTTCTGACGTTGAGCCGGAGCCGAGCATGTCTTTGGTCGTCGTCAGGCCGAGGGCGGAGGCGGACTCGTTCAGCAGACTACGGGCTTCGGGTGTGATCGAGTCTGCCGAGGAGGATTGCGCCCGGAACTGCTCGGCCATAGCAATGACTTCTTTCGCAGATGTCATCAGAGCTTCGAGATCTTCGAATGCACTGCCGATAACTGCTTGGTTGTTGGCGCGTAGTTGGGCACCGCGACGCTCGAGACCTGCTATGCCTACGATTCGAGGAGATGGAGCGCTTTGTTGTGCGTAGCCATTGTTCGGATCCAGAGGGTTGGTGTCGTTCTGACCGTGTGGTGTTGGCACTGGTGGTGCGCTCTGCAGGAGCCATTTGCGTTGGACTAAGGCGCCCTTCAGCCGCTCATGGAATACTTTGTCGCCACCTGCACGGAAGGAGAACTTGATAGTCTCGATTGTCTCGTTTCCGATTATGGACTCGGTATTCAGTGTGGGTCCTGGCGACTCAGGCCGTTTGGTGCTCTCATTTATCAATTGTGAGCGCCTGTCACCACCTGCGGTCAGTGATGCACCACAGATCTCGCACATTGTCAAGGACGGGTGGTTCTCGAAGGTACACCTTGGACATGTAATACTGCTGCCGTTCTTCTGTGGCTGAGGACTCAACGTCGCGCCTTGATTGGAAGAGCTTTCTTGGTCGAGTGAATTTCGAGATTGCGGAGTGGCGTCCCCATATTGACCACTCGGTCTGTTGGACATCGCAGCTATGGCAGCCTTGACCATGTGTATGAGTGGTGGCTGAATGCCACATGCCTGACATGGTGGCAGATTCGTATGTTGATTGGCCGTTGCAGGGTCAAAGTTGGGAGGCACCTTGTTTGAGAAGCCACAAATAGGACATATCCAGGTGGCGTCAATGTCTCTAGGCGGCACCGGAGAAGGGATGTATGATCGTAGCGGTGAGCCTGGCGATTTCACCAAGGCATCTGCCGGAGAAGCATATCGAGGCACAGGACTCGCGATCGCCTGTGATGCTCGCTTGGAGGCCTTGGGAAACAGTGTGATCTTGGGGCTTGACTTCAGGAAACCCGCGTATGACTCAGTCCGGTCGATCTGCTTAAGATCTACCGCAACAGAGTATTTTCTAGGCTCTTCATTGTCGACGTAGCACACTCTGTGCGACGTCAAGTACGCTTGCCCGTTTTGGTAGTTCGGGATCTTGTATTTGCCTTCGTACAAGCCAACGCTGTCTTGCACAAACAGGAGGGTCTCGTCATCATAGAGCGATGGCCGCAAGGCAGTTGTGAGATCTAGCTGGCGAAGAAACATGTAGACATCTGGATGGTGGTGTTGTTGGAGTGATCCAGGCCACCGGTCCCAGTCTTATCCACAGCTAGCGTGGCGCGCAGACACAGATGCAGGCTTCCGAGTACGGGAAGATCGATTGGAGATGCTGGTACATGCAACTTAGGCAAAAGTGAATGAGGTATTTCAGCAGAAGTATGGAACAGTAGATTTACTGTCGCGGAACTTCCAAGCCAATAATGACATACCATGCGTTGGTCGCTTAGTGAAGATGCATCTGCTGTGCATGATGCAGTAAGGTTGAGGGTCACGGGATCTGACTAGCGACTTGGCGCAGCAGTCGATCGCACCGCGCTTGCTTCTACCGGCGCGTGGACATCGACCGCTGCTTACTTCTACTATCCACTACCAAATCCACGCAAGCGTCCCGATCTCATCACAACAAGCCTTGTCGCGAGATAGCAGGCCTCAAAATCGCGTTTCATTCTGTCTTCACGCTCTCACGTGCGCTCACAGTCCCGTCTTGGCGCCTTCGCCGCATCTCCCTCGCCTCCAGTCCACCATAATGGCTTCCAGCCTGCAACCGGCTTTCACGCCAGTACAAGCACGCCACACCCTACAAAGAACACCGCAAGTCCAGCCCCAGCCCTCTGCACAGTCACCCGCCTCCAAAGCCGCCTGGCCAGAAGTTGTCAGAAACTGGGTCCAGCGTGCCTTCGCGCCCGAGAATGCGATTCACGGCATCTCTTCTGACGAGTGGCGCAATTTCCTCCTTGGCTTCCTGCCAAAAGTACAAGCGAGCGGTGAAATCGACACTATAGATTGGAGCACGTACCCCACACCGCAGCAATTGATCGTGATGGAACGTCAGCAAGCTTCTTTCGCGCAAGGCGCGTCACCCACTAACATGACCGGCTACTCATCATATCCCCTTTCCATCGACCCTAGCAAGAAGCGTAAGAGCGGCGACCTAGATATTCCGGACCGTGAACCAGTGACGCCTCCTTGGAAGAAGAACAAGCGCGGCCTCGAAGACCGCATCACTGGCATGAGCAAGACACAAGAGAAGAAGCAGAAGAAGGCGAAAGCTTTTCAGAACGACCTGGCCCATGTCAAGAGCAGCGAGGCACTGGAGAGGCGGAGACAGCGCTTCGGGCACATCTCACCAGAATCCTCTCCATTCAGATCACGTGACGAGTCTCCGGCATCTACGAAGAATCCCAATGGTCCTGTGGCCGGTACCTGCCAGAAACTTGAAAAGAATTACTTCCGTTTGACGTCAGCCCCAAAGCCTGAGGAAGTCCGGCCCGTGCCTGTCTTGGAGGAAATGTTTGCTCTGCTGCGCAAGAAATGGAAGACCGAACACAAGTACTCCTATGCTTGTGACCAGTTCAAATCACTGCGCCAGGATCTGACCGTGCAGCATGTCAAGACCGAGTTCACCGTGCGTGTATACGAAGCTCATGCCCGGATTGCCCTGGAAATAGGAGACCTCGGTGAGTATAATCAGTGTCAGACGCAGCTGCGGTCACTGTATAAGATGGGTTTGAATGGCAAGCGCGACGAATTCACTGCATACCGAATCCTGTATTTCATCTACACTTGCAGCCGGACGGACATGAACGATGTCCTTGCCGATCTAACACCAGCAGAAAAACGAATGGAGAGCGTGTCACATGCTTTGCAAGTGCGCGCTGCTCTCGCGAGTGGAAACTACATCAAGTTCTTCCGACTTTTCCAAGCGACACCGTATCTTGGCGCTTACTTGTTGGACATGATCGTCTCCCGTGAGCGCCTAGCTGCACTTTCAACGATTTGTCGATCGTAGGTTCACGCCATTTTCTCATCTTGGATATACACACAAGCTAACCTCACTTTTACAGGTATAAGCCAGATATCAGCCTTGATTCCGTCGTGGAATGGCTTGCCTTCCAAGGCGAAGACGAGGATCCCGATGCTGGACCTCGCAATTGCATACAATTCATCTGCGACCATGGTGGTGAACACCTGATCGAGCGCAAGGATGACGGCCGCGTCCGCTTCGCGACTGGCAAAGCCGGCATGATCTTCGAGACCGCCAAGAAGGCTGCATTCAGGACGGTCGACATCAAAGGTCAAAAGTGAGCCCGTGTGCCACCGGTAGATTCATCTACATCTCGGTACCCCTTCCTTGTCACGAAGCAAAGACGAGAAGTCTTGCGGATGTCCTAAAGCCGAGCGTTGGGTTCTGCCACATGGTTGGCACAACTATGAGCATTGTTTGATCTCTTGGGTCGGATCTCGATTGCACAGAGTCTCAACGACGCCCCGTTGACTCGACTTCAAGTTGCACCCTCACCGAGGCATGTAACGTCCATCACATCGGATTGTGGAGCAGGTGGTCCTTGCCCAGGGTCTGCCCGGTCGTTGCACTTTATGCCCTATTGCGTTGCTTACTTCCTCCTCCACCCTTTTCGCTTGTTCGCGAGATGACGCGTCCGGTCAAGGAACGGGCCAAGCCGGCACAGTCGGCAGAATTCCCTACGCTCTGACATGTGTCTGTCATAGGCACCAGCACAACATCGGCAAAGCACGAGCGCATCACCACACGAATTGGGGTGGACCGAAATCAAAAAGGTAATTTCTCGTCATCTCCTTTCTACGACGGAGGATACCCATCGTGTCGGATTGCAGGGAGTAGGATCAGGTCTGGGGATTTATGGCGCAGAGCAGGGCATGTGCTTTGTCAGTAGCACTTCGGAGAGCTGTGCTTAGTCAGCACAAAGATATCACAGCTATTTACAGCTATCAAGATGCATTACACGTTACTGTGCTTCTTATGCTCCTCTCAACGGTATTATGTGAGTGAGACTCCCTACCGCTCTTGGCCAGGTGTTCTGTCCATGCTATGTCGGATGTCCCGGCCTTATACCTTGTCAGTGTGCCTGGCAATACACGGGCCAGTAGTCCGCGGAAATGGAACATTTCGTAAACTTGCGAGCATTCATACATGTAGCCACAACCCTCCAACACCCCAACCCTAACCCGATAAATTCCCTCCATCTTGTCTCCAGGACGGCGATGTTGGCTGTATGGCATTGGAAGAAATTTAATTTATATCTCTCATGACAAACTTGATCGAATCATGCTCCAAAACTTGTGGGCATGGCCATCGGTTGGTGCTGTACTGTGATCCGGTAGCTTCGGGTGAAGTTGGGACAAGGGGCGTACACATCAGCCCTGTGTCTCTGCCGACTTTCTTGCTCCATGTACATGCAATCCTAAACATCAAATCTTTCCTAGCAACGCTCAAAAATATGTAGTTGTAAAGCTCCAGGAGATTTCAACCGAATTACGCATCGAATGGGATGCGCAGCAAGACATCATAGAGCGAACCAAGGCCGACTCCCAGACGACGCGTTGAGCGCAAGAGCTGAGCCGAAAAGCAACGACGTGATAGAAGAAGTGTCCGTCTTCCTTGACATCTAAAGAATTGCCTCTACATACATTACGAGTCAGAAATACCGCGAGACGGAGCACCAATATGAACACAGCATCAAACATATCATTCGCCACCCGCCTGCGCAGCTTCGAAGACCAATGGCCAGAACACCAGACATCCGCCCGCCAATTGGCAGCGCTTGGCCACGTCTGTGACCGTCCGCCTCTCGAGTCACTAGAGGAAGGCTCTCGTTGTGTAGACTGCGGCATCTTCCTTCCAAAGCAGCCTAGCGTAGACGCCCTCGAAGGCTCCATCACCACCAGCTCGCCCATCGCCTTCCACAAGCCCAAATGCACTCGCCTCCAGATCCGTATGCCGCTCGAAGCAAGTCGCACAACATTGGACTACTCATCTCTGGTCAACCGCTGGGAGCAACGTAGCCGTGCTGTTCTTTCGAGCTCGCGGTCCCAAGCAGAGATCCGCCAAACAAGTGGTCTGTTCTCCTTACCCACAGAACTTCGACTACAAATTTACAGCTACATCCTTCCAAGCTTGTCCGAGGTCACGGAGATTGTGCCCTTGCATCGCGACTCCTCACGCATGATCACTAAAGCCGGGTTTGACCGTCCTGGGCCCCGAGACAAGACAAAAGCAAACTTGCTACTGGCTTGCAAGCTAATATACATTGAGGCGCTGGATCTGTTGTACTCTAACACGACTTTCAAGGTTGATGCGACGAGGTCACTGTACCTCTTCCTCCGCAATATCGGGCATGTTGGACGGCAGATGCTGCGAGCGGTTGATGTCACGTGTGGACAGCGAGAAGATGCGGTTGCTTTCGCTCTGCTGGGAGTGTGTGGAGAGCTGACGAGTTTGACCATACGGCTGGCGAGACCTAAATTGCTGTTACCAATGGCGCCGTTGTGGCTGGCTGATGGCGTGGCTTGTTTGCTGGCGTTGAGTGGGTTGGAGGAAGTGAAGTTTGGAGAATGCTGCGGTAAGGCGCAGATGGACATGAGCGATGATAAACCTGACGCTGTTATACTCCGTAGGGAGCTCACGAGGCCGAAGAGAACGCCTAGTGGTGTTAGAGAGGTGGATGGGGTTCTTGACTTGTGAAGAACAGAAGTTAGGATGTTCAGGATATCACGACATTGATGTTGACGATGTGAAGAATACCAGGGATGAATTTATCCATTGCACATATTACATACCACCACTTCTCAATCCCTCGCCATGCCCTGCAACAAGATCAACAGCCCATAAGCACCCGGATCCGGCACGCCATTAGTAGCGCTCTCATCCAAATAAGTACTCCGGCCCAACTTCGCCTCCATCTTCTTAGTCCCATCCACTCCCTCACTGGCCTTGGCAATCGCCTGCTCCGCATCACCAGTCGAGTTCAAAGTATCAATGAATGGGATAAGCGCATCCATCATCGTCCTATCCCCAAGCCTGGCACGAGTATACTTGCACAACTGCTCTAAAGCGGCCTGCAGCGCTTTCGGTACGCTCGCTTCGCTCGCCAGTGAAGCCGCCAGCGCTGTGAGGAAGATGCAGTACAATGCACCCGAAGTGCCGCCCATGTTGACTTCAAGATCGTGCACGAGGTCAGCGACTGTCTCCGGTAGGCGTGTGAGGTCTTTGCCTTCGATGAATGCGAGGACTTGTTTTGCGCCGTCGCGGAGCGTGTACCCGCAGTCGCCGTCTCCGACGATCGTGTCGTACTCTGTGATCGTAGGCTCTTCTTTGATGACTGCGTCACAGCCGGCGTGGATACGCTTGCGGACCTCTGCGTCGTCGAACTTGATTTGTGCTGAAGACGGCGATAGGATTTTGGAGAGGGTTGTGCCGTTGGAGCCGGCGGCTGTGGTGTCTGCTTGAGGCTTTTCTTGGGGCGGGAGCTCAGATGAAGGAGTTGGGTAGAGAGAAATGGCGAAGCCGCGGCCTGGTCGTGAGTGATCCAGGATTGTGGAGTGTGATAGCTTGAATGGGATCTCTTTGGAGTCTGGTGTTTATTGGTCAGTGATAGGGCTTTGAATCTGGGTCCGCGGTACGTACGGCAATACTCTGCAATTTCCTTTGCAATGATATAGTTCTCCAATCGGCTCAATCCATTGATATCGGAGTAGTGAATTGAGTATGTGACCTTTCCGCTCTGATCTTTTTGTGTCTCGAACATGCTCTTCAGCTGTTTCTCGACTGTGGCTTTGACACTTTCGAAAGCTGCTGAGTCGCCTCCAGCACCCGAAATGGCAGGCTTGCCTTCGACTTTGTCAGTCTGGAACGTCGAGTAGGCCGTGAGCTCGTTCTTGAAAAAGTCCTTGACCAGACCATCTGCATCCTCGATCATCCGCCTGCTTCCCTTCGATCTGTTCGCGAGGAGGAAGAGCAGATGATCGTATTCTAGCTCTCCGTTGACCTCGACATCAATGCTGTTATCCTCAACAGATGCCTTCAAGTTTCGACTTTTCCCAGAGCGCACAACGACGAGTGCCTGGTGCTCTGTTGCGCCGAATTCTTGGAGCGCATGTTTGATATCGCGCGCTGTGAGCCCCTCCTTGCCAGGCTCCTCGGTCACGATGGCGGAGACCTTGCTTCCATCGAGCAGCTTGCCGGAGAAGTTTCCTGGAGTAGCGACTGCGACGGTATTGCAGAACTTGCTGTCGATGATGCTCTGGTTGACGAGGATTTGTTGTCCTTTAGATGTCTGGACCTGTTTCACGCTACGTCGAACAAGAGGTAGGAGGCCATTCCAGCGATTTGTGTTTTGGAGGTCCAGAGATGGTGATGAGAATGGAATGGTTTGCTCAACAACGACAGCCATGATGTATCAAAGGTAGAGAAATGTGAGGAAAGCAAAGAGTTCGAGGAACTGGAGGCCCGCAGTGGTACTTACTTAGGAGGTACAATGGCCTTAGAACATCTTACGGTATTCCTTGTCGGCTCGGATACCCTTGGCTGTCCACATGAGGACGGCCTACTACATACAGAGATGCGCATGCTTTGCTGCGGGGTTGTTCGCGTGTCGCGTTTTAGACCGGAGAGGTGAGCTGGGAAAATCGAAGCCGAGAGCGATGCAGGTGTCGGGTTGCCCGAAAGAGCAATGCCGGCGAGTATGCTCCGAGAGATGTATCGGAACCAGTGGGCCACCAGCCATCTGTCCACTCTGGATTTCTGTTCCGACAGTTGCGCGGGCCTTGCTATATTAGTGAATTCCGTAGAGTATTCCTGACCGTCGAATCATCACCGTACACAATGTACAGACAGCCATTCTCCAGAGATGTTGACGAGTGCTCACATCGGCGGGATGGATAGATTGATAGCGGGGTACAGCGGGGTGATTATTGATAGGCCAAGGTAAACCAATACATCCGAATGACAGGTGTATTCAATGTCGAAAGTTGAGTAGAAAAGACAATGCCTCCTAGAGACCAGCCTTGAGAGACTCTCTCACAATTAGTATCACCACGTTCCAGCTCATCCCGTTCTATCACCATGTCAGCTCCCACACTCCGCGAAAAGCAAGCCCCTCTCAAGGACTCCTACAAAAGCGACCCGAGCTCAGCAATCGTCACTCTCAAATCCACAGGCACCCTCGACTCCAGCAGTGTCACCTGCAAGCTCGATACCGGCCGACAAATCCACAGAGCGCAAGAGAAGATTGCAGGCTTGCACCCCAAAGCCGGCGGCGATGACCCCGAAATCTCAGGCGAGCTGTGCTCGGGCGACATGCTCCTCGAAGCACTCGTGGCTTGCTCCGGTGTCACGTTGAAAGCTGTCGCGACGGCCATGGGCATTCCGATTGCTAGTGGGATTGTCAAGGCGGAAGGAGATCTGGACTTCAAAGGAACGATGGGTGTTGATAGAAATGCGCCGGTGGGGTTCACGAATATTCGCTTGGGATTTGAGTTGAAGTTTGAGGATGGCGCAGATGTGCCGCAGGAAACAGTGGAGAAATTGGGGAAGTTGACTGAGCGGTATTGCGTTGTCTTCCAGACTATTGCGAAGAAGCCGGAGTTGTCTGTCAGTCTGCAGGGAAGTCAGAAGCAAGAGGGAGGGGAGGACAAGAAATTCCAATGGGAGCAAAAGAGTTGAATATCATCGTATGGATGCTGGTTATGGATACTGAGTACTGTTGTAGATGTTGTACATATGATCGAGTCGAACGCATAGCGAGTCAGGTACAGCTAGTCAGAGACCCATACCGTGAACCTTTTTTCGAATTACTCGCATCGACCTCGCTCAGTTTAATGACTCGCCAACATACTCACTCAGTAAGTCTAAGGACATCAGTTCAGGCTTCCAGTCACCGTCTCATCGCTTTTAAGCGAAAAGATGTCATCCCAACGAATCCAAATCCGATAGATAGGCAAGGGATGATGGTATATTGTACTACAGTAGCAATGGAACGCTCGAGTTACATCGCACCAAAGGGCACGCACGTCCACGGAGCAGTTGCCGCACCACAAGGAAGCAGATAAGCGAACCGCTCTCCACTTGCCGAGCCGAGACGTACGCGATTTAGACGCGAATTGATTGATTGTCGTCACCGCAGAAGACAACAGCAACCAACAGAAGTTGCAGAAGCAGCAGAACCCTCGTTTCTGCAGTATAAGAGTCACAAAATCTTCGTCATCGAAAGCGGACGATCTCCGGCAGGACAGTTGCTCAACCTCTTCGGATTGGATGTGCAAACGGGTGAAACAGATCTTGCCCGCTAGAGTTTTGTCGAGTCGAATTTAGGCGCGTGAACCGATGCATTGGCCCTATCGAGTTGTCGAGGTTGTCTTCGGCGTTCTAAGCGGCCGGGCAGCGCATAGCTTTGAAATGTTTTATGAAAACGTCCTTGAAGTTGTCGTTGACTTTGGACAATCCTGTCAGGTGAAAGCGACGTTAATCGATTGCGTGTATGTATAGTTTTCGTCCATCGGCTCACCTCGTCACGAGGATCCGAAGAGTTCTCACTTCTCAGCGTGCGGCGTGACTTGAGGGTCTTTGCAGCGGAAGTAGGCGCGAGCCGCCACATCCACTCGAGCCACCTTATCCACCAACCTGCGCATTCGAGACGCGTGAGAACGACGACAGGGAAGTTCTGGCGACTGCATGCGCGGGATAATCCGCAACACCTTGTGTGCATCATCGTCGCACGTGAAGGAATGAATAATCGCTTTCCTGCCACCACCTGCACGACGATGCAATAATGGCGTGTCGAAATGGTGTGGCGATCGCGACCAGACTTGACCAACACAACCACCGACGTTACTTGCCGAGAGAATCTTCAAAGCATCGGAGGTCCGAGTGTGAGTATCAGATGGCCCATGGATTCAATGGCGTGTTTGCCGTAAACGGTGACTAGCACGTTATATTCAAACTCTCGAGAGCAGGGATGGCTTGGCCTCGGGCGACTTGCTGCTGATCACAGCACACGGCCTACGGACCTGATGCCGACACGGCGGTCGAAATGGGCCGGATGCACGGCGAGCTGCAGCCTGCACGCAAGCAGAAAACAATGCAGGCTATGCAGGCTTTTGCAAGCTCCTACAGATTCACGTCTCACTCGCACGAACTGGCGCTGGTCAGAGCAGAAGGATCGATAGCATCGTCAATGCTGGGCGGGTCGTCTGCATCGATCACTATAATAATGACCACAGCATCACATGTCAGTTGTTCACCTCAGCATATACAGACCAGGGCAGAGTCGGAGCGGCGAGTCATGAAGACGATAATAAGACGCCACGCTATCTGGGACAGCCTGCTGGCCGCACCAGGGCGGCTACAGCCTGCCTGCCTGTCCGGACCTTTCTTCTCAAGCAGGGTGACGTAGGCGTGGCTGGCCGGGCGGTGTTCGACGCGCCTCTGGCGAAAAATCGTGAGGCAGCTCGCTCGCTCGCTCGCCCGCCGCGGTCAGGTCCTTGGTCGTCTAGGGCAGGGGCAGGGCCACGAACAGAGACGGCGCTGGCAGGCAGACTCAACGCTTATGCTGGCTGACCATTCTTGCTCTCTGGCTGGACGGCGTTGCGTGCATGTGCGCCTTCGAGTTTGATCTTTTCGCTACCCACGCTCCCACCTTTTCTCCATCCCTTCAACCCTCTCCCCACTGGCCCTCAGTCCCACAACCCGCCCGTTCGTGTGAGATTGGCGACAGACCCGCATAACCATAACCAGCCTCGCCAGATCGCCTGCCAGCCGGGCAGCCTCATCGTCTCACCTTGCCCTGCCTTGCCTTACCTTGCTTAGCCTTGCGCTGCGCCTCTCGTCTCTCGTCACGCCGCCAGCAGCCGGTACCTGCTGCCTGTCTGCTCCACCTCCCGTGCGGCTGCCGCCAGGTCCACACACGCAAGAAGCACGCAAGCCTCACGCGTGGGTCTGCCGTCAACCGCTATACACGCCGCGTGCAGCAGTGTAGTAGTGGTAGTAGTAGCACGCACGGTATAGCAGAGACAGCCGAACCCTCTCTGCAACTGCTGCTCCAGCTGTCTGCCCGCTGCAGCCCGCCACAGCGTATCGCCACCGCAGAGTACATCACCTCCCGCCGTACCTCCGCCGCGCGACAATTGCCCGCCGCGCCGCCGCTCATCGACACCGGCATCGGCGCAGAAGAGTCTTGCAGCTCACACGCTCGCGCTCGCGCTCTGCCGGTGACGCACTGCCGCAACTTTCCCATCCGCGACAGGGCGCCCAACAGATTTTTCTTGGCTGCCGGATTCCTTGTTCGCCCGAAGTATACCCGGTTCATCGGTTCGTCTGAACTCGAACGCCCGCTCACAGTCTGCAGTGCACTGCTGTTGCAGCGCAGGCTCTTCCGCGTGTTTTTGCTCTGCACCACCGCTGCGCCGTCGTCACTTCTCGCGACTTCCCCGTGCAGGATCCCAGCGACCGGTTGACGCTGGTAAGCCGGTCGGCCGCACCTTCTCATCTCGACCCTCAAATCATCCCAACCTCAGCATCGCCGGGAAAGCCGCATGAGAGGCCATTGGACACGCCAATCTCCAGTTCCCCTCCTCTCCACCCCACTCCACATCCTACCTTAGCACTTTACCTTTGCTATACCTTTCGGTATGGACAACTCGTTCCCGCCTGGCTATATGTCATATGGCCAGCAGTTCAAGACGGAACAGGGCCAGCAGCAGCAGCCTGCCTCGCAGCAGAGCCAGCAGCAGCAGGGTCAGCAGGGCCAGCAGTTCAAGTCTGAGCCCGGCCAGCAACAGCAACAGCAACAACAACAGCAGCCGCCGCAGCACCCTCCTCAGCAGCAACCTGGCCTGAGCTCCTTTGGCAGCCTGTCTGCTACTCCGGGTCACTCTCAACAGGACTCGCCCGCGTCCGGCCATCCCACCTTGCCTCCTCTTCAGCAGAGCCAGAATGGTGGCTACGCGCAGTTTGGCTCCATGTCCTACGCGCATCCTGGAAGCCAAACTCACACCCCGCCGACTCCTCACACCCCGGTGACCTCATCCATGGGTAACGGCCAGACCAGTGCCTACTCGCACGTGTCGCCCGCCAGCGCCATGGGCCCTCCGTCGTACTCGCAGAACCCATACGGCATGTCGTCATCCTCGATGATGTATCCTTCGTCCACCTCGACCTCCATGCCTCCGAGTTCGTCTGCAGGCGGCCTCCCTACAATCAGGCCAATGCCTCCTGGAGGCGTCGGTGGCCCCATGGGTAGCCTCCCGAGTCTCGGTGGTCCTCACCTCGGCCAGCAGGCGTCATTCATGCAGAACGAGGAGGCTCCTACACATGTGGTTGGTTCGCAGGGCCGTCGTGGTATTCTTCCCAGCGCGCCTGGTCGCCCAAACGCGCCTGTCTCGGGTAGCGGGCAGGCCACCAAGAACATGATCCCTCAAAAGGACGCCGATGGAAAATACCCTTGCCCTCACTGCAACAAGACCTATTTGCACGCGAAGCATCTCAAGCGCCATTTGCTGAGACGTGAGTCATTGAAGAGAAAAAAAATGCTGTATACATTATACTGACTGCGAACAGATACTGGAGACCGACCCTACTCATGCCACCTGTGCAAAGATACTTTTTCGCGTAGTGACATTCTCAAGCGCCATTTCCAGAAGTGCTCTATCCGCCGCGGTAACCCTACCGGAGCGAACCACTTGGCACACCAGCGTCGCAACACCAACACCGGCAATCGTCTTTCCATCAGTGGACAAGAAGGCCCTATTGGGCTCGCAGGATTGAGCGAGGTAGCAGGCAACAATCCCTACAATCCCGGTGTTGTCTCGAGCAGCCCGACTGTCAATGGTGACATCTCTGGTCGCTCCTCTCGAGCCAACAGCTTGATTGCACCCAATGGAATGAGCCACCGCAACAGCGTTGCTGGCCTGGGAATATTGGGCTCCAACGGTCCCGGTGGAGAACAACAAGTGGGCTCGACCCAGGCGTACCACCCGAACCTGCATGCGTACGCACTGCAAAACAGCAGCAATGGTGGTCAAATGCCTCCGAGTTATGCGTTTAACCAACAGCATATGAATGGCGGAATGTACTCGCAACAGCAACAACAACAACAGCAGCAGCAGCCGATGTCTTTTTTAGGCCAGCAGAGCTCGCGCTTCGACACCAGCCACAATAGTCCGCATCAGCAGACGTCAAACGGTGAAACAAGCGGCCCCCAGATGGACTGGAGCCGCGTGTTCAACCAAAGTGGCCAGGACGGCTTCATCGGAGGAAGCCTTCCTGCGAACGCGAGCTCGCAAGGAATGAACAACATCAAAGCCGAGCCCGATTCTAAACCCTTCAACGACCCCAGCAACGATTCTTTTTTAGGTAGTCTTTACTCGCATCCCGGAGCCTTCGGATGCGAGGACCAAGAGGGCGGCATCCCTGGATTCCCCAACTGGAGCATGGACGACCCTCTGCAGGCCAAAGTCGACAGCTTGATGCAGTACTGCTTCCCCGACGGTGGCGAGCCTGCTCACAGCGACCCCGATGCAGCCGAGATGGTCAAGATGTGCCTCAGCGTCGAAAATGTCAAACATTTCGCTGAGCACTACACGTCTTATCATGGTCACTGGCCCATCATTCACATGCCGTCATTCAAGCTTAGCGATGCTGGCAATTCACTGGTGCTTGCAATCATTACAATTGGCGCCATCTACAGCCCTCGCATGAATGTTACTCAGTCTCGACAGATGATGGAATTCGTACGCGCAACAGTGGTCAAGAAATCTAGCATCTGGCAACGCGTATCATCAGGAAACCTCGGTCAAGACCTAGGCACTGCGAGCTGGGAGGTCGATGAGCTGCAAGCTCTTCTGATCATCTCTACCATGTTCACATGGCATGGTTCTCCTGAGCAGAGAGACGTGGCATGCAGCGACCTGCCCATTTTGGTTCGCATTGCGCGTGCCATGGGCTTGTTGCAGGCTGCACCACCCGGACATTATGCCTACAGTGTACTGCATCACTCTCAAGGCGGCAGCTTGTCTCAGCAAGAGTGGTCAAGCTGGAACTGGCATGGGTGGCTCGAACAAGAGAAACGCAGCCGCGCTGTGTACCTTCTGTTCCTGTGTGATGCTGCTATGTGTATGTACTTCAACAACACACCTCAGCTGGACCCGCTTGAGATTCGCCTGCCTCTGCCATCAGATGATGCAGCATGGGATGCCAAAGACAGTGAAGAGTGTGCCAACGCCTTGGGATTGAACGGTCCAGAGGCGCAATCACGGAACATCACTGGTACACGCAACGCTCGACAGCCATCTATGCGTGATGCGACAAGGACACTCCTCGAACTCAATGGCAACTTCCAGCCTGGCGCTACCAATGTCTACTCCAAGTTTGTGCTTATCCACGCCCTCATCACTCGCATCATGGCTTGCCAGAAGGTGCTTTTCAACCCCGAGGGTGCATTCCAAGGCTTCAACAACCCCTTCGGCGGCAGCGGACCTGCGACGCCACTTTCGCAGAATGAATGGCTGGACCAGCACGGCAACGGCAGCCTCAGCAATGGCAACAGCGGCACAGCTACTCCAACCGATGGCTACAGCTCTGGAGCGCCCAATGCTCAGTTGCAGCACGAGAAGAAGAGACTTAACGCTGCTCTCGACAAGTGGAAACGCATGTGGGACAGCGATATTGAGCTTCAATACCCGCCTACCAAAACTCAACTTCGCCGCTTTGGCTTCAGCAGAGATGGCGTGCACTTCTTCTATCTCGGTAGAAGCTTCATTCAGTCCAATCGTCCTGGTGACTGGACTGCACCACCTGACGTCCGCTTCAAGCAGGTCATGGGTCTTTTGAAGAGGATCAAGCAATTTGTTGTCGGCGACCCCTCACATTACGGACATGAAATTGGCTCGGTTGGTGACATTGATGACCAGTATGGCTTGGACAACCTCACTCTTGACATGAAGTTGTTGTTCAAGCCTTACAACAGCCAAGTGCACAGCGCTGTGGCTAGTGTACAGACGAGCGCCCTATAGCGCAACAATTCACGAATTTACGGCCGAGGCTGTACAACACTCTCGAAATGACGACTTCAGTTCATACAGTAAAAGCTTTTTGAAGGCAGGCCGGACGATAGACAACTTTCTCTACCACATTATAGAGATTCAACGAAGCACGTTTGGTATCGCACCAGGCTTGAATTCCATCAATATCGGAGCCCGAGGCCCACAATTTCCATTGCCTTGTTTCACCTTTTCTTACGGCCCAATCTCGTGGGCCACACACAATCACGACCGCACTGGAGGCAGCGACGACGACGGAAACACATGTTCAACGACATTGAGCTCCTTCACGAACGACAAAAAACAAATAGAGTATAGATGGAACGGATCACAAAAAAGGAGGGAAAAAGGACGCGGGCACGAGTGACGTGGAGCCGTGCGTTTTGGCCTTGCATCGTGGTTCCGCCGGCCCTGCTCTCGCGCCCCCTCCCCATGAAACGGTGTTCTCTTTTCCTGCAAGCACTTGCATCGGCGTTTTCTTGTTATTTTCCTATGTTTTCCATCTCTGGGTGGTGGTGATGCAACGTTGTTGTGGTGGAGAAGCTTGTGTTTTCCCCGATGCCGAAGCAGAACTCAAGAAACAAAAATCGGCTGTCTCCGTTTTTGCTTGCTTGTCGACTTTATCGTTGGCTGCTTATATTTTTGTTCTCTTCGCGCTTTCTTGCTTTTGCACCGAGTAACGCAAGTGTACAATCCTAGCAGCTTTGCATTTTTGGAGGAGGAAGTGTCTCTCTCGGAGAGGGTAGAGAGAGAAAAAGATGGGGCGAAGAGAGACTTGCTTGGGAAAGAGAAGGCTTCGGGATCCTTTGCCAGTTGGCGCTTATTCGAAAGGTGGCTGCCAACTGACGGAGGTTCTGGGATTTTTTGTTCTCTTAGGTATGCTCTTCTGTTCGCTGGTATATCAAAAGCTGGTTTCGCGCTCGCGCGCAAGAAAAGATCACTGTGCCTTTGTTCCTTTTTGATCAGTGCTATGATGTATGTATGTGCTGGCCTTGAGGGCTTTGGTTTCTTTTTTTGATTGAAGTGGAAGCCTGAGGCTTGGGTCTGGTGCTTTCTTGTTGTTTGATGACGGGGAGGAAGGGAGTAACACGCGAAGTGCTCATTCCCGCACAGTTTTAGTGACTATCTTCTAGTTAATTATTGATTCACCTCTCTCGATTGAGATGGATTTTTTGATAGAGCGCTAATCAAGTGTTTGAATAGAGTCCGCTCGTAGCCATCGTTCGATGTATGTTTCGTTACATGCGTATTTTTCTTTGATTTTATATGAATAATTTAAGAATTGCTTATTTGGTAAGGCACAGGAGCACTTCGGATGTCACCCCCTTGAAGTATGGAACTGATTAGTAAGAATGCGAATTCACCTCGTTGAAGTGCACACTTTTAAACAGGAGAGGCTGATCATGGTGGTGGTGCTGCTGCTGCGGACGTGGCGAAGTGCAGTCACGCATAGGCCGCGTAGATCATCGCGCGCGTCTTCCCTCTAGTCACACCTCTTTCCAATCTTTTGCAGCCCGAGAGACGGCTTGCCATCAAATATTCTAGTGTACTAAATTCATCAAGCGATTGTCTCGCCTAAAGCTGCAAGATCGTAGTTCATGCGCTGTCGTCGCTAAGCGTTTTGTGCAACTGCGCCAGGCTGATAGGCAAGCCTGCGTGGCTGAGTCCACGCCTGCAGGCCCGCTCGTGGTGCTGGGACCAGCAGACGAAAAGACTTCGACTTCCTGATGAGCTCTTTGAAGATCTACGAGAAACCGCTGCAGTCAGGGGGCATTTGGAACACTTTTCCCTGTGATGTCGCACTATGGCAGACCCAATCACAGCCCTTGGCGCCATCGGAATCTTGTCGAACTTCATACAGATCGTCGACTTTACGGCGGGTGTGGTTTTCAAGACACGAGAAATGCTAAAGTCTGGCGCAGATGCTTTTCGTGAGAA
Source organism: Cladosporium colombiae (assembly GCA_026122715.1). Taxonomy (NCBI): domain Eukaryota; kingdom Fungi; phylum Ascomycota; class Dothideomycetes; order Cladosporiales; family Cladosporiaceae; genus Cladosporium; species Cladosporium colombiae. Next base: position 87,360 of record JAKZFA010000008.1, on the reverse strand, counting down.
TATCGAAATCGAGAGACTCACACGCGAATGCGGCTGGCTCGGAGCCTGGGTTCAGGAGACGAGCGAAAAGCAGCACCCGCTGGAACAGGATGAGAATACGGTACTCTCAGTTGCACGGCGGTGTGTCATTGAAAGTGAGCGGCTACTGGAACTGCTGAAAAGTCTCAAGTTGTCTGAAGGGTCTCGAGGACTGAACGTACCTTTCAAGGAGCACATCGTGCAGTAAGAGCTGTACGCAAACGCGAAGAGATTGCTGCCCATCATAAGATGTTGGACAGTATGAATGGGCAGCTGCCAGTCTCTCTTCTCCAAGTGCTGAGGTATGTCTTACCGAAGACCAAATAACGCCTCACTGCAGGGACTTACGTACGATGTAGGCGAAAGCAAGTTGGTTTCCATGAGGAAGTTCTGCAAAAAATGGAAAGTCATGCAAGTGACAGTCTCAAGGCTGTACTGAATTCCAAAATCGAGATCATGGAAGAACTGCGTCGCCAGGAAGCCAGCAGCTCGTTGTCACTACAGTCCCAGCACTCGATGCTATCTCGATTGTGTGCAAGCATTGGCCCAGTCGACTGCATATCTGCCCAGATTGGAGATATTGCGAAGCAGAAACGTCGTTCGATAACCGAAAGCCTGAGATATCCTGACATGCGTCTCCGGAAAGACACCATACCGCTCACATACCGAAACACATACGACTGGATCTTTAGCGAGCAACATAGATTCAAAAACTGGCTTGAGAGCGAGAGTGGTATCTTTTGGATCGGTGGAAAGGCCGGGTCTGGGAAGTCAACCCTGATGAAATTTATATCAGAACATGCCTCGACCCGCAGCATGCTGGCAACTTGGGCGGCTCCTCATCAAGCACACAGTCTAGACTTCTACTTCTGGTACACGGGAAGCGAACTACAGAAGTCACAGGAGGGCTTGCTCAGAAGTATACTCCATGATATCTTTATAAAGTACCCAGATCTGCTGCCCAAAGTGGTGCCGCATCGATGGAATTCTCCTGACTCATTCCATCGAGCTCCGGACACTTGGAGTCGGTTGGAGATGTCGCAAGTATTACGGAAGATCGCAGCTCTCGACGACCTGGGCTGTAAAATATGTCTTTTTCTGGACGGCTTGGACGAGTTCTCTGGCGACCACCGAGCCTTGATAGCGGACTTGCGAGCTCTGTGCGTCAACAAATCCATCAAGGTATGCGTAAGCAGCCGCCCATGGAACGTGTTCGTTAGCGCCTTCACTTCGCTCGACTCAGTCCTTCACCTCGAAGAGTTAACCGCGAATGACATATATGAATACGCATCTGGCCACCTCTCCCAGACTGATAGACGGCTGCAGCAATCCGACGTCGATAGCCTCGTCTCCGAGATCGTACTCAAATCACAAGGCGTGTTTTTCTTGTGACACGGTCGCTTGTGGAAGGGATAAATGAAGACGATAGTCCAAAGATCTTGCACAGACGGTTGTCCGAGATGCCTTCAGACTTGGAAGAGTTCTTCGGGAGCTTATTGACGCGGCTTGACAAGATATATAAGTTAGAGACGTCTCAAGTTCTCAGGCTGGCTATGAAGTCGCTGGGACGGATCATTATACACGACAGCCTGGACAACTGGCTCGACTTTTGGCTACTCAAGGACCTAGACTTCTCGGATGTAAACTTCGCGATCGAAATGAGCGTCAGATTTTATGACCTTGCCCAGATCACGGAAATGAGGGACGACACACGAGTCTTCATCAACGCAAGCTGTAGAGACTTCCTCAGTGTTTCTGCCGTCGGGCGAACCGTGACTTTCCTCCACCGCACAGTGTACGATTTCTTATCCAGCACCGAGATCCAGAACTTGCTCAACACGCAAGTGCCTCCCATCTTCCAGGACCCTAAATTCCTGATACACATCCGCCTGGCGCGTTGCAAGATATTCTTGACCAAGACTGAGTTCGGAAACAAGCAATGCTGCTATGGGGCTTCGGAACCACCCGATACCCCCAATAACGACCGTGACGAGGATCTCGTATTTCCTGGTTCTACCGAACTAGCCGGGGGGTTCGAAGCGACCATGTCAGCGCTGCTGAGCGCCTGCGAGGACGCCAACGGCGACCACCATCCCAGCTGCGTCTTCACGCAGGACTGGGACGAAATTTACCGATTCCTCGTTGCCAATGGGAAATTCTCCGCTATCCTTAAGATAGCAGAGACCCACGACTTGCAACATACGGCTGCTCCTTTGATCGGCATAGCCCAAAGATTTCCTCGAGAGAGTAAATGTGACGACAAGGGTCGGGATGACCAAGACAGGAAGATAGGATCGGCCAAGCTTCCATCATCAGAGACGTCGTCATCTGAGGCCTTCATTTTAAAACTACAAAGCCCTCAATGGGGATGCCAGCAAGACTCCCTGGCCCTCGCGGATATGGGCACGCTCGAGCACTTTACTTCAGCGGAACTCGAGTATTTTACGTTGGAGGAGCTCAAGCTTCTGGAAGCGATCTCTGCGGAAGACATCGAGCTTTGGTAGTCAAGACCAGAGAGGAGCTCAAAAATTCTCGGCCTCATGTTCTTGCTTGCCTGACTGCAATTGGCCCCAGAAAAGGTCTCGCTCAGAAATAGAATTTGTAACGCGCAGAATTGCAATCATGGAAAATTTGGCATATGGCTTAGGAAGAGCCTTTTTGACGAACCCCTCTGTAGTGATACAGAATCTGATAAACGCCTCCCATACCTGCCCATCTGCAGCTGATTATACAGCTAGCATTTCTGCACATTCATGACACGGTCTTTCAAATGCCACAGCCCAGTCGCTACTATATCGTCGCTCTTGCTGCCAGACACGACGGCAATATCACGGACAAGGCAATCGCTATCTCCTCGACACTACACTCTTGATTGACTAGACGTGACAATCTGGTCAGGCTGATCACTAGAGACATTCTGGGTCGCGCCAAGATCGACGCCATGATCCCAACAGCCTCTTCGGTCAAGCGTAGCAAATGTGCAAGGCCATCTAGTGTAACGGCCAATTGAGATTGCTTCCAAGACTCTAACCATAGACCCAGCTTGCTCCGCTTCCTGGAGAGCTGCAATCATACACATGGAAAGGTTCAATACAAGTCGCTGCTTGCGTAATTCTGCCGTCGACAGGTGAGATCCAAGACCTCAGAGAGATGACACCATCACGGAAACAAGTCAATCGATCTTGGTATTTTTCACCGGAGTCTCCGGTGTCGAGCGGCTTCGCTGGTGTCCCAGCGCCATCAAAGCCACGCAAAGGCTTCCAAAAGCAGCCGCCACGTTCCAATCGCCTGTGGCAAATTTCCATATCAAAACGACGGCGCCGAGGAAGACCAAAGAAGTGACGATTTCAAGCTCAATTCGCGAGCTGCTGAAATGGTACTTGATGACCAGGCCGTTCATACGAGGCGGTGGACGATTTTGGCGCTCTCTGCTGGGCAGTGAGCCATCGCGGAAAGCGCTTTGCATTGTTAGCGTTGATTCATATAGCCAGGATGAGATCGCCACTGACTTATTGTCGTGTATGCAACTATCAAACATGCGCCCAATGGTCAGAGGGTAGACTGTTTCTGCCCTGGTAGGATCATTGAAACAATCCATAAAGTCGTGTCGGCCGCTCCATTCGATCTCGCTCTGATTTGCGTTTGATGGAGATTTCGACATAGCAGCTGTGATCGTTGTAATCGTCTATAGGGATCCCTTTGCGACAGGGAGGGGTGTCGTGGTACTCCGAGAAAAAGTCGCTGAAAGCATCAAAGTCGCCACGGCAAGAATACTCGTCAGGCATATAGCTTTCGAGCGCCTCGTTCGCTTCATGTAGTCGACTGTCAGCTTTCTTCCGTTCTTCTTGTAGATCGATCGCTGGCTCTATCTCGACCCTGTAGGCGGCCCCTTCTCGGCTGTGCAAAAGCAACTAATCATGATCAGCTAAGAATCTCTGTCATTTGATGTGACAGGTTTCTTGCATTTCGTTCCTCAACCAAGACTGGTCTCCAGAGCGGCAGGTAAGGGTACCACCAGGGATGATGCGAAAGGTACTGCTGCTTGATTCGTTTCCAAATGTGGACCTCGTCCTCGCCGCGATGCAACCATCGGAACTCTCTCCATCTCTCGACATCAAACTTGGCCTTCTCGGGCGCCTTGACAGGCAGTGTCTCATCCGCTCTCTCCATGGCTTCCATTCTCAAAGCCCACGCGACAGAAGGTCGCAAAACTCGGACGAGTATCGCTGATGGCTTGGAAGAGTTGAAGGCAAGCAGCAAAGACTGACCTGCATCTTCAACCAATATGTTCTCGTCTCTGGGTCTGTCCGGGATCCAAGGTTGTGGGTTGGGTGGAGGTCGGCTGTTTGCCAGCACCTTGGTCCCTAAAGACCTTTCTTGTCGCGACGCGGGTTTCGACGACGGCGGTTCCGCGCCAATGACACCTAATACTGCTGAACCCGATTCCAGATCAGACATTTGGAAAGGGGGACATCTCTGCCTCGAAACTCTTTCGCAAGACCGTGGGCGAACAGGAACAGAAGGGGGATTGAAGAATTCAGCAAAGGCCAAAGAAGATGGAGGTGCAGAACACCAGAGTGTTTACTGCAGCCAAAATAACGAAACTTTCGGATTGTCTGCTGGGGCTGTGAGGTAGATAAGCGCCTCCGACGCGAGCTGTCTGAGAAGTTCGGTACTCAGCCACAGCGCAGCCTCGTTCACCTGCAAGCGCTGAGAAAATCAGTGGTCCGCATACGATGTTGCCTTGTTTACAAAGCGGTCAAAGTGAAGCAGTCTTGGTGGGCGCTTCGAGGAACTGACGTAGATGCGTATACCCAACACAAGAAATGCCCCAGACCATCTTCAGCAGCGAGAACTTCGTGCGAGGTGGCAATGTTCGCATGACTGGAGATCTACATGCCAATCATCGATATGCGTTGTCATATGAAAGAAAATGAGACTCGACTGCCAGGCACACATGACTAGTTTGCGTAGCAGGCGTTGTAGTCGAAGTAGTTGTTGGTTGCAGCATGTGTTGAATACGAAAGAACTCCTCATTTACTTACCCATCCATCTGTAGCTAAACTGTACAGCCAATACTTTCCCATAGTCATAATCGTCCCTGTAGGCAGAAGCGCCTCAACACCCACCAAAAACAGTCCCAAATCATAAAATCCCATTCCCCTCATCTGATTCCTCCCATCATGCATCATCGCCTAAACACGCTCCCCGCGCTACTCCCCGTAAAACTGCTCACCTTACTACTAACCCAGCTCCCACTACTGCTCACCCAACTCGGCATGCTGATACTGCTCCCCTGCCCGCCCTTCCACGTGCTCATGCCATTGCGGCTACTAGCCGCCTGGCTGCCATCGCTGCTAGCGGCCTTCTTAGCGCCCCACTTGACTTTACCCTCCATGATCGACTGCACAATGTTGATGATCCCGAAAGTGCTCGAACCAATCGCACGGAACAGAGCGAGAGCCGCGACGGACCAGAGGATGATTTTGAGGTAGTAGTTCTCGCCGATGTTGTCGGTGGGGTACGCTTCGCTGACGGCCATGACGAGCACGGCGTTGCAGCACATCCAGACGATGACGACGTAGGTGCGCACGGCGCGGTAGTAGTCTTCCTGTATTTGCGATTCGTTGGGGGGTGGGGAGGGGACTTCGACGCGGTCGCGGAGGTTGCGGAGCGCTTCGTCGTAGCCGGAGTCGATGTCGAGTTGCTCGGAGGGCATTTCGAGCTCGACGATGCCGGACTTGGAGCCTTTGGCTACGCCGAGGTCGGTTTTGGAGGCGTTGTCGCCTTTGGTGCCCCAGGAGACGTCGTGGGTGTTGCAGAAGGCGTAGACTTGCAGGGTGCAGATGTAGGAGGGGAGGAGGGCGAAGTACTGCGCGCTGGAGGTGAACATGTGCCAGGGGTCGAGGTAGAGGAAGGACATGAGGAAGTACAGGCCTATTGTCGAGAGGGTGGAGACGATCATGTTGGTGAAGAGGTTGTTTCCGAGGTTCAGGTTGTCGTCGCCTTTGAGTTGGATTGCGACGACGTAAAGGGCGCAGAAGGTGGTGTAGGCCATGATGATGCCGTATGTGATCATGCTTGCCATGTACATTCGCTTCGAGCCTTGAGGACGATTACCCATGGAAAGAATGAATTGCATCATGATCAGCAGTATACAAGTATACCGGAGGATGTAGAAGATGACAGTGCCGATATTATGCCCGAAGGGATCCGTTCTTTTGTCCGTGAGAGATCCAGCGATGAAGTAGAAAGTCAGGTAGAAGTTGCCGAGCGAGAAGAATGTGAAGAGCAGGTTGATGAACTGGTAGAGGAATTCGATATGCAGCAGCAGTTTGCGTGCGAAGCTGTGATCGGTCTTCCAGACTTGTGCGAAGTGGAGAAGCGAGTAGACAGCTGCGAAGAAGGCACCGTTCAACCAACGACGACGCTGAGAGATGAACTCTGGAACCGTGTCTGGAACGTCAGTCTCTCCGACAGCACTCTTCACGTACTTGAGCACCCATCGTTCGCTGCGCTTTGCGACAAGCTCCCAACAAAGGATACGATCTTCGGCGAGATACATGTTGGCGGTAAAAACGTCGGCGTCTTGACCGTGCAGAGTTTCACCCTTGAAGTATTGACTGAGCGGGCCATGACCAGTCTCGTCGTTCTGAAGGGCGTGGTAACGATAGGCACTCAGGGCACCGGGCAACACTGTGATGTATCCAAAGACCGATTCGAGGGGTTTGTCCAAGATGTTCGACATCTTGTACTCGAAGTTTTGACTTGCGACCAGTGGGTTGAGAAGAGCACTCCAAGCCTTGCCCTTGGCTGCCTTGATCTCTCCAGCTGCACCAGCGACACTCGAGTCTCTGTCGAACGCTTTCCACAGGTGGTAAAGTGAATCATCTCCAGGCTTTGTTCCGACATCGAGGAGAATGCATACGTTTGGGTTGAGCGCACGACCAAAAGCGTTGAAGAACCAACGGTGACTGTTCAACTTTTTCAAGTTCTTTTCCTTCAGACAGAAGATCATTTGACAAGGCACAATGCCCTTTTCGGCACCTTTGAATTTGAGGTCAGAGTCCAGTGAGACCTGTGTCGTGTATTCGTAGACGTGAGCCGAGACTTCCTTGTTGTTGACCTGGTTCTTCGCGATTCCTTCTTGATAGCAGCCCATAGCAGCCAGAGCGTCGAGAGTGCGAGGGTGAACCTTGCCACGACCGTCTGAGATGATGCAGACCACGATCTTCTGCCATCCATCCTTGCCCCAAGTGCGAGACTTTGAGCGGCTGCAGAAATGGGCGATGTTGCGCATGACACCATGCATTGTGCGGGTGAAGTCGTACTCGTTCTCGTTGTACATCGTGACGCAAATCAAGAGCTCGGTCTCTCGGGGAGACGAGCCAATGTTTTGACGCAGTTTGTAGCCGGTATCGACGAAATCGTTCGGATCGCAAGTAACGGCTGTGTATCGCATGTGCGTGAACTCCACATCGTCACGACGGGGCAAGAACGAATACAAGATCGTTGGAATCTTGCACTCAAGGATGAGCTCGCCGTTGATGAGCCGAACCTCCTTCTTCTCTAGTTGTGCCTCTCTGGCGCCACGCCTCTCTTGCTTTCCTGTGGGTGCTGGGCCATAGAGTTGCTCATCGGCATCCTTCTCGTCGTAGAGTGACTCGGACAATGTTGATTCTGACATGTAGCTGTCGCGGTCCCTCAAGTCTGGTCGTGAGAAATCGCTTTCTTCGGTTGGCAATCCAAAGACATCGTCGCCGTCGGCATCAATTGGGATAGTGACCGCATCCGGATCTTTGTCCATGTCTGATGACATGGGTCGCCCCCCAGCGAACAGTGGTTGTGGAGGAAGGGGACGCTTCGGAGAGCCTCCGTACTGTGTTGAAGGTGTGCCTGGTCTAGGGCTTCCGTTGATGTCCGCGGGCTCGAAAGGCACACTACTCGGTGGTGGCCGGCTGTATTCATTTGACACTCTTGAAGAAATGAAAGGATTTGTGTGCGACTCGGAGTCTCGTGACGATGGTCTGTATGTTGGCGCGTCGGGATAGTAAGATGGCGCATACGATTGCGTGAAGGAGGGAGCGTATGTTGAAGGCTCGGTGACTGGAGGTGCTAGGTCTGGTGCGCTGTCTATGATAGACGTCCCTCCTCTCGAAGAGGAAGGGCGAATACTGTGTGAAGCGGGCTGGTATGCACGCGAAGGTGGGCTTGGTCTGTCAAGGGCGGGTAAGTCTGGAGATCTTGTTCCGTGGAAACGGACTTTCAACTGTCGCTTTCGAGGGCCAGACGGGCCTACTGCATCGGAGGAGGTGGATCCATTGACAGAGTATCTTGGGCCGTCTGAGGTTGCGTCGGACGAGACCTGGCTATTCGCAGCCGTGGCCAGGTCGTCGACTCGGGCGCCAACATTGGCAGCAGTTGAAGTATCGGACGGGGCAACTAACGGTCTTGTAGGGCTTGTGTCTGCGGCTCTTGCGAAACGCTGTCGCGCGGCTTCGAAGGCATCGTTCGCTCTGGCGCGAGCGGTCGATCGAGGTGTGGGTCGTGAGGGCGATGTACTGTCTGCTCCTGGCAAAAGGCGCATGCTGTCGCTGTGTGTGGGCGTGAGAAGAATGTCGTCGTCGTAGCCTGGCGGCGGGCCATAGCCCTGGGTGGAGTTGTGATCCATGGTAACGAAGGCGAGCGGTGTCTGCTGAATTAAGTGATCATGTTCTTCGTGAGCGATGGAGGGAGTTGGACGTGTGGATTGGAGAGCGGACAGCAGCGGACAGTAGTAGTGCAGCGCAGACAGTGGTTATGTCTGATAGCCGGGTCGGCTGCAGCGCGTTAGTTTGGCTAGGCGGGTACACAAAGCGTTGCTATGGAGCAACGCTCAGGGCTGGCGTTGTGCAAAGCAAAGTGTGGCGCGCCACACGCGGCTTGCATTGTCAGTGCTCTGCCACTCGAATGGTACGAAACGTATGCAAGGCGGATTTGTATGCCGTGCACAAGCATACCGGGGGACTGGTGTGGGACAAGGGCAAATGCTGTCGTTCTTCAGGCACTCTGCCGTTGCTGCCCTAGCTGGGTGTACAGTAGCAGGCCTGTTCGCTCAGTCGGCCACAGTCGAGGCTGCAAGTGGATAGATACATCTACGGCCTTCTCTTCCTCATGCCGCCATACGGCCCGAGTGGTTGACAAGGCCGACATTGCACGCTCAGATGTCTTCATGTCGGCATTCATTCCGTATGGCAGTCGTCCAAACGCTCACGCAGCGCGTAGAGGCAGCGCTGCAGCAACGAGAACAGCAAGACGACAGCCGTGTGGCTGAAGATCTCTGATCGGCAATTAGATTGGTAGATTAGTTGCAAGGACGTGCGCGCGCTTGACTTGCACGCGTCTGGGGTATCCTTAGTCTGGTGGTTTGCTCTAGTGCTGCTGCTAATGGCAGCGCTGCTGGGCAAAGTTGAGGAAACACCTTGAGGACAGCTTCGAGCATATCCAGCTGCTGCGCACGCTCGTCAACACTAGACAACCACACTCCTGCCAGCCCTCGGCCTCCATCCACCATGGCGCGTCTCGGGCGCATGGGCTTCCTCGCCCTGGCCGTCGTCTTCCACATCGTCTACCTTTTCTCCATCTTCGACATTTACTTCGTCAGTCCAATCGTCACTGGCATGCGCCCGTTTCGTGTCGACTCTCCCGAAGCCCCTGCTAAACGATTGGTCCTGTATGTTGGTATGCATGTCATTGAACCCATTATTCTATCATACACACAGCCAACACAATCCCAGGTGACGGCCTCCGCGCCGACAAGGCCTTCCAATACTTCCCCGATCCCTCCCCTTCCGCCGGCAACGACTCCGCCTCTCTCGAACCACGTCCACTTGCGCCCTTCCTTCGATCGCGAGTCCTCGAGCATGGCACATTCGGCGTCTCCCACACTCGCGTCCCCACCGAATCAAGACCCGGCCACGTCGCCCTGATCGCTGGCTTGTACGAAGATGTGTCGGCAGTCACGACGGGTTGGAAATTGAACCCGGTCAACTTCGACAGCGTTTTCAACAGGAGCAGGCATACATGGAGTTGGGGCAGCCCCGACATCCTGCCCATGTTCAGCACTGGAGCTGTGCCTGGGAGGGTTGAGGATGCGACGTACGGACACGAATTCGAGGATTTTAGCAAGGATGCCACGGAGCTGGACTTTTGGGTCTTTGACCGCGTGAAGCAGCTGTTCAAGGATGCCGAGACGGATGCTGAGTTGAATGCAAAGTTGAGGCAGGATAAGTTGGTGTTCTTTCTGCATCTTCTTGGTCTGGATACCAGCGGCCATGCGTACAGGCCGTACTCGAAGGAGTACCTGCACAACATCAAGATCGTGGATGAGGGAGTCCGCGAGATCACGGAATTGATCAACAACTTCTACGACGACGAGGACACGGCGTTCATTTTCACTGCGGACCACGGCATGAGCGATTGGGGAAGCCACGGAGACGGTCATCCCGACAACACTAGAACACCGCTCATCGCATGGGGATCTGGAGTCTCCAAGCCTGTTACCGTCGAATCAGGAAAGGCTCCCGGACATGAAGACGGCTTCTCGAGCGATTGGCACCTTGATCACATCCAAAGAAACGATGTTGCACAGGCCGACGTAGCTACCTTGATGGCTTACCTCGCTGGTCTCGAATACCCGGTCAACTCGGTCGGAGAATTGCCATTGCCCTTTGTTGACGCCGACGACAAGCAGAAGGCCAAGGCTATGCTAGTCAATGCACGTCAAATTCTGGAAATGTACCGAGTGAAGGAAGAGGAGAAGAAGGCGACCGAGTTCCGCTACCAGCCGTATCATGGATTCGCCAAAGCTGAGCAGACGTTCGACCACAGACTTTCGATCATCGAGGAGATGATCACGAGTGGCGACTACGAGCAAGCCATCGAAAGCTCGGACAAGCTCATGCAACTCGCACTCCAGGGTCTTCGCTACCTTCAAACCTACGACTGGCTCTTCTTGCGCACTTTGATCACCGCAGGCTATGTCGGATGGATCGTATTCGCCTTCACGACCGCCGTTGACCTGCACGTTCTTGACGGAAAGGTGAAGACTTCGCGAACTACCACCAGCATCGCCGCTTTCAGCTCGTTCCTGGTTGCGCTGTACAGCTTTTTGTACGCTCGATCTTCGCCACCCCAGTACTACGCGTATGCTTTCTTCCCAATTATGTTCTGGGAGGAAGTATTTGCCAGACGTCAGGCGTTGGCTGAAGGAAAGAGGAAGTTGTTCGATCATGCCGGAGGCAGTGATGCGTTAAAGCTGGGTTTGAACTTTGCCATGTATATTGGCATTCTTGAAGTTATGGTAAGTCTGGCAAACCAGATTGCTCCGTGCAACTGATATTAACATTGATTTACAGGTTCAGAGCTACTACCACCGCGAGGTCTACACGATCTGCTACCTGCTCGCCACAACCTGGCCACTGTTCTATGGCACCGATTTCCTCCGCAAGAACTGGATCCTCTGTAGCACCTGGGCATGCTCATGTGTTGCGATGAGCATCTTCACTCTTCTCCCTGCCAACAAGGTCGAAAACGCCGCTCTCATCCTCCTAGGAGGCCTGATCACAGTGGTAGTCGGTCTTGCCTACATCCTCCTGGAGAAGAGCATGCTCGTCCAAACCGCCCCTGATAGCAGCGCCCTAGCATCCAACAAGCCAGACGGCCTCTCACGAATCATCATGGGTACCCAAGTGGGCCTTGTCGCTCTCGCCATGCTCGTCACCCGCTCCAGCGTTTTCTCACTGCAAGCGAAACAGGGCCTACCACTCGGTACACAGGTCGTAGGGTGGTTCACGCTCATCGCATCCTTCATCGTCCCCTTCCTCCACGCTCTGCAACCCCGCGACCACTACCTCCACCGCCTCGCCATCACCTTCCTCGCCTTCGGCCCGCTCTTCGTCATCCTCACCATCTCCTACGAAGGCCTTTTCTACTTCGCCATTGCCATCACACTCCTCAGCTGGGTGCGCCTCGAACACCGCATCCACCAAGCCTTTTCCACCAAGCCCTTATCTAACACCGGCAACAGCAAAAGCAACGGCTCAGTTCTCAAATCAGACCTCCCAAAAAACCCCCTCTCCCCCGCCGCCTCCGCCGCCACCATGCGCGACCACGCCCTACAAACCGGCAGCGACTACCGCTCCCTCACCCTTTCCGACGCTCGCATCTGCCTCTTCTTCCTCTTCCTCCTCCAATCCGCCTTCTTCAGCACCGGCAACATAGCCTCCATCTCCTCCTTCTCCCTCGACGCCGTCTACCGCCTCATCCCCGTCTTCGACCCCTTCTCGCAAGGTGCGCTTCTGTTGCTAAAACTCCTCGCGCCTTTCGCCCTCGTCTCCGCAAACCTCGGAATCTTGACCAAGAGGTTGAGGTTGAGGGGCGGGAGTCTTTTCGCGGTGGTCATGGGGATCGGGGATTACCTGACGCTGAGGTTCTTCTGGGAGGTCAGAGACGAGGGGAGCTGGTTGGAGATCGGAGAGAGCATCAGTATGTTTGTCATTGCGAGTTTGCTTTGCATTTTTGTGGCGGGGTTGGAAGGGGTTAGTGAATTGTTCGTTAGGGGGGTGGAGTTCGGAGATGATGTTAGGAGGGAGGAGATCAATGGGAATGGGAATGGGAATGGGAATGGGATTGGGAATGGGAATGGGAATGGGAATGGGAATGGGATTGGGAATGGGAAAGCGAAGGGGGTTGTTGCTACGTAATGTGTGTGTGGCGTAGATGGATTTGTAGGAAAAATGGTGAGGATATACAGTAAACAAAAGTTCTTTGTGAATGCACATCTATTCTGCTGCTACCTGCTGTGCGCTGGACTTGGTAATGTTGTATGGTGCTGTCGCTGACTAGCTGTAGCGGACGCCTGGATGCCAGTTCGTCTTGGTTCAAACGCCATCATGTCTGCGGGTCTTTTCGAGGGACATGTTTCGCTGTAAACAAGTGGAGGCATTGGCTCGTTCGAATCGACGTGCATCTGTTGCTGTGCGTATCCTGCTACTGTGCATACCGGTTACGAGAGAGCTGCTTGTACCGCTACTGGGCTTTTGATGTCCGACAAGCTTCTGGTACCGCCACATTCTCACCATGAGATCCTCTTCCGCGAAGCGTGCGGCGACGGCTTGTTGGTTCTGCTCGTCTGTGCCCGGTTTCCTTGGTTTATGTTTACATTTTTGCTGATCAGGGTGCTTTCGTCCGTGTCCTTGCGGTCGTCTGCTTCGTTGGCGGTGCGCTCGACGTTCGATGCTAGATCGCCCTGTTTTGTGGGATGGAGCTGCTTGGGAATCTGGGCCTCTTCGCTGCCCTGGGCTTTCTCGTCGTCCTGGGCTCTCTGTGCTGCTTCGTCGTCCCTCTGGTGTTCGCTTTGATCCCTGCCGACAACGGCGCCAGACCTCGACGTCAAAGAGATCTGACTTCCCGACACCTGAATTGTGGGAAGCGGCCCCGAGGGCGATCTGTACAGATGATGGATGTCCCCCGGGACAAGGAGGTAGCTCTCTTGTCCGGGACCGTAGTGTTGCTGACTGACGGCTTGCAGGCTGGCTGCCATCGGAGTAATTGATGCTGCGGGTGCTGGGCTATGAACTCTGGGCGGTTAGAGGGAGGAGACGGCGGACCAGCGCGCGGTGTCACCTGAAGTCATGGCCGAGACGCGGTTGTTCGGGTTTGGGGAAGATGTGGGAGTGGCGTCGAGCTCGCCCGGGTCATTGCTGGTGGGTAGTTCGACAACCATGTTGGGGTGTGCGTCTAGCTCTGCATCGGCCACGTGTTTGAAGCCAGGTTTGTTGATTGGGGAATCGGGTGGGAAGGATACACCAGTGTTATCGTTGAGAGCATGTTGCTTGTGGCGACGGTATAAGAGGTAGCCGATGAACGCAGCAACAACCACGCCCGCTGCGACACCGGCGATGGTGCCACGGACGACAGCGGGCGTGTGGTCTTTGCCGGCAGAACCTGCAGCCGGAGTGGGAACTACTGTCGAGGAGCTTGTTGGAGAGTCGGGAGCGGCAGTGATGACGATTATGCTGACCACCGTCGAGGCTTGGCCTGCGGAGTTCGAAGTGATGGAAGTGAAAGTCTGGGTCGACGGCTCGTCGGCGACTGTAGCGCTGGTAGTGACGCTAACTGTTGCATAGCCTGAGAGATACCCTGTGGAAATGTCCTGATACATCAGCTGGAAAGTGAGAGGTTCTTACCATCACGAGTGGATGAGAACAAAGCCTTTGCTGAGGACATGCCGCCGGAAGCTGGATTGGCAGAGACCTGGTGCATGACAGTACCGAGCTCTGTCGAGAAGACAGACGCTGCTGCTTCCGTGCAGCAGTTCTTGATAGCTCCCTCAGGGTCAGCGTTGCAGCATCAAGAACCTTCATCGTCGTCAACGCAGGGCTTGATGTCTTCGCATCTGTGAGCGGAACTACCTGGTTTTGGTTAGACAGCTCATGATATGACTCTTGAAGAGACGACCCACCAGCAACTCACATCATCGGACATGTTGCGTCCATCCAAGTCTGATCCGTACATGAGTGACGCTCATGGTGTCTATCCCCGGACCAGCACATGCCATTGGAAAGGCACTCTCAGTCTTTCGGACAACAAGCGCCGCCATCGGCCGAACAGGGCATGTCGTCAGGTGAGATGTCGCCATTTGGAAAGTAACAGAGAGCGTACCAAGAACCAGCGACGACTTGTGTAGCGTACAAGACGATGACGATAAAGATGGCGCTCCAGAGTGGCGCGGCCGTGGACGATGTTGGCGAAGCCATCGAGGCGACCGCTGCAGGTAGCGTGGTAGGTCGTAGACTGCGTCTACGGGGGTTGGTGATGATATATCGCGTTCCGAGTTGTGACAAGACTTGACTCACCGTTCACGAAAACCAAGCTTTGTGGGTGTGTGCATTGGCACACAGCCGAGGGCGTGTGAAGTGAAAGGCGAGGACCTGGAACTTCCGAAGCCGCCATTCACTCGCCAGTGCGCGAGTGTTTGTACAGTCCTCGCGCATAAGATACAAATGCCGTTCATGATTCAGATTCATTGCGCATTCAGTTCTGTTCGTGCCTGCTCTTGTGCAATTGAGCTTCAATCAGATTTGGTACACTCAACTTGAACGGAGACGATCTCACTGAAATCTACACTTTTCACGCGCCTGGGTTTTTCCATCAGGGCAATGTAAATGACCATGCGTATGCATCAATATCCCAACAACTGTCGGATTCTCCTACCATGCCATTGCAACAGCCCAAGACCTGAAGGACGTTGGTCCCACACATCAGAATGTCCTCAGATGCATCCATAATGCTCCCTTTCGCTTGTTAGCACGGGCCGAGTGCACTAGATAGACGTGCTTACCAATTTCCGTTTCACAAACCTGTGGACACGAAGGACCAAAAGCCTCGTCGGCACACGTGTGGCGCTCATATTTGAAGTCGTTACAGCAGAGTCCGTTCGACAAGCATTGTCATCTTCCAGGGCAGCAAGTGCCTCCCTGAATCGAACAGTTTGTCGGAACGACAACTATGATAACAGGCGGGCTCAGTCACTTGAAAGTGCGGAGTACCACAACCAGTGCTCGCCGTTTCTTGAGATTGATAGCCCAGGGACTTTCAAGATAGTCAGTCTTGTACAGCAGACACGTCAGAATAGTGTCCACATGCTTTTGCTGCAGTAAGTTCCGAAGAAGCAGACCTGGGCTTCGACGCTGACAACAACATTCAGTTCCCAAGGAAAGATATGCGGTATTGAGTTTACAAGAGGGTCTCGTTCTCCGCGACCAGAAGGTCTATATTGGTTCCTGTATCACCTGATCGCATAGCCGTGAAGAAGCCCTGACTGCTTAGCATGGAGCGGCACAACAGCGATGGCCTATCTTCTGCTGTGAAGGTGGGGCTGTCAGCAAGGCATATAGATGAGGATGCTGGACTTTGTTTCTACCCAAACAAGGTGGCAAGATGAAGATGCAGGCGTAAGGGCAGCCTTTTCTGTGGCTGACATGTTACAAACCATCAGCTTCGTCAAGCTATTGAAACTAGAAGAGTAAATATACTATCATAGTCAGCAGTGCGTGTTGTCCAAACTATGACATCGACTGCAATGGATGCCCCAAGGCGAGCACCTCGTGCCAAAGCGCTGGCCCGAAAGGATCTAGACTCGAGACTGCCACCGCGTGTCAGGCGATCGGCGTGCGTGACTCCATCGGCGTGCTTGACTCCATCTCCAGCCTATTCTCCATATCAGTATCTCGACACGCTAGCCTCTTACCATGTTTCGGCAACATTGCTTGTGGTGCTTGAAACACTATCTTGCCACCAAGTCCAGCGGAGTCGACGTGGCACGGACCACGTGAGGGCTGAATTCCTGAGACACCACATGCTCGTTGCCACAGCTTTGGCACCAACCTCCGAACCTCTGAGACATTCCAAGTTGGCAAGCTGTCGACCGAATACACATCCTCCAGGTAGTATGTTACTTTCAATGGGCGTGTGATACGCCTCGATGAGATGCATTCCGGCCGATGGCGTTGTCGATATGATCGCTGCTGCGGCAGCGCGAAAACGAGTTGAACGCTACACATAGGTCCACTGAAACATTGGAGGGAATGGTATTGTGTCTTTTGCATCCCTAGCCACCTGTCTCTGCCTTCTATCTTTCCCCATTTTCCCACCTACAAGCAAACCCGTACCAGCCCTCACAGTTTCACAGTCCTCAGCCTTCGCCATGACAGATGTCAATATGTACAAGACCAGGGCATCTGCCTCTGCCATCGCTCATCCACTCTCAAGCTCACATCTCATACGCACAAAGCACTACTACCAAAGATGAAGTTCCTCCACCTCAACTCGATCGCCTTGGCGGCCGTTGCCATCAACGCAGCTGTTCTGCCCAGACAAGAAACAACCACATCACCAATCACCTCGATACCGAACACATCTGCAACAAAGAAATCATTTTTGACGAGCATAACGACCCTACCAATGCCCAGCAGCGTTGAAGGCAACACAGCATACCCTCCTAGCACCACTGCGGGCGGAGTTACAACAGAAGCACAAAGCTCGACATACAGCACACCCTCAACAACATTTAGCGCGTCTTCATCACAATCGCTCTCCACTTGGTACAACAACGCCACCACAACAAATGCGACAGCGAGCGTAGCCAATGCGACGACCTCATCCACTTCAATCTTTGCAACTGGAATTTCCAACTCCACCTCCAACTTGACCACCGGACTTTCCAACTCCACTGCAATCACCTCATCCGCGAAAGCACCTTACGCGAACAGCACTACCAATGGCCTCGTTGGGGGTGTTGCTGCTACTGGTACCTCCGTCATCGCCACAGGACTATCTACTGCCAATGCGACCGCTACTGCCGCGTCTTCATCGGGCAACAGCACTCGCCCTGAGCCTCTTGCATCAACGTCCATGCTCGTACAGTTCTACCTGACCAAGCCTTCGACGACTCTCGCCGCCAAGAGCAATGCCTCTGCTACAGAGGTCCCATTGGGTAGCAACATGACACTCGTCGTTGATGGCGATGATGACTACTCTACAACTTCATCTCAGGCCCAAGCAACATTAGCGCCCTTCGCGAACAGCACTTCTGCTGCTGGTGTAGCCCAAGCCACAGGAGGCGTTCTTTCAACCGGTGCACCTCTGAGTACTGCTTCGATCACAGCAGCTCCTAACAACAACGGAACCGTCAGCGCAGCCGCAGCCCTCTCCACGACGACTGTCCACTTCTCAAACACCACCTTGATGACAGTCACCGTCAAGCCCAACCCAACTGGAAACTCCACCCTCCCAGCAGCATCAGGCAGGCCTCTCACCAACGCGACCTCGTCTTCCACAGTACCGCTCTCAACTGGCTCTTCTCTCCCCGTTCCCAACGCAATCGCCAGCAATGGCACCATGTTCGCCATAACATACGATAACAAGAACGGCACCATCGTCCAGCTCATCCCAGGAAACAGCACCAATCATCTCGCCGCAACAGGCACGGCAGCCTCCACAGCCTCCGCAAGCGCAAACCTCGATCGCCGAGACATGCCTGAACAGACTGCCGCACCAATCACTCCTGCCACAGCCGGAAAAGGCTCATGGAGCAAGTTCGCCTACGCTCAGACAGAGTATCTGCCTCGCCCGAGCAGATTCTTTAGCGGCGAAGGCTGGTCGTTGAGCAAGAGGTGGAGCGCCTAGGCTCTTGCACGTTACTGTTTGGAAAGGCGTTATTGGGTTCGGGCTTGCATTTGAGATTCGAGGGAAAAAAGGATGGATGGCATGAAAGCATTTGCATTGATTGATTTTACGGAGATACCACAGCATTGTGTAGTTACATCGGATAATACCCAGCAGGGTTGCTGGAAAGAGGTAAAGGGTAAGTGAAAGAGATGGATCTGGGCATGGCTGGCATGAATATATCATTTTTAGTACATAATGGACACGAAACAATGTATTTTCTCACCCTTTGAAAACCTTTCCCTTACAAGTTTCTTTATATGAGCCAGCTTCCCCCTTCCGCTGATACAGTATGACAAGTCAGCCATGCTGTTTCGCTGTATAGCTACAGCATCCAATCCCCATCACTACTTCTCAACAGGGAACTTCCTCTTCAGCCAGTCGGCGATCAAACCCGCAATCTCATCCGGCTTCTCATACAACACCCAATGCCCCGCGTCAACAACCTTCTCCTCCAGATCCTCCACAAGCCCCTGCTCCTTCGCCGGCCCCATCTGATCCGTACGACACACCCAATCGCCCGTCTGCCCAATATACAGCAGCGGCACCGTGATTTTCCTGTCAGACTTATCAGCAGCTTTACACAGCTCCCGCTCTTCTTCAAGCATCGTATTGTTCGCGAGCGAGTGGTAGTACTGCACGGGGCCCTCGAAACCGCCTTTGCTCATGCGCTCGATGAACCGCTTCTTCAGCTCGGGGTTCTTGGCATAGGGTTTCAGTTCTACGCTTGCGTTCTTCCATTTGCCTTCGCGCGCCACGTACTCGCGCATCGCGCCGGGCGTGCAGAACATCTCGCGCATCCAGATGTCGCGGCCGTTTTCGGAGGGGTCGGGGGAAGGGTAGTTGCCGTTGTTGACTTCCCACATGCGCTCTAGGTCGGCGTTCATCAGTTTGGGGGCGTCGGGGGCGCAGAAGAAGTTCCAGTATTCCCATTGAGGGTAGCCGAAGGATTTTGCTGTGGCTTTGTTGGCGCCGTCGAGGTCGAAGGGGTCCGGGCTGGGGATTTGGTATGCTAGGGAGATTAGAGAGAGGCCGATGCAGCGGGTGCGGTGGTAGAGGTAGACGCGTTGGGCGGTTGCTGAGAAAGTTGTTAATCGATGCTGACGGGCATGTCTGCTACGGTAGGCTTACCTGAGCCCCAATCGTGGCCAATGGGAATCACATTGTTCGGTACTTTCTCATGATCGAGGATCTGGGCAATAGAGTCCGCTTGTTGTTTATAGTTGTACTTCTTAGCTTCGGTTGGTTTCGAAGAATCTCCTAGGCCCAGGATGTCGACCAGCACGAAAGGGTATGGCAGTTTCAACAAATGGGGTACTGCTCCAGCCCACATGTACGCATCGTCTGGGAAGCCATGTGTAAACACGAGTGTAGGGATGGATGGATCGAGCTTGCTATTAAAATCGGGCGACAAGTAATAGCTGTATGTCAGATCGTAGGGCTTCGTGGTTAGAGTTCTGTGGTCCAACTTGTTCATGTCGTCAACACCTTGTATCGAAGACATCTTGATTATTTGGAAAGAACTGAAACAGTCTTGAATTGGCTAGAGGAGTCAATGGACTTGGTTACAAGGAAAGTTGACTGCGAGCTGTGTTGATATATAGCTACATCATCGATGCCACGAAAAGTGGTACCCTCGACATCGGGCCAGCCCCGCACCAGCAGAGGGGAATTGAGACCAGGTCCATATTCCCGGTCAACGCTATTGCATGCTCTCGTATGCGTACGGTATACTCACAGTGGTGCTTGAATTGTCATCGGTCTTGGTGAAGTCAGTGGCGGATTGGCATGCGCAGGAAGAGGAAGAGGATGCTTGGATGGCCTGCCATGTGCTGCGATCGGCAAGCACTGCCGCCGCCGAAGTCGCGCCGTTGCGGTGGAAGCGCTTGCCCCAAGCATTCGATCCACCACCGCGGAACTACCCTTGGACGGCCTTTGACTTCACCAACACTGCAATATGGGAAAGTGAACAACCGCATTCTGTGCAGCAATGATCAGAAGATAGACGATCCATGCTTTGACTTGGCCATTGAGCGGAACCCGTAATCCCATCTCTCACAATGGCTTCCAAAGAACTCTTCCACCTCCTGAGAGTCCTGGATGAGCGCGACACCGGACTAGGCAAAGAAGACGTCGCCTGGGCCTTCGAGCCCGCCAAACGAGCCGAATCGGAAGAATGGGTCAAGACCTACCTGAGTCCTGCCACTCTTCTCACTAAAGAAGAATTCGCCTTCCAAGACCGCTTCGGCGAGTTCACCCCTCAAATCAACAGCGCGGCATCCGGACGACCTCTCTCGGACGAAGAATTCGAGCATGCCATCAGCTCGCTGGAATCAAGCACGGCGGCGATAGATGCGCAATGCCAGATCATGGAAGCACAGAAGCGCGCGTTGCTGGACTTCAAGGCTCGAAACAAGGCCAGCGATGACCGTGCCGCTAGGTTTGACTCTCTCAAGCCGCAGCATAAGCTCGCTCGAGACAAGGCGCAGCTCGATCTTGAGATTGGCCAGATCTCAAGTGTCTTGCACGAACGACTTCGCTCGTCAATGGTTCAAGCTGAAAATGCTTCGACTAGTTTGCCTTCCAAAGTAGAGCGTTTGCTCGAGAAGGACGATCGACTACTGGACGGACTACAGAAAATTGTGCCCAAGCTGCAAGGGAACCAGAGCGACAGTCAAGGTCTGGGCCAAGTCGAAAAGCTCTGCCACGCCTTCACCATTCTGGAGGCCAAAGCTATCCGCACGCAAATCGACGCCACCTACAAACGCAACCTCCCCAACTCTACCACAAACGGCCACGCCTCAACCAACGACCAAGAACACCAAGCCGTCCGCGCCGAACTCGCCGAACTCAGCAGCGAAATCGACGGCCTCGTCACCCTCGTCGCCGAAAACTACTACCGCGCCCCCATCACCAAACACCTCGGCAGCGCTCGCACAGAAAGCCACGGCGAAGCCGCCCGCTGGTCAGAATACCTAGGCTCCACCTTGCACTACCTCGCCGCGCGCCTCGAGAGCCTCAACGAGCATTTCCAGCACCTGCACGCTCACCGCGCAGCCTTGGCCGCTGTGTCGCAGACTCTGGACAAAACCCTCGCCGCCCCATCGACAAAAGCTCAAGACGCTCCTCAGACTCCCACTTCGAAGTTCGCGCAAGCGCAGAGAGGACTCAAGCCTTTGCGCTTGGTGCAAGCTAATCTCCCCGAAGCTCCGGATGCTTCGGCGCAGCTCCTGCGTCATCTTGATATCCGTCAGCCAGACACTGCCGATGTCGCGAAACTGTCGCAGAATCTACACAATGTCAAGCTCGAGCGCCACGACAAACTTGCGACTTTTGCTGCAAACACGGATGAGAGTCTTACGAAGTTGTTGGGGGAGAGCTTGAACAGGGCGGATGCGGATGCTAGGGATTTGCTGAGTGCGGTGTTTGCGCACTCGCAGTACGGTGAGCGCAGGTTGGTCGATGAGGATGTGCAAAGGGAGCTGGATGTTCTTGAGGGCAGGACGCAGACGGTAGAAGAGCAGATGCGGCACTTGGATGTGGACGGGCTGGCAAGCGATGTGAGGAAGCTGCAGCGAAGTATCCTGACTCACAGTGGGTGATCAGAGAGGGGGGATAGTGTAAGTAAGCTAGCAGTAGTGGTAGCATTGGCAGCAGTAATACAAAGGCAAGTCCTATCCGAAACTTGTAGGTCTATAGTACAGCGCGAATTTTTTAGAAAGGGGGTTCACACTAAGAGATGAAGCAAAGGCAGTCCAGGCCAATGTAGAAGACGAAGAGCGGGTAGACGGCCAGCGAAACCCTGTTCTTCACCACGCCGCTGCCGCCCAGGATGCTGACGCCTGCCGCGAGCGACCATAGACCCAGCACACTGTAGACGGGTATCCGCACGATGACCGGGACGCGCAGGGCGCTTAGGAGGGCGGCGATGACGAGCGGGAAGAGCGTGTAGCCGATAATGCAGACGGATTGGAAGAAGGAGCTGGGAGGGGGGATGTTAGCTTGGTTGGTAGCAGAATTGACGGTTGTGATTCCACGTACATGTTGCCTCCAAGGAGCTTGATCTGGAAGGTCACGACAGCTTCGGCAATCCAGATCATGGCGAAGACGCCGCTGAAGACGAACGAGCGCTGGTCGTCGCGGGCGTTGATCGAGAGGAGGAAGGACAAGAGCAGGCAGAAGAGCAGCGGTCCCCTTGAAGAAATGTTAGCGTTGTCCTTCTCGACACCTTCACCAGAGTGCAGTCTTCCAGCAGCAACCAGAACATACCAAAGATCCCAATCCCTCAGTCCCTCGCTCATCCCACCTTGCAGCACAGCATCCGCATCAGGCCACCTGCCCACAATTCCTCTCAACTGCCCCATAGTAGGCACGCCTCCGGCCAAACTATCACCCTCGCCGCGCTCCGCACCACCCATACCACCTCCCTGGTTCAGCATGCCGCCCAGCAAGTACTTCGGCCACAGCACCTGGCGCATCTTCTCCCACACGGCCAGCAGGTCGCGGCGCAGGGTCTCCCACACGGTCTCGTCGAGCGTGCTGCCGGCCGCGCGGCGGTCTTCGCCCGGGATGGCTGAGTTGAGGTAGCCTTGGGCGTTGTGGGCGGTGCGAGAGTTGGATTGCGCTTGCGCGGAGGTGATGTTGCCTGTTAGGGGTGCGCGGTCGGAGGTGGAGGTGTTGTTGATGGGGTCATCGAGGTCGTCGAGGGTTGCTTGGGATTGATGTTAGTCGTTGGGTATTGAAGGTGTATAAAGGCTACTGCATGCATGCGACGTACCATCGTCGGGATCAATCAGGTCGTCGCCTTCTATGCTTGGGTTGTCGTAATGTTCGTAGGGATTCGCGGATCGTGAGTTTCCTCCGCCTCCCGAGGGCATCATTGCGGCCATGCTGTCAAAATTTCTGCCGGGCTTTCAATTGGAGCGGTGTCCAGGAGATATGCACAAGAGAAGTGTTTGTGTTGTCTTGCTTAGAGCAGATGCGGTGGTATTGAGCTAGCTGTTAACTTAGCTGCCTGTGTCGCAGCTTCAGTGGACGCGTTGTCGGCTTGAGCCGAAACAGCCCTAGTTTGACCCCAGTTGCGACCAAGCACTCTCTGCTCCTTTGTTCAACTTCACGGTTCGTCCCAAGAACATGAACACCATACATGCATTTAGATATCGTGTGCACCCACTCTCATCCAAAATTTGCCATTCACAATACATGTATCCGGGTTTATAGGACAAACATGATCCCGTCATTTCATCAACATGGTCAATGGCCGAACGTCACCAGGTCCTTGATCGCCTCGGACACAACGCCGACTGATTTTCCTGTTGAGGCTCTGGAGGTAAACCTTACATACATGGCTGGCAGTAACGACACAAACATGCCCGGACAATCATCACCAAAGCCAAGGACGGTTAGCCACCCCCAGCAGCTCGGATCGTAGTCTGTAAAGCTTCGTCTCGCAGCGGGATAAAAAGTCACACTACTACAGCTATACCTCCTCTGCCCTCTGACAAATGCCTGAAGGGATCTGCACAGTGGGGCTATCCCATCGCCAGATCGCTTGCATGTGAGCTTGTTCCTGGGCAAGATTTACCAGCCGCGTCCTTGGTGGTGTTTATAAGACATCGAATTCTTCGTAATATATGGATCTCATCTGAGAAGCGAGATGTTGCGGATTGATGTCTCACGAAACTGGCAGCAAAGTGCATCTCCACGTACATATGTAATCGTCCAGAGGTTCATACGACAATCACAATCCACACGTGAATCATACACTTTGGAATGTACCTTCTTGACTTTCAGACTTCGCAGACAGCGTCAATGGCGTCCATCGACAAGCCGTCTCGCCCACTAAGTGATCCAATATTGTCGATCTCTTCCAAAGTAGAGCCACAAGTCGCACGTTGTGCTCTTCAGCCAAGAGGGCCAACCATGCTCTTTGGCATTGCATGTTGTGATGCCTAGCCTCTAAGCCGCACTTTAATCGTGCTCTCCAAGCACATCTCGAAGAAGATACCTCATTCAGCTTTTCAATGCTCCACGGCAATGCTGATCGTAGCCTCGAAGCTGTTCCAGGACATTACACACCCGATGACCCAGCTTTTAGTTCATCTCAACGGCCAAGCGCCCGGATGTAGTGGTCGAAGGCTGTTGTTTGTCCTACATGTGGCCAGCATGTCCCGCACCACCTTTCTTGCTCCCTTCCGGCTATAAGAAGTGGGGAGTACGCCATTGACCGACCTGCATCTTTTCGACACGAAAGCACTTTCGGTGACTTGCAGTAATTCAACCGCGACTATG
The DNA here is from genome assembly GCA_026122715.1 of Cladosporium colombiae. Taxonomy (NCBI): domain Eukaryota; kingdom Fungi; phylum Ascomycota; class Dothideomycetes; order Cladosporiales; family Cladosporiaceae; genus Cladosporium; species Cladosporium colombiae. Next base: position 62,784 of record JAKZFA010000008.1, on the reverse strand, counting down.
CAGCTCTTGTCCGTCTTCGCCTTCCTGGCTTCGGCCTCTGCTGTTGCCATCCCATCTGCCACTCTCGAAGAAAGACAAACATGTGCCAATGCTAACGCGAATGCTCTTGCTCAAGCAAAGGCGGCGTTCACGGCGGCCAAGATCGTCCCAGATGTGATTCCGCGATTCGACCCAACGCTTGAAGTGAGCGTTGCGTACGGAAGCAAAGCAGTAAACTTCGGCAATGCATTCAACACTCTCGGTTAGCCGTCATCTTGGAAGAGACATGTACGCCAGGGCTTTGCTGACCACGATCGCAGAGACGGTACCAGAGCCTGCCTTCTCCATCACCAGCGAAAAGGGTTTCGATCCAGCGACCACAAAGTACAGCCTCATCATGGTCGACCCCGATGCTCCAGGCCCAGCTGCTCCCATCCTAGCAGACTTCCTCCACTGGATCGTCTCTGATGTGCAACCCAAGTGTATCGCGACGCAGCAGCGCAAGCAAGTCGCGATGTACATGTTCCCAACTCCGCTGTCTGTCAGCCCTCACCGGTACACGTTCCTCATCTACCGCCAGCCGCCGAACTATGTTCCGCCACCGAGTCTGAATTACCTGCCGGGTGTGAGAGCGAAGTTCGACCTTGCTGCGTACGTCAAAGAGGCGAGGCTTATTGGGCCTGTCGGTGGCAACTACTATCGCGAGGGCCAGGAGCAGAATGTGTGTTTGCTGCTGAAAGGTTGCACCCAGGATGGTGTTGGATATGTCGAGTAAAGAGTGTCGCTGGCCACTACTTCTGCAATACCCATCTCGTAGACAACAGCGTGGGCGGAACGCATGATGAGCTTGTCGTATGCTTGTTCTTACGAAGATCTCTGCAGGTGTGAGCAAGGGATATGAATGCTTTACATTAGTAGTGCTACTCGACCAGCCAAACGATCAATCACCTGCCTTGCATGACGGGGATGGGTTACATCCAGCCCTTTGACCCGCCGCTCTCCACACTTTTCTCCAGGCCCAGTGGCCGCGAGCATATTTGTCCGCCGCCGCCGAGGCAGATCAAGGGCATCTGGACCCGAAATTGCCCTCGCAGTGCCGACGGACCAGGCTATCATTGCCGCCAGTGGAATACCGCGGATCACGTGCAGAGCGACGAGAACACCTCCCCCGCAGTGCTCGGTGGTATCTGTCGCGTGGCATCGGGAGGGTGGAGGGGCAACAGGGAGGGTCAGGCGTGTTGACTGACGTTCGCGCACCTCCTGCGTCCACATCCCGGCGGGTTTGCAACGCCATCACCGCGTGCATCAGACGCAGCGTGCGCATTCGACGGGCCCGGCGCATCCACGCATCCACATAGCCCGATGGCTGCTGCTGTTTGTTCTGAAGACACCGCGCCGTGGAAGCGCCAAACCACCCACTACTGACTTTCCCACCGCCGCTAGACCTGACTGTTGCTGCTGTTGTCTTCTTTCTCACGATCCTAGCCTCCTCTTGCTCGACACTCCCCGCCGCGGCGCGAAAGCCATTGTTCCATATATCTATCCTGCCTCCTCCCTCCGCCGGGCTCGCCCTCGCCCTCCTCCTTTGCCCCGGCTGTCTCTCTGTCTGTCTGCCTATCCCGCTAACCACTCGGGTGACCACTCCTACTACTACTACTCAGTCCCTGCCTTATCTGCACCTTGTCGTCTTCAGTATGCACATCATCCACCCCAACTCCCCAGAACTGCCCGGCTCACTTCTGTCCTCCAAGCAGGCCCGAGCCGAAGCCCCCACAAACACCAACACCGACCTGCAGGCCGACATGCCTGACGCAATCCTCGACGACATTTCCCACCGCCGCTTCAACCCTCTGAGAAGCAGCTGGGTGCTCGTCAGCCCGCACCGCACCAAGAGGCCATGGCAGGGTGCGCAGGAGTCGGCGGTTAAGAGCGAATTGCCCGACTACGATGAATCGGTGCGTCTAAGCGGAGAACGTTTTGTTAGGGCTGGACAAGTCCACTGACAGGCGTAGTAGTGTTACCTCTGTCCCGGCAACAAGCGCGCGCAAGGCGACTCAAATCCCAAATACGACAGAACGTTCGTCTTCGTCAACGATTACTCGGCTGTGAAGGAGCAACAGGCACACTATGAGCCGCCCAAAGAGGAAGGATGTGAGTTGGATGAAGCAGATACACGGTCGAAGCAAAGACTGACCCGATTTGCAGCATTGTCCGCACGACTGCTCAAGGCAGAGTCGACAGAAGGAAAATGCTACGTGATCACTTTCTCGCCCAAGCACAACCTCACACTCGCCGACATGCCCGCCCAGGATATCCTGCCGGTCATCGAAACATGGACCAAGATCTACACAGCTCACTTGGATCCACAATCGACTCTCCTCACAAAGGCCGCACACTCGTCCTCAGATACCAACGGCCACCTCATCGAGGCTCCCAAGCAACAATACCGCTACATGCAAATCTTCGAGAACAAGGGTGCCGCAATGGGCTGCTCAAACCCTCACCCACACGGTCAGGTCTGGGCAACCACGTGTCTGCCCGAAGAGCCTAGCATTGAGCTCCAGAGCATGCAACAGTACAGACGGGACCACCACGATTGTCACCTGCTGGAAGACTACGCCAAGCTGGAGAGTGAAAAGGGCGAGCGCACAGTATTCGAGAACGAGAGCTTCTGGGCTGGCTGCCCCTGGTGGGCAACCTGGCCTTTTGAAGTCATGGTCATTGCAAAGACGCACAAGCGCGCCTTGACAGATTTCAACGACCAAGAACGTGCAAACCTCGCAGAGGTCATGTCCGAAATCACACGACGATACGACAACCTGTTCGAAACCAACTTCCCTTACAGTAAGCCATCCTAACATGATCATTCCATTTGCACGCAGTACTAATTCATGAACCAGGCATGGGCCTCCACCAAGCTCCCCTCACCGGCACCGCCGAAGAAATCGAAGCCAGCCACTTCCACATCCACTTCTACCCACCCTTACTGCGCAGCGCCACCGTCCGCAAGTTCCTCGTCGGCTACGAACTCATGGCCGAGCCGCAGCGCGACATCACACCCGAGCAAGCCGCGAAACGCCTGCGCGACTGCGGCGGTCCCCTCTACCGAACTGCAGCATCACCTTGAAGAGCTGCTCTGCAATGAAAAGAAAAGAGGGAAAAGGACAAAAAGGGGAATACATGATTGATGGAGAAACTATTCTCCGTGCGTCCGTCTTGAGCATTGGGTTCGGCGTTTGATAGAAAGTTGGAGCAGTCAGGGCTGAGTTTGCGTCGAGCCAGTTGGACTGGATTGGCTTGAGTGAGAAGGGCGAACTACGTCGTCTTCCCACTGGCCTCGGCATCATGAGAGTTGAGAGCCGACTGCGGGTAGCTGGATGCTTTTCATACCTATAGAGGCTGGCTTCTTCCACTTTTCTTCTTCTTCCTAGAAGTGGCGGATGAGACACTTTGGATGTGCACACTTATGATGCATTTTATGTAGACACGAATGCGACGCTTATGCAAGGAACATCTCGCGCTATTGTACGTATAGCAATAGCAAAACCCTCGAATGCGATATTTGCACCTCCATGGGGTGCTTTCTGCAGGTGACGAAATGGTCTTATTCTCGTCTTTGTCGGCGGGTTTCGTCCGACAATTGCAGCTTGCGTGAATAGATGCTCGCGGCGGACTTGGGTGGAATAGAAACTTGGATGGACTAGAAAAGGTAGCGCAACAGTGGTGGACTCAGTGACAGGGTCGAATTGTTCTAACAATCACGATCTCGGGTTCTATCGGTACGTACCTACATACCTAGATAGCTACTGACACAACACGATTTTTCCAACCCGTTGCTCTAGATCTTGCAAAGCTTGGGTGAGGCGTTCGCGGCTGCGACCTGCCACGCGGAGAGTGGCCAATGGCGTCGCGCTGTGGCTCTCAATGCGCCTTCCAGAAGCGAAAGCTACAGTCCTTTACGCCAGCCACATCGCAATTTTCGGCTTTGCCGCCTTGATAGGCGCAGTAAATGAGCGAATGGCGACAAGGCAACCTCCAATGTGTATGAGATTGACGGTCTTCGGCTACGACTACTCAGGCATCTCGCACATGCGGTCTTCGCTCGAAGACGAAGCCCATTGGCTCTCATCCGCAGAAGACAACAGCATGCAAGGTGACATGAGCGAGAAGAGACACTACTATCGTGACCAGTCTAGAAGAAACATTCTTGAACACTGCTCGGGATCTGTCCCGGGTATGATTTACGGATCCGTTGGATCGGCGCAAGCCACAGCCAGGCCTGGACAACACAACACATGGCACGGAAGAAGTCTCTTTGCTGGAGCTGAACTTCGATACACGATGCGTAGGGCGATACAGAGTGGGAGCCAGCCAAGCTCCAAGAAGATGCTTTGCTCACTTTTCTGGCCGTGCGAGTATCTCTTCCACTTGTTCGCTCAAGTCGCAGCTCTTCCGTGTTTTATTCTTTCCTCTTCCATTGACCATGGTGCCGGCCGCTGAGATTGGACAACACGCAAGTGCACAGGTATACGAAGAAGCGAATATAGAGCAAGGCATGGAGCACAAACGTCCCATTGTGTCTACCGAAGCTGCGCAGGACGAGAGCGAGACAAGGCCTGCAGGCTCCACGAGATGGGGTGAGGCTATCATCGGCGTCCTCATCGCTCTGTTGCCACTCTACTTCACCGGCTTCGCCATTGCGGCATTTGTCCGCGATGGCACTCTTGCGAGCTCGTTCAGGAATGTTGCCATCCTGCAAATGTCCAAGTTTGTGAGCCGAGAAAAGCCTTCCCTGCGTTGCGAATTGCGTGCTGACGAGCCCTGCAGAACCCGACCATATTTCCGATCCTGTTCACCCTGATCTTCGCAAAGTTCATCAAGGCGCTCGCCAATTGGAAGCTTGAGCGAGGGGCAACCGTCGGTCATATCCAACATCTGCTGGGCAGCCGTTCGCTGGTGTCTTCGGTGGTCACACCTATCAGACTTGGGACCGCAAGTCTTCTGGTCCCTCTGCTCGTCATGGTCTGGGCGATGAACCCAATCGGCGGTCAGCTTTCTCTGAGAGTTGTGTCAAAGGAAACGAATGTCACACAGATTGACACGCCTTTCCTCTACGTCAACCCTAGCCAGTCATATGATGGCCGCGCGATGGGTGGGGCACACATATCCACCAACCGGGTGATCGAGAATGTGTTCACGACATCCCTACTGAGTCCTAACAGCTCCAAGAACGGTACACAAGATATCTTCGGAAATATCCAGATCCCTCTACTCGAGTATCTCATGCTCAACGAGACTGCAGATTCTGACGGCTGGTTACACACTATGGACTGGAACTTGAAAGGAGCAAAAGCGGCAATACTACATGCGGCCGGACTAGAACATACCTGGACCAAACCTATCTACGCGTCCATCATCGGGCTGCCCTATATAGCGAATATGACATTCATCGCCGTCGATACCAACGGTACCGAATCTGGCCACAGTGCCAGACTCCAACAAATCAAGGACGATCTTTTCGGTAACGATGCGGTGAACACACAAAGCGAGTTCACGATGGAGACGTCCTATATGTATGCTAATTGCTCAACGCAGCCGTTGACCAAGGGGCAAGCGCTGAATGAACACTTCGATGTGGACTTCTATTACGACGCAAAGTTGCGAGATGCCACTCACTTCTCAAATGCGACACGTGGCGTGGCTAGTAACTCGAATGGTTTCTCAATCGCGTACGACGGCCAACATAGCCTAAACAGCACCACCGCGCGGAAAATCATCGTCCGCTCGTGGCTGGGCCTGCCCAACAACACAGCCTTGGACAGTCGCGAGCCTTTCACTCAGATAGTAGAAGTCATCAGCGAAGCTTCGTGTACAATCACGCAAACGTACGTCGAGGCAATGGTGTATTGCCCGTCGCAGAACAATTGCACAGTTGCCAAGATCAGAGAATCACGGACCGCGAACCAAGCGCACTCTCCTCTCACGGCGCTGGACGGAATTACTTATCCTAGGTCGCTCATGGAAACCCGGACTCAAATCCCTCCTTGGGGTTTCGAGCTCGAGCAGCAGACATACACAACAGAAATCGCAAGAACGTTTTTCGAATACTTCGTCAACGCCACCACGGTCGAGGACGATGTACAGCCAATCGATAACCTGGGCCCTCTCGAATCGTACTTCGCGAGGCCCGACGCTCCGTTCAAGGCCAGCGAAGGCGTCAATGGCAAAGCCTCTGGCCTTGCCGGCCAGCGGCCCATAACGGAGGTCGGCGACCAGCTGTTTTCTTGGCGCCTTTCGCAACTGATGAACACATATTGGTTGGCGAGCGTCGAGCCTTTCAGCGTCATCAGCGGTATCGACATGGATGCCATCCAGAAAGGGGAGGCGAACCCGTTGCCGACTGCGCAGGGCCACATATACGTCGAAAGGATTGTGCTGAGATGCCACGTGCCCTACTTCGTGGTACTGCTGGTCGTTTCGCTGGGTCTTTGTGCCGTTGGCCTGGTGACTGCTTACCTGGACGCCACGAGGCGCGGTCCCGATGTTCTTGACGACTTTGTCAATTCGCTCCGGCACAATCCTTATGTGCATGTTGATACTCTGGGGCCGTCGATGCAGGATGGACAGGAGATCTCGCGCCGACTGCGGAATACGGTGGTGCAGATGGGCGATGTCAGGCCTGATGACCATGTGGGCTATGTTGCTATCGGGACGCCGAATGAGAGGCAGCCTGTTGAGAGACTGGATCCCAGGAGGCATTATCTGTAGGCGCAGCCTCAGGACTAGAGATAGCTCACGGATTTTCGGAACGACATATCACATGATTCGTTATATCTATACAATCATTAGTCTATGTAATCATCTGAACCGGCCGGCCTGGGAGTTCTTGAGGCTCGATTTGCTGCGAACCGGGTGCCTCGAATATAGGATAATGGCTGACATAAGGAACCTTTGCGTCGCGGGCCTGCAACGAATAGAGCTCATTCGAAGAGATATCGATATTTCTGTCATGGCTAGCGTTCAGTTTCCGTCTCTTCCATAGGAAAAATACACCACAGAACACCAACGCTGCACCAACTGCTGCGCCAATGCTTGCTCCGATCGCAGTGAAGTTCACTGTCGGGTTAGACTGGGGACCTGGCGCCGTAGTCTGTATTGAGACTGGCTCTGGTAAGGTCATTGATATTGCTACCGGTAAAGGTGCGGAAGTCGCTGCAGACCTCGTTGCTTGCGAGTCTGTAGTTACCTCATTGAAAGAAGTCGAGGACCCCGAAGCCACGGTCGTTGATAGAGCATCGGTCGTCGACGAAGTGATGCCACTCGGACGAATCCAGAACTGTCGGCTCCAAAATCCCAGATTCGCGAGCGCGTTCACATCTCCGAAGGCGTCCGCGGCTTTGATGGCAAAGGGCGCTTCACAGTCCGGCTCGCAAGTTATGGTCCAGTCGAGCGTTTTGTCTGAGTAACCGGCTAGTGCATGTCAGCAAAGACATCGGCGACTAGCCACACTTAAATGACGTTAATGCTTACTGCTGAGCTGTTTCTGTATACCCGCCGAAGGTGGAATGGATGAAGCGTTGTAGACAACATAGAGGTTGACAGCCACAAAGTCAGTGCTCCACCGAATGGTCATTGGTGTCCCTTCGTCGTATATCTGGGTTCCGCCTGAGGGAAAGCCTAAGGTGCCATTGAAGGACTTGAAGGACGCGAGAGGCAGGTGTTGATAGGGCGTATAGAACACGCCATGGCACTGAGAAAACAGCAGGCTGAGGTAGATTACACGTAGTATTGCCCACTTGATGAATGATGTCCGCAAGCTTCGCATCGTCGAGCCTCAGGTTCGTACAAGTGCCGTCGAAGTTCAAGTAAATGCACCGGAGACAACCAAAAATATGATAATGGCAGGCCAGGTAGGAATGAATGGCAAAAGATTGGAGACGTATCCCTGCACTGGCCGTGGTAATTGTTAAAATGCACAAGATGCAAGGGATTAAGCGCCGCTGATGTTGATTCCAGCAGCGAGAGACCTTATCTTCTATGGAACTCGGCCAGCCCAACTGTTGGATTCTGCGGGATGCTGTGCCTCTTGCTAGCATACGCGCTCAGCACGCAGATAGCGGAGATATTTGAGAAGGATCAACGAGCGAAGGTGAATTGGCATGACGATCGAAATATAGCGAAAGATAGTTCATGTCGAAGAGCAGGAAAGGATTTCGGTGAAGATTCATTCTATCTCTGCTCCAAGTGCGATCGGAGAGCATTTGCGATCTACCCGTTCATGTTGCGTGATGTTACTTTCGTGGGCGGGACAGGTGTGATAGCAGGCATAAAGTTAAGGTAGTATGGAGCATTTATGTCCAAGCCTCGTCTAAGTATCCAGACTAATGACATCCTTCTCTTGGCACGGCGCTTCGCGCAACCGGACCAATGAGGCGGGAGTAGCACAGCCGCCGAACACTTCCTGAGGACGATACGCGCCGGCGTGCCCCTTCACACACGCGTTACCTGGTCCTAAGATGTATCGACATTTGTCACCCGTCAGTGTCGCTTGTAGTGGCGGCGTGCGAGTTTTGGCGTGCTTCGAAGGCCAGGTATGGCATGATTGAGCCCCCTGCACAACACTGGCACTCCGTCGAGACATCATTTTAGTCTTGTCGTACCCGTCACTGCCTCACGGTCATACTTGCTGCCTTTCGCTCACTGGTGTGGCTCTTGTCCTTATGGTTTGTCTAAACAGCGTGTAGACTGGCGTGATTCCTGGAGAACACGAACGGGTCACAGCCTGCGAGCCAGACGGTATGTTGGCCGTCCTGCCTGCGCAGAGGACAACAAGGGCCATTCTCCCTGGATGTCTGATCTGTCTTGCACTTTTCGTTTACTGGCACACGCACTCGGCAATCCGTCTGTCACAGGCAATCATTCCTGACTTCGGGAAGTCAACCTTATCAGACCCGCCATGTTGGAATCTAGAAGGTGCAAACGACACACTTGTAGTTCTCAGGACTGGTTCTACAGAGATTGACGACAGACTTCTGGTTCACCTCTCGACCTCCTTGCGCTGCTTCTCACACTATCTGATCTTCTCGGATTTGGAAGGAGATTACCACGGTGAACACATAATTGACGCTTTGAGTTCTGTGAGCGAGGACATCAAAGCGAAGCATCAAGACTTCGAGATCTATAGGCGACTTCAACAACACGGCAGAGAGATCTTGGACCCCTCAGAATTGAGTGGTTCTCCAGAGGCATTCGAGAAGATGAGCGGCAATGCTCAAAATCCCGGATGGAAGCTGGACAAATGGAAGTTCATGCCTATGGTCAACAGGACGATGCAAGAGCACCCAGACATGAAATGGTATGTCTTCATTGAAGCGGACACTTTCATGCTATGGTCGGTGCTTCTACAATACCTGGCACTGTTAGACCACACGAAGCCATACTACCTGGGGGCTGGAACGTGCCTTGGCGAGCATCTTTTCGCACATGGAGGCTCAGGCTTTGTCGTATCACTGCCCGCGATGAAGCAGGTCACTCAGCATTACACGTCGCACAAGGCTGAGATCGAGGCCCTGACGGACCGCCAATGGGCTGGTGATTATGTCCTCGGCAAAGCGTTCAACGACGCCGGCGTGCCATGCACAGATGCATGGCCTCACTTCCAAGGAGACTATCCAGGACTTGTGGCTTATGCGGGACCGGACGGTCGCTATGGTCCTGCTGCGTCGCTACGAGAGTGATGTTCTAACACTATCTCGTATCATCATATGTTTTCGGACATGATAGAAGACTTCTGGAATTTTGAACAGCAATGGATTACTGCACACCAGAATGTGAGCTTGATGCGCAAGATATCATTTTTATGATGCAAGACTGACATATTTGCAGAGATCAGATGTACTGACACACGGCGACGTGTTCAAGGAGTACGTAATGCCCCAAATGATGGCCGGTGTCAAAGTGGAATGGGACAACCTCAGCGACGAAGACGAGATTGGGGTGAGCGGCATGGAAGACTGCCGCGCCAGATGTGAGCTGCAGCCTGAATGCAAGCAATACTCCTTCACGCGTGAGACCAAGCAATGCAAAACTCGCGTCGATCCTCGACTTGGCAAACAAAGCAATGGAACGCAGTCTGGCTGGATCGAGGATCGTATTCTCGACTTTGCGCACAGCAGTGCCGCCTGCGGAAACGAGGGTTGGCAAATGGGGTCTACGACCAGGCATACAAAGTGCATATAATGAAATCAAACTCCCCATCATATCTGGCACCTTCAAGTATGATGCTCTTGGCTTTTGTGCACGACAACATTGCTACCGTCCACCTTACGTGAAGAGGAGGCGATGTAAGGCAGGTTGATAGCTGGGACGCCTGCCATGTCGTCGTAGGATGTTGTGTGTGCTGAGATTGTAATGTCGAAACAGGAAGATCTGCCGGTCAATGATGTCGTGAAGAAGAAAGCGTCGAGGAAGAGGAAGTCGAGGAGTAGTGGGGGTTGAGAAGGGAAAGAAAATGTCGAAGAAGCAGGGAGTGTCTGCTCTGTGACTGCGACCGTGAATCGAGTCACGAGGCAATGAGTGCAATCGCAAGCTAATGGTTGCATATGCCAGCGAGGTATGATAGCACAGCTAGAGAAACCAGAGCATGTCATAGAGTGTCACGGTATCTCGACGGCTGTCAGTAATGAACTCTACATGATGTTGTGTGATACTACCTGATGCATTCAAGAGAGTAACAGACCATGGAGAAGATGGTGATCCTCATCTACAACGGCCTCTTGTCCTCTAAATCATCCTCTCATCAATCAGCCTATTGCTCTTTCTTCCCACCACCACCACCCCTAAACCCTTCCATCGCCCCATCAACCCCAGAAGCCCACCTCGCCACCCTCTGCAAACTCCACGGTAGCACCTGCAGCACGCCAACCCACTGAGCATACAACGGCAAGCTGACTTCCCCGCTGACGCCCTCATCCACAATCCCCACAATCTCCCGCGCCAATTCCACCGCCTCAACGACTGGCCCCAAGAACGAGCTCGGAGTCTTCACACCCTCGAACAACCTTGTGCCCAGCTGTCCCGGCGTGACAAGCACCATCCGTACTTCCTCCGCACCAGCGGGAGCATTCGTTGCTGTAAGTTCGGCTCGGAGAGAAGCGTGCAGTGCGATCAGGCCGGCTTTGGCGGCGGCGTAGTCTGTCAGATGCGATGCGCCGAGACGGCCAAGGACAGAGGCGATGGTGACGATTGTACCGCCCGAAGGTGAAGCGAGGAGCGAAGGCAGGAAGGTTTGGAGAGTGTGAAAGTGGGAGTGGAGGTTCGTTTGGAGGGTCGTGTTGATTTGCGTAGGGGAGAGGGAGAGGAGGGGAGCGCCGGAAACGGTGCCTGCGTTGTTGATGAGGATTGTGCAAGGGCCGAGCTGGAGGAGAAAGCGTTAGTGGTGGTAGAGCTTGATGCTGGTGAATGGTCTGTTTTTTGGTATTCTCTGCGTACGTCTTGTTCTATCGCTAGCTTCGCTTTCTGTACATCCTTGATGCTGGAGACGTCGCACTTGTAGAAGCGCACATTCTCCAGCGCTTCGCTCTGCTCTTCTGGCTCGCGGATGTCCAAGACGGCGACGCTGACGCCTCGCATGCCGTAAGTTTCTGCCAGTACTTTCCCCAGTCCTCCAGAGCCGCCGGTTATGACCACCACCTCCTCATCCCAATTGAGCTTTCGCGGTGGACCCCACGCCAGTCTCTTGTCCAACATGCGCAGCAGCGCGAAGATCGAGATGCATGTCGCGTAGACGCATGCGTATTGGAAGTGAGGGTGCGAGTACGAGTATGAGAGTGAGCGCAGGCATAGCGGGACAAGCCAGGCGATGTATGGATGGAAGATGGAGCGGGCGAGTACATGGGCGAGCAGGTCAATGGTGATGTAGGCGTGCCATGGCTTTTCTGGGAGCGACTGTGTTGACGTCGTCGCCTCAAGGCGCCGTGTTGAAGGCATTGCCGGAATGTGAGGTGTCGGTTATGTGTGTGTGTGCATGTGGACGATGCTCGATGTGACGAAGCTGGAACACTTGCATGTGAAGCTCGTTGGTGGGGCAGCGGGACTTGCCGCCGGATAGCGCGACCTTGATCGGTTTTCCACCAATTCGGCCGGCTTTTGTGGCTGACAATATTGGTGATCTAGCCAGAGACTTCGGGGTCTCCGTTCGCGTGGAAGATACGGATGGTCAATAGTGGCGTATCGAAAGGAGATTCGCTTTTCATTAGATCTGCGAGTGGCTTTGCATGGCCCTGAATGGAGGTCCCGCTACAGGATACGCCGGTGCTTCATGCATCCCGGTATATGGATCATGACACGGAGCCGCTTCCGCGAGTACGACCCTGGCGAAAGTGTCAAACAAGCAGCATGATAAGGATAGCAGGACATCTCGATGCACTGAAATGAGCAACCTCTAGAGTTACAGTATCTACCAAAGGTAGATCTCACAAGCTGTCAAGATCTACTAGATCAGAACGGACCGGCGTCGGCAGGATGGAGGATGCGCCGGGGGGACGGAGAGAAGGAAGGAGGATCGCTCGGATCTCGTTGAGGCGCGCCGATAGAAGTGAGGTCAAAACAAAGCGTGCAGATTGGCAGGATCTGCTAAGCGCTGGATAGCCGACGACAAGCGAGTGGAGCGTCTTGCAAGTTGGGTATGGCGGGCCAAATCTTCGTATTCCGCGGGCACCAACATGACAGCGCGACCCGAACGCACTCGACGCGCAACGGAGCAGGAGTTGCCTCCGTTGTGGACTGCATGTCATGGATAGAGCGTTTTGCTCCGATTTCCGCCTATTACAGGGGAAGCCGAGTTCTCGACAGAGCATATTTGCCGGGTTGGACAACAACCCAGCGCGTAAGGAAAAACCAGGAGGTGTTATATGTCTGAGATATCTGTTATCATCGGACCGCGAAGGGGAGGCAGAGTGCTTGGGCAAGGAGAGGTGAAACCACCAAGGTACCTACGAGCTAAGAGCGGGCCGGGCGGGTACCTGACAGAGTGGATCTAGGGATGCGGCAGTGGAGTTTTCTGCTGAGATCTGCAAAAGCACGAGATCCTCGCTTGAAGTGTGTAGTCTGTTCGGCAGGCGGGTGGGTGGTGGTTATGAACCGTCGGTCGGAGCATCTAGGGCTGGTAACGAGGATTCGAGTGCGAATGACGATTTGTCGTGACGTGGAGGAGGTTTCGCATACCAACTCCTCGATGTGTTATGTAGATTGCCAGCAGCATCGACGTAAACATTGGCAGCATCAGCCAATCTGAAGGCCGTTCGCAATCTCACCCCTGCCGCCGGTTCAGGCTGCGCGCCACCACCGCGCAACGGTTTCGACAAGACGAGCAGTAGTCGAGTCCCATGGCTGCTGACACGAAGCCAATTGGCGTCTTTCCATGTAGCGCGCGCAGACACAGACACATCCACACACGTCAGGCCTGTCAAAGCAGAGCAGTCGTGCCAAGAGATACGCCGGCTGTGTTCCTGCTGATCCACGCATCACAGAGTTCAACGTTTTGCATGGCGACGCGCAAACGCCCGCTGCCACCACCCGTTGCTGTTTCATACATGCCGAAATAATCCTTTCTCCTTCTCCAAAGCCTGGTGCTGCCCGTTATCGTTATCATTTGTTATTATTACCACCCCTCTACGCGTATCTCCATCACGATCTTCACCGAATAGGAGGGACATTCCCACACTCGCCTCCACCCGCTTTCTCCATTCACGCCCCTGCCATCGGCCCTTCCTGCAGGCCGATCCAGCACGTCAAAGGCTCCCATACATAACACGCCTACAAGCTACAGCCCTCTTCCGGCGCCACCATGCCGAGACCAACATCCATGTCCAGGTCCGTGGAAATATATTCCTGCTCCTCCCTCGTCACCCGAAACTAACCCTCAACCACAGAACGTCCAACTTTCAAATGTTATCGGACGATGACCTCAAAGCTGGCGGGGCAGCCGCAGAGGTCTCAAGCAAACCGTCCCTCCTGACTAGAATGCGCAACAGGCCGCTGACGAGTCTGGCGATCATTTCTTCAATCATCATAGCCATTGTGTTGGCCATTGCTCTGCCTGTAGCACTGACTGGCAACAACGATGACAACGATTCCTCAAATTCTGGCAGCTCTTCCGGATCAAACGGTGGTGGTTCTTCTGGCAGTCCTTCATCAACATCATCTGCAGCTCCTCATAGGCCTACCATGAGAGCTGGCTGCGGCACGCCTCACGCCGGAGGCTACAGCAATGGAAAGTCTACTCACAACCTTGAAGTTGCTGGCAACACACGCTACTACACTATCGACGTGCCGGAGAACTACAACGACAAGAGGAATGATCCTTGGCCTTTGATTCTTGACTTCCACGGTGCCAACAAGGACGCCGCTAACCAATACAACAACTCACAGTACTTTGCCGAGCCCCGTGGCGAGGAGTACATTGTCGTCTACCCAGAAGGCATGAAGGGCAAATGGGAGAGCGCCAGCTATGCCGAAAAGGGCGCCGACGACCTCACGTTCATCAGCGATCTCTTGGACCAACTCGACAAAAATTACTGCATCGACTCGGACCGCGTCTACGCAAGTGGCAAATCCAACGGTGGCGGCTTCGTCGACATGATGGCATGCTCTGACCTCGGCGACTCTTTCGCCGCTTTCGCCATGGCCTCCGCAGCACTCTACAGCGACACCTCTTACAGAGACAAGGCTGTCAACAAGTGCATCAAAAGCCGCGCCATCCTCGAGTCCCACGGCGGCAAAGACACCACAGTGCCTTACACAGGCCAGTCCGCAAAGAAGGGCACCGGTGGCGAATCACCAGACATCCAGGACTGGCTAAGCTGGTGGGCGCGTCGCGACGGCTGCGAGAAGGGCGAGGAGCCTACCGTCGATAACAGCCACGAGGGCTACAATATCACTTCTTACTCGTGCGGCGGCTTCGACAATGTCGTGCAGGGCTACTACATTCCTGACCTCAACCATTGCTGGCCCAGCGCGGACGGCAACAACTCCGACTCTGGCGCCAGAGAGAACGGATGCAGCTTCAGAGGCTTGGACTTTACTTCTGTTGTCCTGGACTGGTTTGGAAGGTGGAACAGGACCAACGTTCCGCAGAACTGAGACCCTCTTGGGATAATTGTGGGTGTTAAGGCGTTTATTATTTAAGAACTGCAGACCAAGTGGTCGTGCAATTTCGTACAGCGCAGAGAGCGAGCTGGGCTCGTCACAAAGGTATGGGCGTGGCGGTATTCGCGACAACTTTTTGCGCCTGGATCTCGTTTTCCTTGTTTGGGTTTACAACCACCCGTTGGAGTCAGATACGATACCACTATAGACTAGGTCGGAAATGCCATTTTTTTGCTGTTAAGGGAGTCCGCCTCTACTCGATTGTTGAATTGGGGATGCTAAGAGGCGAGCACCTCTTTACGGGCGCAGCTTGCAAGCGCGCACATACCGAAGAGATACGTGGACATACGCCGCCAAAATCAGTATCCCGCACGATCCTTTCGTTACACGTCGCTGCTGGAGGCTTGCATACATGATTGCAAAAGCAGCAGAAGGCCCCGAGATCGAGTGCTGCTTGGTTGCGGCTCTACCGATCTTGCTCTCTTGCTTGCCTTGCACAAAGCTTTGAGACAATCGGACGTGAGACTGGGCCTTGCATTCTGGAAGTGAACGACTGTGGTTTGTTTCGATGTGACGGAAGATCTGTATCGTTGCATCGTTGAGATCAACGGCGGCTCGCCATGTGCATGGTTTCTTGTCAAGCGGAGGTCCTTGATTGGTCTCATGTCTTCCTCGCAAGCACCCACAAAAACGAAGTATCATTGTCTGGGTCTGCGGGATCATCGACATTGCCCTGCGCCCGCACTTCCTGATCCGCAATTGTGAACTCGCACGACTTGACAATCCCAATAATGTGATCATCGCCGAAACTGCTGAAGAACATCTTCGCGCCGAGAAACAAGGGATCAATGCCCTCTTCGCCATGAGACGAGTACGTAAACAGCAGTAAGCCATCTTTCCGAAGCCAGCCGTGGACGTCTTTGATGAGCGCTTCGTGCTTCTCGCGTGGCACGTGGAACAAGGAGTAGAATGCGACCGCTGCGTCGAATGTTGATGGTGGAAAGGAAAGCTGGGTCATCTCGCCGTGGATGAAC
Organism: Cladosporium colombiae; assembly: GCA_026122715.1. NCBI lineage: Eukaryota > Fungi > Ascomycota > Dothideomycetes > Cladosporiales > Cladosporiaceae > Cladosporium > Cladosporium colombiae. The sequence continues at coordinate 46,624 of JAKZFA010000008.1, read as the reverse complement.
TCCGCGAGCGGCGCGTTTACTTTGGCGAGAGCTATTTGCGACTCGGAATGATCGTTGGCGATGACTTCAGCGACATGGTGCGTCAGAACTTTTGTGACAGGGAGGCCGGCGCCGCACCCTAGCTCGAGGACTTTGGAGGTTGTGGAGAGGTGGGAGAGGATCTGTCGGAGTTTAAGGTGGTGTGCGGTAGGTCGCTACTGGATCCATGATAGGCAGTCTTTAGCAATGATGTTGTAGCTCTCTCGGACCAGCTCCTGTTGCGTGGTCGCCGTGTGTCAAGACCGGCAGTGTGATACGATGGCGATGCGGGCATTTTCGGCAGAAGTAAAGATCTTGGGCCGTATAGTGGAGTTAAAGAGTGTGTATTTGACAATGCCTTTAGTCTAGGGTGTTGCGTGATAAATATTTGGCTCAAGCCGAGGTGGTCGGTCACCGTTTGCGGTCGGCGGTGTCGCCAGACAACATCTTGAGTGAAGAGTGACTAAATGTTGGTTGTGTAAGCAGGACCGTATCTCTTTGTCCTCGAAATCCAGCTTAAGTATAAAGTCGCAGATGTGTATATCTGACCCTGTGCAAATACCAGAAGTCGTGCACGCTTAGGAACAAAGTACCCTTGCGTGTAATTGCATGGAAAACGTAAATAGACTTGACTTTGATCCTGTCCAGGACTGTCTTCTAAGATAGGCTACCGACTTAGCTGTACGGAGCATGGAATGGGAGAAATTAAGAAGATTTGTTATTACGATACTGGCAATGCACAAGCGCACCACCGTAACTGCCCTCTGTGAGTTTCAGGAAAACAACAGCATTTCAGTCTAGTGTTGAACAGGGAAACACTAGAGCCACTGCACTGCAAGAAAGACCGACCACATTTCTCAAAGAAAAAAGACTTGAGCTAGAGGAAAGGCAAGAATCTGACAGATACTTAGGAGTTTTCGCCCACATCCCTACAGTAAGACTCCCATAAAGTAGAGCATAGGTCCACTGCCCGCTGCCAGAGAGGGTTCTGCACTCGATCGAATGCTTGTTGCAAGCCGTTCGAAGTGCCTGTAATGAGTGCGGCGCCCCCAAGAGGTTATAATATAAGTCTCGCTCACGTAGCAGTTGACTCGCATTTGCTCATAGCAATTTGACAAAGCATATAGAACCAAACGTAGCAACTCAGCATATATATATGAGTGCCAAGTTATCGTTCGACTCATCCTGTGTGCGCGATAGGCTTCTATATCAGTCACAGCGACCATATTTCGTCTCGCGATGATCAGAATATGCCCGTGACCAGACGAAGCGATTGAGTGATTTGCAGCACATCTTTGGACTCTGAAATAAAGCATTGGCTTCTGACTACTCGTCGATTTGCTTATAATAAATGCCACACTTCTAATCAGGTAGTCGAAAGCAAGATCTGATCTCATGCTATTCATTATGCAGTTATGGCTCGTTTGTCCGAACACGCTATATCTGACCTACCACAATCAACCATAAGTCTTTCCCTCTCTACTAGGTAGCTAAAAAATGTTTTATAGTATGTACTAGGGTTCAATGTGAGTCGCTGCAAGTATAAGTAGAGTTGCAGTCCCTGGAGTGTATATACAAGTATAGCGAGTGACTATGAGTCTTAGAACTTACTATATTGTATCTACAATGTACCCGCAGCCTTTACAAGAGAATTTCTACGCTACAGTCAAGGTCTAACTACAAGCGTTTTTCATAAAAAGCCTCTAGTACAGCACTTAGCTTAAGATGTATGCTTGATACATCTGAGTTCTAGACCTTGTACACGTCTACCATACTAGTACGCAGTTAACCAGGGGCTAACAAAGACTAGTTTGAGATGCGCATAGTAGGTGTGTACTTTCGTGTGCGCACTCTGTCTCTATAGACAAATGATAGGCTATAGATTGACATTAAGCGTATATCTATATAGAGGCCTCGCACATAAATACCATACTGCTACAGGGCTATAGATAGTGCCTTTCTGTATCTTCTGATATGCATATAGTAAGTGTGTATGTTGGTGTGCAAAATCTGTCTCTAAGGCGAACGACTAAGCTATTAACTGTTGAATATATATGTGGAACAGACTTCGCGTATATGTACTTGATCGCTACAGGATGGTAGAGAAAGCTCTTCTATATCTCATCTTATGTATATGGTAAGATCGTATGCTTGTGTTCATACTTTACTCTTCTGGTGACTTGCTGTAGTGCAAAGTCTGGACATAGCTATGGAAGAAAACGCACAGATTTTGCACATATGTACCATACTGCGACAGGGTTGTAGTACAAAGTCTCCTGCATCTTTTGATATGCATACGGTAGATCCGTATGTTTATGTTCGTGGTGAATCGTGCTTAGTATTATGTCAAAGCTCTGGTTGATCATCTGGATATTGTGACCTCCTATATCCAGATCTACTTTTCATATCGCCATTACCCAGAAAAGCAAGTTTCTCGACCCTGCCTAGTATGCGAATGGTAAATTTGTGTGATCGTGCTCATCGTAGATTGTACTTGGTACTGTGACCAAGCGTCGGATGCATGTCTGGGTAATGCGATCTCCCACCTTCGAACATATCTACCATACTACATTTCGATGGAAAAGGAAGCTTGCTTGAGTTCTTTCGTATGCCTATGGTGGGTGAGTGGGCCTATGTTCGTCATATATAGCGCCAGAGTCTGTCTTTGATACTTGGCAGACTTGTAGGTAGTATGAGCTACTGACCTCGAGCATACAATCAATACGGCCCTCAGATCTAAGAGAAAGTCTCAATTCCTCGTTTGTCATGCCTATAGTAAGTGCTGTACGTCCATGTTAGTAATTCAAGGCATTCAAGGTCGCATTCATCTTTTTCAATACATTTGGCAAACACATCGTAGGAAGTTGATATCAACCTACCATACTGTCGCAAGGCTGTGCTAGACATCAATACGCTTCGATCGGTATACTTTGTGCGTAGCAGTAGAGTCGTGCGCAGGAATGATGTCCGAACTTCATTTCTCTCTCTCAGCCAAAGCGCTGTTGAGCAAAGCCATTGCTGAGCATGCTGTTGCTTGTACATGGCGCCTAGTCAAGCTAGATTAAAGAAATGTGATTGCCAGAGAAATTATGGCTTAATCGCATATGCTTTTAACCCAACGACTGCAGCTCAGGTATTGGGATCGTCGAAAAAATTGAAACATAACCCTACCAAGTTCATTTGACTCTCATGAAACAGGCTCATCTGACGGAGGGTATTTGCCTATATACGCAGAAAGAAACGCGGCATAAGATATGGTTAGCTATATGAGAGAGAGGTATCAGTATGCAGGAGCAAAAGTGCAGCATGGGTCCACTTCATTGACGCAACGGACGACTTATCGAAGCGACAACCGCTGAGAACTATGAGGTCGCTTTCGAGTGTTGTTCGTACAAAACTATCCGATCGAGTTTCCTCGTTGGGTTGAAATGCTTGTAGCCGCATCTTGGAAGCAAAACCTCACTTGGGGATATTCTCCTTTGTTGCGATGGAAGCTGCTAGAGGGCTTGCATCTTTTTCATCTTCGTTTGCAACCCAGCAGCACCTTCGTACTTTTTCTGAGCAACCGCTTTTCGCTCGCCATTGTGGTCGACTAGCCAATTCTCAGCATCATCGCTGCTGCCGACGTGGTTTCCTGTGGTGCCCAAACGTTTGCCACTTCCAGGAAAGTCAGGACGAAACACTGTTCCGCGCATGCTATGTACATGGGCTGGGTTCGCGCAAGCTGAAAGCTGAGACAAACTGATCATCTTCCTGGTCTCCAACCTCGCATTTTTTGTTCTCATACCGGAGCTTAACTAAAGTCTGAGCAATTGCAACTTGGAGGAAGGCATAGGAGATGGGCCACTATAATAGAGTGGTGAATAATAATTGTATCTGTATATCTGACAATTACTCCGTGGTACACATACGCCTTATCTTCGCTTCATCTCGTGGCTTGCTGGTTTTACTTGCTTAGCATCTGCTGCAGGAGGAGCGTCGAATGGTCCACTATCAGGCTGGCAATGCGATCCATTCGCCGGCAAGACGCCATCCTTGTAGTACGCCTGTACATGTTCAGCAACGCAAGCGGATGGACTGACAACCACGCCGTGACCGTAGCCACTGTGTGGTAGCACAACACTTCCTTTGAATCCTGCGCTGGATCTGTATGCATGGGCAAGCGGTGTGACAGGGTCATATTCTCCATTGACGAAGAGGATTTCGTGCCTGGTCTTGACGCCCTGGAAGCTACCTTTGAATCGCTCTTTGGCGTTGATCCTCCAGCGGGCTGAAGGCCAGATGGCTTGATAGGAGGAACTGAAAGAGCTGACGCTCTGTTGATACTCAACTCGCGGCAGGTACTCTTCGGCAGTGTCGACGCGCCACAGAGCGTCACTAGCACGGATACCATAGACTGACCAAGCTGCTCCAAGGTTATACGGCTGTACGGTGGTGTTCGATGGTGACGGCAGCGAGGCATTCAGAGATGCCGTTCCATTGAGATACGAGACAATCGTGTCGCCAAGTGCGGGCCAGGTGCCTGGGTAATAAAGATTGCTGAAAATCGAGGACGATAAGAGAGTCGCCTGGGTGAAAGACTCGCTGTAGTAGTCGGTGGTGTTGAGTGCTTCCAAAAAGGTATTCACAGGGCTGAAGAGGTCGTCCACGGATGTCGCGTTCGTGTATTGAGCCAGGGTGCACTTGGGCTTATTGTCGAAGCACTCTTGCAAAAATCCAAAAAACGCCTTGTCTGCATCACGAAGGAAATCTCCGTAATGCGATGCACGATAATATTCTGGATCGATATTGCCGTCGAGGACCATGCGGTCGATCCGCTGAGGGAACATTGCTGCAGCATATGCGCCGAGGATGGTGCCATATGACCATCCATAGTAGCGTAGGAATCCGTCCTCGCCGAGCGAGTCCACAATCTTGATCATGTCGCGCGCAGTGAAAGCCGTGCCAATGTACTGGCCAGTCTCTCTCATGGTATCGTAGCATGCGTCTGCTTGTAATCCAGCCAGATCCCAGCCGAAATCCAGAAAATAGTCTGTGAGATTTCCACTGGCCAGTTTCGGCTCACCAAGCTTGTTTTGACTTTTTCCTGGAGCCGCTAACAACTCTACTGGATTGACTCCGCAATCGAAGGGAATAGTTTTCCCGGTACCTCGGGGGTCCCAGGAGACAAGATCCCACTGCGGTCCGATGTTGGCTGCCATTCGAGCAGCGAGAACGGGCAGGTTTTCAGCACCGGTACCTCCGGGGCCTCCAAAGTTGATCAGGACAGAGCCCAATTTCGGTTCCTGCGTCGCGTTGACTTTGAACAGACTCAATTCGAGAGGGAATGAGCTCGAATTGGTGTAGTCCAGCGGTACCTCCAGATGAGCGCAATCAAACGTCGTACCTGCGACGCCATTGGATATAGTGATTTGCTCGTTCACCTCCGGGCATGGGTGCCAGGTAAGGCTTGATGGAAATTTGTGCTGAGGTAGAGCATGTACTGCTACCAAGACATCTATCAATGTCAATATTGTAAGCGCTGTCATGGTGTTTCTGAGGATAAAGATTAACGAGAGAGGAGTGGGATGATTGTACGAGTATGATCGATATTTCGGAGAGATCCTGCCTCTGTAATTTATATCTGCCTGTATTGATTCACCGTCTGGCCGTGGGATATGGATTCGTATTGTGACGTCGTCTGCGCCTCAAAATCGAGAGGCCCATTGTTCCTTTACGGGCACAATACGCCGCTCGCTATGATGCAAGGAACCAAGTCACAAATGACAAGGTGCTGGCTACAGACTAAAAAGATCCACGGCGGTAGATGTTTCCGGATCGAGTTTGGGAGCTGCGCTAGCTAAGAAATCCTTCGAGCTGAGCTGGCCAAGGAATCCTTCGCTTTCGCTCCACGATCGCCCATTGGGTGTCATCAGAATCGCTAAGAAAGGCTATTGGTCCAAGACTGGAATACCACCATTCTTCGCCGCGCGTGTGTCAATGATATGAAAATCCGTGCAGCATCTGTCAAATCACGTTTTGGATTTTTCAAACATGAATAAATCGCTCTCGGCCAGTCCGAATCGCAGAAAAGTGAACCCTTAATGCTACAGGCGAGTATCGTGATCTAGCTTGATTCCCGATATAGCCGCCTCTTATAATTTGAGTGTGGGATGTTCACAAAGTCACGACCACTCATTTTGCCTGAGCCGTCGTATACAGAAGCCAAAGCCACCTCGTGTGTAACATTACATTGATTAGTATGCATGCGTCAATTCAATCGCCAAAAAGCCACAACGAAGGCCGCGTTCATGCCCAATCACACGGGGAGCTCAATGTTCCTCACGTCTCCCTTGAAGTTATCGCCACCAAACCTCTTCTTGATGAACATGAAAACCATCGTGACGAGATCCATGATCAGGCCTTTCACTCCCGGCGGTTTCGAGGTGACCATTTTGCTTATCTTCTCGGCACCCTTGTAGTGCTTCTCAATGTCTACCCGTCGTACAATCTCGAAGTCGGAGAAAAGCTGCTCCACAGATCTTGATGCGCTTCGACTCAGGATTCGTGCAATGAGGACGCCGTCTTCGATCGCGATGCCTGTGCTTTCGCCTTGGGGAGGCATCTGCGGGTGATTTTGTTAGTGATTCTGAAACGAAAGCTGTCCCAACTGGATGACTCACTGCGTGCGCCGCATCTCCAAGCAAAAGGACCCGACCCTTGTGCCAACGTCCTTGTGGCGGCAGCTGGTATATGGGATAGATCTGCCACTTGTCGCACTTTGCAATTACCTCGCCGATGCCATTGATCCGACCCCTTGTGTAGGTCTCCACCACTTCTGTTCTCACTGCCTCTTGATCTTCTCCAACAAGGTGCCAGCCATCCCGGTCGACAGCATCGTGCTCTTCCATCTTCCTCACGTGCGCAAAGAAGATGTCTTGTCGGGTCGGCTCATAGTAGGATGTAATCAATGTGCCACCAGTGGCGCTGAAGGCGGCGGTATCTCGCAAAGCTGGTTGTCCATTTAAGAAAGTGATCGGAGACGATGATGCGCTTTTGATCTGGTTTCCGGCTCCCTCAGCCCATCCCATTGCCACGCCACGGCCGGAGTACTCCTTCTTTCGCGTAGGCTCCACCCACATGTTGCGAGCAGCTGAGTTGATGCCGTCGCAGCCGAGAAGGATGTCGCACTCTAGCGTGGACTGGTCTTCGAATTTGAGCTGCACTTGGTCATTTACCTCGGAGATCTCTGTGACTCGCTTGCCCCACTCGATTCGAATGGAGTCGGAGTGTTCGCGCTTGATAGTGTCATGCAAACTTCGTACCAACTCGTAGCGTGCTGTGCGTCGTGCGCCGACACCACCCCAGAGGTTTCCGAGACGCCAGCCAAGGCACAAAGAGATGGCATCCACGCCTGTGATCAGCTCGATGGAGTTGTCTTTTAGTTGTTGGCCAGCACCGAGGTAGTCGAGGTATCGCATTGCCAGTGGTGTCATGTTGATCGTGCCTCCGATCGTCTGTAACTTCGGGCGTGTTTCGATGAGGGTGACGTGGATGGGAGACAGTCCAGGAGTGAGGGCGGACATTTTTGAGAGGGCGATGGCAGTGGAGAGACCACAAGGGCCGGCTCCTAGGATAACCACCTTCTTGATCGACATTATGTCGAAGTGAAGTCGCTTGCTGTGCGGGAGTATTATGACAAGAAGATCGCCTACTTGATGTGACGAAGTCAAGAGATACTAGGCAAGAAGCAGGAGGCGCTCTCTTCTAGTATATCGTTCGGTCCCGGTCATTACAGCCAACATGTGCTGCGACTGACATGGTCTTTGACCACGGCGGGCGAGTATGAGCCCCGTATAGCGGCCATTTGCAATTCCGCCAGTAGAGCACGAGAATCATTGCGTCGCGTATCGGCGTACTTTAAGCTCCGATGCTGCCTCAGCTGTAACGCGGCTGCATTCAGAGCTGTTCGGTCTGATTCTGACGACGCTAAGGTCGGGCACAGCCTCCTCCACAAGGGCAAACTCGGAGCGCCACAACAGACCGCATGCGGCTAGGTTTCCACAATTCGTGTGCGAGAACACAAACAAAACGGCTGTATGCAACACAACAATGGAACAAAATACAAGAACGAGGTGCAGATCCCATCACTGACTAGATTTGCAGGCATATACGAAGCGTCAGCTGTGCCGTGGTGCTTCGCCCTCAATCACGCTCCCGTTGTCACTGGCGCCTTGACCCGACAGTCCCCCCCGGACATTTCCCAGATCCTGGGAAACCACTCATGTGTATACTTCGCTGGGCAAGAGCATCCAAAGTACTGTGAAGAGAATTCGAAGCATCAAACAGTGTACTGACCCGGCCTGACAAGTTCTGACTTGGTGAGATACCATGTTCTCCATAGAATCGCTCATTCTCTTCATCCGCAGCACGGACAATCATGGTTTTCAGGCCCATCTCTAATAAATGACCCTAACTTTTCGCATAGAAAAACGCTCTGTCTGGCTCGTGAGGCACTTTCTGAAGCTGGTCAGAGAGCGTATCGCTTTGTGACATCGAGCCAGGGTACTTGAAGCTCTAGACGAGGCAGGATTTGTGCAGATCGGCTAAGCTAGGAGCAAACGCTACGGCAGCTTGAGCTCACTGCACTAAGAATCCTCGACCAATTCTGCATGACTGTCTCGGCTAGGTTTTGAACAGTATGCTTTGGAGAATCTGATCAATCAGTCGACAAGATGCTCTAGTGTCGTGGTGAAAAGAGTCTACGAGATGACAGTGTCTAGTTCAGCTGATGATGGATTTTCCTCTCACAATTCCCGAGTCTTAATGTGAGGCCTGGAATGTACGCGAGGAGGCAACACATGATTCACTTGGGCATCATTTTGTGGAGTACGCTCATATGTTATTTGCATATATTGCTAGGGCGCATCTTATCAGCAAGCTTCTGCACCCATAACCCGTGCAAGCGTCTATTCCGCCTCGATACGTCGCCTCGAGTACGGCGCATGGCTGCTGTTATAGCTGGAGACCTCTTGTACGATCGTTCAACTTTGGACTACAATCACCAAAGACTTTGTCACCGAGTAGCAGACCATTTGACTACGCAGTGAATGTGTTGGTTGCAGATATCTTCGATCATAGCCCTTGAATCCCAAGAATTCGATACAGATCACTCACATTGGCAGTGCTTCTACAGATGTTTGCTGCAATGGCATCGAGAGCAGAGACTTGTGCCTCTTACCTGATCGTTTGGACTGAGTGCTTGGAGCTTGACCCCTATAAGTATCGAACTCTTCAGCAACGATTTCCACTTGTGTCAGTTACAACTACTCTTATCAAACAATACACACTCCTGCCAGAATCATTGCAAAATGCATGCAAGATCCAAGATCTCGATCCCCACTCTCCTGCTACTCGGTATTGCCTCTTCAATGCCTGTAGACATTCTGAACGTGACCTTGGTCCCGAGCACCTGCAAGGGCCAAACGTGTTTTGCAAAGCATGAAGGACTTTGCACAGCGACCCGTTTGGACGACGATTACTTCTCCGGAGAAGGCGTTGTCCAGTAAGCGAGACAGTGTTTTGAGAATATTGAAATAATACATGCTAACAACTGTTCAAATGCAGTCCTCATGCCTTGAGACATGTTTGCCGGAAAGCAACACGCAACGGTGATTTGTAGGTAATGCTGACACCGCTCCGCTCATCGGGGAAGACGCTGCCCAGTCTTGCGGCTGCTCTAGCGTTACTTGCGAGGAATAATCTAAATCAGGATTTTCATGTATTTGAGGACTGCGAGCACAACGACTGCGGCTGATCGGAGGACTCTATGAGTTGATCAGCGCGAGATGAGAGTCGACGGAGAGGTGTACGGGGTTGAATCAAACGCTCATTTTAGCTGCAATCATGAACCTTTTCGGACACCACATGATCCACTGTGCAACAAGGACTTCTAACTGAAGAACACTGAAGGTTGTCTTTTGTCGGTCTTGAGTTTTCTCCCGACTTACCACATCCGAAAAGTCATTTTCCGAACTAATACACCTGTTAGTTGTAGATGTGCCTCTTGTGATAGCAGGGGCAGGTTTCTCGTTAGATATCGCACATCGTTCTTATGTCTGTGGTAAGCACTCGATTAAGATAGTGGAGTGCATGACTTCCAGCACAAAGGTGTATAAAGCCCTGTATCAAGTGTGCTCTCCATCCACGTTAGGCCCCAGGGACCCATCGATCACATGGGCCGAGATCACCAGAAAAGAGCATGGCCCAAATGCGCGCTATTCTAGACGTATCATCCGCCAGTTGTAGCGAATTTGTGTGGGAAATAGCGAAATTCGCGATTGGGCGAGAGGGCAACTTAACGAAAATATGGGGGTTCGCTGGACGCTAAGGCTATCACATGTCAGATTCGCCAAGAGAGTCCTGGAACATTTTGTCGCCATTCGATGCTGAGCTGCGAAGCGCTGGGGTTGGCCTCTGTGCCACTTTATCCCAGCTTGATCTACCGGCAGAGCACGACATTCCGATGGAATATGTGTTTCACAACACAACAGCGTCCGACTACGGACTGCAGTTGTTCGTGAACGGCTATTAATTTGGCAAATTGGGTGAGTTCTCCCAGCAAAAGTCCGCTTGTTCGTACAAGACTCTCGCTAACAAAGTAGCAGTGCCTTAGGTTGGACCGCAGCTGAGGTTACTAGTGCCGGAGGGGATTTTGAACTACAGAGGGCCAAACTATGTCGCAGTTGCGTGCTGAACAGAGCGGAGGCGCTGTGCTGTGCCCTCCGACCATGGAAGCGTCTATTTCGGTTTTGAGCAGGTATCAACGACTAGCTTCTGCTCCTGCTGTTTAGTGCTTACTAGATGCGAGGATGGAGGTCGGGGTTTGAAGATTAATGAGTATATGCTTTACAGTAATAGTACGCATTGCGCAGACGCCATATGCTCTTTAGATTTTGTTGTTTAAGCCTTAGCTTTTGCAGATGCCCGTGTCTTCTTGACCATCTTTCTTCTCAGGTACCAGCACCAGCTGATCGTTGCAATGAGAAAGAACTCGATGGCATAGAGAAGGTAATTCGTTCGAGCGCTGCACACTTCTTGTGTGTTCCACCTGTCACAGATCTGGCGAGACACGGTGATAACGGTGCCAATTGCAAGTATGGCTCTGCCGTCGCGTTAACTCACAACGACTCGATCTGCTGCGGATTCGGAGTTTATACCTGAGCATGCGGCGTGGGGTCTTCGCAGCTGGCGCGAACACATACTGCACAACGAAGTCATCGGGATATTCAGAGACCAGCGCCTCGTTCAGCGTGACTGGTTCTGCTGGTTTTGCGTCCGGCTTGCTGGATATCTTTTTCGATGGCTTAGGCATGGTGAGTATCTTGGAGTATGGCGATGGTGGGTAAGTCACGTGGAGGAGGCGAGAGGACGGTGATAGACACGCAGCGCCCAGTATAACGCGAAGGAGAACAGAACAGAAGGTCTCTAGGTGGCAAGAACCTCGATAGAGGAGCCTGGACCGTGCCAGTGAGGTTCGCTTCGAGTCTGAAGCCACGTGCCACGAAGTAAGATAAGCCAGCCAGCGTCCTTAGTCATTCCGCGCTGTGGCGGGCCGTGATCACGCTTAGTTAGGCAGGACCTCGGTTGATCTTGCCGTAGTCCCCTTACCCTTATTTTCACCGGCAACATCCAGCATTCACTGTTTGTACAATTCGCTTATGAATCTCAGCGGATGTCAATGATGGCCCAATTGCTCGTGTGATTTGGTTGTTAAGGTACTTCGCGGGCGAAACAGCAAAATTGAATTCGCATTACGACTGCCAAATGACTATATCACTGAAGACCGAGCGCTTTTAATAAATGGCTTCAAACTCTCGTGCTTGTCCTGACCGGAAAGCTTACGAACAATGTACTCCGGGCCGTGAGCAAAGGCAGCTATCTCATCGATGACGTCGAGCTCCATGTTTGTGCTGCCCAGCATGTCATGATCACTATGTCCCAAAACAAACTCACGGCGCATATATAGGGGAAAGGTACCGTTCGCAAGGATGTGGAGTGTAAAAGCTATCAGGGCCCTCGTCTAGTCGAACATCCGGGTCAGCCATCCATCATCGGGTACCTCATCTACCCCTGTAGGTAGGCCGCTACTCACCTCTCTTTCCGCTAGCATAGATGCCGGTTGTAAAGAGTCTGAATTTATGCCCTTCGTTGGCTGCGGGAGTGTTCATGCACAAGGGCCTACTAGCTATAAGAGATAGCATCTTTGATCTTCTTCTTCGGACTCAGACACGTTGCATGGCGAACGTCACATACGAGTTTCAAAGCGTGTTCATATCAAACACTATAATGAACCAGCAGGGCGGCTTCTTCCCACATCCGCCTTGAGAGACGGGTACGCTGTATAGGTGAGTCTACAAGAACCGACCCATTGAATGGTCGCTTCGGATTATATATCAGAGCGTGGCACCTGCCATACCGCCCTGTGGGGTATCGGTTGTAATGACCTGCAGGGTCACTCGCTTTACATGCGCGAAGGACCATGGGTCTTGGCGTCCCCCAGACGTCGCGCACACACGGGTCACGTGATTGATGCGCGACCACCGCGAGAAGAGCGAGACTTGCGAGCCTCGCACATCTCTCCAGTATCGCACATGTCGTGCATACTCACGAGTCTCCTTAGTATATAGGATAGTTGGAGTTCCATCTTTCATAGGAGCCTCGTGCTCAACTTAAGTAACTAACTTGGAGTCATTGATCATAACGCAACTTGACCAGTGTGCTACTCAGACTTACTTCCCTTTCCCTAACGCTTTGTACCTCGCCTGTGTTCCTATCCCGAGTACACCCCATTACATCGGTGTAAGGACACTCATCACAAGACGCTCCGTACTTGTTCCAGGGCGCGCCACCATTGCTCTAACTGCAGACCGAGGGGCCGGTCTCGGAGTATGTGCATCCGGAACCGCAGCGACGTTTCGATACTAGCAATACACTCGGCATATCCCAGGTCAATGACGAGGGTTGTTGGGCGCTGAAAATGCTGTAGCAGTCGTTGCCACAGCTTCGGGGGAAAGTATTGCAGTCAAGCTTGAGCATGGCGGCGTAGGCACTGTGCCCAAGTTTGAGGACAACGATGAAAGACGAAAAGAGGAACATTCTTGGAGTTTACCGATGGGAATGTTTTCTGAAGCTCGCTTGAACATGTTCTACATCTCACGACACTGCGTACGACTTGGTCGACTTTATAGCATCCGGTCTTCCTCCCTTTGACCTTCTCAACCCCTGAACGAAAGCCTGCGTATTCTTCAAAGCTTTCATCAGTATCGGGTTAAAGTCTCGTTCGATGCCTATTGCAGTTTGATCTTGGTTCCCAGAAAGCTGATGTCACAAGCGAATCCATAACGTAGATATCACAGGGCTAGGGTTAGGGTTATGCTTCGTGTGATCCTTCGCATCCAGGCTCTAGTAGTTCCACGAGAAGCTTCTTATGCTATTGTCTTGTTAGCGTGTGCTGTAAAGGGAAATTTGCCAGGGCCCGAAGCTCGCTTATCCATACATTGAGGTGAGGAACTTAACATGCTTTTGCAACTCCGATTTGACCGCTGACATGTTTGAAGTGTTGTCAAACATTTGCAATGGAATCAAAAGATTACCCTTGAGGTGTGGTCGAGGCGATAGGGCTTGGGTACGTCATTCGGAATAGTTCTACTGGTGGCCAGCCGTTCGGAGTTCACGGTATCACTGGAGGCCCTTCGTCTTCATTGGCACCAAATGCTCCTTTGTTCATTCACTAACCTAAACACACATGTGTAGGTTCCAAGCACGGAGATTCCAGCACGTCTTAGAAATGGACTTTTACAAATGCCCATGCGGACTCGCGAAATATGACGCCTTGACAGGACCGTTGATTAAAACATCCGTATCTGGTAGCCAGTAATACTGTCGAATAAGATTGGACCGCACTTTTGGAAACGCGCTTGCTCAAGCTCTCATTTGATCCTCCCTCGGTATACCAGAAGGATTTGCACTGATGAAGAAATGGTGGGTCTCCGTTGTCACAGCTGCGATCCAAAAGAAAGGGTTCACTACGTTATTGACATCAAAACTTTCTCTTTGTAACCAAAATTCTCCACTGCCTACATCTTTTTATCCGATGCGGTACCTATAGTTCTCCCAATCAGAATCTGGAGTGAGATAACACGTTCGTGCTCTCTAACTTCCCCGCAGTGTACATTATAGCTAGGTGGCATATTGATGCACGGTGCTTACATGGGCCGATCATCCGACCTGGTCTTATCGCGATCGATTCGGCAGTGCTCGTACAAGACTACATGGCGACCTCTCTATGTATCCCTGCATACACAGCGACTCATGGCAGTCCCAAGACAGACAGTGCAGATGTGTGTGATGACGGAACCGTCCAGAAATTCATATCGCTGAGCAACAAAGGTCAATATATATAACGTTATGTCATCTTTTGAGCTGTTCCAGAGGCCGAATAAGCGCCAAAGATTCTTCTCACGAACGTAAAAGGTCATGGCCGAACAACTGCTTTCATTCCGCATCCCAGATTTTCTTGCCGACTACCCATGGAAGAGGCAGTCCAACTCGCACTACGAAGAGGTGAAGAAGGCGACCGATCAGTGGATGTACGGCTTCAAGGCGTTCTCAGCGAAGTCTCAATATGCATTCGACAAAGGAGAATTCGGTCAGTAAGTCTGGCTGCGAGACGCAATTCCGGACTAATGCTTACGATTGAGTCTCTAGCGCTTTGCTGTGCTTTGACATGTCCGTTAGCGAATAAAGGTATGGTATGCTTGGTTCTCTGCGCGAGCTGTCTCCACTCTCTGACGGTCTTCTTTTAGACCACCTTCGTGTTGCTATGGATTTGATGCACGTGTTTTTCATTATCGATGAGTACACTGACGTCGAGTGTCAAGAAGAAGTTCGCAACATGATGGATATCGCCAGTGGTGCGTTGCGTAACCCGAGCAAAAGCCGGCCCAAGGACGAGATTTTTATCGGCGAGATGACCCGTCAGTGAGTGCAAACAGAAGCACCCGTTTGCGAGAGAACGCGCCTGATCTGACTTTGATGCTCAGATTTTCTCAACCGTTAGCGAGTGTCGCAACAGAATCTGCTGCGAAGCACATGGTTCAAGCGTTTGTCAAATAGTTCCAGTCATGCGTCGAACAAGCTGGTGACCGCGATGCGCACTTTTACCATTCGACCGCATCTTACTTCGCGAATAAGCGTGCGAATATCGGCACAGAGCCTTCATTTGCCATTCATGGGCTTGGTCTCACCTTGCCAGACACGGTCTGGTATGATCCCACCATATTGGTGTTGCGCCGCCTCGCAGCAGACATGACAATCTACGCCAATGTGAGCATATTTCTGACATAAGTCTTGAACTTCATTGCTTTGTGTTGACCCCACGATTGTAGGACATACATTCGTACAACAAAGAGCACGCAGTCGGTGACGATCGTAACAATCTCGTTACCTTGATCTTGCGCGAAAAACATTGTTCTCTCCAGCAAGCAATCGACTGCATGAGTGATCAGTTCATCGTTGTAAAGAATGAGTTCCTACAGCTCGTGAAGGAGGTACCTTCGTTCGGACCTTCTTTCGATCCTCAAGTGCAGGAATATCTGGATGGCGTTGGAAACTGGATCCGTGGCATTGACTGTTGGGACTTTGTATGCCGCCGATATCTTGGCCCAAAGGGACACGAATACCAGCGAACTCGCGAGGTGAAGTTGTTACGCAAGGCGAACTCGGCGTACATTACTAACAAGCACGGAAAGAAGGAGAATGTCGTAATTCCACTCGTTCAGGCAATGGTGGTCGCGGTTCGTTGTGGATCATGAAACAACGGACAGAGGTGCTATGCGAGGCCTTGGCAGGAGGCTTTGAGTCTTCCCAATATTGGGATGTTGTTAGATTAGCTGGTAGGGAGAACTCAAGTATTACATTACATTGATTTAGTTTACATCCACATTAAATCGTGTCATATCTCTCATCAAATATCGTCATTGAGGTTACTGCCTCGCTACAGCAGCACCGTCCCGAAGAATGCACCTGCTGCGAGCACACAGAGCAGGTTTCCAAGCTTGGCGGGAAAGACAGTCGCTCCACTGCTCGCCGCCCCAGAAGAGCTCGCATCCGTGCTGCTAGCGACTTCGGCTGGAGTACTACTTGATTCGTCGGTTGGAACAATACTTGTCTCCATCGATGTTGCTGCGCTGCTGGAGATTGACGTGGCGGATGCGAAGCTGCTGGTGGTATCGCTCAATGTGGAGCTGCTACTTGTCGCATTCCCAGGAGACGTAGCGCGCTGCGAGTAGGAGCTTGCCGTGCAAGCCGCGAAGGATGCTGAGCTCGTCCAAGTTGTGTCCAGCGTCACGGACCCAGACGGTGTTGCGGTAGGGACGGTGGCATAATCCTGAGCGGTTCCTGACCGACTGACGGGAACAGTGGTTGTGAACGAGCTGTCGCTGTTGGTGAGCGAAGCCACGAACTTGATCCAGGAAGCGGCGGCTTGCGAGTCAACATTGAAATAGTTGAGGTGATCGGTTGCATCGTGAGAGGTTGACTGTTTCGCTGCGCAAATCGGGTCGGTGTCGACACACCAGTTGCGCATTCGGTCGGCGTATGCCTGGAGGTTCGCCACCTGCTCCTCGCTGCGTGGGAAGTAGCCGTTGATGCTGGAACCGCTTCCCCAGTTGTAGGACTGGTCTGCGACGTGTCGAGTATCCCCGAAAATGATGATAGCGGCGACTGAGAGAAGTTAGAGTTGCCGGCAAAGTTGGACGTGACAAAACTCACTCTTGTTGCCCGGGCTGGATTCCGGATCCATGGCAGGCGTGTCGGGTTGCAAGCAGCCATTGAACGACACGCCTCCGCCGCCACCGAGGATGTCGCCAGCGATTTGCCCACCTTGGGAGTAGCCAGCAAGAATAATCTTCGAGTGCGGGCACTTCTCGGCGTACGCAGTCATCTGCTTGTGTCCAGCCACCGAGCCATCGTAGGTCGTCTGGCACGAGAGATCCGTGTAAAGGGCCGAATAGTAGAGATCCTCATAGCCGCAACTTGCCAGACCGTTGCAGGTAGCTTCCACGAGCATGCCCTGGCGTCCAGGATAGGGTTCATTGTTGCCTCGTGCCAGAAAGAAGTGTACGTCGTCGCAAACTGCGCAAGGATCGACATCTTCCCGGGCTCTCCCTAGGGCTGTCCAGCATAGCGACAGCAGCGCCAAGCTGAAGTATCGTGAAGTAAGCATGCCTGGCGTGTTACGGGTGCAAAGTCTAAGTGGCGGAAGTCAGGAAAGGAGGGAGCGCGAGACCGACGACGTGTATACGGATGACAGGATGTCCCCCGTGGACTTGTGCTCCGACCAAACGCAGCGCCCGTTGCCGCTCGCCATAACACGAGAAAAACTGGGATGGCGGCGAGCTAGCTGTCAAGCGGCTGCGTTTCGACAGTTGACAGTTGAGAGATAGCGAGCTGCGGGCGCGTATCTGAAAGATGGTTTGCTACATACGGCTAGCCTGCGCGCATTAGCCGGCGATTGTGCCTTGCATGATGGCGTCTTTGTAGCGCTCGAGCCGCCGGGGGTGACCCGTAGCGCGCGGTGGCGCGAACACGTGATGCATGCTTAGCGAGCTGTAGTGGCGAAGTCTGTATGCGAAGTCTCGAGGAAGCCCAGGCGGCAAAAGTTGTATTCAAGCTGCCGCTGGCGGACATCTGCACGTTGTATGCGAGTTGTACATGTAGGAAGTTGTATGCGAGCTGTGAATGCAGGAAGTTGTATGCGATCACGTGATGCAAGTCCGACTCACTTCAGATCAAGGGCGAGCATACACTTACTTTGAGTGTAGCGCTGGCCAGTGCGAGGTAGCGGTGACGACCTTGAACGTCACTTGCATGAGACGCAACGCCAACCATGCTCGAGGCAGAGCAAGCGAGGAAGCAATGTTATTAGTCAGTCTTGCCGCCAGACAGCCAAGTTCCATTCCTGCGAACATGCAAAATACATAGAGTTGTGCTTGCCCATTACTTGCAGCCCTATCATCCTCAGACGGACGCTTCCGCCCCCTCCGGTGTCAGTCATCGGGTTGCTGGCTCAAGCACCGCCGATCAGAAGGGTCCAGTCCGGAGCAAACTTCTATATTGGCTCTCTGATCGACAGTACTTTGATCGCAGAAGGGTTGTGCACAACAGAGAATCCATGGATCCGTGCACTACACTTGACTGCCTTCTCCGGTAGGGTGCGACGACCTGTCGGTTCCGATCCTCTGAACCACCGCCAGAAACAACCGGGGATATCGTCACTCTCAGCAGTCATGTGGCAGGTCGCATGCGGAGATCGTGTAGGCTGCCCAGATGCCCGGGCAGCATTCGCTTGAACAGTGAAGGGCGACGTGGAAGACACCATGTGACGGGCGAGTGAATGGAGCTTTAACTGCCTACTTCTTGCTGAAAGAACTTTACAGTCACGACAGATCAGATTGGGAAGTCAATGGTTGAATACTGCTGCCATTGTAAAGTTTCATCGCGCAAGTCACCTTTAGCACATGGCTGAAGGTGGAGGATGCGGAGATGTCAACTGTAGCCAATGTGCCAATGCTGCAGATCTGCAGAGTCGGCACGATCCGTCAGAGATCTGAGACATTGACCGTTGCTGGTGTACAGGGCATTGGATCAAGGAATTCGCCGTAGGAAAATTGGAATCCTATGCAGAGCGTGTCCTTCTCTCATTGGCTTCCATGACACTTCCTGCCACGAGACTCCACCACCTCATGCGGAACAATGGTTCGCATGTCGATGATCTGAACCCTTACATATAGGGTCCACCTGAGGGGCGAAGTGCGAGCCTCACGACGCAGATACAAGACCGAGATGAGGACTACCATGCGCGCTCCCTGGTCAGCATCATCTGTGGCATCACACTCCTCAAGCCATGCCTGCAAACATCTACTCCACAACCCCAACAGAGTTTGCTGCTTGGCCAGCACCTAATCTCATCGACCCCGAGCGGCGAGCCTGGATCGTTCCTTATGCAATTATAACGCAGCTTGTTGCTTTTGTCTGTGTTGTTGGCCGCGTACTCGTGCGATTCCGTGTTCGAAAAGACACCGCAGGAATCGATGACATCTTCATCATCATGGCTCTTGTAAGCTCACAAATAAGTCTATTGTGACAGCTTGTATACTCACTTCAGAACCAGGTCTTCGCAGTCGCATTCACGGGAATTGCCTGCCTGGAACTCGTAGAGTACGGCGTCGACCGTCATACATGGGATGCTCATCCATCGGTGTATACACGTGCAGCTCTTGTAAGATCTTTGATGACTTTACCTCCACCTAAGATCCCTGACCAGGTTTTCAGATCACATGGCTTGACTTCGTTCTGTCACTGTGCAGCACATGCAGTACCAAGATCTCGGTACTCTTGCTCTATCGTCGCATATTGACGCCTTCGTGGAGAACCGGCTGGAATGTCGCTGCCTGGGCCGCAATCGGTGCCACTACGGCATACTTTATCGCAGGAATCCTTGCATTTTGCTTCATTTGCGATCCGCTGTGGGCATACTGGAAGGCATTCAACCCAGAGTGGGATGTGGCCTGGCATTGCGCTGATGGCCAATGGTTGAACTATTTCATTGGGATCGTCTCAGTGATCTCAGATCTGTACGCCATCGCGTTACCGCTCATAATCATTGGACAGACTGAGCTTCACATTCCATGGAAGCAGAAATGGACGACGTACTTCTTCTTCTGCCTCGGGATTAGGTATGTCGATCGAGCTTTCCACGCAGTGAAGCCAATAGAGCTGACTTTATGAAGCGTTGTAGGCGCTGGTATTGCGAGGACGTACTGGTTGGTGCAGCTTGGGCTTCGCGCAGATACCTCATGGACCGGAGGCAATCTTCTCATTTGGTGCATCGCAGAAATGCAGCTAGCGATCGTTTGCGCCTGCGCGCCGTCGATCCGACTGTTATGCATATCCGCTCACGAACACTCGCGCAGCCTCAGTCGTCAGTACCGACAGCGCACCGACAGCGAGCAATCGCCTATCAAAGCACAAGACGATTTCATCATGATGGAGAGTGTGAGGAGCGCTCAGACGATACATATCTCATATTGCCCAGAAGCGGAGCCAAAGACTTGTTAAACATTACTTGAGACGCCACAGGGGGATCGCTCGAGGGCGAAGAAGCGAGGACGGTGCGTTGTGGACCAGAAGAGGTAGGAGGGTGAAGGAGATACATCTGCATGGCTTGTTTGGAGGGCGAAGACCAAGTCACCATTGGTAATAACGTTACATGCACATGGTAACTTTCTCGATCCGCTTTCCTTGTTCCAGCTTCAACTTCACGTGTGTACAATCTCGCGACTTCTTACATTGTCGTACTAGCTGGCTATGCAAGGAGGTCCACATACCTCGCATCTCTTAGAATGCGGTTCTCGTCCTATTTACTTTGCTCCTCTTTCCTAGCGTCGTTCGTAAGGCTGCTTAGGTCTCTTCGATTTTGCCCTATCAGCAGAATGTCTGCAATAATGGAGATAGCGCCGAATGTGTTTAAACTTCCTGACGAACGCCCGCTCAGGTGTGCGGACCATAGCCCTCTTTCGTGCATGTGAACCTGGTGCAGGTCATCACGGATCTTCCCTTACCTTATAGACTAGCAGTTGCTGCAGCCGCAAACTATCCTCGTTGATCAACATGTATTGAGCTCTATGGTCAATACGAATCTTGGCAACGTCTCATTGATCGCCGTAAATGGGCACTGACCATCCGCTTACTGACTCGCAACCACACATGATGATTACAGGGGTCAAGGGATGTTGATCAACGTTATTTCTAGGTTACAGACCCAGTTTGGCTCGCAGCGCACCCTAACACTATTGACTTGGCATCTACTGCAGCATGGGCTAGAATGAGCGCCACGGAACCATCAGTTTGAAGATGCACCGCGAGCCTGGTAGCGATCACCCAATGCGGTCCAGCGATCAGGGCTCAGCCATAAGAGTTAGGAACAGGACGGAAGATATGACATCATCCAATACCCCAATTTGTGCACGAGAACTGCATCGCCATCCTCGTCCTTACCATCTGAACCAGAACTATGGTGCTCAGACATCTCATTGTTTTCCTCAGTTTCACAACGGCCGTTTCGACAGCCAGTCTTCACAATGATCATCGCAAAGAGAAGCGTGCACCCTCGTCATTCGACTATGTGATCGTTGGAGGTGGCACTGCAGGTCTTGCACTCGCAAACCGCTTGTCAGCAAATGCGAGCATCGATGTCGCCGTCATCGAGGCAGGTGTCCATTACGAGGTCGCAAATCCACTTCTCAGCTCTACACCTGCTGGCGATGTCTATTGGGCTGGATCTAGTCCATCAGACAACAATCCTCTGGTAGACTGGAGCATCGTCACGCAACCACAAGTGGGCGCCAACTCTCGTCGCATCCGATACCCCCGCGGCAAGTGCTTAGGAGGATCCAGTGCGAGGAACTTCATGCTCTACCAGCGTGGCACTGTCGGCTCCTATGAGATGTGGGCAAGAGACGTCGACGACGAAAGTTTCACTTGGGATGCTCTCCAACCCCATTTCAAGAGAAGTGTGGAGTTTACACCACATTCAAAATCCTTGCGCGCGGCGAACGCCAGTGCCGCTTATGAAGCAGAAGCATTCGAAAGCACTGGCGGACCGCTACGAGTATCGTACGCAAATTATGCGAACCCCTTCTCAAGTTACATGGAAGGCTCTCTGAACGAAATCGGAATAACTGAAGTGAAAGACTTCAACAGCGGCAGCTTGATGGGTGCGCAATATGCTTCGAGTACGATCAACCCTGGAGATGGGAAGCGCGATTCCTCAGAAACGTCGTTCCTCAAGGAGGCCTCGTCTAGGCCAAACCTGCACGTTTTCAGCGCGACCAAGGCAAAGAAAATCGTTTTCTCTGGCAAAAAGGCGACAGGAGTCCGCGTGTCCAGCGGCATCCTGGGTGTCCCGCGAACAATCAATGCTCGCAAAGAAGTCATTGTATCCGGTGGAGCATTCCATTCGCCTCAGCTCCTCATGGTATCAGGGATTGGTCCCTCTGAGACATTGCAGAAGTTCGGTATCTCGCCCATCTCTATACTCCCAGGTGTAGGCCAGAATATGTGGGACCACATCTTCTTTGGACCGTCCTACCGCGTCAAGGTTGATACGTTCACGCGCCTCGCTAATTCGCCGCTGTACACAGCTGCGCAATTCGTACCTTTTTCCATTCATCAAAAAGGACCCCTCACGAATCCTGTGTGTAATTTCCTAGCATGGGAGAAAGTCCCAACAACACTGCGCTCGAGCTTCACCCAAGAGTCACTGAACAAACTCTCACAGTTCCCTGCCGACTGGCCAGAGATTGAGTATCTCTCCGCTCCTGGCTACGTCGGTGACTTTTCTTCTCTTCCGTTCACCCAGCCAAAAGACGGCTATCAGTACGCAACCATAATCGCCGCACTCGTCGCTCCGCTCTCCAGAGGAACCGTTACCATCTCCTCCGCCGACACAGACGATCTCTCCATCGTAGACCCCAAGTGGCTCACAGATCCGGCCGATCAAGAAGTCGCCGTCGCCGCTTACAAGCGCCTCCGCCAGGCTTTCGCATCCAAGGCAATGGCGGCTGGCCTGGCAGATCCTGTCGAATACTTTCCTGGCCCGAATGTAACGACTGATGCACAGATCTTGGAGACGATTCGCAAGACCTTACACACAGTCTACCATGCTTCCGGGACCTGCAAGATGGGCAAGAGCGACGATTCGACAGCCGTTGTAGACAGTGCGGGCCGGGTCTTTGGTACCGAAGGATTAAGGGTTGTGGATGCGAGTATATTCGCTCTGCTCCCTCCGGGGCATCCGCAATCGACCGTTTATATGTTGGCTGAGAAGATTGCGGCGGGAATCATTGCTGGTCATTGATCGGAGAAGCGTGCGCAGCAATAGTGCTGGCAAGACAGACCTAATCATGCGGGCTCATAATGTATTTCCACAATATCAGTGCAAATACTCGCTTACTCAAAAGCGGCGCTGAAACCTTGCAAAGCAGACAAAAGCGCCGAGAGGGCAAATTGCCAGCCGCAATCGGGCACATTCGCAGTATTCCGACATCAGAGGTACAGAAATTAGTATGAGCAAGACGCGGTATAGCAAGGACAGCACCGAGATGTTCCAGATGTAACAAGAAACAATGTCAGCAGATGAGTGATCACGACCAGAAGAAGAAATAAGGCCGAGTTCAAGTTCGAGAATTTCGCCCACGGCTTACCTCCTACCATGACCATACACTCATCTTCCATCATCGACAACGTCACGAACGGCTTGAAAATCCAGTTTTTGTTTCGCCTTTTCATTTTTCGAATCGTGAGCACGTTCCGATAGCAATTCGATATCATTTAATCTCAGCGCGTGATTGCGTCATTGTTGCAATGGAATTATCAACCTGTACGCCTACACACCCTCCGTGTGTTTCAAGTACAAAAACGAGGTGCTATACTATATGGCTTTCGCTCGCACGCAACGATGATGATAGCGAGCAAGTGCTGACTTACAGGAACAAATAACAGATTACCGTAATACCTGCCCAAGTAAAAGAGCATCTGAGGAAATAACGCAACCATCTATCTCGACAAGACCAGTAGATCTACAAGTTGTTTCATCCATTACATGAGATGCTGACAGGATTTACGATCGTCTATAGCATGTATATACGAAAGAGACGCAGAGCATGAACTATCTTTCTTTCAATTTTGCCCGGCGGCTCAAAATTTAAGGTGAGAGACAACGGCGAGGACGCGAACGTAGCCTAAGGGTGAAAAGTAGACGGCCTACTCGGGCCGGACCAAAATTGTGCCATGGGGCACGAAGTCGGGATGACCGCTGACCTAGAGGGCCAATAGGGAACTTTTAACCTCTGCTTTGATACCTTGGACTTCATGAAGCACCATAGGAAGACGCAGACGGAGCCCACAGCATGAATCTGGCGTACGCGCTCACCCCTGAATGCACGTGACACGATGCGGATGTGGAAATAGATCGCCCTATTGCAAATTGCATAAACTTGTGAATCTTGCGCTTTGTTCCTTGCTTAAGCTGCTGCGCTTGCCACACATACCACGTCAACACAGTCAATAACGTGATAGGCACAGAAATAGCCCAAGGGATCCAAAAGTCCGATGATATAGCTAGCTCATCAAACTGCGAACTTCCAGCATTGAAGTCGAAAAAGTTCATGCCGAATATACTCTATGAATTTTGTCAGAATAAATTAAGACTAACAGTGTACGGACTTACACTGATGAAGGTTCCTGGCAGAAATACGACTCCAAGAGTGTTGAGGGTTCTCATGGTCTCACCATCTCGTTTGGCCGCATCAGCAATCTGGGCGGAGATCGCGCTGTCGTATCAGGCTGACGCGTGAAATATCTGATGAGTGATCAGTCAACTAACGTTGAATTTTCTATAACACTTCCGTGCATCAGTTCTGCGACAAGCAATCTTACCAAGCTGATTTCATTCTGCATTCTTGCTTCTAGCACTTTTGATCGGTTGAGATAGCTCGTTAGCAGAGTTGTATGGAAGTCGAGGTCGTTCTAAACAGTGCTGTTGTCCGCGGAGTGGTTGAACAAAGGAAAAGCGACTGCTTTCTTTGCCATCTGCTGGATAGTAGATATTGCATTTACCAGCATCTCTAAACAGTGTATGAAATGCCGCGTAGTCTCATGCATGTTCCTGGACTCATGAGACGAGTGTAGAACCTGGCGTTATCGTTCAATCGCGAGCTTACGGACTCGACCTCTCCACGCCCACACCGCTTCATCGAAGCACTCCACCACATGCAACGCCACGAATGTATGTGGAGAGAAAGAGTACTCTCTGTGTAGGCCGCTTCCACTGCCCACCAACCTGTGCCGCATTCGAGCTTGCATCTTTTGCCCGATATCATAGCATAGCAAGACTGATGTGCCGGATGAGCTCCAGCACGTAGTGAACCTCAACTTTTCCCAGTGGCAAGTGTTCTTGAATTTATCCAGATCTCCTGGATGTCGCTAGCTTGATCCTGCTGTCTGTTTGATAAGAAATTTGAAGTCGGTCACGTGGGACTCGAGCTGGCCGTCGTTCCAGCGCTTCTCTCTGGCCAAGAAATAGCCACTAGCTTCTTGACATGGTTTTTCGCGCAGAATCGCTGGTAGCTACCATTAGAAGACAAAGGAATGACCATGATTCCTTTGTATTTAGGTGAGACGTAACCTTAAGAATTTCGGAAATGACTATGATTCCTTTGCTAACGTTAACTATAATTCCTTTGCTTTAATGCTTATCAAATTTGTTGAAATTTAGTAGGTAACTACAAACAAATCAGAACGGTTTGCATGCTAATTTATAGCTATATTTATCCTATATAGTTATCTTTATTAGTTACGACATCTCGGTATAAGGAGTAGTAAGGCACTACTTATATAAGGGTTATTCTCTACAAAGCACTAATCTAACGTTAGGGCTATAGAGTACTCTACTAATTAATCTAAGTAGTAGGCGCAACTATAATAAAAGCGAAACGAACCTAGTTATGTAGGCCTATTAATTCTCTTATAAAGTAGTATACTAGTATAAGTTTTTTTTATAGTCCTAAAAGCTTTGTTTAAATTTTTAAGCTCTACTTTATAATAGACGAATTCTATTATCTCTTCGAAATCGATTCGTAATCCCGTATCTTAATCTATATAAGTTATTAGTATACTATAGTTCCTACGTATCTAAGTAAGCATCTTCGGATATATTATAAATGCCTAATATTATAATAGCGTCGCGCTATTATTTTAGTAGTAGATAAAATCCCTATTCTCGCTAGAGTGCCTTCGGATATTATATACCCTTTACTAAACAATCTACCTATTATAAACCTACCTATATACTTTAATAGTCTAAAGTATAGTAGTATAGACTCTTAGGGTATACTTTATTTATATATCTATCGAACCCTATAAGGGATATAAGAGTATTACGAATAAAAGTATAGCTAGGTAAATTCGTAGAAGCGTAGTAGCGATACTTAATCTAAACAAATTTACGTAAGGAATAAAATCTAGATAGAGAACTATACTTACTAGCGATTTTTTAGAGTAGGGATTTAGCAGTACTACTTCGAGGTCGCTTATTAAAATATAATAGCAAATCTCGAGAAACAAGTATCTAGAAAGTACGACTTTTTTCTAGTATAAGAAAATAATATTTAAGTAGTAAGACGAGATACTACTAAGGATACTAATTAAGTGTATAGGTTTAATAAGCATATCTCTACTATAGTTCCTTAGTTAAAGGAGATAGGTATTACCGATTATACATATAGTCTTAGAAAGGACGAGATCTAAATAGTAATTACCGTTCCTTACCTTAGAGATAAGAGTAAGCTCTATATAATTATCGATATAATAGAGTTACTCTTAAAAGATACCTATAGGCTATATTTCGATAGACCTAAATATATATTAACTTACTAATACCGAGTCGTCCTTAGCTACTTCTAGCCTTTATAAGTCGACCTAATAGGAAAAACTAGACTATTCGATCCTTATAAAGGACCGAAGAGCCTCGCTATATACTTTAGGATAGCGCTACAATTTATATCGTACTTTAGTAGAGTTATCGCTTCTAATAAGTACTATTTTAGTATAGTAGCTAAAGATAACGACGAAATACAGAGGCTAGAAGATATTATCGAGGCGATAGATAAGTAGTTAGTAGTATAGTAGGATATATATTAGATTATATAGCAAAGATAGACGAGCTCTAATAAAGAGAATAAAGAGGAAGCTAACGAAGAGGAGCAAAAGAAAATAAAGGATCGACTTCTCGAGCTATAGATACTCCTTATCTACTATATAATAGGCGCCTAAGTAGTATGATTAATTAATTAATTAATTGATTCTGTTAGGCTATTTACAGTAACCGTATAAGCCGTCCCTAATAGTAACCTTACTTACAAATAAGATTCGTTACCTTTGCTTAGAGTAAGTGTAAGAGTAATCTATCCCTTATACTACCTATATAACCTCCTATTAGTAGGTCAACCTGCTAGTTTTCTCTAGAAATCGGATAGTAGCCTTAACGACTACTAGATCCGGCTTCTATTTCTCTTTCGGGCCGTCTAACAACTGCCCTGTTCTAATATCCTTTCTCGAACCCTATCCTCCTAAGAGGTAGGATATATCTCCCGATGTTACGGGGGGCCTTGAGATGAAGTCCATGGTCACGTGCAGGGCACAGCCTGCACCGCGCTTGGCAGCAGCCAGCGCGATATATGTGACTCGCATGCTGGATAGCAGCGAGGAAGCAACGATCAGTCTTTGTACTTAAGCAGTACTTGCTTTGGTGTTCACTACGTTGCGAGATACCTCTTTTAAATGACCTAATTGGGTATTCCCTTAACACCCGACCTATCGCCTACGGCTACTCGTAGCTCCCTACGCTCGTCTACCTATCTCGGGTACTAAAGAAGGACGTGTTTGATCGTTTTATTATTATGTCTATATCCACATTTAGCATTATCTCTTAGTCCTGCTCGGGACAAGTACTAGTTTAGGCGGTAGTGTCCCGTTCTCGCCTAGATAAGGATCGATGCCTAGTCCGAGGTAAGCGACCCGTATAGCAGTAGGGTGTGCTTTCCTAGTAGGGCGCGATCTATCTTCTACGTATATTAGCCGGGTAGCCTCGTAGTATCGAACGGGTTCGGATCTTCACTCCTATCCCGATTTATCAGACGGATAACGCCTGCTACCTCCCGCACCCTCTCTAGTACCGGAGCCGTAGGCTTACCCGTATGACTCGACGCCTCTCTTGCTGCGTCGTCGGCCTCTTCGTTTCCTACTATACCTTCATAGCCCGGGGACCATCTGAATCTGAGATCTATCCCTGCCTTGCTAAGAGCTTCTGTGCTCTCTGCGATCTTCGACAGGAGCGCTCGTCCGGTCCTAGCATCGTTGCCGGCTTGAATTGCTCGGAGAGCCTGCTAACTGTCTGAGAATACCGCCAGCTGTTGAACCTCCGTGAGATCCTCCTGAGCGTACTTTAGAGCCGCTGCTATCGCTGCTATTTCTGCACTTAACACCCCACACGTAGATGCCCATCCTATCGAGTCTTGCCTGACGACCTGGGTGAACATCCCAGTCCTCTTGACGACTGCGATGGCGGCCAGCCGCTTCGCGACTGACGCATCGGTGTATAGGCCCACAGTACCTGATCCTGCGATCGTGGCCGTATCTTTGATTGCCTAGTCTTTTTCTTTGATGACCACTCGATAGCTGTAGTCTATCCATAGCGCCTGGATCCACGGCGGGTCTTCAATAGGTAGCCTGGATTCATTTGGTTTCAGCCGCTCTCTCGACACCGCGACTGTCGCTCCGAGTGGCGATACTTGTGTGTTCACGTTGAACCCACGTAGTAGCGCGCTCTTAGCCGGGTTACTCTTTGGGAGCGATATAAGCTTTGCCACGTGTGCCGAAACCTTCCTGTCTAGGCGTTCCTTAGTGGGCTCGAGACACGCTTCGGCCTCGAGGATAGGTAGGGCTACCTTCTTCCATGCTCTGGTTATCAACCTCGCTCCCAGCCTTTGTACTTTTTCGAGTGCGTTCACGAGCCTGACCACGCCAACCTTCCCATAGCCGTACCACGCCGAGGCAGCGTAATCGGTGATCGGTAGAACACAGCTACGGAAAAGTTGTCTCATCTGAGCTGGCCTTATACCCTTGATCGCCTGGAGTGACAAACACGCTCGAGTACCTTTGTTGATCACTCGTGAGAGGTGTTCGTCCATCGCCAGCTTCTTATCCAACGTAACGCCAAGAACTTTGACACTTTGCTGGGGTAGTATCGCAGTAGCGTTGAAATGGACTGCTTTAGTGTCGTCTGCCCCCGCCCTCTTGGTAAAATAGATCAAGCTGGTTTTGTCGGCCTCGAACGTTGCGCCGCTCTGCCTCGCCCATCGCTTGGTATGAGGTAGGATGGTATTCTCAATCGCTGCTGTATTCTCTTCCTCGTCCGCCCCTACCACCCAGGCGTCAAAGTCGTCGACGAATCCGATCGACCCCCCTTAGCCGTCAATCGACCTCTCGACCAGGTCGGCGTTGTAGAACACATATAGCAGCGGTGACAGCGGTGATCCTTGTGGAATCCCTGCATACTCGATCTCCGCCACCTCTGACTCGTACCTGCCTACAGTGACTAAGGCGTGCCGACCCGTACAAAAGTCCCCTATCCACTCGACCATCGGCTTCGGAACCCTCCTCGCCGCCAATCGACGTTCTAGCACCTTCGAGTGCACTCCGTTGAAGGCGCCTTTCACATCGAAGGAGATCAACGTAAGAATCTTACCGCCCCTCCATGCCTGATAGATCTTCTCAACGAGGACGTTCAGTGCTTGTTCGGCCGACCTCCTAGGTCTCGC
Source organism: Cladosporium colombiae (assembly GCA_026122715.1). Classification (NCBI taxonomy): domain Eukaryota; kingdom Fungi; phylum Ascomycota; class Dothideomycetes; order Cladosporiales; family Cladosporiaceae; genus Cladosporium; species Cladosporium colombiae. Next base: position 17,126 of record JAKZFA010000008.1, on the reverse strand, counting down.
GCCGAAGTGATTCACTGGAAGAAGGTTGTACTTTTCTGTCATGTACGAAAGGCGTGCCGCTACCACTGCTTCGAGTCCCTTACTTATCGTCGGGAGGAGTGATATTGGGCGAAAGGCTTTCGGTCTTGTGTAGTCTGCCTTTCCCGGCTTCCTTAGGGTGATGATCCTGGCAGTCTTCCATTGCTTAGGTACATGTCTCAACTCCAGTGATGTAGAATATAGCCATAGTAGGTGGTCGCCTACTGCTGGCCATAGTTCCCTCCAGACTCGGAAGCTGATCTCGTCTATGCCTGGTGCCTTGTCCGGGTTGCTCCTAAAGATAGCTCTTTCTACTTCGTGTTTTGTGAGACACGGCTATTCTAGAGGTCGGGCCTGGTGGATGGCCTGCCGCACTCTATTGTTTGATGCCTCTGGCATTGGAGGTGTAGGGAAGAAGGCTTCCATCAAGGCTTTCGCCTTTTCTTCATCCGATCGGTACCTTTGCCCGTCTACCGATAGCTCGGGTATATCTATAGCCGCGCCGAATGGTTTGGCGTATCTGGCTGCCTTCCAGATGTTATCCGGGTTGTCCAGAAAATCCTTCCAGTGCTGTTTCTTCTGCTTGTCGATCTCGTCTAGGTAGGTCCTTCTTGCCAAATGGGCTACCATCCGTGCCTGCGTAGTGTCCCCGTCCCTCCGACGGAGCGTCGTGACCCGGTTCCGTTTGATAGTATAGTCCTTCCGTAGGGTCGAGAGCTCCTTCGTCCACCAGCGTTTCGCGTACGGCGACTCTTTCGCCCTCGGTACGTGCTCCTCCAGAATCATGCTTATTTCATTCAGGAAAGTCTTAGCCGCTTCGTCCAGTAGCCAGGCGTCTGTAATCCTCTCTCTGTCCTGGCCGCGCCCGAGCGCACTGCTGGTAGCCGCCCTGATAATTCCCCAATCTGCGTCTCTATAGAGCCTCTTCGTCCCCTCCCCCGCGTCTTCAACTTGGCGCCCATTATAGCTTAGTGCGACCGGCTTGTGGTCTGATCCGTAGTCGGTGGTATGGATTCGACAGTACTCCAGTTTCTCCCTGATTCCAACTGATCCTAGAATGACGTCGACCGTCATAGCCAGATCCTTGGACTGATGCTCCCATGTGATCGTCCCCACTGGTAGCAATGAGTGCAGGCCTACCTCCTGCATAAAATCGATGATAGGCTCCCCTTCGTTCCTCCTTCCAACGTCCATCCGCGCTTGGTGCCCTCCCCATAGTACGTGGTGCCTGTTTAGGTCAGTGCAAAGGAGCACGTCTAGCGGCTTGTCGCCGGCCTCTCGTCGTGCCCGCTGAGTCGCCGACTCGATCGCTCGTAGCTGCCTTGCTAAGTCCGTCTCCCTCTCTACTTCTATCCTAGCGTTCCTGGCTTCGTAGCACGCTATCACTACCAGGCTCCTATCTTCGAGTCTGATGAGCGCCGCTGCTATATCGTAGCTATCTGCTGGAATAGAAATCGCCCTACATCTCCTGTTCACCCATAACGCTGCTCTGAAGGCATGCCTCGCATGTCCATCTCGCCTCTTCTCTGTTGGTTCGAATATCTGCCAGTGGCGATCCTGCGATATGGTCGGTACGCCTGTCTGGGGGTGCTGGAAGATGTATAGCTCTACTACTGCCAGAGCTGTAAATCCTTTGATTGTCTCGTCGTTCAGAAGTCCGTGCTGGACGGCCTTTCGCTTTCCTGCGTTTAGATGCATTATCTGTACCCTATTCATCCGAGGCGTGAGTTTCGGCAACGTCGGTCATGTCGACCTCGCGCTCGTCCGTGGTTTCTGCCACCGATGCTTGCTTCTGGTGCTCCTGTCCCTGGCTTGCCTCTACACTCGTGTTACCCCCGCCTCTAGTTGGTGCAGTCCGGTTTGGTGTGGCTGCTTCCGCTGTCTGATCACGCAGGGTCGCCTTTCCCGCTTTTTGAATGCCCTTATACTTCTAGTGACTTGGGTTAAGCTGGCATTGCTAGTCGAAGACACAATGACCTTCCTTGTTGCAAGCCGGACACTTCAAATCTGTAGGTCGCGGGTAATCGTGCCTCGAGTGTTTCCCTGAGCATAGCGCGCACTTCGGGGGTACTCTGCAGGTCGCTTGTTTGTGTCCGTACCGGTTGCAGTTGAAACACGGTAAAGTGTCCTCCCGCCTCTCCTACTTCGAGCAATACGCCCCTGTCGCTCCAAAAATGGCTGTACCAGCCTGGAGGAGGTGGTCTGCTGCGAGCTTATTCTTTAGCCAGATCACTAGAGACCCGACCTTCTTTGTAGCGTCTACTTTACTTAACCAGTGCGCTTTCATCGCTGTAAAATCGTGTCCTTCGAAGACGTTCTCTTTGCCAAACTCTTGGTAAAGCGTGGTCTTCAGAGTCTTCCCATCGTCTGCGTTTGCATCCATGACCGCCTGTTTTGCGACCATGTCGCACTTTATCGGGTACCACTGTTCCCCCTTCACCCGCGTACCGGGCATCTGTCCCGTCGCCCACTGCGTGTGCTTTCTCGCCTTCTCCGCCTGCGCCTTATCCTGGAAGATGACTTCGACCCTCTCGCCCGGACCTGGGCGGAGGAACTCGATCACTAGACCCTCTGTTGTCTTTGTCTTGTCTAGCCCGGCTTACAGCTTCTTTTTTGCCACTGCAAAATCGACCGTTCCTCCTTTTGTCCTCCCGATTTCTATACTGACTGCCCGCTCGTCGTCGCGTGCGTAGTCCGAGGGTCGGCTGTTCTGCACTCTTGATAGTCCGGTAACTGCCTGGGAGCCTCTAGGCGTACCTGTATAGCCGCCTTTTGCCACTTCGCTATAGCTTGGCTTCCTTACGCTTTTTGTAACAGTCGCCTCAAGGGCTGTGGTCGACCGCTGCTGTCCTTGAGATTCCTTAACGAGTTGCTTTAGCAGCGCTGCCTGCTTCTGGATCTCCTGTGTATACCTCGCCTCCTGCTCCTCGAACCGGGTCTTCTGCTCGGCTTAGCCTTTGATGAGTTGAAGGACCATTTCGCGGAGCGCAGCGATCTGGTCGGCCATACTCTGCTCGGCCTTTCTCTTCCGCTCTAGCTCGCTAGTGGACGCGAAAACTTTCGCTGTCTTTGCGAGCTGTGGGCTCGTGCCCACCGCCTTCGCCGCCTTCGATTTCCGCCTCGTAACCATCGCCCACCCCCCATTGCCATTCTCCGCCCCCTCCCCCGCCTCCATGCTTGGCGCGCCCGCGTCGGCGCCAGCGGGACTCTTAGGTCCCCCCAACCCCACGCCCCGCTTTCCAACCTCACCTCCTTCCTTCTGGATCACAATACATTCACTTTCTTCGATATCGTTGTTCATGTTTCCCTAAGTAGTATCCTAAGTAGTATAGCCAAACGACTCGACTCTTCAAACGACTCGACTCTATTTTATGCTCTTTCCGGCTCGAAACACGTTCCAAACGTTTCCACTAGTCCGCCTCGTCGACTTTTGTGTGCAAGATATACCTATATCTCTTCAAACACGCCTGCAATCTGTCTCTCTATCGCGCGCGTCCTGTACTATGTTTCTGTGTTTTGGAGTTCCCTCCTACCCTAGCCTCCCGAGCGGCGCTGTCCGTTGTTGCCGCTCGCTACGCTTCCACTTTCTAGCCCTGCTTCGATTATAGTGTTCATACAGAGGCTATAATAGATATATTGAAGGCGCGCGAGCGATACGCGAAGTACGCGGTGTTTACGCGTAGAGAAAATGCAGGTACTGAGTAGAAAAGGCTCTACACTTTCTCTATCTTCACCTTGAGTCTTTTACCAGATCTCAACTACAATTCTTTTCTGCCCTGACATGACTTCCTACGAGATAACTAGCGCTTTCGATTACTTCAAATGCCTGCCAAAGTATCGTGTCGTACTATGTAAGATCTGCCACTATTGTGTTTGGCTAGATAATACTCGTACTCACCTTAGAGAAAAGCATAGCAGGTTGCCAAAAGCAGAGAGAGCGCTTATATACGACGAATTGTAGGCCTAGTAGGGAGTCTCCTACTCGTACGAACAATTCGAATTACCAAAGGCTGTCGATCAACCAGTACAGGGTCTACATCTGTTCTAGGATAGGAAGCAATGCCGACTAGAGCCTGAGAAATGTTCTTTTGTCTGCCGTTCGATAGACAATCTGAAGAAGTATTAGCGAGCAGTACACAGCTAGACTGCGACTGGGAGACGAGGTAGTTCGAGGGCAGCAGCGTCACTTCATATTTCTTTCCAGAAGCAAGCGGATGCATGGAAGCCTGTTTGTTGCCAGCGCTTTTTCCACACAGGGCGCTATACAAGCTACTTCACAGTGCTTTCTAAGGGGCGACTTGAGGCTAGGGACCCCTAACAGGGAGCTGCGAAGCCGACTTCAATAGCTGCTTCAGTGCTACAAGACCTTGCTACTATTGAGCGGGATCAGGAAAAGCGAGGCCACATAGCAAGTAAGGAAACAAGTGAAAAGGAGACTTCTCCTTGGCTGCAATTAACCCGATAGCTTTCATACCTACACGGTTACTGTTTGCTCGAGGTTGCCGCATTAGTAAGACAGCCGGACGCCGCTACTGAGCTAGTACTGCTTGCTATATGCAACAGCCTCGAACGTGTAGTCGAGGATGCATACCAATCTGTCTGTAACGATAGCATCAACGTTTTTGATCAAGTCCGGATTAACAGCTTTCTATAGCGACTAAGTACTACTGACCGCCCGCTATTAGTGAAGCTACAAAAGTCGATATGGCGCCATTACACTAAGATCTGGAAGGGACTTCTTTGTTTTGTTTATCGAACAGCATAGCTAGACCAGAAGATCTTGCTACGCTATCAGCTTACGAGCAGACAAACAATAAATCTATATAAGGTCATTGCTAAGAGCGAAGAATTAGCTTAAGGATCTTCATACAGTGAAACAATCGGAGCAGAAGCTACATCTGCTATAGAACAATCAAGCGACGATCTTAATATGAACTGCCTCGAGCTTTATGTTTCTTTGCTAGATCACGACCTAAAAGGCGACCTCTTCGAAAGCGCCGCTGTTGGATTTCTAGCGGCAATTGCTGTCGATCCTGTCAAAGGGATCCTTAAGGAGGCTTACCACTTCACACCTACTCTATCTGGCTTCATTAAGATAGCACAGATGTTGGTAATACAGAAAGCTATAGTAGGCGCAAGAGATGTTCCAAGTATACAGCCTACCGACCTTCTTAACGAAATACGACTGCGATTTTTAATCAACGGAGTACGATCGCTATTTAGCTAGGCTAGTCAGCTACGGGTGTATGGCAAGAAAGTACGCGATTTAACGACATGTCTAGGATATATCTCGTGGTCAGATAATAGACTCTCAGTCTCTTATAAAGGTGTACGTCATCTAGACATAAGTGCACTGCGGAACTTTGTTCGCGATCAGCTGGAAAAGGCACAAGCTCAGCTCGAGAAGCTTCTACTCCTCTATCCCTAAGAGAAGCGCGAAGACCTAGACATTCGGTTCTGGATTCATCGTGTTGTTGACGACCCAACCGAGAATCAGAAGGGGTAGAGCTTCCTACGCTATCCTCAGAACCTACAGAGTGCGCTGCCGGATCGGGAGATATGGCTTCTTAAGAGGGTACTTGAGACTCCATAGCTTTAAGAGGAATTCATACATCCAGAAAGCATAGTAACAGAACCAACATAGAACCAGAAAGTCTGCCAAGACTATCTCCTCCTAGCAGATACATTCCTCGAGCGACTCCTTCTGCTCATATATCTGACTACAGGCTAACCAGCGCGTGGCAGCGAGGTACTAAGTCTAAGACATGTCAACACTATAAACGGCTACTATCGAAATGTTTTTATCGAGGGTAGTATGGTCAGCACAGTGATAACATATCATAAAGGTTACAGTACCACTAGAAACACAAAGATTATCTATCGCTACCTTCCGAAAGAAGTGGGTGAGCTACTTATATACTATCTTTGGCTTGTCCAACTATTCTGTAGGAAGCTAGAGATGCTTGCACTACGTAGAAGGGAACTACTATCACTATTCCTGTAGGCAAAGCGAGGGAGCTTAGATCCTTAGGACAGCTTAAGACTTAGCCGCGTACTACAGAATAAGACGAAGGAGGCTTTTGGCGTTGTACTGAACATTTCTGTTTATCGACATCTAGCAGTCGCGATTTCCCGGAAACACCTTAAATGCAGTGGCTTTAAGCGCGACTATGGCTTGGAAGAGTCTGGAGTGGACAAGTCACGACCTGATTTTCCCCTTAGGGTTAGACCTTCAGAAATGGAAAATAATTATTTTCTTTACTATAACATATATAACAAGCAATTCTATACAACTCTGTCTCTTCAGAATATCGAAGAGAGTTATTGTTATTGTGTATGTCATCGTCGAAGTTATCGATTTTGTGGTGGCTACGAAGCGGGATGCTAAGAGCGTGACAATTCCTGACGAAACGGGTAAAGCGCGCTAAGAGCGTGACAATTCCCGGCCAAATGCGGAAGGGCAGAGTACCCATGCCTTGCTACAGTGACAATATTACACAAGCCACGTGTATCGCAGATCTGATCTAGTCAAATATGCCTGGCAAACGTGGTCGTCCGATCTCTGGAGAGAGCGATCATGCAGACGTCAACCACCGCCGTGAGCTCGACCGAGAACGACAACGGCGCCGCAGAGAACGCCTACGAACTGTCGGTGCAAGCAGACGAGTGGAGAGGACAACCGAGCAGTTAGAACAAGGCGAGCAAATCATTAATCTTACCACATCTGCAGAAGATGAAGCAGCCACGACTTTACTCCAGCTTGGCCTCCGAGTTTAGGGTTTGACGCTTCCACAAGATCTAGCTAAAGCCGAGTTGCAGCGAAACGCAATCGACGTAGACGAAGACCACCAGATGTATTCGAACATTGAAGGAGCTCAGGGTGATATCAGGGAAAGCCAGCGACGGGTACATCCAGGTTTCTTCAAGCAATTTGCCAGAAGACCATCCTATGAACATAAACAAGAACAAGAACAAAAAGGGGCCCCACAGGGTCAGACCCCGCTTGCACGATACTTTCCCTCACTCCCAGCAAGGAGTAGTACGGAAGACGCGACAACACGACGTGTGAGTAGTCCGACTCGCGATGATTTGCTACAAATCCCCGTTGCTGGACCAAGTACACTAGAAGCAGAACCGTATAATGATGAACTATCCGCAGAGAACCTGGCGGTCGCAAACCAACAAGAATACACACCCGATTGGACAAGGCAAGAAAATAGAGAAGAAGACTTGATGGAAAGCGGGAATGACAATATAAACTATAGTTGGAGTGACATCCAGCCTGGCGAGGCGTTAGTCCACCGTGGGCTTGGAAGCGAGGATCTTCTTGGCCTAGAGCAGCTCCCTGGACCCGAAGACGACCGCAGCGACAGTGAATCGCACGTCAGCTTCGCTTCTGAGCATACCTCTTTGCATACCGAAGAAGGCGACGTTTATGAAACGACCGCTCACGACTTTGTAGTGCAAAAGTTGTATGATGAGCTTGTGCAAGGCTTCCATGGCTGTACGCAAGACGAGCATCACGAAGACAGCAGGCGGCACATAGCTGATGCAGGCGAAAACCATCATGGTCTTAGCGAAGTTTTCAATGACAACAGCTTCCCATCTGTTCTAGGTCTTCAAGAAATGATTACGCCTGAACGTCTGGCTCGAGAGAGGACGCCAACACCCGAACAGTGGAGATCAGTATTTTGTGGTATCCCGTCACACGGCCGTCAGCGATATCCGAATAACGTGTGCCTGCACAAAGAAGAGACCCGAGCTGTTGACGCCGACATCGCGTTCGATATCGACAGCTTCCTGGGATTCGCGACATCACTTGCATTTGCGAAAAAGGATTGTGGTCTCAAATAGCGCCGCAGACAAAGCAGAATTTGTCGGCAGACGTTCACATCTAAGAACGTATGTTCACACAGAACGAGAATCCTGGACGTTCAGACTATTCCAATCTGGCTATGTTACAACGCATCCCACACTTCATGCTCGGTCGTATTGAGGGCGCTTACGACATCACCGTCTTCATCTTGTTTCCGCACATTCCAGTGCTCGGAGATAAATTCAAGTCTCTCACTGAAGAACAACTCGCCCGATGGGCCGATCAAATCTATCTTCCAGCTCTGCACAAGTTCTATAACGCCCACTACACGTAGCACATTCCTGCGAGTTTCCGGACGGCATCTGGAAACTCAAAGGCACATTCTGTTGAGACCCGGCAGGTCCAGGGACAGAGTTACAACTCGAAGCGTGCTATAGGCTATCACCTCTAGCCAGAATATCTAGATGATGTTTGGAGCGAGATCTTGACGAGGATAGCAGATGTTCCAGGCCTTGCCCATTTCCGAGACCCTCAGATTTTCTTCTCGTCCAAAGGAACGAAACTGCAGTTTAAAACTAGCGATCTAAGACCACACCTGGGCGATGCAATGGAACATTTCCAATCGTACCTTGAGGATTGTCTTGACCTCAGTTTCGTAGAGACGGATCGGTTGTACGTCGATATTGGCAAAGAGATATGTCCTCAAACCAGCTTGATCGGAGATCAAGAGTCGCATCTCGACGACGAACTACAAGTATACGCATGGAAGCGGTGTTGTCTGGAAAAGTATATGAAGTGGATGTACGACGACCAGGCTCCGAAGAAGGGGGAAGGACAGCGGTACTACACGCAGAACATGCTCCATGACACTGGGTCACTTACGAGTGTGACTCCTAAAAAGTCAAAACATCGAGAAGGAGGACTGATCTATAGCCAGTTCTACAATTCGGTGAAAGAGATTTACGACGCCAACAAGTGCTTCCCATTCGCGAATGACGCTATGGAAGAGCTCGCGCTAGATCCTCACATCCGTAACGCTACGAGGAATATACTTGGAGGCGGCCGCCGAGATGCAAAGACTGTCGAGGTAGGGTATCTGGTAAGCAAACAAAGAACTCACCACGCGTTGCGAGATGCAAGGCGGAAATCGTACGGGATCAGGGAAGAGCACCGTGTGACATGGTCTGTTTTCCAAGGCTTGAAAGATCGTCTCGATTTCGACAACACACAACACTCGGTGAATTCTGTGACCGAATGTCCTTCGTACGCATGGGCTATTAAGACGGAAATATTCGTCGATTTTGTATGGCGCAGCGTGGACAAGTTTGCCACGGGCTTCGAGATTGTAAAAGCCCGTAGTCGGAAGGACTTCACGACTTGGGAACAAACGAAGATGATGGCAATGTTCTTGCGCTGCCTGAGATACGTCTGTGGCGGTCATCTGTTGGAACAAGAAGGCGCACTTTGGCATAGCAAGCGGGAAAAGATGGTCGGCGAACCGCCACGCCTGCGATTGTGGTATGGTCTTGGTTTCAAGAACACTCTTGCAGTATACAAGTACTGCTGGTTGGAGCCACGTATAGACTGGAACGTAATCCAATTCAAGTCGGATGTCACAGATGATATACTCTTCGGGAACAAGACCTTACAAGGTCAGTACATGCGTCGTGGGAAGCAGGCGAAAGGATTCTTCGACGTCAGTCGGCAGCTCGAGTTAGCGCTTGACTGGGTTGAGAAATACCAGGATAACGACCGATTGTGCGATCGTCTCGTATCCTGGATAGTGCACATTTGTCTGTTACAGTTTCGCCTAGATGTGATCAGCGCTGTGAAAGCAGAAGTCAAGCCAGAGGAGCAAGAAGAGGCACTAAAAGGGGAGCAGGGCCTGAGCTACGAGTACCTGGACGAAATCATGAGCGGAGGCTGCTATTTGATGTCAGGCAACAAAACGGAGTTTAAGCAAGTGTCTGATCTCGGGCACTTCCTGTTCGATTTCGACGACGGGACAATGAGGGAACACTGGGAAGACCGCCCGTTCAGAGTGCTGTATCGACGAGCCAGGACCGGGATCAGGATACGCAATAGGCAGTACAAGCGAACTCTTCAGACACGGCTCTGGGAATGGCTATACACATACCATTAGGTGTTGCCGTATCCTTGTAGCAATGCGCTTCTCCAGACGACGAAGTCGGGAAAGCGAATGTGGTACTCGATCGTACAAAAGTCAGGTGAAGGTGAGGAAAGAGGCAAGTGGGAGTGGGCGAGGAAAGGGTGGCAAGCAGGCAGACCGAGAGAGTTCCCGGTCTGGACGAGATGGAGTAAAGAAGAATGGCAGTAGTGGATTGACGGGGGAGGCAGGTAGTGTTAGTGACTGGAATGCTATGGGAGAATCATAGAGAGGGTAGATGAGATAGCACGGGACGAATGTGAACACCGGAGCTCGGTGCGGGCTCCGTCCAAGATGCAGACAAGCGTTAGTGGAGATGGCGTGTTGGCAAATAGGGGCGAAACGATATGATCTGGTATGCTATTAAGGAATTGGGGGCGTGGTTGTTTCATGCAGACAGCCGTTAGCGCGGCAGCTGTCTGACAGGGACGAGCGAGCCGCAGGAACAAGGGTTACAGTCAGAGTATATATGCGAAGGTGCAGCGAGTAAGTGACAGGTCGCACGGTTCGGCTACAACCGTTAGTGCGGGCTGAGGGTAAGCTAATAGGGAGCTGTAGGTTGGGCGGGTTGTATGTAAAAGAGCAGCGAGTGGCTGGTGTAGCTGAGATGCAGGGGAAGCATTGAGTTCCGTATGGGGCTATGAGGCTTGTAGGGCTTGCATGGTGTGGGTGCAAAGGAGGCTGTCGTGGACGCGCGGCTAGGCGGCTACGAGGCTGTGAGGGGTGCGAAGGCGGGGAGGTAAGAGGATAGGCAAGTAGGCAGAAAAATAGTACTGACTATCATTCTACGAAGAAATCACGGTGGTTTTTTTGAAAGCGTAAGCGAAATTTGAGGTGGGTCCGGCTTCTACAGACCGTGGTTTTTTTGAAACTTTGACGGTGGTTTGTTTGAACATTTGACGTCGTAAAATTATGAGATCAAGGTAGGTAATATAGTGATACAACGAAATACTAGAAATGTTACAAGAACTGTAAAAATAATTTTTTCAGGTGGTCTTCGCATAAAGTTGTCCGCAGGGCTGCATTCGGACAAAGTAGGGTTAGCTCAACGCGATACGCTGGCGTCGTGGATAAATTGCCGACTCATATACAGACAAAGAACAAAGATAGCAATAACCGCAACGTGGCGTAGGTATATATAGGGGCAGATCCGTCACGTTATAATTATAGTGGCATCTGCTTTGAATGATTTTCTTCATAGCAACAAAGGGTTTCACGCGGTAAAGATGGATGGCGTGCAAGAAGACTTCGACGGCATTTTTCAACATATGCAAAGATACAAGATCATCGTGTGTAAAAGGTGCGCTTTCGCCGTTCTACCGCAACAGATTGATCGTCACTTACGTGAGCATCACCCGCAAATCGATAAACAGAGTCGCAGTCGCATTGTTGAAAGGGTAAGGACGTTAGAAGCAGTCGCGTATGATAAAGAAGAGGTCGAATATCCGCAAGCGAGCGAAGAGCCGATCGAAGGACTAGAGGTCTTTAAGGACGGATTGCAGTGTATGGGACAACAAGACGGCAATCCGTGCAAATACGTGTGCCGAACGGCTTCTGGTATACAGAAGCATTGTCGATTGGAACACGGTTGGGTGAACGAGAGAGGCCGCGGAGGAAATGTGCGGAAGAAGGAGAAGCAAGCGCTTAATCGGATGTGGGAGGACAAACAGTGGTGTCAGCGATTTTTCGAGTACCGTCAGTAGCAACGATACTTTGTCGTTTCACAAAGAATGTCGGGTGAGGGAGACGAACAGATTGAGGGCGAGGGCGAGGATCGGGAAACTATCGACGCGGATGCAGGACTACGAGAAGTTCTACGGGAGGGCCGAGCGAAGGTCGAAGAGGCACGGCAGCGGCAGACGGTGGACGGTAGCTTCAGGCGATATGTCGCGGATCCGTGGCTCGAGTTTACGGGTTGGCACAGGCACTTAGCTGGATTTCAATAGGACGATCTTCTAGGGTTTGTCGAGTGGACCGCTAGGGAGCGAGCGCAAGAGCAAAGTAAAGGAGGAGGTAGAAAGGTGGTCCGAGTGGGAGAAGAGGACGAAGGGGAGGAAGAGCTAACGAGAGCGTGTAGAGGGACGAGGTCAGTGGTGCGAAAGGCATTCGAAGTATGTAAGCCGGGAATGACGGGACGAGCGATCTTAGAGTACGTGAACCGGAAAGAGGCAGCAGGTGATCAGAGCATGAAAGCGTTCGACGGTAGCCGGAAACCGAGATCGATCAAGAAGTATACAGAGGTGTGGCTGAAGATTTTACGGTACATCTGGCGGACGGCAGCGAAGGAGAACCGACCGAAATACACGTTGACGGACCGACAACGAGGGTGTCTATCAGAGCTTCACGTAGTAACGAGGGAGGAGATAGAAGCAGAAGAGGGATGGGAAAAGAAGCAAGGGAATAAAGGGAAAGAGTTGCGCGAGGCAACAGAAGGGGCATGTTTGAGGTTTTGGCTCGCGATGTTTGATCACGAACTGCAAGACGACGAGTATGAGAGCGGAATTATAAGCGGGCTGGCGGTATCGGGCATGTCGCAGAACGGCGGCAGGAAGTGGAGGTCGGCACTCTTATACACACCGGATCTGTCAGGGATGGTAACAGTTCTGCGAGCTCTAGTGGTGTACAGTGCCCGAGAGCGAAGGCAGGACGACATTACCGGAAAGATGTTGGAGGGCTTGAAGCGGGAAGAAGCCGAAGAAGCGACATCGTCAGTGTTGCAGAACGTAAAAGCGTCGGTGCACGATTTCATGACACTCACGGCATACGGAGGCAGGGCGACACCGTTGAATCACATCATGCAACAGCGGACGTACGGTAGGAGGATACGGGAGTCGACAAAGGCGAGCACGAGAGTGGCGTGGGCTGGGGATACGATCTTGATCGACAAGGTGGCATTCTCGATCGAGGACATACGGGCTGTTTCATTTGGGCTGCGAGAGACAGCACGGAAGCGGCTACTCGCAGATCTGTTGTTCGTCAGCGAGAACGGTGGAGAAGGGAAGGAGCTGCCGCCGCTACAGCTCGAGAGGATAGTGGACGACATGGGCTGCACCGATGAAGGGTGGAGCTTTCTGACAGATGGTAGGAATAAATTCGCAGTGGACGGTGAGGAGTGGCTGGCAGGACGTGTGTTCAGGGAAGCGAGACTGAGGGAGAGGTTCATGCGAAAGGCTCGGGCAGGGGAAGAGGGCAAAGGGAGGGCGAGGTGGAACGAAAGAACGGTAGAGGGTTACTTCCGTCAGGTCCGTCAATTCAAGGAGGAACTGTTCACGTTAGCACATCTATCGGCAGGGGCACCGGCGAGAGGGACGGAACTGATCACGGTGATGCACCGGAGCCCGCAGCAGGGCAGAGGGGAAAGGGGGGTGTTTGTGGACGACGGGATGGTAGTGTTTGCGACATCGTATCACAAGAACTATCAGCACAGTAAGACGAAGAAACCGATACAGCGATATCTGCCGGAAGAAGTGGGGGAGCTGCTGGTCTACTATCTGTGGTTGGTGGAACCGTTCGTTCGTCTATTGCAGACGGCGACGAGGGATCGAGTGGACTGGTCAGACTATATTTGGGAGCCGAAGAACGAAGAGGGGTGGGGAGAAGGAGGAGGTAGCAGCGAAGAGGAGGAGAGTGACGAAGAGGAAGAAGGGTCGCAGAGCGAGGGGGAAGAAGAAGGATGCGTAAGCATAGTGGGCGGGAGGGCGAAGCAGGCGATCAAGGTCAAGGGAGAGGCGCAGGCGAGTAACGTAGATGGATTATGGGGGACGGACAGGGTCAGGAACACGCTGAAGAGAGAGACGGGGAAACGCATCGGGGCGAGCATTGGCACTTCGACATGGAGGCAAGCGTACGCGGCTCTTCAAAGGCGATACACTCGCGATATCAGAGTGTTCAAGTCGGTGACGCGGTGGTACGACGAACAGGAGCGGAAGCAAGACAAGGACATGGGGGAAGGCTCCGATCCGGAAGAGGACATAGCGGCCCGACAGGCATGTCACACGCGGCGAATGGAGGAGATGATGTACGGATTGCTACACGAGGAGTGGCGGGGAACGACGACGTCGGAACGGGAGGGTTTCCGGCGGGTGAGTCGAGACTGGCATCGACTAATAGGATGGCCGTCGGCGAAGAGGGGGAAGGAGGGCGACGAGAGGGTGCAGCGAAGGGTGAAGCTAGAGCAGGAACAGAGGGCGATTAAGAGGGAGGAGAAGATGAGGAGCATCGATATCGAGCATCAGCTGCGGTCGATGTACGGCGACAGAGCGGAGTTCCGAGGGATACAAAAGCGGGCGTTGGAATCGATCGTTAAAGCAGGGAAACGGAGGGTTCTTGTGGTAGCGGGCACGGGCAGCGGCAAGAGTCTGCTGTTCATGCTGCCGGCAGCGGGGTCGGAAGACGGGCTGACGATTGTCGTGGTACCGACGCTCTCTCTACAGGAAGACGTCAAAAGGCGTTGCGAAGCGGCAGGCATTAGGTGCGTAGCGTGGAGTGAAGGAGGCACCGGACGGTACAGTTGTAAGATCATGGTGGTGATCGCAGAAGCGGCGGTGACAATAGCGTTTGCGAGGTTCATCGACGTAAAGAGAGCATCATAGCAACTGGAGCGGATCGTAATCGACGAGTATCATACGGTGTTGGAATCTACAGAGGAGTGGCGACCGGAAGTTCGACGGTTGCGGGAAATAGGGGGTAAAGGTACGCAAGTGGTATTTCTAACAGCGACGCTACCGCCGACAGACGAGAGCAGATTCTTCGACGCAGTCGGGCTGGAAAAGGAGGCAACGACGGTCATCCGAGAGTCGACGAGGAGGACGAATGTAGCATACCGGGTGTTAGAGTACGAGAAGGGCACGCTGGAAGAGACACTGTAGAAGCTGGTGAAAGAGAGGATGGCATAGGAGGGAGGGGAAGATGGTGGTATACTACAAATCGATCGCGGAGACGAAAAGAATGGCGAAGGCGTTAGGATGTAAGGCGTATTACCGAGAAGCGGGAACGGAGCAAGAGAAGCGTAAGATACAGGTAGAGCTTATGAGGAAAGGAGGAGCGAGAGTGTTCACGGCGACGAATACGTTAGGGTTAGGGGTGGATGCGCCGTCGATCCGGACGGTGGTTCACACGGGGATTCCGTTCGATCTGCGGCAGTACGGATAAGAGAGCGGACGAGCAGGGAGGGACGGAGGGCGGAGCGAAGCGATCATCTTGCAATGGGTGAAGAGGAGCAGAGACGGCAAAGTGGCGAGAGAGAAGAACACGAGGGCGGGGAAGAAGTAAGCACGTTCGTGAGGGGGAGAGATGCCGTAAGGCGGTGATGGAGGAGTTCATGGACGGCGACGCGAGGGCGTATCGGTGCCGACTCGGGGAAGGGGAGGCTGGATGTGACGTTTGCGAAGGGATAGGAGGAGAAGTCGGCGGGGAGACTCGGGCAGAAGCAGCGATAGAGGCAGAGAGGGCATCATCCCCGTCAGAGGCGGGAAGGGGAAAGAGGAAGTTGGGAAGGATCGAAGCTGACGAGAGGGATCTAGGGAAGAGAGCTAGGGGAGAGATGGGTGACCGCTGGGAAAGCACGGAGAGGCTGAGGAAAAAGTTAGAGCGATACGCGGAGGGGTGTTCGATTTGTGTGACGAAGGGAGGAGGGAGCCGGGTAGGGCACGAGTGGTGGGAATGTAAGGTGGCGAACGAGGTGGAGATGCGGAGGATGGAGCAAGCGTGGGCTGAGTTGGGCTCGATCGAGTGGGAAGAGTATTCGAGCTGCGAGGGTTGCAGGACGCCGCAGGCAGTGTGCAACAGTTGGGAGGATGCGGGCAACCGGCAACGAGGAGTGTACAAGAGAAAAGAAGGGGTAGAGTATCACTTCAAAGGGGTTTTACGGGCGGGGCTAGCGGCGGTGCTGACGGTGCGAGAGGCAGAAGCGGAGGAATGGTTAGAAAGGATTGTAGGGAGTAAAGCGAGGTGGGGGGGAGAAGAGCAAGGGAGGTTTGGTTGGTGGGAGATGGTGAAGAAATGGCTAGGAAGAAGGGTAGATATGGGAGGCGGATGGCAGGGTAGCGGAGCGAGCTTGCTGTTCGACAAGGTGGCGTCGGGAGAGTGATAGGGACGACAGCGTAGGTCTAGGTCTATAGAGCACAGCGGGCAAAGGCCGAGGGTAGGGAGGAAACTTGGGTGAAAGGGGGGAGATTATAGGGGAAGATGAGGCTTCGGGGTTAGGGTAATGTGAAGATCGGTGTAGGCTCCGTCTAAGACGCAGGCAAGCGTTAGCGGGTAGATGATAGTAGACGAATAAGAACGAGAGGGTGGTTGAGCGGGTAGAAGGTGGTTGTCTTATGCAGGCAGCCGTTAGCGCGGGAAGGGTAGAGAGGGGAAGGATTGGGCAGAACGGGTGGGAGACGAGGGAGGGAGAGAAGGGTTGAGAGGGGAGGTGAAGCAAAGCAAAAGAAAGCGGAGCGAAGCGAAGCTGGGCGCAACAAAGTGAAGTGAAGTGAAGTAACGCCAGAGGAAGTTTGGCTTCGCGGTAGGATTCGGCGAAGGCGATGGGACCGGAGCTGGGTCCGGACGGGGAACGGGCGAGAAGAAAGAGGGGAAGGAAGGAAGGGTGGGCGCAAAGGGGCAAGAAGTGATAGGATGGGAAGATAGGGACGAGCAGGAGGGAGGTTAGGGGTGAAGAGCAAAGGCGAGAGCGGTTCCGGTAAGGAGGAGGTTGAGGAGGAGAAGGTGAGGGTGAGTTTTAGGGTTAGGGTACAAAAGGGAGGTGAGGAAAGGCGGGCTGTCGGCGAGCGTATGGAGGGGCGATAGAGGTAGATATGCAGGGCCGAGAGGGATGGAGGGCAGGAGCAGCCCGCGAAAGGGACCCGGGGAAGGCAGGGTGGAAGGGGTGCAGATGTCGGGGAAGAAGGAGAACCCGTACAGGCCGTGGCCGTGGCCGTGGCCGTGGCCGTAGGGTTAGGGTTAGGGTTAGGGTTAGGGTTAGGGTTAGGGTTAGGGTTAGGGTTAGGGTTAGGGTTAGGGTTAGGGTTAGGGTTAGGGTTAGGGTTAGGGTTAGGGTTAGGGTTAGGGTTAGGGTTAGGGTTAGGGTTAGGAGGTGCTGTCGATTCCGTTTGTAGTCGTCTGTTTAACCTTAGCAATACGTAA